>CM066040.1:285392571-287792571 GCA_033557465.1 Ichthyophis bannanicus | reverse complement strand
AAACGAGTAGCTAGAGAAGAGGAACTCTTAAGGACCCTTTTACTAAAGGTGTACACTTATTGCACAATTAGTAGCAGTACCATTGTATGCTAAGTGCACCCCTCGTGCACAGCATGGTCCCGGCAGTTAGCACAAGATGCTCTTAAGACGGACGTGCCTAACGACACCCGCAGAGGTGTCGTCATGTGCACTCATTGTAACTTCCCTTGCGCTAGCGGCAGTGTGCTTTCCACGCCCACACTGCAGCCGTCGTGTGATGAGGCAAGGAATGGGCGATTACAGTGTGCTGTAACACGTCGTTGCTGGCATGCCCGCATTCCTTGCTGCCAGTTGCTGTGTGATAAAATACACGTTACCTGGTTACGGGCTTCAGTAGAAGGGCTCCTTAGAGAGCTCCTTAGCTAACTGCAGTATGGAATCGCTAGAACTTTGAATCCTCTCATACAATATAATATCTTGCATGGAAAAAAATGTCTAATACACCCGGCCTAGAGTATCTTCACAATAACACGACTAGCATTACTAGTCGTGTTATTGTTATTCAGAAAAATGGGAATATGTCCAATATAGTTGAACGATAATTATGGCATTCTCTGATTCTAAGTCTATAGAAACGTTTTAAGACAGATTCATACATGAAAGGTCAGGAGTGAATGCCACCACTTTCTTGGCCATTTTAAAGAGACGGGTACCTCCCAGCATCTTGTTCTTCACGCCTAGTCTTTGGGGGCCACCAACAGTTGAGTTTTTTTGGGATATCCCTGATGAATATGCGTGAGAGATTATGCCCACTACCTCCATTGCAAGGCAGTCTCTCTTATACATATTCATTAGGGATGTCCTGAAAATTTGACTTGTTCGTGGCCCCTCCCCAAGGACTGGGAGTGAAGACCGAGGTCCTAGAGACTTATCCCAAAAGTTGCTAAGACAGCCATCTTCAGTACTGAAAGGCTTTTGGATTTCTTTGGGGGTTATTGGGAGGGGGGAGGAGGGATTGTTTTATTCATGTCTCCTTTTGTTCAGTCACACTAAGGTAAGATGCGTCCTTCTGTTCTCTGTGCCTGCCCCTGCGTCTGTCCGTTCCCCAGATGTTTCTCCTTATGCTTTGTGCTTAGCTGAGCAGAAGTCCAATTCCATTATGCTCACCAGGAAAACTCTGGATCCTGACACTAGCAGCCACCACAACCCACAAAAATCATGTATGCAATGCTTTACAAAATAACATTTTAAAAAATGTTAAAAAATGATCCAAAGTATTTTTCTGATCATTCTTAGAAATGCAAAAGCTAAAACTTGGGTGAATTACTTTGCCAGAGTGATAGGAAAATTCGGTATGCCTCCCTCGACTTTTACATATGGATCATTCCTTAGTTAAAATTGCGATCATTCTTTAAGGGCAAATGGCTTTAAATTTCTCTTTGATATTTCTTTTGGAATTCAAGGTCTGGTTTAAAAACAGGCGTGCCAAGTTTCGTAAAAAGCAACGTAGCTTGCAGAAAGAGCAGCTTCAGAAACAGAAGGACCCTGAGATAGGCCACGGTGAAGGGAAGACTGACGGCCCAATGCCAGAAGCGCCTTCCTCCTCCCCGGACATGCAGAACTCCCAGGGCCGGACAGCCGAGTCCCATGCTGAGATGACCGTGACTCTGTCTGAGCAGTCGGCCAGCGAGTCGGCAACAGAGGAGCAGACAGAGAGGGACGAAGAGCTCCAGATACCCTCTGAAGAATCAAAAGCTGTCAAAAGCCCCAGTAATGATGGCAAACTGTTGGGCTGCAAGCGGACCAGTCCCAAACCTGGTGAGTATAAGCGTTTAATGACATTTTCACCACCAGAAATTCAGAAGTGTGTTGCAATGACGAACTTATGCATTTTCTGCTGGTTTGAGAGGCTGAAATAATAGAGACCGACCTCCCTATGTTGAAAGACCTTTAAACTTTTATCCAAGATCTACAGAGAGAAAAAGCTTTACGATAATTGGAGCTGGGTATGAGGCAAATGGTATGAAACTAGGATATGGGTCTCTGTCTTCAGGGGTCAGAGTTCTAATTGTTGCTGGTGAGCTTTAGGCAGCCAAAATACAGTAAATCACCGTGAGGAGCCCAGTGGGGCCATATCTAGGGTGAGGCCACCAAAAGCACAAAGCCCCTGAAAGGTGGAAAACTGACTGATGTAAAAGGCAATTTGAATTGCACCTCTTGCTACTGGTTGGCCGTGTTAAAGAGCAGACGGTCAGAGGGCAATGCTTTCGGCAGGTTCCTCTTCCCTCCTGTGTCTATATGGACTACCTGTTGGGGGCAGTAGAAGCGATGACTCCAGACAGGGCCACAGCTCTCCCTTGTTCCTAAGACTCTCAAGTCCACCCTGCTGTTCAGGAAAGAGATGGAGGGAGCTCTAGCAGCAGGCAAGCAGTGAATGATGAAGGAGAGTAGGACGACTTCAGTATGGAAAGCAGGTGAGGGGTTGAATGTTCGAGAGAGGAAGTGATGAGGAGAGGGGGTGCTGGTGATAGCAGGTTGATGAGGAGCAGTGAATACTGGGGGATGAGGGGGGTGAATGATGGAGGGTGGGTGGGGCCATGGAATGAGAAAAGTGGGGAGAGGGTGAGGATAAAGAAACATGAGGTGATGAGTCTAATGTGGAGGAGGTGGAGGGAGAGGACAATGGAAATCAGTGATTTGGGGGGGGGGAGACAAAAGACACAAATGTCCTTTCTCCTCCCATATGCACTGAAAAAAACTCATTCCCTTTCAATTCAACCCAGATTCTGGGGGGGGGGGGATGAAAATCTAGTGCCATCTAGTGGTCATTTGGCTGTCTGGATGGTCAAGGCATTTTCCAGTAGACAGATCGCCTCACCACTTCCCTCTGTCCCCTGGCAACTGGCTGCAAGACTTCGACAAAACTGCTCTGAATGAAAGGTGAAAGAAGCAGAACTGCATTCCGGATCATCTGGGTCATGACTGAAACCATAGTAGGGCAATGTCTGTGTGTGAAGCTTAAACTGTTGCCGCTTGTGTATGCAAAACCTCTTCTCCTGCCGCTTGTACTGTACTTGTTCTGTCATGTGCCCCCTCTTGGCACAAGGGGCAAAGAAGAGTGCCCACCAGGCCAGGAGGTATCATGCCACCACCGTCTGTCACAGTCCCACAATGGAAGTATGTCCTTCACAGCCGCTCCCAGTATCAAACAAGACGCCTCATCACAAGGGGAACCCCCCCATCCCAGTCATCTGGATACGGGGGTATTACAGGGGAAGCTTTCACTGCCCAGTCAGAGCGGGATAATGACACCAAAAGCCAGCGTTTGTAGCTGTTCAGTAACACAAGGGCCAGTAAAAAAAAACAAAAAAAAACAAAGTACATTTCTCTTTTAATAAAGAGATGGGACAACCAGGTTTAGATGGGCTGAAGATAATAAAACCGTTGCTTATTAGTGGTGCGTTGATTATCACATCTAGAGAATTAAACACTCATTTGTTTTATGTTTTATGTTTTATTGCATTTGATAAAAACCGCCTTTCATATACAGTCAAGGCGGTGCACAATTAAAATAATTCGTAAAAGGAGGCCAATGGCCAATTAAAAAGAAAGGAAATGTACAATTCTTCAAAAGGACAGAGATAGTAAAAGTAAGACGAGACATAGGGAGAGGATAATAGGGGGAGGGGAGAGGAGGAAAGAGGTTACACGAAAGGGGAAGGAACATCAAACGCTAGGGAGAACAGGTGGGTCTTCAGGTTCTTTTTGAATATGTTGAAGTGTGGTTCCAAACGGAGGGGAGGGGGGAGGGCATTCCAAGCAGCGGGTCCAGCAAAAAAGAAGGCGGAGGAGCGTGTGGATTGCAGGTGAGCACGGGAAGGGGAAGGCAAGGTAAGGCGGTTAAGATGAAAGGATCGAGGGGTGTGCCTGGGGGAGTGAAAGTAAATGAGATCCGTGAGATACTGTGGAGTGCTAGTGTGAAATGCTTTATGTACCAGGATGAGAAGTTTAAAGATGGCACGAAAGGGGACAGGCATCCAGTGGAGACGAAAAAGAAGGGGAGTGATATGGTCCCGAGGTGATGAGTGGGTGAGGAGGCGTGCCGCAGTGTTTTGAATACGTTGAAGACGAGAGAGTTGGTATTTAGGAAGACCGATAAATAGGGAGTTAGAAAAATCCACACGAGACATAACCAGAGATAGAACCAGAGTAGTGAGGGCAGAGGGGGAGAGGAAGGGACGAATAGAGCGAATTTGACGAAGGGAGAAGAAAGAGGTTTTAGTGATGTGAGAAATATGCGAACGAAAAGATAGATCAGAGTCGAAATATACACCCAGATAGCGGAATGTGGAGACGAGAGGGATGGGAGTACCAGAAAAGGAAGGAGCCATTGTGGGAGGAGGGCTGTTGTGGGAGAACCAAATAGCGAGAGTCTTAGTAAGATTTAGGTGGAGACAGTTAAGAGTTAACCATTGTGACACAGCTGAGAGACAGGAGTCGAGAATGGTGAGATCGGGGCAAGTGGGCGAGGTGTGATGTAACAGGAGGATATCGTCGGTGTAAAGAAAAGCAGACAGACCAAACTGTGCTGCTAACACTGTTCTTTAGGACTCATTTAGCAAACTGCGTCCCCCACTGTGAGTCTACAGGGGAAGTCTTTGATTAATCGGGCTCTTTCTGTTTCTGATCAGAGCTTTTAAGCATCCAAACAAATAACCCTCTAAATATTTAGTTTTCAATAAGAAACATAGACCTTTACTATCTAAATAAATTACTTTAATTAACCAGCTAATGTTCATAGCCTAACTCTCCAGTCGATATTAATGGTGAAACATGAAAGTGGAAAGTATGGAGATCCTCGCTGCCAGCTTTCCAGGGGTTACTTTTTCATTGCAAGGGCACAAACTGCCTGCAATCAATCCTCCGCACTTTTCTGCAGGAACACAAAAGACCCGTGAGGCGTAGCGGGAGTTTCAGTGTGCAGGGAACCCGTCGGTTTCTGCATTGGAATGAAAGCAGAGGCTATACAACTGGAGAACAAAATACAGGTTGCCTTGCTGTGGCCTATTTTGCGATGGATTTTATTCTGTTCTGATAAAGAATTTCATACATCTAGAATTCTAGAAAAGAAATTTTCTGTGAACAGGACCATACCTAGCCCTGTGCAAGTGGTGCGGCCGCACAGGGCGCAAAGGGTTAAGGGGCGCATTTCAGCTGTCTGCCGTTGCCTGCCGCCGCCACTTTTTCTTCTCTCAGCAGTGGCAGGCAACGGCAGACAGCCGAAGTGCGCCCCTTAAGTCTTCTCGCGGGAGGGACCAGACCTGCTTAGCATGCCAGCAACATGCACATTGGGTGCACGCCTATTCTTTCCTGCCCCCATAAAGTGGCTAGATGGAGGTGCGGGGGGAGGGGGGAACCCGCACCCAATGTGCAAGTCGCACAGGGCACATTTCACGATTGGTACGGCCCTGTCTGTGAAGTCCTGTTTTACTGTTATGCAGCACAGTGAGACCAAATACATTTACGGCTTCTAGGTTTTGGGGTTTGGAAATTTGTAAATTATGAACCCAATATTCAAAGGATCTATGCTCCTAATTTTGAGATTTATGCTCCTAAATTGACCTTTTTGAAAATTTAGTAGGGTTGAGTGCTTACATTTATAGTTAAAATTTCACTAAATTCCTTACTTTACAGACATAAAAAGTGGATGCAATTGGTGGAATTAGGGCAAGGAAAAAAGTAAGGATCTTTGTACTATTTTTCAGCACTAGGCTCATAAATCTAGGCGCCTAAATGTATAATGATAGAGGGACAGATTCAAAAGGATTTATGTGGTTTGCAGGCCTGCAAACAGCATAAATCATGCTGACCAGGACATCCAGTAGCACTGACCCACTTAGTACTGCTGAATATTCCCCTAAGAGCCCAATCCACAATGGGGCACATCTAGGCTGTCTGGATGCAATTCTGCACCATGGGAGCAAGACACTCTCGCGGGTGCAGGATCGGGCCCTTGGAGACAACCTGCTGTTCCAACATCACCGCAGGGATGTCTGGGGGTCGGTCTCACTCATGCTCTGCCCACTCTCCGCCCCCGTCACGCCTCCATCCCCCACAGCATGCACAGCGGCTCTGTGCATGCAGCAGGGGATGGAGGGAAAATACCGGCAAGGCAGATAGCGGGGCTGCGTGTCCCGGTGGGATGTGCAGCCTCACTATTTGCCTTGCAGAATCAGGCCTAAGTGATTTAAATACCCTGTTGGTTGCTAACTGGGGCATTCTGGGGGCAGAGTGGGGACTGCACTGTGAGATAGCTAGTCAGCTTCGATATTCAGTCGCTAACTGGTCAGGACAGGGAAGAAGACTTAAGTACTGGACCCACAAGTGATCATGTCTGTTTAGCTTATTAGTGTTATTGCAAATGCAGAAAAGCATTACCATAACCTTGCTGTTTCTTTCACAGAGTCCCCCATCAATGCAACGATAATACCTTCCTCCAGCAGTGCAATCGCTCCATCTCACTCCTATTCGTCTTCCCCGTTGAGCCTCTTCCGTCTGCAAGAGCAGTTCCGGCAGCACATGGCAGCCACCAACAACCTGGTCCACTATTCTTCCTTTGAAATGGGAAATCCTCCTGCCGTGCCCTATTTGGGCATGAACGTCAACATGGCACCCCTAAGCTCTCTCCACTGTCAGTCCTATTACCATTCACTCTCCCACGCCCAGCAGGTCTGGTCCTCGCCCATCTTGCAGGCCTCAAGCAGTTTACCAAGCCTGAACAGCAAAACGACGAGTATTGAGAATCTGAGGCTCAGAGCGAAGCAACACGCTGCTTCCCTTGGACTCGACACCTTACCTAACTGACTACAGAACAGAAAAGAATCCTCTTCGTTAGAAGGACCATCCAAAAATGTATGTGGGCACCGAATGTCTTGGTCTTCGTATGTACAAAAGCCAGGTAGTCACATATGCAGAAGTATGGACTGCCACAGTTAGATGACTTCAACTTGAAATTATACTAATTCCCCATTGGTTTCATGGCCACTTTCATATCCAATGAAGAGTTTCCTAAGAACACAAAAAGAAAGAGGATATTCAAATAGCTTACCTAATGGTCGTAAAATAAAGAAAGCACATTAGGAGGGGTTAAATCTGTGCTATTCTGAAGGATTTTGCTTTGGCTAAGACTGTGATGTATACGGGACATGATTTCCATAGCATATCCTCGTCCCTTCTCTCTCACTCTCCTTCACTATATAGACATTATTTATATATATATCTATAGATATAGATATATATACACCTGCTTTGTACATAGTTCCAGATAGTGAAGCGTTCCTCTTCTTGTGTGTTTGATGTCAGTGTTGCCTTATGCAGGGTGTGTAACTTTCAGCTATCTTTATCCTTGGACCTCAGATGTCAGCATTAATCTGGCATCATTTCAAGAAATTATGTCTGTAGAGGTGAGAGGGATTAAGACTTTCAGCTTTTCCATGAAATCCAAGGGTGGTGAGCACGCCAGGAAATGGTGTCATGTTTGCTTCCTGTTTAAGCACTTCCTGGGGGAAAAGTGAGATTTCCTTTTTTTTTTAAGCACTTCCAGGTCATCATACCAGAGGAAGTTGTCCAGAAAGCTGAATTTGTGAGGAAAAAGACAGCATTAACCTTTCCCCAGCTCCTCAAAATGTTTCAGGTTGTTAATGCGTTTGTTTCTTCACTACAGTATATCTTGTTTTATTTATAAATTATGTGTAAAAAATATTTGCAATTTACATAGACAACAGAGTCTTAAAAAGTAACAATAAAAAGCTTGTATGGCTTCTGCTGCATTCATAGACTGGTTGTTTTGTTATATATCCATCTGCCTTCTTTATGACTCACAGCCAGTCAGATGGAAGACTGGGCTGCCAACTGGCTCCATTGCTTTCCTATAATAAATGAAGAGTCCAGTCTATCCTACAAAGGAATAGCAAAGAACAGCTGGAGGTACCATAGAAGGAAACATTCTAAACCAATCAGAAATATATAGAAGGGATCTCAGAAACATCTAGTGGGACAATATTTGTTTAATTGATTTAATTTTGTATTTGGCCGATGCCTTTCAAGGCAAGTTACATTCAGGTACAGTAGACGTTTCCCTGTCCCCTGAAGGCTTACAATCTCAGTTTGTACCTGAGGCATTGGAGGCCAAGTGAATTGCCCAAGGCCAAGAGGAGCTGGTCACGGCATTTAAACAGGATACAGATATTCAGCACCAGTATTCGGATAATAACCAAGAACATAAGAACATAAGATATGCCATACAGGGTCAGACCAAGGTCTATCAAGCCCAGTATCCTGTTTCCAACAGTGGCCAATCTAGGTCATACGTACATAGCAGTTTCCCCAAAAGACACAGGTTCCGCAATGCTTGTACTAGGTCAAGCATTGATATCTTCGGTCACTTCTTAATAATGGTTTATGGACCTTTCCTCCGGGAACTTGTCCAAACCTTTTTTAAACCCAGCTACACTAACAGCCTTTACTACATCCTCCCGTAACAAATTCCAGAGTTTGATTACACGTTGAGTGAAAAAATATTTTCTTTTATTAGTCTTAAATAGTTTACCCTGTAGCTTCATTGCATGTCCCCTAGTCTTTCTGTATTCTGATAACGTAAACAATCGATCTATGTTTACCCGTTCCACTCCGTTCATTAATTTATAGACTTCTATCATATCTCCCCTCAGCCGTCTCTTTTCCAATTTAAAGAGCCCTAACCTTTTTAGCCTTTCTTCATAGGAATATCCTTCCATTCCCTTTACCATTTTGGTGGCTCTTCTCTGAACCTTTTCTAATAACTCTATATCCTTTTTAAGATACGGCGACCAGAATTGCACACAATAACCAGTGCTGAATATCTGTTTTCACTGTCCTAACTTTGTGGACCACTGTCCGGATAATTTCCTGCTCTGCCCTGGCACAATCCGGCCATATGTTGTAACATTGTGCAGCACTATCCGGATTGTTGTGCCATGGAATGTCACGGTCTGCAGGGCTTATCCGGTTACTAGATGCTGCCAACCGGATAAGCCCTGCAGAATATCAGGCCGTAGGTGCAGACACACATAGGATCACAAGCCCGAAATTTAAATTCATCTTTAAATATTCTTTGTTATGTGAAAAACATAACCAAAATAATGAAAAACACTTCCCAAAGTAGCAGACGACTATGGAGGTGTCCAGTCCACTCTGGAACTGTTCTGTGAGAAACATGTTGCAAGTTAATGGATAGAGACTTCAGGTAATCCTGGCTTTCTGACCCCTTCTCCTCATGTGCTCTGGTATCTGAGGAACTGAGGCCCAATGGCAGAGAGACTGAACTAAGTCCCACACCGCACTGGCCTGCAAGTTCAGAAAGCCAAGACTGGGGTACCTGGCAACTTCATAAATATGGCATTAATCAAAATATCTAAGAGAAATGAAGATTTTAACTCATTTTTCCAGCAAGAACAAATTCTTCCAAAAAATGTAGCCAGTACCACTATGCAATTATGTGCAATTTATTTTGGGAAAAAACTATTAAGATTTTCTGTAGGGATGAACGTAGGGCAAACTCTTTCGATTCATTTGGGCTTTCCTCATTTTCAGGCTTTTTTTTTTGGTTTGTTTTAATAAATTTTAATGTAAGCGAGAACTTTCTAAAGCATGCTGAAAGACTTAATGCAAGTTAATTCATGGGTTAATGTGAATTAAATTTGTTTAGAACACTATGGGTGCTGGGGCATGTTTACTAAACGTTAATGGACATTAATGAACGTTAATGCACATTAGGTGCTGCAATGACCCATAGAAATGAATGGACCATGGCAGCACTTAACGCACGTTAAATTTACTTAATGCGCGTCAACCTTTAGTAAACATGGCCCTGTGTTGCAAAGCTGTGCTGATGTTAACGTTCACCGTTGCTAAGTATTAACAGAGGTCCATGTTATTCAATGGAATCTATTTATTAATAACGCACGTTAATGATGATTTAGCCCACACTGACATTACACTTTTGGGGAGCTAATTACTAAAGTGTGCTAAAGGCATGCCAACAAACTGAATGTGCACAAACAAATGCATGCCTTTCATTTTCTGCTGCCATCTTGCCTTAGAAGAAGCAACTAAAGGAATCAGAATTGCAGTTCAAGGCCGTGGTCCCCAGTTAGGAGGACAGTGGAAGAGAAAACTGCCTGAACGGTAGCTGCAGGAAAGCATGGAAAACATGGGTTAGGTGTACAAAGGAAGCGTCTCCTTGTCCTTAGGGTAAAAAATGCCTTGCATATGATATTTTACTTGTTTTTAATTGCTTGTTGTCTAAATTATTTCCTTTACCCTGCAGTTTCCTCGAACTCTTTTGTCCTGCTCAGCTGTAACCAAGGCATCTATCGTAATGCCTTTGGGTCTTTTCTTGTTCCCTCTTTTTACAGATACCCCAATATATCTAGCTTGCACGTTGATACCTGGGAACGTTTGAGTTCTGGTCATTTTGAGATTTCTGTTGACTAGGGGAGGTGGGAGGGGTGGGAAGTATTAGTTTTCTCTTGCTGTCGCCCCTATGCCCAACTACTCTACATCCGTTCACATATAGTCCCTCTCTCTCTTTCCCTCCTCTCCTCCTCCAAGGATAATCCCAGTATTCTTGCCCTTCTGTCAACTTTGACCCCCATCAATCTTATTTTCTCCCTTTTAACAATCACTCATAGTTTCCTTACCTTTGCTATAAACTATTGCATTCCTTCTCACTTCCCCATTCCCCCAGCAGCTGGGGAGGCCTAGGATCATGAACTGTCTGTTCCAACCCTTCCTCTTCTCTTTTTTCCCCATAAGCTGGGGGGGGGGGGGGCGGGGGTGGAGAGGCTACACTGACACATCTACTCCATTTTCCACCCCTCTCTTCCTGGTTCTCAACCCAGTCCTCTAGGCCCCCCGGTCAGTAAGGTTTTCAGGATATCCACAATGAATATGCATGAGAGAGATCAGCATGCACTGCTTCCATTGTATGCACATATATCTCATGCATATTCATTATGGATACCCTGAAAACCTGACTGACCTGGGCGTCCCAGAGGACTGGGTTGAGAACCACTGCTCTACATGATGCCTATAGCATCTGCTCCAGCCTCACCCCTTACCCAACTGTGGAGAGCAGGTATCAGGCTGGCATACACACTGTGATGTAGAAAACAACTGCTGTGGTCCCTTCTCTAGTCCTTCCCCTCTTGTTCCCTGCTTGCTACTTAAAGAGGAGGTGCTGGAGCAGTAAACAAAGAGACCGTTGCCCAAGTTTTCTAGTGTTTCACGGGAACCTGGCAACTGATATAAATTCATACAGTTTCTAGGTGACATCCAGAGCGCTCTTAGGTATGCTAGTCTGGCCTTTGGCAGGGAATCAAGCACCAGGGCTACCACTGGTACCCTCTAATCATGGCTGTCACCTTTGAGCAAAGCAGTCAAATTGCACACTTAAGAGTGTGACATAATGTCATGTTATGCCCTTCCTCCATTCGCAGACCCCGGCATGTCTGGGAGTGGGAGTTGCCTGAAACGGCTATGGTAAAGTGTGTCTCAGCAGGATAGAAGGGGATGTATAGTTGGGTGTCTAGGCATTGAAGGAAAGTCTAGCTGTTTACCTATGGAGATTAACGGGTGGGTGTCAAAGGGTGTGTGTTGCTACCTATTACCTACACACTTAACCTGTGGCACCCTGTATAGTAGCACTGGCACCTTTAGGTACATATCTATGCATAATAGAAAATTCAACACTGTTTGACGGCCAGTGATGTAACCATTAGACCACGCTTTCTGGGCTGTCACCAGCGCTCTTTTCCAGCAAGCCTGATTGGTGAGTCTAATGGTTATTTAATCCCACTGCTGCCCCAATTACCAACAACAGCAACAGCATCTCTCAAGACTAGGGATGCCTAAATTCATAGCTTGAAAAGGCCGATACATAACCTAACCAGTTACTTTCCTTGCATCTCATCCATCACCAAAGCACATTTCCATTGAGCTAAAGGACTTTACAAGCATCTGAAATCTCACACAACAGAGCAGGTCCAATTCTATGCATCTCGCTCCCTAAGCTAGGTCAGAGTTCAAGCTTTGAACTTTTGAAAACAGAATATTCCTCATGCTAGATCTAAAATGTCTTCAGAAATCAACTAATTATATTCTAAAGTTTGAAATATGCAAATACTAACAAATGGTTCATGAAGACTTCTGAGGCTGGACCATTTGCCTGTGTTAAAGTCCAGGACAACACTACAGTTTGTCTACTGGAGCACCAATAAACAGAAAATACCATGCCATCATACATCGATGTATAATTATTAGCCTTCTTTGACTTTCCATGTGTAGTGTGCCACATCTACAGCGCCTCTTGTCTGCTATTTATGTGTATCTTATCATACTCTAGTCCCTCGTTTCACTTTGGGGATCATGCTGAGTAGCGACGTACAGCCCCCACTATTCACTGTGTGCCTCTTCTGCCCTGAATACTCCCCACATGTACAGGGCTTTGTGTGGGGAGCTTTGGATGGGGGCAATGACCCAGACGTACAGGGCCTATTCCGGTCATGATCCGGTACATCCAGCTGGGGGCAGGTGGACATGGGACTTATTCTACTCTTATGACAACCTTCAAAGTAATCCATCAAATATCCCCTAGATGTTTACAGTCAATGATAACAAGAACCCTGGAAAATTGCCTAAGAAGAAGCAGCGCTTCAAACCTCCTTAACCTACCTCCAGCACTACCCAAGTGTAATCAGTCGACTCACTCTATTCTCCCTGCAGGCCCCACGCCTTATCACCACAAATCAGACAAACCCATAACCTTGCAACTTTCTGGAAACTGCTTAAAACACTTTGACAGGATAACATAACCCCCTCTTATCCAGCTACCCCTTAATATACCATCAGATGTAAACAACCCTCTAACTCTACATAGTCACTCTAAGTTGTAAGCAGCTCTCTAACTGTATATAGTTACTGTTCTGTGGGAGGGAGGAGTGGTTAGGACTTCAGGCTCATAGGCCAGGGGTTCAATTCCCAACTGGGGACAGCAATCTCAGGCAAGAGGGACTAGGGTTTCTAGTCCTATAGGCACTCCTTGTGGCCATGGGCAAGCCACTTAACCCTCTGTTGCCTCAGGTACATGTAGATTGTGAGCCCTTTAGGGATGAGGGAATGTATCCAGTACCTGCTTGAAGGGATTGTAAACCTCTGTAATGCCCTTGGTGGTAAAGCAAGAAATTGCATAAACATATATAGTGTTAGATACATGTTTCATGTAATGTTTAGTTATGTTCCCTGTAAACCACACTGATCTTCAGAAATGCAGTATATAAGAATAAATAAATTCCACCTCAGAGGTGGAATAAGTCCCATAGATGGCAGCGATCTGGCCAACAAGGACCCCCCCCCCCCCTCCAGCAGGCAGCAGCATGAGGTGAGGTCCCTCTGCCTGATCCTGGCTCTGGCAGACCCCACCAAGGGTTGGGCAGCAGGAAGGGACACTCTTCAGTACATCGGGCCTTTGAGCACTCCTGCATGGCTTCCCAGTGCCATGGAGACGAGACATCATGGCACTTGGGCTCCAGCAGGAGCAGAGGAAGTAGATGGGCATTCAACACTGAAGAATCAGGATCCGTCTAAGTGTCCAATTCTGCACCCGTGGGAACATCTTCCTTTCGTCTCTAAACTACTTGAGCGTGCAGTCTATAACCGTTGTCTTGATTTCCTCTCTCATACCCTCTTGGATCCTTTACAATCCGGCTTCCGTCCCCTACACTCCACTGAAACTGCTCTTACCAAGGTCTCAAATGATTTGTTCTTGGCAAAGTCCAAAGGCTTTTACTCTGTCCTCATTCTTCTTGATCTCTCTGCTGCCTTCAACACTGTTGACCATAACCACCTTCTTATCACCCTATCCTCACTTGGATTCAAAGACTCTGTACTATCTTGGTTCTCTTCTTATCTATCCCATCGCTTTTTCAGTGTGTGCTTCAATGGCTCCTCCTCCTCTTTAACCCCACTACCTGTAGGAGTTCCTCAGGGTTCCATCTTAGGTCCACTCCTCTCTCTATACCCAATCCCTTGGCACACTTATCTCTTCCCATGGCTTTCACTATCATCTCTATGCCAACGACTCTCAAATCTATCTTTCTGCACCTGCTATCTCTCCTGATATCCAGTCTAAGATCTCTCTGCCTCTCTGACATTGCTGCCTGGATGTCCCACCGCTGCTTAAAACTGAACATGGCCAAAACTAAGCTTCTTATCTTTTGTCCTATGTCCAAAGTCTTCCCTACGTCAAAATCATCAATGTTGCCTCCCCGGTGATGGCCCCACCCCTGTACTTAATTCTCCCACCCCATGTAACACCGCTTTGACCCGGTGAAAAGCGGTATATAAATATAGCTAAATAAATAAATAAATAATTATCTTTCCCCCGAATGTTTCCCTTCCTCTTTCCCCTTTCTCTCTCTCTGTTGATAACTGCACTCCTCCCTGTTTCTTCAGCACGTAACCTTGGTGTTATCTTCGATTCCTCTCTCTCTTTCTCCTCACATATCCAGCTCATTGCTAAAACTTGTCGTTTCTTTCTATACAATATTTCCAAGATTTGCCCCTTCCTCTCTGTTGACACCACTAAATTGATTGTCCACTCCTTAATCACCTCCCGTCTTGATTATTGTAACATTCTCCTTGCCGGCCTCCCTGCAAGCCACCTCTTTCCTCTTCAGTTAATTCAACACTCCGCTGCTCGACTCAGTTTCTGCCAGTCTCGTTTTTCCCACATCACTCCTCTCCTCATGTCGCTTCATTGGCTTCCCATCCGTCTCCGTATCCAATTTAAACTTCTCCTCCTGACCTATAAATGTATTCACCCTTCTGCTCCCCAGTACCTTTTATCTCTCATCTCTCCTTACACCCCCCCTCGGTTGCTTCGCTCTTCTAACAGTCTTCGTTTATCTGTGCCCTTTACTCGTACTGCCAATTCCAGACTTCGCTCCTTCCAACTGGCAGCACCCTTTGCTTGGAATATTCTTTCTATCTCTGTGCGCCAGGCGTCCTCCCTGGCCATTTTCAAGTCCAGACTAAAATCCCACCTCTTCACTATTGCTTTCCGTTCCTGTCTTACCCTATCTTGATCTCTCTATCAACATTTGTTTACTTTGTCCTGTAAATTTTTGTTATTTGTATTATGTAACTTATTTTGTTTTCTGTCTTATTCGATTGTGAGCTCTGATGAGCAGGGACTGTCTCTCTTCTATGTTTGTACAGCGCTTCATATGTTGCGGCGCTTTATAAGTCTTTAATAATAATAACATCTAGCAGGTGCAGAATCGGGTGCACTTTCAGGCCATCTAGTTTTTGGACGTCCAGATAGCCCAGACATGCCCTGATTTGAATCAGCCTCCACATGTTTTGATTAGACTGTTAGCTCTGATGAGCAGGGACTGTATCTTACATCTATATGTACAGCGCTGCAAACGCCTTGTAGTGCTATATAAATGATTAGTGGTAGGAGTAGTACTACATTCTCCAGCAGAATACCATATACGCAGTGTGACAGATGAGGTTCAATATTAAATAGCCTATGCTTGCTAGGAGTGGAGTAAACTAATAGAGTACTGGCTTGGTAACCAAGCAACTAGGGTTGATTCCTACTAGCCCTCCTTATGGCCTTGGCCAAGTCACTTAACCCTCCATTGCCTCAGAAGAAAGACCTGGCAATGTACTACCAAGAAAGCCCAGGAGCTGCTGGGTCACCAGGAGTCAGCACTGACTCAAAGGCCTACACTGCATTTGCATGGTTACTATTGACCATTTTATTATATGGTCAAAAAAACACGTGGAAGGGGATTTTTAGAAAGGACGTCCATGTGCAAGCTGGGACATCTAAGCCAGAGTGTCTGGAAACAAAAGAGGCACGTCCAGGTGTAGACATGATTTCACAAACATGGGCACACCCTATATAGACGTCTGCAGGGTACATCTACATATATAGCCCCAGAATAGTATTTCAGAACCTGGATGTCCAGGAATAGTCTAATGGTCAGCGTAGTGGGCTAGGCCCAGGGAAGTCCTGGGGATGATGGCGTGCTTTCTCCTCCACACCCTCTGGATCTTTTTCAGTCAAAACAAGCACTGTCGTGCTTGGAGCAGGTCTAAACTTAGACTCAACTCCGTACATTTCTGAGATCAGGTAGAACGTCAAGTTTCCTGGGAACACCCCAGCCATGCCTCCACCATGTCCCTGTTCAGACTGGGGATATCCCCAGAGCCACCTTCTAAAATGACTCCGGAGACCTCTCTGTGCTTTGGACATCTCTGTGCCCATTTTCAGATGTCCAAAGCATGAATAGGGCTTCCAAAATGACCCCCAAAGCAATTGACAAAGTTTCACATTTTATACTAAGCAGAAGCTGCCTTGCATGCTAATACGATAAAACATGCCACAAATATCTAAAATTACAATATTGCATCCCTTTATCAGAAGCTCATAGCTTCCAGGTAGGTGACAGTTCAACTTCCTGTGCGGTGGCACTTCACCGGCACATGTCACTGAAAGCCTGCAGGTGTAATTGACTCTTAAAAATGCCCTGAGACATCAGTGGTGACAGTAATGTGCGCCTTTCATCGCCATGCTTAGCTTGGACTTCACTTATTAAAGGCATTCACATTCCAGAGTAGTTTCTCATCCCTTCTGCTGCTATGCTAGCCTTTTCCGGCAATGAATTCTTGCAGAGGCACAGACTTGAGAATATCGCTTTTTCAATGTGTGCCCCAGATTCTGGGTACCATCCGCCAAAACAAAAGAAAGAGTCTAACTGAAAAGCGGCAACTCCTTCCAGAAAGATGATGCGTTGCAAGAATAAATGAGTGAATGAGCCAATCAATCAAACACTCTATGGAGGAAGGAGAAAACGATAAATGAGTTGTAGTTTATGGAAAAGGTTGAGTGGCCTAATGGCTACGGCAATGGAGGAGACATCCGAAAAGCTCAGGATCGCGTGTTCTGTTCAACCTTGTCGTCACAGCAGCCTGCAAATGACTTGCGAGTCTTTCATGATGGAGTTTTGCGTGGGCCAAGCCAATGGGTTGAGCGTTGCTTCTCAAAGAAAGGAGCAAACTGATTTCTTATCCGAAATATGCCCTCTGATAGGATCTGTGATACTCTCCATCCCCAGTCCTGGTGATAAACAGACGGGAGAATACAATCTGTGTCAAACTGCAAGAATTCAAATTCTGGCTGTAAAGTGACACCTTCAAAATTTGGTGTGTTTGTTCACTGCGGCAGTCAATAAAAGCAGGCCCCTTTAAATACAAGTACTTTTGTGGCAGACAAATCTTTTTTGTGTCTTGCATGTATTTTTTAAGATGTTTTTCTTCTTTCCTGTTTATCACCCATGTGTGTTTTAATCATTTTCCTTAAGAATTATCCTAGTCCCCTGTCTGATTTGTCTGTTTTAAATAGATGGTGGGCTCTGTGGAGCAGGGACTGTCTCTTAGGTTTATGTGTACCGCGCTCCGCATCGCTAAAAACACTACACAAATCCTAAGTAGAGGCAGTAGTGGGAATCTTCTCCTTACCCTTGTTCATCAATGTTAATTCAGCTGTCCAGGCTCTTCCATCCTGATGAACCCTTGAATATCAAGAAAAAGAAGTTGGAACACATGCTAAAGTTGTTTCTAAAAGGTCAAATGAAGGTCAAGGTTGGAACTATGTTGGTTGGCCTCTGCTTCGTAATCACAAGCTTCCTGGCTATCTGTTGTTGCTAGAAATCTAGTATCAGCCCGTTTGCCTTGTGACAAATGTTTCCGAAACTTAAAAAAACACCTACCCACCAATAATTGTCAACTGAGCAGGTGCAGGGGTTAGCAAGATCCCAGAGGCGCTTTGGAATTTACAATTTCGAACAGGTAAAAGGTTCAGATGGCTTTAAGCTGGATTTAAACTTCTGACAGCTTCAAGCTTTGTAGAAGAGTAATCACATCCTTCATGACAGTTAACACATCAGTCTCTGTTTATAGGACCTTTTCAAGAGTGTAAGAAACATTCACAGACAACCTGTCAGAAGATTACATTAAAGTCCTTTAATCCACCAAGAACGCATACATAGCAATGAAATGCTTTACTAACTGAATTACCTGTGTGCAGATTTTTAGCATGATTAGCCCCCATCCACTTCGTTCTGTAACCTTACCATGCAGTCACAGCTTTTGGTGGGGGCAACAGACTGCAGCTCCCTTCGGAACGCAGTGCCCTGAATCCCACCTGAAGGTTCACTCCTGTCCTTGCCGCCTCCCCTGCCGGCCCAGACAGGCAAACATTAGTTCTACTGTTGAGCCCCAAACTCTGTCACTGCAGCTCACAGAACTCTCCCTCCCATCAAGACAGCCAGCTAATTGTAGTTTTAAAATGTACATTTGTAGCTTGAAAGCTGTCAGTTCCTTTTTGCTACTGCCTCGTGGTTGTACAAAGACATCGCAAGAAGACTCAGATGAGCAGAGTCTGGATTCTCTGTAGAACTGGTACGTCCCCGTCAATATAATTTAATTGGCTAAAGATACACATTTTGTGACCTTAACACACCACTTGTTCTTACAAACATAGGTGTGCTGAAGGCTGTTTAGCCATTGGCCTTGTGTCTCCAATGCTTCTACGATATGTGTACTAGATGTTTGAAGATCACTGAGGTCCAGAGACGGTTTCATCTAAGGATTGTTGGGTAACATCCCAGTTTTCTACCTCGCTGGCCCGATACAGAGCTGGTTCCCGAGGGTCAAGGTCAAATTTCTCAGTTCTGTGCTATATACAATGCTATGCTACAGTATCTTGACGACCAAAGAATTCTTTGCATAATAATATAATAACAATGAAATCAGCTGAAAAGATGTGTCTGCTTTCAGTTCCCAATAAAGCCTTCATTACAGGAAATTATGCAGCAAAGACTACAACACACACGCATTTCGTGTACGCCGTCTGAACTGCTAGATTACCAGTGCCATTCAATAGCAGCTTGATTCTCATCCAGCTAAATTCAGAGGTCACTTCACAATAGGTGAAAACAACTGTATTCTATTAAACTCTCCAGAGCAGTGCTTATGAAGTCCATTGTTGACACAGCAGACCTCAGTGGTACCTTTTCTCAACACACTGCCAACAGCACTTGGCAGCACTTAGTGCCTGGCGCTTGGCAAGCAGGACAGGATCTCTAGCGGCCACCTCCCGCAATGTACGGCCGTCATCTACTTCTGGGAAAGCGTCCTTCTCCTCCCTCCTTAAACACCTCAGCCTAAGCCTCCAACAATAGCCTCATTCAACAACAACAACAACCAAAAAAAAATGGTGGGGGGAAGGTAGCTAGGCTAGTTTTGATCTCAACTGCAACATGAGATGTTCTTAAGCCCACAATAACAGCTTCATTTCCTTTTCTCCAGGCTGAAATCTACAGCTCATGCAAGAATGTTCGTGAGCTAAGACGACAAGTAGATCAGTGAAAAACAAAGCTTGGGAGAATCAGTGAAGCAGAAGAAGATGTAAATTAGTGCTGTTCGCAGACAAAAAATTCGTTAAAAAAAATAAAGCAAAATCAGATGTCGTCTACTGAAATCATATGTCTGTCTTAATCAGGCTGCTACATTCTGCTTAATTTGGGATTTGTACCAAGTCTGGAGGACATCTGAAGACAAACAGAAAGGCCTGCATACCCAGCCTTGTACATAAGCAACAGTCACCATGGCCAGTCAGTGATGCTTCAGATGTACCATTGATTCATGGAGAACCAACATGGCACTGTAATAAAAAGCAACGCTGGCATGGAGGACACAAGTTTCTGAGGTTACAGAAAATTCTGCGGAGGGGCATTGAGCTTCCATATTTCCAGAATTGGGGATGCCATGTGAGCAAATGATAACTTCTGGGGTCTGGAACAGGGCCTCAGCTTCTTTGTCACACTCCTTCCAGGGCTCGCCAACAGAATTGACATCACAGATGTTGCAGACAACATAAAAGGTGATCTACAACATTAGAAAGACTAGTCGAATGCTTGGCGGTTAAGCTATAAAGTGAAGATGTGTAGAGTGAAGCATTTGGGGGTGTAGAAATTCAAAGCAGCTGTTTGCAATAGTAGGGGAGAAAGGCTGATGTACACAGACCAAGAGAGAGACTCTGGGCTGATAGCGTCTGAGGATCTCAAGATGGTGAAACTCTGTGATAAGGTGGTGACCAAAGCCAGAGGAATGGCGGGCTGTACAGAGAGAACTAACAGAAAAACTAACTAACAGGTCATTGGTGAGGCCTCATTTGGAGTACTGTGTTCAGTTTTGAAGGCCATATCTCACTAAGGATATGAGACTGGCATGCCAGAGGTCAAAGGGCATTTCCTGTTTCCCAGCACTCAGCGAGCCAGTAGCCTATACTAGAACACAGCTGCCGGGAAGTGAAGAAAAACTGTGCTTTTTACTTCGGCGGCTGTACAGAGGTGAGCTGGGGCCTCTTCGGCTCCCTCTAAAGCCAGTCAGACAGGTGCGGGGCTCTTCGGAGGGGGGAGGGCTAGAACTGGAAATGGTTGATGGGGGTGCTAGGACTAAAAATGGGATGATCGGGTGGGGATAAGGTTGCCAACTGGCTCCAGATGCGCCCGACAGGCTTGATCCAGTCCTGTGTTTACCCCATTGCATGCAGGGACTTGTAGTCTTGCTTTTCTGATTGAGTGCAATGGAGAAATCAGAACTACATGTCCCTGTATGCAATGGAATAAACCCAGGACTGGATCAAGCCTGTCGGGCGCATCTGGAGCCAGTTGGTAACCCTAGGTGGGGAGCAGGACTGAAATGGGCAGATTGGGGGAGCTTGAACTGGAAATAGGCTGATGGGGGGGCTACGATAGGACTAGAAAGGGCTGAGGGGGAGGCTAGGATAGGACTGCAAATGGCGGATGGAGAAGCTAGGATATGACTGGAAATGGCTGATGGGGGAGCTAGGATCGGAAATGGGCTAATAGGGTGACTTTGACTGGAAATGGGCTGGTGGGGGGCTTGAACTGGAAATGGGCTGATGGGGAACTAGGATAGGAATGGAAATGGCTGATGGGAGTGGGACTTGGACTGCAAAATGGGCTGATGGGGGTTAGGATTTTAAATGGGCTGATGGGGGGCATTGGCTGCAAATGGGCTGATGGGGGCTAGGATAGGACTGGAAATGGATGATGGGGGGCTAGGATTGGAAATGGGCTGGTGGGGGCTAACATAGAAGTGGAAATGGGCTGATGGGGGTCTAGGATAGGACTGGAAATGGCTGAAGGGGGGCTAGGATTGGAAATAGGCTGATGCGGGGGATGGGAGAATGGGACTAGAAGGGAGTGGATGCAGGGTAGGACTGGAACTAGAAGGGAGCTGGTGTTGGGAGAGGACTAGAATGGGATGGGGCTGGGGGAATGAGGATGGAGAGGGAAAAATATATTTTGTGTGGGAGGGAAGAAAAATCTACGATTGGCCGGGTATTGGCAGAGTAAGTGGGGACTGAGGATGGAAGGGTGAAATTTGAGTGGATGATAAAAGAATAAAGAAAGAAATGGAGGAAAGAGCAAAAGGGGAAAGATCAGTATGTTAGAGCAAATGTAGAGAGAGAATGGAAAAAAAACTAGAAGAGAGAAGAAAGGACAAATGGACACAGACAATGGAGAGTTAGCAGAAGACACGAAGAAACCAGAAGAAAGTGACTGAGGCAATTGCAACTGAAAAATAAAATGCACAAACAACAAAAGGTAGAAAAATACTTTTTTATTTTGAACTTATTAACTGGAATATGTCAGCTCTGGGAAATGTGTATTGTTAACATCTTTGTGTTTTTGCTTAGTGCAAGAGGAAATTAATGACTAGTTTTATTTATCCACTGTTGTTGTACATTCAAATTTGGCTTTTGGGGTTCCCAGTTTAATTATTGTCTTCCTATTTCTAAATTGTGATCCCTTGTTCTTTGTTTGATGATGGTCTGTTCTGCATGTGTAATCGAGCTGAGGTATTCTGTTCATGCAGTTTCTATTTGACAGTGCCACTTGTTCTCTTTCCGCAGTAGGAGATGTATTGGTATTCTCTGAGATGTATTGGTTTAATATTTACAGTGTTGCCTTTTTGATAGGTAGGGTTTGGTGCTTTGTGAGTCCTGGTAGTGTTGTTATGATACGACGGGTTTGCTATGGGTTCTAAATGTACAATATTTATAGTACTTTCTAATGTACACTGGAGTATAGTAATGTAGAAATTTGGTAGTCTTTCTTTATCCAGATACTCATTAAAAGGCATGTTTGCTAAAAGTTAGTGCACATTAACATTATGCAAATATTTATGCAAATAGGGCCCTTTATGCAAATGAGGCCCAGCAATGAGTCTCTGCACATGGCCCGTCTCCCTCTTGAGCTGCCCTGAGGATCAGCAGTTACAATTCTAACCACGTTTACTAGGCAGGCTGGATGAGGAATTTCGATCTTTATCTTCCATTAGCTACTACATTCTGGAAAGCAACAGTCATCAATATCTGGAGTACTTTGGTAGGACACTTCAGTGATGATACTTTAGGGAGTAGGACGTAGCAGGGTAATGGGAACTGACCCAGTCAAATATAATGCTCAGGGACTTATTTACATATTCACTCATTTATATGACAAAAGATAACCCTGCAACATGGCCAGACTGGACTGCTAGAGCCGAAGTCAGATTTCTAGAAGGGGCAGTTCATATAGAAGCTAAACTGGAATCCAACCCTGTAAGCCATAATATCTGGAGAAACACAAGAGGAGCAAACCCCTCGCAGCAAACCAGGAGAAACACAACAGGCGAGTGGTATATGGTGGTCACGGAAATGGAAAAAAGAGCCAAATGATGAAAACTGGAAACAGCACAAACACTGGCCAGTTAAATGTGAGGCATTGATAAGGCAGGCAAAGAGAGAATTTGAGAAGAAACTTGCTGTGGAAACAAAAATGTGCAATAAAGACTTTTTTCAAGTACATTCGTAGCAAAAAACCTGTGAGTCAGTTGGATCATTAGATGACAGAGGGGTAAAAGGGGCAGTAAGAGGGGACGAGGCTATATTGGAGAGACTGAATGAATTCTTTGCTTCAGTCTTTACTGAGGAAGATGTAGGGATGTTACCCATGATTGAAGTGGTATTTAAAGATGATACTATGGAAGAATGGAAAGAAATATCGATACACCGGGAAGATGAATTACAACTATTTGATAAAGTGAAGAGTAGCAAATCACATGGACCGGATGGTATACATCCAAGGATGTTGAAAGAACTGAAATATGAGACTGCAGACCTGCTATTAGTAATCTGTGAACTATAATTAAAATCATCTCTAATACCTTAAGATTGGAGGATGGCCAATGTAATGCAAATTTTTAAAAAGGATTCCAGGGGTGATCCAGGAAACTACAGACCACTAAGCCTGATGTCAGTACCGGGAAATATGGTAGAAACCATCATAAAGAACAAAATTACTCAGCATGTAGATAGTCATGGCTTAATGGGAGACAGCCAACATGGCTTTAGACAAGGAAGATCTTGTCTTACTAATCTGTTATGTTTTTTTGAAGGTGTGAATAAACAGGTAGACAAAGGTGAGTCGGTTGATATAGTGTATCTGGACTTTCAGAAAGCCTTTGACAAGATCCCTCATCAGAGACTTTTGGCAAAACTAAAAAGTCATGGGATAGAAGGCAGTGTACTATTGTGGATCAGAAACTGGTTAAAAGATAGAAAGCAGAGGATAGGGCTAAACGGCCAGTTTTCCCAATGGAAAAAGGTGAATAGTGGTGTACCTCAAGGATCTGTGCTGGGTCCGCTGCTTTTTGGCATATTCATAAATGACCTGGAAAAGGGAATAACGAGTAAGGTTATCAAATATGCAGATGACACAAAACTATTAAAAGTTGTTAAAACCCAAGAGGATTGTGGAAAATTGCAAGAGGATCTTGATAAATTGGAAGACTGGGCATCCAAATGGCAGATGAAATTTAATGTGGACAACTACAAAGTTATGCACCTAGGAAAGAACAAACCAAACTATGGTTACACGATGCAAGGTTCCATATTGAGAACCACTAAACCAGGAAAAAGTTTTAGGTGTCATCGTGAATAACATGTTAAAACCCTCCGCCCAGTGTGCAGCGGCGGCCAAGAGAGCAAATAGAATGCTAGGTATCATAAGGAAATTAATGGAAAATAAAACAAAGGATATTTTAATGCTTCTGTATTGTTCTATGCTGCGACCGCACCTTGAATATTGTATGCAATTCTGGTTGCCGTATCTTATAAAGGATATAGTGTTAATAGAAAAGGTACAGAGAAGAGCCACCAAAATGGTAAAGGTGATGGAAGAATACGCCTATGGCTCTTTAACCTGGAAAAGAGACGGCTGAGGGGAGATATGATAGAAGTCTATAAATCAATGAATCGAGTGGAACAGGTAAACGTAGATCGATTGTTTACATCATCAGAATATAAAAAGACTAGGGGACATGGCAATGAAGCTACAGGCTATCCTATTTAAGACTAATTAGAGAAAATATTTTTTCACTCAACATGTAATCAAACTCTGGAATTTGTTACCGGAGGATGTAGTAAAGGCTGTTAGTGTAGCTGGGTTTAAAAAAGGTTTGGACAAGTTCCTGGAGGAAAGGTCCATAAACCATTATTAAGAAGGGACCCAGGATATCAATGCTTGACCCAGTACAAGCATTGCGGGACCTGTGTCTTTTGGGGATACTGCTAGGTACGTATGACCTAGATTGGCCACTGTTGGAAACAGGATACTGGGCTTGATGGACCGTGGCCTGACCCAGTATGGCATATCTTATGTTCTTATGTTCTTATGACCCCAATGTGTTTTGGCTGTAGCCTTCTTCAGAGGGCTGGAAACTATAGACAAATATAGATAATAATAATAAAAATAATATAAATTAAAAAAATTAAGAAATAATAAAAATATGTATAAAAAATAATTGAGAATATAATAACATCCAAAAGCAACAAATAAATTATTAAAAACAGAAATAAAACAACTGGTTAAAAACATACATTAATGAAATTAATGTAAAGAGAAAGGGGAGGCACACCATGAATACAGTACATAAGAACATAAGATATGCCATACTGGGTCAGACCAAGGTCCATCAAGCCCAGTATTCTGTTTCCAACAGTGGCCAATCTAGGTCATATGTACCTAGCAGTTTCCCCAAGGGACACAGGTTCCACAATGCTTGTATTGGTTCAAGCATTGATATCCTGGGTCCCTTCTTAATAATGGCTTATGGACCTTTCCTCCAGGAACTTGTCCAAACCTTTTTTAAACCCAGCTACACTAACAGCCTTTACTACATCCTCCGGTAACAAATTCCAGAGTTTGATTACACATTGAGTGAAAAAATATTTTCTTTTATTAGTCTTAAATAGTTTACCCTGTAGCTTCATTGCATGTCCCCTAGTCTTTCTATATTCTGATAAGGTAAACAATCGATCTACGTTTACCCGTTCCACTCCGCTCATTAATTTATAGACTTCTATCATATCTCCCCTCAGCCGTCTCTTTTCCAGGTTAAAGAGCCCTAACCTTTTTAGCCTTTCTTCATAGGAGTATCCTTCCATCCCCTTTACCATTTTGGTGGCTCTTCTCTGAACCTTTTCTAATAACTCTATATCCTTTTTAAGATACGGCGACCAGAATTGCACACAATATTCAAGGTGCGGTCTCACCATGAAACGATATAGAGGCATTATAATATCCTTTGTTTTATTTTCCATTCCTTTCCTTATCATACCTAGCATTCTATTTGCTCTCTTGGCCACCGCTGCACACTGGGCCGAGGGTTTTAACATGGTATCCACAATGACGCCTAAATCTTTTTCCTGGGTGGTGGTTCCTAATGTGGAACCTTGCATCGTGTAACCATAGTTTGGGTTGTTCTTCCCTAGGTGCATAACCTTGCACTTGTCCACATTAAATTTCATCTGCCATTTTGATGCCCAGTCTTCCAATTTATCAAGATCCTCTTGCAATTTTCCACAATCCTCTTGGGTTTTAACAACTTTAAATAGTTTTGTGTCATCTGCAAATTTGATAACCTCACTCGTTATTCCACTTTCCAGGTCATTTATGAATATGTCAAAAAGCAGCGGACCCAGCACAGATCCCTGGGGTACACCACTATTCACCTTTCTCCATTGGGAAAATTGGCCATTTAGCCCTACCCTCTGCTTTCTATCTTTTAACCAGTTCCTGATCCACAATAGTACACTGCCTCCTATCCCATGACTCTTTAGTTTTGCCAAAAGTCTCTCATGAGGGACCTTGTCAAAGGCTTTCTGAAAGTCCAGATACACAATATCAACCGACTCACCTTTGTCCACCTGATTATTCACTCCTTCAAAAAAAACATAACAGATTAGTAAGACAAGATCTTCCTTGTCTAAAGCCATGTTGGCTGTCTCTCATTAGTTCATGACTATCTACATGCTGAGTAATTTTATTCTTTATGATGGTTTCTATCATTTTTCCCGGTATTGACGTCAGGCTCACCGGTCTGTAGTTTCCCGGATCACCCCTGGAACCCTTTTTAAAAATTGGTGTTACATTGGCGATCCTCCAATCTTCAGGTATTAGAGATGATTTTAATGATAGTTCACAGATTACTAATAGCAGGTCTGCAATCTCATATTTCAGTTCTTTCAATACCCTTGGATGTATACCATCCGGCCCAGGTGATTTGCTACTCTTCAGCTTATCTAATAGTTGTAATACATCTTCTCGATGTATCGATATTTCCTTCAATTCTTCTGCACCTTTAAATACCACTTCAGTCATGGTAACAGTAAAACATGGGTAACAGTAAAACATTGATAAACGTGGAACATATAAAATAATTCATATCTAGCCAAAAGTAAAAAGAGGAGATGAGGAGGAACAGAGGCACAGCAACCTGGATTACAATATGCTGATACTTACAGTGACACACAATGTTTTACTGTATTCATGGTGTGCCTCCCCTTTCTCTCTGTAGGCACCCTTGATACCTCAGGGTGAGGGGAATTCATATCCTTGTCCCCCATGTTGGACACTGTGGACAACCTGCCTGATCTCCGGATACCACATTTGTGCCCTCTCTCCTACAGTTAGGGACGTAGCACACATTCTCTGCAGGTGTTTGCTCTGCTGATTTGCACGCCTGCCCCCTTGTACTTAGCTCTGATGCTCCGAGCTGTGCAGGCAGTTATGCCCATTCCCTGTCATCCCTCTCTATTCTGAACTGGTCGGTTGATTCTGTGCAAATACTTGGGGCACATTTCCTACTGCCCACATCGAAACTGAAGCCTCATATCATGCTTGTAGGTTTCATTTTCCCAACATGCGTTGCGGCCACGCACACTATGAGCATGTGCTATGGCCACACATTCACTACTGCCATGCTAGCGATGTGACTAGTGCGGCGGTTGTAGTGTGCCACAGCCACACCCCCTGCATCTACCGTGACCTGCGGCCACTATGCCCTGATGAGGTAAAAATGTGCACTGTATGCATATTAGCCCCCGCTACTCACAGCACTTTCGTAAATATGTCCCTTGATGAGTGTAGAATTGGTTAAGGTGTTCATCTGCCGAAAGTGAAAGACACACACAACTGGAAAGACTGAATCTTTTATCTGTATCTTTATTTAAAAACGTAATATACCGCCGAAACCATAGGCATATGGCGGTTTACAATAAACATAAAAAAATCAACGCTCCCAAACCAAAGCTAAACTCAAACACTATCTCTAAAAAATTCTAATATTTTCAACAATTATTCCACAAGGCAATAAGACCTCAGGGTGGCTAGTACCCCACATGCAGTGAGAAACTCACTGTAGGGAATAGCTGATGCTCACATCATAGGTCTAGCCTTTCCTAATTCCTAAATCTAGACACTACCACTATCCAATTATACACCACATCAAATTCACCCTGGGACCATATAACAACACAGTACAAATTACAACAACACAGACATTCTACCAACTATCCATCTATTTTCACACACACTGCCCCAATGCATCAGAGGTAATCAAAGCATGTATAATAAGCAGCACAGGAACAACCAGGAAAAATCCTACAAGGATAAAAAATATAATCAGTATCCGAAGTCAAGAAAGGACCAAAATAGCCCATATAAACTTATCTTATCATATCGTAGTTTTCTCCAATGTTCTACTCTGCAGCTGCCTCAAACATTCAGCTCACTAACTGCCTCCATGGCAGCATAAAACATGACGAACAGCAACCGGGAACACTCCCCAAAGTGTATCATAGTGGGGAAAAAACTGCACCTCTTATAAAGTTATAACTATATAAAACCCTACAAAAGCTTTCATTTCGCCAGGTACAGGCTTCTTCAGGGGTTAAGATTCTATGTCTTCACTATAGATCAACTGAACCCGCCATCCCAAAAGACGGCGTGTGACGTCACTTTTAAAACACCCCAACAACCAATCAAAATCCTACCTAGTGCCATTGTCATCTTCTCCCAGAACATTACAAATCATTCAACAACACGGCTACTTAACCACATTAAATATAAAAACAAAAAAGAGTCAACGAAGAGGAGCTCCACAGGAACTACTTAAGCCAAATCACTAAAAAGCGCATTCCAGCAGCCTCACAGAGAGAATCGCTGAGAAGAAATCAGAAAAAAGGTGTCCACTCTATTTTATCATTCAGACCAGAAGGATATAAAGTATCCAAAAAATAAATCCATCGTTGCTCTTTCTGCAGCAGAACTTTACCACGGTCTCCCCGTCGAATATTAAATGGGACATGTTCCAAAACAGTACATCGCAAGTCAGAAAACTGATGACCAAAGTCCATACAAATGCTGAATCAGAGGTGTATCAATACGTTTCTTATGAAGACAGTATTTATGTTCAGCAAGACGTGTCCGAAGAGGCCGAGTAGTCTTTCCAACATAAAATTTTGAACACGGGCACCAAAGGCAATAGATTACATGTGTTGTAGCACAAGTTGTGTTAAATAGCAAATCACGAACCTTCGCAATATAAGCTGCACAAATCGAATGTGACATAACACTGCAATAAGAGCAGCGTTGACACGCAAAATGACCAGTTGTGGAAACAGAAGAAGCTGCCGTGGCACAGCTGGACATAAATGGTCTTTCAAATTAAAACTACGGCTATATGCAAGCCGTAGAGAATATCTTGAAAACGTAGGATGTGTTGCCAGTAAAGCCCATCGCCGACGTAGCACCGTAGCAATACGGGTCGACAGGTTAGAGTATTGTAAAACACAGGTAACAATCGATGAAGATACTGGCTGTGAAGTAGCTTTACTGGATTGCAACAACCATTCACGATGGTTAAAACGGGCCCTCCGATATGCCTTTTGCAAAACTGCTGATGGATACCCTCGTTCCTCAAATTTACGCATCATAGATGAAGCTTGAACTTTAAACTCCAACAATGTTGAACAGATCTGCCGACATCGTAAAAATTGTGAATAAGGTAAACTGCAGCATAGATGTTGTGGGTGAAAACTGCTAAAGTGTAGCAAAGTGTTTCGATCTGTCGGTTTAGAATAAAGAGTGGTAAAAAACCGGTCTTGACATTTAGAAATACTGACATCCAAAAAATGAATATTGGTAACATGAATATTAATATCAAAAGAGATAGAAACATTACAATTATTTAGATATTGAAAAATTTTTTCAAGAAGCTCTCTAGTGCCATGCCACAAAAGAAAGATATCATCTATATAACGATACCATCTAATGATATACACCGCATAGCTAGAAGAATAAATGAAATGATTTTCAAAAAAACTCATATACAGATTGGCCAAGGACGGCGCAAAGGTTGCCCCCATGGCCGTTCCTGAAATCTGTTGATAAAAAGTTTGATTGTAGACAAAATAATTCCTTTTTAACGCTAATTCAGCCAGAGTAGACAAAAATGAGGTATGGACTTGATGCGGAGCTGCTCTAGCATCTCAAACTTGCATCAAAACATCAATGGCATCATCCTGAGGAATTGAGGTGTACAATGCTGCCACATCCAAACACGCCATTAGGTCAATTTGCTCCACAGACTCAACAGAATCCAATAAACATAAAAAATGAGTAGTATCTTTGACATAAGATGCGATCTTAGGAACCTCATTTTGCAAAAACTTGTCCAAGTATATTCCCACGCGCTCCAAAAAGGAATCGTTACTAGATAAAATCGGGCAGCCAGGAGGTGATATTAGACTTTTGTGAATTTTCGGCAAAATGTAAAAGGCAGGTACCTTAGGAAAAGATGGATTAAGAAATACCCTTTCCTTCTCAGTCAGGAAGCCCGCAGAGAATGCCTGAGCAGTAACTTCCTTCAGTATTCTTTGTAGATCTTCAGTAGGATCACTAGACAACATCAAATAATGATCATAGTTGTTTAATTGACGCATTATTTCACCATTATAATCCGCAGAATTTAAAACAACAATTGCTCCTCCCTTACCAGCCCGTTTGATGACTATATCAGGCATATGTTGCAATTCTCTCAAAGCTACAAATTCCATCTTAGACAAATTCTTCGGCGGAGTAGAAGCAGTTCTTTCCAGTTTCACTAAATCAGATAATACCAGATGACGAAAAGTATATAAGATCGGGTCTAAAGGCCCAGGAGGGACCCAAGTAGATTTCGGTCAAACCATCGACAAATCCAAAACATCTTCTCTATCTTTAAAAAAACTCTTCAATTGTAAAGATCGTATGAGTTGTTCCACCATCACCCGACTGCGAAAACCATCGTAGACGGGACCATCAACAAATGAAAGTCCTTTAGATAAGAGGCTAACTTGCGCTGGTGTCAATATTACATCCGACAAATTTATCACAGTCTGCATCATTGAAAAGCCACCCCGTTCTTTTTTCGTCGGGACTGTGTTGGGGGCCCGGACAAATTTTCCCGTCGATCTTTTGGAGGTTCAGCTGAGTCCATTGAAGAATCTTTATGTCCCTTAGAACGCGTATGTGAAGCCCTGACTTCTGAGCTTGAGTCCGAGGAGTACGTGGAGGTATTATCACCACCCTCCTTCCAATAACTCCCTTGTTGTCTCACTTTCCTCACATGCCAATTATAAATAGGACCCTCCTTAGCCCGTTTCTCATCTTTCAAAAGTTTCTTTATCTTAGCGCTCTTTAACTCATTTTTATATTTCTCAAGTGACTTCACAGTCTCAGAATAACAATGATCAAAATCTTCAGATGTCCTCAACGCCTTCAAATCTTCTTCCAAATCCTTCTTAAGAGATATGTTCTTAGAATGTGCTGTTTCAATCACTAATAGCATCAAGTCCAGTGAGCACTTATTCAAAATCTGATTCCAACGGCTAATGAAAGCTTCGTCCTCCAAGAACATACCTGGTGTTTTCCAAATCGTCAAACCAGTTAGAATAACTTCTTTATGGCAGTACTCTGCCAATGTAACACTGTGGAGCTCCAACCTCACACTCTTCTTTGATTTATTGACAAACGAATCCCAGTCTGGAAGAACTTTAGCATCATCCCCTTTCAAAGGTGGCAATTTCAAAATTTCAGTAGCCTTTTCTAAACTGTAGCTAAAGGAATCTTTCCAAACGATATCCATTACGGAAAAAACAGTAAATACCACTAAGAAAGCTGTATGGGAGCAATTCCAAATGACATAAAAAATCAACGCTCCCAAACCAAAGCTAAACTCAAACACTATCTCTAAAAAATTCGAATATTTCCAACAATTATTCCACAAGGCAATAAGACCTCAGGGTGGCTAGTACCCCACATGCAGCGAGAAACTCACTGTAGGGAATAACTGATGCTCACATCATAGGTCTAGCCTTTCCTAATTCCTAAATCTAGACAATACCACTATCCAATTATACACCACATCAAATTCACCCTGGGACCATATGGTTTACAATAAACCATAGAGGTTCTGCTGAGAAGAGAAGAACGCCATATTGCAAACAGGAAAGAGATAGTAAAAGTAAGAAAGGGAAGATAGCCCAGAACATAAAGAAACAAGCAGAACTAGACATCAACAGGGGGGGGGGGAGGGGAAAGAGGAAAGGGAGGGGACGGGAGATCAAAGGCCAAGCAAAAAAAGATGAGTCTAGCTTTAAAAGTGGGAAAAGAGAGCTCAAGACGAATTGCAGATGGTAGAGCGTTCCATAAGTGGGGGCCAAGGAAGAAAAAAGCCGAAGAGCGTGTAGATTCCAAATGGGCCTGGGAAGGGGAAGGAAGAAATAACCGATTGGCGTGAATTGATCTGAGGATTCAAGGGGGGCAGTGAAAGTGAATTAAATCAGAAAGGTAGAGCGGAGTACCAGTGTGGAGTGATTTGTGTACGAAAATGAGAATCTTGGATTGAATCCGAAAAGGAATAGGAAACCAGTGCAAACAAATGAAGAGGGGTGCAGGGTAACATGATCAAACTGTGTAGCGTGGGTGAGAATACGGGCAGCAGTATTGTGTACCAATTGAAGCCTACGCAGTTGGGTAAGGGGAAGACCAGCCAAGGATGCATTACAATAATCTAAACGTGAAACAACAAGCGAGAGAAGCAGGGTGGTTAAGGAAGATGGGAAAGGAAAGTGTGTACCACACGAAGCTGTCTTAAAGTGTAGAAAGAACGCTGAATGACAGAAGAAACGTGATCTTTGAAGGTCAGAGCAGAATCAAGAGTAACACCCAGATACCGTAGTTTGAAGTGACCAAAGGGATAGGCGCAGTTGATAGAAGCAGATAGCTGAGGTTTTTGACAAGTTAACATGTAATAAATTATAATTATCGGAAAACCAGGAAGTCACAGCAGAGAGACAAATGTTAAGTGAACCAAGATCAGGAGAGGTGGCATCAGTCTGATGGAGGAGAATAATGTCGTCAGCGTAATAGTATGCCGAAATACCATGTTGCTGAATTAGTAAGGAGAGAGGGACCAAGAAGATGTTAAACAATAGCGGTGCTAAAACAGAACCCTGGGGGACACCACAGATAAGGGGTGTGGGGGGAGATGAATCGGTGCCGGAAAGAACCGAGAAAGACCGATTGAAAAGAAAGGAGTGAAACCAGAGAAAAACTGTGCCAGATAGACCAATAGAACGAAGGCAAGAAAGAAGGGTACGGTGATCAACAACGTCGAAGGTGGCAGAGAGATCAAGTGAGACAGCAATAGATATAGAACCCCGGTCGTGAGCGACGTGTAACTCATTAAGGAAGGAGATAAGGATGGATTCGGTGCTGTGGCCGGGACGGAAACCTGATTGATGGGGGAGAAGAGCCAGGGAAACTTCGAGATGGGAAGAAAGTTGGGAAAAGACTAGCTGCTCAAGAAGTTTAGAGGGAAAAGGAAGATTAGAAATAGGACGCCAATTTGTGGGTAGGGAAGGGTTTAGGGAAGCTTTCTTTTGGAGGGGTCGAATCAGGGCATGTTTCCAGTATGAGGGAAAAGTGCCAGATGAAAGACTAGTGTTGAAAATAGAAAGAATCAAAGGGGACAAAGCCAGCGAGGACTCAGAAAGTCACTATGAAGGGATGGGATGGGATCAGAGAGGCAGATGGTTTTCTGAGTACAGTAAGGGTCTTTGTCAACTCTGGTAAGGTGATGGGTTGAAAGGAGGACCAGCAATGGGACTTTGATGGGACGGTTGGGGAAGCAAGGGGCAAGGGGGGAAGGAGGGAAGGGGTGAGAGGAGGGGAAAGAGGGGGGGGGGGCAAGTAGGAAAGAGTTGACAAATGGAAAGAACTTTAGAAGCAAAATGAGAGGCCAATGTAGTAGAGGTGGGGGTGTTAGATGGGGGGCTGAGAAAAGAAGAGAGCGATAGTGTTTATGACCCTTTTTTCCCTGCTGTTTACTAGGTCACTAGGAATATGGTAAGCTAGGGACCATGATACAACTGTGCAAGCAGGTTATTCCAAATAAGGAACAGGAAATAGATAAGAACAGCTTGCTTGATGAATACAGTTCAAGGGAGTGGGTATAAAAGGACGCTAGAAAAGAGGTAATGAGGAATTGCAGAGTGAATACCCTTGAAGAGGAGTACAAGAAGCTTTAATTAGAACCCTAAATCTCTTTGGTACTCTCAGACCATCATAGCTGGCACAGTTGATACTGGACTAACCTAGCTGAAGACAATGAGGTTTACGCTGTTACAGTCTGACTAAAACTCACATGCACACAGAGGTATTTTCTGTGTTAACATTCCTCCGGTTTCACGCTTTGCTAACAAGTCCCCCTGCAATGTAAACAGAATACTGAAAGACTTATCTGCTGCACTGCTTGCCAAGCTGGTGTCAAGATTTGTTAAAAGAAAAAAAAAAGAGATTCCTGGCAAGCCTGTGACTTGAAAAGAAAAACCCCACGTACTTAGAAGAAAAAAGGCTTTCTGCTAGGTCTCACCTATTCCATATAGAACAGAAATAAATCTAATCTTATACAACGTGAGCGAAGGATGGACCTTTACCCGCTTCAGATGAAAAAGCGCCCCCATTAAGCTGAAATCTGACAGCCCAAGGCAGTGATTATACAACTGTTATATTCTAAACAGCATGCTTTGTCAAACTGAATAAATCCTATAAAATATATAAATATATATAAAAGCTATCCCATTTACACCCATCAGGCAATTCATTATTTCTCTTAATACAGGATTCTTTCTTTACCTGAGGCTTGGACAAACAATGTAACATTTAACCAGGTGTTTAAAGTTTCCTGCACCGCCTCATCTCTATAAATATTGTTTATAGGGTTCTTTGACAAAACATGGGTTTAGCTGATCGTACGTGCTTAATCTTTAGAGACTCGTTTATTCTTCTAATTATAGGCCATGCAATATCTCTTTTTGTGGTGTAAGAGGTCATTGAATTGCTAAAGTATCTCGTCATTGTAGCGCATTTTCCATTTTTGGATGTGACTGGGTCTTTTTTTTTAAATTTGTAAACATTGTAGAGAACTGTGGATTTACGTGTATTTAAATCCAGCATATCTTATCAGGCATGCGAAAGAGTGTTCTGCAATGACTAACAAACGGAAGAGCTTTTTCTGCGAATATACCAAGGTTATGTTACTTATATATCCTGAATAGAAGGGGCAAACATGCTTATACTCTAGTAACTAATAAAAACAGAGAAATAACACAATAAAAAATGATGGAGACATATCTGATTTCACAGGTAAACTGAAAATCTTAAGGAGCATGGCTAAGTTACTAATGATCGTCTCCCGTGCATTTAGCTTAAAGATCTCTTACTTTGTTTCGGACCTTAGGGCCAAAGGGTTGGAGGTTCATTTCTCAATTGAATGCGACCTTGTAACGAGAAGTGCTAGCACCCTCCATATCACACATGGCCCTCTGAACAAGTCACTCTTCCCAACGTGTTCTGCAGTTTTTCCAGTTAATGGTCAGTATGAAAAGTTGAAGAAGAGAGATCTGAAAACACAATCTACTGGCTCAAAGCATCCTTCATGGCTTAGTGGGCTGGACAGCTCTGGGTACCTCATGGCAGAATTCAAATGTGCAAAGGGAGGGAGCGGCATATCTCTAGTGGCCTTTATTAAAATGTATGTGAGCAGGCAAACTGGTCACATTATTGCCTGCTCCCTCCTGCTGGTGTAGTCTCCAGGCTGACCAGTCGACTGCATGGGCAAGTTACTGCTGTCCTGGAATTTCCTATTTCATATAGGAACATATAGGTCCAATGTTATAAGGAAAGCAGGAATGCAAGAGCATGGATGAGATGAGGAGAAAGTAGGAAGGGCTCCACTCATCCAGAGGGCATAGAGCAAGTCAGTTGCACTCTGGATCAAATCTAACAAGCTGATGCTGGCCTGATTTTGCCCTGCAACCCATATGGATATATACTATAGGTTCAATTTCTCTTAAAAAAACAAGCAGACTGCAAGTCACAACTGTATATATGAAGGGGTAAAACTTGTGTAGGGGGAGTGTCACTGATTGGACAACCAGGATCTGGATAAGTCTTGGTCCATGCTGCATCAATCTCCCAACTTTCCAGTCCACTGCTGGCTGTGTGTGGCCCAGTGTTCCCTGCAGTGTCCGTCTCTCTATGTGGTGTCCTGCTTATTGCCTTTGTGTGGCCCAGTGTTCCCTGCAGTGTCTGCCTCTCTATGTGGTGTCCTGCTGATTGCCTTTGTGTGGCCCAGTGTTCCCTGCAGTGTCCGTTTCTCTATGTGGTGTCCTGCTGATTGCCTTTGTGTGGCCCAGTGTTCCCTGCAGTGTCCGTTTCTCTATGTGGTGTCCTGCTGATTGCCTTTGTGTGGCCCAGTGTTCCCTGCAGTGTCTGTCTCTCTATGTGGTGCCCTGCTGATTGCCTTTGTGTTGTCCAGTGTTCCCTGCAGTGTCTGTCTCTCTATGTGGTGTCCTGCTGATTGCTTTTGTGTTGTCCAGTGTTCCCTGCAGTATATGTCTCTCTATGTGGTGTCCTGCTGATTGCTTTTGTGTTGTCCAGTGTTCCCTGCAGTATATGTCTCTCTATGTGGTGTCCTGCTGATTGTTTTTGTGTTGTCCAGTGTTCTCTGCATTATCTGTCTCTGTATTTTGGGTCCTGCTGATTGCCTTTGTGTGGCCCAGTGTTCCGTGCAGTGTCTATCTTACTATGTGATTGTCTGCTGATTGCCTTTGTGTGGCCCAGTGTTCCCTGCATTGGCTGTCTCTCTATATGGTGTCCTGCTGATTGCCTTTGTGTGGCCCAGTGTTCCCTGAATTGTCTGTCTCTCCATGTGGTGTCCTGCTGATTGTCTTTGTGTTGTCCAGTGTTGTCTGCAGTGTCTGTCTCTGTATGTGGTGTCCTGCTGATTGCCTTTGTGTGGCTTAGTGTTCTCTGCCAAGTCTGTGTCTCTGTTTGTTGTCCTATTTGCTGTCTGTGGGTGTGAAGGTAAGTAGGTGTGTGGGGTGGGGAGCAGGTGCATGTGCAGTGCTGTCGGTCTTCGTGGTGGGAGCCAGAGGATGCTGGTGGAGGGAGCCCTGCTTTTGGGGGAGGGAACCACAGGGTGTTGGAGGAATGAGACTGGAGACATGGATGAGGGGAACACATGGTTTGCAGTGGCTTTGCTGCATGAGGCCCACAGAGAGCACAACCAGCCACTAGGAGGCACCCATATCAGAGTGCCCACAGGCCCAGGACTCAATTCTTGGATCTCACGGATGAACAGTGCTTTGACAAGGCAGCCACCCATCAACTATGCCAGGAGCCAGAGCCGCTCTTCTGCTCTACCACACAGAGGTGCCTGCCCATGCCAATAGATCTCAAGGTCACCATGGCCCTCACCTTCCTTGCCACTGGCAGTTTCAAGTCTGCACTGGCAGTCACTGTGGGTCTCAGCCATTCAGCTCTCTCAAAGTACATTGCACAGTTCCTGAGTACCTTTCTATGTAGCCTTCCCATAGATTATGCAACAGAAACATTAAACCATGATACAATTCCATGAGGTAGCCCGCTTTCCATATATACTGGCCCCCAAGAAGGAGGGAGGTGACCTACCACAACAGGAAGGCATTCCACTTACTCAACATACAGGTGGTCTGCAATGCCCAGAAGGAGATAAAGAGATGTATTCCCCAGTTTTGCGGAGTCCTGCCACAACTCCTACATCCTTGCACACTACATAAGGACATAAGATATGCCACATTGGATCAGACCAAGGGTCCATCATAACTAAGTATCTTGTTTCCAACAGTGACCATTCCAGGTCTCAAGTACCTGTTGGGTTCCCAGAAGTATATATATTCCCTGGTGCTTGTCCCAGGGGTTAACGCTGGATTTTCCCAGACCTCTTTAATAATGGTTTATGGACTTTACCTCCAGGAACTTGTCCAAACCTGTTTTGAACTCAGCTACACTAACAGCTTTTACTACATCCTCTGGTAATGAATTCCACAGTTTGATTTCGCATTGAGTGAAAAAATAATTTCTTCAATTAGTCTTAAAGGTACCACATTGTAGCTTCATTGTGTGTCCCCTAATCTACTTTTTGAAAGACTAAACAACAGATCTACATTTACCCATTTCACTCCATTCCTTGTTTTATAGACCTCTATCATATTTCCCCTCAGCTGTCTCTTTTCCAAGTTGAAGAGCCCCAACCTTTTAAGCCTTTCCTCATAGGGATATCCTTCCGTCCCTTTTATTATTTTGCTTGCTTTTCTCTGTATCTTTTCCAATTCTGCTATATGCTTTTTAAAATATGGTAATCAAGATGTGGTCACATTATGGAATGATACAGAGGCATTATGATATCCTTGGTTTTACTTTCTATTCCTTTCCTTTTGATTCCTAGCATTCTATTTGCTTTCTTGGCCGCAGCTGTACACTGGGCGGAGAGTTTCAACATACTATCCACAAATATAACACATAGATCGTTTTCCTGAATGGCGATTCCTAATGTGGAACTTTGCATTGTAGAACTGTAGTTTGGGTTCAGTGGCATACCAAGGGAAGAGTGCCAGCCAGGAGGGAGGTACACTCCCAACTGGTCCCCCGGAGGCAGTGTAGCAAATTTACCATTAATCTGCTTTGCCACAATGCCTCGCATGATAGGGGCCGGCTGTTCTGTTCTCCTGGCTGAAATCTTGTGATTTACAAGACTTTGGCCAGGAGAGCAGAGTGACTGGCACCTGCAGCGTGAGGCACCACAGCAAACCACCTTAACAATAAGTTTGCCATGCTGCCTCCGTGGGGTCAGTTAGGGTTGGGGGGGGGGGTGCATCACGGTACAGGGTGCTAAGGGCTGCACCCTGGGTGATGAGAGGGGTGTAGGAAGGCCACTGTTTGGAACCCTTTTTAAAAATCAGCGTTACAATTGCCATTCTCCAGTCCTCAGGTAAGTTTAAATTTAAGGTACTACAGATGATTTTAAGGATAGTTCACAGATTACTAAAAGTAGGTCTGCAATCTCATATTTCAGTTTTTTCAGCACACTGGGTTGTATGCCATTCAGTCCTGGGGATTTGCTGTTTTTTAGTTTATTAAATAGCTGTATTACATCTTCCTGAATTATTGAGATTTGTTTCAATTCCTCTGATTCATCACCTTTAACATTTCTGGCATGAATAAGTTTCCTACTTCTTCTTCAGTAAAGACTGAAGCAAAGAATTCATTCATTTTCTCCACTATGGCCTTGTCCTTTTTTAGTGCTCTATTATGCACGTTTGCTTTCTTAGCAAGCTTCTTTTCAAATTCTCTCGTTGCCTGCCTTATCAATGCCTTGCATTTAACTTGCCAGTACTTATATTGTTTTCTGTTTTCATCATTTGACTCTTTTTTTCCATTTTCTGAATGATTTTCTCTTAGCTATAACAGCCTCTTTGACCTCACTTTTAAGCCACGCTGGCTGTCTGGCCTTACTTCCACCTTTCTTAAAGCATGGAATACATACACTCTGGCATCTATGATAGATTTGAGACTGGAGAGATCACTGGTGGATTGCTGCTATTAAGGCCTCATCTAGACAAACACATGCATGGAGATGGCACAATACCCTTTGGGTTGCAGCATGTGACTCAAAGACTACAGGGCTGCAGCATCTACTTAGCACATAAAACACCCTGGTACCATACTTATATGTGTCCATTCTCCCCCCTCCCTATGCAGGAGATAGAGGTTACCCATTGAGGTATCAGCTATTGATGCTCACTGCAACACTGCGTACAGAGGCATGCTACAACAGAGCCCACAGAAACATGCGTGTCATCTTTGAAAGGACATTTGGCTAGCTCAAGAGCCACTTCGGGTACCTAGATTAATCTGGGGGCAAACTACTGTACAATCCTGTCAAAGTATATCAGATCTTCATGGCCTCCTGCATGCTCCACAATCTAGCACTGAGGCACAGACAACCCCACCCTGAACACCAGGACATAGAAGACCCAGACCATAATGCAGATGGGTATGGGCCAAGGCATGAGGAGATCTGGCAACCATACCAACTATGTGTAGCAGCTAGAGATGACCTAATATACAGGCACTTCATGTGAAGGTTGGTGTTTATTCACAGAGTTAGGAAACATGAACAGTTAAGTGACCATCCTCTATCATACCCTCACCCACCCCAAGTTCCTCCCATCCCATACCCCACCTCTTCCTACCAGCACATCCCTGTGTAACCTCTTCCTTCAATACCTCCTATCCCTCAGCAACAGCTCTATGTATTACCCCCACACAAGCACACTGCCAGACCTAGCAAATCCCACCCCCCATACACACACACATTTTCCCCCAGGAGCCAGCCCCTTGGCCTCAACAGAATTCCCCCCAACAGACCCCATCAGCACCCAAAGGATGGCCACAAGAAGATAGGCCTACTTCTTCCCACATCCTCATCCCTGATCTCTGCCCTACTGCACCTTACCCACTGCCCCAACCTCATAACCATGACTATGTTGGTGTGTTGCTGTCCTGGCTGAAGACACCTTGTACTCTGGTGAGATGTCTGAGTCATAAGCCAGCACAACTGACTTTTGTAAGCCCTCATGAAGGTGGAAAGTGAAGGGGTTCCCCCCTTCCATGTGGCACAGGTCCCAATATGTTGCATGATAGGGATGGTTGCTGGGTAGATGATGGCACAGGGATAGCAGAGTTGGCAATGATGATGGTTGAATTGTTGAACAGTACAGGCACCCTCTTCTTTGGAGCCCATGTAGATGGGGGACACAGATGGTACCGTGGTGATGGGCAGACTGGAAGGGGGGGACCATGGCCTGTGTGGGTACAACCTATTCAGCAACATGATGGGTTGATCCAAATATTCAGCTAAGTTTCCTGGATTTCAATATGTCATTCCTGTAGTGGAAAGGATCATCTCAGCAGTTCCATTTTTTCCATGCACTCCTGTCCTGGCAAGTACTCAGTTGGTCCTGGCTGTCAACTGCTCCTGCACTCTCTGCAGCTGCTTGGTCATCATCAAAGGGAGAAGGAGGTGTAGATATGCCCCCTCTATGACATCCTCCTCCTTTATCACCTGGGCAGTGGTGTGTCGACATCCTGGTTTGCCTTGAGTTTCTGACCCCTGGACTCATGTTCCACTGCCTCAGCTGGCCTGCCACCATCATCCAGGATTTCACTGGCTGGCAGTGTAGGACCCTCTCCAGGGAGTTGGCTGCTAAGGCCTGTGCTGATTCCCTCTACGGCATCTTCAGACTTTTCATCTCCTGAAAGTAAAACATGAGATGCTATCATTTGCCATGTTGTGACTATCTACTCACCCAATGTCATAGCAGTGATGCCCACCCTTTCCCCACATATATACCAACTGATGTGCTCCACAGTGTGTGACAGTGGATAGCACTCTAAGGGATGGCCATGGCCCCATTGCATCAGCCCTGGCCAAGTCACACTGCAGCATACAAGTGCGAAGCTCAGGGCTGTTGGGTGAAGCTAAATGGATGGGGTTCAGCTCACTTGCCATCCAATGCCATGCACTCTGAATGTCCACAGGAAATCACATGTTCAACATGCACCTTGGGAGTGGGTGTTGGTCAGGGTCATTGTCTGGAGATGTTGCCACACACATTCCCCACATCTAAAGCATGGCACATGCTCCAATAGCCTAGATGCCTAGAGATGTGTGCTGACCCCAACACGAGGCATAAGAACATAAGAACTGTGATAATGTGTCAGACAAAAGGTCCATCAAGCTCAGTGTCCTGTCTCCAACAGTGGCCAATTTAGGTCGCAAGTACCTGACATGTCCCAAAAGTAGCCAATTCCATGCTACTTATCTCTAGGGATAAGCAGTGACTTTTGCTTGGACTACATTAAATGCAGATGTAGTAATCTGAACAGGCACTGGCAAATGGCACCATGTTAGTTTGGAAAGAGGGTGATGATGAGCAGGGTGCTGTGCTAGGTGATAGGACCCAATAGGATGGGGTGAAGGTGGAATACACTCACGTAACACCATAGCTGAGGGTACTGGAAATGGTCTTAGTGTTTTTTGGAGGCCCCTTTCAGATGCTCTCACAGACCATATGTAGTACTGGAGCACTGTGAGGTGTGGTGCCTGTCCAATGTAGCCATGCTATGTAGATCACAACCTCTGCACACACAGAATGTATAGGTTGTGAGGGTATCAGAGCATAGGGCTGCAACTGCAACTGTCAAGACAGTGGTTGTGGGGACAACCACATCTTATGCCTGTGACTGGGACCCAGATCTCTGCCATTACATGCACCTCTCTCAGGACAGCATTCACACATTCTCTACATGGTAGCTGCAGTAGAGTTTGGGTGATAGATGATTCCATCCCCAAATAGTATACATAGCTCCAGGAGAGGTAGCAACACAGGGTGGTAGAGCATGCAGGGAAGGGTAAGGCAGGTGTTGGAGGGTGTGCCTCAGTTACTCACTGTGCCCCTGGGAGGCTCTCAATGTATCTAGGTCTCCCACTCCTCTCATCCATTGTTAGGAGTACTCATTGAGGGTCTGTGCCCAGCCATCTGATCTGTCTCCTGGATCTTGGACTTGGTCTTCCTCTTGACTTCCTTCCATTTTCTTTTGAGGTCTTCAGGCTCACAGTTATGGTGAAAGATGACATTAAGCCTCTGACAACTGCCCATCCAGAGTTTCTGTTTTTGGTATGCACTCATGGTGGGCCAGAAACACTGGTGCTGAAGCACCTCCTGCAACAAGAGTTCCACCTTACCTAGCGGACATTCTTTCTGGCGAGCAGCCTTTGCTTTGGAGTCATGACTATGCCTGAGAGAGCCCTGAACACAGCATTTCCAAAACGGGGATGCGCACGTCTATCTTCTTGTTATTTAAACATGCATATGGTCATTGAAGACATGTTCCCAATTTGCATGTGTGTCATTCTAAAATGTGCCACAGGCAGGCACGTATACAGCATATAAAGGTGTGCAGCATCCATTTTAGAAAAGGAGGGAGTCATGCAGAGCAAAATAGCCAGCTGAGTGACAGCAGGTAAGAACATCAGAACATAAGAGATGCCGCACTGGGTCAGACCAAGGTCCATCAAGCTCAGTGTCCTGTTTCCAACAGCAGCCGATCCAGGTCACAAGTACCTGTCAGAGTCCCAAAAAGGTACAGATTCCAGGTTGCTTATCCCAGGGTAAGCAGTATATTTCCCTTGTTCTCTTTAATAACAGTTTATGGATTTTTCTTCCAGGAACTTCTCCAAACCTTTTTAAAATCCAGCTACACTAACAGCTTTTACTACATTCTCCAGTAACAAATTCCAGAGTTTGATTACGCTTTTGAGTGAAAAAATATTTTCTGCTATTAGTCTTAAACGGGCTACACTGTAGCTTCATTGCATCTCCCCTAGTGTTTCTACTTTTTGGAGGAGTAAACAATCAATCCGTATTTGCCCGTTCCACTCCATTCATTAATTTATAGACCTCTATCATATCTCCCCTCAGCCGTCTCTTTTCCAGGTTGAAGAGCCCTAACCTTTTTAGCCTCTCTTCAAAGGAGTATCCTTCCATCCCCTTTACCATTTTGGTGGCTCTTCTCTGTACCTTTTCTAATAACGCTATATCTTTTTCAAGATATGTCGACCAGAACTGCACACAGTATTCACCATGGAGCAATACAGAAGCATTATAATACCCTTTGTTTTATTCTCCATTCCTTTCCTTATGATTCCTAGCACTCTATTTGCCTTCTTGGGCCGCTGCTGTACAATTGCTACCTCAAACATATCAACTGCTTCCAGCCAGCTATGGGATATGGGTGCAGTGCACAGGCCCTTGCAAAACATCGCACCTCTGTACGCAGTTTGCCCTTGTTCGGTGGAGCAATAAATGTTGCCACTTCTTCAGATATCCATAGGAGCTGGTCTCCTAACAATGTACAGCTGGTGTTGGGGGTGAGGGGAGATGTGGTGGCTGAAACCGCTCAGTGTGGTGCAATGCCGGATGCCAACTGCTAAGAATGTTCTCTCTGCTTCCCCTGAAGGTGGCATCCAGACATAGGTTAGAGAGGAACAGCAGAAAAGGTGGTGGGGGCCAGGGCATTTACATGTGTGTAACCTTTGTAGTCATGTGTTCTGCAAGGCCCTCATCGCCTTTTAAAGGTGTCAATTGAAGTGGGGAAAAGCAGACCAGGCCTTATGAACATAAAACATTTTATTCTGAAAAGTCTACCTTGGCCAAATTTTGGTGGTAAAGCCTTCGTCAGGGGTTTAGAACAATAACATAGAAAATACATAAAAATAGGCAGACAATAAAATAAACAGAAGATAAATTTAAATGTAATATCCATAGAAACAATGAAAAAATAATTCTTTAAAAAAGGACATGCCGGATTCTTAGAATGATGAAAAACTCCTGAAAAAGGATGTGTTATAAAACCAGCATACGCTAAAAGAGAGGGGCAAAAATTATAAGTACATAGATCAAGTATCAGTCCGATTAAAAAACATTATATCAAAATACATAACAACAAAGAAAAAAGCAGATTGCAAAACAAAGGCAGACTTATCTAAAAAGAGGAACACAATGATAAAGACTGACTACATAAAATCATAAGGTAAAAAGAATAAAACACTGAAAAAAGGAGTAGAAGATCATAAAATTAATCATAAAGCTTTCTTACATAAATATATAAGTGGAAGGTCATAAAATATTCATAAAACATTCTCAAATAAATGAATAAATATATTCGCTTCACAGATGTTGTGCAAGGTTAGTGATCACTCAAAGCATAAACATAAAAAACTTCTTATAGCGAGAAGTATCAACACTGACTGCAGCAAATCCCTATTGCCGTAAAATGATATATAGCCCTGGATAGCATAACTTATCGTATGGTGCTACAAGGTGTATGCAGCAAAGTAAGAGACAGTCTCTGCTTTTAAGAGCTTACGGTCTAGTCAAGACAGACAGCACAACCGGGGACAAGGATATATCTAGGGGAATGGAAAGGAAACATAGGAGGTGAACAGGAGATAAAAAAGGATCAGCAAATGCTGAATACTGCAAAAATCTTAATTTATGTCTTTTGGGGAAACTGCTGGGTACTTGTGACCTAGATTGGCCACTGTTGGAAACAGGATATCGGGCTTGATGGACCTTGGTCTGACCCAGTATGGCATATTTTATGTCCTTTATGTTCTAACGTACAGGATCCTGGTTAAGGAATAACATTTTATGTCTGAGAGGAATACATAGAAGAGAATACGCAATCTGGCAGAATAACAATACCCATTGTAACGATCGTATTCCTAAAGATAGATGCAATCGGTGGTTACAGCTTCAATAAAAATACGCACTATTTTCCAAATAAAGAAAAGTAGATACTGCATCATATTATCAGAATAGTATATTCACCAATTGAAGGATGCCGCTCATGCGGGACAATTATATATACATTAGTATGTGCAGGGAGTGTGTCTGAAAAAATCAGAACGAGGTAGAAAAACAAGCCACAATGGTATTTGGTTCATTGTATCTATCGATAATTTTAAAATACTTGAACCCAAACAAGAGGATCTGAAAAAACGGAAACAAGAAAGGAAAGCAAGATCTTTTAGCAGTACTTTACTCGTTATAAATGCAGAGCTGCTGAAAACGAGGCCAAGGAGAGCCACAGCAGTGTTACACTTATTTGTATACATAAATATAGAATATAAAAGAAATATAAAATGTAAAAATACACAAAAATAAAAACAAAAGATAAAGCGATATTGACAGAATAACTAAGAGATATGATGTAACGAGAATATCAAGCCCTACCAATGAAAAAAGACTTACCCAGAATGTATCTATGGTACATAAAAAAGGGTTATAAGAACAGCTATAAAAATGTCTATAAAAAATAGCTCACCAGAAAAAAAAATATATAAAATAAATAATGTTTACATATAGTGATAGAAACCTATAAAAAAAGAAAAGAAAAGAAGGGGTGTGGGGAAAAGGGGAGGGGGATTCTCCTTACCTCCTCTGCTGGACATGGCTTGGTGTCGACCACTGTAGACAGGGGTACTGTTCACCTGCTATTCAACATTTTTGGGGGGAGATGCTAGAGGCACTGCACTGTCGATCACTGTAGGGCCCCTGCATTGCCCAGTTGCTGCAGTACTTTCTTAACATGCCAGACCCCATACACATCCTGGCACCATGCCACCCCCCTGCTGTGTCTGTGGTTCTTCATTGGGTGTTGCACACCCTCTGGACCCATGTAACTGTGTGGCTGATGGAGGGGGGGGGGATGAAATTGCATCTGCAGCCCTCACAACCTCTGGTACCTGTGTGAAAGGGGACCCTTATTTGCCATAAGTATTCTTGAATTTCACTTAGTGGCATCACTATCCTACAGAGAGTTATGGCCTGTACATGTTCCTTTATCATGCCATCACCATCTGGCATTTATGGCCACCCTGACCAAGCCAGGTCCCCTACACTCCTTGACATTGATAACACAATCAATTATTACAGAATAAGGTATGTGCTTTTTACTTTGGATGATCCAGTTTTCCGTTGAAACATGCTCCTTTATTGTATATAAGAAAACTTCATGGTTATATGTATGTCAGCACTGACGCGTTCCTCTCCAAGCCACTCATATGTTCCTTTTAAAAGCCACGATTGTAAACTGTCAAATGGGAATATGACGTTATAATCTTTATTTTTGAATACACGGGCTGTTCACTTGAAGTTTGAATCAATTTTCGTTTCCCTTCCATACTTGCTTGTACATGGAGTAATTATATGATTTTATGGTTCTTACAGTGTGCTAATTCTGCACACCAGTGTTGTCTACATCATGGTGGTGTTCTATATGTGACTGTGTTCTACGCACTGTAACTTTGTATGCTTGTATGTTAAATTGTATTATTCTTAGTTCTTATTGTTTAGAAATAAAGGATATCAATTTAATAACTCCGATAGCATGAATTTATGGTATTTTTATGATTTTATATCCTTATGATAGGTAACAATTTTTCATGTACAGCTACACTTTCTGCAGTATACATAGTTATGTTTTAAGGGCCCCCTATTTATTATCACTAATGTTTTAAAACTATGGGTGTTTTATTTGGAGCTATTTATTTTGCCTGAATGTTTTTGAGATGTTTTATGATGATGTATTATAATTATGTTTTATGATTATACCTATATTTATTACGATGTTTTTATAACTTTTTATGATTTATCACCAATGTTTATGTAATTTTTATGTCTACTAACCCCTGACGAAGGCTAAGCCGGAACATGGCCGTGTTGGGTGAACGACACTTTTGTGACTAATAAATTATTGTGGTTACCTCACCTTGGGCTTGGTTTACTTCTACTGATAGGCCAGTGAGTCGAGTTGAGGAGCACCATATACTCTCATTGCCATTACGGTTCACCAGGCTGGTAGCCCTTGAAGCCGAACCAATGACAGACTTTACTTCCCCAGCTGTGCTGTCCCATTGGCATTGACCAGACTGTTGTTTCTGTCCCCTCTTCAGCAGCAGCTCTGGAGGTGCAATCCTATTTTAACAACTTATTTTTCCTATTCTAAGTTGACTCTGATACCTCCCTTGGCTCCTGCCCATTTTTCAGGTTGCCCAGAGTATGGTCAGCCTTGTCTACGCAATGCTCCCTCTTTAATTATGTATTTATTTATTTATTTAACAGGATTTATATACCGCTTTATCCTAAAATCAAACCGGTTTACAATGAAGTTCAAAACTTACAAAAAACAAGGGAAGGAACAAACGGGGATTATATTAACTTATTTACAAAGCCTAAATATAAGAACATAAAAAGGAAAATAAAAAGGGAAAATAACAAAAAGGTAGAAATAAAAATAAATAATCATGTGATGTCACCAAAGTGTTCAGAGTAGAGTGTTGTTTTCAGATTTTTCTTAAAATCCTTAGCATCGGTGATGGCTCTGAGATGATCGGGGAGTAAATTCCAGAGGGAAGGAGCAGCTAATGAAATAGCACTTCTTGAAGTGACTTGCTTGGCTTTTATATAATTTTTAGGAACAGATAAAGTGAAACTGTTGGATAGTCTTCTGGGTCTACTATTTGATTCAATCGTTATAAGATACTTAAGTATGCCTGCAGTAGAGTCTTGTAATATTTTAAAAATGAACAAAATAGCCTTATATTTAATGCGGGAAATGATGGGTAGCCAGTGAAGTTGATTCAGAAGGGGGGTGACATGATCTCCTCTAGAGGTGCCAGTTATTGTCAACATATTCGCACAGCTTGCAAACCACAGCCAACTTAACTCTCAACCCCACCTCAGACATGGGGGAAAATGGATCTTCATTCTTCCCTCACTGCTTTAAGGATTCTCTGCTGTACCTTTGCAAAAGGACTACTCCGTTACTGCCACAGCTCGAGAGCCCCAGTGGCCAGAAAAAGAAAAGAAAATGTAAACCAGAACGTGCATCCGTCCCACTCCAGCCCATCACTGTAGATGATAGGTATTAATATTCTCCCTTTAGAAGTACAGAGAATCTTCTACATGATTAGTACTCCAGAACCTCTGGAATCTAAGCACTGTTCATTCCCAGAACTTCGTTTTCAGTGTATCCAGCTTCCATAGGCCCTGCCACTTTCAGGGCATAGGCTTTGATTATGACCTGGCCTGATTCCTCCAGCTACGTTATCTTCGTTCCCACTTTCCAAAGTTACCTGGCAGTTCTTCTCAGAGCACTTTATCAAATAGATGTTGTAGACTCCTCTCCCTTGCCTTGAGAGAGACTCTGTATTCCCACGTCACATGCTTCCAATTTGGAGCACTCATCCAGCTAGTGCGTTGCTATCTCTGGTCATCTTGCCCAATCCTCAGCCATCTAACCAGTTGCCGGCCACACTGGCCTCTCTCCTGAAGCCAACTTGGCTTCTTCCCTGATTTTTCATTCAATGTATTGACCCAGTCCATCATGGGAGTGTCATCCTTCATCAGAATCTCTTGTTCCGGGTTGCTTCACCTGCATCCCTAGACCTTCCACATCCTCTTCCTTTGGACCATGTCGCATGTGCACTTCAACAGATTGCTATTTGGAACTTGTGATAAGGAAGCTTATCAAAGCTCAGGGAGTAATGACAAAAGAGGAGAATTTACTCTGATTAAGGGACCTGTGCTGGCAGGTTATAGAAATAAGACAGCTTGTTTCCCTAAAAGACTACATGTTCCAGAATGCACCAGTATGCAGAAAGTCCCTAGGGGAGCTAGAGTGGAAAAGCATGAGTCTAATCAGAGAAAACATTATGTCATCCCTAATCAATCATCTTCCAGGAGAGAGCTTAATTCACAACACCTGAAGAATGCAAGGGAGGAGTTGCAATCTATGCCCTTTAAAACTAGAAGGGATTCTTCAGGAAGGGAGAACCAGAGGAAGGAGACCAGGAAGAAAGAGAGGAGGAACAGAAGGAACAACCTGAACCTGAAGGAACAAGGACAAGGAAGCAGACGGTCCAAGAGAGGAGCTCAGAGAAGTACGTATGCCTGGAGAGATTCCTGGGGGAAACAACCTTCAGAGGACCGGAGAAAGCCAGAGGTCTGGAGATCCACAGCCAGGAACCCTCAAGCAGCATCTAAGAAGAGGTCTGTTGCAGCTAAGGAGAAAGGGAGCCCAAATACCTCTTGGAGGACATCTGGAGAAAAGATCCTGAGGTCCAGGGATACCAACTGGAGGACAGGACACAGAAGCTCTATTGCATACTGGCCAGAATACCAGAAGAAGCAGCCTGATGCCAGCCTGGATTCAGGTATGAACTGTGAACGTTTCTCTAGATTTGAGCAATGCAAACAGCAGGGAAACAGTTTCTCTCCGTATAGAGGTCAGTTCATAAAACCCTCTGAGCCAGACAGTGAAAGTGATTCTATGCAATTTCAGGAGCAAGGTTTAATATCTGATGAAGAGAATGTTTATATGGACTGTTCTTTGAGTAGGTTGTTAGTTTAGAAAAATCCTCCAAATAAGAGTAAACATCAAAAGGAAACATTCTAAATACTGTCTTCCCATAAAGTTTTGTTGGAAAGAAAAAGCTTTTGGGAAAGTTTGCACGTGTGCTGAAAACAAGCTACTGATTGCAGCTAATTGTCACCTGTTGGTAGAGCAGAGCACAGCACAAGCCGTGCACACGTGGGATTTAAAAGTTCTTTTCTGTGTGGAGAAAGACAGCTATGTTTTTGTAAAAAGAAGTTTTCTTTTTTGGTTTGTTTCCACCTCAGCACTGCTAAGGAGTTGATTAGCAGTGGCTGTAAGAAAGCCTTTCTGTTCCATAAAGGACTTTGATACTTATTTACATAAGTTTTTCAGTTGCCTTGTTTATATTGAATAAACCCTGGAGAAGTTAACTGGATGGTGTTACCAAGTATATCTGTGTGTTGAATATTCTCCCCATAAATAAACTCTAATTTTGCCTTACACTCGACCAACTACAAGTTTCTTCATTTATTTAAAAGGCAAGCTTTGTGTGAATGGACTTCAATAACCACAATCCTTTGCAAGACAGTTAATTTACATACTTGCCAAGGTGATGGTATCTTCATAACAAGCACCCCCTTTTACAAACTTCACCACACGTGCAAATCAACATGATGCCATTTATTTATTTAATTTATTTATATTCTCTTATATACCACACTATTCTGCATCAGTGCGGTTTACATTGAACAAACTGAAATTACATTGAACAGGGCATTATAACTTGGAGATAACTATTTTACAGGGAACATGGGCTATGGAGGGTTAAGTGGCTTGCCCAAGACCACAAGGAGCACCTGTGGGACTAGAAACCCCAGTCCTTCCGGCCCAAGGTTGCTGTCCTCTAGTGGGATTTGAACCCCCGACCTTCTGGCCTGAAGTACCTTGCCCCAACCACTAGGCCACTCCTCCACTCCATGCCATGTCTCTGGCATGACCTCTCGGTATCACAATACAGCATGTATGTTCTCTAACCCTCCCTCAATTTTCCTTGCCCTGTTCCACAGGCTCCTCAGCCAACGCTTCAGTGCATCCACTTACCCTTCCTCAGAGTTCCCACTACCCACCTCGCTTCGTGGCTCATGCCCTGACTTCCCTCCACATGTACTTCCACCCATAGTCCATGCTAAAAAGAAAACAAAAAAAATGCTATATTCATAGGTAAACAAACCAACAAACAAGGTAAAATACAAAGTCAGCAGCTACAGCCCACATACCTCATGCTATGTGGCCTAGCAAAAAGAAAGAAACAAAAGAAACTAAGGACAACAAAAGAGGTGAGTCACACAATATCGTGTGGGAAGCAATATAGACAGACACTGTTTCATGCTCCACGCATGACAGCAGACAACCCACTGAACCTCACCTGGTCTTTTTCCCAACCAGTAAGTCATCTTTCCTCTATTTCAGCCGTATCGCCTCCATATCGATACAGGAACCCCATCCTCCGGGAGATTAAAAAAAAAAGACAGGAAAGAAACAGAAGATGAAATGAGGGAATCAAGCACTCTCAATGTCCAGTAGACAACCAATCCTCCTACCCTTAACCCCACCTTTCCACCCCAGTTCCAATCGCAATAGTTTTACTCATTCCATGCATTTCCCCGGGTCACTCCGGTGCAGTGGGTTTAGCTAGTCTACCTTTCAACCTCTGGGGAAGTCACACCCCAGGGACCACCCCACCATGCATGTGTCTAACTGCTCATAGCACACCAGTCTTGGGGGGCCGTATGGTTTTTGATCTACCTGCAGACATGTCTTCATGTTTTCCATTTTAGCTTCAACCCACCACAGCAATGTTCTCGGGTGCAAGGGAACTTCGGCAATCCCAACACTATACCCTTGTATCCTCATCTCTGGACTCACCCACTTCTGTGGTTGATTTGTATCCTGCTTGTTCATGAAGAAAGTAAGGTTGCTTACCTGTAACAGTCGTACTCCTTGGACAGCAGGATAAATCAGCCACACAATATCTCCCTCCTCCCCTTTTGGTTGAAGCTGCTCTGATTCTTGGAGATGTTGCCTTGGCTCTGGGAGGGACTGAAGGGGAGGAGCAATGTGCTCGCAGGAGGGGTTCACTTGCACATGCCCAGAAGAGTTTACACATTTTCCTGGGCTCTGAGAGAGCACGTCCGACCTGGTGCCGTCAGGGGTGACATCACTGGCTCCCAATCCAACTCCGAGCTAAATTTAAAGTGCTCACTGATTTCCTTTTTCATTTTGGTTGTTGTAATGACTACAAAAGCACAATAAAAAAAAAAAAAAAGTGCTCACCCTTATTCATAAGATTATCTCAAAAGAATCAGCTCCTTGCCTTTCCCCTCTCCTGGCCTTCCCTAATAATACAAGAACGCGCCGCTCCTCTACCAAAAACCTTCTGTCTATTCCTACATCCAAGATACACTTTAAACAATCTACTAGCAACAGGGCCTTCTCTCTCTATGCCCCCTCCCTATGGAATACCCTTCCCCATGACCTGCGTAACTGTGTGAGCCACGCAGAATTTCAAAAAAGATTAAAAACTTACCTCTTCCTCGAACACTTTTCCCTACCACCCTAGTTCCTCCCCCTTACTCCCACTCCACTACTCCCACCCTTCTACTAGTCCCTCTAATTGAGATCTCAGTGACCCTTGCTATTTCTTAGGTAAACAAACGATTCATATTAGTGTAAATAATATTTTGTACATAGTTATTTATTATTTATTAGTTTCCCAGTTCCTATGTTACTTATATAGCCACTTATTCTCGTTCTATGTAATCTGTTACCTTGTTCTATGTTCTTTGTAAACAGTTGCATAGTACTGTCAGTTATGTTACATGTAAACCGTCTTGAATTGTAGAAAGACGGTATATAAAAACTGTTAAATAAATAAATCACACACTTGTGTGGCTGATTTCTCCTGCTGTCCATGGAGAATGACTGTTACAGGTAAGCAACCTTACTATATAGCTATACAGATAAATCTGGATCAGCAGAAAGGCTGTCGTAACTTTATCCATTAATCTTTATGGATATCGACTGAATACCGTTGGCTGTCCACATAGAGATGGTGCTCTCCACTGCAGGTGTATATTCGGTGCGGTCACCTGCGCGGAAGATATGTGAAATATTTAAGCACCGTGGCAAGCATTCATAAAGGCACAGACCACAGCATTTTCACATCGATCCACAGGTTTTCTTAGAGCTTTCTTTTATGCATGTTTGCATTGAGGCAATGCTATATGTGTCCACACGTGTATGCAAAGCACACATGCTCAAGTAGTTTTTAAAATTGCCTCCTTAATGTCATCAAAAGACCAGCCTATATTTTAGCTGCTATTGGAGAAATACACTTTGGACTAATTTTATAAAAGTTTTCTACAGGCAGAGCCCGCTACAAAAGACCTTTTATAAAATTGCATTTATTCGGTTACTTGATGTACCGCCTTTAGGCTCAAAGGGGTGCTACAAAGGGTTTACAATAACCACATCTAAAAGAAAGGAAACAACCAATTCACAAAAAGAGCAGCGAGAAAATGGCGCCTACATATACACGTGCGGTGTGCTGGCGTTCCTCAGAATGGAGCACGGGGACATTGCGCCGTGTGTGTATATTTTACCAAGGAAGCAACGGCCTGCAGAACACACAATGCTCACATTTATAGCTCCTACTACTATTACTACTAATCATTTCTATAGCGCTACAAGGTGCTCGCAGCGCTGTACCTATAGATGTAAGACACAGTCCCAGCTCATCAGAGCTTACAATCGAATCAACATTGCAAAACTGGAGACTAGATACACATGTGACGGACAGACAAATGATGGGCATAGATGCCCATGGCGCCTTTAGTAATAAGTGTAAATTACGTGTCCTTCTGGACTTGGCACATGGGCATCCTGTCATAAAATCAGGCCCGTTATTTGGATCATTCTGGTTCTCTGTAGGCTTTTAGGACATCATTTTTAGAAAGGATTTTTGCGTATAAAGGCCTCTTGACAAACGTCCACAGGTGATAAGAAGGCATGTACTTTCACATGACACATGTGAAAGCGTGTTCCGCGTGGGGTTTGGGGAGAAAGTACAGGCAAGGCACCATTTCCACTTGTCTTTAGAAAATATGAGTGTACACACAGAGATTTACATCTGCTCCCGAGCAAGTGTAAATATCCATGGCTTCAATCTAGCTGCCATTTCTGCCAATTTGCTCCAAGTATTTTATAAAGATACAAAGGCTAAGAATGGATCCCTACGTGGTCTTCACACATAGGCAACCTGTTATAAAATGACCCTCTTACAGATGGACCAGCGTACTTGCCTAGAGTCAGAGCCTCTTTTGACCACTCTGAAGATGAGGAGTCTCAGGTCATAGCTCACTGCTCCTAAGAGTCCCATCTTATAGGGCACTGTACATCACCTCTACCAGCTCTTAATCCCTACAGAGGAATTTCTAAAATGACATCATGCCATTCAGTAAATGAATATTCTTTCATCATTACACTAAAAGCTTTATGCAAAGAAAAGAAAAAAAAATCCCAGCTGGGATAAAGAGACCGGCCTCCACGGACTGGTAAAGAACTTTACCCCTATTCATCGTCTGACAGGCAGTGCAAGAATATGACCCTAATCCTGTTTCCAGCTTCACTATATTCTATGCCGTCTCCTTTCTATTCTCTTGCTTTGGCAAATCCGCCAAATGGAATTACTGGGGAGATAAACATCAAAGAGCGTTTAGATGTCTGTGGCAGACTCATTGGAAAAGGAATGGAAGGGGAGAGAAAAACAAGACAAAAAAAAGAGAAGAAAACGAGGGAAGACAGTGGGTTAACAAATGTTCCTTAGGACATCCTTGGTGAGGATTTTAATGTCATACTGTTCCCATCAGTGCCTGTTTACTTCCTTTGAGCCTTACAGATTCATATATGGGTTAGAACACTTTGATACTATCCCTCGCCGTTATCTTCAAACAGAATCTACTGAGGCTACAGTAGATGTATAATCTTGTATAGAGTACTTGGAAAGGTTGCACTTTCTCCGTTGCTTCTTTACATAGGCTGGTGAATCCTGAGCTAAAAGAAACCTATTTTAGGCCAGTCTGCTCAACAAAGCACACAGTATAATGGCAGATAAGAAACTTAATCTCCCCAGTTTGCTTCCTTTTGCATGCCAAGTAGATCCCAGTTGATCTATTAAGACCAAAGTTGGAAGATGGTCCTTGGTATGCTACTGACTGGCAAGCCAAGGCATCAAAGAAATGGTCCATTTTTTTACAATTCTTATATTCCCATTAAGATCAATTTTTAGTCTAGTTCCCCAATTAGCGATATGCGGCGAGTCAGGCACAGGAAACCATGGCCTAACTTTCGCCACAAAAGCTAACCTGAAAGTGGATACGGCCCTGGTGCTGAATATCGGGCCTAATGATTTTATACAACCAGTTCCCATATAGTAGTGCATCTCAATCCTTTCCTAGAGGCATGCCTAGCCAGTCGGGGTTTTAGGATTACACACAGGATGGAAACCCATGCATATTCATTGTGATAATCCTAAAACCCCAACTGCTCCTGACTTGCACCACGTATTGCTAACCGGGCCGTGACTCAATATCACTGCTGCCCTGTTAGCGATGGGGGCAGGCCTGGAACGCCCCCAGTACCCCCTGATGCTAACCAGTTAGCATCTGGGCATGTAGCAACAGCACCCCCAGATTTGCCGCTAAATATCCCATAGATCGTATTTTACACGGTTCGCAAGCCATGTAAATGCCTTTGAATATTGGGGTCAATACATCTGTGTGTCCGTCCTTCCCTTTCAATAACTTTTGAATGGTTTCTGCAATTTCATTAAAATTTATTCCACAAACAGAGCTACTATTGACTTTGGTTCACACTTTTTCATGAGTCCCCGATACACGTGACCGTTAGACTTGTTTATTTCCCACAGAAAAACTAGTTCGCTCAGTTAACCATAGCAAGGTATATTGGGAGGTCATCAAGGAATTGCGTTGGGGGGAAGTGGGATAAATTGTTATTCTATTTAAATTTTTAAAAATGTAATATGCTTTGGGCTACGCTAGTGAGGCATGAAATCGGATAGTGGAAATCAATCGATCAATCAATAATATTTCTGAAGTGATCCTGCTATTGGTTGACATTTGGGCATTTAAAAAAAAATTCCTTGCTATTGGTCAGTGCTAATCCCATTTCTTGCCTAGCGCCCTATAAAGTAAACCCATTGTTAAGGTTTAATGATCTCCTTATTGCCCAGAAATTGACATAACAAATGTTGTGATAATCATATGCAGATTTCTGTCTCAAAGAAGGAAAGAAGACATCATGAAATATTCATGCATCTTGTCTTGGTGAGTGTTCTTTCTGAGGGTATCACAAGGAGATTTAGTTAAACAGGCAACAGAAGACCGTCATTTAATATGCCTGTTCCATACTATTACCCGGCTGACCAGCAGCACCTAAGAGAGTATGCTAACAGCTTTTCAATAGTCCTAGCAGATGAACGGCAAAAGCAGGATTACTGAAATGTTTTCATTTCTAAAGAATATGCCCCTCACACCTGAAATTCAATCCACATTCAGTTTCTAATTACAGCAAACGCTAAGAAAACCCTTCTAAAACACCTTTTGTCATTTGGTCTCCAAATACTTGCATCGGTAAATTGTTTAGATTTAAATCACTTTAGTACTAATTTGATTATTTAAAAAAAAGCTTAGCGATTTAACAAGGGTTATTTTCTTTGTAGGAGAAAAACGTTTGGAGAATCAAAGAAACAAAATATATATTACTACTACTAATGTTTGTCATTCTATATATTTTCTTTGTAGGAGAAAATCTTTTGGAGAATCAAAGAAACAAAATATATATTACTACTATTACTGTTTGTCATGGAGCTTACAATCTGCTAAGATGGACAAACAGAACACCAGGGGACTAGGAAAGTCTTAGGGAAATCATTAAAAATACATACTGTATGGGTGAAGACAGGAGAATAAAGGGGTCAGAATCCAAAGGCAGCCTTGATGAGTTTTTAGCCTGGATGTGAATAGGGCCAGGGATAGAACCAGTCTATTCCAGGCCACCGGGCAGCCAGGTGGAAGGCATGGAGTCTGGAGTTGGCAGTAGAAGAGAAAGGTATAGATAAAAAGTGATTTGCTTGATGAGTAGGGTTTCTGGGGAGGGGTGAAGGGAATGATAAGAGAAGAGAGCTAGTGAGGAGCCACAGAATGAATGCATTTGTAGATCAGTAGGAGAAGCTGAGTTGCACATGAAAATAGATAGAGAACCAATGAAGGGACTTGAGAAGAGGTGTTACATGAGCATAGTGACACTGGCAGAAGATAAGCCGTGCAGCTGAGTTTTTAACGAGATTGAAGGGAAGACAGGTGATTCAGTGGGAGACCAGTGAGGAGCAAGGTGCAATAGTCTAGATGGGAGATGATGAGGGAGTAGGTAAGGGTTTTGGTAGTGTGTTCTAAGAGGAACAGATGAATTTTGCTGATGTTGTAGAGAAAGAAATAACAGATTTTCACTATCCATTGGATATGTGCAGAGAAAGATAGCAAAGAATCAAAGATGACCCCATGGTTGCAAGCTGAGGAGACAGGGATGATGACAGTGCTATCCTCTAAAAAAGAGAAGGAAGGAAGGGGGAAGTAGGTTTAGAGCCCGATCCTAGAAGAGGCACGTCCGGACTGTTTGGACACCCCTGAGCAGGATGGACCCGTTAAGACCCGATTCTGCACTGCGGGTGCCAGACTTTTCCGCGGATGCAGGATTGGGCCCTTAGACGGCCCAGTGAGTCCTTGCAACCATGTGGGGACATCCTCCTTGCATGTCAGTCAGCCTGCCGCAGTGACAACTCCCCAATTCCCCGCTGCCTGATCCGTGGCGGGGCTGCCCGGACCCCAGATCGAGTGGCAGGGACCTACCATCAGCCGATCCCAGCCTTGGGGAGGGGGGGATTCCGGGCCCGATCACCACTTTTCTGCTGCTTATTCCACCTCCGAGATGCAGGATGTACAGGGACGTGACCTGAATCGGCCTTGAATGTCCTGCCGCCTTGGCCCACCCTCGCTCCACCCCCTTCCTGCCCTTGCTGGCTCTCCCTGTACTGCTGCTCTGGCTGTGCAGGTAGAGTCTGTGGGGGAATATGGGCAGGACAGCTTATGGGGCTGCACTTCCCACTGGGACATGCTGCCCCGCAAGTTGCCTTGCTGAATCGGGCCCTTAGGGGGAAAAATAAGAAACACCGTCTTGGACAAAATATCTCATAGGAATATAGTGTATTTGGATTTTCCTTAGATATTTGATAAAGTCCCTTATGAGAGACTCCTCAGAAAATTAAAAAGCTATGGGATTGTGGACTGGAAAACTGGCTAAAAGACAGAATTTTACTGTGGTTGTTTCCTGGGTTGTTTAACATATACATAAATGATCTGGAAAAAGGAACCATGAGTGATATGATTAAGTTTGCAAATGACACAAAAGTATTTAAGGTCATTGAAATGGCAGAAGATCTTCAGAAGGACCTTGTGAAACCATCAAACCGAGCAAATTTTAGATGAAATTTAATGTGAACAAGCATACATAGTTGCAGCCCAGGACAGCAGCTTATGGACGAGATAGTTTACATTGAGCATTGCAAAAACTGGCAAAACAGATATATGTAGATTCTGTGAGAAAGAGCTGGAGACGGTGACTCACCTCATAGGTGGCTGTGAAGTTTTGATGGCAGAAAATGTCTATACGAAAAGGCACAATAAAGTAGCACATTTCATCCACTGGAAACTCTATAAGCACTATAATATCACTGTGCCTGAAAAGCACTGGGATCATGACTCTAAAAGAATTTCAAAGAATAAAGAGGTTCTGATCACCTTGGATACTCCCATTCCGACCGATAAAAAGCTGGCTATGAGGAAGCCGGATATAGTGGTAAAGGAGAAAAGCACCAGAACTGCACTGATTATAGAGGTGTCATTTCCAAGTGACGACTCTGTGAATCGCGTTGGTGCCACAAGCTTAATGAAGAGGAATTTCCAAGCACACCTTGATAAATTTCCCATACACGTAACATCTTACAAACTCCGGAAGGAAGCTATCTTTGGCACGATGCAAGCACTACACCAAGCCTTAGCAGTAAATTTGAGAAACTGATATCATACTCCACATGCACTGGCTTAGAAGTGAGGTTCATGACTATCATGGTATGCGCACAACTCACTCATTTGGAGAAACTGCCCCGTAAGACAATAATCCCAACTACAGATATAAAATGCTGGGCTCTAAGTTACGAGTCACCATCCAAATCAAAGACCTAGGAGTCATTGTGGATAATATATTGACACTTTCAGTCCATTCCGCAGTTGCTGCCATAGAAAGCAAATAGATTGCTAAATATTATTTGAAAAGGGATGGAGAGCATGAGTGAGAATATTATTATGCCTCTGTGTAGGTCCCTGGTGCTTCTGCACCTTCAGTATTGTGTGCAGTTGTGATAACTCCATCTCAGAAAGAACATAGCAGACCTAGGAAAGGTTTAGAGAATGGCAAATAAAAGAGGATACAATATCTCCCTTTAGAAAAAAAGGCTAAACAGGTTAGGGCTCTCTAGCTTGAAAAAGAAACTACTGAGAATGATTTTATAGGGGTTTAAAAAATAAGGTCTGCGACATAACGATTAAATAGGGAACGGACGCTCCACGAAGGACAATTTGGCACTAGGTAAGAAGATGCTGATAACTGATTGGTGATATTTCTTGAAGGATTTTCTTAACTTTCCTTGTCTGCTCATTACCATGATCATAAATAAAGATGGATAACATAGACATTCTTTTCTTAAAATGTAAGAGATAGAGGTAAAATTACAATACTGTACATTGTCAGTATCATTAACATTAACCTGCTGAAGGGAGCTGAACTCTTGAGAGCTAGTCACACGTGTATTGAATTAGCCCATTGAAAGTAATGTGCAATTTCCTTATTACCTTTATTTTTAGATTTCTTACAAAAGCGAGCAGGCCTTCCAATCTAATTCATAAAAACCAAAGGTTCTAATCTACAAGGTTCCAATAGACTACAGGTAACAAACTAAAGGCACCGATGTCCCTAAATCCTCACTCAGAGAAGTCAGGTTTAGTAAAAGGCTGTGTCCTGTTTTGTTCCCCCAAGCAAACTGCAAGCAGGGCCCATAAATGCACAAGGAATGACAAGCTCTAATTCCTCACTCTAATGCAGTACAGTAGAACAAAGAGCTGTGGACCCCCTGCCGCCATGTAATTTCACGCCGAGAAGTCTGATGAAGCTTCCTACGGACTGATCCTTTATGGATCACCAAACTCCCTTCCCCTTGCATCCAGAGGCCTACAGATTATATCATTAGCTATCCTTACACTGGAATACTCAGAGGTCCTTCTCCTCCCCAAGGAGCTGATGAGACCCTCAGAACTTAGAACTAACCACAAATGTTTTCACATGCATATTTGAATGAATATGAAAAATGTGCTTTTCTGTTATAACTTTTTGTATCTGTTAATAGTTCTTCAGAATTCTCAGCACTGTTTTCTTCATGTTGGGTCTAGGTGGAACGCAATATTTGGGGTCCCTGCACTAAGCTATCATTCAACGTCTTTTTTCCCAGTCCAAGCTTCTGGCCTTTTGGGTAAAGCTAACACTAGAACGCTAGGCTATTTGATGTTGTGGAAGGCCAACCTTATGGACAGGGTGTCTTTTTGTTTTTTTGCATGAAATGTTATAAGGCTGCCAATACTTGACCCAGTATAGAGCTGTAGGTTTACAGCAGATTATGCGATTGTACGATTCAATCCAACACGCTGATCCTGTGACCTTATATACAGCACTTACCTTCTCTGTCTGCAAACTTTATTTATTTTTCAATAATGTAAAGTGCTCTGATGACCCATGAAGGGTGGCACAGTAAGAACGTTAATAAACTATTTATTTATTTAACTGGGTTTATATACTGCTCTGTTTTGTAGGTAGATGGTTTACAGAAAACACTGCAGAACAGAACAGCTTTATACATTAAACAGGAAGGTTAACTTGGAAGATTTCTAACATAACCTGGATGACTTGCAGTATAATAGGATATAACAGCATTCCTTAATGTGGAAAGGCTGGGAAGGGGTAAGCTCAATGAGGTGCTGGGCAGGTAAGTGCTGGAGTTGGCTGGTAGATGTTCCTATATGCTCTAATCTGAATTACAGCAATAGTGCACATTATTTTCCAATTAACATATAATAATGGCAAACAATATGCATAATGTGAAAATAGCAGCGTTAAACATATGACGTTTTTAACTCTTACGCATTCTAAATAATAATGATCTGCCAAAGGTGCAGCTTTTTACTATGCAAAATGAATAATGCAGCTTGCGTTATTCATTTAACGTTAACAGCACCTCAAGAGGTGGTGTTAATTTTCCTCCAAGAGCATTACCCACTAACACGCCAGATAACGCCCCCTGGAATGCTGTCAAAGGTACTTGGCCAGCTAAAAAACATCTCTTCACTGTCGATCTCTTAATGAAAAGCGTGGCTCCCCTGAGTAGCCCCTCCCATTCCTGATCCTTTAAAATACTATAAAGTCCCGCCCACTCCCCGAGCAGCATCAGCCGAGGTCTCCCTAGTGGGCAGTGGGGGGCAGCACTGATGCTCAGATGCTCCTGCCCTAGTGGCTCTTTCCACAAAAGGCAGCTGCTGCCCCTACACTAGGGATCAGGCTGCTAAGTAAGGGAGCACTGAACTACTTCGAAGGATCAACGGGTCAGGGGTAGGAGGTGGGACTTTGCAATTTCATTAAGGATTGGTGGACCAGCTCCGTCCTTTAAAGATAGCAGGGCCCAACTTGGGCCTACTGTTTCTGCATTATGGCAGCTAGGAATATATCATTTTCCCAACTGCAGCAATGCAAAACCAGACTAACTTGTGATATTAAGGTACCACGAGTTAGCAAGTAGGAATCTTAGATTGCAAGTAAGCTTTACAGGGAAGGAACATCATAACAATATGATATGTCTTGTGCAGATAAAAATAATAGGACCTATGAATGTCCTTATTACAAGTGTTCTTCTACAAAACCCTTCGTATAGCGCTAAGTCCACAATTTACGAAGATTTCACTCCCATGGTCTATGGGGAAAAAGTGCAGTGAATTAGACCACAAACGAGAACCATCAAGCAGGCTGAAATGTTCAGGAAAAGAAACTGAGTGAGGAGGCTAGAAAATCTGGTGTCACTTCTGAGCTCACCAGCTGGACTGGCCTCTAAGCCAAGTGAAAAGTCCTCGCTTCAGAGTCACAGGGCTGCAAGTTAAAATCTGAAAATCCCAGATGGACAACACAAGTTGTGACATTGCAGCGAGTATGCAACCCTCTCAGAAAGAAAGACACTTAACAGAAAGTTAATAATTCCTGCAAAATAAAAGGTGAAAGACAGTACATGAAGTGGTGACATGAGGTCTTATTTCCTCAGGCAATGGAATAGCAATTCCGAGTACAGCTAGCAGGACAGAGGCACACAACTTATGACCTCAAATTACCAGGCTGCCTACCTTCCTCTCTCTCTATAATTCTTGATGAAATAGGTACAACAAAACACAGTCATAAACCTGTATTAGATGTCATCTTTCAGAGAAAAGGAGTCCCAGAAGGAGAATAATCCTTGATGTTTAATCCTTTATTCATTACCCACTAGAACACCGCGGAAGCGCCTTTGGCGAGCTCGAGTTAAGAGTGAGTTATTTTTCTGTTGTAAGTGCAGACTTTGTGGGGCAATATCTTTCAGCTTGCACTAGGCTGAAGCTTGGAAAGAGGAAAACAGCAGTAATAGACTTTTGTTTTAAACTATTCCAATATTCTAGATCTGCGGAGGGTAATTTTATAAACTGGCACCAATTAACACATGTATTTGACCATAAAAAAAGAGCGGAAGTGCAAAGCTACGTACGTATGTTAAGGTGCGATTACTTACACGAACCCCAGAGCTGCACCTACGTTTTGCAATTTTGAGCATAAATTAGAGAACTTTATAATCTTTGCATGGCCCTTCCTCCACCCAAAGTTTTCCCAGGTGCATGCTCACAGTGAAAGTACATGTGGTGCAGAATAAAATACTGGAATTTGCATGCATTGTTCGAACGTAAATTTAGGCGGTTCCTTATAAAATCACCCCCGTAGGGACATGCAAAAAGACTTGGCGGGCACATTAAACTGGGACCAGAAGATGTTAATGTGGATACACTAAAATCAGTGTCTATGTAACTGAAGAGACATGACATGCAAACGAGGCTTCAGCCTGTGCCTGGGAAATAGCATGGTGCGCTCCCCTCTATGGCGTGTTCCATCACGACCATGCTAAGATCAAAACTCTACAGCTGTTTTTGAAGCAGGTATTAAGCTTTACTATGCTGCCAACACCCAAAACAGCCTACCTGCCTGTGCTAATTGATCCAACGTGAAATGGCACCTTCTAATTCCCTCTATGTGTATTATCAGTCCCTCTGTCCAGGCAGATATCAGACACCCAGACTCCCAATCACCAAGGAAACCCCCCAAAACGAAGCACACCATCCATGGAGTTATGACTTCCCCCCATTGACACCAACTACCCCCTCCTCCCCCCATTTCTCTAGAACGATGGCTTTCACCAGATGGCTTTGTCTTTAGTGATAGAAAAGATGATAGTCTATCTTCCAACCACTGCAGTCATGAAATGATAGCAATAGATGCCATTTTACCATGTGATGGGGATTCAAGGAAGCCAGTCTTCCTGGGGCGACTGGGAGGTAGTATCTGATGGCTCTCATGATAGGAGGTGATGGTGATGACAGGGTATAGGAGGGAGGTCATATAGTGGTGATGGGGAAGGCTTGGATGGTGCTAACAGGGGGATCAGATAATACTCAGGAGAAACAGCAGGTGGGAAGATTCTCCTTGTGGTCATGGGAGGAACTTCTCTCTGCCATTCATTTCTGGTCCTTTAGTATAGGGGAAATCCTGAGGTAGGTGGTTTGCATGCTAGCCCTTCTTAGGTTAAGGTGAATGATTTAATCTATTCAGGAAAGACAGGTTAGGAAGGAAAAGTGGCACTATATATAAAAAATAACACTAAAGCCAGAGACCTACAGGGGTTATGAGAGAAGGAGGTGGCACTGTGGGTTAGTCTGGAAAGACGGAATGGAAAATCTATTTATCTTGGTGTGATATACAGACCTCCCTCGCAGGCAGAAGAAATAGATAGAGATTTAATTGAATATATTCACAATATTGCTATGAAATGAGAAGAGCTATTGGTAGGAGATTTCAATTTGCCAGATGCTGATTTGGACATCCCATCTATGGTGTCTCCCAGAAGTAGGGACATCCTGGATTCTCTACAGGGAGAACTATTCCAGCAACTCATAATGGAATCCACATGGGAGGGGGTGATCCTGGATTTGGTGCTTACAAATAGGGAGACATTTTTGATGTTGCAGTGGGTGATCTCTGGAATCCACTGTTCACCGGATAGTGACCTTCAGTATTAGGATGAGGATGCAGAAGGATCATTCAAAAGTGAGGGTCCTAGACTTCATGACAATTATCCAGCAAAGATGGGAGAATACCTCAAGAAGTCATTATCTAGATGGGAACATTTTGGGGAAGTTGAACAACAGTGGGCAAAAATGAAACAAGACAAAAGGAGGCCACTATGGTTATCAAAAGAAGTTGCTGAAGGGTAAGGAAAAAGAGGTTACTCTTCAAAAACTATAAGAGGTCATAGAAAAAGGAAGACAAACAATATCTCTGGAGAACCTAAGAGAAGCTAGAACATAAGAACATAAGATATGCCATACTGGGTCAGACCAAGGTCCATCAAGCCCAGTATCCTGTTTCCAACAGTGGCCAATCTAGGTCATACGTACCTAGCAGTTCCCCAAAAGACACAGATTCCAGAATGCTTGTATTGGGTCAAGCATTGATATCCTGGGTCCCTTCTTAATAATGGTTTATGGACTTTTCCTCCAGGAACTTGTCCAAACATTTTTTAAACCCAGCTACACTAACAGCCTTTACTACATCCTCCGGTAACAAATTCCAGAGTTTGATTACACGTTGAGTGAAAAAAAGTTTTCTTTTATTAGTTTTAAATATTTTACCCTGTAGCTTCATTGCATGTCCCCTAGTCTTTCTATATTCTGATAACGTAAACAATCGATCTACGTTTACCTGTTCCACTCCGTTCATTAATTTATAGACTTCTATCATATCTCCCCTCAGCCGTCTCTTTTTCAGGTTAAAGAGCTCTAACCTTTTTAGTCTTTCTTCAAAGGAGTATCCTTCCACCCCCTTTACCATTTTGGTGGCTCTTCTTTGAACCTTTTCTAATAACGCTATATCCTTTTTAAGGTACGGCGATCAGAATTGCACACAATATTCAAGGTGTGGTCTCACCATGGAACGATATAGAGGCATTATAATATCTTTTGTTTTATTTTCCATTCCTTTCCTTATGATACCTAGCATTCTATTTGCTCTCTTGGCCACCGCTGCACACTGTAGTTATGAAAGCAAAGATATTAGGGAATGAGTCCGATCTCTGGAGGCTGGAGTAGCAGACTTGGAAGACCTAAGGATGACAGAGAGGTACATAGACGAGACCTAGAGGGATGTAGTACTGAAGTCCCGCCTCCAGTCTGGCAGCCTCTCAGTTGCCATGGAAGGAAGAGGTCATGTGAAAGGAAAGCATCATTCTGGTGTGGCAGGAAATGATCCTGTAGCTAGGACCTGTCCACCAGGTGATATAAAACCCTCTCACACTGAGGAGGTTTCTCCAGGGACATGTTCTCATTAGGCAAGGGTTAGGATGGCTGTTATAGTTGGTGATTCAATCATTAGGTATGTAAATAGCTGGGTGGCTGGTGGATATGAGGATTGCCTGATAACATGCCTGCCTGGTGTGAAGGTAGTAGACCTCATGTGCCATCTAGGCAAGGTTTGGGGAGGAGTCTGCTGTCTTGGTACATGTTGATACCAATGACATAGGAAAATGTGTGAGGAAGGCCAGAAAACTGCCAGCATGGTTTAAAGGTGAGGTCAGAGAGGCTGTTGCCAAAAAAGCATCTTTCAGGAAATGGAGCCAAATGATGAAAACGGGAAACAACATAAGCACTGGGATGGGCTCCACCTTAACTGGGATGGAACTAGGTTGCTGGCATTAACCTTTAAGAAGGAGATAGAGCAGCTTTTAAACTAGACAATAGGGGAAAGCCGACAGTCACCCATGAGTGCAAGGTTCGGAAGGATGTCTCTTTGCAGGATACTAATAAAAGACTGAAGTTAGGGCATATCGACAGAGAGGTTCCAATAAAGACAAAAGCAACCCAAATGCCCTTGAGTACAGAGCTGACAGAGCTTAAAGATTCCAAATTACCCCTGCCTACCGATAACCAGATTAATATGAATAAAATACAACTTCTAAAATGCTTGTATGCAAATGCTTGAAGTCTAAATAATAAGATGGGAGAGTTAGAATATAGAGCACTAAATGAGAGGTTAGATATGATTGGTATCTCTGAGACCTGATGGAAGAAGGACAACCAATGGCACACTGTGATACCTCTGTACAAATTATATCACAATGATAGAGTAGATCAAATTGGTGGAGGGGTTGCACTCTATGTTAAAGAGGACATTGAATCACACAGAATCAAAGTTTTGCAGGAAACAAAATACACTGTAGAATCTCTATGGATAAAAATTTCATGTAAAAAGGGGGAGGCGATGGACATGGGGATATACAATCAACCAACTGGCCAGAATGAACAAATGGATGATGACATGCTAAAAGAAATCAGGGAAGCTAACAAAAGTTACAACACAGTAATAATAACACAGGTACACTAAAAAAAAAAAATTTTTAAACTGCCTCTAATGTTTCGATTGATTTTTACGTTTTTTGGTGCGCTGAATCCAAATCTGGTAAGCAATTTGCTCCATCACATACAGATTTTTTGCTACATTGGGTTAGCAGTTTGAGGTGAACGTTTCAGATTGAGTGCGATCGAGATAAAAGTTTCTTGGATGAATTCTTTATACTAATTGTTTAGTAGTTATTCAAATAAGAATAAAGAAAATTGTAACAAGGCAGCACATAAGAATAGAGTAATGTCAACAAAACACACTGTGATGGTATCATAATTTTCTGCAATTAAAAAAGCAACATACATGTTCACAAACATTGAGCATATAAGAGCGAGTTTATACAAAAATCAAAGCAAAGAAATTTGAAAAAAATGTTTTACAGGTATGTATGTAAGAATAGAAAACGCAAACCGCACCATTGCAATACATGAAGACAAACACCCGATGGTGTGAAAATAAAATTTAATAAATGAGATCCGACACTGTGGTAATAACTAGCAAATTTTTATTTCAAAGTTTAGTAAAAACACGATATTTGTCAACACAGTTTAGATTTTAAAGTCATTCTTGGGTCAATCAATCTCCTGGTGGGCCCGTTTCTTCTTCCCCCGAAAGCTTCTCTTGGTGCGCTGCTTGGCGTATTTTTCATCTGGGTTTTCCCGCAGCAGCAACCAGCAGAAATCAGCCATCATAGTGGTGTTCCATCTTCCTTGGTACCTTCTCTCTGCGTCCTTGATGTCCTGGTGAAACCTTTCACCTTGTTCTTCACTGTACGCCCCCAAGTTTTCGGGAAAGTAGTTCACATGGGAGTGCAAGAAATGGACTTTCAGGCTCATGTTACAGCCTTGTTCTTTGAAGGCATTGAGCATCCTGGCAACAATATCCTTATAGTTCTCATCCCGCCTGTTCCCCAAGAATTTGAGAACAACATCCTTGAAGGAATCCCAGGCTTCTTTTTCCTTCTCAGACATCGTTTCAGCGAATGCTCCATCTGAAATGAGTTTCCTTATATCAGGGCCAACAAACACTCCTTCCTTTAGTTTTGCTTCAGAAAGTCGGGGGAACTTTGAGCAAAGGTACCGAAAGCACTCACCATCTTTTGGAAGGGACTTGATGAATTGCTTAATGAGACCCAACTTAATGTGGAGAGGTGGTAATAGAATTTTATCACGAGGTACCAAGCTCTCATGAAGAACATTTTTCTCACCGGGTCTCAAATACTCCCGAATTGGCCAGTCTTTTTTCCCCCAGTGTAGGTCGCGGGCCCGGCTATCCCACAAGCAAAGGAAGCAGGGATATTTGGTGAAACCGGATTGCTGCCCTAATAGCATGGATAGAATTTTAAAGTCTCCACAAATCATCCACTTATGCTCATCATAACAAATCTTCTGAAGAATCAGGGCCAAATTCTCGTATTTTTCTTGGAGAATAACAGAGTGAGCAATAGGAACTGAAGCGAATGTGTTGCCATTATGAAGAAGAACACCTTTTATGCTGTCTTTTGACGAATAAATGAACAGCCGCCATTCAGCAGGATCATACTTGAGTTTAAACTTTTCCATCACTCCGTATATATCGTTGCAAAATACCAAATCTTCCTCTTTGCTGAAATACTTCAAAAATTGTGTCTCGCGGTTGCGGTACCAATAAAAAGTTGTTCCTGGTGACAATAGATTTTTCTGTTTAAGCCGAGAACCTAGCAGTTGGGCAGCATCTTTTGGGAGTCCTAAATCCCGGACTAAATCATTCAATTCAGCTTGAGAGAAAAGTTCAGGTTTCGGATCTGGTTCAGTTTCAAACTCGGAAGTACTGGACTCATCGGGAAAAGCCATCTGATGAGTCTCATCATGATCAGAACCGTCCACACAAATATGATCCAAAGATTTTGTTGGTTCAGGCACAGGTACTTCGTTGCTATGAGGCATATTAGGCCTAATTGCTGAGGGAAGGTTGGGGTAACTTATTACGTTCTTATTTTTTAAGTTGTATCCCTTCACAATGCAAGAGCAAAAATAGCAGTCACTGCTGTGGTCTTTTTGTTCACGCCACATCATAGGTATTCCGAAACGAAATGCTTGGTTTTTACCTTTCATCCATAAGCGTAGATCTTCCTCACATGTCTTGCACACTTTGTGAGGAGCCCACGGTTTGTCTTGATCGCCTAACTTCAAACCGAAATAGGCAAAATATACTTTTTTAATAAATGCAGAAATGTTCCTCTGCCGCTTTTTCACGGTATATTCCCCACAAATAAAACAAAAACTGTCCGGAGAGTTGACGCAACCTCTGGCTCTGTGAGCCATCACAAATACACAGCACTGCAAACTACAACTGTAGTGAACCAATTCGGAATAAAGCTGGATTACGACTGAGCAAACAAAAGGTAATAATGAACTTGCAAGAAACTGAAATTTGACAGGAACGTTCATGTCGCAACCACCATGTTTGAGCGAGCGAACGAGACGAGGCGAACAGGAAAGAACATGCGCCAGCGCGAGTACTGGATTTAGCCCCCCGCCTTCCAATTGTCCTGTTAATGTATAAAATGAATACAAAACACTCTAAAATATCATGAGGGAGTGTTTCTAGTTAGTTAACCATTACAACCTCTATTTTGGGCCAAGAAAATAAACTGCAGTCGGCTAAAAAGAAATTATGTGAACATTCCTTATATGGGTAAGAAATCTAATTTTGCAAGAAAACGTGACGTGATGGAACATTTTGGCTATTTTTCCTGGATTCAGCACCCCAAAATCTATAGGAATCAGTTGCAAAACTGGAGGCAGTTTTTTGGTAGTGTACCTGTGTAATGGGTGATTTCCCTCCCTTTCTGCCCAAATCCTAGCTGACTATTTCCATGACAAAATCCACAAGATCACCCTCCAATTCCCCACAAAGTCAGCTACTTCTGCTCCTCCCCCTCTTCACTCCCAACTCCCCCCCCCCCCCCCCACACACACCTCTGCTACCCTCTTCTTTTCCTGTGATCTCTGAAGAGGAAACTGCATACCTTCTTTCTTCCTCCAAACTCACTACCTGCTCCTCTGATCCTATCCCCACCCATCTCCTAAGCCCCATCTCCTCCACCGTTGTCCCTTCCAACTCTCATATTCTCAACATATCGCTCTCCACTGCAACAGTCCCTGCAGACTTCAAGCATGCTGTGGTCACACCTCTCCTCAAGAAACCCTCACTTGATCCCACCTGTCCTTCTAACTATCGACCCATCTCCCTCCTTTCCTTCATTTCTAAACTACTTGAATGTGCGGTTCACCACCGCTGCCTCAACTTCCTCTCCTCTCATGCCCTCCTGGATCCCTTACAGTCTGGCTTTCGTCCTTTACGCTCTACTGAAATGGCTCTTGCCAAAGTCTCCAGTGACTTGTTCCTGGCAAAATCCAAGAGCCTTTACTCTGTCCTCATCCTTCTTGACCTTTCTGCTGCTTTTGACACTGTTGACAACAACCTTCTCCTCGATACCCTGTCCTCGCTTGGTTTTAAGGGCTCTGTACTATCCTGGTTCTCCTCCTATCTCTCCCATTGCGCTTTCAATGTGTGTTCTGGTGACTCCTTCTCCTCTGCTACCTCGCTCCCAGTTGGTGTACCCCAAGGTCTGTCTTGGGTCCGTTCCTTTTCTCTCTATATACCCAGTCCCTTGGTGTGCTTATCTTTTCCCATGGCTTTCAGTACCATCTGTATGCTGATGACTTCCAGATCTACCTCTCTACGCCTGAAATCTCTCCGGCAACCCAGACCTGGATCTCTGCCTGCCTTTCTGACATTGCGGCCTGGATGTCTCACCGCCGCTTGAAATTGAACATGGCCAAGGCTGAACTTCTTATCTTTCCCCCTAAAACCTCCCCTCCTCATCATCCTTTCTCAGTCTCTGTGGATAACTCTCTACTCTTTCCTGTTTCCTCAGCCCGCAATTTGGGGGTTGTCTTTGACTCCTCTCTCTCTTTCTCCACACATATCCATCTGATAGCTAAGACCTGCCATTTCTTTCTCTATAACATTAGCAAAATCCGCCCTTTCCTTTCTGAACACACTACTAAAACACTTATCCATTCCTTAATCACCTCCCGTCTTGACTACTGTAACCTACTCCTTGCTGGTCTCCCTTTGAATCATTTCTCTCCCCTTCAATCTGTTCAACACTCTGCTTCGCGACTAATCTTCCGCCAGCCTCGTCATACCCATATTACTCCTCTACTCAAGTCACTTCATTGGCTCCCTATCCGTTTCTGCATCCAGTTCAAACGTCTCCTGCTGACCTATAAATGCATTCACTCTGTGGCTCCTCTGTATCTTTCATCTCTTATCTCTCCTTATAACCCCCCTCGGGAACTCTGTTCATCTAGCAAACTGCTTCTATCTGTGCCTTTCTCTTCTACTGCTAACTCCAGACTTCGTTCCTTTCACCTTGCTGCACCTTACGCCTGGAACAAACTACCTGTGTCTGTACGCCAGGCACCTTCTCTAACCCTCTTCAAATCCAGGCCGAAAACTCACCTCTTCGCTGCTGCTTTTGGATCTTGACTCACCTGATCTCCTTTTTCTTTCCCCTTGTTTTATCCCTGCCTACACCTTCTGTGTTTGTCTTGACTGGATTGTAAGCTCTGATGAGCAGGGACTGTCTCTTACTTGCCTGTGCAGCACTGCGTATGACTTGTAGCACTATACAAATGCTCAGTAGTAGTAGCAGTAGTAGTAGTAATTTCAATTACCAAGGTATCGACTGGGTCAGTGTCACGACAGGACATGCTAAGGAGATAAACTTTCTAGATGAAATAAATGACTGCTTCTTGGAGCAACTGGTTCATAACCGACAAGAGGGGAAGCCATTTTAGACCTAGTCCTTAGTGGAACACAAGATCTAGTGCAAGAGATAAGGGTAGTGGGGCCACTTGGCAATAGTGATCATAGCATGATCACATTTGATTTAATAAATGGAGTAAGGTTAGCAATGGAATCTATAGTGTTATCTTTTGACTCAAAAGGCAGACTATGATAAAATGAGAAAAATAGTTAAGAAAAAAAATAAAAGGAGCAGCTGCAAAAGTTAAAGATTTACGTCAAGCATGGGCATTGTTTAAAAATATTATCTTGGAAGTCCAGACCAGCTGTATTCCACACTTTAAGAAAAGTGGTGATCTACCTCTGACCCCTCCGCGATCTACAGGTAGATTGTGATCTACCTGTTGGACATGCCTGAACTAAAGAGTAGCAGATCACCTGGACCAGATGGTATACATCCAAGGGTGTTGAAAGAACTAAAATATGAGATTGTAGATCTATCATTAGTAATCTGTGAACTTTAATTAAAATCATCTGTAATACCTGAAGATTGTATGTTACGCAAATGTAACGCCAATTTTTAAAAAGGGTTCCAGGGATGATCCAGGAAACTACAGACTGGTGAGCCTGACATCAGTAGCAGGCAAAGTGGTAGAAACCATTGTAAAGAACAAAATTACTGAACATGTAGATAGTCATGGTTTAATGGATGAAAGCCAACATAGATTTAGCCCAGTAAGGTCCTGTCTTACTAATCTGTTATATTTTTTATTTATTATTTATTAATTTATTTAACTGTGCTTATATACCACTAATCTACAAGTCTAAGCAGTTTACATATAACAACTTGGCCAAGATGGCTTACGTAAAACAGTATTAATCTAGTGCATTACATGGAACTGTAAACAATGAACTATTGATGTAGCATAATAATAAATATAATGTCAACCCTATAATGTATTTTAATTATTATACGGGAGAGGGTGATTGGGTGAGGTGAGGGGTGGGGTGGTGTAGGGAAAGTATGAATAAACAGGCAGTCAAAGGTGAGCCGGTTGATATAGTGTATCTTGATTTTCAGAAAGCCTTTGACAAGGTCTCTCATGGGAGACTCTTGGTGAAATTAAAGTCATGGGATAGGAGGCAGGAACTGGTTAAAAGACAGAAAACAGAGAGTAGGGTAAATGGCCAATTTTCTCAGTGGAAAAAGGTGAATAGTGGAGTACCCCAGGGATCTGTGCTGGGCCCCCTGCTTTTTTAAACATCTTTATAAATGACCTGGAAATGGGAATAATGAGTGAAGTAACCAGATTTGCAGATGACACAAAATTATCCAAAGATGTTAAAACACAAGAGGATTGTGAAAAATTGCAAGAGGACCTTGATAAATTGGATGATTGGATGTCCAAATGGCAGCTAAATTTTAATTTGAACAAGTGCAAAGTTATGCACTTAGGAAAGAACCACCCAAACTACAGTTACACGATGCAAGGTTCCACATTAGAAATCACCACCCAGGAAAAGGATTTAGGTATTATCATGGATAATACGTTGAAACCCTCCACCCACTGTGCAGCCACGGCCAAGAAAGCAAATTAATGAAACCAAAATCTGCCATAGAGTAGACATGCAGGAAGGGGTAGATAACATGAGGAGGGATCTAGCTAAGCTTGAAGAATGGTCTAGAATTTGGAAGATGAGATTTAGTGCTAAAAAAGTGCAGGGTCGTGCATTTAGGCTGCAAAAATCCAAGGGGGTGGTACAGTGTAGGGGGTAAAGTACTTCTGTCCACAAAAGAAGAGCGGGACCTGGGTGTGATTGTTTCTGATGATCTTAAAGTAGCTAAACAAGTAGAAAAGGCAACAGTGAAAGCCAGAAGGATGCTTGGGTGCATAGGGCGAGGAATAGCCAGCAGAAGAAAGGAGGTGATAGTGCCTCTGTATAAGTCTTTGGTGCGACCTCATTTGGAGCATTGTGTGCAATTCCCCTCATAGCAGAGCTTGCTTTCAATCGAAAGAGATTCTCCTCTTGTGCATTTATGCCATGGAGGTATTTAAACGTCTCTTTCATATCTCCTCTATCCTGCCTTTCCTCTAACATATACATATCAAGATCTTTAAGTCTGTCCTTATATACTTTGTAACGAAGACCACTAACCATTTTATAGCCACCCTCTGCACCGACCCCATTCTGTTTCTATCCTTTTGAAGGTGCGGTCGCCAAAATTGTACACAAAACTGCAAACGAGGTCACACCAGAAAGTTAGAGCACAGTTAAGCCAAAAACCTTCTGGGTTTTTTCCCAAATTCAGGACTAATTGATTTGTTTTCATCTAATCAGTTACTAATTGAAAGCATGGCGTTAGCAACGTCCCAAGATAAAAAGGATTTGGCAAGGCTAACAAAGTCTGAATGTCATTTGGCAAATAGCCAGCATTTATAGCCCTGCGTGGGTAACAATGCATATGGCAGGCAGAGAGGGACCTTGCAGGACTCCCAAGCTTACTTTCCATCATTTGGAAACAACATTCTGCTGTTCCACTTTTCGTTGCTGGTGAGTCAGAAAATTTTGGAACCACCTAAATACTGATCCACTAAAGTCTAAAGAACGTAGATGTTCTAATAGAATGAAGGGGTTAATGGTATCAAAGACCAATGATACATCTAAGAACACAAGTACTGCTGTGATTTTTGTAGATATATGAAGCCATTGTTTAGGCTCTTCAGAAACAGAAAGCAACAACGTTTCTGCACTATGAAACGGCCGATTACCACTTTGCTGAACATCAAGTATACAGTACTTACTGTCAGGGCCGGATTTACGTATACGCCATGTACGCCATGGCGTAGGGCCCACAGCCGGCAGGGGCCCACAAAAAAAGAACCAGTTTTTTTTTTAACTCAATTAAAAAAAAAAACCTGGTGGCTGCCGCCGCGGGGCCCCCTCTGCTGCCGCGGGGGCCCCGTCTACAAGCTGGTCGGGTCGGGTCGGGTCGGGTCTCTCTCCCTCCCTCCCTCCCTCCCTCGCTGCAGGCTGCAGGCTGCGAGAGACGCGAAGATTAGAGCGTCTCCTCGCGTCTGTGTTAAGCCCGCAGGGGCTGATGGGATTTCCCATCAGCCCCTGCCGGCTTAAACACAGACGCGAGGAGACGCTCTCCCTTCGCGTCTCTCGCAGCCTGCAGCCTGCAGCGAGGGAGGGAGAGGAGAGCGACCCGACCCGACCGGACCGGACCGGACCCGACCAGCTTGTAGACGGGGCCCCCGCGGCAGCAGAGGGGGCCCCGCGGCGGCAGCCACCAGGTTTTTTTTTTAAATTAAATTTTACTTTAGGCCGGGGGGGGGGGTAGGACTGGTAATGGGCGATGGGGGGGTGGTGTAGGAAATTTAATGGGCTATGGGGGGGGTGTACGACGGGTAAAGGGCGATGGGGGGGGTAGGACTGGTAATGGGCTATGGGGGGGGTTACTGGTAAGGGGCTATGGGGGAGGTAGGACTGGTAATGGGCTATGGGGGGGTAGGACTGGTAATGGGCTATTGGGGGGCTGGGGCTGGAAATGGGCTGGGCTTGGGCTGGGCTGGGCTGGGGGGGGGGGTTAAGGCTAGAGGTGGGCTGATGGGGTTAGGACTGGTAATGGACTGTGGGCTGTTGGGGGGGCTTAGAACTGGCAATGGGCTTTGGGGGGGGGTTTAAGAGTGGTAATGGGATGTGGGCTGATGGGGGCTGTCTGGTAATGGGCTATGGGGGGGCTAGGACTGGAAATGGGCTGGGGGGTTAAGACTGGAGGTGGGCTGATGGGGTTAGGACTGGTAATGGGCTGTTGGGGGGGGGTTAGAACTGGTAATGGGCTTTGGGGGGGTTAAGACTGGTAATGGGCTGTGGGCTGATGGGGGTTGTCTGGTAATGGGCTATGGGGGGCTAGGACTGGAAATGGGCTGGGGGGTTAAAACTGGAGGTGGGATGATGGGGTTAGGACTGGTAATGGGCTGTGGGCTGATGGGGGGGTAGGACTGGCAATGGGCTATGGGGGGCTGACTGGAAATGGGTTGATGGGGTTAGGACTGGAAGTGGGCTGATGGGGGGTTAGGACTGGTAATGGGTTATAGGGGGGGCTTAAACTGACAATGGGGTGATGGGGGGTTAAGGACTGAAAATGGGGTGATGGGGGGGTTAAGGACTGTAAGGGGGGTGCTGGGGGGCTAGGACTGGTATTGGGTTGGGGGGTTGCTAGGACTGGAAATGGGCTGATGGATGGCTAGGACTGGAAAGGGGCTGATGCAGGGACTAGAAGGGAATGGATGCTGGGTGAGGCTGGAACTAGAAGGGAGCTGATGTTGGGGGAGGATTAGAATGGGATGGGGCTTGGAAGAGTAGTAAAATGGAGAAGGGAAAAAATATTTGTGTGGGAGGGATAAAAAAATCTACAATTGGCCGGGTATTGGGAGAGTAAGTGGGGATTGAGGATGGAGGGGTAAAATTTGAGTGGATGAAATAGGAATGAGGAAAGAGCAAAAGGAGAAAGATTAGTATGTTAAAGCAGATGTAGAGAGAGAATGGAAAAAAATCTAGAAGAGAGAAGAAAGGACAAATGGACAGCAGACGATGGAGAGTTAGCAGAAGACACGAAGAAACCAGAAGAAAGTGGCTGGAGCAATTGCAGCTGAAAAAAATGCACAAAAGGTAGAAAAATATCTCTTTATTTGAATTTATTAATTGGAATATGTCAGCTCTGGTAAATGTGCATCATTAACATCTGTGCTTTGTTTAGTACAAGAGCAAATTAATGTATAATTTATTTCTACAGTGTTGTACATTCCAAGTTTGGCTTTTGGGATTCCCAGTTTTAATTATTGTCTTTCTGTTTCTAAATTGTGATTACTTGTTTGGTGATGGTCTATGTTCTGCATGTGTAACTGAGCTGAGGTGTTCTGTTTATATAATTCCTATTTGACATTGCCACTTGTTCTCTTTCCCCAGTAGGTCATGTATTGTTGTTCTCTGAAATGTATTGGTTTAATATTTGCAGTGTTGCCTTTTGATTGGTAGAGTATGGTGCTTTGTGAGTCCTGGTAGTGCTGTTAGGATACGGCGGGTTTACTATGGGCAGTGTTTGTAGTAGTTCCTAATGTTTCTGGCAGTTGGCACTGGATTATAGTAATGTAGAAATCTTTTAGTCTTTCTTTATCCATACACTCATTAAGAGGCACGTTTACTAAAAGTTAGTATATGGTAACATTATGCAAATATTTATGCAAATGAGGCCCCTTTATGCAAATGAGGTCCGCACCCCCCTTGGGCCGCCCCTGCTGGGGGCCCACAATTTTTGTTGGCGTAGGGCCTCACTCAAGGTAAATCCGGCCCTGCTTACTGTGTGCTGTTGAATCAATGCCAGCTCTTGGCAACCCTGTGGATAGCTGTCTCTACCCCCTGGGTTTTCTTGGCAAGGTGCAACTGGAAGTAGGTTGTCAGGCCTTTATTCGGTGCAGTAAGGTCTGCAGTACCTGATATTCCAAGGTGGTCTCCCATCCCAGAATTAACCAAGCGAAACGTTGCTTAGCGTCCGAGATCTGACGAGATTAGGCTCACTCAGGATGGTGTTTCTTACTATAGGTGAATATATTCATTGTGCCCAGCAGACAATTTTCCCATGGCTAGACTTTATGAAATCACTTATTTTTCTGGCTTATTGACAAAGGGCACTAAAGCAACACTACTAAAGCTAACACACACCAAAAATAGGTCCTGCAGACACCCACAGAAGCAGTTGAAGGAGAGGACTCGCATGTCAGCATGTTAAAAGGACATGGCCTGGTCAAAGATTGTCATATTGGCTTTATTGTAAATCACCTGGTAAATTATAAATATTAATAACTAGGTAAATAGATCACATAGGAAAGAGTAGTTGTACACACCAACGCCTGCTTCCTTGGGCTTCCATTCTGAAGCTTTGGCTTGTTACAGCTTGTGAGTTCCTTGAGGACTTCAGAAGATATCAGAAAACTGGAAAATAGAGAAGAGACCTGAGGACTAACACTGTGGGAATTCCCTGCTTTCCTGTACTGCCAGGACATCAGGCACTTTGTTCTACATAAGAACATAGGACCCGATATTCTAAAGGCTGACCTGTAACCCTTGTAAATGCCACTGAATATTCACAACTAATGCCGCTACTCGCCCCAATGCTAACCGCTTACCATTGGGGCGTGTCCTGGGCGTTCCAGGGTGTGTCGTGAGCAGCGACATTCGCTAACCGGGTAGCAGCAATATTTGCACTGCTACCCGGTTAGCAACCTGCAGGTAAAACTAGGAAAAGCAAAAGTTATATCACTGCTATCCAATTCACTTCTGTGGTATCAGAGGCTGTGCGGCCATGGATACTCAATGCCGGGGCTGCATATGATCCCAGCATTGAATATCCGGGGTTAGAGGTCGGCAGCCACCGCTATGCGCTGTAGCGGCACATAGCCATCCCAATTGAATATCGGCAGGGCCGGCTCGTCCATTGTGCGATAATGTTGTTCGCACAGGGCCCCGTGCTTCAGGGGGCCCCACATGAACACCATTAATGCACACTGGACGGCTGCAGAGGGAGCCGGGGAAGACCGTGTGAGGTCCTGGCTCCCTCTGCACACCGCTAGCATAAGGACTCTTTTCCCTCACGCTAGCGGCTGTATCTCTGAAGCCGTGAATGCCGGAAGAGATTAAAGGCAATGCCCTTTAACCTTTCCCAGTGTGCGCGGCTTCACAGATACAGCCGCTAGCGTGAGGGAAAAGACTCCTCACGCTAGCGGCTGTGCAGAGGGAGCTGGGGCCTCACGCAGGCTTCCCCGAATCCCTCTGCAGTCCCTTAGACAGCCGGGGGGGCTGTTCGGGGGGGGACCTAGGACTGCAAATGGGCTGTGATGGGGGGGGGGCTAGGACTGGATGGGCCATGATGGGGGGGGGCTAGGACTGCAAATGGGCTGTGATGAAGGGGGCTAGGACTGGATGGGCTGTGATGGGGAGGATTTGGATTGGAAATGGACTGTGATGGGGGGCTAGGACTGCAAATGAGCTGCAATGGTGGGGGGGCTAGGACTGGATGGGCTGTGATGGGGGGGACTTGGATTGGAAATGGACTGTGATGGGGGGGCTAGGACTGCAAATGGGCTGTAATGGTGGTTGGGGGGCTAGAACTGGAAATGGGCTGTGATGGGGGAGCTAGGACTGGAAATGGGCTGACAAGTGGGCTGGAAATTGGCTGATGGGGGAGCTTGGAGTGGAAATGGGCTGATGGGGAGCTGGAATGGAACTGGAAAAAAGCATATGGGGGGCTAGGACTGGAAATGGACTGGGGGCTGGAATAGGACTGGAAATGGGCTGATGGGGCAGGAATAGGGCTGGAAATGGGCAGACGCGGGGGCTAGGATTGGAAATGGGCTGATGGAGGAGCTTGGAGTGGAAATGGGCTGATGGGAGGCTGGAATGGAACTGGAAAAGAGCATATGGGGGGCGGCTAGGACTGGAAATGGGCTGATGGGGGCTGGAATAGGACTGGAAATGGGCTGACGAGGGGGCTAGGATTGGAACTAGAAAAGAGCATATGGGGGGCTAGGACTGGAAATGGGCTGATGGGGGAGCTTGGACTGAAAATGGGTGATGGGCTGGAATAGGACTGGAAATGGCTAATGGGGGAATAGGACTGGAAATGGTCTGAGGGGAGTTGGAATAGGGCTGGAAATGGGCTGACAAGGGGGCTAGGACTGGAAATTGGCTGATGGGGGAATAGGACTGGAAGCAGGCTGAGGGGAGTTGGAATAGGGCTGGAAATGGGCTGACAAGGGGCTAGGACTGGAAATTGGCTGATGGGGGAGCTTGGACTGGAAATGAGCTGATGGGGGCTGGAATGGAACTGGAAAAAAAACATATGGGGGCTAGGACTGGAAATGGGCTGATGTGGGGGTTTGGGAGATTGGGACTAGAAGGAAGCGGATGTTGGGTGTGTCTAGAACTATAAGGGAGCTGATTTTGGGGGAGGACTAGAAAGGGTTGGGGATGGGGAATGAGAAGGAGAGGGGAAAAGATATTTTGTGTGGGAGGGAAGAAAAGTCTACGAGGGGCTGGGTATTGGGAGAGTAAGTGGGGATTGAGAATGGAAGGGTGAAATTTGAGTGGATGATAAAGGAATAAGGAAAGAAAAGGGGGAAAGAGCAAAAGAGGAAAGATCAGTTTGTTAAAGCAGATATAGAGACAGAATGGAAAAATCTAAAAGAGAAGAAAGGACAAATGGATAGCTCGCAGAAGACAGAAGAAACCAGAAGAAAGTGACTGGAGCAATTGCAGCTGGAGAATAAAATCCCAAACAGAAGGTAAAAAACTACTTTTTATTTTGAATTTATTAACTGGAATATGTCAGGTCTGGGAAGTGTGTATTGCTAACATCTTCGCGTTTTTGCTTAGTGCAAGAGGAAATTAATTTTTAGTTTTATTTCTCCAGTGTTGTACATTTCATGTTTGGCTTTTGGGGTTCCAAGTTTAATTAGCATCTTCCTATTTCTAAATTGTGATCCCTTGTTCTTTGTGCGGTGACAGTCTATGTTCTGCATGTGTAACCAAGTTGAAGTATTCTATTCATATTGTTTCTATTTGACAGTCCCACTTGTTCTCTTTCCCCCAGTGAGATGTATTGGTATTCTCTGAAATGTACTGGTTTTAATATCTGCAGTGTTGCCTTTTGATAGGTAGGGTTTGGTGCTTTGTGAATACTGATAGTACTGTTATGATACAGCGGGTTTGCTATGGGTTCTAAATGATCAGTGTTTATAGTACTTCCTAATGGGCCTGGTGGTTGTCACTGCAATATAATGTAGAAATCTGTTAGTCTTTCTTTATTCAGACACTCATTAAGAGGCATGTTTACTAAAAGTGCATGCTAACATTATGCAAATATTTACACAGATGAGGTCCATTATGAAAATGAAGCTCCGCAATTAATCTCCGCACATGGCCCCACACCCCCTTGGGCCGCCCCTGAATATCGGGCCTATAATTGCCATACTGGGTTAGACCAAAGGTCCATCAAGAGCAGTATCCTGTTTCCAAGTGTCCAATGCAGGTCACAAGTACCTGGCATATCCCAAAAGTAGCCAGTTCCATGCTATTTGCTCCCCAGGGATAAGCAGTGGTTTTCTTTCGGTCTATCTTAATAATAGTTTATGAACTTTTCCTCCAACAATGAGTTCCAAAGCTTAATTATATGTTGAGAGAAAAAAAATATTTTCTCCCATTTGTTTCAAATCTACTACTTTGTAACTTCATGGCATGTCCCCAGAAGGCCACATCATTTGCTCTGGCTTTGAAGATGCTGCACTAGGCAAAACCTTAGGGACGATTAGCTAAATTCACAAAATCTACAGTTGCCAAACCTCAAGCCTGGAAAGAATATAGTTCCTCACCTACTCAGAATGCTCCATCACCATTGTAGATGGAGCGCAATTCATTATCTGCACAAATGTATACTTACCCCTAGCTTGGTCTCTGTCTCTGCAAAGGAGTGGTCCGTTCCCTTCTGGAAGCTTAGGAAATGAGGAATCTGTAAGGACTGTACATCCCCAGGGATTTCTAAGGTGAAGCTGGAATGAGGTGGAGAGCATGTTGTGCGGCACTCACTGACAAAGTCCAGGCTGTGACCTACGTGTGCACTCTGTGGCAAGCTTTCAGTTTCACCCACAAAGTACCACAGTCAAGCCTGAAAAAAAGATCTTTCCCATACATTGTGGGTGGTGGACTAAACCCCTCCTCGCAGGCTAAGGGTGGCCAGAAATCATTCTCTCTTACCACACCATAAAACTTCCTGTCCACTCCCACCTGACAGACAGATCTTTGTAAAATCCCCTCTTCCATGGAAATTTAAGACAGTGCACTGCACATTAAAATTCAAGATCGCTGGGACTGGCAAACAAACGTCCTTAACACACAGGTCTTTAATTCATGTTTTTCTGGACTTCTGAGACCATACAGCAAGGAAGAATAAAATATAAAACAAGAGATTGGGGGACGGGTCAGAAAAAGAGGAAGGAGAGGCTGGACTCAGGAGTGGAGCAAAGAACAATTTTTGCACCCGTGGAAGGTAATTTTAGAAACTCTCCGCTAGTTAATGCATTTTTATGCATGTAATTCACACCTGTTTATAATGTCTAGGCTGCACATAGAGTGGAGGAGTAGCCTAGTGGTTAGAGCAACTACCTAGTACCCAGAAAATCAAGGGTTTGATCCTCACTGGCACTCATTGTGACCTTGAGCAAGTCACTTTACCCTCCTTTGCCTTGGAAGAAAAGGCTGGCAATCTACTTCCAGTCATAGCTTGTCAAGAAAACCCAGGGGGCTGCTGGGTCAGCACTGACTTGACAGCATTACACAACAACAACAAAAAAATGTGCATAATTGACTTGATATAATGCTAGCATAAATGGCCAAAAATATGGATTAAGATGCAAGGAATTACACATCTAAATTTGAAGAGAACACACATAAGTATAAGATTTCATAATTTACAGACATAACCATGCACCCCACCCCTGTGAAAGTCCACACAATCTGACATGTGCCCATATTTACGAAGTAGCAGCCGTGTCACATACAAGTGCCTTCTGATTCACGCAAGTTCACTCGTAAATCTAGGTGGCTCCTTATAAAATTCATGTTTAAAGGATTTAGCTTGCAGCTCGTCTCAGAAGTTCAAGGTAAGTTGCATTCCTGTCCCCAGAGGGCTCATAATCTAAGCTTGCACCCGAGGTAATGGGGGGTTAGGTGGGTTGCCCAAGATCGCCAGGAGCAACGGTGGGATTGAGTGCTGGTTGCCCTGGGTCTAACCATTTGGCTAGAGTGGCAGAGGCAAGGAACAGCATCCTTAGGAACATAACATAAGATGTACCAGACTGGGTCAAAGCAAAGGTCCATCGAGCCCAGGATCCAGTTTCCAACAGTGGCCAATCCAGGTCGCAAGTACCTGTCAAGTTCCCATAAGGTACACAGATTGCACGCTGCTCATACCAGGGACAAGCAGTGGATTTCCCCAGCCCACTTTACTAATGGCTTAAGACCTTTCCTCCAGGAACTGGTCCAAACCGTTTTTTAAACTCAGCTACACCACAGCCACAGCTTTTATTACATCTTCCGGCAATAAATTCCAGAGTTTCATGGCACAATGAATGAAATAATATTTTCTCTGATTCATTTTAATGCATTCATTTGTAGTTTCATTACATGTCCTTATAGTTTTTGGAGGAGTAAACAACTGATTTATGTTTACCCAGTCCATTCTATTCGTTATTTTATAGACCTCTATCGTATTTCTTTTCCAAGATGAAGAGCCCTAACCTTTTACGCCTCTCCTCATGGGAATTGGTGGCTCTTCTCTGTACCTTGTCTAATTCTGCTGTATCTTTTTTACACTATTCAAGGTACAGTCACACCATGGAGCGATACAGAGGCATTATAATATCCTTGGTTTTATTCTCTATTCCTTTCCTCGTGATTTCTAGCATTCTGTTTGCTTTCTTGGCTATTGCTGCACACTGAGCAGACGATTTCAAAATATAATCCATGATGACACCCAGGTCCTTTACCCGTGTGCATTGTGTAGCTATAGTTTGGGTTGTTCTTCCCTAAGTGCATAACTTTGCATTTATCCACATTAAATTTAATCTTCCATTTGAATGCCCAGTCTCCCAGTTTCTCGTGGTCCTATTGAAAATTTCCAAACCCTCTTGTGCTTTAACAACTTTGAATAATTTTGTGTCATCTGCAAATTTGATCACCTTGCTCACTATAACAATTTCCAGGTCATTTATAAATATGCCAAAAAGTAGTGGACCCAGCACAGATCCCTGGGGTACTCCACATTTTATCTTTTCCACTGAGAAAATTGACCATTTAGCCCTACTCTCTGCATTTTTATATTTTTAACCAGTTCCCAATCCATAATAGGACACTGCCTCCTATCTCATGACTTTTTAATTTCCTCAAGAGTCTCTCATGAGGGACCTTGCCAAAGACTTTCTGCAAATCCAGATACACTCGTGTATCCACCAACTCACCTTTACCTACTCACACCTTCAAAAAATGTGACAGATTCATGAGGCAAGACTATCTTTTGCTAAATCCATGTTGGCTTTGTCCCATTAAACCATGACTGTCTATATTTTCTATAATTTTGTTCTTCCCATTTTGCCTGCTGCTCACATCAGGCTCTTTGGCCTGTAGTTTCCTGGCTCCACCCTAGGATCCTTTTTAAAACCTCGCACAATATTAGCCACTCTCCAGTCTTCAGGTACTATAGATTATTTTAATGATAGTTTACAATTTACTAACAGTATTCACTTATTTAACCTGTTTTTTATACCGCCTTATCCTGGAATCAAAGCGGTTTACATTAAACTTCAAACTCAAACAGGATACATTTAACTTAGCTTAGGGTACTTAACAAGGTAGTAAATTATTTACAGGTTGCTTAACATATTTATATAGAGTCTGTCTATTTACATCTGAGCAGGGTTATCGGGGCTTGTTCTAATGTTTCAAAGGGTCTTTGGTTGGGGCCGGTGTGGTTGTCAGACTACGTGATGTTTCCATAATGTTCTATGAACAGAAAGGTCTTGAGCTTTTTTCGGAAGTCTTCAGCGGAACGGATTTCCTCAGGGAGGATGTTCCATAGTTGTGATGCAGTTAGCGAGAGGGCTCTTTTGGAGGTTGATTGTTTGCTTTTCCGGTAGTCTGTTGGCACACTGATTATGTGCCTGTTGTTGCTCCATCTAGGGCAGGTGCTGACTTCTTTTGTGATTAGTGTTTCTAGGATGTCTGCTGAGGAGTGGTGGATGATTTTAAAGATGTTTAGTATTGTTTTGAACTTGGCTTGTGCTTGAATTGGGAGTCAGTGTAGTTGGTGTAGTACTGGTGTAATGTGATATGTCTTACTGGTTCCGCTGATGATTCGTGCTGTTGTATCTGAAACATCTGTAGTGGGTGTGTGACTTGTTTTGGGAGTGCTTGATAGAGTGAATTGCCATAGTCCAGTATTGGTGTAATGATGGCTTGGCATATGGTCCAGAAATGATCCTGGTATAGAAGTGGTTTTAGTCTTCTTATGAGGTTTAGTTTGTGGTATGCCTTCACTGCTGTTTTGTTTATATGTGATTGAAGGTTAATGTTTTTGTCCAGAGTGACGCCTAGGTAATGTACTTTGTGTTTTACAGGGAAGGCTTGTTTCAGCAGTTGGATTTGTTGTGGCGGGTTGAAGGTGGTGCTTCTGCTGATGTGGAGCGCTTCTATTTTCTTATAGTTTAATGTGAGGTTGTTGCTGCTGAGCCAAGTGGCTACATCTTTAGGGCACTGAGTGATGGCCATGCTTCCAGGTTAATTGGAGTGTATACCATGAGGTTATCAGCATATACTGTAGATGGAACAGAATTTTATGTTTCTTGATGATATTGCAGACAGGGTGCATGTATAGGTTGAATAGTATTGATGAGAGTGCAGAGCCTTGTGGGATGCCTTGTGGTATAGTGAAGGGTGCTGAGTAGATTTGTTGTAGCCTGTCCTCTAGGTATGAGCTGAACCATTTTAGTGTGTTATTGCAGATGGCAGTATCCTGGAGGTGTTGGATTAGGTTGGGTGTGAAAATGAATCAAAGGCAGATGAGATGTCCATGAAAACGAGGAGAAATCCGTTCTTCGGCAATAGGTCTGCAATTTCATTTTTGAGGTCTTTCAAAAAGAAAAAAAGGGCGCCAGTGAGTCTACACAGTAGACTCACGATAATGGTGATGTGTAGTGGTGACCTTGAGTTTTAGCCTCCCACTTGCTCGACCACGCCACATGAATTAGTTGACTACATGCAGTAGAGTGAACTTGTCTCATGTGCCTTTTGCTATGTTTTGCAAGTTGAAATATGAAGGATCTTGAAGAGCAACATGTTTGCAAGAAATTCTGTGCGAAATTGACTTTTCAGATGTTGCAGCAAGCTTATGGTGAGGAATGTTTAAGCTGAAAACAATGTTATGAATGGTACCAACATTTTAAATCAGGCAGAACGTCCACCAAAGTCAATCCCAAAACTGGATGGCTTTCCAAGTCAATGGATGATGATCATGTTAAGAAAGTGCATGCTTTGATTCTTGAAAATCGTCACCTAACTGTCTGTGAAGTTGTTGAAGAAATAGGCATCAGTAAAAGTTGGTGTCACACAATTGTGACTGAAAAGCTTCAGATGCATCGTATTGTGCAAAATTTGTCCCATGTCTCTGGACAGATGAAGTGTCACAATCACTCATTGCTCCTTATTCATGACTTTTGGGGACGCACGAGATGTCTCTAGTCCTGCAGCCTCCCTACTTAACAGATTTGGCCCCTGTGGACTTTTTTTGCTCCTGAAGTTGAAATCCACTCTGAAAGGTTGCCTGTTGTGACATGTTTAAGAAACAGCAAAAGGCACATGAGACAAGTTCACTCTACTGCATGTAATCCATAACTAATTCATGTGACGTGATCGAGCAAGTGGGAGGCTAAAGCTCAAGGTCTCCACTACACATCACCATTATCGTGAGTCTACTGTGTTGACTCGCTGGCACTCTCTTTACCAAGTTTGGTTTCTTTTTGAACAGACCTCGTACTCTCTCTGCTATGGCCTTGTGCTCCCTCAGTGCCCCTTTTATTCCTAACACGCCCACTGACTCCCTTATAGGCTTTTTGCTTTGAATGTACATGAATACATTTTTATTATGCATTTTTACATCCATGGCAAGCTTATTTTCAAATTCTCTCCTTTCCTGCCTTATCAGTTCTTTCATCTAACTTGCCAGTGCTTACGCTGGCTCCTGTTTTTTTCATTTGGATCCTTTTCCATTTCTTGAAAGATGTTTTTTGGCCTATGACAGCCTTTCTCACATCACCTTTAAGCCATGCCAATAATTGTTCCTTCTACCTTTTTTAAGAATGGGATACATCTGATTTCAGCTTCCTAAATGATATTTTTAAACAATGTCCAGGCCTGATGTAAACTCTTAACCTTAACAGTTGCTCCTTTTAGATATTCCTCATTTTATCGTAGTCTCCCTTTTGAAAGTTATTTGCTAGCACAGTAGATTTCCTTGTCGTTCTTTCTTCATTCATTACATAAAACTTTATCATGTTATAAGTGGCTCCAACACCATCAACTCTCATACTAGATCCTGTGATCCACTAAGGGTTAGAAACAAAACAAGCGCCCCCCTATGTTGCTTCCTAATATGGTTGCTCTATGAAGTAGCCATTTATTTCATCAAGAAACTTTATCTCCCTAGCATGTGTTGATGTGACATTGACCCAGTCAATACTGGAGTAATTAAAATCTACCATTATTGCTGTGTTGTAATCTTGGAAGGACAGACTAGATAGGTCATGTGGTCTTTTTCTGTCATCATATTTCTATGTTTCTATGTTTCCCTAATTTATTCTCGCATTTCATCATCTGTCTGTTCATTCTATCCAGACGGATGGTAGTACACCCCCACTGCCATTCCCTTCCCCTTTTTACATGGAATTTCTATCCGTAATGAATCTACAGTATATTTTGTTTTCTGCAGAACCTTTATCCTGTTGGACTCAATGCCCTCTATAACATAGAGCGCAACCCTTCCACCAATTTGATCTACCCTATCATTGCGCTATAATTGGTACCCTGGTATCACAGTGTCCCACTGGTTATCCTCCTTCCATGATGTCTCTGAGATACCAGTGATATCTACCTGTTTGTTCAGTGCTATATACTCAAACTTGCCCATCTTATTTTTTGGACTCCTCATATTTGTACAGAGGCATTTCAAAATATGTGTTTTGTTCATATTGACAATCTGCTTATAAGTTAACAAGGGTAATTTGGAATCTGTCACCTCTGTCTGCTATTTACTTAAAAGTATTGGAACCTCTCTATCTGGACACCCTAACCTCCCTGTTTTGGTAGTATCCTTTAAAGATACATTATTCTAAACCACTACTACTACTGAACATTTGTATAGCACTACAAGACATACGCAGCGCTGCACAGACAATGTAAAAGATGGTCCCTACTCATCAGAGCTTACAGTCTAGTCAAGACAGAAACACAATAGTTGTAGACTTTGGATACAGCTAGGAGAAATGATAAGGAAACACAAAGGAGATCGGGTGAGTCAAGATCCGAAAATGGCAGCAAAGAGGTGAGTTTTCAGTCTGGATTTCAAAAGTGACAGAGAAGGCGCCTGACATACAGACTCAGGTAGTTTGTTCCAAGCATAAGGAGCAGCAAGGTGAAAGGAACAAAGTCTGGAATTAGCAATAGAAGAGAAGGGAACAGAAAGAAGCGATTTGCCAGAAGAGCGGAGTTCCCAAGGAAGGGTGTAGGGAGAGATAAGAGAGGAAAGGTAGTGAGGAGCTGCAGAGTGAATGCACTTATAGGTCAGCAGGAGAAGTTTGAACTGGGTGTGGAAACGGATAGGGAGCCAATGAAGTGACTTGATGAGAGGGGTAATATGAGCATGACGAGGCTGGTGGACGACTAGCCGCGCAACAGAGTGTTGAACAGATTGAAGGGGAGAGAGATGATTCAGAGGAAGACCACCAAGGAGTAGATTACAATAAAGACAGGAGGTGATGAAGGAGTGGATAAGTGTCTTAGTAGTGTGTTATTTATTTATTTATTTTATTTATTACAAGTTCTTATATACCGCACTATTCGGCATCAGCGCGGTTTACATTATAACATAAAGACCATAACAACAAGCTGTTTGGTTTACATCGAACAGGAGTACAAACTTGGAGAACCGGGGTAAACTATATACAAGAGATAATTACATAGAACAGAATAGAGTCTTAATAATATCAAGAACGGCATGGTGTGTTCATGAGTGGGTCACTTCCTCTGGTTCAATTGCTGGTAGGGTAGTATTGAAGGAAGAGGTGGTATTTGAGTGCCTTCCTGAACTGGAGTAGGTCAGTAATGGCCCTTATGTCGGAGGGTAGAGCGTTCCAGCATTTGGGTACATAGAAACTGAAGGCTCTGTTTGAGGTTGTCATGTTGCACTTTGTCAACGCCTTCGAGGTTGTCAGTAGGTTTACGGCTGATGTTCTTCTGGATCTGTTGGGGGGTACAGTGTGAATCAGATCTGTGAGTGAGGAGGATGAGATACCCTTGATTGCCTTGTGTGTATGTCTTGTGTGTATTCAGAAAGCAATGGACAAATTTTGTTATGTTATAGAGATAGAAACTGCAGGTTTTAGCTATCAGTTGGATGTGTGTGGAGAAGGAGAGAGGGGAATCAAAGACGACCCCAAGGTTGCAAGCTGAGGAGACAAGGAGGAGTAGAGAGTTATCCACAGAGACTGAGAAAGGAGGAAGGGGAGAAGTATTACCGTTTGCATCTCCCATCCCCCACTCATGCCTATTTGGAACAGACCCGCCATACTGCATTCTTATTTATTTATTTATTTAATTCTCTTATATACCGCGCTATTCTGCATCAGTGCGGTTTACATTGAACAAACTGAAATTACATTGAACAGGGCATTATAACTTGGAGATAACTATTTTACAGGGAACATGGGCTATGGAGGGTTAAGTGGCTTGCCCAAGACCACAAGGAGCACCTGTGGGACTAGAAACCCCAGTCCTTCCGGCCCATGGTTGCTGTCCTCTAGTGGGATTTGAACCCCCGACCTTCTGGCCCGAAGTACCTTGCCCCAACCACTAGGCCACTCCTCCACTCCACTTCTTCTTTCTGGCTCCCCCTCACTCTCCACCAAGAACAATCCTACCTCAAATTTAAGACCCTCCTCAAGACGCACCTTTTCTATCTAGTCTATGAACTCCCCTCCCCTGACCTGTAAGGACCTCTCTGCTCTCTCTACTCCTCTTCTCTCCTTTTCCAATATGTGACTGCGTTCCTTTCCTGTCAAAATTGTAGTTCCTTTTCTGTTTTCTGGCTTCGGCCGCTGCATATTTGTAACTCTGTACACTGCTCTGATGTTACAAAGGGTAGTTAATCAAGCTTTACAATAAAGATAAAGAGTTTAGTGGGGAAAAATAAGAAGCTCAGTTTTTGCTATGTTCAATTTTAAGTGGCGGTGAGACCTCCAAGCAGCAATGTCAGCAAGGCAGGCAGAGATTCTGGTTGGATTGCCAGAAAGATTTCAGGTGTAGAGAGGTAGATCTGGGAGTCATCAGCTTAAAGATGGCACTGAAAGCCATAGGAGGAGATGAGTGCACCAAGGGACTGGGTATACAAAAAGAAAAGGAGTGAACCCAAGACAGATCCTTGGGGTGACCAACTGAGAGTGGGATAGCAGTAGAGGAGGATCCACCAGAACAAACACTAAAGAAGAGAACCAGGATAGCACAGAGCCCTTAAAAGCAAGCGAGGACAAGGTATCAAGGAGAAGGTTGTGGTCAACAGTGTCAAAAGCAGCAGAAAGGTCAAGAAGGATGAGGATTGAGAAAAGGCCCTTGGATTCTGCCAGGAACAGGTTACTGGAGACTTTGGCAAGAGCCGTTTCAGTAGAACTGAAGGGACGAAAACCAGACTGTAAGGGATCCAGAAGGGCTTGAGAGGAGAGAAAGTCAAGGCGATGGCAGTGAACCACACATTCAACCAGTTTAGAAATGAAGGGGAGGAGGGAGATGGGTCGATAGCAAGAAGGACAGGAAGGGTCTAGTGAGGATTTCTTGAGGAGAGGAGTGACCACAGCATGCTTGAAGGTTGCAGGGAAAGTTGCAGTGGAGAGCGATAGATTGAGAATATGAGAGATGGAAGGGACTATAGTGGAGGAGATGAAGCTAAGGAGATGGGTGGGAATAGGATCAGAAGAGCAGGTATTGAGTTTGGATGAGAAAAGAAGGTGAGTGGTTTCCTCCTCAGAGATCATAGAAAATGAAGAAAGGGTAGCAGAAGTGTGGGGGGGGGGGGAGAGTTGAGAGTTAAGAAGGGGAGAATGGGAAATAACTGACCTCGTGGGGAATTGGAGTGTGATTTTGTGGATTTTGTCATGGAAGTAGTCAGCCATGGTTTGGGTAGAAAGGAAGGGAGGGGTCAGAGGTGGAGGCACCTTGAGGAGACAGTTGAGAGTTGTAAAGAGATGGCAAGGGTCAGAGGCAAAAGAGTTAGTCAGATGGACATAATAATCTTGTTTGGCGAGTGCTATGGCTGACTGGAAAGAGACAAGCATGAATCTGAAGTGTACAAAGTCTGCACGGGTGTGGGATTTGAGCCAAGCATGCTCAGCTGAACAGACACAGGAACGTAGATAGTGGGCAGTGGAAGACAGCCAGTGCTGGGGTATAGTATGTCTTACAGGATGTTGCATGGGCAGAGCAAGAGCATCCAGAGCAGAGGAGAGTGCAGCATTATAGAAAACTACTGCCTGATCAACAGACTCAGATGACATTGTAGAGGAAAGAGGTGATGAGACAGTGGAGGACAGAACCAATGGGTCAATAGCATGAAGCTTTCTAAAGAGGTTGGAGGAGACAAGGCGAGGTTGAGGTAGCGAGTGATGAAGAGTGAAGCTTAGCAGGTGATGGTCCAATAAGGGAAGAAGTGAGGTACATAAGTTTGAGGGTAAGCAATTAGAGAAGAATACAAGGTTGAGCAGTGGCCTTGCTGGTGAGTGGGGGACAGTAGAGCAAAGCTGGAAGTTGAATGATGAGGTAAGGGAAAGGAGTTTTAAAGCATAAGAGTCAGAGGGGTTATCAACATGATTGTCAAAATCCCTGTGAATAAGGGAGAGGGAAGATGAATCAAGAAAGAAGGAAAGCCAACAGTCAAAGCCAGTGAGAAAGGTTGAGGTGGACTTGTTAGGAGGTCGATAAATAACAGCTACCCGGAGAAGTAGTGGAGTAAAAAGGTGGATGGAGTGGACTTCAAAGGAGGGAAAGGAATGAGACCGAGGCAGCAGGAGGGGTTGGAATTGACAGGATGAAGAGAGTAGAAGCCCAAAACCACCACCACGGCCAGTGGAATGAGGCGTGTGGGAGAATTGATAGTGGTGACAGAGAGCAGCGACTGAAGCTGAGTCCTCAGGGAGGAGCCTGGTCTCAGTTAGAGCAAGGAGATGGAGAGTATTAGAGATAAAGAGATCATGAGAACCATGTGCTTCTGGGAAGGTAATGGGGACAAAAGGATACTGAGATATGCAAAAGGCAGAGGATAAGCTCAAAGAATTTCTAGCGAGGGGGAATCCAGAGAGCAACTTGGGCAAGCGGTATTGCAGTAAGAAGGGGAAATGATGAGATGGGAGGAGAGCGGCGACCTTTATCTGTTTCTATATAATTATAACGATGCACAGCCGGATAATAAAACCGGAGAAGGAGATTTTAAGGCAGAAAATAAAAATAAAGCAGTCCGACATCATATATTATCAGTAAAATATTCGTACTCATTTGCTTGTACCTAAAACCAAGGTCCCATTAAAAGAGTAAGTATTATTTACACTTCTAAATCTTAAAACCATTAACAAAAGCCACTTAATTCAATTACTGTCCCTGGCTGCCGCTGTTAAATTCTTGTAGCAGAACAATCTTTTTCCTCTTCTGGTAGAGTCATTGTGCAGAGCTAATGGGGTAGGGTGGAATGGTGACTGACCCCATTGACAGCTTTATGAGAATTTAATAAAGCGTGGCCGGGATAAAATGAGATATTACAGCCCTGCGCAAAGCTGATTCTCTCCTTCATGTCAGCATTTTCACTCCAAGGTACTGGCAACTCCCAGCCGATCTCATCACTCAGCTGGAAAGACATTTTTACAAGAGCTGAGTCTGGTGGATTTCCACATTAGAGGCTCAGACCAAGGTGAACAGCAAGATCTGTGTGAGAAGCCAGCAGAAGGGCAGCGAATCTGAGCCGCCGCAGACAGTCGGTTCACGGTGTTTCTAAAGCATAGCTGAGAGTGAGCCCCTCTCCGAAAAGTTGTTTCATGGACCAGACCTGTCTTGGAATATCCCTCTTAATTCACTTTTTACTCATCTGTTGTGTGTTACAATCCAAAGTTTGAATAGGGGAGAAAGCATCCCCTGTTTTTTTTTCTTGGGAGGTGGGTGATTTTGGCAGGCACATTCATTCACTAGTAACTTGGTGGGAAAGGCGCCCCCCTAACAAGACCCAATGGTGCCGGCTATGTTCTGGTCCTGGGTGAAGACTGGCCTTTTATAGTTTGCTAGGACATTTAATTTTGCTGTACCATATGCCTGGAACAAACTACCTGAGTCATGCGTCAGGCTCCTTCTCTAGTCCTATTCAAATCCAGGCTAAAAACCCACCTCTTTGAGGCTGCTTTTGGATCCTGATGCTTCTTACTCTCTTGTCCACTACTTATGTGTATCTTACCATACTCTAGTTCCCAGCATTTTGTCTTGATTAGATTGTGTAGTGTTGTACAGTGCAGTGTATGCCTTGTAGTGCTTTACAAATAACACAGGTACACTAAAAAAATTTTTTTTTAAACTGCCTCTAATGTTTCGATTGATTTTTACGTTTTTTGGTGCGCTGAATCCAAATCTGGTAACCAATTTGCTCCATCACGTACAGATTTTTTGCTACATTGGGTTAGCAGTTTGAGGTGAACGTTTCAGATTGAGTGTGATCGAGATAAAAGTTTCTTGGATGAATTCTTTATACTAATTGTTTAGTAGTTATTCAAATAAGAATAAAGAAAATTGTAACAAGGCAGCACATAAGAATAGAGTAATGTCAAGAAAACACACTGTGATGGTAGCAAAATTGTCTGCACTTAAAAAAGCCACATACATGTGCACAAACATTGAGCATATAAGAGCGAGGTTAGACACAAAGCAAAGCAAAGAAATGTGCAAAAAATGTTGTACAGGTATGTATGTAAGAATAGAAAACGCAAACCGCACCATTGCAATACATGAAGACAAACACCCGATGGTGTGAAAATAAAATTCTAATAAATGAGATCCGACACTGTGGTAATAACTAGCAAATTTTTATTTCAAAGTTTAGTAAAAACACGATATTTGTCAACACAGTTTAGATTTTAAAGTCATTCTTGGGTCAATCAATCTCCTGGTGGGCCCGTTTCTTCTTCCCCCGAATGCTTCTCTTGGTGCACTGCTTGGCATATTTTTCATCTGGGGTTTCCCGCAGCAGCAACCAGCAGAAATCAGCCATCATAGTGGTGTTCCATCTTCCTTGGTACCTTCTCTCTGCGTCCTTGATGTCCTGGTGAAACCTTTCACCTTGTTCTTCACTGTACGCCCCCAAGTTTTCGGGAAAGTAGTTCACATGGGAGTGCAAGAAATGGACTTTCAGGCTCATGTTACAGCCTTGTTCTTTGAAGGCATTGAGCATCCTGGCAACAATATCCTTATAGTTCTCATCCCGCCTGTTCCCCAAGAATTTGAGAACAACATCCTTGAAGGAATCCCAGGCTTCTTTTTCCTTCTCAGACATCGTTTCAGCGAATGCTCCATCTGAAATGAGTTTCCTTATATCAGGGCCAACAAACACTCCTTCCTTTAGCTTTGCTTCAGAAAGTCGGGGGAACTTTGAGCAAAGGTACCGAAAGCACTCACCATCTTTTGGAAGGGACTTGATGAATTGCTTAATGAGACCCAACTTAATGTGGAGAGGTGTTAATAGAATTTTATCACGAGGTACCAAGCTCTCATGAAGAACATTTTTCTCACCGGGTCTCAAATACTCCCGAATTGGCCAGTCTTTTTCCCCCAGTGTAGGTCGCGGGCCCGGCTATCCCACAAGCAAAGGAAGCAGGGATATTTGGTGAAACCGGATTGCTGCCCTAATAGCATGGATAGAATTTTAAAGTCTCCACAAATCATCCACTTATGCTCATCATAACGAATCTTCTGAAGAATCAGGGCCAAATTCTTGTATTTTTCTTGGAGAATAACAGAGTGAGCAATAGGAACTGAAGCGAATGTGTTGCCATTATGAAGAAGAACACCTTTTATGCTGTCTTTTGACGAATCAATGAACAGCCGCCATTCAGCAGGATCATACTTGAGTTTAAACTTTTCCATCACTCCGTATATATCGCTGCAAAATACCAAATCTTCCTCTTTGCTGAAATACTTCAAAAATTGTGTCTCGCGGTTGCGGTACCAATAAAAAGTTGTTCCTGGTGACAATAGATTTTTCTGTTTAAGCCGAGAACCTAGCAGCTGGGCAGCATCTTTTGGGAGTCCTAAATCCCGGACTAAATCATTCAATTCAGCTTGAGAGAAAAGTTCAGGTTTCGGATCTGGTTCAGTTTCAAACTCGGAAGTACTGGACTCATCGGGAAAAGCCATCTGATGAGTCTCATCATGATCAGAACCGTCCACACAAATATGATCCAAAGATTTTGGTGGTTCAGGCACAGGTACTTCGTTGCTATGAGGCATAGGCCTAATTGCTGAGGGAAGGTTGGGGTAACTTATTATGTTCTTATTTTTTAAGTTGTATCCCTTCACAATGCAAGAGCAAAAATAGCAGTCACTGCTGTGGTCTCTTTGTTCACGCCACATCATAGGTATTCCGAAACGAAATGCTTGGTTTTTACCTTTCATCCATAAGCGTAGATCTTCCTCACATGTCTTGCACACTTTGTGAGGAGCCCACGGTTTGTCTTGATCGCCTAACTTCAAACCGAAATAGGCGAAATATACTTTTTTAATAAATGCAGAAATGTTCCTCTGCCGCTTTTTCACGGTATATTCCCCACAAATAAAACAAAAACTGTCTGGAGAGTTGACGCAACCTCTGGCTCTGTGAGCCATCACAAATACACAGCACTGCAAACTACAACTGTAGTGAACCACTTCGGAATAAAGCTGGATTACGACTGAGCAAACAAAAGGTAATAATGAACTTGCAAGAAACTGAAATTTGACAGGAACGTTCATGTCGCAACCACCGTGTTTGAGCGAGCGAACGAGGCGAGGCGAACAGGAAAGAACATGCGCCAGCGCAAGTACTGGATTTAGCCCCACGCCTCCCAATTGTCCTGTTAATGTATAAAATGAATACAAAACACTCTAAAATATCATGAGGGAGTGTTTCTAGTTAGTTAACCATTACAACCTCTATTTTGGGCCAAGAAAATAAACTGCAGTCGGCTAAAAAGAAATTATGTGAACATTCCTTATATGGGTAAGAAATCTAATTTTGCAAGAAAACGTGACGTGATGGAACATTTTAGCTATTTTTCCTGGATTCAGCACCCCAAAATCTATAGGAATCAGTTGCAAAACTGGAGGCAGTTTTTTGGTAGTGTACCTGTGTAATTAGTAGTAGTAGGGCTTTGGTTCGACACTGGCATAGAGACAAGTGTGCCCCCCTAAGTCCACTCTAATTATGCAGTTGATCCTGGAGAAAACTGGATCCTCCTTAAGGTTGAAATACTTTTTATTGGATCAAAATTAAAAATAATCCAAAGAGATAAATCGATTACCTTATTTATGTATTTTGACTGATTGGTATTCTCCTATTCCAAAAACATATTTATCCAAAGTGAGTAACCACAGACATGCAATCACAGTTCAATACCAACAGCAACATTATGTTGTACCCTCTCTGACTCTTATTTAGTTTGCATTTCAATTGTTCATTGTATTTTAAAATTGCTACATCCTAGGAAATGCAGTGTATAAAAAATGTTAAAGAAAGAAAGAACAGCTTGACTAATATGGAAAGGTCACCTAAGCATAGATATGTCTTTACGTTTTTTATGAAGTGTTAAAAAGTCCATTTCAAGGCAGATATCTGGTAGAAGAGGATTCCAGTGTTGATGCCCCACAATTGAAAAAGTGCAGTCTTGCGTCACAGTGAGATGGACGAGTCCTACAGAATGGATTCCAAGAAGCCTCAGATCTGATGAATTTAACACACGTGAGGAATTTCTGATACGTCCATGATTAGTGCCTGAGGAAAGTCAAGTTAATTTTAGGTGGGGATGTTGCTTTTATTTGGTTAATATGAGGAAAGCAAGAAAGGTTTCACTGACAAAGATAAGCTTCATAGCATTAGCGGTACCCTTCAGCTATCCATCATTATCAGAGGTCTTGCCAAGATAAACCCAACTAATGAGGAAAATACTATATGGGAATTAATGAACAGAGAAAACGAAATCACTACAGTCACTAATTAAACAAAGAGGAGAGGATGTACGGTTAGCTGATGGCTTTCCAGGAAAAAGCCAGCACAAGTATGGGAACCCTTCTATGTCAGAAGTCGTCCCTTTTCCCTGCCGCTTTTTTTCAAGATGTCCTGCAAATACCAAATTCAATTAGGGTTCCTTCACCAAATCCTCCTAGCTTTCCTGCCTGACATCTGTGGACTTAAAGTTCTGTCTGTCCTAGAAAAACTGAACTTCAACAAGGCTCTAAGTAAAATGTATTCGTCCAATCTGGATCAGCATGTCCAGATGACACCAAGGTATCTGTGACCCTCTCTGACCAAATTACTGAGCTGAAAAGTAATATGCAGGTCAATGGGGCTGGATGACACGACTCTCGTTCCCACCGCACTGGTTTCAAAATAGCCATGTGAGCAGACATCAGAGGAATGGTAACCCTGAGTTGGGAGAAATCCTGAAACTCACAAGGGGTACAGACAGTACAAAGAAATGTCTGGTATACAGGCAAGCAGGGCCGGTTTAAACATGATGCCAACTACAGTATAAGGCATCAGCTTCTTGGAGGTAGCAAAGAATAACTGCAATCAAAGCAAACTCAAAGAACCATCAGCGCTTACTTTGCCCACAACAAGGGTGGGCATTTTCAGGTAACCGTAGGAACACCTCTTTGCAGAGGCGAAATATGCAGAGGCGAAACATGCTCTGGTCCACCCTCAAGCTCTCTAGATACTAATGCTCTGTTGGGCAAAATAATGGTTGGGCCACTGCCCCATTTTGCTGCCTATTTATCTTGGTCATTGATTTCTGAAAATTGCTCTCATTGGGGGTTATCTTGAAAATCATTTTCTGCAAGTACAGCACATTTTACATGGCTTTGGCTTCTATGAAATTGTGCCGGGATATGTGCATGTAAATAGCCCACAAATGTAGCCTTCACATTTCTGAGCCACGCATGTGGGCATACTCTTAGAGGTGTAGCTGGGGTGGAGATGCAATAAATGCCTGCAGTGCACGCGCATAGAGCACAAGTGCATGGCTGCATATGCCCTGGAGCAGGTCTGTATTTGTACACAGCATTCCTGCTCAGTTGGGGCTGTTTCTGGAGGCCTATTTTATAAAGGCCCATAGGCCTCTCTGTTTCTATGAGAAACTAAAACATACAAACTGAAGCACTTAGGAAAAAATGTTCTTACATTTTGAAATTTTAACCCTAGGGGACCTGATATGCAGCAGGGTTTATAAACCTGGCGGCCTGAGATATTCAGGAGCACTCCAGACAGTACTGGGTGGGGCCGGAGTGGAGGGAAAGATTGCCTGGATGGCGGGGATTTTGAGGTCTTATTCGAATAAGCGATATGGACGACTTAGGACAGGTGAAAAGCTCTCTGAAGTATTATTCAGGTAGTGGCGGCACAATCTGGACGGACGTTCAGCGGCAGCCACGATCCAGAACAGCCAAATTTCTTTGCCCACTGTGGCTGGCATTTAAAAAAAATGTTGACCATTGTGGGCTCAATATTATAACACACATTTTAAAATTTAAATTCTTACATGTTTTATAAAAGCTCAAAAACTTAAGATTTACCATATTGGGTCAAAGATCCAAGAAGGCCAACCCAGATCACAGGTACCTGTCGGATCCCCAAAAGGTAGATAGATTCCATGCTGCTTGTCCCAGGGGTAAGCAGTGGATTTCCCTGGTCCTCTTTAATGGCTTATGGACTTTTCCTCCAGGAACTTGTTCAAACCTCTTTTAAACCCAGCTATACTAACAGATTTTACTAAATGCTCCCGGCAACTAATTCCAGAGTTTGAGTGAAAAAATATTTTCTCTCATTAGTCTTAAATTTGCTATATTGTAGCTTCATTGCATGTCCCTTAGTCTTTATACTTAACAAGGAGTAAATAACCAATCTACATTTACCCGTTCCACTCCATTCATTATTTTATAGGCCTCTATGGTATCTCCCCTCAGCCATCTCTTCTCCAAGCTGAAAAGCCCTGACCTTTTAAGCCTTTCCTCATAGGGGTATCCTTCTAGCTTCTTTATCATTTTGGTTGCCTTTTTCTACCTTTTCTCCACTATATCTTTTTTTAGATGTAGCAAACTGAACTGCACGCGTACTCAAGGACCTTGGAACGATACAGAGGCATTATGATGTCATCCTTTGTTTTATTCTCCATTCCTTTCCTTATGATTCCTAGCATTCTATTTGCTCTCTTGGCCACCGCTGCACACTGAGCAGTAAGTTTCAACACATTATCCACGATGACGCCCAGATCCTTTTCCTTTTGGTAGTTCCTACTTTGGAACATTGCATCATGTAGTCATAGTTTGCATTGCTTTCTCTGCATAACTTTGTACTTGTCCATATTAAATTATATCTGCCATTCGGACAACCAATCTCTCGGTTCCTCTTGCAATTTTTCACCATTCTCTGATTTTACAAACTTTTAGGAGGCATCACACAACTATCATAGCCTCTATAACCAGCTTTCACCTCATGGGCTGCCTCCTTATTACAAACTGTGAACAAATGCTTTCCCAATAAAAAATAAAGCGTGACAAAAACAAACTCTTAGCGGACAACATTCAATGCACTACACATCAAGAGCCAACACTAATGTTTCTGCTGACAAAGCCTACTTCAGGGGACAAGTGGCACCAAAAAATCCTCTAAATGGCATTGTTGTACTACAGCATGCTGGGCTTACAATCTAAGCGCCTCATTTACTAGCTTGCATTAACATGATGATGCGAGCTATGTACTTATTTAGTAAATAGGCTTGAATTAAATAATATACATTGAATCACATTAATGTGTGTCAATGCATACTAATGTGCATTCGTAAATCTAGCCATAAGTTTGTACCTGCATCTCGCCTCCCTCAGAGCACATCCCCCAATGTACCTCCACACTGGTCATAGACTCTAGGCAGGCAAAGCCCTCAGCATTTTCATAAGGCCAAATAGTCAAAAGCATTGTCCCTAAATCCCACTGACTCGCTCAGAAATCCAAATTCCATCCAGTCAGCAAAGCAGAAAGGCGGTAAAGACCACAGCAAACCCCTCCCTCTTTCATGTATTATCTTTATCTTTATTAGCAAAATTTGATATACCGCCCAAGCCGGAGCATCAGGGCGGTGTACAATACAAATAAATAGTGGCTACTAAAAAATAAAGATGGAAAGGAACGCCATTGATGGACAGGACAGGGATAGATAAAACAGAGTAAGATAGAGGACAGAGACAGACTTAGAGGGGAGAACATGGTGACAAGGTACAGTAAAAGGGGAGGGCAGGGGAGTGGCTGGAATTATGAGGGTAGAAGATTATGAAAGGTGGGGGGGGCACGACTGGGGGATGCGGGACCATCAGTGGAAAAGGGGAGATTGTAGGCCTGACAGAAAAGGTAGGTTTTGAGAAGAACTTGCACCCAGCCGTATGTAAATATGTATATAAGGATCCTTCGTATAAATTGTAAATAGGTTTAAGTACCCTGTATGTAGCTGCGATATTCAATCAACTGTAAATCCTGTAACCCCATGCTTGCTGTGCACTATCTCCCCTCCCTAATCGAATGTACATACTCTAATTACTGGCCGGTACAGCCAACTCTCCCATGTATAGCAACCGCTGCTGATCACTGGAAGCAGCGGGATACAAATGTACGTTAAATAAATAAATAAAATAAACTTTGAAACAGGGGAGGGATAATTCAATGCAAAGCAGGTGTGGGAGCGAATTCCATAAAGTGGGGCACAGAAAGAAAAATGCGGCGTGACGGGTGAGTTCAAGATGAGCCTGAGATGGGGAGGAGAGGAAGAGGCGATTGCCGTGAGCAGAACGAAGAAGACGTGGAGATGGTTGAAGGTGGATAATGTCAGCCAAATACTGAGGGGTGCTAGCGTGAAGAGCCATATGTGCGATGATGAGCAGTTTATAAATGAATCTAACCTTAACCGGAAGCCAATGAAGAGTGAAAAAGCAGGGAGTGACGTGAGAGTGAGCAGAGGAACAAGTGATGAGATGGGCGGCTGTGTTTTGGACTAACTGGAGACAACGAAGCTGATAGGAGGGGAGGCCTGCAAAGATGGCATTGCAGTAATCTAAACGAGTGATCACAAGTGACAGAACAAGGGTGATAACAGAAGAAGAAGGGAGGAACGACCGGACAGCTCTGATCCGACGAAGGTGAAAAAAGGAAGTACGCACCACAGAGGAAATATGTTGATGTAAAGAGAGAGTCCAGGGTGACGCCCAAGTACCGTAGAGTCGATACCAGGGGAATGGGGCGGGAGGACATAACAGGTGATAGATCGGGAGAGGGGACCCCGAAGGAGAACCAGATAGTAGAGAATTTTGCGGGGTTAGTGTGAAGAAAGTTTTGATCGAACCAGGAGGCAACTGAGGTAAGACAAGAGTTAAGTGGGGCAAGGTCAGGGAGGAAGAAGTGTGATGAACCAAAAGAATATCATCGGCGTAGATATATGCAGAAATTCCAGCTTGTTGAATAAGCAGGGCAAGTGGGGCAAGAAAGACATTAAAGAGAAGAGGGGCAAGGATAGAGCCCTGAGGAACGCCACATATTGAGGGGAACGAGGGTAAGGCAGAAGAACCTGAGTGGACAGTGAAGGAACGAGAGGAAAGAAAGGAGCAAAACCACTGTAGAACTGTGCCATGAACGCCGAAGTCAGATAGACGTGTGAGAAGAGTGCGGTGATCAACAACATCAAAAGCAGAGGAGAGAGCCAAAGAAACAACAAGAGAAATGTCACCACGGTCGTGAGCGCAGTGAATTTCCGAGAGCAGTGCTACAAGGATAGTTTCTGTGCTGTGGCCGGCACGAAAGCCCGATTGGCGTGGGTGAAGTGAGAAGGTAGAGTTGAGATGGGTGGCAAGTTGTGAGAAAACAAGCTTCTCAAGGATTTTTGAAAGAAATGGGAGATTGGCAACTGACCGCCAGTTGGCGGAAATGGCAGGGTCGAGAGTGGGTTTTTTTTAGAAGGGAGCGTACTATGGTGTGTTTCCAACTGGAAGGAAAGTGACCGGAGGTGAGACTGGAATTAACAATGGAGAGAATATAAGGGATGAGCGCGAGTGCAGGGTTGAGCAACCAAGAGGAAGGTAGGTGGTCAAGAGGGCAAGTGGTCTGATGGGAGGATGTTGTTGTTGTTGTTATTAAGTGCCGTCAAGTCGGAGGCGACTCATGGCGACCCTCTGGATAACTATCCTAAATTGTGTTCGGTCTTCAGTCAGGCGGCTCATTGTTGACAGACTGGTACCCGTAGCTGCTGTTATTGTATCGATCCATCTCATTGCTGGCCTTCCTCTTTTGCGTTGACCTTCTATCTTACCAAGCATAATGTCTTTCTCTAATGATCTCTCTTTTCGCATGATGTGTCCAAAGTATGAAAGTCGAAGTCTTGTCATCTGAGCTTCTAAAGAAAGCTTAGGTTTGATCTCCTCTAGTACCGACTGGTTTGTTCTTCGGGCAGTCCATGGTATACACAGTATTCTGCCAAGAGCAATGGGAGGATGAGATGGCTTTAATGAGTTCCAGGGAAGTGATGGGCCAGAAAGAACGCCAGATATGAGGAAAGGTACAAGACGGGGGTGAGGAAACATCAGCAGGGGAGGTGGGGGTGTCAGGAGGGGGAGGGAGAGGAGGAGGGCAGACAGGGAAAGAGGCGCGAAGGGAGAGGACTTTGTCTGCGTAAAAGGAGGCAAGGGAAGAGGGTCTAGGGATGGAAGGAGGTGGTGGGGGTGGGAGGATGGAGGTAGAAGGAGAGGAGAGGGATTTAAGAATATGGAAAAGGCATCTAGAGGAGTTTGAGGAAGAAGCTATGATTTGAGAATAGTAAGATTGCTTGGCTGAGGTTATCAGAGTGATAGAGGAGATGTGCCTGACGGAGCGCAGTGTCGGAAACAACGGACGGATTCTTCCTCCACATGCGCTCTGTGCGACGAAGGTGGGTGCAATGCAGATATAGCTCGGGGTGATACCAGGGGTGGTGAGAGGGGGAGCAAGAGGAGACGGGACGGAGAGGGGCTAGGGTATTAAGAGCAGCAGAAAGAGTAGAGGACCAGGTGGCCACCTGTTGATCTACGGATAAGGAGGGAAACTTGGGAGGGAAGAGGGAATTGGCTGGGGGGAAGGATTGTAGAGTGTGTGGGGTAATGTGCCATTTAAGAAGCTGAGAGGAGGGGACCAAGGGGAAAGGCCTGGATGACCCGGGAGAAGGAAAAGGGAAGGAAAAAAGGAGACACTGGTGGTCGGACCAAGGGATAGGGACAGGTTGAATGCAGGAAGGGAGGTGGGGGGAGGACTCGAGAGTGAGAATGAGGTCCAATGTGTGTCCAGAAACATGGGTCGGGCAAGTGACATGTTGAGTGAGACATAGATCAGAGAAAAGCGAAGTGAGGACCTTGTCACGCGATTTCATTTGAGCACCCAGGTGAACATTGAGGTCACCCAGGATGACTAAATGTGGGGATAGAAGAACGGAATCAGATAGGGAAAGTAAGAGAGAGTCCCAAAGATCAGAATACAAAGAAGGGGGAACATAGAGTAGGAGAATGTATATTGGGGTGGGAGAATCTGAGCGGACTAAAAGGGATTTGGGGTAGGCGGGGGGGCAAGACAAGTGATAAAGAGAGGGAGGATCTGTAGATTAATGCTACACCGCCGCCAGATTGAAGGAGGCGGGGTGTGTGAAAAGCCGAGTAGCCCGGGGGAAGGCATTGATGGAGAAGAGCGTCTTCCCCCTCTCGGAGCCAAGATTCTGTAATAAAGAGGAGGTCCAAAGAGTGCTGGGTCAAAAGGTTATGGACTAGATGGGTCTTTGCGCGGAGAGAGTAGCAGTTCAAGAGGGCAAGTGAAAGTGTTACTAAGGTAGTGGCTGGAGAGGGTGAAGATGATAAAGGGGGGAGGATTGAGGGTGTCTGACATGGATAACAGGGGAGGAGGTTGAGCGGATTACGCGCTATGAAGCCTGATGGCGAAGGAGCAGCTAAAAGTGGGCGGTGGCCCCAGAAGACAGGGATAGCGGCCATAGCAATCGAGGCTGGGGGGACTGTTTCTGGTGGCAGAAGCACAGATGCAGATGGTAAGGAGCCTGGGGAAGGTGGCAAAGTTGCAGAGAATGCGGCAGAGAGGAGAAGCAAACTACGTGTCCAAGTAGGCCAGGAAACATCAGATACATTCCCCCAAGACCAAGGGATACAGCAAGGATCAGCACTTTCAGCATTACTTTTCAATCTATACCTAAAGCCAATTACTAACATTTTCAAAAAATACAGCATCGAATATTACATTTACGCAGACAACATTATGTTGTCCATCCCAATAGACATAAACAACATTAACTACAACATACTCTCAGACTACATCAAAGAAACACAATCCTGGCTGATCACCAACAATCTGAATATAAACCTCAAAAAAACAGAAACCCTATTTGTTTCAAGAAATCAAAATAACCCCCCCCCAAACAATCACAATTAACGACGTAACTCTCCCAGTTAAGCAGGAGGTATAATACCTCAGAATAATATTAGATTAATCCCTCAGCATGATACCCCATCTAAAACAGTTAGAACTGTCTACTTCAAGCTAAAAACTATCCAACACCTAAGACCCCTACTTCATACTCAAGATTTCAGGTCAGTAGTTCACGCTCTCATTACGCCCCACGTAGACTACTGTAATAGCCTCTTACAGGGCCTACCAGTCAAAACCTAAACAATCCTCTAGAGTGCAAAACTTAACAGCAAGAATAGTATACAAGGCCTGATTGACTGAACACATTACCCCGATCTTACACAACCTTCATTGGCTCCCAGTAGGGAGCCAAATAAAATACAAGCTGCTGATAACAACATTCAAACTGATCAACAACATAGCCCCTTCATACCTATCTACTCTCATACAAACTCAACCAGACTCCAGATCCTGTAGGCAAAATGCAAAACACTCACTGGTAACACCAACCTCCATATGCAAGACAAAACAGTCCACCAGCTCCAGAGCCTTCTCCTACACTGCTCCTAGTCTCTGGAACTCACTGCCATTGTCAATCCGTGCGACCAAAGACCTACAATTATTCAGAAAAGAAATCAAAACATAAGTAACATCAATGGTAACCCAACCTCACAAGCACCTACGTCACCTCACCTTATGATTACCATCCAACCCTCTGTACCCCTCCCCAATCAATAATCCCTATTCAAATCTAAACTCACAGAAATATACACAAACAGTAAACTGTAAATAGTTACTAGTCGCCAGTTCAGACAACTATGTATATAAAGCATTCGCTTCATGTTAAATATACCTATGGATCAATGTAAATAGTTCAACCTCTGTTCTCTGTAATATGTTGTGTTAAATGTAAACCGCCCCTGATCTTTGGAAGGGGTGGTATAGAAGAACCAAATAAATAAATACTCTAGGGCTCAACTCTCCACAAGGGCTTCTGGGAAGCACAAATAAGGGAAAAAGACAATTTCCCTCCAAAACAGTAGTTTTAACTCTGTGACATCAGCTCCTCCGTTGGCAAGACCCAGTGGGGAGGACCAACTCGAAAAATCTCTTTCAGTCTTTTACATCTCCCTTAGCCCCGAGGCAGTGGCTATGTGGCTATGAAGGGAAACTAGCTTCTTACTTAGTGTTCCGGAAGTCTGCGGTTAAAGGGCCCATTTGAATGTCAGGGCTACATCTCTGTCACGTTGACCCTTTCCTCCAGGGTATGCAAGTTTAGATCTTTCAGCTTGCTCCCATATGCTCTATAATAAAGACCACTGACCATTTTGGCAGTTGCCTCTCTGGACTGCTACTTTAAGCAAAGCATCTCCAAGAAGATGTCCATGTCTGCAGTAGGTCATAAGATAGGGTTGCCAACTGGCTCCAGATGCGCCCGACAGGCTTGATCCAGTCCTGGGTTTACCCCATTGCATGCATGGAGATGTAGTTCTGAATTCCCTATTGCACTCCATAAGAAAAGCAAGACTACATGTCCCTGCATGCAATAGGGTAAACCCAGGACTGGATCAAGCCTGTCGGGCGCATCTGGAGCCAGTTGGCAACCTTATCATAAGAAGATTGTCATTTCCTCAGATAATCACGGCCCAAGCTCTTTAAAACTTTGACTACCAAGCAAAGGAATAGAAAATGAACTTGAAAGGACACTAGTAAACAGTTACTTCTTGTTTCTTTGGGTTTTGGAAGTTAAGAAAACATAGCACCAGGGCCGGCCCAACCATTAGGAAAACTAGGCAGCTGCTGGGGGGTGGGGGGGAGTCACAAAGAGCAAAGCATTCAGATCTAAACAATACCTTCTGACAGCCAGGGGGGGAAGCTTAAGATTTGCCTAGGGGGCAAACACCTTGAACAAACTCTGGGGAAGGAAGATAAGGTCCATCTAGTTTGCTCAATTTGCAGAGTTGCCAAGTTGCCCGGTTCCAGGAGTCAGATTTCAAGCCAGTCCTGGATTTCTGGCAATCTCACCCTGATGCATTATGGGACCCACAGCACCAATTCCAATGGGTAAAATCAGGGGCCTCATTTCACGGCAAATTTAAAACCAGAACTGGCAAAAAATCTCACTCGGAACTGGGTAGCCTGGCAACTCTGAATTTGCTTCCTTTGGCCATATCATAAAACCATCTTGATCTCTGGGGTTCTTTTTACTTGTTCGCAACTGGAGAGCTTCTGTACTTATGCCAGGCTTTCTTGGATACTGGCCTTAAATTTTATCTTCTAGAGCTTTTGGTGCAAACTCTACACTATTTGGTGACTATATTCTGTGCTGCCTCAATCTTGTCTATACTGTTTTGGAAGTAGGCCCTTCGGAAGTGAACACAGTACTCCAGAAAAGGTCTGTGCTTGAAGCTCTTGGCTAGCATATGCACCTGTAACAGCAACCTCAAAGCATAGCCAACTAACCCATCCTGTCTGCGCAATTATGAAGAGAAGCAAGGGGAAAGCATTTGCAACAGGATGGATCTTAAACCCACTATCTCTTGCTACATTCTGTGTGTTTCTGCAATACAGCTCAAATCCATGTTTTCCTAAATTAACAAATCCCTGTCTTTGATTCTAATAAAGTTGGCAAAAGCCTGTTACCTGGCTGTAAAACAGCTTCTTTGCAACTTGATAAAGTTCATTCCGGTAAAAAAAAAAGTTTGCTTTATGTATGTTTAAGCAAGCCTATCTTGACCTTAGAAATATCAGAACACTATAAATTCTGATTTTGTGTCAGGAGTGGCCATTTCTGCTTGTATTTGAATTTCAAGGCATAGGTGCCCTCTAGTGGCCAACTGTAACATTTCATCTGCTGTCATTAAAGAGCAGAGCAGTAGGGCAGCTTGCAGAGAGATCACAGAGTGTTGAAATGTAGGAAACAAGCACGTGTAGGAAAGGTGGAAATGTATTCTTTGCAAAATTAAATGAGGATTGGTTCATCTGTGCACACATCTGCAGAATTTAGATAGACGTAGTTTAGTAGAACAAACTGCAGGTTTTCTCCCTCGCCCTATATCTTTCACAGATTCAAAGGCATACGCACACCCTCACTATCTCATCTTCCTCCCTGGCCCTGGCCCCAGCGCCGTCTCCCTTCCTGACCTGTTGAGCTGCAGCTCCCTCCTCCCTGGCCCTGGCCCCAGTGCCGTCTCCCTTCCTGACCTGTTGAGCTGTAGCTCCCTCCTCCCTGGCCCTGGCCCCGGCCCCAGCGCCGTCTCCCTTCCTGACCTGTTGAGCTGCAGCTCCCTCCTCCCTGGCCCTGGCCCCAGCGCCGTCTCCCTTCCTGACCTGTTGAGCTGCAGCTCCCTCCTCTGTCTTCTGGGCCAGGCAGGCTGATACATTGCCTGCCTCCGCCCTAAGCCCTGAGTACGTCAATGAAACTCTCCCCCTTCTTTGGGCCTGTGTGGACTGACAAAACTCCAGTACCCAAAGCTTTGGGCTGTTTCTCCACAGATGTTGGAAAATTGTGCAGAATCTCAGAGTCTCTAGGTAGGAGTGTGTAGGCCAAAATTTTCATTTTGTATAGTTCTGACATGTTGTTTATGGGATTTTTCATTTTATTTGGGTTTTTAACCTTTTTTTCCCTTCAGGGGCAATGCCATTAATAGTGCGCCCTGTTGATCAAATAGTTCACTTATTGATAAGGAATGCATTGTTCAGCTATAACGCATTATTGATGACACCAAAAAACTCCCAAAATTTCATCTATTTTCTTGTCATTTCAGATAACAAACGACATGAAATGGCACGGAAAATGTCATTGACATTTCTCATGTCATTTCAAACAAAATGTATGTCCCTACCATATAGAGCAAACTCTGAATTCCTAAAATCCTCTAAGGTTTGCCTGGAGGTACAAGGTGGTACTGTATATAAATGGGACCTTGTGGTACACTTGGACTGTTTTTCCAAAATGTTTAAACCTACTAACTTCCTAACCTAATTTAAGAGCTAAATGCACAAAGCACATAAATGGAGTCAGGTAAAAGCGGAAGAAGCGCGGGTGCTGCTATATAGAAGAATGGAATTTAGCCGATTAGAACTGATTGTCAGGGCTGGCTGGTTAAGTTACATGGTTAACTCTTGAGAGAGAAAATAAGAGGCCTAAATCTAGCCAGGCAACTTTTGTATGGCTAGGATTTAGGAGACTTATTATCTGAAAGTCTAGTTGGTCAGGTTCAGTTGAACATTCAGCCAAAGCTAATCAAATAAAACTATATATTTGCTTTTCCCACACAGTGGAGTTTTGAAAGTGGATCCGTCAATGGCTACTGAAAGACAAAAGGACAAGATGGAGCCCCTCACTTATGTACTTCCGAAGTGAGATCTCCTGAGAGCATTAGCTGCAGACAGAACACATCCTGAGCTTTCTATGATATTTTAGCTGCGCAGTACATAAGTGCAAACCTAAAACAAGGGATTTTTAACTGGAAACCTAAACAGACCAGAGCATCTTCACCCAGTGAGGCCCAAACTGGTCCTTGGGTCCCCCTCCTCCCACCAGCCAGTCTGGTGCCCAAATAATCCCTGATGAATATGCATGAACTATATTCCATACATTGGATTTATGAACCAAATAATGCAGATGTAAGGGTGTCCTCAGATATGCCCCTCTTAGCACTGGTCTGCCCCCTGGAGGCTGCCTCAGGAGGCGGAGTTTGAAGAAGGAAGATACCCCGATGTCTGGATTTCATTGGGAAGTCCTAGGCTGTGAATTCTGGATTTCTAAGTTCTCTCTCCCATTTGGCTTTTCAATGGGATGTTACCAGGACCAGGATTTTTCTGCTTTCCACAAGTTGCCCAGTAGACATTTTATTTTTGAACAACCCCAGAAGAGCGTCTTCCTCCCTTTCATGAAGAACGTGGGGAACCAGCTCGTCCTTCCATTATGCTCAGCAGATGAAAAAGGGGTTCACAAATTCAACGCATGCACTTTCTGTAAGATGGCCCGCAAACTCTAATCAGTTGGAGGAGAGGTGTGTGAGAACCAGGTTGAATACTATACAGTGACTCTCTAAGGCAGGGGTGCACAGTTCTGGGCTGCAAGGGCAGGTCTGATTTTAGAGTAACCCAAAAATGCCAAATTCTTAGACAGAAGGTGAACAGATTTTTTTTTTAGTTCAGAGATTTTCAGTAGAAGCTCTAAACAAGTTCCATTCAGGTACTTCCCTGTCTCCAGAGGGTTTAATCTGAATTCGTACCTAAGGCTATGGAGGCTTAAATGACTTGCCCAAAGTGTATCAGTGGGATTCGAACCCTGGCTTACCTGGTCCTCAGGCTGCCATAGGGCTACTCCTCCATTACTTGATGAATAGCCACTGCTGATATCCCAGAGACGTCCGACCAGTTTGCTCTCCTTGATTTAAGGATACTTTCCCCTTTAGCACTGGCTTTGGGGTGCACTTTTTGGATCTAGTCACAATAAAGTGTTGTGCTAACTTGGGCATCCGAGCCCTTGGGCCAGCACGGAGAAGGACTTGAACTGATGCTTTTGTTCCGTTCGCAGCCTTTACACACGCCGCTTGATTTTTCATTGCTACCAGAAGCCATTTCTCAGGCAGTAATGAGGTTTGCTCAGGCCTAAGATTCCTGCAGGCAGAAATCACTGCACAGTATTGGACACTCTAATTAAAATGTGTAACTGCTGAGCATCTCTGACTTCAATTCTTGTCCAATTAAGAATGCAAACGGTTATTAGATTGTGTAATGGCACCGAGAACGCGTTTCTCTTAACATTTCATGATACTTCAGAATCTTTGTGACCAAAGACCCTTCTTCTGGAACCGTTCAACTCGGTCTTGCACAGAGCCACCAACCTCCCCAGTTTTTGGTCAGTCTTGTCTTTGGAACGTTCATCCCAGTGCATGCTGGTATTTGTAGTCCCCAGTTCTACTCACTGAAACCAGCCCTGCAAATACCAGAATGCAATGGGGTTGTCTGAGGATCAGGACTGACCTGATATCTCCCTCCTGGAATTCACTAACTTGGCAACTATGCTTTGCCCTTGTAAAGACGCGGTGGGCTAGGGGGCTTCACACCAGGCATGCAGCCTGAGGTGAGGCAAAACTCTCATCTCCTGATCCCAGGGCTTATGTTGAGCAGGGGGAGAGCTAGCCCTCAAGGCTCTACCACTTTGGCATGCTGTCTTCCCCCTCTGGCTGCGCCAATTCATTTAGCCTTTAGGCATGCTACCAAGTTCACCATCCATGCCAGTCTCTGAATCAAAAATACACCTCACTATGATGTTTTCAAAATATAAAGGCTGATGCACGCTGTAGAACTCAAAATATTTTATTTAAACAATGTAGGCTTCTTTCAGCTTTTTTTCTTTCTCTTCACTGCCTTCAGTGACAAGCCAACTTTTTATCTCTTTTCTTCTAACATAGTAACATAGTATATGACGGCAGATAAAGGCCAGTATGGTCCATCTAGTCTGCCCAGTATGGTGACTAGAGTGGTTGTAACTGCAGCTCTGTGCAGGTCAGCCCCCCTTTATTTATTGAAGTATAAGAGATATTTAAATTTGCTTTCATTTCATTCTCTTCCCACAAAGGGATCCACTGTGTCTGTCCCACGCCACTTTGAATTTCACCACCACATCTGCCCCCAACACCTCCACTGGGAGGGCACACCAAGCATCCATCACCCTCCTAGCGAAAACGTACCTCCCGATGTTGCCTCCAAGCCCATCACCCTGCAGCTTCATTATATGCCCTCCAGTTTTACAGCTTCCCCTCCCCTGAAAAAGGTTTGTTTCTTCATGGATGCCCTTTAAGTATTCGAAAGTCTGCATCACATCTCCCCATCCCTCCTCTCCTCCAGGACACACACATTTAGGTTTTCGAGTCTCTTCCCATATGTCTTCTGGCACAGGCTCTAAATCATTTAGGTCACCTTCCTCTGAACCATTTCAAGTCTTTTTATATCTCTTGTGAGATATGGTCTCCAAAACCGAACACAATAATCCAGGTGAAGCCTCACCAACGACTTGTACAGGGACATCAATACCCCTTCCCTTCTGCTGGCCATTCCTCTCTGTATGCAGCCCGGTATCCCCCCCGGCCTTGGTCATCACCTTGTTGCACTGTTTCGCCACTTTGAGATCCTCAGACACCAGCACTCCGAGGTTCCTCTCCTGGTCCGTGCACACCAATCTCTCTCCCCCCATCGCACACAATTCCCTTGGATCTCTGCGTCCCAGTGCATGACCCCGCACCTCTCCGCATCAAATCCCAACCGCCAAGCATTAGACCATTCCTCAAGGATTTCTAGATCTTTTCTCATGTTGTCCACTCTCTCAGAAGGGACCATCAAAGGTCTTTTATTTATTTAAGGCACTTATATACCACCTGTCTGTGATAACACATTCTAGGTGGTTTACAATAAGGTACTATATATATTCTTTTGTTCCCAAAGGGCTCACAATCTACATGTGTACCTGAGCCAACGGAGGGTTAAGTGGCTTGCCCAAGGCCACAAGAAACACCTATAGAACTAGAGACCCTAGTCCCTCCGGCCCAAGGTTGCTCTCCCTGAGCAGGAAACAAATCCCTGGCCCTCCGGCCCAAAGTAATTTGTCCCAACCACTAGGCCACTCCTATTTTCTCAGCATCCAGGCTCACCAGAGCCACCCTAGGTATAACCTCTACTGGAGCACAACCACTTCTGATCGGTATGTCAGGCGCTAATCACACCGTACCTCGACTATTGCAATCTAATCCTACACGGCTTACCCAAATGCTCAATCCATGCCTTAAAACAGGCACAAAACGCAGCAGAACGACTAATCACCAGAACTAATAAACACGCACACATCACCCCCATACTCGAATCTCTCCATTGGCTCCCCATAAGTTCACGCCTAATATATAAGGCAATAATGATGGCATTCAAAATTCTGCACAATCAATCTGCCAGCTGCTTAGAAAACCTAATCAGAAGAGTCCCAGACAACAGATCAAGGAGGACACAGCACCAAACCTCCCTTGCAACCTCTATGATACCTGCGGGCACCTCCCAGAATGCACTACATACAGTGTTGGAACTCTACTTACCATCCCTATGGAACTCCCTTCCACACCAGCTCAGAGCAAACATGATCTTACAGACTTCAGGAAATACTTAAAAGCACATCTGTTTACTGAGCACTTCAATACCATACCACTCAAGTAATTACACCGACTATTGCAGCATAAAGATAATTTGATAAAATCCTATGCCCCTGTTGAGCTTAAGCTGCCATGTAAATAGTTGGAATGTTACCGGTTAACTGTAAACATTGTTGGTAATGGACATTGTATATAGTTCTGATAAGTTCCATGTAAGCAAAGTTATGTTCTCTGTAAACCGCCTTGAGAATCTGAAAGGCAGTATATAAAAAATGTTAAATAAATAAAATAAAAATAAATCTTCCCCAGTCTGAACAGCTGCCAAAGCTTCAACAGATATGCAGACCCATAGCGTCCCCTCACAAAACCCGTCTGGTCAGAGGGGACTAAAGCTGGCAGGATTTTCCCTAGCCTCTCTTCTCTTGAGATCTGTAATACGCAAACTCTCCTTCTTCATGGTCCCAAGCAACCTCAGTTCAACAAACCCTCACTTTAAGGCCCAGGTGCCCTCCTTTGGCAGGGAGAAAGCTCCTTGCCAGTTTTCCCTTTCACATCTGAGGCACAGCTCACTCTGGTGACCCCCTCACCTCCAGGTACTTCTCCCTGAGTCCAGCTGCCTTCCAACAGGGCCAACCTAAGAGTATCAGACACCCTCTGCGACCCTTTAGCTACTATATGTTCTCCCCCTCCCCAATAGTCCAGCATCTCCCCTTCCCTGCCCCTTCCCCCCAGCATAGTATTTCCCCTTCCTGGGCTTACTCCAGATCCCCTCTGTGTCCAGCATCTCTCCTTTCCTTCCATTTCCTAACCCCCCTAGTAGTCTGGCATCTCCTATGTCCTTCCCTGATCGCTCCACTAACAGGCCATCATTTCTCCTTCCCTTCCCTTCTCTGCCCTCCCCAATATATCAGCATATCTTCTTTCCTCCCTTGACCCCCCCCCCTCCACCAGCTGCCAGCATTTCTCCTTGCCTATTTCCTGACCTTGTCCAGTATCGCCCCTTCTTCCCGTTCCCCCTGCCACTGCCCATCTTTATCTTCCTCCCGAGCTGCAGCTGCATCGGGAGTAAACTTAATGAAGTGGCAGACCTTAGAGCACTCATGTGCACTCAAGGCCTACCCCCTCCAACAGGAAGTTTGCATCGGAGGAGACTGGCCTTGAATGCATGCAAGTGCTCTCAGGCCTGCTGCCATGCTGAGATTACTTTAGATATAGCTGCAGCTTGGGAGGGGGCAGAGGCAAAGCGGCAGTAGAGGAAAAGCAAAAGAGGATGATGCAGACTACCATGGGGGGGGCGGGGAGGGGAGAGCAGAGAAGGAGAAATTCAGAACCCAGCAAAGAGCTTTCAGTTTAATTTAAAACCAGCAGAGAGCTTTTAGGTTAAGTTTAAAACTCAGCAGAGAGCTTTCAGTTTAAATTTAAAACCCAGCAGACGGCTTTCAGTTTAAATTCAGAACTCAGCAGAGAGCTTTCAGTTGAAGTTTAAAGCCCAGCAGAAAGTTTTTAGTTTAAATTTAATAGTCAGGGCCTAGTATCAGCAGAGGTTTTAGTTTAAATTTTAAAACTCAGCAGAGACCTTCTAGTTTAAGGTTAAAATTCAGTCAGGGCCTAGTATCAGCAGAGAGCTTTAATTTAAATCAAATCAGAGTATAGCTAAGCATAAAAGAAAAAATAGAGTCAATATTCTTTAAGCAGAAAAGAATACATTGTTTCTAGAGACCTTTAGAACGGGGCCTTCTAGATATGGAGCAAGAGTCCTGTGAAATTGCTTTAAATAGGTGTTAAAGCCAAGTGACAGATCAAATAGGAAATTTGAAAGGCTCCCTCCATCAAAGCAAGGGCTGTGTGAATCACCCAGGAAATTGTTAACAGGTTACCTTAGAAGCACAGGTCTGGGACCTGTGTAGCAAGACAGCCTTTACTAAGTTTTAGCTGTATAGGGTCTTAGACCTATTAAAGAGGGAGGAGTATTCAAATTTACTCAGGTTCAGCTGGTTATCCTCATGAAAAATAGATGAATTAAGGCCCTGAAATTAATTCATCTTGAGGTCAACAAAGTCTCTTAAACTTATTTGATATAGTTGTATTAGTACAAGTATCCCTAGCAACTTCAAAAAACTTAAATAACTAAACAAAACTTTCAAACTAAGATGCAGACAGCAGTCCAGCAGTGAGATGGGGGTTATCCAATCTTTTACATTGAGTGTCACATGTACAATGTTCTCCCAATTGGCGAGGGGTCTTATGTGTGCACTAGGTGCAAGGAACTCTTTGCCCTCAGGGAACGAGTGCAATCTCTGGAGACTTGGAGGACATAAGGAAATCAGAGAGGTGCATAGACGAGACCTACAGGGATGTAGTTTTGAAGCCCCACCTCCAGTCTGGTAGCCTCTTGGTTGCCATGGAGGAGAGAGGTCATGTGAAAGGAGAGCATCACCTTGGTGAGACAGGAAGTGATCTTGTAGTTAGGACTGTCTATCAGGAGATGTAAAACTCTCTCGAACTGAGGAGGTTTCTCCAGAGCCATGTGCCCATGACAGAAAGTTTAGGATGAATGTTATAGAGGGTGATTCAATCATAAGGCATGTAGATAGCTGGGTGGTTGGTGGACGAGAGGCTTGCCTGTTTACCTGCCTGCCTGGTACAAAGGTAGCGGACCTCACGCGCCACCTAGACAAAGTTTTAGATAGTGCTGGGAAGGAATCTGCTGTCTCGGTACATGTTGGTACCAATGACATAGGAAAATGTGGGAGGGAGAGTTTGGAGGCCAAATTTAGGTTTTTAGGTAGGAAGTTGAAATCCAGAACTTCTGAAATACTTCCCATTCCATGTGAAGGATCCAAAAGGCAAGTGGAGCTCCAGAGTCTCAATGCGTGGATGAGACGATGGTGCAAAGAAAAGGGTTTTGGATTTGTTAGGAACTGGGCAACATTCTGGGGAAGGGAGGGGCTCTTCTGAAGGGATGGGCTCCACCTTAACTGGAATGGAGCCAGGCTGCTGGCATTAACATTTAAAAAGGAGAAAGATCAGCTTTTAAATGAGATAATAGGGGAAAGCCAAGAATCCTTTAAGAGCACAGGGTTTGGAAGAATGTATCCTTGAAGGATACTAGCAAAAGAGGGAAGTTAGGACATCCTAACAGAGAGGTTCCAATAAAGATAAAATTATCCCAGATACCCTTATGTATAGAGCTGAAAGATTCCAAATGATTCCTATCAACTGATAACCAGATCAATATGAATGAAATGCAACCTCTAAAATGCCTGTATGCAAATTCTGGAAGTCTAAAAGAGACCTGGTTGAAGGGGGGCAACCAGTGGGACACTGTGATACCTGGGTACAAATTATATTGCAATGATAGAGTAGATCAAATTGGTGGAGAGGTTCCACTCTGTGTTAGAGAGGGCATTGAATCACACAGGATTAAAGTTTTGCAGAAAATAAAATACATTGTAGAATCTCTATGGATAGAAATTCCATGTAAAAAGAGGAAGGCAATGGCAGTGTGGGTGTACTACCAACCGCCTGGCCAGAATGAACAGATGGATGATGAAATGCTCAAAGAAATCAGGGAAGCTAACAAATGTTACAACACAATAATAATGAGTTATTTCAATTGCACGGGTATTGACTGTGTCAGTGTCACAGCAGGGACATGCTAGGGATGAAATAAAAGACTGCTTCTTGGAGAAGCTGGTTTATGAACCAACTAGAGGGAAAGCTATTTTGGACTTAGTCCTTAGTGGCATGCAGGATCTGGTACAAGAGATAATGGTGTTGGGGCTACTTGGCAATAGTGATCATAGCATGATAACATGAAATGAAAGAAAGATGACAAGGAAATCCACAGTATTACCATTTAACTTTCAAAAGGGAGACTATGATAAAATGAGGAAAATAGTTAAGAAAAGACTAAAAGGAGCAGCTGCAAAGGTTAAAGATTTACATAAAGCATGGGCATCGTTTAAAAGTACTATCTTGGAAGTCCAGAACAGATGTATTCCATATTTTTAAAAAAGTGATAGGAAGGCCAAAACTGCTAATATGGTTTAAAGGTGAGGTCAGAGAGGCTGTTGTAGCCAAAAAAGTGTCTTTCAGGAAATGGAAAAAGGAGCCAAATGACGAGAATGGGAAACAACATAAGCATTTGCAAGTTAGATGCAAGGCATTGATAAGGCAGGCAAAGAGAGAATTTGAAAAAAAGGTAGCTATGGAAGCAAAAATATATAATAAAAACTTTTTCAAGTACATTCATAGAAAAAAATCTGTGAGAGAGTCACTTGGACCATTGTATGATAGAAGGGTAAAAGGGGTGCTAAGTGAGGACAAGGCCATAGTGGAGAGACTGAATGAATTCTTTGCTTTGTTCTTTACTGAAGAAGATGTAGGGAATTTACCCATTCCTGAAATGGTATATAAAGGTGATGTATCGGAAGAACTGAAAGAAATATCACTAAACCAGGAAGATGCATTACAACTATTTGATAAATTGAAGAGTAGCAAATCACCTGGACCGGATGGTATACATCCAAGGGCATTAAAAGAACTGAAATATGAGATTGTAGACCTACTATTAGTAATCTGTGAACTATCATTAAAATTATCTGCAATACCTGAAGAGTGGAGAATGGCCAATGTCATGCCAATATTTAAAAAGGTTCCAGGGGTAATCCAGGAAGCTGCAGACCAGTGAATCTGATGTCAGTACCAGGCAAAATGGTAGAAACCATTATAAAGAATAAAATTACTATTCTAAGATGGCGGTGTGAGCGTTTTTGCGGTCGGCAATGCCTAAGCGTAAGGGTAAGCAGAAAGTTCTTCCCGCGGAACCTGCAATACCTGTTGCCGCGGGTCCAATGGATAGATTTGTCCCGCTGACAGAGGAGCAGAAGAGGGAGATAAGAGTGGGTGCTGCGACGCCGGTAATAGTGGCTATGGCTGTCCCTGCCCTGGATGTGACTCTATCCCCAGATGAGCGTTTGCCGCCTCCTCGAGGAACTGATCCGTTGGAATCTCCTGCGAGAGGAGGAACTGCCCCTCCCGGAGTGGATGAGACAGTTTCTGATGAGCAGGCCTTGCGGCGAGAGAGCCTTGGATTCCTGCCCGCTGTTCAGGGGGATGTGGATGGGGTTCCTCTTTCCAGCGTGGAAGCGGATACATCTTCCATTTGTGCTGGAGGAGTGGTGATTACTTCAAAGCCGACGGCTGGTATGGTTACGGGGTTACCTCTGCAACAACCTAAGGAGATTTCCCTGGATTCCATTTGGGAAGCGATATCACAGCTTTCTTCCGTTATGAGTAAACAATTGGATTTAACTGTTTCTAGATTGGAGAAATTGGAAACATCCTCGTCCATGATTCAAGGAGAGGTGGCTACCTGTGTTTTGAAAGTAGAAGCTGGGGAACAAAAAATGACTCAGTTTGCATTATTGCAGGACTCTATTATAAAGGATAATGTCTTCATGAAAATGAAACTGGAGAACTTGGAAAATGTGGCACGTGCCTCGAATATTCGCTTGTTGAATTTTCCAGTTGTAACAGCTTTTTCCCCGGTTGATTTATTTAAAAAGTATATTCAAAAAGTTTTGAATGTTCCATCTGATTTAGTCCCCCCGGTGGTGAAGGCTTATTTTTTGCCCAAGGGCAAGATAACGGGTAAGGTAGCGATAGGTGATATCTGTATGGATAGTTTGGATGTATCAGTGTTGTTACAATCACCCAAGGAGTCAGATATATTAACCTCAACAATGTTGGTGACTCTTGCATTACCTTCAGATCGTGATTGGCTGTTAAAAATGTATTTTAAGAAACGGTCAGTGTTATTTATGGGGAAGAGGGTGGCAATGTTTCCTGATGTCTCCAGGGGTGCTAACTTTGTGCTTCGTTTTCCTTGCAAGTGTATTATTTCCTTTCAGAATTCTAAGTATGTTTTTCTCCGGCCTGAGGATTTGTCTTCGTTTATTAGTTCCCATATTGTAACTTCCTCCCCTCAGCAATAATCTCATCATTATAAGGTATATTCTCTGTCCCCCGCCGATATTAGGAGCCACTTTATTTTCCTTGTTAAATTTTGTCTATGGCTATTTCCCCCCCGGTTGTGGGCTACCCACATTTTTGTATTTGTCTTTTTTCTTCTGGTACCTTTTTCTGAGAGATATATTTACCTTTACAAGATGTTGTTTTCTGTACAAGTATTTTGCCTGGTTAATTATTGTAAAATTGCATAAATAATGAATAAAAAAAAAAAAAAAGAATAAAATTACTGGTCATGTATATAGTCATGGCTTAATGGGAGAAGGCCAACATGGATGTAACCAAGGAAAGTCGTCTTACTAATCTTATATTTTTTGAAGGTGTGAATAAACAGGTAGACAAAGGTGAGCTGGTTGATATAGTATATCTGGATTTTCAGAAAGCCTTTGACAAGGTCCCTTATGAGAGACTCTTGGCTGAAATTAAAAAGTCATTGGATTGGAGGCAGTGTAGTATTGTGGATCAGGAACTGTTTAAAAGACAGAAAGAAGAGAGTAGAGCTAAATGGCCAATTTTCCCAATGGAGAAAAGTGAATTATAGAGTACTCCGGGGATCTGTGCTGGGCCCACTGCTTCTTAACAAATTCATAAATGACCTGGAATGGGAATAATGAGTGAGGTGATCAAATTTGCAGATGACACAAAATTATTCAAAGTTGTTAAAATGCAAGAGTATTGTGAAAAATTGCAAGAATACCTTGATAAATTGAAAGACTTGGCATCCAAATGGCAGATGAAATTTAATTTGGACAAGTGCAAAGTTATACATTTAGAAAAGAAGAACCCAGACTTTGATTACATGATGCAAGGTACAAACCTTAGAAACCACCACCCCAGGAAAGAGATTTAGGCATCATCATGGATAATACATTGAAACCCTCCACCCAGTGTGCAACAGCAGCCAAAAAAGCAAATAGAACTCTAGGAATCATAAGGAAAGGAAGACAACTTTAACCTACTTGGATCAACTAGCAATAAAGAAGCAACAAGCCGTCAAGAAATCCGACGACGCATTGCTCTTGGCAGAATGGCGATGAAAGACCTAGACAAGATTCTCAAGAGCAGAGATATCTCTCTCCATACAAAGATTTGACTCATTCAAGCCATGGTATTTTCAATAACATCATATGGATGCAAAAACTGGACAGTGAAAAAGATAGACAGGAAGAAAATTGATGCCTTTGAATTATGGTGCTGGCGGCGAATACTGCGTATAACATAGACTGCTCAAAGAACAAACCAGTCAGTACTAGAGGAGATCAAACCTAAGCTTTCTTTAGAAGCTCAGATGACAAGACTTTGACTTTCATACTTTGGACACATCATGTGAAGAGAGAGATCATTAGAGAAAGACATCATGCTTGGCAAGATAGAAGGTCAACACAAAAGAGGAAGGCCAGCAATGTGATGGGTCAATACTATAACAGCAGCTATGGGTGCCAGTCTGTCAACAATGAGCCACCTAACTGAAGACCAAACACAATTTAGGATAACTATCCAGAGGGTCGCCATGAGTCGACATCGACTAGATGGCACTTAACAACAAAAAGGAAAGGAATGGAGAATAAAACCAAGGATATTATATTGCCTCTGTATCATTCCATGGTGTGACCGTACCTTGAATATTGTATGCAATTCTGGTCACTGTATCTTAAAAAATATATAGCAGAACTAGAAAAGGTACAGAGAAGAGCCACCAAAATGGTAAAGGGGATGGAAGGATACCCCTTTGAGGAAAAACCTAAAAGGTTAGGGCTTTTCAACATGGAAAAGAGAAGGCCGAGGTGAGATATGATAGAGGTCTATAAATAAATGAATTGAGTGGAACAGGTTAATGTAGATCTGTTGTTTATGCCATCAAAAAGTAGAAAGACTAGAGGACATGCAAGGAAGCTACAGTGAAACCCATTTAAGACTAACAAGAGCAGAGTGGATGAGTGGCCTAGTGGTTGGGGCAAGATACCTTATGCCAGAAGGTCAGGGGTTCAAATCCCACTAAAAGACAGCAACCTTGCACCAGAAGGACTGGGGTTTCCAGTCCCACATGTGCTCCTTGGGGTCTTGGACAAGCCACTTAACCCTCCATGTTCCCTGTAAAATAGTTATCTCCAAGCTGTAATGCTCTGTTCTATGTAATTTCAGTTTGTTCAATGTAAACCACCTTGATGTCATGAAAGGCAGCATATAATAAATAAGAGGAAGTATTTTTTTTTTACTGAATGTGTAATCAAGCTCTGGAATTTGTTATCGGAGGATGTAGTAAAAGCCGTTAGTATAGCTGAGTTTAAAAAAGGTTTGGAAAAGTTCCTGGAGGAAAGGTCCATAAACCAATACTAAAAAGGACCCAGGAAATCCACTGCTTACCCCGGGACAAGCACTGTGGAACCTGTGTGACGTTTTGGGAACCTGACAGGTACTTGTGTCCTGGTTTGGCCACTGTTGAAAACAGGATATTGGGCTTGATGGATCTTGGTCTGACCCAATATGGCCTTTCTTATGTTCTTATGTTTTTAATGCTCAATACCTGGTAGGTGGGGCAGGGAAGGGAAGCAGAGATGTCATTGTCATGCTGTGCCGTGGCCCCTCTGAATTTTGGCACCCTAGGAAAAGATTAGTCTGCCTAGCTGTAGGCCAGCCCTATCTCTCAGTAAGGTGTAGAGAGAAAGGAAGACTACAATCCTCCTCTGGGTTATAGCCTACTCCATTACATCGATGTAATAATTCCGCTTTAGGAGCATGCAACTGGGGGATTTCTCCACTCATCAGAAGCAACTTCACTCTTGGAGAGAAGCCCATACACCTTCATACCCTGGGAGCTCTCTTAGCATAAGCACATTAGGTCCTGGGATCAAGGTTCTGGGACTTGGGCCAGATGAAATTGGGATGCTCTCAACTACAGGGTTTACTTGTCCAATTGCCCCTCAAGAAAAGGCAATGTGTCCCTTGTAAATTCAAATGCCCTTCTAATAACAGGAATCACAAATCTGCAGGCAGTGCTTAACATCACACACTATTTTTACATGCATCTTCTAGTTAACTGCATTAAGCAAATCAGCAAAGAATATTACTAACAAATATGAGGTGTGATCAAAAAGTATTGAGACTTGTACAATAACACAAGTATAACACTGATAGTTATTGTACTCAGTCTCCTCCAAAGTAGTCCCCTTCCGATGAAACACACTTCCTCCAGCGTTCCTGCCACTGCTGGAAACAATTTTGAAATGCCTTTTTTCATTATGCTATGATGCTGCTGTGTCAGATTTTGCTTAATGGTCTCAAAGTCGTCAAATCTCCTTCCTTTCAGTGCTAATTTCAGTTTTGGAAACAAGAAAAAGTCACAGGGTGTGAGGTCAGGTGAGTATGGAGGCTGATGGATTGCTTGATTTGGTGTTTGGCCAAGAACTGCTGGACAAGATGTGATGCGTGAGCTGGGGTGTTATCGTGATGAAGCAACCATTCACCTTTCCAATGCAACTCTGTCCTCTTATGATGAACTGCATCTCTCAAATGAGTCAGAACTTGGACGTAGTACTCCTTATTAATCGTTTGGCCTTTTGGAGCATATTCATGATGAACAATACCCTGGTAATCAAAGAAAACTGTGAGCATGACCTTGACATTGCTCATCACCTGACAGGCTTTCTTAGGTCTGGGAGAGTCTGGAGTCTTCCATTGTGAGGGTTGAGCCTTACAGGCATGTTTACTAAAGTCCGTTGCTGTGCGGGTCCCCGTTAGTGTGCTGGTGCCATATAAGGAGTGGGCGGGCCAGGCAGAAAAAGGAAAAAAACGGACCGTAGGTTTGTGAGTCGCGCTAATGTGCGGGTCCCACATTAGCGCGTGAGAAGGCTAAGTGGGGCGCTGCTGCACAACCAAACAACAAAGCCGTAGTACAACGGGGAAGACATTGACCTATGGTGCAGGGTTCAGGGGTTCAAACCCCCATTGCACCCAACAAAAAAGACCAGCTGAGGCAGCAGATTTTATGGGCAAAAGTGGTGTAGGAGGCATATTGATTATGGGCGGCAGAAGGCGGCGCACCTATTTTTTTAAACGGCATGAGACGGCGCACTGTTTATTGTGGGCGGCAGAGGGCGGCGCGCTGTTAAGGTTGGGCGGCAGAGGGCGGCGCACTGATAAAATTGGTCAACAGAAGGCGGCGAGCCGGTGGGCAGAAGGCGGCGCGCTGATGTGTGAGGGGGCAGCCCAATAGTGGGAGGGATAAGTGGCGCGCTGATGTGCAAATAGCAGGAATGGAGCCATAGGACAATGGTTAAGACACTGACCACCCATGCAGGCACAATGGGTTCAATTCCCCCCCGTGCCCATTGAAGACAGCTGGCTGAGGCAGTATTTTAAGGGGCATGCCCATGTTGGGCGCTGTTAATGTTACGCGCCAGAAGGCGGCGCGCTGTTAATTGTAATTTTGTGCGCCACAAGACGGAGCGGCAATGGCTACAAGGCTGCGCGCTGCTGCTCAAACACAGGAACAGAGCCACAGCACAATGGTGAAGACACTGAGCAATGGTGCAGGGGCCATGTGTTCAATCCCTCACAAAGCCCAGAGAAAAAGGCTAGCTGAGGCAGTATGTTTTATGTTGGGGAGAGCTGTAGGAGGCTCTATAATTTTAGTTTTATGATAACTACTAGCAAACGCACTCTCACAGCATATTAATATAGGGCCGCCCATAAGGCACATGTTACAGTGCACCGTCTGCCAAGGCACCCTAGAATGTCCCCTATAGGGCAGCATGTATGTTGCGACACAGGATAATGTATGGTGCACCCTATATGGATGGCAACCATACAGTGCCCTATAGGGCGCCCCATAAAGCACCCTCAGAGGCACCTTATGGGTACAGTACACTGAGGGTGCTATTGCTGACATCAACATATGTACAGTAAACTAAAAAAATATGCTTTGAACACCTGTCTCACAGAACCCCAATGTGGGTTTGAACTCATCACCTCTGGCTGCACAGGCAGTGACCTAACCATAGCTGTATGGAAGCCCCTGGCTGGCTGCAGATAGCCTGCACGTCATCTCACAGATAGTATGCCAGGGTAAACAGGATAGGGTTAGGCCACACGTACCCATGATGCACTGCACATGCAAATTAGCTGTCCACAGATGGACACAAGATGGGAAATGCACCCCCACAGCACCTCGGCCCTGTTGGGGGACGTTACCGGGTGCACCCACACAGCAACTCGGCCTGGTAGGGGGCACTGACCGGGTGTTTTACTGGCACAAAGTAGCTACACAACGTTACATCGTGCGGGTTCTGGCCTCACCCTGAGTGTACAATGAGGCGCCCAGGACCAGGTCTACAACACTTTCCATGGCTGATGGAGGCCAAGCGGGAGTTCCAAAGCAGTGTTAATGTGTAAGATAGCTAGTTTCTGCACAAACACCATGGATATCCCTGCCTGCCGCCATCAGGCACACCCCCCCCAGTGGCAAACATGGTCCCCATCAAGGGATCCACACTCTACCTCCCTGCAAAGGTGGCAGTAGAGGGCAACATCAAACCCAGTCCTGCTGAGGAACACCACCCCCCCCCCCCCCAGGCAGGCAGCTCCATACACAGCCATAACACAATAGCAGACAGACATAAGCCCAGGGTATGGTAAGCTGCACTCCACCACCAGATATTCCCCTGCAGCAAGCCAACAGGCACTGCACCCTGCAAGACATCTACCAGCTACAAACAGTCTGCTGGTTAGTCCATAGTGCATGTTCCCAATGGAGATGCATGCACCCAGAACTGGGCTGTCTGCATACACAGCAAGCAGATAGATCAGTGACTGGGCCCCAAAAAGAAACCCATATCTATCACATGAGAGAACTACTATACAGCACTATGGGGGGGCCTAGCCATGCTGTGGTCACTGCACAGTCAGGGTGAGCGTGATCTCCCAGAAGGACATGCTTTGGCCACACTGTCTGTGTAGGTGGTGGCCGGACACTACAATATCCCAGCCAATGTCCCTGCCAGGGCCCTATGCCCAGTGCAGATGCATCCTGGCCACGCCACCCTGCCCTGGCTATACCCATGGTACCTTGCACCTCATTATGCACATTGACTGGCCAATACTGGCAACAGTGCTGGCAGTGCGGGCTGTTGAAGGGGCTTGCAGCCAACACCCACTGTATAGACAGACACACACTTCCACACCTCTGCCATCATGGTGCTACGATTGAGGGGGTAAGTAGCCTTGCCCACCAAACCGGTCCTGAGCACGGCAAGGCATGGATATGGTACACATTACAGCTGGTGGTCACTCCCCAGGGTGGTAGGCACCGTCAGAGGCCAGGCCTGGAGCATGCCCCGCAAACACCTAACAGATTGTTTGGATGGGGTCAACTAGCAGTATGTACGTAACGTATGGATAACTGCCTGCCTGTGCTCCTAGCAAACGTCTCCGAGCTGTGTACCGTATACCTCAGGTGTAGGGTGACATTGGTAAGTTATGCAAGTGCTCGTTTTGGGTGCTGCATGCACGGTCCAATGTTCTGCCTTTCCAGGAGACATTGGCCAATGGGGCCTGTGGGTGTGGGTGTGTCTGCCCTTGATGGCTGCTGCTTTACGGCACAGATTCCCAACTCCAGTCCAGGTTTGCATCACACTGTTCGGGTTTTCCTGCTATCCCTCATGAATATGCATGGCCTACATCTACATGCCATGGGGGTGGTGCATAGATATACAGCACAGGCATTTGTATGAGTGTCAGCATGGAACCTGACTGGTGTGTGGCCCACCAGGACTGCATTTGGGTGATTCTGCTCTAGGTACTGCCCCTGTTCATGGTGTCTGTGCTCAGTGGGGTAAAAGATAGATGTCTTACCATTGCATATGTCCCCGCCATGAAAGGTGTGTCCTTACTATCACTGTTTAGTTGTGGGTAAAATATGTGGGCAGGATTGGCAGTAGCCCCAGCTGGGCTTTGAACCTGTGACCTTCTGTTCTTGTTTGCACTGTCTGTGTGCACTGCACCACTGTGTAGCCACAGATTGGCTGGATTCCCTGGACTGTCCATGACTGTGGATCCGGCAGGACCTGTCTTGCAGTGGACTGTGCCAGCCTGCACATGGCTAGGCCTCTGTCTTCTGTGGTTAGCAGCCACTGCCCCCTGCACCACATGTACTTGTCCGCCAACATGCTGGCATGAACTTCTCTCAGAAAAAGCAGTTGACCTGCTTGCAATGTGGCAGTATGGGACTGCATTTGGGGGACTTGGCTGTAGGTAATGCCCATTGTTGTGGTGTGTGTGCGGTGTTGGGTAAAATATGGGTGTTTTCCCCATGCATACAGGGGTGTCTGCGCTATCTTTATTTAGTGGTGGGTAAAATATGGGGACAGGGCTGGCAGGTGCCCCAGCTGGGTTTTGAACCTCTGCCCTCTGGTCCTAGAGGTAATGACTCTGTCTGCTGTACCACACTTTGGCCACAGAGACAGTGCAGCCCCTGGAGGCAGTAAGCCTGGCAGGATGGAGTCACAAACCCTGCTCTACGCAATTCTACTGTGGGCATATGCACCCTGTCTAGTGACAAACGTGCACATAAACCCCGGAAATGACCACGGGAAATGTGGGACAAAATATCACCACGCTGGGCAACAGTGATATTAATGGGCACCCATAGCAAACACTCTCAGGAAAGCTCCAAAACGTGGAAATGTTTTTTGGAAGAGTCTCCTCTCAGTAGACCCTTCCAAACTTCATTTCCTTTTTCTGGAGCTTTGCTGGGTGTGATTTCTGTAATTGCCCATCACTATAACTGTTCCCCAGCTGAATTACTATTTTTAATAGTTCTGTTGTGGTCATTTTCTATTTTTATTTTCACTTTTGTGCTGTGCACATATATCACACTGCTCACGTTTTGCTGGTTTCCCCGGTTTTCCTGTACATTGCTGACGGAAATGGTTTCTCTTCCCTTTAAATGCTTTCTACCGCGAGTGTTTCACTCGCGGTAGTTTTTACATGCAATTTCGGGCCCGATACTGTGCGGGGAGCCTCTCCCCTCCCACTCTCCACCCATTGACCCCGTCCCTCCGCCCCTCCGGAGCCTTCCTCCGCCCTCCTTTCGCCGTTCCACGCCTCTATCGGACATTTGCGGGCCCGCACTTGTACGGGGCCCGTTAGTGAGCCGCGTACCTGTGCGGGGGTGACACGCACGTGTGCGGGGCGTTTAAACGCGTTTCTGCGCGTTTCAGTGCCGCGTTGCCGTGCGCAATTTTGCGGCGCGCTATTTTGCGGATTTTAGTAAACATGCCCCTTAGTTTCCAGGCATAACCATGAACCCATGATTCTTCACCGGTAATAATCTTTTTGATGAAATCTGAGTCATTTTCAACGTACCAATAACTCCCTGGCTGCAGACAGCTGATCTTCTTTTAGGTTAGGGAACAGGAGTATCGGCACAAATTTTGCAGACACGCGGCTCTTCCCAAAATGACAGTAAGAATGGACAGTGCCGACTAGAAACTGATGTCCATGTCCTCAGCAAGCTTCCTGATAGTCAATCGATGATTTGAGCATATTGCAGCATGCACTGCTTCAACTTTGTCTCCATCCCTGATGTGGATGGCCTTCCAGGACATTCATCACTGTCAAAACTTTGGCGGCCATTTTTTAAAATGTTTGTCATAAACTTGAACACGACTCATGCATTAATCGCCATACACTTGCTGTAACTTGTCATAAGCCTCTGCATGAATCTCCAAGTTTCTGGCAGAATTTAATGCAAATTCGCTGTTCGATTTTTTTCACTCGTAAATCTGACGAACTGCTTTTACATGATACCAAACATCATGTAATTTTAAAAAAACTACAGGTGTGCTGCAGCCACGCTACACTCTGCCCATGCAGAGCGCATAATTAGACCACTGCATGCTTCATAGAATCGTGGTGCGCCATATTGTTATATAGCTACACAACAAGTCTCGATACTTTTTGATCACACCTCATACCAGGTTAGGTATCAGTCAGCAAATAAACACCAAAACAATCAATGTGTGTGCAGTCCAAAGGAATCCCGGCCAGCCTACTGCAATATAATTAAAATTACAGTCCCAGGCGCAGTGACTGAGAGGCCTCACCAATCAGCATCTAAGCCTGCAGTTCAAATGCTGACCTGTTCAGAACCCCCCCTGCAGTCTTTGGGTGGTCACGGTACTGCTTGACTGTGAGTTCCTCAGCTACAGAGTTCACTGTTCACTTAGGTGACTGGAAACCTTCAGCTTTGGGTTGGACATTTTTCCAAATACATCAGACTTATTCATTTCTGCAAAGACTCTTTCAGGACTGAAAACCTTTTTTCAGTAACTATATCTATCATATGCAGATTATCTTTGGCTGATTGAAGGGATTTTTATTTTAACTCTAACTTTTCCCTTTCTCCCGAACACTGTTTTCCAGCCCTGGAATAGCTGAAAATCTTCAAACTTGTCTTTCCTCTGCTTGGCAGATGAATATCTTTTCTGTCTCTTTGCTTGGTATCTTTCTTTTTCTTCATTCCAGCAGCTACCTTTGGGGGCTTGATTAGTCCTAACCAGCAAGGGTTTAATCAAGCCCCCAGACTGCCAGCACCACCAGGCAAACTATGTGGTCTCCTCATTGCCACCGCTGTTGCTACAAACAGCCCCATGGCGCTTATCTTACAACTTTGGCACCATGGGGTTATTTGCTTTCACCCTCTCAGAGTGCTCAATGCTAATTTGCAGAGAGGAATTCATCATCGGGCATTGGAGGGCTGAAAGCAAACAGCCCCACGGCACCAAAGTTGTAAGGAAAGCGCCGCAGGGCTTTTAGCGGCCGTTGCTGCTGTTGAGGGTCGCAAAGAGGGGCGGCAGTGACGGTGAGGCGTAAGGGATGAGGTCTGCCTAGACCGCCTAATCTCCTGGCGCCAGCCCTGGATCTTCCCAGCCACACACTGTCTGCCTCTATCCAGGGGCGGCCTAAGGGGGGTGTGGGGCCATGTGCGGAGACTCGGTGTGGGGCATTTGCATAAGGGGTCTCATTTGCATAAATATTTGCATAATATTACCATACACTAACTTTTAGTAAACATGCCTCTTAATGAGTGTATGGATAAAGAAAGACTAAAAGATTTCTACATTACTATAATCCAGTGCCAGGCACATTAGGAACTACTACAAACACTGCCCATTTAGAACCCATAGCAAACCCACCGTATCGTAACATCACTACCAGGACTCACAAAGCACCATACCCTACCTATCAAAAGGCAACACTGCAAATATTAAACCAATACATTTCAGAGAATAACAATACATGACCTACTGGGGAAAGAGAGCAAGGGCAATGTCAAATAGCAATTACATAAACAGAATACCTCAGCTCAGTTACACATGCAGAACATAGACCATCACCAAACAAGGAATCACAATTCAGAAACAGGAAGACAATAATTAAACTGGGAATCCCAAAAGCCAAACTTGGAATGTACAACAACACTGTAGAAATAAAACTAGAAATTAATTTCCTCTTGTACTAAACAAAGCACCGACGTTAATGATGCACATTTCCCAGAGCTGACATATTCCAGTTAATAAATTCAAAATAAAGAGATATCTTTCTACCTTTTGTGCATTTTTTTCAGTTGCAATTGCTCCAGCCACTTTCTTCTGGTTTCTTCATGTCTTCTGCTAACTCTCCATCATCTGCTGTCCATTTGTCCTTTCTTCTTTCTTCTAGTTTTTTTTCCATTCTCTCTCTACAAATGATTTAACATACTAATCTTTCTCCTTTTGCTCTTTCCTCATTCCTATTTCATCCACTCAAATTTTACCCCTCCATCCTCAATCCCCACATACTCTCCCAATATCCGGCCAATTGTAGATTTTTCTTCCCTCCCACACAAAATATTTTCCCCTCTCCATTTCACTCTCCCAGCCCCAGCCCCATCCCATTCTAAGCTCCCTTCTAGTTCCAGCCCCATCCAGCATCTGCTCCCTTCTAGTCCCTGCATCAGCCCATTTCCAGTCCTAGCTCCCCGTCCATTTCCAGTCCTATCCGAGTCCCTCCATCAGCTCATTTCCAATCCCAACTCCCCCATCAGCCCATTTCTAGTGCTTTGCTAGCCCCATCATCAGCCCATGTCAAATCCTAGCTCCCCTCCACTCAGCCCATTTCAATCCAAGCCCCCTATGAGCCTACTTCCAGTTCTAGCCCCTCCATGAGTCCAAGACCCCACCACAGCCCATTTCCAATCTTAGCTTTCCCCAAAGCCCATTTTCAATCCTATCCTAGCCCCTCCATCAGCCCATTTCCTGTCCTAGCTCTCCCCCCCCACTCAGCCCATTTCAAGTCCTAGTTCCCTCCCCTCACAGCCCATTTCCATTCGAAGCCCCCCTCCCCATCAGCTATTTGCAGTTCAAGCCCCCTTCCACTCAGCCCATTTCCATTCCAAGCCCTCTCCCATCAGCTATTTGCAGTTCAAGCCCCCCTTCCACTCAGCCCATCCCCATCAGCTATTTGCAGTTCAAGCCTCCCCTTCCACTCAGCCCATTTCCAGTCCTAGCAACCCGCCCAACCCATTACCAGTCCTAACCCCCCATCAGCCCACAGCACATTACCAGTCCTAACCCCATCAGCCCACCTCAAGTCCTAACCCCCCCCCCATCAGCCCATTTCCAGTCCTAGCCCCCCATAGCCCATTACCAGTCCTAAACCCCCCCCCCATCAGCCCACAGCACATTACCAGTCTTAACCCCCCCATCAGCCCACAGCACATTACCAGTCCTAACCCCATCAGCCCACCTCAAGTCCTAAACCCCCCTCCAGCCCATCACCAGTGCTAACCCCCCTCCCTCCCATCAGCCCAGGGAAAATTAAAACTAAAAAAAAAGCTGGCTGCTGCCGATGCCGTGGTAGCGGCAGAATTGAGTGTCCCGCGGGGCCCCCCTTCCCGACAGAGCACTCCCTCCCTCCCTGCCTACTTGCTTGCCTGTCTCAGTCCTGCTCCGCTTCAGCTTAGAGCCGCAAAGGGAGAGTTTCTCCCTCACGGCTCTGTTAAGCCTGCTGGGGCTTATGGGAATTTTCCCATCTGCCCCGGTGGGCTTAACAGAGTTGCGAGGGAGAAACTCTCCATTCGCGGCTCTAAGCCGAAGCGGAGAGGGAGTGAGGGCGGCAAGCAGGCAGGCAGGGAGGGAGGGAGTGCTCTGCCAGGAAGGGGGGGCCCCGCGGGACACTCGATTCTGCTGCTAGCGTGGCAGCAGCAGCAGCCAGCTTTTTTTTTTACTTTTAAAGCGAAATATTCTTTGCACAGGGCCCCTAAAACGCGGGGCCCTGTGCAAAAAACATTCTCGCTCAAAGGACGGGCCGGCCCTGCCTCTATCTCACCTAAGAGCCATCACATAATCCTTATTTATTTATTATCTAATTTTATATACCACTTTTCCAAGGATCGAGGCGGTCTACATTTAATTCAACTTTAACTTTACAGTGAACATGAGAACAGCATCGGGGGAGGGATACATTCCAAATTCAGCAGTAACTTGTTATAAGTAGTAAAGAAGCATAATGCAATATATGGTAAGGGTTTAGTAAGAGAAAAATTTGAGGGCAGCTTGTTATGGTTAGTGGCAAATATAATGTAATGAAATGAAATCGGGAAAATGAAGTCTTGGGAGAAATAGAGTAGTATGTCCATGGATGAGTGGCCATAGGCGTGACTGAGCGACGTACATGGACTGTTGAAATGATGGCGGGTATAGAGTTATAAGTGTACTGTAAGTTGTAAGCATGGATATTTAGGCTTGAGAGTCCAAACATATGTCAGTTTAGTAGCAGGCTTGTTTGTGGGGAGATGGCTTTCCGCAACTTGAGGTAGAGGTAGTGGGGGTACATGTCCTTTTATGTGGCAAGTTGATTTGACTGCTTAGGTTATGCCTTCAAGGTGCTCTTTAAACAGAAAGGTTTTTAGTAGTTTACCGAATGTTGTAAGGTTAGAGGTGGCTCTGGCTCTGATTTTTTGAAGGAGGGCATTCCAGATGCCAGGTCCATATAGAGAAACTCTTATTTTATTGTATATGATTTGTGCTTTTCTGCTGATATGGGATTGTAGCTGATATGGGATTGTAGCGTGAGACATTGTCGAGGGTGGCACCAAGATACCGTGCTTCTGGTTTTACCTCTACATCCGCACTGTTGACCTCCAGAGATGTTAGTGGGGAGAAGCTTTGGTCTCTTGTTATGAAGAGCTCTCAGTTTTCTTGTAATTTTGTGAGCAGATGCTCAGACAACCATATGCTTCTTAGCAGCATATGGAAATTAACCCAGTCACTGCTGGGCTGTGCAGAGGGAGTCAAATATTTCCTCTTCATTCTTGCTGCACAGTTTAGATGCATCTAGCCCAACCTTTGCCAGCAGCTGCCTATGAGTTTTATAATGAGGGAAAAAGAGGACCTCAGAATTGTGCTTCTTCCTTTGAAATTGTCTTAACACGTTATCAATCACTGGTCCAAAAACCCTGTAAACCATGTAAATGCCCCTAAGTGGGATATTCAGCGGCACTAACACAGACATTCGTGGGTGCTGTTGCTCCATGCGCCAATGCTACGCAGTTAGCGCGGGGCGTGCCGTGATCATTCTGCGGCACAGTAGAGGCAGCAGCAATATTGAGCCCTTGCCCGGTTAGAGACCAGTGGGCAAAGTTAGGCACGATTAAAGTTGGCCTATCTTTGCCCACGGGAGCTAACCAGGCAGCGACTCAATATCGCCACTGTCCAATTAGCTTCTGGGCTGCGCAGCCAGTGACAGGATGTGGCTCCCGCATTGACCTTCCAGAGTTGGTATTCAGCAGTGACGGCTGTGCGCTTTCGAAGCACTAACTACCGTCACTGAATATCAGGCTCTCCTTTTTAAAGACTACTTAATTCTCTGTACCAGAAATCATTTCCATCTCGAAAATAATCTTTTCATATCGAAAATAGTGCTATATACAGAAATTCTCTCTTTTATTCTAAACTTGCCTGTTGCACGCAGGGCTGGTACAATCAGTAAGCAAGTTGCTGGGGAATTCACAGCTGCCTCTGCCGCCCTCTATAGGATGTGCAGTGGCAGCGATACATTTAAAAAGGCACCGCGATGCCGGCGTTATCTTCTGTTCCAGTGCCACGGTGCCGTGCGCACTTCTGCCCCCCTCCGATTCCACTTCCTTCAGCAGGAAGGAAGTAGAATTGAAGGGGGGGTGGGCAGAAGTGCAAATGGCATCAGAACAGAAGGTAGCTCCAGAACAGGGGTGCACTGCTGCACATCCCAGAGAGGGGCAGCAATGGATGTGGGGGTGGAACAGGAGCAGCGCCTGGAATGAGACTCATCTAGGATGCCTCATACCCTTGCACCTGCCCTGGCTGTACACCTGCTTCTTTTCACCCAGTGAAGGCTTATGTTTCACCTCAGCTGCTCCAAGGGCGGAGCTTTACAATTTGGAGAGAAAGTTATTTATGTCTATCCTACATAAATCTCAATTTATTCATGCAGTGAGGGTCAATCCGCCAATCATAATTCTTGTCCTTTGGGAAGGTTTATGCTAATTATGAGGGCCCAATATTCAAAGGGCAGTTACACAGTTTACAGCCCTCTAAACTGTAGCGGCACATAGCCTGCCCAACTGAATATCGAGCCCGAGGATTTTAATTAAATTGCAAAAATGAAAACAAGGTAATAACAGAATTAAAGTAAGTATGATCTAAAGAGTGGAGGACTGACAACCACTGGAATGAGTGTGAAAGAAGATGTCCTAATTCCTACCTAGATGGTCTGTTGCCTAGCCTCTCGCCAAACTGGTCTTGACGTAGGAATATACATTCGTCAGCATGTATTCAGTTCATTAACAAGACAAACCAGACCAAGGTCACAAAAAAAGGTATTTATTAACCAAAAAGGCCCCAACATAGCTGCTTTTTCGCAGATTGCCTTTGTCAGGGGTTAGCCTCTAAAATAAAAAAAATTATTTGAAAAAGCGAAATTGCTAAACAAACACTTCTGCTCTGTTTTTACTAAAGAAAGTCCTGCAGAAGGACCACCTGAGACTCTCAAATATAAAAATGGGAATGAAGTAGATACCACACCATTCACAGAAGATGATGTGTTAGTACAACTTGCAAAACTGAAAGTGGACAAGGCCATGGGACCGGATGGGATATATCCCAGGATACTGAAAGAGCTCAGAGAGGTTCTTGCAGGGCCATTAAAGGATGTTTTCAACAAATCCTTGGAGACAGGATAAATTCCTCAGGACTGGAGAAGGGCTGATGTGGTACCCCTTCACAAAAGTGGTGACAGGGAAGAAGTGACAAACTACAGGCCCGTGAGCCTTACCTCTGTGATGGGTAAAGTAATGGAGGCATTCCTGAAAGAGCATGGACTTCCTCAAAACCAACAGGTTGCAAGATCCGAGGCAACATGGTTTTACCAAAGCACAATCTTGCCAAACAAATCTGATTGAGTTCTTTGACTGGGTGGACCAGAGAACTAGATCAGGGGCATACAATGGATGTCATCTGCCTGGATTTCAGCAAAGCCTTTGATACTATTCCTCATAGGAGGCTTGTCAATAAACTCAGTAGCTTGGGGATGGGTCCCAAGATGGTAAACTGGATCAGAAATTGGTTGACTGACAGACGACAGAAGGTGATGGTACATGGAGCTCACTCGGATGAAAGGAAGGTGATTAGCGGGGTGCCACAGGGTTCGTTCATGGGCCTGGCACTGTTCAATGCATTTGTGAGTGATATTGCTGAAGGACTGAATGGAAAAGTCTGTCTTTTTGCAGATGACACGAAAATTTGCAACAGAGTGGACTCCCCTGAGGGAGTGGATAACATGAGGAACGATCTACAAAAGCTGGAAGAATGGTCTAATGCTTGGCAATTATGATTTAATGTGAAGAAGTGCAGAGTCATGCACTTGGGAAGCAGAAATCCAAGGGAAATATATGCGATAGGAGGCGAAAGGCTGGTGTGCACGGACCAGGAGAAGGACCTTGGTGTGATTATTTCTGAGGATCTCAAGGTGGCAAAAGAGTGCGACAAGGCAGTGGCAAAAGCTAGGAGGATGTTGGGCTGCATACAAAGAGGAATTACCAGCAGAAAGGAAGAGGTACGTATGCCACTGTACAAGTCACTGGTGAGGCCTCACTTGGAATACTGTGTTCAGTTTTGGAGACCGTATCTTGCAAAGGATGTATAAAGTCTGGAAACTGTTCAGAGGAAGGCGACCAAAATGATTTGGAGCCTGCATCAGAAGCCTTATGAGAAGAGACTTGAAGACCTAAATATGTACACTCTGGAGGAAAGGAGGGATAGGGGAGATATGATTCAGATCTTTAAATACTTAAAGAGAAATAATGAACGAACAAACAAACCTCTTCCAAAGACGGGGAAGCTGCAAAACTAGAGGGCATAACATGAAGCTGCAAGGGGGTAAACTGAAAGGCAATGTCAGGAAATACTTTTTCACTGAAAGGGTGGTGGATGCTTGGAATGCCCTCCCGATGGAAGTAGTGGGGGCAAATACAGTGAAAGAATTCAAAATGGCATGGGACAGACACAGTAAATCCCTTTACAGCAACAGGATAAAATCAAAATAAACTTAACTATCTAATTTCTCAACAAACAGGGGTGTCCTACATGGAGCGGTGGGTTCATCCCTAAACAAAGACATGGGGAGGGGTGGTCTGCACGGAGTGGCAGGTGCACCTACTCTTGCCATCTTACTGGGCAGACTAGATGGACCATACTGGTCTTTATCTGCCGTCATTTACTATGTTACTATGTTAATAATACATAAATCATATCATAAAATACATAAAACGCACATAGAGTATATTAAATAAAATTAAGTAACAGTAAAAGCATGCTAAATTAGTTCAAATATAAAACAAAAAGTGCTTGTTGAACTACATCAATAAAAGAGTTAAAAGGACAAATATTTTAACAATCATGTCATAACAATAAAATAAAATAAATAATCAACCTAGAGATCAGTAAACAATAAGCTGGACAATGGCATTGTGGAAGGAACATGTCAGGAAGTGTAATTTTTCATGAGATAGAAGCTTGAAAAACAAGGAAAAAGGGGAAAGGGGTGGAAGGGGGAGAGGGAGGAAGGGAAGTGGGGAAAGGCATATAAAACAAACACAAGTACATATAACCATATAAATGGTCAGCTCATGTATGTTTCCAGGATTCTTTCTACCAATGGCAGATTTCAGCTCTTTCCAAAGGTTCTTGATTGGACTGAGATCAGGACTCACTGCTGGTCAGTTTAAAACAGTCAATTTGTTCCTTTTAACTATTCTTTTGTACTTTTGGATGCATGTTTTTGGTCATTGCCCTGCTACAGAACCCATGACCTTCGACCCAGACCTAGCTTTCTGACACTAGATTGCACATTTCATTCCAAAATATCTTGGTAGTCCTCTGACTTCATGATTCCTTTAATATGTTCCAGACCTCCAGTTCCTGAGACAGCAAAAAAGGTCCCACAACAGTGTGGAACTTCCATGATATTTAACTGTAGGAAGAGTGTTATTTTTCCTTAAAAGCTTCATTTCTTCACCTGTCAATGTATCTCTGGTCTGCATTGCCAAAGAGCTCAAGTTTGGTTTCATCTGTCCACAGAACATTTTCCCAGAAGGATTGTAGTTTCTCAAGGTGGGTTTGGGCAAAAATCAGGCATGCCTTTTTATGTCTGTCTTTGAGCAGTGGGGTCCTCTGTGGTCTTCGCTCATGAAGTATTTCTTTGTTTAATGTGCGGTGTATGGTGCGGGTTGAAACCACCACTCCAGATTGTTCTAGGTCAGCCTTAAGCCCTTTGGAAGTTGTATGTGGTGTTTTCTCATCAGTTCGCACTAGTCTTCAAAAACGTCTTGGATTAATTTTCCTCTTCCCACCATGTTCTCGAAGGTTATTGACAGTTCCAAGAGCAGAAAACTTCTTAATAACATTGCAAACTGTAGACACAGGAATTCCAAGGTCTTTGCAGATGGCCTTGTACCCCTTTGAAGTTTGATGTTTGGCGATAATGGCTTTTCAGACAGTCTCAGGCAGCTCTCTTGTCTTCATCATTGTGAAAATGGAACAGGGAGTGACTGTGGCCATTTTAAACATTAGAATCATCATTCATTGGTTGAATCAAGTCATGTGAGTACCGACAATTGATCACAAGTGCATCTAATTTTACTGCAATGGGAATGTGGTTCTTTTATTCAAACTGATTTGAGTTGTTTATAAGGGTGCCAATGTCCTCGCAATGTCACAGTTTTTATACTAGTTCTACAGTAACTATTTCCTTTTTTAATTGGTTGTGCTTTATTTGATTCTTTTATGTGTCAAATATGTGTACATATATAGTCCAAAGCCATTTCACCGGATACTTTTTATAGGATATATTGGACATTGAGGGGTTGAAATGCAAGGGTGCTAATAATGTTGACCACAACTGAACCTCTATGGTATAAATGCACAGGAGGTGGCCCTCTTCCAGTTGAAAGAAAGCTCTGGAATGAGGGGGCATATGATGAAGGTGGGAGTGGAGGAGTAGCCTAGTGGTTCCAGCACTGGCTTGTTTATTTATTTATTTATTTATTTAGTAGATACTTATATACCGCTACTTCCAGCGATCAGAAGCGGTTCGATTATAATTTTGGGATTTGTCACAAATCAAGACAGAATATATGGGGCATAGATAGCAAGGGGTATTACACAGCACACATAGTAGGGTCTACAGATCGACCTTAATGAACTTAATGACCTATCATACATTACAAGAGAGATAATCTTCCAACTATTTACATTTTTACATCCATCTATTCAATTCATTTTATTTTCTTGGATTTACATCTGGCCATAGTGACAATTGAATAGATGTGTTTTTAATTTTTTTCTGAAGTCGACTAAGTCTTTAATTGCTCTCAGCTCGTGTGGTAGTTGGTTCCATAAAGTGGGGGCAGAGAAGGAGAATGCTCTTCGGCTAGTACTGACTTTTACATGCCTGATGCTGTTTGGAACTATTATTGTGTCTGAGCTGATGGTTCTCCTGCATCTGGTGGTAGGTTGCATGGAGATCAGGGTGGAGAGGAATGACGGGGCCAGGTTGTGAATTAGCTTGAATGTCGTTACCAATGTTTTGTATTGAATCCTGGCAGTGACTGGGAGCCAGTGGAGTTCCATCAATACAGGTGTGATATGTTCAGTGACGCTTGTTCTCATGATGACCCTAGCTGTTACGTGTTGTGCCAGTTGTAGTATGTTGGTCGCTTTCTTTGGTAGACCCTGTAAGATGGCGTTGCAGTAGTCGAGGTGGGGCATGATGAGCGCTTGAGCAACTGATCGGAAGTCAGATGGATCTAGTACATTCCGTAGGGGTCGTAGTACTCTAAGCTTGTGAAAGATGGCTTTGTTGGTGTTGCTGAGGTGTTTTTCCATTTTCAGTTTGCTGTCGATTGTGACTCCTAGATATCTAATTTCATTCTTAGTGTTATAGGTATTGTTGCACAATGTGATTGTTGGAGGAGGTTCGAAGTCAGTTTCACTGGATATAAACATTACTTCGGTCTTCTTATGATTAATCGACATGTTGTTTTGTTTTAGCCATCCCAACATCTCTTCCATGCAGTTTTCAAGCTGAGCATAATTCGGGTCAATGGTCTCTAGTTGTGTGTACAGCATGATATCGTCTGCGTATATGTGGTAGTTGATGCCATATTTCCTGAATATTTGACTGAGTGGTTGCATGTAAATGTTAAAAAGTAGTGCCGAGAGTGCCGAACCCTGTGGTATGCCTTGAGTTTGAGTGAAGGCTTCGGCTTTTTCTCCGTTGAATTGGACCTGTGGTTTTCTGTCTGTTATGTAGGAGGCGAACCATTTCAAGGTGGTTCCTAATATTCCAATTGATGCCAGCTTGTTAAGGAGGTTTATGTGATGGACAGTGTCGAAGGCAGCAGAGATGTCGATGAAGATGAGAATAAACATTCTCTTCCTGTCTTCTAGACCCTTGAGGAGGTTGTTAAACAGGGCCAATAGCAGGGTTTCGACCCCATGGTTTTTTCTGAAACCGTATTGCTGTTCGTCCAGGGTTTCGTGGTCATCGAGGTGATCTTGCAGTTGGATGAGGGCTGCTTTTTCGATGATTTTAGCCAAGAAAGATATGCTGGAGATTGGATGGTAAGAAGATGGGTCTTCTTTGTTTAGCGAATTGTTCTTTAGTATCGGTCTAATTATAGACTTTTTGAGCTTGTTGGGCATGACTCCTTGGGACAGTGATTGGTTCACAATGTGTGAGACCTGGTGAGCAATATCCTCTTTTGCTGCCTTAATCCAGGCTGCTGGGCAGGGATCAAGCAGGGAGGTGGTGGTATTGATACTGGTTATTATTCCGATTGCTTGCTTGTCATCAATTTTGTGAAATTCGTTCCAAGTCTTATCTAGCTTCACTGAAGTTTTTAAATGTGGTTTGGGAAAACATAGCGCGGTTGTGGTTGTTGCTAGTTTGCTTGCGTAGTGGTTTGCGAGGGTTTGAGGCTGAATAGTGTCATTCTGTTGTTCTGGTTGGTTTGTTTTGGTTAGCGTTTTTACTAGTCGAAAAAGTTCCCGTGGTTTGTTGATGGCTTTGTTCAGCAGGTTGGTGTGGTGTTTCCTTTTTGCTTCATCTACCTCATCTTTGTATTTTACAAGGATGTCGAGGTATTCGGCTCTGAGTTCCAAGGTTTTGTTACGTCTCCACTTTTTTTCATACCTTCTAAGTTCTCTCTTCCTTTTAGTTAGCGTAGTTGTGTACCAGGGCTCTGATTGTTGTTTACCTGGGGTTGCTGCGTTATTCCATTTCGGGTTCGCTGAAGCCAGAATTCCTTCATCCCATCTATTTGTTAGGGCATCAAGGTCTGTAGATTCCAAATCAATGTGCGTCTTGATGTTATTTGTGAGACCATCCAGATCAAGCTTATTGAAAGATCTCTGCTGTTGGGTTTCTCGTTGAGCTTTCGCATCTTTTGGTACCAATGGGAGTTTCATCCGTATGTCTATTTGGTGGTGGTCAGACCAGGGTATTGCTTTGATTTTAATCAGGGGTTGGCTGGGCTGTTTGTTCTTAGGAGTAAAGACCATGTCTAATGTATGTCCCTTTTCATGTGTTGGCTCGTTTATTATCTGATGATACCCAAGTTGTGCCATAGCTTCCAGGAAGGTGTTGGCATGTACCGCTGTTGTTGACGCTAGGTTTAGGTCACCGAGGATGATTTGGAATTTCTTTGGCTGCGTTGAGGAAATGTTTTCTAACGCTGCGGCAAGTAATTCATGGTTCGGTGAGGGGGATCTGTATATTAGGCAGATGGATATTGCTGAGTTCTCGACTTTGAGTAGGTCTATGTCTGGGTTTGAGTCGGGTTTGAGTCGGGTTTGTTACCCAAGAGACCAGAGTTCAATTCCCACTAGTACTCCTTGTGGCCTTTGGCAAGTCATTTAACCCTCCATTGCCTCAGAAGAAAGGCCTGGCAATCTATTTCTGGTTACACTGCCATGAAAACCCAGGGGCTGCTGGGTCACCAGGAGTCAGCACTGACTTGACAGCACATTAGATGCATGCATGATGAAGGTGAAATGGGACAGACTCAGGAGTAGTCTAAGGAACAATTTCTTTATGGAAAGGGTGGTGGATGCGTGAAACAGTCTCCAAGGTGAGGTGGTGGAGATGAGAACTGTATCTGAGTTCAGGAATGGATGGGACAAGTACAGAGGATCTCCGAAGAGGAGGAGGGGACTGTAGAGCTTAATAGTTTGAATGAATGGGCTGCTTAGATTGAAGGCTTGGACATTATGGGGGGGTCATTCCAAAACACAAATAGACTGCCTGGATGTGTGGGATAGACGTTTTTCTGGCTAAAATGTCTAGAATCATATTCCGAAACCATGCAGCCCTGCATGTACACAGCGTGAAAATAAGGATCTCAGAACGGGGGCAGGAGGGGGTAGAACGGGGGCGTGGCAAGTCGCAGAGACATAGATTGTGTATTCAGGAAATACGTCCTGAATGTTTCCCGCTGACACCTACATTATACCAGCAGCAACTTGGAATAAGGCCAGGACTTGCAAAAATTTCTGATTTTCAACGTGCCCCGTATAGATGACTGGCTGTGACACGTCTGTCTTGAACTGGTATGTCTGCTGTCTGGGAGGGCACAAGATGCAGTTGTAAAGAACAGAATGCACAGGTGAGGGACGCTTATAAGGTCAAGGAGAAAGTACAAGCGTGCAGCCATTAAGCGTAGTTCTACACCTGCCGCAATTTTAGACACGACATTTTACAAAGATATATTGCTACATACACCTAAAAATGACTTCATAACAAGACCCTCCGAGAGCTTCTCCCTGAATCCCCAGTCCTTATCAACGCATTCGACAAACTCATATGCCTGCACTTTGCATTCAGACGGAGAGAGAGCGAGAGTGTTCTATCATCAGTAAAGATATTTGCATGGGTAACACGGTAGGCGTGCGGCAGTTAAAGGCTCTCTGAGTGTGTTTGGCGCCCAAGCAGCTCTGCTGTACATCTACGCCAGGCATTCACACTAGATATCCTATTTACATACTCGTAGCCGGCATCTTGAAGTAATCACAAACTGCCTGTGCTGTACAAAAGCCATTCTTGCTGATGAATGCAGTCAATACAAAAAGAGTTTTATGTATCATTAATTCCCTCAGTGCTCAAGAAGAACTTTCTCTGACTCCAGATGATACAGCAATCACTCACAATTGTCAACACAATTATCTCCACTCAGCTGTATAAAATAACGGCCGTCATATTTTTAGCTATTTACATTTTTAATGTTCAGAACAAATGCAAAGCTATTGACTTGGGTTATGAGAAGAAAATGCTGTCTAGGTGAGACCTGCAACAAAGCCAAGATGCATTTTCGAGGTCTGATGCCTTTGCTATATGCCTAACCTTTTAGGAATGTCTTTTAGAACCAGATGCAAAGTTTTCCAGTGCAGAATGACAAAAAGCATGAGATGGAAAAGATTCAGAGGAGATTTCTGCTTGGGACTGATCCCATTCAGAGAGTTTAGGGATATACTGTTAACACGTACTTGACCGTGCATTAATGGACCAAGCTATCAGTTTACGCGCTAAACAGAGAGCATGGGGTTAATTCCATACTATTTGCTTAATGTGTAATGAGGAGGGAAATGGGCAGGGTAGGGGCGGAGCACAGGCATATTTGCATAGTGCATTTAGCGGGTTCTGATAGTATGCATTGCCATCAGTATTGCAGTTAGCGTGGGTGCACCTAATGCCAACTCAATGGTTGACGTTACATGCATGTGCCTTAATTACGATTTCTCTCGGAGTGCGTTAGGGTCCAAGTTAGTGTGGTATGTGCTGGGGCCATGTTGTTCACACACCCAATAGGCAGCACACTACTATTGTATATACCACAACATTTATATTCTAAACACGATGCCTTACCCCCCTAAGTACCAGGAACAGAACAGGGTACGTCTGTAGAGATTTTCTGCTCAAGTGTTTGAACTAAATTGACTCTATTGCATAAGCCACTGTATGTTGCAGTAGCACTGGAAACCTTCTTTACCGGCCTAGGCAGAGGCAAACTCATGACCAGAGGTTGGCTTGAAATTGGGAGTTAGTGTTACCAGCAAGTGACTTTGGGTAAGGAATGTTGTCCTGTGATATGGATATGAAACTCTCTCCAGGGGTTTAAGAATGAGAAAGATTCTGACAAAAGCCAAAGGTGTGGGGAAAGTAGATAAAAAGGCGTTGGAAAAGGGTGGACCACACAGGCCCTGGCCCTACCAATAATTTTCTGCTGAACTGTGGTGAAGGCCGTGATTGCAGCCCGACAGGTAGCAGGCTGCTTGCAAGGATCCCATGGGCAGAAGAACTCCTTCTTGACCTCTCTGCTGCTTTCAACATTGCTAAATTTGGCTAAAAATATAACATATGAAAACATATTAAATATAAAATCATATACATTTTAACACAATAATTAAAAAAACACCTTTAAAAGTAAACAAAGCACCATAAACAAAGTATACATATAAATCCATTGAAACATAAATGAAATTATAAATATGAAAACAATGTATGTAAAGGTGATTTAACATAAGAACAAATTAGGACGTACTGCTGTTACTTAATATCCTATAAATTAAAAACATAATTTAATGATAATAAATACTTTAATACATGAAAAACTGACAAAACTGTAAAAAGAACTTTAAGACACATAAAATGAACATACCTATAGAACTATGAACTAATAATTCTATTGATGTTTGCATAAAAGGCAGATTTGCAAGATCATACAATATATAAGTAAATAAATGAATAAATATGCATTACTCAGCACTAAAAAAAGAGAGAAAGAAGAAGCGCAATACAAGGAAAAACTGGAATATCAAATTAACAAAAAAAGGAACATAGCCTTATATTTAAATATAAATATAAAGAAATATAAGGCTATGTTCCTTTTTTTGTTAATTTGATTTATTTATTTACTTATATATTGTATATATGTTCTATAGGTATGTTCATTTTGGGGTATGTTTACTAAGGGGTATGTTTACTAAACCGTCTTAACGTGCGCCCAGCGATAGTGTGCAGGCTGCCATAAAAGGAGTGGGCATTTCAGTCTTAAAGTAGCAAAACGGGATTATCGCGCGATAACGCGCGCTGCTGCGCACATTATCGGGCGAAGCGCCGCTAAGCGCGTTAACGCACGGTAATCTTAAGTAGGTGTTCAGACATGAAAACATAGAAACAGAGGTGCAGCACAATGGTTAATGCACTGACTGAGGATACAGGGGTCATGAGTTCAATCCCCCAGTGTGCCTAATGCATAAGGCTGGTTGAGGCATCAGCTTTGACATGTAAATATTGTTTCTTGAGGCATTTTATTTGTATTTTAATTATTGCTGCCAGCAAAAACACCCTCACGTGCCGTAACCTAAGGTGCCGCATAAGGCACCCTATAAGGCACTCCATAGGGCACATTATAAAGTGCACTGTCCGCCACAGCACCCTATAATGTCCCCTATAGGGCACCCTATAAGGTGCTCCATAGGACACCTTATAAGGCACCTTATATGGACTGTAACCATAAGACACCTTATGGTTACAGTACTCTGAGGGTGTTTTTGCTGGCAGCACTAATGTACATTAAAAAGAGCCAATGCTTTGGACAGCCCTATCAAGTAACCCTACTGTGGGTTTGAACCCATGACCTCCGGCTCCACAGGCAGTGAAGTAACCAGTGGGCTACAGCTCTACAGCTGCTAACAAACTCCTGGCTGGCTGCAGAAGGACTGCACGTCACCACACAAACAGTCTGCTGTGATCACCAGGATAGGGTTAACCCACCCGTACCCATGATGCACTGCACATGCAAATCAGCAGTCTACAGATGATCACAAGATGGGATATGCACCCCCACAGCACCTCGGCCTGGTAGGGGGAACTGACCGTGTGTGTTACTGGTACAGAGTAGCTACACACCGTCACATTGTGTGGGTACTGTGCTCACCCTGAGGATGAGGTGGGGCGCCCAGCACCAGGTCCACAGCACCTTCCATGGTAGAAATAGGCCATGCTGCAGGTCCCCATCAGTGCTAGTGTGTGATATAGGAGTTTCTGCAGACACACCTTGTATACAGCTGTATTTTAGAGTCAGATTTAGCCCCCTTATGGACCCACAGGCAGATTGTGTACCACCACGCTCTGGGACTGAGGTTGGGAAAAAGGGTCTCCCACCAACAGATCCACATTCTACCTCTCTGCAATGGTGGCGGTAGAGAGGATCATCAACCCCAGTCCTGCTGGGGAACAGACACCTTACAGTGCAGTCAATGCAGCTCTGTACACATCCATAAAGCAATAGCAGACAGACATTAGGCCTGGAAATGCTCAGCTTCACCCTACCACTTTCTGATATTCTCCTGCAGCAAGCCTCCAGCCACTGCACCCTGCAAGGTGTTCCAGCAAGACACATACTAGCTGCTGACAGTCTGCTAGCTAGTCTATAGTGCATGTTCCTGGAGGCAATGCATGCACCCAGAACTGGGATGTCAGCATACACACCAAGCAGATAAGTCAGTGATTGGTCCCCAAAAGGGAACCCATAAATATCACATGAAAAAAACAGTGTACAGCACTATGGGGGAACCTAGCCATGCCGTGGTCACTGCTCAGTCAGGGTGAGAGTGATCTCCCAGCAGGACATGCTATGGCCACCCTGTCTGTGCAGGTGGTGGCCGGGCACTACAATGTCCCAGCCATTGCCTTATGCCCTGTGCAGATGCATCCTGGCCAGGCCACCCTGTCCGGGCTATACCCATGGTACCTTGCTCCTCATTATGCACATTGACAGGCCAATACTGGCAACAGTGCTAGCAGTGTGGGCTGTGGAGTGTGTTTGCAGCCACCACACACTGGATAGACAGACACACACTCCCACACCTATGCCAGCATTGTACAACTATAGAGGTGTTTGGCAGCCCTGGCCACCGCTCCAGTCCTGGGCACAGTGCAGGCATGGCTATGGTACGCAATACTGTTGGGGTCACTCCCCAGGGTGGTAAACACTGTCAGACACAAGACCTGTAGCACACTCCACAGACATCAGAAAGGTTGCTATGATGCAGCTCACTCAGAAAATTGTACTTAACCTCGGAATTGCTATCTGCCAGTAATCATAGCAATCTTTTCATAGCTGTGTACAGTGTTCCCATGTTTAGGGTGGCATTGCTAAGGTATGCAAGAGCTAGTAATGGGAGATGCATGCAGGGCCCAACAACCTGCCTCTCCAGGAGGCTTCGGATAATGGAGCCTGTGGTTGCGTGTGTGTCTGCCCCTGTTGGCCGCTGCTCTAGGGCAGAGGTTCCCAACTCCAGTCCTGAAGGGCCAAACACTGTTTGGATTTTCATGCTGTCCCTGATGAATATGCATGAGATACATCTGCATACCATGGGGCAGTGCATAGAAATGCAGCACAGGCATCTTTATTAGAGGCAGCATGGAACCTGAATGGTGTTTTGCCCTCCAGGACTGCATTTGGGAGACTCTGCTCTAGGTAATGCGCATGTTTATGGTGTCTGTGCTCTGTAGGGTAAAATGTAGGTGTTTTGGGCATGTTTACATCATCTGCAATAAAGGTTCTGTCTGTATTAGCACGTTTTAGTAGTGGGTAAAATATGGGGACTGGGTTGGCAGGAACTTGAAACTGTGACCTTCTGCTTCTGAATACACTGGCTGTGTGCACTGCACCACTGTGTTGCCACAGAGACAGTGCATTCCCTGGTGATACCATGACTGTTCGTCAGAATGGGCCTGTCTGTTGCAGTGCATGGCACCCACCTACACAGGGCTAGGCCATGGTCTGCTCTGGACAGCTGCCATTGCCCCCTCCACCACCAGTATCCCTCTGCCACCATGCTGACATGCTCTTCTGCTGGTGGTGCTGGTGGAGCACAGTCTCAGGCCATCCAGTGTGCGGGTAGGTGGCTGCCTATGGCACGGGTTCTGGGGTAGGGGTGCCTGCATAGCTGTCCACGCTTCCCCCAAGCACCGCATGCCAATGTTCCGTGCCCGACAGGGTACCTGCTGGGTACTATCCCCTGTGACACTGTGAGAAGCACACTCATGCCCATGTTGGGCCCTCAGCAGTTGCTGTCTGGCTGCTCTACTGTTTCAGCATTCCTATGGGCCAGCTAGGCATCACCCTAGTCCGCACTGTGGGCCAGCTGCACCGCAGCATGTGCCGCCTGCGGCCCTCTGTGTCCCTTTTTCCAGCATCTGTCCAGTTGCCCGTTCCAACATGCCCGCCTTGCTGTTGTGGAACATGTGGAAACCAATTCTGTGTCAGCAATGTACAGCATAGCCAGGGAGCCCCAGAAAAGTGATAGTAGTGATACATTTGCACTGACAGCATAGTGCCCTGGTATGAAAGGCCACTATGGTGATGGCGCAAATGGGGCATGGGGGCTGCAGGCAGGACATGCAGTGGGGGCTACTGGGGCACAGGATGGACTAGGTGGTTGCCGAGGTGGCATATAGGAACGCAGAAAATGGAAACCAGCAAGACAGCAACTGACCATGGTCAGACATGCCCATCAGTCCGTGGCCCACAGTGTTGCATCCAGAAGACACTACCCATCAGGCACCCCAAGGGGCGCATAACATTGACAGGTGGTGCCTGGGGAAGCGTGGACATCTATGTAGGCACTCCTACCCCAGAATCCACACCTTAGGCAGCCGCCTACCTGCCCCCTGGATGGCCTGAGATGGCGCACCACCGGCACCGACAGCATATGGTCATGGCGGCATGGCAGAGGGGGTGGGTGATTGTGCTGGAGGGAGCAGTGGCACCCATCAGCAGTGGACCTAGGCCATGCCCTGTACCAGAATGTGATGTGCAGTGCAACAGAAGAGGTCTGGCCGAGGAACGTAAAGATAGCCCCAGGGACCACTATGTTGCTGTGGCAACAGTGTGGTGCAGTACACTCAGCCAGCATGTCCAAGAGCAGAGGGTCAGAGGTTTAGGTCCCATCTGTGGATCCTGCAGAGCATCTCCCCATAGTTTTAGCCCACAATGCAGCCACAACAACAACATGGGCAAACCCCAAAGCAGTGTTGCACAGGGGTACAGACATCCACTCACAAGGGCTCCACTATCCACAGCTTCATGGAGTGTCAGGCTGTTGGCCCCAGCACAGAGCTGCAGTTATCACCAGATTACTACTACTACCCCCTGCACAGATTAGCAATGCCGGCACTGTGCTCAGGACCAGTGTGGTGGGCAGGGTTGTCAACCACCTCCATCTCTGCACAATGCTGAGATAGGTGTGGGAGTGTGCGTATGTCTCTCCATTGTTTTGTGTCTGCCAACACCTCACTGAGCCCACATTGTTCATACTGCTTCCAGCATTAGCCTGCAACTGTGCATAATGAGGAGCAAGGTATTGTGAGTATGGCCCAGATAGGGCGGAATGGCCAGGATGTATCTGCACATGGTGGAGGGCAATGGCTGGGACACTGTAGTGCTCGACCACCACCTGCATGGACAGGGTGGCCACAGCATGTCACGCTGGGAGTCACTCTCACTCTGACCGAGCAGTGACCATGGCATGTCTATGTTCTCACATAGTGCCACACATTATTTGTTTCCAGTGATACCTGTGTGTTCTCAGTTTTGGGGCCCAAGCACAGAGATGTCTGTGCTGTGCATCCCATCTCTGGGTGCACAGGGTTCCCCTGTGAGCATGCACTATAGACTGGTTAGGGGGTTGTCTGCAATTTGTCTGTGCATGGTGGGAACACCTTGCAGGATGCTGCAGGTGCAGTCTGACTGTGCTGTCTGTTGATGAATGGCAGACCGTGGCGTGGGGCAGTTGAGCCTACCCCAAGCATCACTGCTGATCTGCAATGGTCACAGGTATGGCACTGGCTCACAAGCCCAGGAGGGTTGTCATCCGTCAGCAGGACTGTGGTTGCTGGTACTGCAACCATGCTGCAGGGTGCAAGCACCTGTCCCACCACACCCTCATCTACAAAGGGGTGATTGAAGCCCCTTGGGGTATATAGCACATACCACTTCAACCCATAGTGGCAGTGCTACATTGCCCTCATGCAAGTCTAGACACCCCACTGCCCTGATAAGAGGTACCCATGGCAGCCAGACTTAATACCAGGTACATACTAATCTAGGTGGTGTCCGGTCCCACAGGACCACATGTGACTGCAGAATACAACTGGAACAGATGCACTTTTGGTTGTACTGCTGGGAACACCTGTCACACACTGGCAGTGCTGGGGATGTGCAGTAGGGCCTATCTCTAGCACCACATGTACTGTGGACCTAGTGCTGGGCACCCATCCTATCCCTCAGGGTGAACACGGAACCTGCACAATGGCACGGTTCGTAGCTACCCTGGGCCAGTATCATGCACTGTCAGTCTGTCTTATTATGCTGCAGTACCGGAGAGGTGCAGACCCCATTTGATGGTCAGCTGTAGGCTGCTGTTCTGCATGTGCAATGCATCATGGGTGCTGGTGGGGTTACCCTATCCTGGTACACAGAGCAGACGGTTTGTACAGTGACCTGCAGTCCTTCTGTACCCAGCCTTTGCTGTGCAACAGGCCATAGAGGTAGAGCCTACTGGTTAGTACACTGACATTCTAGGTGGAGGTCATGGGTTCAATTCCTTGTTGTTCCCTCCTGTCCAAGGCAGATATTTTGCTTGCCTGTGACAGTCATGTCTTTGCAGATCCGTGCTGCTAGACCATAGTACCCTCACCACAGTTGCCAGCAATCCGTATAAGGTGTTATAAGGCTCCTAATTCGGCACAGTACAAGGCACGTTACAAGGCACTGTTATTAGGCACGTTATAAGGCACGTTATCAGGCACAGTACAAGGCACGTTATAAGGCGCGTTATAAGGCACCTTATTAGGCACAGTACAAGGCACATTAAGGCACGTGCCTTGTACTGTGCCTAATAACAGTGCCTTGTAACGTGCCTTATAAAGTGCCTTATGATGCGCCTTCTAACGCGCCTTATAAGGCGCGTTACCTGACACGGCTTGCCATAATGATGCCCCGCCCACGCCTTTATATGGGCATCTGTACCTTTACAGTGGAACCTAATGTGAATGATATTACCGCAGTTTAGTAAACATACCCCATTGTTTACATATTTATAATTTCATTTATGTTTCAATGGATTTATATGTATACTTTGTTTGTTTATGGTGCTTTGTTTACTTTTAAAGGTGTTTTTTTAATTATTGTGTTAAAATGTATATGATTTTATATTTAATATGTTTTTATATGTTATATTTTTAGCCAAATTTAGCCCCTGATGAAGACATAGCGAAACACGGCCTGTGTCGGGGCATTGGCTGAAAGTGGTTTAATAAAAGTATTCTTCCTGTGCTATCCACGTTTCTGACTGGGTTTGTTCGGTGCACATGGATTCGCGCTTTTGTGTTGGACTGCTTCAGAATCAGCAGCCATGGAGGAATACCTTCAGGCACTCGAGGTTCACATTGCATTGATGCTGGAGAAACAGCTGGCTGATGCTTAGGTGCCCATGGCATTGGCATCACACATTGTGCAGTCAATCCTCGAAATGCATGCTCTACCTATGGAGGCATCGACATCAGGGCATCGTCGAGATAAGAATCCAGTTCCTGGGGGTGGGCTATCTCTCTCATGAGTGTATTGGGTTCCAATGTCCTAACAAAACCTCGGAAGCACTTAATGCATCATCAATCCCATTGATGCTCCCATTTTCCTTGAAGCCAGAGAGAGCTCCGGGCAGTCTCAGAGGTACTTTGACTTCCTTTTGGAGTCTAATTCTGATGGCTGGGTCACCAATATGGAATCGAAGATCCTGTCAGAGGCAGGTCTCCTGAGCTTCCATCAGACCCCTCCCCTCCACATGAATGGCGGAAGTATCCTCCAGAGGACATGTCCTTCCAGGACTTCATGAGGGATATGGCCAAGACCATCCCATTTTCACTGGAGATGGAGGATGAGCCCAGGGTGGAGGAGTTGGAGATCCTCCTGTACTTCTTGGCACCAAAGGAAGCAGTGACAGTGCTGGTTGTTTACCTAATCCTATAAAGACTGCAAATGAGGATGTGGGAGAACCCTCTCACTGTGCCCTCAGTCAGTAGGAGACTGTACTCAATGTACTGGGTTCAAAAGGCCCCGGGATTTGAGAAGCCTCAACTTCCACACCACTCCTTAGTGGTGGAATCAGTCCTAAAAGGGATTAAGAGCACCATGATCCAAGAAAAAGATTTAAGCATCATCATGGATAATACGTTGAAACCCTCCACCCAGTGTGCAGCAGCGGCCAAGAAGGCAAATAGAATGCTAGGAATCATAAGGAAAGGAATAGAGAATAAAACAAAGGATATTATAATGTCTCTGTATTGTTCCATGGTTCGATCGCATTTTGAATATTGTGTGCAATTCTGGTCGCCGTATCTTAAAAAGGATATAGTGGAATTAGAAAAGGTACAGAGAAAAGCCACCAAAATGGAAAAAGGGGATGGAAAGATACCCCTATGAGGAAAGACTTAGAAGGTAAGAGCTCTTCAACTTGAAAAAAAGATGGCTGAGGGGAGAGGTCTATAAATTAATGAATGGAGTAGAATAAGTAAATGTAGATCAGTTGTTTATTCCTTCAAAATATAGAAAGACTAGGGGACCTGCAATAGAGCTACAATGTAGCACATTTAAGACTAATTAAAGAAAATATTTTTTCACTCAACGCATAATCAAACTCTAGAATTCGTTACTGGAAGATGTAATAAAAGCTGTAAGTTTAGCTGGATTTAAAAAAAGTTTGGACAAGTTCCTGGAGGAAAAGTCCATTACCCTTTATTAACATGGAACATGCAAATCCACTGTTTACCCAAGGGACAAGTAGCATGGAATCTGCTACCTTTTGGGAACCTGACAGGTACTTGTGACCTGGACTGGCCACTGTGGAAACAGGATACCTGTGCTTGATGAACCTTTGGTCTGACACAGTGTGGTATTTCTTATATTCTTAAGTTCTTATAACCTTCAGTGCTTTTTTTCACTCCTTGATGGATAGGGGGTCACAGAAATTCAAGTGTTTTCTTTATTTCATTCTCTATTTTTGGAGTTTTATCTTTCAGGGTTCATTTAATGGGGACCAGAATACACTGGGAGGCCCTAGGACGTAACTCCAATCACACTTCTTCCTTTCTCAAATAACTGTCAAGTCCAGAGTTTGTTCTCTAAACCAAGGGTTTACTTAAACTTTAGGCTTGTTGATTATAATAACAATTGACAGAGATGGAAAAATTGTAACTATATTACATGCAGTAAACTCCTCCCCTTTACTCCAAAATTGGTTAGAAGCAGAAAAAAATGTTTCCTCCTTTCAATGTGTTATAGTACATGGCAGGGTTTAAGTAATCTTTCTTTTATGCTGGATAAGAAAATCCAACTTTTTCCATTTTCTGTCCACTCATAGTAAGTACCTCTTATGTTTTTCCCTGAGTGGGAACCATTTTTCCTGAATAAATAAGTTTCTTGGTGTACATGTAGCTGGTGACAGTGCAGGCACAGGATCCTCAATACTGTCCTGGGTCTCCCTCCGACTCTGGTGTCACCAGTTACTTTTCACTAGGTTTGGTAGTGTCTGTAGATAGAGGTCTCTGATACTCCTCTGCTGGTCTATTGTACTTCATAGAATCCTCTCCTTCACATCCAAAGGACAAGGTTCCCCTATTCACTTCACAAGCAGGAACAGTGGGCGTGCTGGCAGGTTTTGCACACTCACCTTCCCATCTGCTCCCTCCTCCATGTCTCCTATGTCTGCAGCTCCACTCAGGATGTGTTAGGATCTGGGGAGTAGCCACCCTTACCTGCCCCTTAAAGGCAAATGCCTTATGTCTACATGGTAAGATGACTGCGTGCCAAAGACGAGCCTGCTTTTGGGGGTGTTTATATAGGAATTGGAGTTTCCCTCCCAGAGTGATGTAACCAGGCAGCAAGCAAGCTCCCCTGTTCTGGAAAATGCTAGTTCTTCTCAAGCTTAGATTGTGGTACACCACTAGGAACACTGGATGGCATCGGTTGCTCAAAGCAATGCTATTGAAACAGTTCAGCCTGTCCATTGTGCGAGAATGTTGCTCGCACAGGGCCCCGCGCTTCAGGGGACCTCATGCCAACAATATCCCACACATGCTATTCAGCACCCAGCAGGGTCAACTTTAGAGGGAGCCAGAGAGACCCCGCCCCACCTCTGTTCAGGCGCCGAAGTGAAGAGCACCGTTTATCTTCACTTCGGCAGCTGTGTTCTACTATAGGCCACTAGCGCACCGGAGGTCAACGGGAATTTCTTGTTTCCCGGCGCTCAGCGTGCCAGCGGCCTATACCAGAACACTGCTGCCAAAGTGAAGAAAAACGGTGTTCTTCACTTCGGCGGCTGTCAGAGTTGAGCCGGGGCCTCTCCGGCTCCCTCTAAAGCCAGTCGGAGAGCAGCAAGGCTCTTGCGGGGGGGGGGGGGGGAGGGGGGGCTAGGACTTGAAATATCTGATGGGAGAGCTAGGACTGGACAAAGGCTAATGGGGGGCTAGGATAGCACTAGAAATGGGCTGATGGAGGTGCCAGGATCGGAAATGGGTTGATGGGGGGGGGGGGGCTAAGATTGGAAATGGCTGATGGAGGAGGTAGGACTGGAAATGGGATGGTGGAGGGGGTAGGATAGCACTGGAAATAGCTGATGGGGGAGCAAGGACTAGAAATGGGCTAAGGGGCTAGGATTGGAAATGGACTGATGGGGAGGCTTGAACTGGAAAAGGGCTGATGGTGGGGCTAGGATAGGACTGGAAATGCCTGATGGGAGGCTGGGATTAGAAATGGGCTTATGGGGTGATGCTTGGACTGGAAATGGGCTGATGGGGGAGCTAGGATTACAAATGGGCTGATGGAGGTGCTAGGATAGGACTGCAAATGGCTGAGAGGGAGCTAAGATAGGATTGGCAATGGCTGATGGGAGGCTAAGATTGGAAATGGCTGATGGTGAGCTAGGATTGGAAATGAGCTAATGGGGGGCTAGGATAGGACTCAAATGGCTAATGGGAGCTAGGATTGGAAATGGCTGATGTAGGCTAGGATTGGAAATGGACTGATGGGGGGGTCGGACTGGAAATGGACAGATGGGAGCTAGGATAGAACTGTAAATGGCTGATGGGGGCTAGGATTAGAAATGGGCTGATGGGGTGAAGCTTGGACTGGAAATGGGCTAATGGGGGAGCTAGGACTAGAAATGGGCTGATGGGGGTCTATGACTGCAAAGTGCTGATGGGGACTAGGATAGGACTGGAAATGGGCTGATGGAGAGCTAGGATAGGACTGGAAATGGCTGATATAGGGTTAGGATTGGAAATGGCTGATGTAGGCTAGGATTGGAAATGGGATGATGGGGGGCTAGGACTGGAAATGGGCTTATGGGAGGGCTAGGATAGGACTGGAAATGGCTGATGGGGGAGCTAGGACTGGAAAAGAGCTGATGAGGGGCTAGGATAGGACTGGGAATGGCTGATGGGCTATGATAGGAATGGAAAGGGATGATGGGGACTAGGATGAGAATTGGGCTGATGAGGGGGGCTAGGATTTGAAAATGGCTGATGGGGGGCTAGGATAGGACTGGAAATGGCTGATGGAAGGGCTAGGATTGGAAATAGATTGATGGAGGCTAGGATAGGACTGGGAATGGCTGATGGGAGGGCTAAGATTGGAAATGGCTGATTGTGGGCTAGGATGGGAAATGGGCTGATGGGGGGGGGGCTAGGACAGGAAATGGGCTGATGGGTGGCTAGGATAGGACTGGAAATGGCTGATGGGAGGCTAAGATTGGAAATGGCTGATGGTGGGCTAGGATTGAAATTGGGCTGATGGGGAGGCTAGGACTGGAAATGGGCTAATGGAGGGGCTAAGATAGGACTGGAAATGGATGGTGAGGGCTATGATTGGAAATAGGCTGCTGGGGGCTAAGATATGACTGGAAATGGCTGATGGTGGACTAGGATTGGAAATGGGCTGATGGGGAGGGCTTTGACTGCAAAGTGCTGATGGAGATTAAGATAGGACTGGAAATGGGCTGATGAGGGGCTAGGATAGGACTGGAAATGGGCTGATGGGGGGCTAGGATAGAACTAGGAATGGCTGGTGGGAGGGCTAGGATTGGAAATGGTTGCTTGTGGGCTAGGATGGGAAATGGGCTGATGGGGGGGCTAGGACTGGAAATGGACTGATGGGTGGCTAGGATAGGACTGGAAATGGCTGATGGGAGGCTAAGATTGGAATTGCTTGTGGGCTAGGATGGGAAATGGGCTGATGGTAGGGCTAGGATTGGAAATGGGCTGATGGGGGGCTAGGATAGGACTGGGAATGGCTGATGGGGAGGCTAGGATTTGAAATGGAAATGGCTGATGGGAAGCTAAGATTGGAAATGGTTAGGATTAGAAATGGGCTGATGGGGTGGGGCTTGGACTGGAAATGGGCTGATAGGGTGGGAGGCTTTGACTGCAAAGTGCTGATGGGGACTAGGATAGAACTGGAAATTGCTGATGTAGGCTAGGATTGGAAATGGGATGATGGGGAGGCTAGGATAGGACTGGAAATGACTGATGGTGGCTAGGATTGGAAATGGGCTGATGGAGGACTAAGATAGGACTGGAAATGGCTGATGGGGGGCTAGGAAATGGCTGATGGGGGAGCTAGGAAATGGCTGATGGGGGGCTAGGAAATGGCTGATGGGGGGCTAGGAAATGGCTGATGGGGGAGCTAGGACTGGAAAAGGGCTGATGAGGGGCTAGGTTAGGACTGGAAATGGCTGATGGGGGGCTAGGACTGGAAATGGGCTAATGGGGGTGCTAAGATAGGACTGGAAATGACTGATGGTGGCTAGGATTGGAAATGGGCTGATGGAGGACTAAGATAGGACTGGAAATGGCTGATGGGGGGGCTAGGATTAGAAATGGGCTAATGGGGGAGCAAGGATAAAATGGGCTGATGGGAGGGCTAGGATAGGACGAGATGGCTAATAGAGGGGCTAGGATTGGAAATAGGCTGATGGGGAGTCTTGGACTGGAAATGGACTGATGGGGGGGGGCTAGAATAGGACTGGAAATGGCTGATGGGGGCTAGAATTAGAAATGGGCTAATGGGATGGGACTTGGACTGGAAATGGGTTGATGGGAGAGCTAGGATTGGAAATGGGCTGATGGGGGGTGGCTAAGTTAGGACTTGAAATGCGCTGATGGGGGTTAGGATAGTACTGGAAATGGCTGATGGGAGGCTAGGATTGGAAATGAGGTGATGCGGGTGGATTGAAGAATGGGACTTGAAGGGAGCGGATGCTGGGTGGGGCTGGAACTAGAAGGGAGCTGATGTTGGGGGAGGACTAGGAGATGGGACTAGGGGAGTGAGGATGGGGAGGGGAAAAGATATTTTGTGTGGGAGGGAAGAAAAATCTATGCTTGGCCGTATATTGGGAGAGTAAGTGGGAACTGAGGATGGAAGGGTGAAATCTGAGTGGATGAAAAAGGAATAAAGAAAGATATGGAGGAAAGAACAAAAGGGGAAAGATCAGTATGTTAAAGCAGATGTAGAAGATAGGATGGAAAAAATCTAGAAAAGAGAAGAAAGGACAAATGGACAGCAAACAATGGAGAGTTAGCAAAGACACAAAGAAACCAGAAGAAAGTGACTGGAGCAATTGCAACTGAAAAATTAAATGCACAAACAACAAAAGTTAGAAAAATACTTTTTTTATTTTGAATTTATTAACGGGACTATGTCAGCTCTAGGAAATGTGCATCGTTAATGCGTTTGCATTTTGTTTAGTACAAGAGGAAATTAATTTATAGTTTTATTTCTCCAGTATTGTTGTACATTACATGGTTGGCTTTTGGGGTTCCCAGTTTAATTATTGTCTTCATATTTCTAAATTGTGATGCCTTGTTCTTGTTTGGTGCATGTGTAACCGAGCTGAGGTATTCTGTTCATGTAGTTTCTATTTGACAGTGCAACTTGTTCTCTTTTCCCAGTAGGAGATGTATTGGTATTCTCTGAGATGTATTGGTTTAATATATGCAGTGTTGCCTTTTGATAGGTAGGGTTGGTGCTTTATGAGTCCTGGTAGTACTGTTATGATATGGTGGGTTTGCTATGGGTTCTAAATGTAACGCGAATCTCATGGCTATGGTGGGTTATAACCTGAAGCAGGGTCTAAGAAGCTGATGACCCGAAACGCAGGACTGTGTCGTTATCCACCGCTTTTGAGGATTTCTGTGACAGCGTTTGGGACACAGCTAAGTACTTCTTGCAAAAACAATTTATTTAGCAGTTAAAAGGTTTCTGCATTTTGATTCAAAAGAACGCGAACTGCCAGTTAAGTTTCTTGCCAGGGGTTCAACTGCCTGACAAAAATATAATTTTTTGTTTGGAGAGGTTTTTTGATAGAGGGTACCTGTTCACTTTTTGAATAGTATGGGTTCTAAATGGGCAATGTCTATAGTACTTCCTAATGTGTCTGGCGGTTGGCAGTGGAGGTAGAAATCTGATAGTCTTTCTTTATGCATACACTCATTAAGAGACACATTTATTAAAAGTTAGTGCACATTAACATTATGTAAATATTTATGCAAATGAGGCCCCTCATGCACATGAGGACCCACAATGAGTCTCCGCACATGGCCCCACACTGCCCTTGGGCCACCCCTGCTACTATTACTAATCATTTGCATAGTGATACAGGGCGTATACTATTATAGATACAAAAAAGAACAACAGGGGCCAGAAGGAAAAAGGAAACAGAGGGCTGGTTAGTAATTGAAGTCAATGAAGGGAAAGGAGAAGAGTAGAGTGAAGCCTACAGTGCTTTGAGAGGACATTTTGTTTGAGTTCTACCTCTGTGCACTAATCTTTTTACTTGGTGTAACTAATAGGTTATTGATTTTGTTTTTTTGCTGATCTGGGAGCATAGCTGGGATGTTTCCTGACGAAAGTGGTTAAGCAGATGTTTGAGTTGCTTCAGGGACTATTTTTGGTGGAGGGATATTATTCCTGAAGGTTCCAGAAAAGGGCCCCGTGCGAGTGCTGGGGAGAAGCTCAGTGCAGCTCCCTGGACTAATAGAGCCAGTGGAGTGCGCACTGTAAATGCTTAAGGTAATGTGATAGGCTATGGCCTAGAATAGCCTGCATAGCCTGCAGAAGTAAGAAAGGCCTGTAAGTTAGGCCTGAGTCCCAACCCCCACTTGAGAATATTATAGCTGAGCAGAGCTGAAAGCCAGTAGAAGTTAGAAAACTGCTTTGATAAGAATGCAAGAAACTTCTATTTAGCTCCTTTATGTTGATAACAGATGTGTTCCAGTATCTTGCTTTCACACATTCTCTAAGCTGAAGAGGGACCTTGTAGCAGAATGTGATATGTCTAGAAAACTGAGCCATGGCTAGAGAGGCCTGAGCAGGGGGAACAGGTGTTATGCCCGGTCAGCGGTCCCCATTGGAGGGAGGTGGAGGGGGCACCGGGACCAATGAGGAGTTTGTCTGTATAGAACTGATGAAGAAAGGTATAAAAGTTGTTGTTTTGTTGAACTCCATTGCTCAGACCATTTTGAATGTGACAGTGCCTGAGACTGTGCACAAATAAATTGGCTTGAATCTTAGTAAATAGACTCCTGGTTTTATTTGTTGCGGACACTTCGCTACAATAGTAAGATCATTTTGAAAAACTTTTGATGAGTTGTAATTTCTGTGCCTGTAGGTACGCGATTGAGGGCACGAGGAAATTAGAAATACGTATCTCACAGTGTTTTTGATTTATCTATCAGATAAATTTGAGAGGAGTCTGAGGGGCCACTGTAGAGAGACTTTGGGGCATGTTTACTAAAAGCCGTACAATTGCGTGCCGCACAATAGCGCACGGAAACGCGGCACTCAAACGCTCAGAAACGCTCTTAAACGCCCCGCACAAGTGCGCGTGGGCCCCGCACAATTGCGCGCCGCACTAACGTGCCCCGCACAAGTACCCGGCCCGCAAATGTCCGATAGAGGCGTGGAAAGGCATTCTGAGGGCGGAGGAAGGCTCCCGAGGGGCGGAGAGACGGGGTCAATGGGCGGGGAAGGGGAGGGGAGAGGCTCCCCGCACAGTATCGGGGACGAATTTGCAGGTTAAAAATAGCGCGAGTGAAACACTCACGGTAGAGGGCATTTAAAGGGAAGAGAAACCATTTCCGTCAGCAATGTACAGGGAAACCGGGGAAACCTGCAAAACGTGAGCTGTGTGATACATGTGCACAGAACAAAAGTGCAAATAAAGATAGAAAAAGACCCAAACAAACATATTAAAAATAGGAAGTCAGCTGGGGAACCCTGATATTAATGGGCAAACATAAGAAACACACCCAGGAAAGCTCCAAAAAAATGAAATGAAGTATGGAAGGGGCTACGGAGCGGAGACCCTTCCAAAAACCATTTCCTTTTTTCTGAGCCTTCCTGGGAGTGTTTGCTATGGTTGCCCATTAATATCACTGTTGCCCAGCTTGGTTATATTTATCCCCAGTTCGTCGTGGTCGGTTGAGGGGTTTATTTGCACTTTTGTCACCAGACAAGGTGACTGAGCCCACAGTACAAATGTGCAGAGCAGGGTTTTTGACTCCTTTGGTCAGGTTTCCCACCCCCAGGGACTGCACTATCACTGTGGCCACAGTGTGGTGCAGCAGACAGAGGCAGTACCTCTAGGACCAGAGGGTCACAGGTTCAAATCCAAGCTGGGGCTCCTGCCAACCCAGTCCCCATATTTTACCCACCACTAAACAGAGATAGTAAAGACACTCCTTTATTGCAGAGAACATAAGCATGGTTCACACACCCATTTTGTACCCAACACTGCACACACCCCTCCTAGTTGTATTAACGTAAAGGATGCCCAACTCCAAGTTAAACCGGCGATACGCTACCTGGGAGTAACGCTGGACCAAAACCTTGACATGAAGAACCACATAGCCAACACAGTCAAGGCAATCTACTTTAAAATCAGATCCCTCAGACACCTACGCATGCTACTTGAACCGGATGATTTCCGTACCATTTATCAAGCCCTTATACTCCCCCATTTCGACTTCTCAAACTCCATACTACAAGGACTCCCCCGGTCCACCCTGAACCCCCTGCAATTAGCCATGAATAGTGCAGCGAGGGTACTCCTCGGGGCATCCAGGAGAGATCACCTAACACCCCTTCTAAAACAGCTACACTGGCTCCCCATTCAAGCAAGGATCAGTTTCAAGACCTTACTGCTAACATTCAAAGCGGCTAAGGGGCTCACCTCTTCCTCTCTCTCCAACCTCATACAACCACTTGCACCAAACAGGCCACGAAGAACAGCAGAATTAAACACACTAGTTATCCCAAATGACACCACAAGATGCACTAGATCAACAGCCAACAGAGCCTTCCGACTCTGCGCCCCGACTTTATGGAACAACTTACCAGCACAAATCAGAGCAGTACCCAACTTGAGTCAGTTCAGAAAGGCACTAAAACATTTCCTCTTCCTTAAATATCTCAATGACAGCTCCGAACATAACCCCCAGGCGAATAGCTTGAGTGGTCAAACAAACAGACCCTCATAACAGGCCAACTTCTCAATGAAATAACAAGCAGTTCCAAGTACTATTGTACCACCTTTGTATATAGTTAACCATGATATCCCTTATCAGATAACCCTCCATTGTATTTAGTTTCCCCTATTTTCGCCAAGTTATACTTCCTGTTAAATGTAACTGACCAGACATATGTAAACTGTCGGATGTTTTCTGTTCAATGTAAACCGCGCTGATGTCTAATAGTGCGGTATATAAGAATTGTTAATAAATAAATATAAAATAAATAAATAACAATGGGCATTACCGACAGCCGAGTCCCCCAAATGCAGTCCTGGAGTGCCACAACTCAATCAGGTCATATGCTTTTCCAAGATACGGACATGCCAGCATGTTGGCGGTAGGGTACAGGTGGTGGAGGGGGCAGTGGCTGCTAGCCACAGAAGACAGTGGCCGAGCCATGTGCAGGCTGGCACGTCCACTGCAACATAGGCCCTGTCGGATGTACAGTCATGGACTTCCCAGGGAATGCAGCACATCTGTGGCAACACAGTGGTGCAGTGCACACAGACAGTGTGTGCAGGAGCAAAAGGTCACAGGTTCAAAGCCCAGCTGGGGCTACTGCCATTCCTGTCCACATATTTTCCCCACAACTAAACCATGTTAGTAAGGGCAATCCTTTATTGCTGGGGATATACGCATTGGTCATACGCCTATCTTTTACACCACCAAGCACAGACACCATGACCAGGGGCATTACCTAGAGCAGAGTCTCACAAATGCAGTCCTGGAGGACCACACACCATTCAGGTTCCATGCTGCCACTCATACAAATAACCGTGCTATATATCTATGCACCACCCCCATGGCATGTAGATGTAGCTCATGCATATTCATGAGGGACAGCAGGAAACCCCAACCAGTGTATTGCAAACCTGGACTGGATTTGGGAACCTCTGCCGTACAGCAGCAGCCAACAGTGACAGACACACCCACACCCACACCCACAGGCCCCATTGGCCAATGCCTCCTGGTGAGGCAGGACATTGGGCCCTGCGTGCATCTCCCAATACCAGCACTTGCATACCTTAGCAATGTCACCCTACACCAGGGTATATGGTACACAGCTCTCAAACGTTTGCTATGAGTACTGGCAGATAGATATCCCTACGTTACGCACAGTCTGCTCTATGAGCTCCATCATAATAATCTATCTGATGTTTGCGGTGTGTGCGTCAGGTCTGGCCCCTGACAGTGTTTACCACCCTAGGGAGGGACCCCCAACGGTATTGCATACCATACCCATGCCTGTACTGTGCCCAGGACTGGTGTGGTGGGCAAGGATTCTGAACCCCTCTATAGTAGCACAATGCTGGCATACGTGTGGGAGTGTGTGTCTGTCTATACAGTGTGTGTTGGCTGCAAACACTGTCCACAGTTTTGGCCTGATGATGTGCATAATGAGCAGCAAGGTACCATGGGTATAGCTCAGACAGGGTGGGCTGGCCAGGATGCATCTGCACAGGGCATAGGGCACTGGCAGGGACATTGTAGTGGCCGTCCACCACCTCCACAGACAGGGTGACCTCTGTATGTGCTGCTGGGCTTTCACTCCACCCTGACTGTGCAGTGATGGCAGCATGGCTAGGCACCCCCATAGTGCTTCATAGCACTTCCCTCATGTGATATATATGGGTCACCTGTTGGGGCCTAGTCACTGATGTATCTGCTTGTGTGTGCTGCCATCCCAGTTGTGGGTGCATGCATTTACAGTGGGACTAACCAGCCGACTGTTCACAGCTGGTATGTGCCCTGCTGGAGTGCCTTGCAGGGTGCAGTGGCTGATGGCTTGATGCAGGGGAATATCAGATAGTGGTGGGGTGCATCTTAGCATATCCAGGCCTACTGTCTGTCTGATATTGTGGTCTGGGGGTGTGTGGGGCTGCTTGGACTGCCCTGTAGGGTGTCTGTTCCCTAACAGGACTGGGGTTGATGGTCCACTCTACTGCCATCATTGCAGGGGGGGAGGAGGGGGGGGGGGTGTGTGGTGTATAATGGGGATCTGTTGATAGAAGACCCTGCCTGTTTGCCACCCTCAGCTTTGGGGGGGGGGGGGGTGGTACATAGCCCACCTAGGGGTCCGTGGGGTTCCCCCTGACTGAGACAGACAGAGATATCCAAGGTGTTCCTGCAGAAACTACCTATCTCACAGATTATGACTGTTTTGGAGCTCTGCCATGGTCTCTCTCAGACATGGAGGGTGCTGTGGACCTGGTCCAGGGCGCCTCATCGCACACTCAGGGTGAGCACAGTTCCCGCACAGTGTGACTGTGTGTAGCTACTCTGTGCAAATTAAACACCCGGTCAGTACCTCCTACCAGGCCAAGGTGCTGTGTGGGTGCACACGGACACGTCCCCCTACCAGGCCGGGGAGCTGTTGGGGTGCATTCCCCATCTTGTGTTCATCTGTGGACAGCTGATTTGCATGTGCAGTGCATCATGGGTATGGGTGGCCTAACCCTATCCTGGTTCCCACAGCAGACTGTCTGTGTGGTGACATGCAGGCTCTCTGCAGCCAGCCAGGGGCTTGCTGGCAGCTATATAGCTGTAGCCCAATGGTTACTTCACTGCCTGTGGAGCCAGCGGTAATGGGTCCGAGCCCACAGTGGGGTTATTTGATAGGGTTGTCCAAAGCTTTTTTTAGATGTAATGTACATATGTTGCTGCCATCAAACACACCCTCAGTGTACTGTACCCATAAGGTGCCTCTGAGGGTGCTTTATAGGGCACCCTATAGGGCACCTTATGGTTGCCGTCCATATAAGGTGCACTATACATTATCCTGTGACGCAACATATATGGTGCCCTATAGGGGACATTCAAGGGTGCCTTGGCGGACAGTGAACTTTAACATGTGCCTTATGGGCCGCCTTATGTTAACACGCTTTGTGAGTGTGTTTGCTAGTAGTGATAACTGAAATAAAAATAGATTGCCCCCTACAGCACTCATCCCCATAATACACACTGCCTCAGTGAGCCTTCTTCATTGGGCACTGTGGGGGATTGAACCCCTGATCTCTGCACCATTGGTCAGTGTCTTAACCATTGTGCTGTGGCTCTGTTCCTATGCTTGGGCATCTGCGCACCGCCTTATGCCGCCCAAAATTAACAGTGCACCGCCTTATGCCGCCCAAAATTAATATGCCTCCTAAAGCACTTTTACCCATTACAGTTAATGCCTCAGCCAGCCCTTTTTGTTGTGCACAATGGGGAATTGAACCCATGGCAGCTGCACCCACAGTCAGTGTCTTAACCATTGTACTATGGCTCTGCTCCTTTGTATGTGCACATCAGGGCGCCACTTAGCCTTCCCACGCACTATTATGCACGGCGCACAATAGCGCGGCGCACAATAGCGCCCCGCGCAAATGTGCGATCGCTTACTCCCGTTTTTTTTCTTTTCTCTGCCTGAACCGCCCACTCCTTATATGGCACAGGCACACTACCGTGGCCCCGCACATTAGGAATGTTTAGTAAACAGACCCCTTTGGGGTATGTTTACTAAACTGCGTTAGTGCGATTCACGTTAGGAGCCGCGGTAGAGACAGAAACCCCAAATAAGGACATGGGCGGTACATCATTGCCGAGAACGCGCCGAGAACGCGCGCTACAAGGCGCCATAAATGAACGAGCGCTACAGGGCACGTTAGCGCGTGTTAATCTTAAGAAGGCACGCAGGCATATAATCACAGAAACAGAGCTGTAGCACAATGGTTACAACACTGACTGATGGTACAGAGATCATGGGTTCAATTCCCCAGTGGGCCTAATGTATAAGGCTGGCTGAGGCAGCACCCTTTATATTTAAGTAGTGATTGTTGAGGCATGTGACATGTATTTTAATTTGTGCTGCCAGCAAACACACCCTCATGGTGGCATAACCTAAGGTGCTGCATAAGGCACCCCATAACGCACTCCATAGGGCACATTATAAAGTGTACTGCCGCCAAGGCACCCTATAATGTCCCCTATAGGACACCTTATAAGGCTGTGAACAAAGCCCTGGCTGGCTGCAGGACTGCACGTCACCACACAAACTGTCTGCTGTGGTTACCAGGATAGGGTTAACCCACCCGTACCCATGACGCACTGCACATGCAAATCAGCAGTCGAGAGATGCGCACAAGATTGGGTATGCACCCCCACAGCACCTCGGCCAGGTAGGGGGAACAGACCATGTGTGGTACTGCCACAGACAGTCACATTGTGTGGGTACTGTGCCCACCCTGAGGTTGAGGTGGGGCGCACAGCACCTTTCATGACTGAAATACGCCATGCTGCAAGTCCCATCAGTGTGTGATAGGTAGTTCCATTAGACACACCTAGGATACATCTGTGCCCTGCTGTATGTCTCAGTCATGTCTAGTCCTTATGGGCGATGATGCACCCAGAATAGTGCATATCCTGTGTTGGTGCCATAGTTACCTGCTGTAGGTGAAGGGGGGGGGGGTGTATGGACCCATGGGCAGATCATGTACCACCACACAACCCACCCTCTGGGGTTCAGGGTGGGAAACAGGATCACCCACCAATAGATCCACAGTCTACCTCCCTGCAATGGTAGCAGTAGAGGGGACCATCAACCCCAGTCCTGCTGGGGAACAGACAGAGCAGTACACATCCGTAACGCAATAGCAGACAGACAGCAGGCCTGGAAATGCTGAGCTGCCCCCCACCATTATCTGACATTCTCCAGCAGCAAGCCTCCAGCCGCTGCGCCCTGCAAGGTGTTCCAGCAAGACACATTCTAGCTGCAGACAGTCCGCCAGCTAGTCCATAGTGCATGGTCCTGGAGGAGCTGCATGTACCCAGAATGGGGATGTCAGCATACACACCAAGCAGATAAGTCAGTGATTGGGCCCCAAAAGAGAACCCATATATAACACACAAAAAAATGCTACATAGCACTGTGGGGGAACCTAGCCATGCCATGGTCACTGCTCAGTCAGGGTGAGAGTGACCACCCAGCAGGACATGCTATGGCCACCCTGTCCGTGCAGGTGGTACCGGGCACTACAATGTCCGAGCCATTGCCCTATGCCCTGTGCAGATGCGGCCAGGCCAGGCCACCCTATCCAGGCTTTTCCCACAGTACCTTGCTCCTCATTATGCACATTGGCAGGCCAATACTGGCAACAGTGCTAGCAGTGTGGGCTGTGGAGGGTGTTGGCAGCCACCACACACTGGATAGACAGACACACATTCCCCACACCTATGCCAGCATTGTGTAACTATAGAGGTGTTGGGCAGCCCAGGCCACCACACCAGTCCTGGGCACAGTGCAGGCATGGCTATGGTACGCAATACTGTAGGAGTCACTCCCCAGGTTGGTAAACACTGTCAGACACAAGACCTGTAGCACATTCCACAGACATCAGAAAGGTTGCTATGATGCAGCTCACTCAGAATATTGTACTTAACCTAGGAATTGCTATCTGCCAGTAATCATAGCAACCTTTTTAAAGATGTGTACCATATTCCCAGGTTTAGGGTGGCATTACTAAGGTATGCAAGTGCTAGTATTGGGAGATGCACGCAGAGCCCAATGTCCTGCCTCTCCAGGAGGCTTTGGATAATGGGGCCTGTGGGTGCGGGTGTGTCTGCCCCTGTCAGCTGCTGCTTTACTGCAGAGGTTCCCAACTCCAGTCCTGCGGTGCCAAACACTGTTCGGGTTTTCATGCTGTCCCTCATGAATATGCATGAGATACATCTGCATACCATGGGGGTGGCGCATAGAAATGCAGCACAGGCATCTTTATCAGAGGCAGCATGGAACCGGAATGGTGTTTGGCCCTCCAGGACTGCATTTGGGAGACTCTGCTCTAGGTAATGTGCATGTTTATGGTGTCCGTGCTCTGTAGGGTAAAATGTAGGTGTCTTTGGCATGTTTACGTCATCTGCAATATAAGTGCTGTCTGTATTAGCACGTTGTAGTAGTGGGTAAAATATGGGGACTGGGTTGGCAGGAACCACAGCTGGGACTTGAACCTGTGACCCTCTGCTTCTGAATACACTGGTTTCGTGCACTGCACCACCTTGTTGTCACAGAGTCAGTACATTCCTTGGTGATACCATGACTGTCCGTCAGACGGGGCCCGTCTATTGCAGTACACGGCACCCACCTACACAGGGCTAGGCCACGGTCTGCTCTGGGCAGCTGCCACTGCCCCCTCCACCACCAGTGTCCCTCAGCTACCATGCTGACATGCCCTTCTGCTGGTGGTGCTGGTGGTGCGCAGTCTCAGGCCATCCAGTGTGCAGGTAGGCGGCTGCCTATGGTGCGGGTTCTGGGGTAGGGGTGCCTGCATAGACGTCCACGCTCCCCCCAGTCCCGCCTGCCAATGTTTTGTGCCCTTGGGGGTAGCTGTTGGGTACTATCCCCTGTGACACTGTGGGAAACACGCTCGTGCCCATGTTGGGCCTTCAGCAGTTGCTGTCTGGCTGCTCTGCTGTTTCAGCATTCGTATGGGCCACTTAGGCATCACCCTAGTCCGTACTGAAGCCCAGCTCCACCACAGCATGTGCCGCCTGCGGCCCTCTGTATCCCTTTCTCCGGCTTCTGTCCAGTTGCCGTTCCGACATGCCCGCCCTGATGTTGTGGGACATGTGCATGCCATAGGAACCCTATCCGATTGTGGGGGAAACCCTGAGCAGCGCTATTTCACTGTGGGCTCCTTCACCTTGTATGGGGACAGAGTATAGACCCTTCCACAATTTATATCTTTTCTATGGAGCTTATTCGGGGGGGGGGGGAGGGGTTGATGTTTCTCATTGATACCACTATTGGCCAGCTTGGTTATGGTTTTTTTCCAGTTTGTTGGGGTCATTCTCAGTGTTTCTGTGCCCTTTTGTTCTGTGCACATGTATCACACTTATCTCATTTTTTTTTTTGGTTTCCCTTCCTGGGCTGTACATTGCTGACGCTGAAATGGTCTCTCTCCCCTGTAATGTGCATTTAACGGCAGGTTTTCATTCGCGTTGGAATTCAGCTCTTCAGATCAGCGTGTCAGTGTGAAGGGAGCCTCTCCCCGCCCACTCTCCGCCCACTGACCCCTTCTCTCTGCCCTTTCTCCACCTTCTGCGGTGCTTTACCACGCCCCGGGGCATTACGATTGTTAGCGCATCATAACGCGCGTTATGTAACGTTAACGATCGTAAGCGCAGCATAACACGCGTTATGATGTGCTTACGATCGTTAACGTTACATAACGTGCGTTATGTACGATTACCGCAGTTTACTAAACATACCCCTTTGTGTTTAAGAGTGAGATGGGTTCTACTGTTTCTGTGTAAAGAAATCTCAAGTTTAAATCTTTTCGGCTCGAGGAAAAGGAGTTTTGGACATTACGTGGTTATCTGTAAAGTAAGGTTTTTCTAAACAAATACCTTGTTGCTGGGTTTGGTGTGCAGTGTGACTCTGGAGTCTTTGGAATTTGTTGTAGTGCTTATCTCTCTGCCTGGGAAAGGTAGTAGAGGAATTATTCACAAACTCTATAGGCGAGAAGAGTCCTTATGTTTGCTTTAGCTTTTGAGACTTGTGAAATTTGTTTCTGTGTGTAACACAAGAGGGCAGCAGTGTTTTGTGAAACAGTGGCAGAAAGTGCAGCTCTGTTACCAAATTAAACACTCTCACGGGAAGAAAACCTTGGAAAGGCACATGAGCGCCAGACCACTGGGCACAATCTGGTTTTGTGAGTGTCATGTCAAGTCTATGCTGACTTCTGGCAACCCAGCAGCTCCTGGATTTTCTTGGCAAGGTGTAACCAGAAGCATTTATTTAACAGGTTTTTCATACCCCCTTATCATTTCAGTCAAAGCAGTTTACATTGTAACTTAAACTTGGCAATTTTCCTGAGGCAATGGAGGGTTAAGTGACTTGCCCAAGGCCACAGGGAGCACTCTAACCAAAGGCTACTCCTCCATTCCAGTCTAAGGTAGTGCTTGCTGAAGGTCACAAGGATTGCCAGTAGGAATCAAACATTTCTCTGTTACCGGCCGATGCAGAAAGACTAGCTGCTCTTTGCATGCAGATAACGCAACTTATACACACAGGTTCTGACACTCCAAATTCAGAAAAAAAGATTGAGACGCATAAACAGAAAAAGGAAAAGTATGCGCAGAAAATAACACCAAGGGGTATGTTTACTAAACTGCGGTAATGTAGCAGCAGCAACGTTAAGGCGCGTTATGTAACGTTAAGGCGCCTTAACGTTACATAACGCACCTTAATGTTCCCGGCCAACCCTCCCCCAAGCGGAAGGAGCAGTCTATTGGTAGGCGGTGATGAGGGGGGGGATGTGAGGATGCTCATGTATGCCCCATGCCCCAGACCCCGCTCCCTAGGCGACCAACTACCCACATAGTAGATGGCCTGGGGCTGCGCACTACCAGCACCGACAGCATATGGCCATGTCAGCATGGCAGGGGGGGTGCCCGTGCTGGAGGGGGCAGTGGCACCTGCCTGCAGTGGACCTAGGCCATGCCCTGTACCAGTATGTGGTGTGCAGTGCAACATAAACGGTCTGGCTGAGGAAAAGTACAGGTAGCCCCAGGGACCAGCATGCATCTGTGGCAACAGTGTGGTGCAGTATACCCAGCCAGTGTGCCCAGAAGCAAAGGGTCACAGGTTCACGCCCCAGCTGTGGTTCCTGCAGAGCATGTCCCTATATTTTAGCCTACAATGCAGATACAACAGCAACATGTGCAAAGCCCAAAGCAGCGGCGAACAGGGGTACAAACACCCACTCACACAGGCTCCACAATCCAAAGCTGCATGGAGAGTCAGGCTGTTGGCCCCAGCATTGAGCTTCAGTTATCACCAGAGCACTACTACTACCTCCTGCACAGTTTAGCAATGTCGGCACTGTGATCAGGACCAGTGTAGCGGGCAGGGTTGCCAACCACCCCTATCTGTGCACAATGCTGCAATAGGAGTGTGTGTGTGTATGTCTATCCATTGTTTTGTGGCTGCCCATACCTCACCGGGCCCACAATGTCCCACTATTACCAGTGTTAGCCTGAATATGTGCATAATAAGGAGCAAGGTGTTGTGGGTATGGCCCAGACAGGGCGGATTGGCCAGGATGCATCTTCACAGGGTGTGGGGCAATGGCTGGGACACTGTAGTGCCCGACCACTGCCTGCATGGACAGGGTGGCCACAGCATGGCATGCTGGGAGGGCACTCACTCTGACCAAGCAGTGACCATGGCATGTCTAGGTTACCACATAGCGCTCTATATTATCCATTTCCAGTGATCCTGTTGTGTCTCCAGTGCTGGGACCCTAATCATGGAGATGCCTGCTTGGTGCACATAGTTCCTCTGTGAGCATGCACTATGGACTGGTTAGTGGGCTGTCTGCAGTTAGACTGTGCATGGTTGGAACACCTATATTGTGCTGTCTGCTGGTGACTGGCAGACAGTGGTGTGAGGCAGTTGGGGTTTTCCAGAGCTAGCCCCATCATTGCTGCTGGTCTGCCACTACCCCAGTGTGTTGTGGCTGCCTACACCTTACTGAGCCCCCAATGCTTGCACTGTTTCCATTGTTAGCCTGCCAATGTGCATAATGAGAAGCAAGGTACTGTGGGCATGGCCCGGAGAGGGCAGCCTGGGCAGGATGCATCTGCATGGGGCAATGGCTGGGACATTGTAGTGCCCAACCACCACCTGCATGGACAGGGTGTCCACCTTTGGTGCATGCAAAATGTCCTTATCCTTTTCCAGTAATGGGTAAAGGTGGGATACAGTCCTTGTGTCCCTCAGTGTGACTTCAGGAACATCCCATTTATCCTGTATCATCTTCTGGATCACTTTGTGCATGGGAAATGCGGTCTACTTAGTTCTTGCCATTTGAAAGAGCGGATCCTCCAACGGTTCCTCCACCCCAGGACTTTAATTGAATGCTGTTTGAAAAGAACTAAATCTAAGGCTGACAAAATCCTTTTTCAGCCTCACTAAATACCAATTCCTAATTGTCCCTCCAGTGAGGCCCACTGAATCATACCCTCCAGCTGCTTGGAGACTGAGATACCAGAGGCAGGAGGGAAGGGCCAGCTACTTATTCAGGGTGATCTCATCAAAATGTGACATGCTCAGTCTCCAAGCTGCTGGAGGGGTGAGACAACCCACAGGTACCTGGACTGGTCTGGGGGGACAATAAGGAATAGTTTTTTTTTAAATGAATGACTGTGTAGATGAATGGTCATCTTGTGGTCAACCTAGGGTTGCCAACAGGCCGATTTTCAGCTGGTCTGGCCGGTTTTCCCATGGCCAGGCTGGCTGCGGCACAGATGTAAAACCGGCCCTTGAAAAGCCGGTTTTTTGCTCTGGCCGCGAGATCGGGAGCGGCCAGAGCAAAAAAACGGCTTTTCTCCCGACTCCCGCAGTCTGTGGAGCAAACACAATCCCCCGTGGCCATGCAGCCGCTGCTTCTGCTTTTCACAGAGCAGTGGCTGTAATATAGTTAATTTGAAAAGGAAAGACAACCTGTGAGGAGCCCACCCCCTCTGACATCACTTCCTCGGGCGCTGCGCTGCAGAAGGATGACCGGAGGGCTCCTCACAGGTTGTCTTTCCTTTTCAAATTACGTTTATTGCAGCCGCTGCTCTGTAAAAAGCAGAAGCAGCAGCTGCATGGGGGCAAACTTCAAAGCAGCACTAAGGGGGGGGAGTGAAGCAGCACTAAGGGGGGTGTGAAGCAGCACTAAAGGGGGTGTGAAGCAGCACTAGAGGGGGGTGAAGCAGCACTAAGGGGGTGAAGCAGCACTAAAGGGGGGTGTGAAGCAGCAGTAAAGGGGGATGAAGCAGCACTAAAGGGGGGTGTGAAGCAGCACTAAAGGGGGGTGTGAAGCAGCACTAAGGGTGGTGTGAAGCAGCACAAAAGGGGGGTGTGAAGGAGCACGATAGGGGGGTGTGAAGGAGCACGAAGGGGGGTTAAACAGCACTAAAGGGGGGTGTGAAGCAGCACTAAAGGGGGGTGTGAAGCAGCACTAAGGGGGGTGAAGCAGCACTAAGGGGGGTGTGAAGCAGCACTAAAAGGGGGTGTGCAGGAGCACTAAAGGGGGGTGTGAAGGAGCACTAAGGGGGGTGAAGCAGCACTAAAGGGGAGTGTGAAGCAGCACTAAAGGGGGGGAAGCAGCACTAACAGGGGGTGTGAAGCAGCACTAAAAGGTGGGTGAGGCAGCACTAAGGGGGGGGGGAGTGAAGCAGCACTAAAGGGGGGTGAAGCAGCACTAAGGAGGGGTGAAGCTGCACGATAGGGGGTGGGAACGAGCACTAAGGGGGGTGTGAAGGAGCACTAAGGGGGGTGAAGTAGCACTATAGGGGGGTGTGAAGCAGCACTACGGGGGGTGTGAAGGAGCACTAAGGGGGGTGTGAAGCAGCACTAAGGGGTGAAGCAACACTAAAGGGGGGGGTGAAGCAGCACTAAGGGGTGAAGCAGCACTAAAGGGGGGTGAAGAAGAACCAAAGGGGTGTGTGAAGCAGCACTAAGGTGTGAAGCAGCACTAAAGGGGGGGGTGTGAAGCAGCACTGAAGGGGGGGTGAAGCAGCACTAAAGGGGTGTGTGAAGCAGCCCTAAAGGGGGGGTGAAGCAGCACTAAGGGGGGGGGGGTGAAGCAGCACTAAAGGGGGGGTGAAGCAGCACTAAAGGGGGATGAAGCAGCACTAAGGGGGGTGTAGAAGCTGTGGAGTGCTTACAAAGCCAAAAGCTAAGATTATAATTTTCTTTCTTCTCTCTGCTGGTTTCTTGCTACCAATATAGAGTTTAACTGTTTGTTTTGGGGGGATATCGCTAATATAAGGTTTAACTGTGGTTATACATAAAGTTTGGGGATATTCAGACTACTGGGACCTGAGTATCCAGATAACAAAGAGTTAAATCTGTTGCACTGCTTGGAGAATAGCTTGCTCTCAGGGAGGGGGTGAAAGTTTGCTCTCAGGGAGGGGCTGTTTTTAGACCATCTTACACCTGGACACATACCGGTCTAAGGCAGTCTGCAGAAGCTGTGGAGTACTTACAAAGCCAAAAGCTAAGATTATAATTGTCTTTCTTCTCTCTGCTGGTTTCTTGCTATTAATATCGAGTTTAACTGTTTGGTTTTTGGGGTTATCGCTAATATAAGGTTTAACTGTGGTTATACATTAAGTTTGGGGATATTCAGACTGACTGCTTTCCTGTGTAGCCTTGGAGCAGATATCTGTGGGTGCCCCAGTTCAGGAACAGCCTACTGGTCAGAGACACTTAGGTTCCCGCCCACCCTACCCCTCACTCCACCCACCCCAGGGTCTGCATTGCCTATATAGTGGTCACATACGTTGCCATCTATCCCTTTAACTTGGGTTACGGCCCACCTCTTCTTCTTCCTTTCTTTCTTTAGTTATTTAGCTGTATTTATATCCCACTTTTCACCGGGTCAAAGCGGTCAATTGGGGGATACATTTAACACGAGGGGATATGAGACACATATGCTAATACTTACAGGGAACATGGGCAATGGAGGGTTAGGTGGCTTGCCCAAGACCACAAGGAGTACCTATAGGACTAAAAATCCCAGTCCCTCCGGCCTGAGATTGCTGTCCCCAGGTGGGACTTGAACCCCTGGCCCTCCGGCCTGAAGTACCTTGTCCTAACCACTAGACCACTCCTCCCTCCTTTCTTCTCCTTTCTTCTTCTTCTAAGACTGCTTATTCAGCATGTCGTGTATTCAGTGCAATAACTGTGGTACATTCATTCCAAGACAATTCATTTGGAACCTAACAGCTTGTCCTCTGTGCTTCAGGTCAGCTGCCATGCATAAAGAACTGACTCTACTAAGGGAAGAACTAGCTGCCATGCATAAAGAAGTGCCCCTACTGAGGGAGGAACTGGCTGCAATGAAGCACACCTCTTATAGGATACAAACTGAACAACGTCTATCACCGCTCCCACAAAGAATCAAACACCCCAGGGACAAATGGATCACAGTGGGTTCTGGTAGATTGAGACCTGTAACACACAGACATCCTATGCATCAAGAGAAGTCCCTGCATAATGCCTCCTCTGCCTTGCCTAATGAGGACAAGGAACTGAGGGAGGAATTGACTGCAATGAAACGCACTTCTTCTAAGATACAAACTGAACAAAGTCCACCACCGCTCCAACAAAGAATCAAACACCCCAGGAATAAATGGATCACAGTGGGTTCTGGTAGATTGTGACCTGTGACACAAAGGGGTATGTTTACTAAACTGCGGTAATCGTACATAACGCGCGTTATGTAACGTTAACGATCGTTAGCGCATCATAACACGCGTTATAATGCGCTAACGATCGTTAACATTACATAACGCGCGTTATGATGCGCTAACAATCGTAATGCCCCGCGGCGCAGTAAAACACCGCAGAAGGTGGAGAAAGGGCGGAGAGAAGGGGTCAGTGGGCGGAGAGTGGGTGGGGAGAGGCTCCCCTCACACTAACATGCTGATTTTCAGAGCTGAATTCCAACGCGAATGAAAACCTGCCGTTAAATGCACATTACAAGGGAGAGAAACAATTTCAGTGTCAGCAATGTACAGCCCAGGCAGGGAAACAAAAAATAAGTGATAAGTGTGATACATGTGCACAGAACAAAAGGGCACAGAAACACTGAAAATGACCCCAACAAACTGGAAAAAAACAATAGCCAAGCTAGCCAATAGTGGTATCAATGAGAAACATCAACCCCCCCCCCTGAGTAAGCTCCATAGAACAGATATAAATCATTGAAGGGTCTATACTCCGTCCCCATACAAGGTGAATGAGCCCACAGTGAAATAGCGCTGCTTAGGGTTTTCCCCACCATCGGACAGGGTTCTTATGGCGTGCACATGTCCCGCAACATCAGGGCGGGCATGTCGGAACGGCAACTGGACAGATGCCGGAGAAGGGGATACAGAGGGCCGCGGGCGGCACATGCTGTGGTGGAGCTGGGCCACAGTGCGGACTAGGGTGATGCCTAGGTGGCCCATACGAATGCTGAAACAGTGGAGCAGCCAGACAGCAACTGCTGAAGGCCCAACATGCGCACGAGTGTGTTTCCCAAAGTGTCACAGGGGATAGTACCCAACAGCTACCCCCAAGGGCATGGAACATTGGCAGGCGGGGCTGGGGAGGACCGTTGACGTCTATGCAGGCACCCCTACCCCAGAACCCGCACCATAGGCAGCCGCCTACCTGCACACTGGATGGCCTGAGACTGCGCACCACCATCTCCACCAGCAGAAGGGCATGTCAGCATGGTGGCTGAGGGATACTGGTGGTGGAGGGGGCAGTGGCAGCTGCCCAGAGCAGACCGTGGCCTAGCCCTGTGTAGGTGGGTGCCATGCACTGCAACAGACAGGCCCTGTCTGACCAACAGTCATGGTATCACCAGGGAATGCACCATCTCTGTGATAACATGGTGGTGCAGTGCACAAAACCAGTGTATTCAGAAGCAGAAGGTCACAGGTTCAAGTCCCAGCTGTGGTTTCCACCAACCCAGTCCTCATATTTTACCCACTATTATAACGTGCTAATACAGACAGAACCTTTCTTGCAGATGAAGTAAACATGCCCAAAACACCTACATTTTACCCTACAGAGCACAGACACCATAAACATGCACATTACCTAGAGCAGAGCCTCCCAAATGCAGTCCTGGAGGGCCAAACACCATTCCGGTTCCATGCTGCCTCTGATAAAGATGCCAGTGCTGCATTTCTATGTGCCACCCCCATGGTATGCAGATGTATCTCATGCATATTCATGAGGGACAGCATGAAAACCCGAACAGTGTTTTGCACCGCAGGACTGGAGTTGGGAACCTCTGCCGTAAAGCAGCAGCCAACAGGGGCAGACACACCCGCACCCATAGGCCCCATTATCCAAAGCCTCCTGGAGAGGCAGGTCTTTGGGCTCTGCGTGCATCTCCCAATACTAGCACTTGCATACCTTAGTAATGCCACCCTAAACCTGGGAATATGGTACACATCTATCAAAAGGTTGCTATGATTACTGGCAGATAGCAATTCCTAGGTTAAGTACAATTTTCTGAGTGAGCTGCATCATAGCAACCTTTCTGATGTCTGTGGAGTGTGCTACAGGTCTTGTGTCTGACAGTGTTTACCAACCTGGCGAGTGACTCCTACAGTATTGCGTACCATAGCCATGCCTGCACTGTGCCCAGGACTGGTGTGGTGGCCTGGGCTGCCCAACACCTCTATAGTTGCACAATGCTGGCATAGGTGTGGGGAGTGTGTGTCTGTCTATCCAGTGTGTGGTGGCTGCCAACACCCTCCACAGCCCACACTGCTAGCACTGTTGCCAGTATTGGCCTGCCTATGTGCATAATGAGGAGCAAGGTACTGTGGGAATAGCCTGGATAGGGTGGCCTGGCCTGGCCGCATCTGCACAGGGCATAGGGCAATGGCTCGGACATTGTAGTGCCCAGTACCACCTGCACGGACAGAGTGGCCACAACATGTCCTGCTGGGAGGTCACTCTCACCCTGACTGAGCAGTGACCACGGCATGGCTAGGTTCCCCCATAGTGCTGTGTAGTAGTTCTTTCATGTGATATTTATGGGTTCTCTTTTGGGGTCCGATCACTGACTTATCTGCTTGGTGTGTATGCTGACCTCCCAGTTTTGGGTACATGCATCTCCTCCAGGACCATGCATTATGGACTAGCTAGCAGACTGTTTGCAGCTAGTATGTGTGTTGCTGGAACACCTTGCAGGGTGCAGCTGCTGGAGGCTTGCTGCTGGAGAATGTCGGGGGGGGGGGGCAGCTGTGCATTTTGAGGCCTTCTGTCTGCTATTGCTTTATGGTTGTGTACAGCTCTGCATTGCCTGCCCTGTAGGGGTGTTTGATCCCTACAGGACTGGGATGATGGTCCCCTCTACTGCCACCATTGCAGGGGGGTAGAAAGTGGATCTGTTGATGGGAGATCCTGTCCCCCACCCTCAGCCTCAGAGGGTGCGTTGGGTGGTGGTATGTAATCTCCCTGTGGGTCCCAGCACCCCCCTTCACTTATATCATGTGACCATGGCACCCACACAGGGTATGCACTTTTCTGGGTGCATCATAGTCCACAAGGGCTAGATGTGACATACAGATGAACACAGGCATATCCTAGGGGTGTTTGCAAGGACTATCTATCACACGTTGGCACTGATGGGGACCTGCAGCATAGCCTATCTCAGCAAAGCCAGGTGCTGTGAGAATGGTGCTGGGCACCATACCTCTCCCTCAGGGTGAGCACAGGACCCGCACACTGTGACGGTCTGTAGCTACTCTGTGCCACTAACACACACCGTCGGCACACCCTACCAGGCTGAGGTGTTGTGGGGTGCATACCCCATCTTGTGATCATCTGTAGACTGCTGATTTACATGTGCTATGTATCCTGGGTACGGATGGGTTGACCCTATCCTGGTAACCACAGCAGAATGTGGGTGTGGTGTCGTGCAGTCCTCCTGTTGCCAGCCAGGTGTTTATTAGCAGCTCTAGCCCACTGGTTACTTCACTGCCCATGGAGCCAGAGGTCATGGGTTCAAAACCCACAGTGGGGTTCATTGATAGGGCTGTCTTAGGCATTGTCTATTTTTATTGTATATTAGTGCTGCCAGCAGAACCACCCTCAGGGTACTGTCACCTTAGGGTGGCTCATAAGGCGCCCTATAGGACGCCTTATACGGTGCCCTATAAAGCGCCTTATAAGGTGCCTTATATGGTGTCCTATAGGGAACATTATAGGGTGCCTTGGCAGACAGCGCACTTTATAATGTGCCCTATGGAGTGCCTTCTAGGGTGCCTTATGTGGCACCTTAGGTTATGCCACTGTGAGGGTGTGTTTGCTGGCATCACTATTAAAGTACAACTAAACTTCCTCACAGCCCAATACTTAACCCTTTCCAGGCCAAGCCCAAAACTTTCAGGATCCAAACTTCTGCCTAAATATTCCTATCAAATGGTATATAATACATGACCATGGCAGAGGGAACGTCACTATTGGAACATATTGAATAAGACGGGTACAATTTTCCTGACATATGCAAACATTAACCTGGCTGCAGAATGTGGATTAAAATATTATAGTAGGCCTTCAAAGGGTTACACATGATGCCTCAGCCAGCCTTATTCATTAGCCACACTGGGGAATCAAACCCATGACCCTTGTACTATCAGTCTGTGTAGTAACCATTGTGCTACAGCTCCATTTCTGTATTTGGATGTCTGCGTGCCTTCTTAAGCTTAACGCGCAGTAACGCGCCCTGTAACGATCGTTGCTGCGCGGCGCCTTATAATGTGCGTTATCGGTAGCGATGTACCGCCCATGTCCTTTTTTCCACTAATGCGGCTCCTAACGCGAATCAAACTAACGCAGTTTAGTAAACATACCCCAAAGACATCCTATGCATCAGGAGGTATCCCTGCATAATGCCTTCTCTGCCTTGGCTAATGAGGATGCCCAATCCAAAGAAAATGAAGGGCCCTTAAATGAGACAGACAATGCCCAATCTCCTGCTAGAGGACGAAATACAAAGAAAACCTCACCAAACGGCAAACTGCTAATACTTGGGGATTCCATCATCAGTGGCACCAACTTGGGAACACAGTTCAATGGAGAGAAGATAGTCAAGTGCCTCCCAGCAGGAATACAAACCAAGATGTTGAAGTACTTAGAGCAGAAAGTGAACACAGATGTGGGAGGTCAAGCTCTGGACGTCACCCCCTGCAAAAGCAGAACAACATCAGAAACAGCCACACTTTTAAACCACACATCAAAAACAAGTGGGAAGATGTGGACAGAACAAAAGCAATGCAAAATAAACACAAGCCAGTTAAATGCTGGAAAGCAATGAGCACAAATGCTCAAAGCTTAGACAACAAAGTTCTGGACCTGGAAGCCCTAATGGTGGAAATGGATTTGGACATTGTGGCCATTAGAGAAACTTGGCTTAATGAATCACAACTCCTATCCTAAAAAGGCTCCACTGGTTACCAAGCAACGCGAGAATCCACTACAAGATCCTGATCACCACATTCAAGGCCCTAAACAACCAAGCACCAATAACTGTCACCAACCTTATACACTTGCAGACTCTCAATAGATCCAGAAGATCAGCAGCTATAAATACACTAACTATCCCGAAACAAGCTATCAGATACACTAAGGAAACAAATAAGAGAGCCTTCAGTATCCACGCCCCTTCAGCCTGGAATGCCCTACCACCAGAATTGAGAGCTGTAACCAACTTAACACAATTCAGAAAAAGTCTAAAGCATCATCTCTTCTTAAGCTATTTTCCAATCTAATCGTTCACAAGGAAAATACTAATGCCACACTCCCTGACCACGACTACCTCAAATGATAACCAAATGTAACCAATGCATATAGATTACTGTAGATAGTTTTCCTAGTTGATATAGCTTACCTTCTTTATTCCAAGTTCAATAACCCCTGTTATTTGTAAAATGCATAACAGTTATCTGTATGTATATGTTTGTTTCATGTAAACCGCGCTGATGACAATAGTGCGGTATATAAGAGATGTTAAATAATAATAATAAATAAATAAATAATAATGATTGGGATATAGCCATAGCTGGCTATAATCTATTCAGAAGAGACAGAGAAAATGGAAGAGGAGGAGGAGTAGCCTTGTATGTCAAAAACAATATTAAAGCTATTGAAATGCAAGGGGCATGGGAAAAAGAAGAAGCGCTCTGGATTGTGTTGGAATGAGGAGATGGCACTGTCATCCATATTGCTGTAATCTACAGACCTCCGACTGAAATTGAAGAGATCGATAACGAATTGATTATTGCCAAGATAGCCACAAAGGGAGAAGCGATCATATTGGGTGACTTTAATCTACCTGATGTGGATTGGATAACTCTTTCTACAAATCTGGAAAGAAGCAAAAAAATTGTGGATGCTCTCCAAGATGCGTTACTTAGACAAGTGGTGATGGAACCAACCAGGGAAAGCTCAACGCTGGATTTAGTGCTCACCAACGGTGATAGCGTGTCGAATGTCTGTCTGAGTGTCCCTGTGAGCAGCAGCGATCATCACACGGTGTGGTTTGAGATAAAAGCCATGGTACAGGCCAATCATAGCAAGCTCAAAGTCCTAAACTTCAAAAACACCGACTTCAATAATATGGCCGAGTACCTAAAGGAGGAGCTGACAGGGTGGAAGGAGATAAGGGAAGTGAGATTGCAATGGGCTAAACTAAAGGTGGCAATAAAAGGGGCAACAGATAAATATGTAAGAAAAGTAAACAAAAACAAGAGGAGAAGAAAAACTATTTGGTTTTCCAAAGTAGAGGCTGCTCAAATAAAGGCAAAAAACACAGCTTTCACAAAATTCAAAAGCTTGCAAACAGAGGCGCACATAAATGAATACAGGATCAAACTCAAAGAGACAAAGAGAGAAATAAGGATAGTAAAATCAAAGGCAGAGGAAAAGATGGCTAAAGATGTGAAGTGTGGCAACAAAACTTTCTTCAGGTATATTGGGGAAAGGAAGAAGATCAGAGGTGGAATTGCAGGACTCAGAAGTGCTGGGAACGCACTCGTGGAAAGTGACATTGAAAAAGAGAAATTGCTAACTAATACTTCTGCTCTATTTTTACTAAAGAAAGTCCTGGAGAAGGACCACCTGTGACTCCCAAATATAAAAATGGGAATGAAGTAGATACCACACCATTCACAGAAGATGAAGTGTTAGAACAACTTGCAAAACTGAAAGTGGACAAGACTATGAGACTGGATGAGATACATCCCAGGATACTGAAAGAGCTCAGAGAAGTTCTTTAAGGGCCGTTAAAGGATGTTTTCAACAGATCCTTGGAAACAGGAGAGGTTCCTCAGGACTGGAGAATAGCTGATGTCGTACCTCTACACAAAAGTGGTGACAGGGAAGAAGTGTCAAACAACAGGCCTGTGAGCCTTACCTCAGTGGCGGGAAAGGTCATGGAGGCACTCCTGAAAGAGTGAATAGTGAACTTGAAGGACTAGAAAAAGGGACTGTTACTTCTGGAGAGAGATCTGCAACTGTGAGTATATACTTCTGGTAATTTTCTAACAGGAATTCTTTGTATTAAAGCTAATTAATCTGTGAACCCACTATTTTTTGTTAAATCAGTCAGGGCTTAGTAGCAGTAGTTTAAGTTTAAATTTTAAACACAGAGGAGAACTTTCTGGTTACATTTCATACCCAGCAGAGAGCTTGTAGTTTAAATTTCATAAGAAGTTAGAGCCTAGCAGCAGCTAAGAGCTATAATTTAAATCAAATCAGAATATAGCTTACCTCAGAAGCACAAGACAGGGTACTGTGTAGCAGCCCTCTTTTAATAAGTGAAAGGGGGGGAAGAAGGTGGCTGGAAAGGAGCTGACAGAGGACGTAAGGAGGGGATTCAAAGGGAGCTGACACCTGAGAATGGTACTGGTAAGTGACTGGGTAATGGGGAGAGGACACTGGGACTGGAAATAGGCTGATGGAAAGAAGTGAAGAAAAGAAAAGAAGAGACAAGAAATGGCAGATGGACTATAGACCATAGAAAGAGAGCTAAGAGAAGACAGGAAAGCAGAAGCCTCAGATTGGAACCAGCATGATCAGAGAATAAAATGGTCAGACAACAAAGGTAGAAAAAATATTTTATTTTCAATTTAAAGATTGAACTTTGTACTACCTTTATATTTTACACAGTATGGGGAACTGCATCTCTTATTTATCTGATATTGCACTGCATGCAGAGTCTGTCTTCTTGGGGTTTCAGTTTAATTTTTTTCTATATATTTCTCTTTTTGTTTTGTGCTCATTTATTGATGAAGACCTGTCTGTATTGTGTGTGTGTGCACAACCAATGCTGCGTATTCTGTCAGTATAGAATTTCTGCTTAAGAATGTGTAGAAGTCTTGCTTGTTCAGTTTACACATTGCCCTCTCTGCAATTGTTTTGGGGACAGGAGGTGGAGTAAGGATGGGGTGGGGCAGGGGCGTGGCAGGAGCAGGGAAAGGGCGGGGTAGGGGTGGGCATGGGCGGAGTATGACTAGCCACAGGTGGCAGGTTTTTCTCTTTCAAAAAGTTGGCAACCCTAGGTCCACCCATGCATCTCTTTGATTGGCTGAGTAGTGCCTTTTAAAATTGAGGCTGTGCTTTTGTCACTGCCATTGTTCGAAGATTCTTCTAGGAGAGTGATATGGTTTGCCCCTGATGAAGCCTAACAGAGAAGCAGATCTTTACCAGGCATTACATCTTTTAATTTTCATCAAGGGATATGGCACCATTATTTAAGTTAAGTGCTATAATGCTTCTATGAAGAGTTTGAATTTGAGTATTGTCACAACCCCTCCCAGTGGCAGCGTGCTGAAGGGTCAGGGCGGACATTTATTGTTTGTTGAAGCCAAGAACTCTAACTTAGACCAGGTGCATTATGGTCCTTGTAGTTCCCTTCTTTATAAAGAATAGTTGTATGAGCCTTGTGCTGTGTTAAATATAAGGTTTTATTCCCTTGATGCGCTAAGGTTCTCCAAGAAGACAACAGAATTCACCTTGATTCAGGGTTTCAACCAAAGTATTTACAAAGTCCAAAACTGTTATAAGAGCTTCACAGTCTTTTCCATTCAAGCAGGATTTTTCAATATAAACAGGTTAAATAAACAAAAAAACTTCTTCTTTTCAGCTCAACAAAGCAATGACATTTTAGAGCATGTCTTATGCTATGACTCTGTGAGAGATTCTATACTCTCAGCTACACAGAGAGTACAGTCCATAGGATATTCAGGTAGCAATGGTTCTGGTTCTGCAAGGTCTGTCTGCATATCCTCTTGCTCAGATATGGTGTCTGCTAAGCCTGAGCTTTCCCTAGGCAAAACTGGATGTACTTCAGTAGTTCTCTCCAAGACTTTCCAGCCTGGCTGGACCTGGTCTGGCCAACAATTAATATGGCTTTTATCTAGGACCTTCTGCACAGGTTTCCAAAGCTTTCCCCAGCTTTGTTTCTCATATCTATGGCTCTCTGGTTTACAAGCCTTTCTAGGACCTGGCACACATTCAGGAAAGGAGGTGTGAATGTACCTTTGTTCTCTGAGACGTGCGTTGCTGGTATTCCCTCTACCAGGCACTCTCCTGCTTACACTGTATTCCCTGGAGACTTCTTTCTGGAGCTTTTCAGCATGGGCTTGTCCTTCCTGGAAGTTGTCCCTTCCTTGTAAGGACTGCAAGCTTAACTGCCTTTCCTTCCGTAGTTGGAGCTTTCCCCTTTCTCTCTCCTTAGTAGCAGGGGTTTCTGTTGCTCTCTGTATTTGTGGTCCTCTCTGCTCCTGTGGTCGTCTCTGTATTGGTGGTCCTCTCTCTATTCTCCTGACCGAGCACTGCTTATAAAGCCGTTTCTCTAATGAGCTTTCTGGCCCTCTACTCAGGTGCGTTTGATTAACTATTGCATCATTGCAATCTGGGTGTGTCAGCCTACCTTCTGCAGCCTCATGCCTACTCCCTCTAGCTGCACTTCTTGGTAACTGCATTCTCTGTAAATCAGTTTCTTTAAAAGAAACAGAGTTTTCTCCTAACTCCATAGCTTCAGTAGTATCAGCTTCATCACAGTATATTGTGAGAGAATTTTTTCTTTTTCTTTAGGTATCCTTTGGTGGTGATGGATACTCTGATTGGTGCTAAATACTAAGTTATATATATATATTTTTTTTTTATTTGACCCTTAGGGGCTGTTGCTTAAGGTTTAATTGGCTATTGAATCATTGGATTGGATTCTAATCCTGTTTTGATTATAACCTCTTTTGAAAAGCTAAGCTTACCTACTCTTATGGAGTTTTTTGAGGAGGTTTTGGTGGGTAACTGCCTAGTAGAGGGATAATTACCTATGCACTGAGATCTTTTCTCCTTGTTGTAGAGTTTCGTTTATTTTGCACTTTTGAAGGATTTTTGGTGCTTGATATCTTGAAATAAGTGTATAAGTATAGTTTTTCCAGAGGTTTTGTGTGTTTTAGATTTAAAAAATGATGTGTTTTAGAATTGAAAAATGACATGCAATTTCAAATGAAGGCACATTCATTATGAGTTTGGAGTAAGGAATATGTGAAGTTTTTCATAAGAGCCTCCCTTTTGGTGTCTGTGAGGGGTAAGTAGAACCCCTGGTGTTCTCAAAAATTCAGTGATGTAGTCTACAGGAGGAATTGAGTGGCTGCAGACTAAGAAGGTAAAAGAAAAACTGATGCTTTCCATTCCCAAGTATTTAATAGTGCCCTAAGGTTGCAGGCAAGTAAGAGTGAGGGTTTCCCAAGAAGTGAAATACACCTTGTGCTCTAGGTATTTTTCAGAGAAAGAATGTATCCTGTCCTTGAAACAGGAAGCTCCATTTTGGGTTCAAAATTACCACTCTCTTTTTTTTTTGAGCCCTTTCAGCTGTTGGCTTTCATTAATGCCAGGCGATTAGAATCCTCTATTGCTTCCACCTACAGCTTATGTTAAATTTGGCCTGGACTTGACTTTCTGCCCTTGTTACTTGCATATATTGATTTAATGTTAGATGATGATGTTCTCCCCCATTTTGTGGACTAGGGAGGGGGTACACTTTTTTATTTCTTTGGCCTTTGTCTGTACTTATCGATTCTGTTAAATGAGTCCTTTCTAAGTGTTCACTCTGTTTCTGCAAGAATGGTTGTTTCAACTTTCTTGATTTATTTGTAAAAAAATTCTATAAATATAAAATTTAAAAAAAAATTACTCTGTGGTATTTCTTTCCTCATATCCTTAGCCCCTCTTCCTTGCCCTCAGTCCAAAACAGTATCCTCCACTCTAGGAGCAGAAGCTATCTCCATAAATGGCCAGGATACTTTTAGATAGAAAACCAATTTCAAGCTGGAGTCTCAAGGTGTGGCATGTCCCTCCAACATGTCAGCCTTCTGCTAGCCTGGGACTGGAGCCTTAATACCTCTGACTCCTGACTGAAAGGGCACTGTCCTAGGCAAGAGCTGTTAGCCCACTTTTGATGGTACAGAGGCCTATTCAATTGTGGATGTCCCGGCCTCTGTATGTCCAGTTGGAACCGGACGCACAGAGATAGATGAAATTCTGATCCCACGGGCATGTCTAGCCCCCACAGGATCAGAATCCCATCTAAGCCTGTACGTGCAGACCTAGACCCGATTTCAGTCAGCCTGCACATAAGGCACTTGCCCGGATAGCTCAGTCAAGGCTCCTAAATGGAGCTTCGGCGCCATGGTGTCCAGTTGCCATGGCACCGCGGCTCCATTCAGGAGCCACAATCCCCGGCCGCCGCCGACATCATTCATTCCCTGCAGCCCGACCCCTGATCTGGCCTCCCAAGACCAGGGTCAGGCTGCAGGGAATCTTCTGCGGCCCACCCACTCTTTGACGTGCCCCAGGCTTGCCGTCCCCTCCCGTCTAGGGGAACTTAATACCTCAGAGGTGGAATAAGTTCCCCGTCTACTCTACGGCCCCGGATGTTCAGGGCCGACATCCGCATCGGCCTTGTATGTCCAGGGCTGCAGACTGTCCACAGCCCACCCTAACTCCGCCTCCGCACCTTCTCTTTCCTGCCCCTGTCTAGCCTCCCCATACAAACTCCCTGTTTGTATGGGGAGGTTTGGTGGGAACGGGAAAGGCAGACAAATAGCAGAGATGGACGTCCATCCCTGCTATTCGTGGTTCAGAATAGACAATGCACAGTGCTCTTTGCACGATCGTGGTGCTTTCTCTTCAAAGCCTAATACAGTTTAGTAAAAATGCCCCATGTAAAATATATTGCATAAAAGTAAGTGCCGCATGTTCCAGGTGCTTACATTTATGCATTTATACATCAGGACAATTTTATAAGCACCTATCATACATGCTCAGGTTGCTAATGAAATATTTTTTAAAATGTAAGATCCATTGCCACGACCTTCCCCAAACGCAAGGAAAAGTACATACAGTCATGATCCTTCACCTGCATGCCGGGGGAGATTTCCACAGCTATCATGCTGCTTTATTTTCAAAAAGCCTTCCTAAATTACCCTCCTTATTTCTATTTCTGGAGTCATGATGGATCACCCAAAGGCTTCAAGACTGGAGTACCACATCGTAACTATCTTAATGAAGGTCAATTCAAAAGAGGAATGCTCTATTTATTTATTTGGCTGTAATGATTTACATGCCACCTTCCTGGTTAAGGATTATTCAATGCGCTTTAACAAAATGGATAAAAACAAAGAATAAACCAATGATGAACAAAGCTAACAAAATTACCTTCTAAACCACCAGCGGCTGAAACAAAATTCCAAATATTTAATCCCATCTTTCCCATGCCCCTGCTTCCCCCACCCTCCGTACCCCTACAAACATAAATCCGGTTCAGTTAAATCCTTTTCCTCTTCTCCTGGGTCAGTCTCTCCACCTCTTTCATGAACCGGAGACACAGTTCGTCCTGCCACGGTAACGCCACGCACTGAACAGCCACAGGCAGCCCCACACCTCCTTCCACGGCCTGCAGGGAAAGAAATAGTTATGTGTTAGCAAGCCAGGCACAGAAGGGAAGAAAAGATTTAGGGCCTTTATGCTGTAATATGGTGCTACCAAGAGTATTTAATCCTTCTGACCATAACCTATTTTCTGTTAAAAGGTAAAGATTGCCTGTAACCAGTTTTGATAAAGGTAAAAAGCATTATGAAAACCAGAAGAGGACCAACATTCCCAGATTGCATAGATCAGATAACGGCGCTGGAGGTGGCAATCCGGTTCCTCTGCTGCCACCTTAGCGCAACAGGGATCTCCATCGGGATGGAAGTTAAAGCAGTCAGCTCTTGATATAAGAAAAAGACGCCATCGAACAGTTTGAGCTGCTTTCTCAAAGATGCCTGGCACCCCTGCTCCTGCTCCCCCCAGGACGCCCCATCTCCAGGATTTCTGCCGTCTTCTCGGCCAGCCACCTCCTCCCTGTATCAACGGAGAGCCACCACTGTTCCAAGGCCTTTCTCTTCCCCCGCCCCCTGCTACTGCTCGATTTCCCCTCCTCCCCCCCTCCCTCCCACTTCATGTCTTGTTTCTTCCCTTCCCACAGCAATCCCCCAGCTTGCGCTTCTCCTTGGACTCCCGTTAAGCCTCACACGGCAATGCAAGATGGAATAAGGATATCTGAGGCACAGAGAAATATAAGTCAGGCAGTCTCTGCCGGTGCCCCATGGCACAAGTCAGACCCTGTCTCTAGCAAATGTATTAATATTACTTTTACTGATAAAACAAACCAGATTGGGAGGGGAGGGGGCCTTGGTGTCCTCTGAGTCAGGAAAATCCACCTGCTTGAATAGAGTAAGTTGCAGAGTGCGTACTGAAAATATTTTCGCTTGGTTTTGGCTTTCTTTTATTCCTGTTGTCTTTGTGCTTTTATTTTATTTCAAATGAAATAAATAACAAAAGAAACGAAAAGAAAAATGTTTGGTCCAAGCCCAGTCTTCTTTCTCCATCACAAAAGTCTGAAAACCCCCCCCAAAAATCCCTTCAGATGCCTTGGAACTCCCCATATTTTCCACCATATGTGGGTGAAAAGAAGGAAGGGGCGATCCCAGTCAGTCCTTCCCCACTGTTGTGATAATCCAAAATGCTGCGGCTGACTTGACGCCAGCCCTATTTTGGAGTACGTCCATAATTCAAGGCGGTGCCTCTCAGGTCAGCTTGTGCCATTTCCAAATGCAACAACAGTGGGGTAGGAGGGACTGGAGCTCATTCTTGCCCCTTTTCAACCTGTAGATAGAATAAGAGACTGGAGAGGGGATCTAGGGCTTTGGGGAATGGCAAGAGGGCCTGGGGGGCTTTTTTATTTATTTTGCCATAGCCTGAAATTTTGAAGCAAATGAAAATAAAGAGAATCCTATTCGTTTTCATTTATTCCTAAAGAATTCTGCACAACTGTGCACCAAAGACTTTGTACAAAATTCCCTTCCTGTGCAGAATTTCTGGATTTTACTAAGAATTTGGCTGCAGAGAGCTGCACAGGTGAAAGAATACCCACAGTCATCGGTGGCCTGAATAGTCAGGCAGGAGGCAATGCTCTGGTGGCAGAAAGCAGGGAGTACGGGGAAACCAGGAAGAGTGGGGAGGCAATAGGCTGTACTAACAATCCCTGTTCAGCCATGGAACAAACACAGAGCCAGTGAGTATCGGCCATAAAAGAGATAAACCACATCAGTGGCGGCCCTGAAGGAGCCAAGTTAAGATAGTGTCAGCCATGATGAGGATGTTAAACCTTGCCAGGTGGGTAAAGAAAGAGAGAGAGCAGACGGGGATGGCTTGGGGGAGAGTGAGCAGATATGATCAGGCCTGGGAAGTTTGGACAGAGGAGAACAAGTGGAAGGGGGCAGAGGACGTTGGGCCTGGAGGGACTCAGATCCCATGCGAGACAGGACGGAGAAGATTGGATCAGGAGAACAGACAGACCGGGGGGGGGGGGGTGTCAAACCCCAGTAAAGAAGGGGACGTTAAGTAGAAGGGGGTGAGTCTGATGATGGAAAAGAGAACAGATGGATTTGGGGCTGATGAAGGCAGAAAGTGAAAGGGAGCAGGCCTGGTGAAGAAAGATTCAGGCCTAGGGGGTGTGGAAAGTGAAAGGCCAGGCCTAATCCACCCTTACAGTCTACTTCTAGGGAAATTATGCATAAAAGTATTCTAAATTCTGTCTCCGAGAAATAACATTTCCATATTGCATTTTACGTAAATTGAATTACTCAAAGACTATGGTCTTAGAGTTGCCAACTTTTTGAAAGAGAAACACCCGCCACCTGTGGCTGCCCATGCTCTGTCCTGCCCCCTACTCCACCCCCAACAATAACTGCTATGATGGCAGTTACACATGGTTTAGCTCCTGCAGGCCACACAGCGTAGGTAGGGATGGGTGAGATACAAATGGTTGTACTCAATCCCCATTGAGCTACAGTCCCTTTCTTAGTCTCCCAACACACATATGCTCCCCCATATAGTGTTAAATCTAAACATGTATTCTGCATCCACAGAATCCCCTTCCCCTCCCCCCCCCCCCAAAAAAATGGATGCAGAGCAGGGCCAAGACGTTTTCCCATAGAATTTACCATACAAAAAATGTCCTGATTCTTTTCTCATCTCACTGACAGCAACATACACCCTTTCAGCACCACGCATTCTATGAAGTAATACAAAACTCAACAAAAAAAATCACTTAGAACCTACTGAAAATCTACCAAGCCAGCACTGATTTCCAAAACTCACACAACAAGGACCCTACCCAGGAAAAGACAGTACTGTAAATATTTCAGTACTACTACTACTATTAAACATTTATAAAACGCTACAAGGCAGCCCTAGATCATCAATACACCTATTAGAAAAACTAAACAAACCAGAATAAGAGTGGAGGAGTAGCCTAATGGTTGGAGTGGAGGAGTAGCCTAATGGTTAAGAACACCGGCTTGGGAACCCAGAGACCAGCATTTGATTCCCACTAGCACTCCTTGTGGCCTTGGGCAAGTCACTTAATCCTCCGTTGCCTCAGAAAAATCCAAGTTATCAATGTCCCTGTTTAATGTACATTACCAAGTTTAAGTTTCAATGTAAACCACTTTGATTGAAATGATAAAACAGTATATAAAACCTGTTAAATAAATCATACATTCTTACATATAAACTCCATGCTAACAGAATACTCAGCCCTTGGCCGATATACATTGCAAAAACAGACATATTCCAATCACTTAATAGAAAACAAAATTATTTTTCTACCTTTGTTGTCTGACCATTTTATTTTTCTTATTACGTTGGTCCCTGGCTCTGGTTTCCACTTCTGTCCTCTCTCAACTCTTTCCAGGATCTCCTGTTAGTGGTGTAAGTTACAATGAGGAGTCCCCAGGCAAAATTCTGCTGAGGGCCTCCCATTGTGGTGGTGGCTGTCCCCCCATGCTGTGGCAGCAAACTCTTTTCACTGAGTTTGCCGCGCTGTCTCCACTCTTGTAAGTTTGCTGCAGGCCTGGCGGCTGTTCCTCACCGGGCCGAAGTCTCACAGTGTGGCTGTTATCGCGAGACTTCAGCTCAGTGAAGAACAGCTGTTGGGCCCATTGCAAAATTACAAGAGTGCAGGCAGCGCAGCAAATATGGTAAAGTAAACGTTTGCCGCGATACCTTACCACTGTTGTGTGGGTCCCCTTCCTGCCTGGGCCCCCCGGCATTGCAGGGGCTGCTTGGGCAGAACTTACATCACTGTCTCCTTTGGATTTGTCCCCGTTTATTCATCTCTGATATTGATGCCCTTCTTTCAGCTTCCTTCCATTCATTTTTCTGCTTCATTATCCAGGTTTTGCTCCTCCTTCCTACAAACCAGCTCTTACTGCATCTACCTCTAACTTTCCCTGACCCCAGCACTTGCATTCCTCATTGCTCCTTCTCAGTCCTCTTGCAAGCTCCCCTTTCTCCTTCTCCACCCCCCTCCCCCATGCCCAGAATCTCCTCTCTCCTCCTCCTGAGTCTAGCATCTCCCCTTTCTCCTTCTCCACCCCCTTCCCCATGCCCAGAATCTCCTCTCTCCTCCTCCTGAGTCTAGCATCTCCCCTTTCTCCTTCTCCACCCCCCCCCATGCCCAGAATCTCCTCTCTCCTCCTCCTGAGTCTAGCATCTCCCCTTTCTCCTTCTCCACCCCCTCCCCCTTGCACAGAATATGCTCTCTCCTCCTCCTGTCTAGCATCTCCCCTTTCTCCTTCTCCACCCCCTCCCCCATGCCCAGAATCTCCTCGCTCCTCCTCCTGAGTCTAGCATCTCCCCTTTCTCCTTCTCCACCCCCTTCCCCATGCCCAGAATCTCCTCTCTCCTCCTCCTGAGTCTAGCATCTCCCCTTTCTCCTTCTCCACCCCCTCCCCCATGCCCAGAATCTCCTCTCTCCTCCTCCTGAGTCTAGCATCTCCCCTTTTTCCTCCTCCCTTGGTCCAGCATCTCTTTTCTCCCTCTTCTTCCTTCCATCCAGTATCCATTCCCTGTCCTCCATGTTGTCTCCCCCTCCTGCCCAGATGATTCAGTATATCCCATTGGTCCCCCTATTCCCCCTTCCCTCCATAATCCAGCATCACCTCCATGTGTCTCTATTCTCATTCTAGGGCCCAGTTATGTGCAACACATCCCCTTCAATTTCTCTCCCCTAAGTCCAGCCTCTCCCTATCTGCATCCCTATTCTCCCTCCCACAGCCCTTCAGCCCCATCATATCCAGCAGACCAGTACATCCCCTCCATTTATTTACATTCTCTTATATACCATGCTATTCTGCATCAGTGCGGTTTACATTGAACAAACTGAAATTACATTGAACAGGGCATTATAACTTGGAGATAACTATTTTACAGGGAACATGGGCAAATGGAGGGTTAAGTGGCTTGCCTAAGACCACAAGGAGCACCTGTGGAACTAGAAACCCCAGTCCTTCCAGCCCAAGGTTGCTGTCCTCTAGTGGGATTTGAACCCCCAACCTTCTGGCCTGAAGTACCTTTCCACAACCACTAGGCCACTCCTCCACTCTTTTACCATTACCCCCTCCTTCCCCAAGTCCAGCATCTCATTTTCCTAATCCCATCCTCTGCACCAGCAACCTGGTGAGAACCTGCAGCAGCCTCCACCGAGTTCAACAAACGTGTGCTGAAGAGTGATGCAGGTTCCTCCCCCTCTGACGAAGAGGAAGTACGTCGGAGGAGGCGGGACCCGGCATTCCTTCTGCACAGATGTGTATGTCCCTTGAATTTCATGGCTGCAGCACAGGCTGGAACTGGGTTGGTGGTGGGTGCCTATCTCGATGCTTGCTGAGTGCCGACTGCGGCTACTCATGGTAATAAAGCAGCAGTTGATATTCAGCAGCTTAGCACTGCAGCACAGAAAAAATGGCTTTTCTATTGCCAGTTTTGCCGGCAGCCAGCCTGGCTATATAGAAGCTGGCCAGGCTGACTGAAAACTGGCCAGTTGGCAACCTACACAGTCTATATTGTCCTGGATGGTGCCACTTTCTCTAGGACCAGCCACTCTGTCTTCCCCTACTAGATAGGTCATCCTGTGATATTGGCTGTACCCAGTTTACCCCTTCTTGCATGTTTCAGAGCTTCCAGGAGGGGGCCCTGCACCTCCAGAATGCCAGTCTTTTGGTAGCCCGAGACTGGAACATTAATACTTCTCAGACCCTTGCCAGGGAAGGATGTTCTAGGCAAGAGCTGCTATCCCCTCTTGATGGATACCTTCTGCTACATAGCATACAAAATTTTAAAACATTGTACACAGATGTTTTTTGGTTTTGTGCAGAATCCCCCAGGAGTATACATTGCACCTCCATAAGTTATCCAAAAATGATGATGTAAGTAAGCCTTCAAGACCACAAAGGACCCTTCTTCCACCTGATGATACTGGACTTGTGTGGCCTGGAAAGCTCAGGAACTGCACCATCTTAAGAGAATCTGGACCAATGAAAGGTACCGGAATCATCAAAGAACCAATTACCCTTTCAGGAAGCGTGATATAAGGTGTCTTTTCATTGGTTGCATACGTTGTTCTTAAGGGTGGGATCTAATGTCAAAGAAGCCAGTGCACCCTATCCAGTCAGCTCATTTACTTTTTTACCCACCCCTTTTACTGAAGGAGAGATTCATGTATTACGCAACATTCCTGTGAAGCTGCGCGGGAGTCTTCTACTCTGGCTGCTGCCGGTGAGGGGAGGTGCTACGATATTGAGCTTTTCGTCACCTACTCACTGTAGAGCACCTATCCAGCAGAGAAAGAGTTGCAAGGAAGGAGGAGAGATGGAAAACATACAGGAAGTAATTTTACAAAGGATATTTTGCATGTATGTGCCAGTAGGCGCATGTAAAGAGCCTCTTATAAAGCCACCTCAGGAATAAATGTAGGCATGGTGCCAGTAGAGCTGGGTCAGCCATTAGGCAAACTAGCCAGTCACCTAGGGCGGCAGCTTCTGGGGCCCGGCAAAGAGCAGGGAATTCAAAGCTGAGCAATAGATTCTGACAGCCAGGGTGGCATAAGGCTTAAGGTCTGCCTATGGCATCAACATCTTGAACCCTGGGTGCAAGTAGGCGCACACTAGTATATGACACTAGAGTTTTGGCAGAGCATCGATGGCGTCACAATGTGCATGCATATTATATGAAACAGATATGTACCTTATACGCCTAACTGAACATATAATCCTTATCCTACAAGACCTACAGTACACTGGCTCCCAGTACTGAGTCAGATAAAATATAAGATACTTATAACAACATTCAAACTGCTTAATAACATTTCCCCTTCCTACCTAGCCCCTCTTCTGCCTACACCACCACCAGGGCACGTAGACAAAATGCAAACCACTCTCTTGTGATACCCAATTCCATACGCAGTATGCAACAAAACACAAGCTCTAGAGCCTTCTCATTCACTGCGCCCAGTCTCTGGAATGATCTGCCATTACCAATTCGCATGACCAAAGACCTCCAGTTATTTAGAAAAGAACTCAAAATGCTCCTATTCATTGAACATTTTGGAAATACAATTGAACCTCCCCCCCTCTCAAACAGACAAACAATACACTCAAGGAACAACTCACTGACCCAAGCCCTTCCCCAACACTAACCTCTCACAACCATCACACCTCACTCTTTAGCTGCCCATGACCAGTGAACTTTGTAAACTAAAAATTGATGTCCCATTGCTCAACTATAATGTGTAGTTGATCCTTACATCATAGAAATCGCAGAATACACCATGTACCTATGTAAATAGTTACACCACATCTTAATTTACACTATTCAGGTAACAGATCTATTAAGTTTTACACAATATGATTTTTAACATGTGTTCTTGTAAATAGTTCAACTATTGTTTCATGTAACTTGTTCTGTTGATTGTAAACCGCCCCTGATCTCTGGAAGGGGCGGTAAAGAAGAACCAAATAAATCAATAAAATAAAATACACTAACGTTTCCCACTGCTCCCAAGCAGGTGTAAACATCTCCAGTTTCAATCTGAGTGGAGGGCCAAATAAGAGCCGATTTTGTGACACTTCCTACTCCTCATAGCTAAAAATGCAATATCACAGCACCTCCCCCCACCGGCAACAGCGTAGGAATGTTCGTCCTAAACATTTCCTTTTCGTATTCTGAAACGTTATCTTCTAGGATACCAACTAACCTTCTTGAATTCCTTGTCCCAAAGGTCCTTGAAATATCCTTTGTAATATTTCAGCTCTTTCTCGTCCTCCTCGGTCACCGTACTTACAGGAAGAACCCCAGCAGGGAAGTTTAAGACGTTATATAGTGAAGTAGTACAAACAGTGACTGGAAAAAGAAGGCCAGAAATGTAAAAAACAGTTGCTTTTCCTGGGCTTCAGCACAATATTTACATTTTTTTGAGATAACTTGAGGGTGGAACCAGATAATGCACAATAGAATAAGTGCGTTTCGCAGAAAGAATAATGGAGTCAAGGCCAGGGCACCCAGAAATAAAAATATAGAAATCATACAGTCTACTACTACTACTACTACTACTACTAATAATAATAATCGTTTATATGGCACTACAAGGTGTATGCAGCGCTGTACAAGAACATATAGAAGACGGGCCCTGCTCGTTAGAGCTTACAATCTAATCAAGAGACGGTACAATACAAGAGAAACAAGGGGTTCAAATAGGGAAAAGAGACATAATGAGAACAAGGGAATCGGGATCCAAAAGCAGCCTCAAAGAGGTGAGCTTTTAGCATGGATGTGAAAAGGGAGAGAGATGAGACCTGACGTATAGATTCAGGAAGTTTGTTCCATGCATAAGGAGCAGCAAGGTGAAAAGATTGAAGTCTGGAGTTGGCAGTGGAAGAGAAGGGCATAGAGAGAAGAAAGCCAGAGGAAGAGCGGAGTTCACGAGGAGGGGTGTAGCGAGAGAGGAGGGAGGACAGGTAGTGAGGGGCAGTAGAGTGAATCCAGTTATAGGTCAGAAAGAGAAGTTTGAATTGGATACGGAAACAGAAGGGGAGCCAATGAAGTGATTTCAGAAGACGGCTTATATGAGTGTATTGGGGCTAGCGGAAGATTAACAATGCAGCAGAGTTCTGAACAGATTGAAGAGGAGAGAGATGACTCTGAGGGAGATCAGCAAGAGGAGGTTGCAAAAGTCAAGACAGGAAGTGACCGAAGAATGGATAAGAGTTTTAGTAGGGTGTTCAGAGAAGAAGGGGTGAATTTTGTTATTGTTATAGAGAAAGAAACAGGTTTTAGCTATCTGTTGGATATGTGTGGAGGAGGAGAGGGAGGAGTCAAAGATGACCCCAAGATTGAGGACTGAGGAAACAGGAAGCAGAAGAGTGTTATCAACAGAAATAGAAAAAGGAGGAAGGGGAGAGGAGGGTTTAGGGGGAAAAATAAGAAGTTCAGTCTTGGCCATCTTCAATTTTAGACGGGAGTGAGGCAGCCAGGCAGTGATGTCAGATAAGCAGGCAGAGATACAGGCTTGGAATGTAAGAGAAATGTCAGGTGAAGATAGATAGATTTGAGAGTCATCAACATAAAAATGATACTGAAAGCCATGGGAAGAGATGAGGGCACCAAGGGACTGGGTATAGAGAGTGAAAAAGAGAAGGCCCAGAACAGACCTTTGGGGTACACCAACTGAGAGAGGGGTGGCAGTAGAGGAGGATCCACCAGAACAAATACTGAAAGAGCGATGGGAGACATAAGAAGAGAACTAGGACAGCACAACCTAAAACCAAGAGAGGACAAAGTGTCGAGGAGAAGGAGGTGGTCAACAGTATCAAAAGCAGCAGATAGCTTGAGAAGAACGAGAACTGAGAAAGACTCTTGGACTTAGCCAGGAACAAGTCACTGGAGACTTTGGCAAGAGCCGTTTCAGTAAAATGAAAGGGATGAAAACCAGACTAAAGTGGATCTAGGAGGACTTGAGAGAAGAGAAATTCAAGGCAATGGTGGAGAACTGCATGTTCAAGAAATTTGGAAATGAAGGGAAGGAGGGAGATGGGTCTATAATTAGAAGGACAAGTAGGGTCAAGGGCTCCTTGAGGAGAGGTGTAATCACAGCATGCTTGAAGGCTGCAGGGAAGTTGCAGTGGAGAGTGAAAGGTTAAGAATATGTGAGATGGAAGGGATGATGGAGGAGGAGATGCAGTTAAGGAGATGGATGGGGAAAGGATCAGAGGAACAAGTAGTGAGTTTAGAGGAGGGAAAAAGAAGAGAGGTTTCCTCATCAGGGATCTTAGAAAGGGATGAAAGAGTGATAGAGGTTGAGGGGAAAAGTTTGTATTGAAGAGGGGGAAGAGGGGGTGAAGAGGATTTAATGGGAACTGAAGTGTAATCTTATGGATTTTATCATGGAAATAGTTGGCTAGGGTTTGGGAAGAAAGAGAAGGAGGGATATAGGCAGAGATGCCTTAAGAAGAGTTGAGAGTTGAAAAGAGACAGCAGGAGTCAGAGGCAAGAGAGATAGTCAAATGGATAAAATAGTTTTGCTTGGCGAGAGCACTGGCAGACTTGAAGGAAGTAAGCATGAATCTGAATTCAGAAAGAGAATGGGATTTGAGTCAAGTGCCCTCGGATGAGCAGGCACAAGAGCGTAGGTAGCGGGTAGTTGAAATTAGCCAGGGCTGAGGTGACGTGCACCTCACAAGATGTGGTATGGGTGGAGCAAGAGTATCCAGATCAGAGGAGAGAGCAGTATTATAGGAATTTATAACCTCATCAACAGATTTAGAGGACAAAGTGGAAGAAAGGTGTTGAGACAGTAGCAGAAAAAATCAGTGGATCAATAGCATGAAGATTCCTAAAAAGGTAGGAGGAGATTGAGCGAGATTGAGGTAGGGAGTGATGAAGAGTGAAGCTTAACAGGTGATCAGACAAAGGAAGAAATTGGAAATTAGAGAGTAAATAATTAGAAAAGAAAACAAGGTCAAGGCAGTGACCATGGTAATGAGTGGGGGCAGAAAAGATAAGCTGGAGGTTGTTTGAGGAGGTAAGGGAAAGGAGCTTGGATGCATAGGGGTCAGAAGGGTTATCAATACGAATATTAAAGTCACCAAGAATAAGGGAGAGGGAAGAAGAATCCAGAAATTAGGAAAGTCATGAGTCAAAAGTGAGTAAGAGAGGTAGAAATGGACTTGTCAGGAGGTGCATAGATAACAGCAATCCGGAGAGATAGGGGATTAAAAGGACAGATGGAGTGGATTTCAAAAGAGGAGGAGGAGTGAGACTGAAATAAAAGGAGGGGCTTAAATTGGCAAGAAAGAGAAAAGAGAAACCCAACATCACCACCATGGCCAGTGGCACGAGGAGTGTGGGGAAACTGGTAGCCGCCATGACAGAGGGCAGCGACTGAAGTAGTGTCATCAGGGAGGAGCCAGTAAGAGCTAGAAGATGGAAAGCATTAGAGGTAAAGAGATCATGGGTAAAGAGAAGTTTATTAGAAATGGAATGAGCATTCCATAAGGCACATGAGAAGGCGAGAGAGGAGGGGGAAAGGAGAGGGATATGGATGAGATTGGGGTAGTAGAGAGAGGAACTATATGGGAGTGAGAGAAAAGTGAAGGTGGGCCAGGGTTTGGATTAATATCGCTGGAAGACAGAAGGAGAAGGGGAAGAAGAGTGCGAGGGAGAGAGGAAACGGCACTGCAGAAAGGAGGACGAGGTTGTTTTAGAGAGGAAGGAGAGGGATGAATGAAAGGAAGAAAAAGGTGAAGCTCAAGAGCTGAGGAGAGGATGGAGGACAAAATGGGGGAGGAAATGGGGAAGATGGAGAGAGGGTGAAAAAGAGGGCGGGGTTAGGTTGATGGAACGAGGGAAGGTGGTTAGGGATAATCAGAAAAACGAACAAAAATGATGTGGAGCCATAAGAAGGGAGGAGGAAGTCGACCTAAGAAATGGCAGCGAGGGCAAAGTACAATTAGGAGAAAGGAGGGATAACAAGTTAGTAAGTGAATAAGAAAAAAAAATAAAGTAAAATTACAAATAATTAAAAGTCTTAAAATGACACTGAACTATCAGATAAGGAAAATTTGTTTAGTAGAGGAAGTAATCTATTCACAGCGAGTACAGGCAATAGGTATCCCCTGATCATATCTAATCTATGAATCTATAAACATATTTAAACATTAGAACCATCCATCATGAGCTGATACATGTGAGTATTGACTACTAATCACAGGTATGTCCAGTTCCATTGTAATAGGAATGTGAATCCAGTACTAACTGATTTGAAAAGTTTATAAGGGTGCCAACAATCATATCCTGGCAATGTCCCAGTTTAGACTACCTCATAGTTCAATGGTGCAAAATAGTAAGTTCTGCGTAGGCAACATAAGCCAACTTAGATAGCTCTCAAGACTTCCATACCAGACACACACTCTCTGTAGGCCACAGCCTCGGGTTCTTATTCTTCCCTCTGGTGTCTCAAGCCTCCTAGGCAGCAACAGGAGTGGAGAAACCCCGAGGCGCGCCGGCGCCAATCTCAAGGTAGGTCTCCTCAATGCACATGGCTGCATTGAAGGCTGCAGAATGGGGGATCAGGAGCTGATGCTAGTCAGCAAGGTACGGCAGGCTCGACTCTTACCATCTATGTTGTAAGCTGCTGCTCACTACTCTGGTATTATCTGTCAGAGACTGGCTGTGTTTTACGATCTGCTTGCAGTCACTTACATAGAAGACCTCAAAGCTTCCAAGCTGGATTAGTGTGCTGCTTATGCCATTAAAGGCACGCCATTGAGAGCGACACTGACCCTTAACCCTGGATATTCAATGCTGCAGAGACAGCATTGAATATCCGGGGTCACAGCACATGTCCCGGAGCCGGCGAAGCTAACCGGGTTGCGGCGATATTGCACCACTACCCGCTTAGCTTCTGCAGGTAAAACTAGGCTAGCTTTTGCTACGCCTATTTTTACCCACCAATCGCTAACCGGGTAGCGGTGCAATATCGCCGCTATCCAGTTAGCAACAGTCTCTGCCTCCTTTCCACCCTGGAACGCCCCCAACACACCCCGATGTTAACTGCATAGCATCGGGGCATGTAGTGGGGTTAGAAGAGGATAGTCAACGGCACTAACCATGTAAGTGCCGTTGAATATCTCGATTTAAGGCATTTACACAGTTTACTGGGCTGTAAACTGTGTAAATGCCTTTTGAATATCGGGCCAGTTATTTTTAACAACAAAACAAATCTGATGGGAGAGGCCTTTGGTGTCCTTTTTCCCCAGAAAATCCACCTGTTTGCGTAAAGAATAGTAAATTGTAAAGAATGCACTGAAATGATATTTGGTTTGGTTTGCTTTTCTTTTGTCCCCTTTAAAATGAAATAAGCAATAAATGATACGAAAAGAAAATGTCTGTTCCAGACACTGTCCCCTATTCCCACCACCAGTGTCTGAAAGTAAAGCCCCCTCGGATGCCAGGGGATGTTCCAAGTTTTCCCCATAGGTGGGCAAAAAGGGGAAGGAACGATCCCTAGTCAGTCCTGCCCTGTTGGTAGAGTAATACAGAATGGTGCTAGCTGGCCTGAGAACAGCATCATTTTAGAGCAGGTCTGTAATTCAAAATGGCACCAACCACAGGTCAACTGGTTCTATTACATCACACTTCTCCGCTCCTTCCTGATCTTTCCCCTCTAAACTCCTGTCTCTCTGCAGTAGCCAACTGGCTCACTACCCACTGCCTTCACCTTAACCTAACTAAAACTCTTGCCATCTGGTTTACCCACGGAAGCCCCCCCCCCCCCCTCCTCTCTGGTTGCTCCCTCCCTTTCTGGCTCACCAATCCCTCTGGTATCTTCCTTTCGTTACCTTTGACTCTAATCTGTCTTTTCAGGATCACATTTCTCATGTTTCCAAAACATCATTTTACTTCCTCCGCCAAATTCACGCTATTTTATTTATTTATTTATTTATTACAATTTCTTATATACCGCACTATTGTCAGCGCGGTTTACATACAACAAAATGACCATAACAAACTGCCCTTTCTCACCTCTCAAGCACTCACCACCCTTGTCTTGTCCCTGGTCATGTCCCACATCAATTTCTGTAACTCCGTTCTGATTGGGCTCTCTTCCTCGCAACTTTATTGCTTACAACGTATGCAGAACACTGCTGCTAGGCTCATTTCTCATTCTTCTCCTCGCAACCACGTTACACCTCTTCTTATTCACCTTCACTGGCTTCCTATTAAATTCCGCATTCATTTTTAAATCCTGTCATTTGTCCACCAGGTTCTTTATACCCACTCTCCCCAATATTTGGCCGATCTTAAAAAACACTTTCACACCCCTACTTGCACCTTGCGATCACTGCATCTTAACCGCTTATATCTCCCCTCCCCTTCACGTGCCCATCTTCAGTCCACTCGCTCCTCTGCCTTCTTTTTCATCGGTCCCGCCCTCTGGAATTCTCTACCCTCCTCTATCCAGCTCGAACAACAGCACACCACCTTTAAAAGCAGTCTGAAAACCCACCTCTTTACCATTGCCTTTGACCTCCCCGCCCCATCCGTGTGACCCTATTCTCTCGATTCCCCTTCTTCTTCCTCTATTCTCCTGTGTTGTTGTGTGAATCTACTATTTTTCTTTCCTATCCATTATTGTAATTTCCTTTTCACTTTCTGCCATCGGCTCTCTGTATTTTTGATTTGGGTAAACCGCTATGATGTTACTGTTTAGCGGTATATAAAATAAACAAACATGAACATAAACAAACTGGTGCCATTTTGAAATGCAACCACAGTAGGACAGAAATGACTATAGTTCATTTCTAGGTCTGCAAAGTGTTATAGACAATGGGACTTGAAGAAAACTGTAATCGATAAAGTTTTGCTGCCTAGGTGCAATCTGCGCATCTCTTCATATCATTCAGCACAATTCAGAATATCACCCTAATCTGCAATCCTCAAGTTATTGCTATGCTGGCAGCAGGTCACGGTCATAGACACGGTGGCCAGGAGAACTCATCATCTGCGCATCTACCGTCTCCTCAACGCAGACTAACTTTACTTCCAGCTAGCCAAGGAAAACACCGATATTTTACAACATTCTGCTTAGCTTAGACGTGAAGCTAATATTACCTAACAATTTCTGAGGATAGCCCTTGTTGAATGCAGGACCCAACACAGGACAGAGCATGACATCCAGATTCATCCTTTTCCACTCGGTAATGAATTCCTCACGATACGCCTAGAACGAAAAGGGCGAAAAGGATTGTCATCAGATTAGATAGGCGAGTTGGTCTTTATCTGCTGGCATTTACTATGTCACTGTGTAATATTGCAATGAATTTCCTTCTGTAGTGTTATACTGGTCATGAAGGAATCTGGGACGGCATTGTTCATTTGATTTCATTCCTTAAAAACTGCCTCTCTTACACAATCCTAAGTGATTAATATAAAAATACTCGGGCACTCGGCAGTGGGTGTTGACCATGTAAGTGCTTTTTGCAGACCTCCCCACACTGAAATGAATTAATTTTGGCCATACAAGTCACTATGGGTCTAATTGTGTAAATAATCTTTCGTGCATACAAGTAAGGACTATGCCACATATCCATGTACCTGTATGGGACCTGGGTGTAGGTATATTTGGGGGTGGAGCAAAGGTGAAGTCATAATGGAACACAGAATGACGTGGCCACTGGGCTCCGCGGAAAGAAGAAACTGAGGCAGACTGAAGTAGTCCCTCGTGGTAGCAGCTCGATGCTAGCTCTTAAATAAGGAACCAATAGCTTATATATGTGCATACTAAGGAAGGTCAACCTCCTCTGACAAGGATTAGACCTATGGAGAGTTCCTCAGACTTGCACCAGCGTATCTCAAATGTGACTATTTTTCAGTACACACACCTCCCAATGTCTTCAGATTCATCTGAATATTTATTCAGAATGTTTGAACAAAGTAGGCATGTTCAAATACAGAAGCAATTCCAGAAATATTCACATCTGTACTTGATCAAAAAGGATCTAAACTGTAGTGAATATGGAGATTCAGACTGGCAGGCAAATGGTCCTTCGAATCTGCACCTTTCCCAGTTCTCCTCCTCTTATCCAATCTCCTTTTCTTCCCTCATCCTTCCCTACATATTAGAGAAGAATCCAATTATTATTAGTTTTTTTAATTTGGCCTAGTAACGACCCTACTACTACTTCTACTAATCATTTATATAGTGCTACAAGGTGTACGCAGTGCTGTTCATATAGTTGTAAGACACAGTCCCTGCTCATCAGAGCTTACAATCTAATCAAGTTGATAAGACATCACAGAACTGGGGACTAGAGTATGTCATGATACATATAAGTAGTGGACAAGAGAATGAGGAGCATCAGGCTCTAAAGCAGCCTTGAAGAGGTAGTGTTTTAGCCTGAATTTGAACGAGCAAGAGAAGGAGACAGATGTACCAACTCAGGGAGTTTGTTCCAGGCATATGGAGCAGCAGCAAGGTGGAATGAACGAAGTCTGGAGTTGGCAGTGGCAGAGAAGGGCACAGATAAAAGGGATCTGCCAGAAGAGCGGAGCTCCCGAGGAGGGGTGTAGAGGAAAGGTAGTGAGGAGCCGCAGAATGAATGCACTTGTAGGCCAGTAGGAAAAGTATGAACTGGATGCGGAAAAGGATAGGGAGTCAGTGAAGTGACTTGAGAAGAGGGTTACAGGAGCACAGTGAGACTGGCGGAAGATAAGCCGTGTAGCTGAGTTTTGAATAGATTGAAGGGGGGAGAGATGATTCAGAGGGAGAGCAGCGAGAAGCAGATTGCAATAGTCAAGGCAAGAGGTGACTAGAGAGTGGTTAAGAGTTTTGTAGTGTGTGTAGAAAGGAAGAGACAAATGTTGCTGATGTTACAGAGAAAGAAGCGTTAGAGATGCTGGTTGTCCTGTCCTAATGCAGCCTTTTGAAACTGTTTCGGCAAAACTCGAGTCGACATTGACATTCATTTTGTGACATTTCTGGCGTGACAGAGTGTGTTTGTCCTGACTGAGGGGCCTCTACCTACAGTTAAGTGTTCTATTTATTTTAAATGCATTTGAAAAAAGTAAATTACATTATTGCCTATGATTGACATTAGGAAGATTAAGCGGAGATAGTTTGCTCTAGGCGTTGGTAGGCCTTAGTGTAATCCCGCTCTCCTTGTCTGAGGCATCCTTTATGCAGGTTTCCATTTCTCAGGCTGGTATGTAGGCTTCTTAGTCTTTCATCTCACATTCTTGTTTTGTCTCTGCTTTGAGGGTCTGATATTAAGTGTTGATTTTGATATTGTGTATATGTTGTAGATGACCCCTACTTGTTCCCTAAGTTTTTCTCAAGGGCTCTTGTTTTTATTTTTGACAGACAAAGAAGTGACAGGTTTAGCTATCTGTTGGATGTATGCAGAGAAAGAGAGAAAAGAATTAAAGATGCAAACTGAGGAAACAGGAAGGCGTGTAGTATTATGCACAGCAATAGAGAAAAGAGGAAGGGAGAAAGGGGGAAGATGGATTTAGGGGGAAAGATAAGGAGCTCAGTTTTGGCCATGTTCAATTTCAGGTGATGGTGAGACATCCAGGCAGCAATGTCAGATAAGCAGGCAGAGAGTTGGTCCTGCATTCCTTGAGAGATTTCAGGTGTAGAGAGGTAGATCTGAGAGTCGTCATCGTAAAGATGGTACCGAAAACCATGGGAGGAAATGAGTGCACCAAGGGACTGAGTGTAGAGAGAGAAAAATAGAGGTCCCAAGACAGAGCCCTGAGATACACTGACTGAAAACGGGATGGCAGGAGAGGAGGATCCACCAGAACATACATTAAAAATGCTATGGGAGAGATAAGGCAAAAGTAGAGTAGCCTAGTGGTTAAAGCAACAGCCTACAACCCCTGAAATCTGGGTTTAATTCCCATTGGCACTTCTTGTGGCATTGGGAAAGCCACTTTACCCAATCTACTTCTGATCATACCTTGCCAAGAAAACCCAGGGGATGCTGGGTCGCAAGGAGTCAGCACTGACTTGACAACACTTGAAAAAAAAAAAGAACAGAGCCCCTAAATCCAAGTGAGGAAGGGTATCAAGGAGAAGGTGTTGCTCAACAGCCTCAAAAGCATCAGAAAGATCAAGAAGGATGAGGATTAAGTAAAGGCCTTTGGATTTGGTGAGGAACGAGTTGCTGGCACTTTGGCAAGAGCCATTTCCATGGAATGTAAATGACAAAAGTCAGAACGCAGTGGATTCAGAAGGGCTTGAGAGGAAAGACTGTGGCAGTGAACTGCTTATTCAAGTAGTTTTGAACAAGGAGGGAGAGAGGCCAATTACTGGAAGGGCAGGTACAGTCTAGCAAAGGCTTTTTGAAGATAGATTTAACCACAGCATGTTTGAAGGCCACATGAACAGTTGCAGTAGAAAGCGATAGGTTAAGGATATGAAAGATGGAAGAGATAGAGCTTAGTATATGGGTGAATATGGGATCAGAAGAGCAGGTAGTCAGTTTAGAGGAGGAGAGAAGATTTGCAGTTTCCTCTTCAATGCGTTTAGAAAAGGATGAAAGGTTGAGAGAAGTCAAGGGAAGGATTTGGTATTGAAGAGGGAGAAGGTGAGGTGGATGTGATACTGCGGAACATTCAAGGCAGAAAGGAGGGTTTGGGGGTGTAGGGACTTTGAGGAGAGAGTTGAGCATAGCAAAGAAACGGCGAGTGCCAGAGGCAAGAGAGTTAGTCAGATGGACATAATATTCTTGCTTGGAAAGTGCTATGGCTGACTGGAAAGAGGTTAGCATGAATTTCAAATGTTGGAAGTCAGCAAAATACGTGATTTAAGCCAAAGGTACTCAGCTAAGCGGGACCAGGAACGTAGGTAGCAGGTTGTCAAGGGCAGCCAGGTATCAACCTCACCCCCCTTCCAGCAACACCAAGGAGTACCCCAAGGATCCACACTATCTGCCATGCTCTTCAACATCTACCTGCAACCACTCTGCTCAATCATAGGCGCACACAACATTAACTATCACATCTATGCGGATGACATAATGCTCTATGCCCCAATCACAACCTCTAACCCAACAAATAAACACTTATCAGAATGCTTCACAGAAGTATCTAGATGGCTACAAAAGAACAACCTATCCATCAACATAAAGAAAACAGAAGCCCTCATAGTAACAAAGGACCCAGACTTCACACCACCTTCACACCTCAACATTGGAACCACACAAATACAAATACAACCGCACATAAGATATCTAGAAATCATCATAGACCAAGCACTCACACTCAAGCAACAAATCAAAAAAACCACCGCAACAATATTCCACAAGGCTAAAACAGTACAGTGCCTCAGACCTCTCCTTGAACCACAGGACTTCAGAACAGTGATGCAAGCCATGACACTCCCCTACCTGGACTACTGCAATATAATCTACCATGGACTTCCAGCCACCCATACCAACCCACTTTGAACTGCCTTAAATACCACAGCAAGGATTATCCAGAAAGCAAAAAAACAAGACCACATCACCCCAGTCCTGAGGGAGTTACACATACTCCACCTAGAAGCAAGAATCAAATACAAATCCGCCCTACTCACTCACAAAGCTCTCTACCAAACTCAGACTTCCCAGCTCCGCACACTACTGCCCCGACCAGCCCACAACAGAACAACCAGACAAACCACCAACAACTCCCTCACCATTCCCCATAAACGAACTAAATGCAATCAACGGACCTGCAACACAGCCTTTGAACTATATGCACCAACCCTCTGGAACTCTCTACCGAATCACATCAGAAGCAACAAAGATCCCTTATCTTTCAGGAAACAACTAAAAACCGCCCTATTCCAGGAATACCTCGGACCAGAAACAAGCACCCACCACTGACTACCTCCCGACTACCTCCCAACCACCCTATTTCATCCCCCTGAACATATGTTCTATGAGACTGTAACACAATGTCTAGGTCCCAAATATTTGTTAAAATCATTAATGTTGGCCACCAGGTGATGGCCCCAACCCCTGAAGTTGATTATTGTCCACCACCCCCCCCACCCCCTTTTAATGTTCCACCGCTTTGACCCGGTGAAAAGCGGGATATAAGTACAGCTAAATAAATAAATATGCCTCACAGGGCGTGGAATGGGAGGAGCAAGTGAATTCAGAGCAGAGAAGAGTAACGTGTTATAGGAAGATACTGCCTCATCAATAGACTCACACACTGGAGGAAAGGGGTGATAAGACAGCAGTGGAGAAAGCTGAAGGGTCGAAAGTGTGAAAATTCCAAAACATGTTGGTGGAGATCGGGTGAGATCAAGATGGGGGATGGTTAAGGGTGAAGGTTAGCAGGTGATGGTCAGATAAGCAGGGCCAGCCCAAGGGTTTCTGCTGCCCTAGGCAGAAGCCCTGGCCATGCCACCCCTCTCCCCATGTGCTGAGCAATGCTACTGCCAATTCCGGGAGTGGGGTTTAGGGGGAGCGCAGCTTGGCTCGGCAGCAGGCCATGTGTTTCAGCACACATGGCCTGCTTCTTCTGACCCCCCACCCCTTCAACATAACTTTGAGGGTTCAGAAGTGGCAAGTCTATAGCAGACAAGGCTATAGCAGAGAGACTGAATGAATTCTTTGCTTCGGTCTTTACTGAGGAAGATGTAGGGATGTTACCCATGACTGAAGTGGTATTTAAAGGTGATACTGCAGAGGAATTGAGAGAAATATCACTACACCGGGAAGATATATTACAACTATTTGATAAACTGAATAGTAGCAAATCACCTGGACCGGATGGTATACATCCCAGAGTGTTGAAAGAACTGAAATATGAGATTGCAGACCTGCTATTGGTAATCTGTGAACTTTCATTAAAATCATCTGTAATACCTGAAGATTGGAGGGTGGCCAACGTAACACCAATTTTTAAAAAAGGTTCCAGGGGTGACCCGGGAAATTACAGACCGGTGAGCCTGACGTCAGTACCAGGGAAAATGGTAGAAACCATCATAAAGAACAAAATTACACAACATGTAGATAGTCATGGCCTAATGGGAGACAGCCAACATGGCTTTAGACAAGGAAGATCTTGTCTTACTAATCTGATATGTTTCTTTGAAGGTGTGCATAAACAGGTAGACAAAGGTGAGTCGGTTGATATAGTGTATCTGGACTTCCAGAAAGCTTTTGACAAGGTCCCCCATCAGAGACTTTTGGCGAAGCTAAAAAGTCATGGGATAGGAGGCAGTCTACTATTGTGGATCGGGAACTGGTTAAAAGATAGAAAGCAGAGGGTAGGGCTAAATGGCCAATATTCCCAATGGAAAAAAGTGAATAGTGGAGTACCCCAGGGATCTGTACTGGGTCCGCTACTTTTTGACATATTCATAAATGACCTGGAAAAGGGAATAACTAGTCAGGTTATCAAATTTGCAGATGACACAAAACTGTTTAAAGTTGTTAAAACCCAAGAGGATTGTGGAAAACTGCAGGAGGATCTGGATAAATTGGAAGACTGGGCATCCAAATGGCAGATGAAATTTAATGTGGACAAATGCAAAGTTATGCACCTAGGAAAGAACAACCCACACTATAGTTACACGATGCAAGGCTCCACATTAGAAACCACCACCCAGGAAAAGGACTTAGGAGTCATCGTGGATAACATGTTAAAACCCTCTGCCCAGTGTGCAGCGGCGACCAAGAAAGCAAATAGAATGCTAGGTATCATAAAGAAAGGGATGGAGAATAAAACAAAGGATATTATAATGCCTCTGTATCGCTCCATGGTACGACCGCACCTTGAATATTGTGTGCAATTCTGGTCACCGTATCTTAAAAAGGACATAGCGTTATTAGAAAAAGTTCAGAGAAGAGCCACCAAATTGGTGAAGGGGATGGAAGGCTACTCCTATGAAGAGAGGCTAAAAAGGTTAGGGCTCTTTAACCTGGAAAAGAGACGGCTGAGGGGAGATATGATAGAAGTCTATAAATTAATGAATGGAGTGGAACGGATAAACGTGGATCAATTGTTTATGCTATCAGAATATAGAAAGACTAGGGGACATGTAATGAAGCTACAGGGTAAACTATTTAAGACAAATAAGAGAAAATATTTTTTCACTCAACGTGTAATCAAACTCTGGAATCTGTTACCGGAGGATGTAGTAAGGGCTGTTAGTATAGCTGGGTTTAAAAAAGGTTTGGACAAGTTCCTGGAGGAAAGGTCCATAAACCACTATTAAAAAGGGACCCTGGATATCAATGATTGACCCAGTACAAGCATTGTGGAACCTGTGTCTTTTGGGGATATTGCTAGGTACGTAGGACCTAGATTGGCCACTGTTGGAAACAGGATACTGGGCTTGATGGACCTCGGTCTGACCCAGTATGGCATGTCTTATGTTCTTAAGTCATTTGTGCTGAAGCACGTGGCCTGCCGCTGAGCCTAGCCATCCCCCCTTGCCTCCAGAATCAGCTGCAGTGGGGGGAGGCTCAGCATTGGGGGGGGGGGGAAAGGGCGATGTGGCTAGGTGTGCAGGGGGAAATGCAGCAGGCCATGTGTGCCAAAGCACATGGCCTGCCACCCACACAGATCTGCTGCCCTAGGCAGCCACCTATCTCTCCTAAGGGACAGGCCAGCCTTGCAGATAAGGGAAGAACTGATGTGAAGAGGTTTGAGGGTAAACAGTTGGAGGAGAAGACAAGGTCAAGGCAGTGGCCATGCTTGTGAGTATGAGTAGTAGAGCACAGCTGGAGACTGAATGAGGAGGTCAGAGAAAGGAGCTTTGAGGCATAAGGGTCAGAAGGGTCATCAACGTGAATGTTAAAATCTCTACGAATAAGAGAAGGGGAAGATGCATCCAGAAAGGAGGAGAGTCAGGCGTCAAAATCAGTGAGAAAGGTAGAGGTAGACTTGTTGAAGGGTTGATAAATGACAGCTACCCGAAGAGGCAGTGGAGTAAATAGGCAGATGGCATGGAGATAAAGAGGTCATGAATGAAGGCAAGTTTATTAGAGACAGAATGTTCATTCCACAAGTTGCATGAAAAAGGGAGAGAATAGGGAGAAAGGAGAGGGATATGGACAAGATTTACAAGATTTAAGAGGTTACACATTGATCTGTCTTGGGTGTGTGAAAAAAGTCTAGGGGCACCAGGGTTGGGATTGGTATCTCCAGATAAGATAAGGAGCAGGAGAGAATGGAGGAAAGAGGAGGAGGTATGACGGAAGCGAGGGTGAGGTTCTCTCAGTGAGAGTGGAGAAGGCTGAATGAGAGGAAGAAAATGGTGAAGCTTGAGGGCAGATGAAAGATAGAAGACAAAATAGTAAGAGAGCTGGGGACAGTAAGGAGTGGGTAATGAGAAGTAGGGACATGGAATTGTTGAAATGAAGAGAAAGGATTAGGGAGAGTTAACATTAAGAACAAAAGGTGATGTGGAGCCATAGGAGAAGAGAAAAAGAGAGAATGCAAATCAGAGGAGATACAGGTAAAGAGGTAGGATAGAAGTCCTAGTGGGTTCGGGTGCACCTGAGTGATGATGTTAAATGCCGTCAAGTCGGTGTCGACTCATAGCGACACTCTGGATAGTTGTCCTAAATTGTGTTCAGTCTTCAATCAGGCGGCTCATAGTATCGATCCACCTCATTGCTGGCCTTCCTCTTTTGCGTTGACCTTCTACCTTGCCAAGCATGATGTCTTTCTCTAATGATCTCTCTCTTTGCATGATGTGTCCAAAGTATAAAAGTCAAAGTCTTCTCATCTGAGCTTCTAAAGAAAGCTTAGGTTTGATCTCCTCTAGTAATGACTGGTTTGTTCTTCGGGCAATCTATGGTATACACAGTATTTGTCGCCAGCACCATAATTCAAAGGCATCAATTTTCTTCCTGTCTATATTTTTCACTGTCTAACTTTTGCATCCATATGACGTTATTGAAAATACCATGGCTTGAACAAGTCGAATCTTTGTTTGGAGAGAGACATCCCTACTCTTGTTTGTCTTGGTCCTTCAGTGTCATTCTGCCAAAAGCAATGTGTCATTGGATTTCTTGATTGCTTGTTGCTTCTTTATTGATAGTTGATCCAAGTAGGTTAAAGTTGTCCACTATTTCAATTTCTTCTCCATCAGCGATGAATTTATTCATTTTACCAGTTGTCAGGATCTTTGTCTTATTTACATTAAGGTGCAGACCCATTTTAAGACTATATTCCTTGATCTTGAAAAGCAAATGTTTCAAATCGTCTTCACTTTCAGCTAGTAATGTGGTATCATCAGCATAGCGAAGATTGTTGATGAGTCTTCCAATTTTCACACTTCTGTTGTCTTCATACAGTCCTGCTTCTCTGATGATTTGTTCTGCATATAAATTAAAGAGGTAGGGGGAAAGTATGCAGTCTTGTCATACACCTTTGCTGATTTTAAACCATTCTGTTTCTCCATGTTCCATTCGAACTGTTGCTTTTTGATCAATGTAAAGGTTGTGCAAGAGAACGATCAGGTGTTCTGGTATACCCATGCTTCTTAATGTGGCCCAGAGTTTCTCATGGTTTACACAGTCAAAAGCCTTGCTATAGTCACTAAAACACATATGGATATCCTTTTGGTATTCTTTTGTGTTTTCAAGGATTCATCTCACATCCACGATAATGTCTCTCGTTCCTTGCACTTTCCTGAACCCTGCTTGCACTTCAGGCAGTTCTCATTCCAGGTATGGTTGTAGTCTCTGCTTAATGATATTGAGTAGAATCTTGCTGGAATGTGGAATCAGAACAATTGTGCGATAATTTCCACAGTCAGTTGGGTCACCTTTCTTCAGTATTGGTATAAACACAGATCTTTTCCAGTCAGTTGGTCATGAATTTGTCTTTATCTTTATCTTTATTCGATATTTGATATACTGCTATGGCAGAAGCATTAAGCGGTGTACAATAAAAACTGATTAAACACTGCAAACCAGGAAACAGAACGCCAAAAATAGATAGGAAAGAAGGGTACAGAAAAGGGCAAACAGATCACACATTAATACCAAATCATAACAAACCATAGGGACAGAAGGAAGACAAACAGAGACGATTCATGGGATATCAGACAAAACCAAAGGACAGTTAGGGGGGGGCTTCGGGGGGGAGGTCAAAAGCTTTCTGGAATAAATAAGTCTTAAGCAATGACTTGAACTGGGGGTAAGATGATTCTAACCGAAGAGAAGTAGGCAGCATATTCCATAACGATGGTCCGAGGAAGAACCAAGCAGAGTGCCGTGTCTGTTCTAGATGGGCTTGGGAGGGCGAAGGAAGGGATAGACGGTTGGTATGAATGGAGCGAAGTTGACGATTGGGAGAATATAGTGATATGCAGTCTGCAAAATAGAGAGGAGTACAGGTGTAAATGGCCCGGTGATGTAGAATCAGAAATTTATAGTGGAAGCGGTAATGAAGAGGAAGCCAATGCAAATGAAGGAGGATGGGGGTAATGTGATCGAATCTACTAGAAAAGGTGATGAGGCGAGCTGCAGTGTTCTGGATGCGTTGCAGTCTTTGAAGACAGTATTTGGGGAGGTTGGCCAAATAAACATTGCAATAATCCAATCTGCTAATGACGAGAACAATGACAAGGGTGACTAGGGAACTGGAGGGTAATACGGATCGGACGGCCCTAATTTATCGTAAAGCAGCAAAGGAGCGGCGGGAGATCATGGAATGTGCTCGTGAAAGGTCAGAGAGGGATCCAAAAGAACGCCCAAGTAGCGAAAAGAGGATGTAAGGGGAATGCTGGTTGATCCGATGGAGGGAGCAAGAGTGGGACATGAGCCACTCAAGGAAACCCACATTGCGGAGGACTTCGCTGGATTGAGGTGAAGAAAATTCTCTGATAGCCAAGAAGCAATCTGAGAAAGACAGAGATTCAACTGAGCAATATCAGGGGATAAGGGTAAGGTATGGAACAGGAGAACAATGTCATCTGCATAAAAGTAAGATGAGACCGGATATTGTTGAATGATCAAGGGCAAAGGAGCAAGAAAAATATTGAACAATAGAGGGGAAAGCACAGAGCCTTGCGGGACACCGCAAGTGAGGGGAAGGACGGGAGAGGCCTGACCATTAACATGCACAGAAAAAGAGCGAGAGGAGAGGAAGGAGTGAAACCAATGCCAGACAGTACCTCGGAGACCAATGTCGGAAAGTCGGGACAGGAGTGTACGGTGGTCGATCAGATCAAAGGCTGCGGACAGATCAAGTGATACAAGGAGAGTGATATCACCACGATCGTGAGTGACGTGTAATTCATTTAGTAATGCAAGAAGGACAGTTTCGGTGCTATGCCCTCGGCGGAAACCAGCCTGACGTGGGTGGAGTGAATTGGTGGATTCAACGTGGGAACTCAATTGGTCAAAAGCGCAACATTCTAGGAGCTTAGCAAGAAATGGAAGGTTGGATACCGAGCGCCAATGAGAGAGGATGGATGGATCTATAGAAGGCTGTTTCAGTAAATGGTGTAAAATTGCAGATTTCCAAGATGTCGGAAAGTGGCCAGAAGAAAAGCTAGAGTTAATGATGGTAGTAATGACCGGGACTAATTGTAAAGAGGGCTCAGAGAGCCACCGAGAAGGGATGGGGTCTAGGATGCAAGTAGTTTTCCTAGAATTAGATAAAAACATTAGCACCTCCGCTGAGAGGACAGGACGGAAAGATGACCAGGTATGAGTGAAGACAAGGTCACTAGAGACAGAAGTGGGTGATGAGTGAGCAGATAAAGAGATCGAGGGGAGAGGGGTCGTAGTAGAGGAAAAGAGGGAAGGGGAAAGAGGGGGAGGAGGGGGAGGAGAGGAGAAAGAGGAGCGCAAGGTCAGTACCTTATTGGAAAAGAAGGTGGCAAGGGACTGAGGGTCCGGGGCAGAAATGGCCTGCGGGTTCTTAGCATTGATGGACGACAGCTTCCGCAGGATATTAAAAAGCTGACGTGAAGAGCTAGCTGCTGCCGAAATTTGAGCAGAATAGAAGGTGAATCTAGCAGATTGTATGGCTGAACGATATTCAGAAGATAAGTGTTTGAAACGAAGATGGAGCTCTGGTGAAGGATGTCGGGCCCAATGACGTTGGGCTTGACGTAACTGAGAGCGCAAAGTGCGTAGAGCAGGGTGATACCAGGGTGAGGAAGGTGCCCTAGCGGTCCTGGAAGCAGGACGAAGAGGCGCCAGGCCATCGAGGGAGTTAGATAAGAGGGAATCCCAGAGAGCAGCCTGGTCATCAATAGAGCGAGCAGCGAAATCAGTGGGGAAAATGGTGGGAGCTGGAGGAAACGCCTGAAGTGTTTCCGGGGACAAGTTGCGACGGAGGGAAGGAGTGGGGGGGGGGGGCTGGAGGGCCAATTCCTGCCTGGGGGAAAGAAATCGACGAAAAAACACAGAAATGATCTGACCATGGGACGCTAAGGGTGAAGGGGGGCGAGATCACAGGCTGTAGTGACAAAGGTGACAGGATCAAATCCAGGGTGTGACCTGCCATATGAGTTGGACCAACCACATGTTGATGCAAGGAAACATCCTTCAGGAGGTTAGCAAAGGCCTGATCCTTTGATCTAGTGGGATTGTCAATATGGACGTTGAAATCACCCAACAAAATAAGGTTAGGAAAATGGAGCACAAGATCAGAAATAGCCTGGAGGGCTGCCTCCCATCGGGAGGTCGCGAGAGAGGGGGGAAAGTAGAGAAGGAGGAAGTAGAGGGGGGAGGGGGAAGAGAGCCTTAGGAAAAGGGATTCTGGGGGTAGCGGTACCGGTGATGGAGCTTCCTCAATATTAATGGAGGCACGATGGAGAAGGGCCACCCCGCCTCCACCTCTACCCCGCCGAGAACAATAAAGCGCTGTAAAATCGGGAGGGAGGGAACTTTAAATTTCCTGACAGAGCTTTGTAAGTATGGTGACAGCTTCATCCGATTGCTGTAATATTTCAATGGGAATGCCATCAATGCCCGGTGCTTTGTTCTTTGATAAGGCTTTCAATGCTGCTTCAATTTCTTCTTTCATCACCAATGGTTCCTGATCATAAGGTATAGTTTGAAACAGCTGTTGGTCCACTTGATCTTTATGGTATAATTACTCTGTATATTCTTTCCACTTTTTCTTGATTTTCTCAGCATCAGTCGACATGGATCTTTGAGCATCTCGTAGCATTCCAATTCGAGGCTGGAACTTTTTCTTTAACTCTTGTAGCTTTAGAAAAGCTGATCTTGTTCTTCCTGTAATAGCTTCTGATTCTATTTCCTTGCATGTGTCATTGTAGTACTTTTATTTATTTATTTATTTTTATTTATTTATTTATTTATATTCTCTTATATATTTATTTATTTATTTATTTAACGTTCTTATATACCGCACTTTTATCATCAGCGCGGTTTACAGTAAACATAAAATACTCACCGATAGCAACAGGCTGTCGTGAGTTTACATATAACAGGAAATCTAATTGGATACAACATAGGGGAGAACTTTGTACATATAAGTTATATAACTATATACAATTATATAACTGCATCAGTGCGGTTTACATTGAACAAACTGAAATTACATTGAACAGGGCATTATAACTTGGAGATAACTATTTTTTACAGGGAATTTTCCTTGACAAGTCTTAATGCATGTTGGAAATCTCTGTTGAGTTCTGTGACTGCCATTATTTCTCCTCTGTCTTTAGATTTTCTGCTTTTCTGGACAATTTTGAGAGTTTCTTCAGTCATCCATTTTGGCCATTTTTGCTTTTTCACCTTATTAGAGACTTATCGCTTTCTTACAACACAGCCTTCTTGATGTCATCCCATAACTCTTCTGGAACTCTGTCATTTGTATCCAAAGCAGCAAATCGATTTCTCAGGCAGTCCTTAAATTCCAGTGGCATATTCTCAAGGTCATATTTTTCTACATTCATGACTGGCTTTAGCTTGAGTTTGCGTACTGCTAGTTGGTGATCTGTACCATAGTCAGCTACAGGTTGTGTCTTTGTTGATGTTATCAAGCTTTTCTACATCATTGTCTTCCACAGATGTAGTCAATTTGATTTCTGTACAATCCATTGGGTGAAGTCCATGTGTACAGTCGGCGCTTGTGTTGCTGGAAAAAGGTGTTTGAGATGAATAGATCATTTGTCTTGCAGAATTGTATCAGTCTTTCTCCAGCTTCGTTTCTGTTGCCAAGTCCATATTTTCCAACCACTTTGCCTTCATCTTTGTTGCCAACTTTTACATTCCAGTCACCCATGACTATCAGGATATCCTGTTTGCATGTTCTGTCAATTTCAGCTTGTACTTGTTCATAGAACTCATCAACATCTTCCTCTTCTGCAGCTGTTGTTGGGGCATATACCTGAATTATAGTTGTGTTGATGGGTTTTCCTTGTAGACGAACAGAAATTAAGCGTTCACTGACTGCATTGTATTTCATTACAGATCTTGCAAGTTTCTTCTTAATTATAAATGCAACACCATTTCTTCTTTGTCTTTCATTTCCAGCATAGTAAACCATATGATCATCAGATGCAGAGCGCCGAAAGCCAGTCCATCTCAGTTCACTGACACCCAACAGATCGAGCTGTACATGTTCCATTTCATTCTTGATCACCTCCAACTTCCCTTCATGCTTCATACGTTCCATGTCCCAATATGTAAGATATCTTTGCAACTTCTGACTTTCTTTTCATGCTCAGCTACATCAGCAGATCCAGCCACATCATAAATGCTGGCTTTACTTGAGAAGTCTTCAGCTCATCTCCAGTAGCCATTTGAGTGCCTTCCAACCTGGAGGTCTCATCTTCCAGAACTAAAGTGCAATTTGTTTTGTGACTATATATTGGGTTTTCGAGGCAAGATACAGAAGTAGATTTGCTAAGCGTTTCTTCCACGTAGTTAATTCCACTGTTGTTGCATTTGTCACAGAAGTATGATCCTCCGCTTACAACACTGTCCCATTCTGCTGTTGCCCATATGAATGAATAGAGGAAGGCTATGAAAGAATGTTAAGCCAGGCATGGGTGGGTAAAGCGTAGTTACTCACCTGTAACAGGTGATCTCCAGGAACAGCAGGAATTTAGTCTTCACATATGGGTATTGTCGGTACCGACGGAGCCTGTGCAGGAACGCTCCCCAGCGTCCAATAGGAACGCTTTTGGGAGCATCCCTCAGCACATGCGTACTGCCTTCCTGCCTTTCCAACTGTCCCTCTTCAGTTAAGTTTGTAGCTGAGTGAAAGGACAGAGGGAGAGAGGAAAAAGACAAAGAGATAGAGAGACAACTCCTAGGGGAGGTGGGTGGGTTGTGAAGACTAAATTCCTGCTGTTCCCGGAGATCACCTGTTACAGGCGAGTAACTACGCTATCTCCAGGAACAAGCAGGAATGTAGTCTTCACATTTTTTTTTTTTACCGCGCTATTCAGCATCAGCGCGGTTTACAATAAAACAATGAAATCACACATTTCCAATAGTACTTTGTGTTTACAGATGAACAGGACATTTAACTTGGCTAACAGGGGCACTATATACATATGGGGACTCCCTAGCTGAAGATGCCAGGGAGATAGCCCCAGGAAGGTGCCACCCTAGAAGGTGGGAATACTTCCTCCCATGGATCTCTGGCATTCCACCAGGGTTGGTGGGTAGGAGTTGATTTAGGTCTGAAAGAGATTTTGAAGAACAGCTTGGCCAAAGAAGGCATCCCGACGGGAGGATTTATACAGGCAGTAGTGGGCTGTGAAGGTGTGTACCGAAGCCCAGGTGGCTGCTCGACAAATGTCATCAATAGACACAGAATGGAGATTAGCCATAGAAGCTGCCATGGCTCTCACATTATGAGCTATGACATGGTCCTGAAGAGGAAGACCCTTACTCTCATAAGCAAAGGATATGCATTGGGCAATCCATTTAGATAAAGTTCTTTTGGAGACTGGAAGTCCCAAATGACTAGGGTCAAAAGCTGTAAAAGGTTGTGAGGACTTTCTATGTTGCTGTGTTCTTTGTATGTAAAAGGCTAAGGCCCTTTTACAATCCAAAGTATGAAGGTTTCTTTCTGCATTAGAGGCATGAGGCCTGTGATAAGGAAGCTTATCATAGCTCAGGTAGGAGCTATAGAAAAGATGATGTGACTCTGAACAAGCAACCTGTCAGTTCTGGTAGAAGCAAGAAAACAGTTTTCACATAAAAGACTACCAGTCCCAGAATGCACCAGGTTTCCAGCAGCCATGAGAGGGGCTGAAGTGAGAGAATGTGTGTGCAATCAAGAGAGCTATGAGGTAATCCCTAAGCACTCATCTCAAAGGGCAGGGCCTGATTCAACACAGCTGCGCTGTGTTAGGGAGCAGCACACATTAGAACAGGATAAGAGTAGAGCTTATTCTTCAGGAAACAGTTTCAGCTACAGAGGGAGGAAGAGATACAGAGACAGCAACGGCTACAAGCTCAAGCACCAGTATCACCTGGAGAAACAGAAGCCAAGCCAAGCGGATAGAGAAAGAAGGAAACTCTCTGGAAGGAAGAGAAGAAAGCCCATTGGAAGGTCTGGGAGATTCCAAGGCAGTACCCATACTGGGAGGTATTCCAAATGCCAGCAGAGTCCATTGGACTGGATTCAGCCAGAGGAATGGATTGGCAGAGATAGGAATCACCAGTGGCTACCTGGAAGAGAGAAGACTGCATGTGGAAGGGACTTTCAGACCAAGGCCAGAAGGTATGTGAGAGAAGATCCAGTGTCCAGGGATCAAGATTGGAAGGCTGGACATCAGAATTGGATTACATATTGGCCAGGCTATACAGAGAGGAATAATGATAGCAGGAGAGGCTCAGGTATGAACACTGATCCAGACCCTATCTATAATAGAGAATGGCAGCAAGGGAATAAGCATTCTCATGATAGTGCCTTAATGAAAGACTCATCTGTGCCAATGTATGATATTGACCCTATGATTGTTGATGCAGGGGGAAATACAGCAGATGAAACTATTTACATGGACTGTTCTTTATCTAAATGCTATTGCTAGTTTTCTATGAGCAAACACATCAGCCATCACAAAGAAACCTAACTTTGTTCTTTATTTCCACTGCAAACAGCTCTTAAAGCAGGATTTGGGTTCACACAGTAGCAGCCAGCCAGCTAAAGGCTTTCAGCTGGTCCATTGATAGTAATTAGGGCTGCACCTGATTGTGTGTGTGAGCAAGGGAGAATCACTGCTGAGATCGGCGTGGAAAATAAGCAGAAGTTAACCTAACCAGCAAAGTTTATTCTTTACTTTGTGCCTTTGTATTTGGTAATTACTTGCTAAGAAAACATTAGCTAATTGCCTGACAAGCTGAAGGTTGTTTTCTGGTTTACTTTGTGACTTTTTGTTATCCATTTTAAACACTGCAAGCAAGTAACCTCATTTATAGTGCTATCAAGCATACATGTGCTGGGTAAATTAAACCCCATCAATAAAAGAAGTATTTTATTGATCTTACCACTTGGTTTCACAACTCAAATTATTGTCATCAGCTGTGTTTGGGAGTGAATGAACTACAATACCCACAATACCTTGCAAGAATCATATGAATATATGCATCGTCAAGATTGTGTAAGTTCTCACCCTAGGCAGCCGCGTGACAAATGGCGTAGTTGGCAGGATTGCTCTTGCACCAAGAGGATTTACTTGTTGTGGATTACAAATAAAAGTCAAGTTTAAAGCTGTAAGAAGATTTTTTCCCTCGTCTGCACTTTGGAGGAAAAGTGGTTGTTCCAGGAAGCTGTCCCAGATGAAAAGACCCTGTGAAAAGCTGGATTCATCACTGAGACAAGGTAATATGTACCTGGGCATGTCTAGTGGTGGATATGTGTAAGCACAGGGGGTAATTTAAAAAAAAAAAAAAAAAAAAGCTGAAAAAAAAAAAAAAAAACCACACCTGGTTGGAAGGTGCTGCTCTTTGGTTTTTTTTTTTTTCTTTTCTTGCAGGGGTCAAGATGGATCCGACGGAGATGGCTCAGTGGATGGCAGCCCAATTCAGCAAGCAGCAGGAGCTATCACAGCAGGCCCAGGACACTGCTATGAAGGCCTTAATGGAACAGCAGAAACCAGTGCTTGATCTGGTGCAAGCTCTAGTTCAGCTGCAGAGCCAAAGTGGAACAGATGCAAGACCAGCAGTTAGTACTGGTGCACCACATGTGGACACTGTGGGACTCAATCAAGGGATTGGGGCATTTAATTTTGGGAAATTAACTCCAGAAGATAATGTTGATGATTTTCTAGAGTCTTTTGAAAGAGTGGCACAGGCTTTAGCATGGCCAGAGACCCAGTGGGCAGTAAGGCTGGCAGCCTCATTAACTGGTGAGGCACTAGCAGCTTACAGAGCAATGCCAGCAGCCCAGGCTTTGATTTATAAGGATGTAAAGGCAGCTATTAGAGATCGCCTAGGGTTGTCTATTTCAGAGTATAGGCGAATGTTTAGAGCTGTTACATTGAAAGTGGGTGAGACACCCAGGGCTCTGAGTCAGAGAATTAGAAGTCTAGCTGTAAAATGGTTAGAGCCTGAGCAAAAGACAGTAGAAATGTTATTAGATATTATAATGCTGGAACAATTTATGCTTGGGGTACCTAAAGATTTGAATGTTTTTCTTATACAGCAAAATTGCCAAAATCTTGGAGAGGCAACCATGTTAGCGGAGAGATTCTTGGAAGCCACGCAGGCTTGCCATAGAATGGGTGGCCCTCTAAAGATGGATGCTGAGGCTAGATGTGCTGTATCAGAAAAGGGAATAATTAAGAATGTTTCTGAAAATGAATGTACTGTATCAAACCAGATGACACAGTGGAATAGAAAGAAATGTTTCAAGTGTGGGAAATTGGGACATTTAGAGAAGAGATGCCAGACACACACTAGTTTAATGGGTCTGGATTTAAAACAGCCCAAGGAAGGATTTCTTTTGATGGTTGATGTGCAAGGAATTACCACAAATGCATTATTAGACTCTGGGGCAGACCAGAGTATGATGTCAAAAAGGCTTTGGAAGAGGATAGAGGCCCAAGAAAGATTTGTGCCTAGAACCCCTGAAAGCCAAGTTCACATCAGATGCGTTCATGGTGCTGCAACATCATATCCCACCTATAGGTTTAAGGTTAAGTGCCTGGGGGAACAAGAGGAAGTCCTATTAGCAGTGGTGCCTAGGCTACCCTTTGATTTGGTTCTAGGAAGAGACTGGCCAAGATTTAAGCAGGGTCTAGTGGAAGGACTAGGAAAAAAGGAGGGAGAAGGTTTAATGGTAGTAGCTCCCGGGCCTTTATTTGGAAGTCCTCAGACCCCAGCTAAAAAGATGGTTAAGCGTCCAGAAGACCAAGCTACCCCAAAGCAGATATTCGTTCTAAAGTACCATAAGGTCTCTGAGAAGGCCCAAGCTCCTAAGCGGGCAACCCCTCAGTCTGCTGGGTTTGACCTATGCAGCATAGAAAATGTGACTGTACCTAGCCAAGGGAGAGCCCTGGTTGACACCGGTCTCCAAGTGGAAATACCAATTGGATGTTATGGGAGAGTAGCCCCAAGGTCCGGATTAGCCCTTAAATATTTCATCGATGTGGGTGCGGGAGTAATTGATCCCGATTACAGGGGCAATATTAAAGTTCTGTTGTTTAACTTTGGACAGAATGAGTATCATGTGAAGACAGGAGACAAAATTGCCCAATTGATCTGTGAGAGGCTGGGTTTTCCACCTGTGGAGGAGGTCACATCCCTAGAGAATTCTGAACGTGGAGCCAAAGGTTTTGGTTCTACTGATGTCAAAGGGGTTAAAAGCTTAGCTGCCACCTGTGCCCGAGAGAGGGAGGTGAGTGAAGAGGAAGATTTGGGACCCCAGGTATCTGATTGTAAAGAAAACTCAGAGCCCCAAATAGGTGAGGACCTGACAATGGTACAACAGGAAGAAATTAGGAAGTTGCTTTAGGAATTCCCAGATGTGTTGACACCCATACCTGGCGAGACCCATTTGGTGGCCCATGAAATAATAACTCCACCTGGGAAATCGGTTCGTCAAAGGCCATACCGCTTGCCTGAAGCCAAAAGACAGGAGGTAGTGGCACAAGTCCAGGAGATGTTGGACATGGGGGTAATAGAGGAGTCAAAGAGTCCCTGGAATAGCCCCATAGTCCTGGTGCCGAAGCCTGATGGATCCTTAAGATTTTGTATTGACTTTCGGCAGGTAAACGCCATATCAGTTTTTGATGCATATCCAATGCCAAGAATTGAGGAGCTGCTAGACCAGCTGGGACAGGCTCAATACTTAACCACCCTTGATATGACAAAAGGATATTGGCAAATCCCGCTCACCAGGGAGTCGAAGCCGAAAACTGCGTTCAGCACCCCCGTTGGCCTTTTCCAGTTCAAGAGGATGCCTTTCGGACTGCATGGAGCAGCGGCTACCTGCCAAAGGTTAGTGGATCAGGTACTTCGACCCCACCAAAGTTATGCTTTTGCATACATGGATGATGTCATAATCCATAGTAACACCTGGGCGGAGCATTTGAAGAGGATCAGGGCAGTCTTGTGCTCTATGAAGCAAGCGGGAATCACTTTAAACCCGAAGAAGTGTGCCTTTGCAAATAGGGAGGTAAAATACCTAGGCCACCTAGTGGGAAGAGGAAAAATTAAACCTCTATTAAGCAAAATAGATAGCATCAGGAATTTTCCTCCTCCAACAACCAAGAAACAACTAAGAAGTTTCTTAGGACTTATTGGATACTACCGCCGGTTTATACCGCAATTCGCAGAGAAAAGTGCCATTTTCACGGATATGCTGCGAAAGAATTGTCCAAACCAGATAAAGTGGACACCAGAAGCTGAAAAAGCGTTTTCAGTATTAAAAGAAAAATTGTGTACAGGACCGGTACTGAAAGGAGTAGACTTCAAGAAACCCTTTCTGGTTCAAACCGATGCATCGGATGTAGGGCTAGGAGCAGTCCTATCCCAGTGCCATGATGGGGAGGAGCATCCTGTGATGTACCTGAGCAGGAAGTTATCACTGGCTGAACAAAAGTATTCCACGATAGAAAAAGAGTGTTTGGCTATCAAGTGGTCAGTGGAGGCGTTAAGGTTTTACCTTACAGGGAGAAAGTTCCAGTTGGTCACGGACCATGCCCCACTTAAGTGGTTGCAGCAAATGAAGAACCACAATGCCAGGTTGACCCGCTGGTACATGGCCTTACAGGCGTTTGATTTCCAAGTTGAACATCGTGCCGGGAAGTTACACAAGAATGCGGATGCACTTTCCCGTATTACGGACTGTAGAGAAGAAGTTTCACCAGTAAAACCAGTCCGTAATAACTTAAGCAGGGGGGTATGTGATAAGGAAGCTTATCATAGCTCAGGTAGGAGCTATAGAAAAGATGATGTGACTCTGAACAAGCAACCTGTCAGTTCTGGTAGAAGCAAGAAAACAGAGTTTTCACATAAAAGACTACCAGTCCCAGAATGCACCAGGTTTCCAGCAGCCATGAGAGGGGCTGAAGTGAGAGAATGTGTGTGCAATCAAGAGAGCTATGAGGTAATCCCTAAGCACTCATCTCAAAGGGCAGGGCCTGATTCAACACAGCTGCGCTGTGTTAGGGAGCAGCACACATTAGAACAGGATAAGAGTAGAGCTTATTCTTCAGGAAACAGTTTCAGCTACAGAGGGAGGAAGAGATACAGAGACAGCAACGGCTACAAGCTCAAGCACCAGTATCACCTGGAGAAACAGAAGCCAAGCCAAGCGGATAGAGAAAGAAGGAAACTCTCTGGAAGGAAGAGAAGAAAGCCCATTGGAAGGTCTGGGAGATTCCAAGGCAGTACCCATACTGGGAGGTATTCCAAATGCCAGCAGAGTCCATTGGACTGGATTCAGCCAGAGGAATGGATTGGCAGAGATAGGAATCACCAGTGGCTACCTGGAAGAGAGAAGACTGCATGTGGAAGGGACTTTCAGACCAAGGCCAGAAGGTATGTGAGAGAAGATGTATGTCTTTGTAACCGCTTTGATTTAAGGAAAAGGCGGTATAAAAAACCTGTTAAATAAATAAATAAATAAATAAGATCCAGTGTCCAGGGATCAAGATTGGAAGGCTGGACATCAGAATTGGATTACATATTGGCCAGGCTATACAGAGAGGAATAATGATAGCAGGAGAGGCTCAGGTATGAACACTGATCCAGACCCTATCTATAATAGAGAATGGCAGCAAGGGAATAAGCATTCTCATGATAGTGCCTTAATGAAAGACTCATCTGTGCCAATGTATGATATTGACCCTATGATTGTTGATGCAGGGGGAAATACAGCAGATGAAACTATTTACATGGACTGTTCTTTATCTAAATGCTATTGCTAGTTTTCTATGAGCAAACACATCAGCCATCACAAAGAAACCTAACTTTGTTCTTTATTTCCACTGCAAACAGCTCTTAAAGCAGGATTTGGGTTCACACAGTAGCAGCCAGCCAGCTAAAGGCTTTCAGCTGGTCCATTGATAGTAATTAGGGCTGCACCTGATTGTGTGTGTGAGCAAGGGAGAATCACTGCTGAGATCGGCGTGGAAAATAAGCAGAAGTTAACCTAACCAGCAAAGTTTATTCTTTACTTTGTGCCTTTGTATTTGGTAATTACTTGCTAAGAAAACATTAGCTAATTGCCTGACAAGCTGAAGGTTGTTTTCTGGTTTACTTTGTGACTTTTTGTTATCCATTTTAAACACTGCAAGCAAGTAACCTCATTTATAGTGCTATCAAGCATACATGTGCTGGGTAAATTAAACCCCATCAATAAAAGAAGTATTTTATTGATCTTACCACTTGGTTTCACAACTCAAATTATTGTCATCAGCTGTGTTTGGGAGTGAATGAACTACAATACCCACAATACCTTGCAAGAATCATATGAATATATGCATCGTCAAGATTGTGTAAGTTCTCACTCTAGGCAGCCGTCTGACAGGCCTCGGAAAAATACAGGAAGATAAATTGATTGATTTAAATGAAAAGGCGAAACCACCTTTGGCATAAAGTGTGGGTGAGTTCTAAGAACAACCTTATCATGATGAAACCTAGTATAAGGAGGATCAGCCATTAAAGCTTGCAATTCACTAATGCGATGGGCAGAGGTGATTGCAATTAGGAAGATGACCTTCCAGGTCAAAAACTTAAGGGTTGAAGTGGCCAAAGGTTCAAAAGGTGGCTTCATGAGCTGCCTGAGAACTAGATTTAGATCCCATGCCACCGGTGGTGGCTTGATGGGAGGTTTAGTTAATAAAAGGCCTCTCATAAATCTTGATATGAGTGGATGAGAGGAAAATGGTTGTCCATTCAGAGGCTTATAAGAAGCTGCAATTGCACTAAGATGGACTCTTACCGAATTAGTCTTTACACCAAAATTTGATAAGTGAAGGAGAGAATCTAGTATCGATTCTAAGGGTATGATAAGGGGGTTTAATCCCTTCTTGGAGCACCATATAGTAAAACGTTTCCACTTGAAGGCATAAGATCTTCTTGTGGAAAGTTTCCTAGAAGCCTGAAGGATATCTTTTACCTGTTCGGACAGGTTGAGATCCTGGAGGTCTAAGCCTTTAGCAATCAGGCCATGAGGTGCAGGGACTAAGGATTTGAGTGCCATAGCATCCCATTCTCCTGGGAAAGGAGATCTGGAGAATGCCCTAACTCCAGAGGTGCTGCTTGAAAGAGATGTAGAAGCAGGGGATACCACGTTTGGCGTGGCCATCATGGTGCTATGAGGATCATGCGACCCCTGTCACTCTGAAGCTTGAAGAGTATTTTGGGGATGAGGGGAATGGGTGGGAAGGCATAAAGGAAGTCCTGACCCCAGTGAAGGAGGAAGGCATCCCTTGCCTGACAATTGTGAGCCGGAATCCTGGAACAGTACCGGGGAAGTTTGGCATTCAATGGACTTGCAAAGAGGTCTATGTCTGGAGTGCCCCAGAGATGAAATATGTTTGCCTCCTGATCTAGGTGGAGAGACCACTCGTGAGGCAACAGTACTCAACTGAGTTTGTCTGCCCAAAGGTTTTGAATGCCTGGAAGATATACCACTAGAAGGTGAACTTGATACTCTCTGGCGAGGGCCCTCAGTCGCAAAGCTTTGTTGCATAACGATAGAGAGCTTGTTCTGCCCTGCTTGTTCACATAGAACATGGCTACTTGATTGTCCGTCTGGACTAGGACTGTCTTGTAGCTGAGCTGGGTGTGGAATACTCGAAGAGCTAAATAGATTGCTCTTAATTCCAGGAGGTTTATGTGTAAACCGACCTCCTGTGGAGTCCAGGTTCCCTGGATAGAGATGATTCAGGTGTGCTCCCCAACCCACCTGTGATGCATCTGTTGTTAGGGTGGCCTGAAAAGAGGGTTGATGAAAAGGAGACCTCACTGTCAGGTTTTCTAGTGACTGCCACCATTGGAGGGGCAAAACTAGTCGTTGAGAGTTTAATAATTTGTCCGACAAATGACCTGTGGCCTGTGTCCACTGTGTGGATAGGATCCACTGAGCTGCTCTCATGTGGAGGCGAGCATATGGGACTACATGAACTGTGGAAGCCATATGTCCTAGTAACTGTAGTAGCTCCCGAGCAGTGAGGGAGGATTTGCCTGCTGCTTGAGAAGCTAGTTGTAATATGCGAAGACACCGGGCCTGTGGAAGGAAAGCCTTTGCTTGTCTGGTATCTAGACAGGCTCCTATGAATTCCAGGCATTGGGAAGGAACAAGTTGGGATTTTGTGAAGTTTATTACCAATCCCAAGTATTGGAGAATTTGCATTGTATGGGACAGTGCAGTGCTGGCCTCTGCAACTGTAGGGGCTCAAATAAGCCAGTTGTCTAAGTAAGGGAAGACAAATATCCCCAGGATTTGTAGAAATGTAGCTACTACTGCCATGCATTTCGTGAATACCTTTGGTGCTGAAGCCAGACCAAAAGGAAGAACCCTGTGGAAATGTCTTCCCCTGAAAAGGAATCATAAGAATTTCCTGTGATCTGGATGGATGAGAATGTGAGTGTATGCATCCTTTAATTCCAGAGAGCAAAGCCAATCCTGGCTTTGAAGGTATGGCAGAAGAGTTCCTAGAGAAATCATTTTGAACTTCTCTCAAAATAGGTATTTGTTCAATTCTCTGAGGTCCAAAATGGGTCTGTATCCCCCTGTTTTCTTTGGAATAAGAAAATAGGGGGAGTAGAACCCTGCACCCCGTTGAAGAATGGACACTTCCTCTATTGCCCCTTGGGCAAGAAGTGTGGAGACCTCGTGATCTAACAGACTGTCTGTTTGAGAATTGAATTGCTTTAGAATTGTAGGAGAGGGCATGGTGTGAAAATGAAGCTTGTACCCTTCTCCTACAATGGACAAAGTTCAATCTTCTGCTGTTATCTGATACCATCTGTTGGTAAAGTGGCATAACCTGCCCGGGATATTGGGGGCTTGGGGACCCCTCAGAGGCAAGAAGGCAAAGCTCTCTAGGAAGGAGTCAAAGCCCTTGAGGGGGCTGAACCTGGAGAGCTGGTTGGGCTCTCGGGCCTTTTGGCTTCTTTTGCTGTCTAGTTTGTCTTTTTTGGGCAACCTGACCCTGAGTCTGACTCTGCTGGGTATAGGAAGGATAAAATTTCCTCTTTTTGCTGAAAGAGGGTTTTTTATAAGGCTTCCTTTTGGCTGGAGTGACTGTAGATTTTGACAATCTATATAGAGTAGTATTGTCAGCATCTAACTCATTAGCCTTTTCCTGCCAGTTCTTGCCGAAGAGATTCTCCCCCGTGCAAGGAATGTTGCCTAATTTGTCCTGTACCCAAGTCTCCAAGTCTGATGCCAACAAAAGGGCTAGGATCACGTTAAACCAAAGACACAGTCCAAAGACATGATGATAGTGGAAAAACAATTTTATTAACTGAAGCCTCTTGTCAACCCGACACAGGCCGTGTTTCGCAAACCTTCGTCAGGGGTTGATTAGGTCAAATTCTAAAAACATAAAAATAAAAACATTTGATACACACACATAATTAAGTTAATGTGAAAGAACAGAGCAATAGATAAATTGCATAAAACATACATATATAGATAAAATAGTCATCATAAATAATTAAGATAATAAATATGATAAATAAACATAAAACAAATACAACAATAAAAAGTGTGGACGCACAATTATAAATAATACATTAAACTCTAATATACACTTATAACTTATAAAAGTAAACATAGACTAATAGTAACTAAATCAGAGTTAGAACAGAAACGTGACAAACAGGTACCTCAATTTGAAGACCCAGCACCTGTGGCCTTCGGAGAAAATACGCTTGTATAGCTAAAATAGATAACCCACAAACAATTAAATAAATAAATATGAATATACTTCCCTTTAAAACATGCATATTATAATGATAAAAACTACTAAATTTAATTTGGGACCAAATAGGGCAAGAGCAGCAGAAGCAAAAAGTAAAAACATCAATAAATGAATAAATAACTAAAATCCGCAATAACTTTTTGACATACATAATAAATACCATAGTTTAAAAACTGACTAGATAATAAGAGACACAGCTGACTACAAGAGATCAAGAAACAGCAGGAGCGAAGCAGCGGGAGATTCAATAGCAGACACGGACTTCAAAGTTCTAGATGTCTTCTATATTAGCTACAGACCTAATCCCTAATGTGTCGCTAAAACGAAGGAGCGGGGGGCCCCCTCAATAAATAAATAAATAAATAATTAAAAAATTAAAATTCGCATAATCTTTTTGACATACATAATAAATTAATTTAAGAAATAACTAAATGTGCAGCAAACAAAGCTAACTAAAAAAGACAAGAAGCAGCAGGAGCAAAATGACGGGAAGTAAAAAACAATCACGGACTTCAATGTATTAGATGTCTCCAGGGCCGGATTTACCTATACGCCAACTACGCCGTGGCGTAGAGCCCACAGCTGACAAGGGCCCACAAAAACTGAATTCTTAAAATTAAAAAAAACCCCAAAAAACGCTGGCTGCTGCCGCGGCAGCATGGATTGTCCCGCGGGGCCCCCTCTGCCTGGCTGAATCCGTCCCTCCCTCCCTCCCTCCGTGCTGGCTTTGAGAGGCGCGAAGGGAGAGTGTCTCCCTCGCGTCTCTGTTAAGCCCGCAGATGGTTGATGGGAAATTTCCCATCAGCCCCTGCGGGCTTAACAGAGACGCGAGGGAGACACTCTCCCTTCGCGCCTCTCAAAGCCGACACGGAGGGAGGGAACGACGGATTCAGCGGGCAGAGGGGGCCCCGCGGGACAGTCCATGCTGCCGTGGCAGCAGCCAGCGGTTTTTTTTTTAAATTTAATTTTACTTGAGCCGATGGGGGGGGGGCTGGGACTGGAAATGGGTTGGGGGGGTTAATACTGGAGGTGGACTGACACGAAGAAACCAGAAGAAAGTGGCTGGAGCAATTGCAGCTGAAAAAAAATGCGCAAAAGGTAGAAAAATATCTCTTTATTTTGAATTTAATTGGAATATGTCAGGTCTGGTAAATGTGCATCATTAACGTCTGCGCTTTGTTTAGTACAAGAGCAAATTATTGTATAGTTTTATTTCTACAGTGTTGTACATTCCAAGTTTGGCTTTTGGGATTCCCAGTTTAATTATGACGTCAGGGCCAACAGCGGATCCGGCGTGCTCGTTTTTATCTTTTCTGGGGGCCCACAATTTTTGTTGGCGTAGGGCCTCACTCAAGGTAAATCCGGCCCTGAATGTCTCCTATATTAACTACAAAACTAATCTCTAAAATTGTAGCTAAAACGAAAGAGTGGAAGGCCTTAAGAGTATAAACAACTCCTTTCAAATAATAATATGGCTGAGTATCAAGTATATATTAAAAAAGTGATGTATAAGAGATCGAGGGTAAAAAATAAATAAATAAATAAACTATTTAAAACAACAAACTCACCGAGAGCTTTGTCCTTAAAAACTCCTTATATAAAGTAGTTGAGAAACAGGAAGCCCTAAATAATAATAACCAGAAGTACAACCGGGGCTCAATCCGGCTCAAAGGAAAATAAGAAGAATGATCATGTAGAAATGCTAACTTTCAGACTGGCATATAGATGAAACTAGTGTTATGTCTGACTTATTGCACGTACCTCAGCAAAACAGCAAGCTTGTAAAAAAACTCTTTATCCTCTCGGCGCACAAAACAATAGCCATGTTCATCCTCTGATACACATTGAACTTAAAAAACGCCGGCTCATGCGCATAGGGAATAAAAAACGGAGAGGCAGGAGGGGGCGTGGTGAGGGGCGCGACCAAATTACAAGAGAGAAACCAATGTTGAGTGGAAGACTACGTGATCTGTCCAGGAAGTTACATGAAGGAGACGAATGTAAAGGGATCTATCTCTTGCATATAAACAAAATCCAGGGGAAAAATGGACCATGTAGATAACGGAGAGAAAACAGATACAGAAGAGACAAAGAACCAACCATTATTTTATAGATACATATGTAGTATTATATGTGTGATGAAAAATAAATTGGAACATCATGAAAGCAGAGTGGAACTAAAGGTTAAACACTAAGCTAAGAAAAATATGAATATACAATGAACATACAGGAGCACTTCAGAAGGGGAAAAAAACTCTAATTCAGAGAAAAATTGAAAAGTCTTTATCTTGATTGAGGCCATTTGGAACGAGTGAATCTAGTAAAAATATATATTTTTGTTCGAGCCTCAAAATAGTCTTATTCATGTCTCCTCCTCTCCAATTAGATCTAACTCTCTTGATGACAAAATATTTCAGATCTGTGACTTTATGTTTATGTGCTTGCCAATGGGCAACCAGAGGTTTGTCCTCCACATTCCTTCTAATGCAACTCTTGTGTTCTGTAATCCTAGTCTTAATACTGCGTGTGGTCTTACCTACGTACAGTAAGCCACAGGGACACTGTATGACATAGATGATATTAGATGTGTCACAATTAGAGAAATCATTGATATAAAACTTTTTATGTGTAGTAGGATGTATAAATAGCTCTCTGATAGGTAAAACATTAAGACAAACTGAACACCTCCCACACTGAAAATGACCCTTATATTGTGATAAATATCTCTTCTCTGTAAGGGCTGAAGGCACCAAGAGATTTCGCAGGTTAACATTGCGTCTGTGTGCGATTATGAGATTCATATCCTGAAATGCTGGTAAAGTTTGGAGAATATGCCATTCTTTCTTAAGTATTTTGGTTATTTGTACTGAAAATTGTGAATATAAAAGAGGGCAAACTATCCCTACATCTTCTTTTTTCTCTTTGGGTTTCAACAGTTGTGCCCGTGGTGTATCTTTAGCTCTACGATATGCAGACTCAACATACTGTGCAGGGTACTTTTTATCAAGAAACTTATTTTTCATATTTAGTGCCTCATATTCAAAATCTCGCAAATTAGTGCATGCCCTCCTAACCCTCAAGAACTGGCTCACTGGAAGATTGTTCTTCAAAGATGGGTTGTGAAAGCTGTCATAATGTAAAAAATGATTCTTATCAGTTGGCTGCTTATATAGCTTAGTGGAAAACCCAAATTGTTCTTTCTTGAACAAAAGATCCAGATAAGAAATCTTATGAAAATCATACGTGATCTGGAACCGCATATTAGCATCTAGCTGATTAATCCAAATATTAAACTCAAGTAATAGCTCTACAGTGCCTTTCCACAGAATGAGAATGTCATCAATATATCTAATCCATAAAACCACATTATCTTTAAATGGATAATTCTTAAGAAAACTTTCTTCGAAATTGAACATGTAGAGATTAGCTACATCAGGGGCTATAGCTGACCCCATTGCTACACCCTTAATTTGTTTATAGAACAGATCCCTAAAACAGAAAAAATTCTCAAAAAGTACGATTTGTGCCAGTGATATAAGAAACGTTGCGGGAATACGTCGAAACATTGTACGTCTAAGAAAATACAGAACTATAATGTCAAGTGCTTCTTTCTGGGGTATGTTGGTGTAAAGCGACTCCACGTCTAACGTGACTAGAATGACATCGGTAGTATCTAATGTGAAAGTAGATAGAATTTCTATCACATGGGCTGAATCACGTACGTAAGACCACATTTCTCTAATAAACGGTTGTAAAAAAAATATCCAAGAACTTAGAAATCGGTTCTAAAACTGAGCCAATAGAAGAAACAATGGGACGTCCGGGTGGTTTATTGTATATTCATATTTTTCTTAGCTTAGTGTTTAACCTTTAGTTCCACTCTCCTTTCATTATGCTCCAATTTATTTTTCATCACACATATAATACTACATATGTATCTATAAAATAATGGTTGGTTCTTTGTCTCTTCTGTATCTGTTTTCTCTCCGTTATCTACATGGTCCATTTTTTCCCCTGGATTTTGTTTATATGCAAGAGATAGATCCCTTTACATTTGTCTCCTTCATGTAACTTCCTGGACAGATCACGTAGTCTTCCACTCAACATTGGTTTCTCTCTTGTAATTTGGTCATGCCCCTCACCACGCCCCCCTCCTCCTGCCTCTCCATTTTTTATCCCCTATGCGCATGAGACGGCGTTTTTTAAGTTCAATGTGTATCAGAGGATGAACATGGCTATCGTTTTGTGAGCCGAGAGGATAAAGAGAGTTTTTTTACAAGCTTGCTGTTTTGCTGAGGTACGTGCAATAAGTCAGACATAACACTAGTTTCATCTATATGCCAGTCTGAAAGTTAGCATTTCTACATGATCATTATTCTTATTTTCCTTTGAGCCGGATTGAGCCCCGGTTGTACTTCTGGTTATTATTATTTAGGGCTCCCTGTTTCTCAACTACTTTATATAAGGAGTTTTTTAAGGACAAAGCTCTCGGTGAGTTTGTTGTTTTAAATAGTTTATTTATTTATTTTTTACCATCGATCTCTTATACATCACTTTTTTAATATATACTTGATACTCAGCCATATTATTATTTGAAAGGAGTTGTTTATACTCTTAAGGCCTTCCACTCTTTCGTTTTAGCCACAATTTTAGAGATTAGTTTTGTAGTTAATATAGGAGACATCTAATACATTGAAGTCCGTGATTGTTTTTTACTTCCCGCCATTTCGCTCCTGCTGCTTCTTGTCTTTTCTAGTTAGCTTTGTCTGCTGCACATTTAGTTATTTCTTAAACTAATTTATTATGTATGTCAAAAAGATTATGCAAATTTTAATTATTTATTTATTTATTTATTGAGGGGGCCCCCCGCTCCTTCGTTTTAGCGACACATTAGGGATTAGGTCTGTAGCTAATATAGAAGACATCTAGAACTTTGAAGTCCGTGTCTGCTATTGAATCTCCCGCTGCTTCGCTCCTGCTGTTTCTTGATCTCTTGTAGTCAGCTGTGTCTCTTATTATCTAGTCAGTTTTTAAACTATGGTATTTATTATGTATGTCAAAACGTTATTGCGGATTTTAGTTATTTATTCATTTATTGATGTTTTTACTTTTTGCTTCTGCTGCTCTTGCCCTATTTGGTCCCAAATTAAATTTAGTAGTTTTTATCATTATAATATGCATGTTTTAAAGGGAAGTGTATTCATAGTTATTTATTTAATTGTTTGTGGGTTATCTATTTTAGCTATACAAGCGTATTTTCTCCGAAGGCCACTGGTGCTGGGTCTTCAAATTGAGGTACCTGTTTGTCACGTTTCTGTTCTATCTCTGATTTAGTTACTATTACTCTATGTTTACTTTTATAAGTTATAAGTGTATATTAGAGTTTAATGTATTATTTATAATTGTGCGTCCACACTTTTTGTTGTTGTATTTGTTTATTTGTCATATTTATTATCTTAATTATTTATGATGACTATTTCATCTATATATGTATGTTTTATGCAATTTATCTATTGCTCTGTTCTTTCACATTGACTTAATTATGTGTGTGTATCAAATGTTTTTATTTTTATGTTTTTAGAATTTGACCTAATCAACCCCTGACGAAGGTTGGCGAAACACGGCCTGTGTCGGGTTGACAAGAGGCTTCAGTTAATAAAATTGTTTTTCCACTATCATCACGTCTTTGGACTGTGTCCAAGTCTGATGCCTGCAGCCAGGCAATCCGTCGTGCACCAATGGCAATATAACATAGGTTCTGCTGATGCATTCGAAGCAGTCAAAGGCTGCACGATTTACAAACTTGGAGACATCTTGAGCATGCTTAACTAGAGCAAGAAAATCTTGTCTCTTGTCATCTGGGAGAAATGGGCTCATAAGTTCCAAGTCTCCTTTGACTTCCTTAAGGAATATTCGCATATATAGAATATATGAACTGATCCTAGCTGAAAGCATGGAAGCTTGAAAATTGCGGCGCCCAAAAGCATCCAGAGTCCTGCATTCACGACCTGGAGGATTGGATGCATGCCTCTTTGCACTTTTCATCCTACGCATGGCTGACTCCACTACCATTGAATGGTGTGGCAGCTGAGTTTTCCGAAATCCGGGACATGGCGGAACTCGATACATAGTATCAAGTCTCCTAGAATGAGGAGAAGTAGTCAGAGGTGTCTCTCACATTCTGAGCATCACGTTATGCAGAATCTCATGGATAGGCAGAGTGGCTGCCTCCTTAGGAGCTTTAGGATACTGGAGAATTTCCAACTCCTTTGCTCTTGGTTCCTCTTCAGGAGCTACTGTGATTGAAAGACCTTTGGCCATATCACGGATAAAATCCTGAAAGGACATCTCCTCTGGAGGTGACATTCTGCGCTGGGGAGAAGAGGGATCTTCTGGGAGAAACCCTCTAGTGCCAGCAGAATTGTGAGGTCTTCGGAATCGGAGGAATCAAAGTATTCCTGACCCCGATGCTCCTGCAAAGCACATAAGAACATAAGATATGCCATACTGGGTCAGACCAAGGTCCATCAAGCCCAGTATTCTGTTTCCAAAAGTGGCCAATCTAGGTCATATGTACCTAGCAGTTTCCCCAAGAGACACAAGTTCCACAATGCTTGTACTGGGTCAAGCATTGATATCTTCGGTCACTTCTTAATAATGGTTTATGGACCTTTCCTCCAGGAACTTGTCCAAACCTTTTTTAAATCCAGCTACACTAACAGCCTTTACTACATCCTCCGGTAACAAATTCCAGAGTTTGATTACACGTTGAGTGAAAAAATATTTTCTTTTATTAGTCTTAAATAGTTTACCCTGTAGCTTCATTGCATGTCCCCTAGTCTTTCTATATTCTGATAACGTAAACAATCGATCTACGTTTACCCGTTCCACTCCGTTCATTAATTTATAGACTTCTATCATATCTCCCCTCAGCCGTCTCTTTTCCAGGTTAAAGAGCCCTAACCTTTTTAGCCTTTCCTCATAGGAGTATCCTTCCATCCCCTTTACCATTTTGGTGGCTCTTCTCTGAACCTTTTCTAAAATCGCTATATCCTTTTTAAGATACGGCGACCAGAATTGCACACAATATTCAAGGTGCGGTCTCACCATGGAACAATATAGAGGCATTATAATATCTTTTGTTTTATTTTCCATTCCTTTCCTTATGATACCTAGCATTCTATTTGCTCTCTTGGCTGCCGCTGCACACTGGGCCGAGGGTTTTAACATGGTATCCACAATGACGCCTAAATCTTTTTCCTGGGTGGTGGTTCCTAATGTGGAACCTTGCATCATGTAACCATAGTTTGGGTTGTTCTTCCCTAGGTGCATAACCTTGCACTTGTCCACATTAAATTTCATCTGCCATTTTGATGCCCAGTCTTCCAATTTATCAAGATCCTCTTGCAATTTTTCACAATCCTCTTGGGTTTTAACAACTTTAAATAGTTTTGTGTCATCTGCAAATTTGATAACCTCACTCGTTATTCCACTTTCCAGGTCATTTATGAATATGTCAAAAAGCAGCGGACCCAGCACAGATCCATGGGGTACACCACTATTCACCTTTCTCCATTGGGAAAATTGGCCATTTAGCCCTACCCTCTGCTTTCTATCTTTTAACCAGTTCCTGATCCACAATAGTACACTGCCTCCTATCCCATGACTCTTTAGTTTTGCCAAAAGTCTCTGATGAGGGACCTTGTCAAAGGCTTTCTGAAAGTCCAGATACACAATATCAACCGACTCACCTTTGTCCACCTGTTTATTCACTCCTTCAAAAAAACATAACAGATTAGTAAGACAAGATCTTCCTTGTCTAAAGCCATGTTGGCTGTCTCCCATTAGGTCTTGACTATCTACATGCTGAGTAATTTTATTCTTTATGATGGTTTCTACTATTTTTCCCGGTACTGACGTCAGGCTCACCGGTCTGTAGTTTCCCGGATCACCCCTGGAACCCTTTTTAAAAATTGGTGTTACATTGGCGATCCTCCAATCTTCAGGTATTAGAGATGATTTTAATGATAGTTCACAGATTACTGATAGCAGGTCTGCAATCTCATATTTCAGTTCTTTCAACACCCTTGGATGTATACCATCCGGCCCAGGTGATTTGCTACTCTTCAGTTTATCTAATAGTTGTAAGACATCTTCCCGATGTATCGATATTTCCTTCAATTCTTCCGCACCTTTAAATACCACTTCAGTCATGGGTAACATCCCTACATCATCCGAGCTGACCCAGTACCGATCTGTCAATTCCAGCCAGAGATGGCATGGGAAGAGTTCCCACCGGGGCCAGTACCATCGGTACTGGTATTGTCGGTGTTGGTACCGGTGTCTGTACCGGTGTCGGTACCGGCATCGGTGTCAATGTCGGTACTGGTACCCAATGGACCACCGGTACCGCAGCTGAAAGAAGAGCTGTGATGCTGCGCTTGATAGCGAGGAACCTCTGGTCTATCAACGCTGCCGATGCCTGAGTGTCGGTACCGGTAAAAGCAGCTGGAACCCCTGAGCATGGCACAGGTAGTTCTTGCAAGGTTGAGGCCTCGAGAACATCCTGAAGCCCCATCGATGCTTTGGAAGCCGAAGCCTCCCGCTGGGGCTGTTTTGCCGGTGTGGTTCCCTCAAGGGCAACGCCAATGGCCTCTTGATGCTTAGCAAGAGAGCTACCCTTTGAGGACCGGCTTTTATGTTTAGTTACCTGAGATCCATGGGAGGAAGAAGAGGCCCTTGACGATGTCGATGCAATGGATCTGACATCCGAAGAAAAGAGGGTACCGAGCTTTGCAGCCCAGTTCTGCCTTCCTCTTTTAGTCATCCCCATACAGGAGAGACATTCAGTTGGGGAATGTTCAGGTCCTAAACATTTAAGACACCAATCATGGGTGTCAGTGACGGAGATGGTACCGCCACACTTGTACATTTTTTAAAACCACTAGTTGGCTTTTCCATGTTTTAGGAATATGGGGCCTAGTGCCCAAAATGGCGCCTGGCACCAAAGAGAAAAGTTTCTGAAGAGAAACAGTCTAAAGTCTAAGGTTTTTTTTTTTTGAAAAGAAAGAAAAGAACTGGCGGTACCGGTAAGCATCGTGCGGTAGGCAAACGCGACCACAAGAAAAGAAATTTAAAGACGGAATTTTCTGCGGTGACAGGGAATAGATCCTGTCAGCTCCGTGGAAAACGAAGAACTGAAGAGGGACAGTTGGAAAGGCGTGAAGGCAGCGTGCATGTGCTGAGGAATGCTCCCAAAAGCGTTCCTATTGGATGCTGGGGAGCGTTCCCGCGCAGGCTCCGTCGGTACCGACGATACCCATATGTGAAGACTACATTCCTGCTTGTTCCTGGAGATTAAAGTGTTAAGATGGGAGACACAGCACTGCAGAGGAGCAGGGTAAAGGACAGACAGAAGATAGGACACACGCTGACAGCATAGAAATAAAGAACAATAAATACTTCAACTCAATCAGAAGCAACTTTAATAATGCTATGGCAGCCATCAGCCTTCATTGGAAGTTACCTTGCCTTTTAACTCCTCAAACACCCTCTCTAACTTAGTCCTCCAGCTGATTTTGTTTCACTCTACAGCCTTTTGTTTCACTCTACAGCCTGGCATAAATGTGGCTCTGAATCAGTCAGCAAGGGTCTCTGTTGCAGAATAATTGGTATTCCCTGCCCCCCCCCCCCCCTACACCAACCTTCCTGAGTGCAGCCCAACAAGCAGTTGCCAAGCGTTAAAATCAAAACTTATTTGCTTAGGCAGAATCTTGATTTATTGATATGAAATCTGAATACCTGGATCGCAGCATTCATTTTCCAGAGTTCCTTGACTGATCTAAAGATTAGTGAGACACACAAAAGCAGTCAAGCACATAGGTAGTCAGCGTATGAAATGCACAGATCAAATAACACATTTGGATACTGATGGACTAAAGTGATTTTTTTAGCAGGCCTATACATGCTAAAATTTGCAAAATGGTTCAAAATACGTAAATATGCTAGCAATTGCAAAATGGTCCCTTCACAAGTAACCATTTTTCATGTGTAGTCTGCTATGCACAAAAGTTTACAAAAATTCTGAGTTGTTGAACTATGCTGGTGCAGTTTCATGAAAATCAGCTCATGTAATTCACAATTCAGTGATAAGTGCATCTGAAGCTATCTTTGTGGGCCAATTTTTGCCAAGAAGATAGACTTCTGGGGAAGTGGTTATCTTTCACAGTCATCCTGGAGTTCAAGTTCAAAGGCTAGTTTCCTATCAAAGGAATAGGCATGGGCAACTAACTTGCATACAAATGAGGACGCTAACCCACTGGAAATCCTGTGAGTTAGTACCATAGCCACAGTCTGTAGATGAGCAGGGTCAGTTTTCAAAAGCATTTACCCAGTATCAGCACCTACTATTGGATAGGTGTGGCTGAGAGGGATATTCGGCAGCACCATATGGAGAGTGTCACCGAATATCCGCTCAGACTACCATGGTACTATCTGGATAGCGTTGGAGTAGTCCATGTGCAGAGCAGAAGTGGAACTGGCAACTATAGTAGAGATTTCAGCACTATATGCATCACAATCTAGATAACTTAGGACAGAACAATGTTCTCCTGATGGCTACCCAGACAGTGGGTTGAATATTGCCGCTATTGGACAGTGCCGTCACTGCCCGCTGTATCTGCATATTCAGCGCTGAATATCTAGATTTTATTTAGCCACGGCAACCACTCAGTTAGGGCCTGATTCTATCCCAGATATCGATCCCCTCTGTACGTCCGGTCTTAACCGGATGTACAGAGGGGATCATGATTCTGATCCCACGGGGCACATCTAGCCCTGCGGGATCAGAATCGCAAACAGTCCTGCATGTGCAAGCCTGGACTGCAATTCAGTCCAGCCTGCACATGTAGGGCTGTCCCCAGTTAACTTAGTCAAGGCTCTTCAATGGAGTCGTGGCGCCATGGCGTCATGTTGCCATGGAACCGCAGCTCCATTGAAGAGCCATGATGCCAGCCGCCGAAGAATAAATGCTAATTCCCCACAGTCCGACCCCCGATCTGGACTTCTAAGGCCTGGGTCAGGCTGTGGGGAATGTCCTCCAGCCCCCCTGCCCCATCCACGTTCCGGTTGTCCCAAAACAAAACTTCCAGGGAAGTTATTCCACCTCGGAGGTGGAATAGCTTCCCCACACATGTTGCCAGCCCTGGACGTACAGGGCCAACATTAGAATTAGCCCTGTATGTCCAGGGCCGGCAACTGCCCAAACTCTGCCTCCGAGCTTCCCCTTCCCCACCCCCATCTCGCAGTTAGATAACTTCCTTGCATAACCGGTGGGGAAGTTAGTCAAGGCCGGGAGAAGGTATGAATAGCAGGGATGGACGTCCCGTTGGGCCATCCACCCCCGTTATTCATGGCACAGAATAACTCCTTTAGTGTATGGTGAAACTAACCAAATATGATCCTCTTTGTTGTATTTTGTACAAGAGCTAATGCACGTCTCTAGTATACACAGGGCCGGCGTAAGGAGATGAGGCACCCTACTTGAAGCTCATCCCTTGATCCCGTTCCCACTCCTGGATCCCATTACCAGCACTGTCGCCCCACTCCGGGACCTACAGCGAAAGTGGTGGCCTCGCACAGCCCCACAGCGCTTCCCTTAAACCTCTGGCTCTGCGAGGCTATTGGATTTCCCCCCCCCCCCCCCTCCGATGCTCAATGCCAACATCCTGTTTGCAAATAGTGCACAGTGTGGCTTGATAGTGCACATTATTCAGTCATAGCATACACTATTCTCCACTAGCGTACCTAATAACGCATTGCTGAGCAATAGCGCCCACCACCAATGATGCATTTCCCATGTGAATTCAAATGAATTCCCATCCCTAGTGTATATGCACCATGATCTGAAGGAAGCAACAGTCCATGGCCTCTGACCAAGGGCTATCCCTACAATGACCGGGCTAGTCCACGAGATAAGGGTAGAAGCAAAGAAGCACTAGGGTGTTCTCAGTGAAGGATCCTGATACTGTAGCCCCAACAGATGCTGGTTTTGATTAAGCTCAGGGCCCCAAGGAACAGGAGAATACTCGGAGAGCAAGTCTTACCTTATGCCACACACTGCTTCCAAAAATCTGGCAAGGCGGGAAAACTAGACAAAACAAAATTGACATACGTTTTGCCACAGAGCCACTGAAATGCAATTAGAGCTTCTGTATATAAAAGCTCACTGAGATAAGCACGCACACACCGACATGACCAGCGCACACTTAACATAAGAACTTACAAGCTGAGCACTTGCTGTTTCTGCCACCATCAGCAGGTACATGGGACTGTATGGTCTGTGCGGCTGAGTTTGTGCTTTCAAATAAATTGGGATGTGAGACTCATAGCTCAAGAAGGATGCACATAGTGGGTGGCTAAAGAAGATAGGCCTGTATTCTGTGAAGTATAGGAGTGTGCAAAAGCTTATGCACAACAGTTACACTCTCTATACAATAAGGCTGAATGCTTCTTTGCAGTATGAGAAAAAAATCTAGCAGACGACCATCAGTCTTAGCTGTATTAAGTGGCTCTAAAATACTCTAGGACTTATAAACTCCATGCACTGTACGGAAAGGAGAGATCATGGAATTTCAGTTGTACTGGAACTAAAAATTCTACAATTAAAGAGTAGTGAAATAGGAAGCTTAATACCTCTAGCCAGTGATATTTAACTCTTGAATGCTGGGCTTTACCTGAATGCAGCTTGAACCCCATTTGGTCTTCAAACTTGCTGCTTAAGTTCCAGGAGACAGTATTTCATTCCCTATTATGCCCTCACATACGAACTGAAAGATACTTGCTTATCTATAACAGGAGTTCTCCACAGACCTCATGGCAAGGCAGACACACCATAGGTGACGTCATTGATGACTCCATGCCCAGACCACTGCTCTCTTCAAACCCAGGAAGTTTTAGAATTCCAACTGAGCATGCGCTGCTTCTCCCATGCTAGCAAGTTTCAGAGCAAGACGAAGCTTTTGTGTGTTGGTTTTAGAGAAGATGGAGGAAGACATGGTGTTTCCTCATAGTCTTAAGGTCTATGGAAAGCCTCTGTTACAGATAAGCAGCTACGCTTTCCCCACAGATCCCATGGACAATGCAGCCACATTGTAGGTGACTCCAAAGCTGACAGGACAGGAGCGATTTGTTCTGCCCACAAAATTGCCTGTGCCCACATGGAATGAGCCTGAAGCCTTTGAGGCACCGGCTTACCATGGAGAATATGAGCAGATTCAATAGTGTGCCGAATCCAGTGCTCAGTGGTAGCAAAAAGTACAAAAAGGTGATCTGATTTCCAAAAGGAATTAGTAGCCTTCAGGTATCAGCGGAGAACCCTATGAGCATCAACCACATGAAGACCGCTTTTTCAAGAGAGGCAAAAACACAAAATGGTTTCTGTTCGGGCTTATATTCCCTTTGACTGTTGCAATCCAGTAGTGCTGGCCTTACATTTTTTGACGCCTAGCATTATGTAATAGAAATTGGTCTGCTTCCGATTTGGATAAGATTCTTTTTATAGTGTGTACTGCAACAGTCTAATGTCTATAAGGTCTTTGCTTCATTGCTTTAATAGTCTTTGCACATATTCTTATTTTTTAAGTGAGTCGCATTGTTATTTGTTCCATTCTTTCATAATTTTGCATATTGTTCCCCCTTTTTACATGCTTATCATATATAGGTTCTTTGCACTCACGCGGCGGTTTTCCGCCTGCAGCAGTACCGTTGGGCATGTCCTGCCCCTTATGGCTCTCGCATCTTTTTGCAATTTTCCGGCTTGTTTTTTATTTTCTCTCCACATTGTGTGGTTCTCTTGCTCTTTGAAAAATTTTTCTTTTTCCAATGCAAAAAAGATTTTTTTCATTTGCACTTTTTTTTCTCCCTGACAGTTGCATTTGAGCTTGTTTTATGTTCCATTGTTGTTGATAAGCATCGTGCATTAGCAATTGTTTTGTTTCTATTTTGATTAAGTTTCTCTCCACAGTGTGTTTTGCCATATTTTTTAATGTTTACACTGTTTTGTTCGGTCTAATAGTCAGTCGCACTCTCACTTATTGTGTCAGATCTTTTGTTGTGTTGTTGTCACTCAAAACTCTAAGAATGATTTTCCACATTTTTTTCATATTCATGTATACATTTTCGCCTTTTTTGTCTATTACGAATCTGCTTCTTTTCAGGTTGTTATCTGTGTCAAATTACCATCAGTTTTAATCTTTTTAGAAAGTAGTCTTTGTTGAGTTGCTCCGGTATCGTGCTAGTTCTCTGAATTTCCTCAATTCTGTTTTTTTTCCCCCATGACAATTCCTACTTTATTTGTGATGTAATTGATTGTGCACTCCCTCACAGTAAAATGTTTTTCTGAGCTTGACTGAGTTTTAAATTAGTGTGTGTATACCTTTTAATAAACTAGCGATGTATGTCTGTCTAAATGTTAGTTATTCGTGATACATACACAATATTTATTTTTTGTTATGGTTGCTTGTGCTCTATATAGTTTCAAGTCAAGATCGGATCTAACATCTCAAGACCCGCAAAGATCAAGCAAGGGGTGCCACAAGGATCCGCACTATCCTCACTGCTATTCAACATATATATCCAACCAATCTCCGACATCATAAAAGCACACAAAATAAACTACACAATCTACGGAGACTACATCATGATATACACCCCAATCAACCTCGACAGCCCCGACTACTCCAAAATAACAAACTGTCTCAACAGCATGTCCAAATGGCTTCAGCACAACAACCTAGCCATAAACCTCAGCAAGACAGAAGCACTCATCATCACACGAAACAACACCTTCAGCCCCCCTCCCTTCATCAAAACCAACAACACAGCAATACCACTGAAGAACGAAGTGAAATACCTCGGAATAACACTCGACAGAGAGCTAAACCTACAATCACACATAAGAAGAACCACCAAGAACGCATACTACAAGATGAGAGTAATCAGACACCTCAAACCTCTACTCACACAAGACCACTTCCGCACAGTCTACCAAGCGCTTATAACTCCCATCCTCGACTTCTGCAACCCGATCTATAGCGGCATGCCAAAACACTCAGACCACTTCAGATGGCTCAAAACACAGAAGCCAGAATAATCACCAGCTCTCCAATACAAGCCCACATCACACCCATACTAAAAGACCTCCACTGGCTCCCAATCAGCCACCGCATCAAATACAAAATGATACTAAACATTTTCAGAATCAAACTCAAAAACTCCGCACTCAGCCTACAACCCCTAATACTCCCCAATGCAAGCACCAGACCTAGAAGAAAGACCACAGCTGATACACTCAACACCCCAAACAACTACACAAAAGCATGCAAATCCACCACACAAAGAGCCCTATCACTGGCGGCTCCAACAATATGGAACACACTCCCAGATGAGCTACGGTCAACTGAAGATCCAAAGGACTTCCGAAAACACCTAAAGACATTGCTCTTCACCGAATACTATGGCCCAAGCAAGTAACCAGACCATACAGACTCAGACCAACCACAGATCAGAACCTCAGACTCGATTGAAGATCAAGCACAGCAAGCTGCAGAAACAGCAAACCCTTGTATATAACTGTAAAAAGCACATGTTGTAAATAGCTCACGCTAATCAACACACTTGCACCCATGCACCCTCACTGTACATAAACTCACACACACTCCATTACCACTGACTGTTTGATGTGCACACCGCCTTGATTGAAGGATAAGGCGGGATAGAAATACCCTTTAAATAAATAAATAAATATATATATATATATCAATTATGTATTGTTTTCTAGGAGGTCATTTACTCTTATGTTGGGTACATGGATTCCCTCAATAATCCAGTATTTTCCCATTAATTTGTCTTTTTGTTTCTTTTTTATTTAATGCAGACTGGGAAGAGTGGCTTGTTCCACAATTTATACGTTGTTTTCTTTCCTTTGGGGTAATGTATTTCATTTATATGTAACGTTGTTCTATATACATACATATATATATATTGTCTATATTTTGCTGATATATATATATATTTTATTTTTGTATTGTTAATATGTATTATGTATGTATAATTTTATGTTTATGTTTAATTTTAGACCCCTGAAGAAGGCCTCTGGCCGAAACATTTTAGGTGGGTCTACCAATAAAGTTTCCTTGGAATTTTTCCTGTGTCAGGCCGTGGTTTTTGGTGTTCCACTTCTGTCTTTTCTTTTTCACTCAAATCCTTTACAAGCTTCTCAAGGTCCTCACCAAAGAGAAGTTTATCATTAAAGGGAAGTTTCACCAGCCGAGCCTTGGAAGCCGCATCCACTGACCATTATCGAAACCAGAGGCAATGTCGAGCCACTGTCATGGACACTACCAAGGGGGCCGCCAGATGGAGTAGAACATAAAGAGCATCGGTCAGAAAGGTAGCGACGGATTCTAGATAGGCTGATACAGGATCATCAGGTAACAGCTGCATCCAGCATAGGAGTGCCCGCGCCACCACACTTCCACAGGCAGACGCTTGCATGACCAAGGAGGAGGAGGAAAACACACAGTCTTCAGAAGGCCTTTGACCTTACGATCCTGTTGATCCCAGAGGGCCGCTCCACCCTCCACGAGAGTGGTGGTATGCTTAGTGACACCCATAACTAGAGTATCAACCTTAGTATACTGTAACCACCCGTCTTTTAAGTCAGCTGGAGACCAGAGATAGCAATGCCTGAGGCATCTAGGTGTATGGAGGGATGCATCAGGAGAATCCCATTCAAGGGAAACTGTTTGTTGTAGTTCCAGTGGGAAGGGAAAGGCCTTAGAAGGCTTTTGGATGCCCCCAAGAATAGGGTCTGCTTAAGATTTGCTCATCATGCTTGCAGATAGAAGGTCAATGCAAAAGAGGAAGGCCAGCAATGAGATGAATCGATGCAATAACAGAAGCTACGGGTACCAGTCTGTCAACAATGAGCCGCCTGACTCAAGACCGAACACAATTTAGGATAGCTATCCAGAGGGTCGCCATGAGTCGACTCCGACTCGACGGCACTTCACAACACAACAACAAGATTTGCTCTGGCCTGGATCAAACCCAAATTTTCCTTAGAAGTTCAAATGATGAGGCTTTAACTTTCATGCTTCAGATATATCATGCAATGAGTGAGATCATTAGAGAAAGACATCATGCTTGGCAAGATTGAATGTGTCAGGCTAAATAAACTTGTTCTGTTGCTTTTTCTATTGACCCCTCCTTTCTTGTTTTTGTTGTGGGGTTGTCCCCCTCTTTTTCTTTCTGTCATGTGTGCTTCTGGGCAGGGCTGGATTTAAGATGAAGATCCTAAAGAGCACGCAGTGGGGGAAGGTATCAGAGATCCCAAATAAGGGGACATTTTACTGACCAGATAATGTTCTTTCCTTGATACTCATCCCAAGGAGCTAAACCATGCCAGGCTCAGTGCTACTCCCCTGTAGCCAGGGCCTGCAGTCCTGAAGCGAGGGGGCACTGTTGTTGTGTGAGGCTCGAAGGATCCTTCCCAACTCCTTTCCAAAACCTCTGGCTGCTCAACTGGTCCTTAGCAGTATAAGGATGAGGAGCTGAACCAATTCCCCTCACCTAAATGGCAATACCCAAAAACAGCACAGGCATTAAGGGTGATTCTAGTGGAACCTCCAACACCGCACTCTAGCGAGAAAGTCATCCTGAGAATGGTTGCTCATGAGTGAAATCAATCTTTCATAGAGCTTTTTCCAGCTGTAAAAACTTGCATCCACCCTCTGGAGACAGAGAAATCCTGACGTATGCTCCTAGGGGTACTGGCTATTAATGGAAAGATGAAGTCATAATAATCCTCTGGAATGATTTTCTTTCTCCACGTCTGCTGGTAGGAGGGCACAACTCACTTGTCTTGGATGGTCAAGCGGAATGATATGGAATGGAGAGCTAGGAGCAAAGGAAGGTCATAGTGCCAAAGTGGTGCCCCTTTGAAGAGACACATGCACATGACATTAAACTGAGATCAAGCTTCTTTTTGGCCTGGATATTTGCTGCCTTCAATATTTGGTGCCCGACATTGCCTGTGCCTAAATCTAAAGCTACTTCTGGAGAAATCCTTCTTCTAGTTAACATCTGTTGTCATCCACTATTACTATGATGGGTGTGGAGGTTGTGTGGAGAATGGATGTGTAGCAATGCAGCGTCTGTATAGGGAAAAGGGGTCGAGTGGGTGAAGGTATGTAGGAGTGTGTGCGCAGTGGAAGCTTATGCATGGGTGGGTTGCAGTTGAGTAGGGGGCATGTATAAAATGGAGATGTATACACATACACATCTCCATTTTATATATGCCCCCTACTCAACTGCAACCCACCCATGCATAAGCTTCCACTATAATCTATAATGGGTGTGTAGATGAAGAAGTCTGTGAGCTGTGGGTTTGTGGAAGTGGATGTGGGATAGTAGGAAAAGTGGGTGGAGTTATGTGTGTGCATAGTGGATTTGATTGAGGGGATGGAGTACGGGTAAATGGGGCTACATGGATGTCTGTAGGAGGGTGAGCTGTAGGTTTCCCATGGAAAGCAATGGGGACTTTGTTTTGGAAGCCAAGATCTCTGAAAACACCAGTCCATATTTCTGGTTGTTGAACTCATCTGAGATATTTCCTTCTGTGTGCTAAATTTCATGAATTTTGCTTCTTTTTGGAGATCTGGATTTAGCACATACCTGTCTCAGAAGTTCAAGGTGAGTTAATGTTCAGATAGAGTAGGTTTTGTTCCTGGAGGATTTACAATCTAAGTCTGTATCCAAGCAATAGAAGGTTAAGTGACTTGTCCAAGATCACAAGGAGCGGCAGTGGGATTTGAACCTCAGCCCACTGCTCTAACCATTAGGCTCCTCCTCTCCTCCATCTAGAGTGGGCATATTGATCGCTTATAACTAAATGATTCTTAAGGGGCCATTTTTGCAGTTACCGTGGGATTCAACACATGTTAAACACCCCGGTAACTGCTATGGCGCCCCCAGAGCAGATAGTGCTGATTGAATCTGCGTGCTATCTGCCTCGGAGCTTCAGAGCGAGATTAGAGTGGGAACAGGGAGGGGTCATTACTGCCTCTATCTCAAGAGGTGAAAGTAATTGCAGTCACACCATTGGCTGCCCAGTACCATGGCTGCTGGCCATGCACACTGCAGAACCTCAATGAACCTACCTCCTGATCTGTTACAGCCCCCCCCCCCCCCCAGGTGATCAGATCTGCTCCTCAATTTGGACCCTCCCGTGATCAGATTCCCCTCTGCAATCCGATCCCTCCTAGTTCAGGCCCCCTCCTTCATGACCTCCTTGTTCAGACAATATAAAAAGCATAAAGTTACATCTTTCAAGAGTGCCCGACTAACTCTCAATGAAGGAATGTACTATGAATTTGAAGCAAAAAGTGCTACAATTGTTGTACTCTAGCCAGTTAGTACACTCAAATCGGCAACATTTCCACACAAACTGACGCCCAGCAACGTTCCCAAACCCAAAGAGGTTGTATGTTTATGGCACATTCTTATGTTTCTATTCTGTCCTAAAATTGCCATTTTTACACAGTGTCGGAGGAATGTACAACTCACCGCTGGTTTCACAACAAAAGCTATAATCCTCTTTGAAAAATTAGAAAGTTTGAAAAAGAAATATTGGTCGTTCAAGTTAGGATCAATAATATCCTGTTTTCTGTAAAAGAAAAGAAAAGCAAATGTAAGCCATGTTTCTCAGGGGATGTTCCTCCTGTCAACCAAAGTTAAGCAGATACTATGGTAACGTCTGAGGGTTTCTTGTAAAGGTGTCACCTGCCGAGGTATCATTCTCATGAAGGCACCTTTCAGAAAAAAACATGGAAGTCCGAATTGAGATGTGGATGCCACTATATCTGTAGCTCTGCTGAAGGTGACGATGTTTCTAAAACACGGATCCAGTGGGAGGAGCCACGTTGCAAATATGCAGACCCTGGCGACTTACATATGTACGTTCCGACATTTCAGAACATGCATATGCAAATATCGGACGTATCCGTACATCCCAGCCACTTTGGTAACCTGGACGTGTAGATGCTGCTAAGGAGCTACAATGTTTCACTTTGGAGGGGGGGAATAATCAGTGGGGGCATAAAATGGAATATCCCCCTTGAGCCCCTCTCTGAAGGGATGGACAAAAGGAGCACTTTTACAAAACCTGTTTGTGTTGAGGAGCAGATGTGACTTCAGACGTGGGCAAGTCTGCTCATACATGTGTGTCCCCAATATGAAAGGGGAGATGCACATGTAGCTTTTCACCCTGTTCATTCCCAGAAAACATCTGTATACACAAGCTTGGGGCAGAAACATTTCAATCACGGCTTTTTTCTAATTGTATTTTAAACATGGATGCACTTTTTTCTGCCACTGTATCCACATTTTAAAATGCAATTAGGGCATCTAAAATAGCCCCCATAATCAAAAGCAGTTATTGCTGCAAGGACTTTGTACAATTCATTCATCTGATTTTATTAACAGTGGCTTGAACTTGCCACATTATGGGGGGAATATTATAAGCAGCAGCCTAGATTTAGGCGGCAAGCATGTGGGTAAATACTTCCGCGTGCAAATGCTCATAAAATATCGTCATAAAATATCGACTAGCATAAAGGTGCACTCCTTATTTGCATGGTGCGTGCTTTCATCATGTGCATGAACAGGGGCGGGGTTTCGGTGGAGCATAAATGGAGTCCACATTTGTGCACATACTGTAGACTAAAAAATTCCACAGCTTCTACACATATTCGCAGAAAGTACACACTAACATTTACGCCAGTTCTGGAACTAGTGCCTACATGTGTGTGTGTTCTCTCATGCTTAGACTTCGTTTTATAAAGTATGTGCATATAGCCTTAAATGTCATTGTTTTGTAATCCCAATTCATATTTCTTCTTGCATGAAACAAGTCCCGTCTTTATAAAGATTTTTATATGCACATGTTATAAACTTTCTCCAGTGGTGCTTTCTGGGTTTTGGGTTGGAATCACAGTTCAGATCTAGACTTAGGCATTATCTGTTTCTTCGAGAAGTAGAGGTTATTACCAGGAGAAAAGTCAGAATTCTATCATCTGTTTGCTAAAGCGCGCTACCTGCTAGAGTGGAGGTTTAGTATGCAGTTTGGGGGGCATGCTAAAAAGTAACATGGACCCATGTGTTAAAATAACCGCACTTCCTTGGGAGTGTGCATCTGGGCACAGAATGGGGGCAGTGGCATGTTCCTGCCATGGCGCAACTAGCGCAGGTGATTATAGCTTGCACTACCTATGTTCGGTGTAAGTGCAACTAACGCCACCACAGTGGGTGGTGTTATTTATTTCCTGTGGCCGGTTTATCGTGGCAACCCACAATAACTGCAGGGGGGGACTGTATCTGTAGCTAGTAATGCACTGCAGACACACTTAGTAAACATGCCCTCCCTGTCACAGCTATCTGATTTCTGTGCAACACAGATTTTTCTCTCAACTCTGATCTGATGCAGTCAGTGAATCAGATGTACCAAAATCCTGGGAATATGTGCCCATGCACCCCTTTCAACAGTGATCGCTTCGCTGCAAGCATCGGGATCTTTCTAACCTCATACACTCAAGAGTTTTTTTTAATTTTTAGATCCTAATATGATGCTAGTATCTTTACTGTATATATGATGTGTGGAAGACCCAGATTCAGTCCTGGACCCAGTTTCTGCTCTCTAGGCTAGCCAGAGCTGGGAGTCACAGAGGCAGAGACTGTAGCCCCTTGAGAGAGGAGGTCTGAGCCATCATTCAGCAAGGATGGCTACTGGCAGATTTATGGTATACATATACCTGTTTTGGGAAGGAGCCATGGTTTGTGGTTCTGACCTACGATTGTATCTACAATGTCTGGGCTAGCTGGTGCAGTGGAGGAAGGGGGAGGAGTTATCAAATAAGAGAAAAGCAGCCCCTTTTTTTGTGAATGAAAGGTCATGGCACCACAGCCCAAAGGAGCAGGAGGAAACTGTTTGGGGCGGGGGGGGGGGGGGGAAGGAATAAAAACAGAATATGCACAATATACTTACAGTTCGTCACACAAAGTCTGGCCTCCATCAGCAAAGAATGCTTTATAGAAAAGTACCTCTATGGCATAATCAGTTCGTGGTGGCGTAAAAGGAACCAGCTGTATAGAAAACAATATGGTTCAGAAAACATGTCTTCTGCTTCTTTTTTCCTTGCAAATGCTTCTAATGGTGGCTTCCTGCTCCAGTAAGAGGCAGTGTAAGGACCTTCCTGCTATAGAAACGTAATTGACGTTCTTGTCCTCTGTGGGGAAACTGGTTGATACCTTCTTTATAGTGGAGTCTATTAGCTCTCAGAAGCACAGTTCATAGGTTGGCATTGCTTAAGTTCTAAAAACCTGGGGGGGGGGGAGGTAGGGGAATTCAGTGACAGCAGCCAACCCGAGTAAAGTGGCTGGCTATCGTCACTTTACTTTAACTCTGGATATTCAATGCAGGGGCCAAATCTAGCCACCGGCACTGAATATCGGGTTCCCCGGTTAGCATTTTATTTTATGTATTTATTTATTTATTTGAACGTATTTTTAAACCACCCCTTCCAGAGATCAGAGGCAGTTTAATTATAACAAAATTGAACGTACATCAAGCTTGGGTGTTGTTGAAAAATACTATCTTGGAAGCCCAGACCAGCTGTATTCCACGCTTTAAGAAAAGTGGAAGGAAGTCCAAAAAACTGCCAGCATGGTTTAAAGGTGAGGTCAGAGAGGCTGTTGTTGCCAAAAAAGCATCTTTCAGGAAATGGAAAAAAGAGCCAAACGACAAAACCTGGAAACAGCACAAGCACTGGCAAGTCAAATGCAAGGCATTGATAAGGCAGGCAAAGAGAGAATTTGAGAAGAAGCTTGCTGCGGAAGCAAAACACGAAATAAAGACCTTTTCAAGTACATTCGTAGCAAAAAACCTGTGAGAGAGTCAGTTGGTCCATTAGATGATAAAGGGATTAAAGGAGCACTAAGAGGCGACAAGGCGATAGCGGAGAGACTGAATGAATTCTTTGCTTCGGTCTTTACAGAGGAAGATGTAGGGATGTTACCCATGACTGAAGTGGTATTTAAAGGTGCGGAAGAATTGAAGGAAATATCGATACATCGGGAAGATGTCTTACAACTATTAGATAAACTAAAGAGTAGCAAATCACCTGGGCCGGATGGTATACATCCAAGGGTGTTGAAAGAACTGAAATATGAGATTGCAGAACTGCTATCAGTAATCTGTGAACTATCATTAAAATCATCTCTAATACCTGAAGATTGGAAGATCGCCAATGTAACACCAATTTTTAAAAAGGGTTCCAGGGGTGATCCGGGAAACTACAAACCGGTGAGCCTGATGTCAGTACCGGGAAAAATGGTAAAAACCATCATAAAGAATAAAATTACTCAGCATGTAGATAGTCACGACCTAATGGGAGACAGCCAACATGGCTTTAGACAAGGAAGATCTTGTCTTACTAATCTGTTATGTTTTTTTGAAGGAGTGAATAAACAGGTGGACAAAGGTGAGTAGGTTGATATTATGTATCTGGACTTTCAGAAAGCCTTTGACAAGGTCCCTCATCAGAGACTTTTGGCAAAACTAAAGAGTCATGGGATAGGAGGCAATGTACAATTGTGGATCAGGAACTGGTTAAAAAGATAGAAAGCAGAGGGTAGGGCTAAATGGCCAATTTTCCCAATGGAGAAAGGTGAATAGTGGTGTACCCCAGGGATATGTGCTGGGTCTGCTGCTTTTTGACATGTTCATAAATAACCTGGAAAGTGGAATAACGAGTGAGGTTATCAAATTTGCAGATGACACAAAACTATTTAAAGTTGTTAAAACCCAAGAGGATTGTGAAAAATTGCAAGAGGATCTTGATAAATTGGAAGACTGGGCATCAAAATGGCAGATGAAATTTAATGTGGACAAGTGCAAGGTTATGCACCTAGGGAAGAACAACCCAAACTATGGTTACACGATGCAAGGTTCCACATTAGGAACCACCACCCAGGAAAAAGATTTAGGCGTCATTGTAGATACCATGTTAAAAACCTCGGCCCAGTGTGCAGCGGCAGCCAAGAGAGCAAATAGAATGCTAGGTATGATAAGGAAAGGAATGGAAAATAAAACAAAAGATATTATAATGCCTCTATATCGTTCCATGGTGAGACCACACCTTGAATATTGTGTGCAATTCTGGTCGCCGTATCTTAAAAAGGATATAGCGATTTTAGAAAAGGTACAGAGAATAGCCACCAAAATGGTAAAGGGGATGGAAGGATACTCCTATGAAGAAAGGCTAAAAAGGTTAGGGCTCTCTAATCTGGAAAAGAGACGGCTGAGGGGAGATATGATAGAAGTCTATAAATTAATGAACGGAGTGGAATGGGTAAACGTAGATCGATTGTTTACCTTATCAGAATATAGAAAGACTAGGGGACATGCAATGAAGCTACAGGGTAAACTATTTAAGACTAATAAAAGAAAATATTTTTTCACTCAACGTGTAATCAAACTCTGGAATTTGTTACCGGAGGATGTAGTAAAGGCTGTTAGTGTAGCTGGGTTTAAAAAAGGTTTGGACAAGTTCCTGGAGGAAAGGTCCATAAACCATTATTAAGAAGTGACCGAAGATATCAATGCTTGACCCAGTACAGGCATTGTGGAACTTGTGTCTCTTGGGGAAACTGCTAGGTACATGTGACCTAGATTGGCCACTGTTGGAAACAGAATACTGGGCTTGATGGACCTTGGTCTGACCCAGCATGGCATATCTTATGTTCTTATGTTCTTATGAACTTTACATAGAACGGTATAACTGAGTTAAAAATTCTAGGTGATTTCATAGAGCGGTATTGTAGAAATAAAAGTAAAACTAAAACATTTAACTATTTACAACGAGCTATGTACAGTTGGATATAAGTCCATAGTTGGCATTCTTGATTGAGTGTCCTGCAATTGAGATCTATGATGTATGTTCAAAGATTTGGGTATTGTAACATCATGGGGCTGTAGGGTGGCTGTGTGGCAAGGGGAGAGAATAAGGCCGAGGGGAGCGGGGATACCTATACCTGTTGGTGCTGGGGTTACATAGAAACATAGAAATATGACAACAGAAAAAGACCACATGGCCTACCTAGTCTGTCCTTCCATATCAACAACTACAACAGTCCCCTTCTTTCCTTTAGAGATCCTCTGTGTTTGTCCCATGCTTTTTTGAATTCAGTTACTGTCCTCATCTCCACCACCTCCACTGGGAGACTATTCCATGGATCCACCACTATTTCCATAAAGAAATATTTCCGCATATCACTCCTGAATCTATCCCCCTTCACCCTCATCCCATGTCCCCTCGTAGCAGAACTTGCTTTCAATTGAAAGATGCTCTCCCCTTGAACATTTATGCCATGGAGGTATTTAAACATCTCAATCATATCACCTCTATCCCGCCTTTCCTCTAAGTTGTACATATTAAGATCCTTAAGTCTGTCCTCATATGCTTTATAATGAAGACCACTAACCATTTTAGTAGCCACCCTCTGCACCGACTCCATCTTGTTCACATCCTTTTGAAGGTGCGGTCTCCAGAATTGCACACTATACTCCAAATGAGGTCATACCAAAGACTTATACAAAGGCACTATCACCTCCTCATGTTATCTACACCTTCCTGGGTGTCTACTCTATTGCAGATTTTGGTATCATCCGCAAAGAGGCAAACCTTACCCGACAGCCCTTCTGCTATATCACTAACAAAGATGTTTATTTATTTATTTTATTTATTTACATTCTCTTATATACCGCGCTATTCTGCATCAGTGTGGTTTACATTGAACAAAAGAATTGGTCCAAGGACAGATCCCTGGGGCACACCACTGGTAACATCCTTCTCCTCAGAGTGAGCTCCATTTACCCGTACTCTTTGTCGCCTTCCACCCAACCAATTTTTAACCCAAGCAGTAACTTTAGGGTCCATCCCTAGGGTGCTCAGTTTGTTTATAAGTCGCCTGTGAGGAACAGTGTCAAAGGCTTTATTGAAATCTAAATACACTACATCTCCCTCAATCCAACTCCCTGGTCACCCAGTCAAAGAAATCAATCAGATTTGTCTGACAAGACCTGCCTCTGGTGAATCTATGCTGCCTTGGATCCTGTAATCCACTGGACTCCAGAAACCTCACTATTTTCTCTTTCAGCAGCGTTTCCAATAATTTACTCACCACTGAAGTTAAACTAACCGGCCTGTAGTTTTCAACCACATCCTTACTTCCACTTTTGTGTAAAGGCACCACATGAGCCTCTCTCCAGTCCTTTGGCACCACTCCCGACTCTAACGAGGCATTGAAAAGGCCAGTCAGTGGAGCTGCTAGAATGTCCCCAAGTTCCCTCAGTATTCTAGGGTGTATCCCATCCGGTCCCATCGCTTTGTCTGGTGTAATATTCTTTGAAAAGGTGGGTTTTTAATTCTTTCCGGAATGATTGGAGGTCTTTTGTTCTTCTTAGTGCTTCAGGGAGGGTGTTCCATTGTGTGGGGGCTACAACAGGTAGAAAAGGCGATGGCAAAAGCTAGAAGGATGCTTGGGTGCATACGGAGAGGAATGGCTAGCAGAAAAAAGGAGGTGATAATGCCTCTGTATAAGTCTTTGGTGCGACCTCATTTGGAGTATGGTGTGCAATTCTGGAGACCGCACCTTCAAAAGGATGTGAACAGGATGGAGTCGGTGCAGAGGGTGGCTACTAAAATGATTAGTGAGCTTCATTATAAAGCATATGAGGACAGACTTAAGGATCTTAATATGTACACCTTAGAGGAAAAGCGGGATAGAGGTGATGTGATTGAGATGTTTAAATACCTCCGTGGCATAAATGTTCAGGGAGAGAGCCTCTTTCAATTGAAAGCAAGTTCTGCTACGAGGGGACATGGGATGAGGGTGAAGGGAGATAGATTCAGGAGTGATATGCGGAAATATTTCTTTACAGAAAGAGTAGTGGATCCATGGAATAGTCTCCCAGTGGAGGTGGTAGGGATGAGGACAGTAACTGAATTCAAAAAAGCATGGGACCAACACAGAGGATCTCTAAAGGAAAGAAGGGGACTGTTGTAGTTGTTGTTATGGAAGGACAGACTAGATAGGCCATGTGGTCTTTTTCTGTCATCGTGTTTCTATGTTTCTATAAGTGGGGGCATTCTATTGTGTGGTTTTGCATATTGATGGATGCACCATAGGAGAGTTTTGGTTTGGCCTTCTTCTGGCTCTGTTGGTCAATTGGATTTGGATGAGGGATGAGAGGTGGGAGGGTGCTATGTTATGTATCAGTTTGAATGAGGTCATTATTATTTTGTATCTTACTCTTGAGGAAATTGGGAGCCAGTGGAGCTCATATAGGATAGGTGTAATGTGGTCTGCGAGTCATACTTTCATTATGACTCTGGTTGTGACAGTTTGGGCCATTTGTAATATATTCATTGTCTTTTTGGGTATTCCCTGCAGGAGGCTATTGCAGTAGTCGAAATACGGTGTTATTAGGGCTTGGACTACTGCTCTAAAGTCATTGAGTTCAATGAGGTTTCTGAGTGGTTGTATGATCCTTAATTTATAGAATATGGTTCCGTTTAGTTGTTTTAAGTGGAGTTCTATGGGGCAGATAGTGCCGAGCCTTGGGGTATACCCTGGGTTTGGAGGAAAGTTGAGGATGTTTGTTGTTCTATTTGAACGTATTGAAGGCGGTCAGTTATGTAAGATGTGAACCATTTGAGGGTGTTTCCTTTTTTGCCGATGGAGTCACGTCTCGAGATGAGGGTCTTGTGGTTTACATTGTCAAAAGCAGCAGTGATGTGCAGGAAAATTAGGATGAATGCTTTTTTGGTGTTCTCAGTTCTCTGAATAATTGTGTCGAGTAGAACTAGAAGGAGGGTTTCGACTCCATGGAATGGTCGAAATCCATACTGTTGCTCATCTGTTGCATCTGTCGTGTCTATGAAATCCTGGAGATGACGTTGAACCGCTTTCTCAATAATTTTTGCTACAAATGGAATGCTTGAAATTGGTCTATATGTGGCAGGGTTTTAGAGTCTTGCTTTTTAATATGGGACGGATAACTGATCTTTTTAGTGCTCTTGGCATAATTCTTTGCTGTAGAGATTGGTTTATTATATTTAAAAGGAAGGGGCAATTTCACATTTTGTCACTTTAATCCATGCTACTGGACATGGATCTAGTGGGGATGTTGTTGTGTTGATATTTGATATTATATCAATAATATATTATATCAATTATATATTATAAACTTCTGGCCAGATAGCCAAACCGGCTAAAGTTGGGATAGTCTAATATTAGCCGGTTTAGGATAGCCTAGTAGCAGTTGAATATCACCCCCCTCCTCCACCCCGATGCTAAGCAGTTAGCATCAGGGCATTAAACCATGTAGGAGGAGATATTCAGCAGCACTAACTACTGTAGTGCCGTTGAATATTCTGCTGAGCGCAGTTTAGTTGCTTAGCAGTTCTGTGAACTGGCTAAACCGTTTTGAATATGCCCCTTCAGGAGACTATCTCATCATCTAGTTACAGCTAGAAGCAAGACTTGCCACGTGCTGCCAGACAGATTAGTGGCTATAGTAGTAACGTCAGTGTGTGGCGATCTTAACTGCTACTATACACTTTACAGCATAAGTTCTTGCTACGAAAGAACAAAAACACTGGTTCATTTATAAATGTGGGTTGCTCATAGGCTGCAATCCCTTTTATTCACCCATACAAACATAGAAACATGATGGTAGAAAAGACCACATGGCCTAACTAGGCTGCCCTTCCCTATCAACCATTACAACAGTCCCCTTTTTTCCTTTAGAGATCCTCTGTGCTTTCCCATGCTTTTTTGAATTCAGATACTGTCCTCGTGTCCACTGCCTCCACTGAGAGACTATTCTACACATCTACCGCTCTTTCTGTAAATAAATATTTCTGCATATTACTCCTGAGTCTTTCACCCAGCATCGGAATTATCCAAGGACATCGTTGTATATGACTTTCATGTAGTTTTTCTTTGAAAATTACCTACAAAGTGCCCAGCCATTGACCCATCTATTTTGCAAACTACATGGGCTTTTTTGGAACGCGTCTCACAGCAACTATGAAAATGGAATACTGCAGTCTGCTAATTCTATGTTTTTCCCATAGGCCACGACAGTAAACTTTTATAGGCGCTACATTAAATTATTTGTATGCAGGGCTAGCTTAACCATCAAGCAAACTAAGCAGTTGCCTAGGGCGGCAGCTTCAGGTTGGCAACAAAGAGCAGGCATTCAAAGCTAAATAATAGATTATGACAGCCAGGGCCGATGAAAGCCTTAAAGTCTGTCTAGGTCACCAACACCTTGAACCAACTCTGGGGCCAGCTATGTTTTGTCACAAGCACAACGCCCGAAGCCACTTGCCTCTAGGGGTCGAGGGGCATGGTGGTTGAGGATTCCTTCTTCTGTCAGCTCCTAGCAGCCTATTTCTTCGTGTTAGCTTCTGGGAAGTGTAGTACTGCTAAAAATATGTTGGTGCTTTAAGTAGAAGGTTTGTAGTTGAGGTAACCGAGGGTAAGACTTGTAACACAAAACACAGCAGGTTCAAGGTATCATTTACAGGATTATAACTGTAGGATTTGCTTAAGGTACAGCAAATAGTGACAAAAAACCAAAAGAACTCAGAATGGCTTTTTAAAGTCCTCTTACTTGCAGAAGCAATTGCCTTTAGAAACTAGGCTGCCACTTTCCTTTTTAGTCCTTGTTAATCAGAGCATAAAGAAAAATTCAGGCTTAATTCTTCTACAGCAGTTTGGTTTCTGTCAGCCTCAAAAACTTCTCTATGCTGCATTTCTACGTGAAACCAAACTTAGAACAAAACAAACATTCCAAGCTGTTATCAAAACTCTTTGCAGGCTTTTCATATAGGAGAGGAGCAAGCAAAAACTCTTATAGCAGCTAACTTGGCTTTTCTTGCCGTTGCACAGTTCAAACACAGGTGACAAACGAGCATGAATCAGAGCTTCCTGATCAGGCTTACGATGCAGTAAATTTCCCTTTTAAAACAGACAGGAATTTACCTCCACACTGCTTCTGCCATATGGTTAACTTCCAAGGAGAATTACTTCTTTCAGGGCTAGCTTTTCCTCAAGACCTCCTGTCTAGAGCTTGGCATAGAGAACAATCCATAAAGCAATCTTCTTCCCCCAACTCTGACAGTGGTTCTCCCAACTGCATGGGTTCTGACTCACTGACCTGGTCAGACTGCTCAGCTGACAACCTCTCTGGTGGTCTGAAAGCTTCTCCACTTCCTGGTCCCCACCTCTGTTGCCAACCTGTTGCAGGGAATTCAGCTCTCTCAGCTCTGGGTAGCTCAGCTCTTCTCCAAGAATCCACGCCTTCTCTCTGCTTCTGTCTCAGCTGCTCTCCCGGCTGCTCTCCTTCTCGTCTCTCCCTCTCTGCATAATCCAACCCAGGCTTATACCTCCAGGGTCTTAACCCCACCTCTTTCTTTCCCAGGTGTTGGTAATCCCTCTGCCTCCTGATATTAGAATAATCAGTGTACTTATTAAAGTAAGGGCTTTGGTCCTCGTGTTTGCAATCCCTCTTTCTTACTTTATCAGTCATTGGCTGAAACCTGTTCCAGCTGGGGGTTTTCGGTCTTTGAAACCTGGCTGTGGCTTTCTCTCCCTGCACTCCTAGAAGGGGACCCTTAACTAGGGTGAATTTGTTATGCTTCTCACCTCCCCCACTCTCAGGATAGCTGACTTTGCCACAGTTTGTACAGTTGGCTTGTTCAAGTTAAAGCTAGTGTTAACTGTATGTTAAAGTGACATCTGAATAAAGGTGGATCACTTTTTAAAGTGGGTGAAAAGCGCATTATCTATGTATATCATCTGCCTGAATCTTTCACTTCCTCAGTGCAGCTAAGAGTCAGTAAATACATTGTTCTACAATGCATGTGCTTTCAACTGCCTAGAAAGGAGACATTCCCCAGTTGCAGGAGGAAAAGCACCCATGTAGATGGCATTTTCCAATCTTTACTCTTACTTTTCCAGCAACATTCTATCCATAGTAAAAGACGATGCAAGTGACCATATGCAGTATATACCAATCGGGGTAAGGGGAGGAGCCTTGATACCGTTAGGAGCTGCCACCATCGGGATCAGACTGCCTGTTTGTCCTGCACAGCTGATTTAAGTATCATCAAGCAGCTCTTTGCCTGATCACATCTAAGGTATTCCCTTGCTTAATCTACCAATCGGGGCTAGGGGGAGGAGCCTTCATACCGTTAGGAGCTGCCACCATCAGGCATGCCCACGCCTTGCGGGCCCGTGCCTAAAAGCATCGCCAGAGGGCCCTTTGGCATGGCCCTTAGGCGGGGACGTGAAAAGAAACACGCAAAACTATCAGCAACAAAAATAAGAAAACTAATGGTAAGCTACTAAGTCATATCAATAGTTCATCAACCTACCCTAATAATTCAGTTTAAAAACCTACCTAATCTATTCTTCCTCCCAATTAAAACAAATGTTAGAAAGTTTAATGCATTGAATGTAATCATATGAAATTTTAAGCATATATCTTCTTAATAATTAAAATAACTCGCATATCTAACTGCTTAAAAGTTCATTTTAGTTTTTTAAACATGCATACAACTTATCAATTTATACTTCTATATTTTAATATGTTATTCCTTACACAGCAAGCTTTACCAAATTCTGTAGTAATTAATCCTATTTCTCCAAACTATGCTAGGTATAATAATAATTGTTTCAAACAACTTCATCATCATAATCAAAAACATAAGAAATTGAATAAAATTCATTCTTCATCATCTACACATAGCACTAGAAATTCAATCCTTTATTCACCCATTTAATGAATACAAGGTCAATACGGAATAAACCAAACATTATCTATGAGTATATTAAAGATCAAAAGCTTGATTTCATTTGCATCACTGAAACCTGGTTAAAAGACACAGATCAAATTATTTTAAACCAAATTACCCCTTTAGATTATGATATATTTAATTGTCCTAGAGAACATAAAAAAGGAGGAGGAATCTTAATATTAACAAAAACAACCTTTAAGTTTAAAGCTATTACAACTAACAATTCAACTGAAACAACTTCAATTATTATATCAAATCACCACCTCAATGTTTGCCTCACATATAGACCACCTAGTGCTGCTAAAAGAGGGAGGAGTGGCTCAGTGGTTGGGACAGGTTACCAAAGGCCAGGGGTTCAATTCCTGCAGGGGACAAGCAACTTCAGACCAGAAGGACTGGGGTCTCTAGTCCCATGGCCACACCTTGTGCCCTTGGGCAAGCCACTTAACCCTCCATTGCCTTAGGTACACTTAGATTGTGAGCCCTTTGGGGACAAGGGGCTAAAATGTACCTGTTAGTATACATGTAAACCACACTGATTCTAAAGAGCACAGTAGAAAAAAATAAATAAGGATCACCTCTCAAATTTTTAGAATTAATTTGCACTTATAGCTCTCAAATTAAACCATTAATTGCATTAGGTGATTACAATCTATCATCATCACCTTCTAATGAGAACAGATCCTTCTTGAAAGCAGTGAAATCTTTAGGCTATCAACAGATAATTAACCAGCCTACACACCATCATGGAACCACACCTGATCTAATTTTTTGCCCTGAGCAACTCTTTTCACAAAACCACATTACAGTCCCAAAAATTACCCCATTACCTTGGTATGATCATTATAATTACCTTGCATTATAATTACCTAACAACTTAAAAGATGATTACAAGACTAGAAAATTTAGAGCTTTCCATAAAGAGGATTTTCTTAAGGACATTGTTCCACAATTGCAACAAAATTGCACTGAACTGGATAAAGCCATAGAAAATTAGAATAATATCATTTCAAATGCTGCGCTAGCCCCAAAAAATAATAAAGTACAAATGGGTAGGAAGAAGAGCGCACCATGGTATTCTAATGAAATCAGAGAGGCAAAGCACCTGCTAAGAAAACTTAAGCGTAAATGGAGACTAACTAAATCTCAAAATGTAAAAGTCCTATTTAATGTAAAACAAATGGAATATAATAAGTTAATAAATGACCGTAAACAACAATACCATACAAATCTAATAATGAAAACAACTAACAAACCAAGGGAACTATTCAACATTGTTCAACAACTTACAAAAGTGACCACTTTATATGGTGATCCTCAAATAGACCCCCAAAAATTTGCAGATTACCTGATAAGCAAGAATGCTATTTCGTCAAACAACTTATCTACATCACAATTCCGCCAACTTTGGTTTAAACCTTGCACTGAATCCACAAAAGTCTGGAAGGATTTTTCTTTACCAACTTTCAGGGCCGGATTTACCTTGAGTGAGGCCCTACGCCAACAAAAATTGTGGGCCCCCAGCAGGGGCGGCCCAAGGGGGGTGCGGACCTCATTTGCATAAGGGGCCTCATTTGCATAAATATTTGCATAATGTTACCATATACTAACTTTTAGTAAACGTGCCTCTTAATGAGTGTATGGATAAAGAAAGACTAAAAGATTTCTACATTACTATAATCCAGTGCCAACTGCCAGACACATTAGGAACTACTACAAACACTGCCCATAGTAAACCCGCCGTATCCTAACAGCACTACCAGGACTCACAAAGCACCATACTCTACCAATCAAAAGGCAACACTGCAAATATTAAACCAATACATTTCAGAGAACAACAATACATGACCTACTGGGGAAAGAGAACAAGTGGCAATGTCAAATAGGAATTATATAAACAGAACACCTCAGCTCAGTTACACATGCAGAACATAGACCATCACCAAACAAGTAATCACAATTTAGAAATAGGAAGACAATAATTAAACTGGGAATCCCAAAAGCCAAACTTGGAATGTACAACACTGTAGAAATAAAACAATACATTAATTTGCTCTTGTACTAAACAAAGCACAGATGTTAATGATGCACATTTACCAGAGCTGACATATTCCAATTAATAAATTCAAAATAAAGAGATATTTTTCTACCTTTTGTGCATTTTTTTCAGCTGCAATTGCTCCAGCCACTTTCTTCTGGTTTCTTCGTGTCTTCTGCTAACTCTCCATCGTCTGCTGTCCATTTGTCCTTTCTTCTCTCTTCTAGATTTTTTTCCATTCTCTCTCTACATCTGCTTTAACATACTAATCTTTCTCCTTTTGCTCTTTCCTCATTCCTATTTCATCCACTCAAATTTTACCCCTCCATCCTCAATCCCCACTTACTCTCCCAATACCCGGCCAATTGTAGATTTTTTATCCCTCCCACACAAAATATTTTTCCCTTCTCCATTTTACTCTTCCAGCCCCATCCCATTCTAATCCTCCCCCAACATCAGCTCCCTTCTAGTTCCAGCCTCACCCAGCATCCATTCCCTTCTAGTCCCTGCATCAGCCCATTTCCAGTCCTAGCCATCCATCAGCCCATTTCCAGTCCTAGCCCCCCCATCACCCCACTTACAGTCCTTAACCCCCCATCACCCCATTTTCAGTCCTTAACCCCCATCACCCCATTTTCAGTTTAAGCCCCCCCTATAACCCATTACCAGTCCTAACCCCCCATCAGCCCACTTCCAGTCCTAACCCCATCAACCCATTTCCAGTCAGCCCCCCATAGCCCATTGCCAGTACTACCCCCCCCCCCCCATCAGCCCACAGCCCATTACCAGTCCTATCCCCATCATCCCACCTCCAGTTTTAACCCCCCAGCCCATTTCCAGTCCTAGCCCCCCATAGCCCATTACCAGACAACCCCCATCAGCCCACAGCCCATTACCAGTCTTAACCCCCCCAAAGCCCATTACCAGTTCTACCCCCCCCCCTACATCCCATTACCAGTCCTATCCCCATCAGACCACCTCAAGTCTTAAACCCCCAGCCCATTTCAAGCCCTAGCCCCCCCCACAGCCCATTACCAGACAGCCCCCATCAGCCCACAGCCCATTACCAATCTTAACCCCCCCCAAAGCCCATTGCCAGTTCTAAGCCCCCCCCAACAGCCCACAGTCCATTACCAGTCCTAACCCCATCAGCCCACCTCTAGCCTTAACCCCCCCCAGCCCAGCCCATTTCCAGCCCCAGCCCCCCAATAGCCCATTACCAGCCCTACCCCCCCCAGTCCATTTCCAGCCCCAGCCCCCCAATAGCCCATTACCAGTCCTACCCCCCATAGTCCATTACCAGTCCTACCCCCCCCCCAGAGCCCATACCCCGTCCTACCCCCCCCCCCTAGCCCATTACCAGTCCGACCCCCCCCCCGGCCAAAAGTAAAATTTAATAAAAAAAAAAAAACCTGGTGGCTGCCGCCGCGGGGCCCCCTCTGCTGCCGCGGGGGCCCCGTCTACAAGCTGGTCGGGTCCGGTCGGGTCGGGTCGGGTCGGGTCCGGTCGGGTCTCTCTCCCTCCCTCGCTGCAGGCTGCAGGCTGCGAGTGACGCATCTTCGCGTCTCTCGCAGCCTGCAGCAATGGAGGGAGGGAGAGAGACCCGACCGGCCCCGACCCGACCCCACCCCTCCCGCACAGCTTGGTGAAGGGGCCCCCGCGGGAGCAGAGTGGGCCCCCCGGGGGCAGCCACCAGGTTTTTTTTTAAAATTAAATTTTACTTTAAGCCGGGGGGGGGGGGGGTAGGACTCCTACCCCCCCCCTCGGCCTAAAGTAAAATTTAATTTTAAAAAAAACAGCTCGCTGCCGCTGCGGGGCCCCCTCTGCTGCCGCGGGGGCCCTGTCTACAAGCGGGTCGGGTCGGGTCGGGTCGGGTCCGGTCCGGTCGGGTCTCTCTCCCTCCCTCGCTGCAGGCTGCGAGAGACGCGAAGGGAGAGCGTCTCCTCGCGTCTGTGTTAAGCCCGCAGGGGCTGATGGGAAATCCCATCAGCCCCTGCGGGCTTAACACAGACGCGAGGAGACGCTCTATCTTCGCGTCTCTCGCAGCCGGGAGGGAGGGAGACGAGACCCGACCCGACCAGCTTGTAGACGGGGCCCCCGCGGCAGCAGAGGGGGCCCCGCGGCGGCAGCCACCAGGTTTTTTTTTTAATCGAGTTGGAAAAAAAACAAAACTGGTTCTATTTTTTGTGGGCCCCTGCCGGTTGTGGGCCCTACGCCATGGCGTACATGACGTATACGTAAATCCGGCCCTGCCAACTTTAAAACAGATTGAAAATATAATCAGCAAACTTAATACAACAACTTCACCAGCTGACCCATGTCCAGTAGAATGGATTAAAAGTACTAAAAATCATATCAGCTTTCACATTTTAAATTTTGTAAATAATTCTTTAAAACAAGGTTACTTACCACCTATACTAAAGAGTGCTATAATTCGACCAGTCTATAAAGCACAGTTACTTACCTGTAACAGGTGATCTCTGGGAACAGCAGGAATTAGTCTTCACATATGGGTACGTCGGTACCGACGGAGCCTGCACGGGAATGCTGCCCAGCTTTCAATCAGAAAGCTTTTGGCAGCATCCCTCGCGCCTGCGCAGTGACTTCCCGCCTTCTCCACAGCCTCTCTTCAGTTGAGTGTCATAGCTGAGACAAAGGCGAGGAGAGAAAAGGAAAGAAGTAAGAAGATGCAACTCCTAGGGGAGGTGGGAGGGTTGTGAAGACTAATTCCTGCTGTTCCCAGAGATCACCTGTTACAGGTAAGTAACTGTGCTATCTCCAGGAACAAGCAGGAATGAGTCTTCACATATGGGGACTCCCTAGCTGGAGATGCCAGGGGGAGATCCCATAAAAATGCAAGTGCCTGGATCAGGGGTGCATTTTGTCTCCAGGAATCCCCGGCATCCAATGTGGGATGGAGGGTAGGAGTTGACAATAAAGGAGCTGTGAGGAAAGAAACAGCACAGCCAAGGACTAGAGGGTCCTACATACTACAGGAGTCCTTGGTATATATGATGAGTAGCATTAAACATATTTAATGTACACTTAAAATATGCAGCTTACCTACTGTATTGTAGGAAGTAGGAAGCAGGATGGAGTCTACTGGATAAGCAGTGGCTGAATCTTCAAGGTGACCTCCCAGTAGTGAGGATGAAGGTCCAGACCTGGAGGTAGTAGACGATCCAGGTGTCAACTGGGTAGGATTAGACGTCAGGTCTTCAATGGAAAGCTTTATGGAAAAAAGCTGAAAACTCCTTTAGGCATAAGGTTATTAACATTGAGGACTAAAGGAAGAAGACTGACGGAGTTGGAGAACTAGCCCAGTCCTGGCAGGAAGAGGGGAACTGGAAAAAAAAAACCCTATTCCTAAGTCGAACAGCTGTGTACTCAAAGATAAAGATGTACGCTGTTTTTCCTAGCTGGCGAGAGAGAGGAAAAATATTGAAGCTGGATGCTTCAAGGACATAAAGAAAAAATGGAAAATGTTAGCACCAAGTGGTTGTTGGGGCTTAACATGTCCTGTATCATAATTTGGCATGGGATGTAGGGCAACAGACTGTCTAAAACCTCTAAGAGGTAAAACATGTAGTAGAGACAGTAAGGGTGATAGTGAAGACGATTGACCAACCCTTAAGAAGCCCCCCATGAAACACATATATATGGGGAGATATATATATGTGGCTTGAATAGATATGTATATATTGTGGTACTGCAGAGCCTATTCAAACAGGAAAAAAGGTTTTAAATCCAGAAAAAAAATTTCAACACCAGATGCGACATTACGAGGAGCCATATAGGGGGAGCAAGAGAGACCTTCCAGGGCCTAGAGAACCGCACCCCAGAGCTGGTGATGTAATGCCGACCAACAGCCAATCCAGGAAAGGGGGAGTTCCTTCTAAGAAAGGCTGGGAAGTTGAAAAGGAGGAAGTAGGACAAGCAAGAGAGGCAGAGGCAGAGGGGGAGGCAGAAGCCGAGGAAGAAAAGGAGTCTTGGCAAAGAGACCAGAGAGGAAGGAGTTCCTGGCAAGAAGACACAGTGAGTCCGGTGCAACCGAATACCAGGAGTTCTTGGCAAAGAGACACTGGAAAGAAAGGTACCAGGAGAGAAACAAAGGTCAGAGTTTTATATGAGGAACCGGTACCAGCAGATGCAGGACACTGTGGAAGTTACCAGAGAGATGATGAAGTTATTGCTATAAGAGGTAACACTCTTCATTCAAGGAGCAAAAGGTGTGGATGTGAAAGAGTGGTAACTCCACCCGAAGGTCAGCTGAACAGTGGGAAGCCTACTACGCGAGTAAGGCTGAATTGCAGCAGGACTAGGCCTCAAGCCTCAGCTAACTGGGATAGGCCCAGAGAACAAGGTAAACCACATTTTTATTCTAATAAGCGTTATAACTTGTTGACACAGGGAGCACAAGGAACAGAGGTGTGCACTCCTTACCAAGCTGTCTGTAAGACAAGACACAAGCTTTTATCAAAAGAAAGACTGTTTAATACAAGGCACCAAGACAAAGGAAGATACTTTAATAGCAAGCATTCACATGACCAAAGCCCAGACCTAGGCCCAGAACACTGGAGGCTAGTACAAGCGGTATATGAGAAGCCTCAACGTATTCCACAAGAATATACTGATACAGAGTCACAGTTATCAGACCCACAGCCTATGCAGGTGGAATTCAATGAGGACCCTCCTGAGATAGCCATGGATTGCAGCTACTGTCAGGCAGGAAGCCTAGAGTCTCTGCCTGATGTGTAAAGCAGGGCTCAGTAGCAAAGCCTGCGTGTTTTATTTGCATAAGGTCCTGTGAAGTAACAGTAGACAAAGCAATATCTGAATATGTTTTCTTTTCTACCTGAAGCAAGGTTTTCTTTATGTTGATGTAGACTCCACTATTTGAACCATTGTACATTAGGGGAAATAAAAAGCCTTTCTTTCCCTACACTCGGACTTTGTGTTCACTTGAAGTTTTGGTACACGGTAGGTCCTGGGAACAGATACCCAGACCCCGCATACAAGGACCAAACTCAAAATAGAAAAAAATAACTCATGTCCACCCGACCTGCCTTAACCACCTTTGACCACTAGGGCGGCGGTACGACATGAAAATGGCGTAGTTGTTGGATGTTTTGTTGGAGCCTACGTCCACCACGAAGAGAAGAAGCTTGAGCTCCAGATTTCAAGCGAAAAAAATATATAAACCCCAGTTGGAATACAAAACCGGAACGGATGGTCTAAGGAAACCGGATTGAAGAAAAAAACCCGGAGTGGAGCAGCTTAAATCCGGAGTGGAGTGGAGAAAAATCCTGAAAAAAAAAAGAAAATCCTGTGCCCAACTGTCAGCGTGGAGAATCACGGAGTACGACAGCAACGAATACTGTTCCAGAGCTGAATCAACCCTACCATCAGGTAAAATGTAAATATACCTGAATAAGTGTAGGATGCCAGGGAGAGTATAGAAAAAAAAAAAGAGAGAGAGAAAGGAAAGGAAAAACTGTTAGAAGAGCCACACTTGGTTGTGGTTTTTTTTTTTTGTTGTGTTTCCTTGCTACAGATTCGCCATGGAACCCAAAGAATTGTGCGCATGGATGGCTCACCAGTTCGATAAGCAGGCAGAACTAGCGCTGCAAAATCAAGCACAAGCATTGAGAGCCATGCAGGATCAGCAGTCACCCATTCTGCAGACAATGGACAAGTGGCTAACCCAGCAGAAGGAAGAGATGGCGAAGGTGAAAGCTGAGCAGTTGCAAGCAACTGGACTGTATAATACGGAGCTTGGACAATGGTCATGCAGTGATCTAACGGTGGGAAAATTAAGCCCCAATGATAACCTTGATGATTTCTTAGATTCTTTTAGTAGGATAGCGAAGTCAGCTCGGTGGCCGACCGAACAATGGGCTGTCAGACCAGCCGCGTCCTTGACAGGGGAAGCTCTGGCCGCCTACCGGTCAATGCCTCCGTCATTAGCAGATAATTACAATGAAGTAGTGATGGCAATCAGAGATCGCCTAGGCCTCACCCCATTGGCATATAAAAAAATGTTTAGGGCCACTATTCTTAGCCCAAACGAAACACCAAAAGCTTTGGGGCATAGAATAAAAAGCCTGGCGTATAAATGGCTACAGCCGGAGAAAAAAAATATTGAAACTCTGATGGACGCCATAATATTAGAGCAATTCCTAGACGCAGTGCCGAGTAGGGTACAGAATTTTTTAATCCTCCAAAATTGCTGTACCACTACCGAGGCAATAGCCCTGACGGAGAGATATCTAGAAGCAGAGAGAGTGACCCAGCCAAAGCTAGGGGTTCCCAAACCGAATATAGGGATGGAAGCTCGAAGGGTAGGTAGTCCTTCCAGACCTATGTATAGCCCTAGGAGTGGTAATGACCCTAAGGATATTGAAACTGTGAAAAGGTGTTTTTCCTGTGGTAAAAGAGGACATGTAAAAAAGGAATGTTATTCTCACATTGCACTAGTAGGGGAAGTCCCAAAGACAATGAGAGAGGGCTTTGTATTGAAAGTGAAAATACATGGAGTTAACGCAAAGGCACTTCTGGATTCAGGAGCGGACCAATCCATGATCTCTAAACGGCTATGGTTTATGATCCGAAGCCAAGGATGGTCAGTCCCTGAATGTCCAGAAGCGCAAGTTAAAATAAAGTGTATTCACGGATCAGCTACGAGCTACCCCGTGTATAAACTTTGGGTAAAAGGATTAGGAATAAAAAAGGAAATGTTGGTGGCCGTGGTCCCAAGGCTGCCACAAGAGTTGGTATTGGGTCGCGACTGGCCACAATTTCGAAGGAGTCTGAGAGAGGGTTTATCTCCTCAGAAAGTCCCAAATTCCACCTGTAGTGGGCATGAGTCTATGGGTAACCCTGAGCCTACTGATCGCCTTGGCACCCAACGAAGCAGCCTAGCCGCAACCACTAACTCCATGGTCCCTAGTCCGCTCTGGGGAAAACCGAAGAGAGTCCTTGTAAAAGAGGCCCAGGAGTCACCTAAAAAGTTCATGTTGAAATTCTGTAAGACTTCGGAAAAGGCCCGTAGCCCTCAAAGAGCATCAACACAAGCCGCGGGCTATGATCTCCATAGTGTTGAAGACCAGATCATCCCGAAGCAGGGGCGGAAGTTAATCAGTACCGGAATACAGGTAGAACTTCCTCCAGGATGTTATGGAAGGGTAGCATCACGATCAGGGCTAGCCGCCAAACACAGCCTAGATGTAGCAGCGGGGGTAATTGATCCTGACTATAGGGGAATAGTAAAAGTTCTTCTGTGTAACTTTTCAAAAGAGGATTTCAAGGTTCAAGTTGGGGACAGAATAGCGCAATTGATTTGCGAGCGAGTCGGGTTCCCCAGCTTGGAAGAAGTCACCATGCTAACTCCCACTAGCCGGGGAGCAGACGGTTTCGGCTCTACAGGGAAGGCAGAGCTGGAAGGCCTCATGGCCATAGGAAGTGATTTTCCCGCAGAAGACCTGGGTCCCCATATAGAAGACCACAAGGAGGACTCTGTGCCGAAGATCGGGGAGGAACTCTCCTTAAGCCAACAGGAGGACTTAGCCCAATTGTTGGGAGATTACAAGGATGTATTAACCCCGATACCGGGAGAAACGTCATTGGTGGCTCACGAAATACTCACGCCCCCAGGCAAAATCATCCGACATCGTCCCTATCGTTTGCCGGAGGCAAAAAGACAGGAAATCATTAAACAAGTAGAGGAAATGCTGAAAATGGATATTATCGAGGAATCGCATAGCCCGTGGTGTAGCCCGGTCGTTCTGGTGCCTAAGCCAGATGGCTCGATGCGTTTCTGTATCGACTTCCGCCAATTAAATGCCGTGTCTACGTTTGATGCCTACCCCATGCCTCGTATAGAGGAGCTACTAGACCGGCTTGGGCAAGCAAAATTTTTGACAACGTTGGATATGACGAAAGGGTACTGGCAGGTCCCTTTGACACGGGATGCCAGACCCAAAACTGCCTTCAGTACGCCCTTGGGGCTATTCCAATTCCGCAGAATGCCCTTCGGTTTGCATGGGGCAGCGGCCACCTGTCAGCGTTTGATGGATATCATCCTGAGGCCATACCAAACGTTCGCGACCGCTTACATGGACGATGTGGTGATCCACAGCGCCACCTGGACAGACCATCTTGGCCACGTGCGCACCATATTAGAAGCCATGAGAAGAGCGGGCCTCACATTGAATCCGAAAAAGTGTACTTTTGCGGCGAAAGAGGTCAAATATTTGGGTCACCTCGTGGGCCGTGGAACAGTGCAACCTCTGCGGGATAAGGTGGAAAGTGTGAGACAGTTTCCTGCTCCACAGAACAAAAAACAATTAAGAAGCTTCCTTGGCCTCATCGGGTATTACCGACGTTTTATACCGCATTTAGCGGAGGAAAGCAGTATCTTCACTGAAATGCTAAGGAAAAACGCCCCGAACCTGCTAATATGGTCGCCTGAAGCGGAGACAGCTTTCCAACGCCTGAAGGGAAGGCTATGTCAAGTCCCCATATTACGTGGAGTAGGCTTCCAGCAACCCTTCCTGTTGCAAACAGATGCCTCCGAGATGGGCTTAGGTGCTGTTCTGTCCCAAATACAAGAAGGATCGGAACACCCCATTATGTTCCTTAGCCGGAAACTTTCAGTGGCTGAACAAAAATATGCTACAAAAGAGCGAGAATGTCTCGCCATAAAATGGACCATTGAGGCGTTACGATTTTATCTGACGGGGAGAAAATTCGTCCTCATAACAGATCACGCCCCGTTAAAATGGTTACATACTATGAAGAATGAAAATAACCGGTTAACCAGATGCTATATGGCTCTGCAGCCGTATGATTTTCGAGTGGAACATCGAGCGGGCAAACTACACTTCAACGCTGACGCCATGTCACGTATTCCGTGCTGTGTGAAGGAGGCTTCACCAGCCCGTCATATTTTAAGAGGGGGGATATGTGGTACTGCAGAGCCTATTCAAACAGGAAAAAAGGTTTTAAATCCAGAAAAAAGATTTCAACACCAGATGCGACATTACGAGGAGCCATATAGGGGGAGCAAGAGAGACCTTCCAGGGCCTAGAGAACCGCACCCCAGAGCTGGTGATGTAATGCCAACCAACAGCCAATCCAGGAAAGGGGGAGTTCCTTCTAAGAAAGGCTGGGAAGTTGAAAAGGAGGAAGTAGGACAAGCAAGAGAGGCAGAGGCGGAGGCAGAAGCCGAGGAAGAAAAGGAGTCTTGGCAAAGAGACCAGAGAGGAAGGAGTTCCTGGCAAGAAGACACAGTGAGTCCGGTGCAACCGAATACCAGGAGTTCTTGGCAAAGAGACGCTGGAAAGAAAGGTACCAGGAGAGAAACAAAGGTCAGAGTTTTATATGAGGAACCGGTACCAGCAGATGCAGGACACTGTGGAAGTTACCAGAGAGATGATGAAGTTATTGCTATAAGAGGTAACACTCTTCATTCAAGGAGCAAAAGGTGTGGGTGTGAAAGAGTGGTAACTCCACCCGAAGGTCAGCTGAACAGTGGGAAGCCTACTACGCGAGTAAGGCTGAATTGCAGCAGGACTAGGCCTCAAGCCTCAGCTAACTGGGATAGGCCCAGAGAACAAGGTAAACCACATTTTTATTCTAATAAGCGTTATAACTTGCTGACACAGGGAGCACAAGGAACAGAGGTGTGCACTCCTTACCAAGCTGTCTGTAAGACAAGACACAAGCTTTTATCAAAAGAAAGACTGTTTAATACAAGGCACCAAGACAAAGGAAGATACTTTAATAGCAAGCATTCACATGACCAAAGCCCAGACCTAGGCCCAGAACACTGGAGGCTAGTACAAGAGGTATATGAGAAGCCTCAACGTATTCCACAAGCATATACTGATACAGAGTCACAGTTATCAGACCCACAGCCTATGCAGGTGGAATTCAATGAGGACCCTCCTGAGATAGCCATGGATTGCAGCTACTGTCAGGCAGGAAGCCTAGAGTCTCTGCCTGATGTGTAAAGCAGGGCTCAGTAGCAAAGCCTGCGTGTTTTATTTGCATAAGGTCCTGTGAAGTAACAGTAGACAAAGCAATATCTGAATATGTTTTCTTTTCTACCTGAAGCAAGGTTTTCTTTATGTTGATGTAGACTCCACTATTTGAACCATTGTACATTAGGGGAAATAAAAAGCCTTTCTTTCCCTACACTCGGACTTTGTGTTCACTTGAAGTTTTGGTACACGGTAGGTCCTGGGAACAGATACCCAGACCCCGCATACAAGGACCAAACTCAAAATAGAAAAAAATAACTCATGTCCACCCGACCTGCCTTAACCACCTTCGACCACTAGGGCGGCGGTACGACAATATTTATATTTATATATATATATATATATATATATATATATATATTATATAAATATACATATGTCCAGATTTGTAGATTAGGATATCGATGGAGAAATATATCAAATATATATATATATATATATATAGATATATATATAGAGAGAGAGAGAGAGAAAGAGAGAGAGAGATGATATACGTAGATATATGTAAATTTGTGGGGCATGGTTTAGCACCACCAGAGTAATGATATAAGTATGTAGACATATAAGGAGATGCTACATACAAGACAACAGATTGAGATACATGTCTACCATCCAGCCCCATAATTGTAGATGGGGAATAGAAGAGAAAAAGATTCTGCATCCTACAAGAGGGTGAGCCCACTTGGGATATGTATAGAGAATCTATTTTCATGGATTGAGGGATGCAGGAAGACCATCCAACTAGTTATCCGTGATGTTCGCGCGAGAACAGATGAAGATAGGAATCTGTAAGGAACAATGCGGGATTTCCACAGAACACTGACATGGTGGATGTCTTGGATCTTCACGTAGAAGAACTGAGAGTACGTGTTAACACCCCAATTTGAAAGGGGGGGGGGGTGCGGAGAACCCTCTCAGGTATAGGAAGGGTTTATAAGTTCTTCTCTAATAAAAGAGGAACTTCAGAGACAAGTCCAATGCTCTGTAGCAAGGCCCCCATAGTAGAAAGCTTCTCTGAAGATTGCAGAGAGCATTGTGCAGGAGAGGTATGAGAAAAAACTGACTGAAAGTCAAGTATGTTGCCATATCCTAGGAAAGGAGATGGGCAGAATAATGTGAGAAAATCTAAACAAGTAGGAGGATCCAAGACAGCTTGGAATCACTACTGAGGGTAGACAAAGATTTGAACAAGGGACTGGAACTTGGACAAAGTTTCAGTAAGAGAATTACTGTAACTCCTGCTGACGGAAACAGGAAAGAGACCGTCGTGTGCTGAAAAAGAAAAAACAGACAAGAAAAAGGAGGGGATATCTTCTATCCTTGTCTGGGGAACGAGCTTGCCAGAGAAGTAGTTCCGTATGGTAGTCCTTAAGTAGTTGTAGGGTGACGTACCCATGGGGTAAGTCAACTGAAGGAAAAAATGTTCAGTTGGGATAGAAACTATCAGGTGATAGTTACAACTGCACCTCTAGAGAGTAAGAAGAGGAGAAGTGTGTAGTCCCTGAACAAAATAATTGGGTTTTTTTTGACAGGGTAGTACACTGAAAAAACTTCTAAGATGTAGAAGGAAAGTGTAAGTTACAATTCCCGGTCCCTATGGTTGCTGGGAATGCGGAGACTGGCCAGAACTGGAGGACTGCAGACTAGGTTGAGGCGTCTCTTGTTTAGGTACAGCCGAGTGATGGGCAGGAGAGGAATGAAACTTTCTTTTCTTAGGGAAAGAAGGTTTGGTAGGACATTTCCTACTCTTTGAAGAAGGAGGCGGCTTAGAATGGTTTCTAGTGGAAAAAGAGTCAGTGGAGCATTGAGCAACCTGACGTAAAGCCTCCTTATTGGAAAGACTTTCTCCTGTACAAGGAGAATGAGCTAGTATAGTTTGTGCCCGTTTGTTCAAGTCTGAAGCCTCAAGCCAGGCTCTGCGACGTGCTGCAATGGCAATAGCAGAGGATCTGCTAACGGACTCAAAAGAGTCTATAGAAGCACGAGACAGGAACCAGGATATATTCCGACTGTGATTAATGAGCAAGGAATAATCAGCAGCCTTGGGCTCTGGTAAAAAAGGGGTCAAAAGAGACAATTTCACTGTGACTTCCTGGAGTGTTAGACTCATGTGAAAAATATGAGAGAACTCTGGAAGCCAGCATAGAGTTTTGGAAGGCCTGACGGCCAAAAGCATCAAGTGTTCTTGAAGAACGACCTGGCGGAAAAGAAGAATGCTTCTTCTTGCTCTTAACTTTCCTCAGTGCTGATTCCACTACAAGGGAACGATGAGAAAGTTGAGGTTTTTGGAACCCTGGAGAGGGTGGCACTCGGTACCTAACCTCAAGGTCTGTAGAAACTTGAGGAAGTCGTAAGGGTGATTTCCATATCCTGAGAAGGAGATCCTGCAGAGCAGGATGTAAAGGAAATTGTATATTTTGCATTTGTGCCGGTGAGCCATGAGTAGGATCACAACCAGGGATAGAAATATTAAGAAAAGCTGCCATATCCAGGAGAAAAGCCTGAAAAGACTGATCTCCTATGGGAACTATTCCAGGTGAGGCTAAAGAAAGAGCCTGAGTATCAGAGGATGGACAAGGTACTGCACCAATGCCAGGTATCGGTTCCAAACTAGGCATCGGTGCAAGAACAGGCATCAACATCGCTACTCATAAAGGACTAGCAGGTGAAGTAGTCATCGGGAACTGCTGTAGTGGTACCGAGATCATGAGGGAGTTATGGCTAGGATCTTCGGAACTACCTATTTGGAAACGACTGGAGTCGGTTCCGGGACGCGTCGGTACACAGTCCTCTAGACTCGATATCGATTCAAGACTCGGCATCGAAGAGAGCGAGACTAGCGATGCATGTCTCGACAGTTCCGACGCCGGTAGTAGTATCGGCGATGCCGATACCAGTAAGGCAGCCTGGGTGACATCGATCGATACCGACGGTACCGAGGATACCCGATGAGCACCCATCCATGCCGATGCCGATGCTAGGGTATCGGAACCGATCGACGCCGGTACCGTCCCAGAGCATGGCTGAGATTGAGGGAAGTCAATGCGGTGCGTATCGATCGGTCCCGAAGGTACCGAGGATGCCCGATGACGATCCCTGGTGAAGAGTAGAGTACTCGACACCGGTGCCGATGCCGGAGGCTCGGTACCGCTCGAAGCGGATACCACCTCCGTGCATGGCTCAGGCATGTTCTGTGAGGGGTGAGCCCCAGGAACATCCTGAAACCCCTTTAACGCTTTGGAGCCCGAAGACTCCCGCAGGGGTAATACCAATGGGTTCTTGAGGGCAAGGCCAGAGCCGTCACCATGCTGGGCATGGGACATACCACTCAAGCATTGGCTAGTCTTAACAGACTGTTTTTGGGTTGCCTGATCCTGTGAAGTAGACCTTCCAGAGATCAGAGGCAGTTTAATTATAACAAAATTGAACGTACATCAAGCTTGGGTGTTGTTGAAAAATACTATCTTGGAAGCCCAGACCAGCTGTATTCCACGCTTTAAGAAAAGTGGAAGGAAGTCCAAAAAACTGCCAGCATGGTTTAAAGGTGAGGTCAGAGAGGCTGTTGTTGCCAAAAAAGCATCTTTCAGGAAATGGAAGAAAGAGCCAAACGACGAAACCTGGAAACAGCACAAGCACTGGCAAGTCAAATGCAAGGCATTGATAAGGCAGGCAAAGACAGAATTTGAGAAGAAGCTTGCTGCGGAAGCAAAAACACGAAATAAAGACCTTTTCAAGTACATTCGTAGCCAAAAACCTGTGAGAGAGTCAGTTGGTCCATTAGATGATAAAGGGGTTAAAGGAGCACTAAGAGGCGACAAGGCGATAGCGGAGAGACTGAATGAATTCTTTGCTTCGGTCTTTACGGAGGAAGATGTAGGGATGTTACCCATGACTGAAGTGGTATTTAAAGGTGCGGAAGAATTGAAGGAAATATCGATACATCGGGAAGATGTCTTACAACTATTAGATAAACTGAAGAGTAGCAAATCACCTGGGCCGGATGGTATACATCCAAGGGTGTTGAAAGAACTGAAATATGAGATTGCAGACCTGCTATCAGTAATCTGTGAACTATCATTAAAATCATCTCTAATACCTGAAGATTGGAAGATCGCCAATGTAACACCAATTTTTAAAAAGGGTTCCAGGGGTGATCCGGGAAACTACAAACCGGTGAGCCTGATGTCAGTACCGGGAAAAATGGTAGAAACCATCATAAAGAATAAAATTACTCAGCATGTAGATAGTCACGACCTAATGGGAGACAGCCAAAATGGCTTTAGACAAGGAAGATCTTGTCTTACTAATCTGTTATGTTTTTTTGAAGGAGTGAATAAACAGGTGGACAAAGGTGAGTCGGTTGATATTGTGTATCTGGACTTTCAGAAAGCCTTTGACAAGGTCCCTCATCAGAGACTTTTGGCAAAACTAAAGAGTCATGGGATAGGAGGCAATGTACTATTGTGGATCAGGAACTGGTTAAAAGATAGAAAGCAGAGGGTAGGGCTAAATGGCCAATTTTCCCAATGGAGAAAGGTGAATAGTGGTGTACCCCAGGGATCTGTGCTGGGTCCGCTGCTTTTTGACATATTCATAAATAACCTCACTCGTTATTCCACTTTCCAGGTTATCAAATTTGCAGATGACACAAAACTATTTAAAGTTGTTAAAACCCAAGAGGATTGTGAAAAATTGCAAGAGGATCTTGATAAATTGGAAGACTGGGCATCAAAATGGCAGATGAAATTTAATGTGGACAAGTGCAAGGTTATGCACCTAGGGAAGAACAACTCAAACTATGGTTACACGATGCAAGGTTCCACATTAGGAACCACCACCCAGGAAAAAGATTTAGGCGTCATTGTAGATACCATGTTAAAACCCTCGGCCCAGTGTGCAGCGGCGGCCAAGAGAGCAAATAGAATGTTAGGTATGATAAGGAAAGGAATGGAAAATAAAACAAAAGATATTATAATGCCTCTATATCGTTCCATGGTGAGACCGCACCTTGAATATGTGTGCAATTCTGGTCGCCGTATCTTAAAAAGGATATAGCGATTTTAGAAAAGGTACAGAGAATAGCCACCAAAATGGTAAAGGGGATGGAAGGATACTCCTATGAAGAAAGGCTAAAAAGGTTAGGGCTCTTTAACCTGGAAAAGAGACGGCTGAGGGGAGATATGATAGAAGTCTATAAATTAATGAACGGAGTGGAATGGGTAAACGTAGATCGATTGTTTACCTTATCAGAATATAGAAAGACTAGGGGACATGCAATGAAGCTACAGGGTAAACTATTTAAGACTAATAAAAGAAAATATTTTTTCACTCAACGTGTAATCAAACTCTGGAATTTGTTACCGGAGGATGTAGTAAAGGCTGTTAGTGTAGCTGGGTTTAAAAAAGGTTTGGACAAGTTCCTGGAGGAAAGGTCCATAAACCATTATTAAGAAGTGACCGAAGATATCAATGCTTGACCCAGTACAGGCATTGTGAAACTTGTGTCTCTTGGGGAAACTGCTAGGTACATGTGACCTAGATTGGCCACTGTTGGAAACAGAATACTGGGCTTGATGGACCTTGGTCTGACCCAGCATGGCATATCTTATGTTCTTATGTTCTTATGAACTTTACATAGAACAGTATAACTGAGTTAAAAATTCTAGGTGATTTCATAGAGCGGTATTGTAGAAATAAAAGTAAAACTAAAACATTTAACTATTTACAACTGTTTTTCAGCGGAGATCACTTTTTAACAACTTCAATTGAGAGAAAGATCTGTGATCGTACTTCAAAGACTGAGAGAAGGGTCTGTATATTTGTGCTGCTGTTTTGCATCGGAGAATTGTTTTTCAAAGGAGATAACAGCTTCAATTGAGAGAAAGATCTGGGATCGCACTTCAAAGACTGAGAGAAGGATTTGTAGATTTGTGCTGCTGTTTTCATCGGAGAACTGTTTTTCAAGGGAGATAACATTCTCAATTGAGAGAAAGATCTGCGATTGTACTTCAAAGACTGAGAGAAGGGTTTGTATATTTGTGCTGCTGTTTTGCATCGGAGACCACATTTTAACAGCTTCAATTGAGAGAAAGATCTGCGAATTGAGAGAAGTATCTGTGATCACACTTCGAAGACTGAGAGAAGGATTTGTAGATTTGTGCTGTTTTTCAACTGAGATTTGTTTTTCAGCAGAGATTGCATTTTGACAGCCTCAATTGTTATTCTGAAATCACGTGTAGAATAGTGTAAGGTTTTTTTTTCCTCCAAGACTTGTTTTATATTTGTAAAAACACCCTGGGGAGATTTGTGTTGCAGTTCATTATCTAAGTTCTGCATTTCAACTGTGACTATACTTTAATGTCTAAAAAAGACTTGTGCTGTAGGTTTTTATCTAAGATCTGCCTTTTAATTGTATTCAAACTCTGGTGACTGAAATTGAGAGAATTACTCTGTGGTTATCTATTAGAGATTTGCTTTTCATCTGACTGAGAGAAAAAATTGTGGAGGAGGGTTTTTATTTCCAATTGTGATCACCTTCTGAATAATGACTAATTTGTGACAGGAATCTGAAATTTGTAATTACAGCAGTTAATAATTTTTAAGATTATAATATTTGCAAATTTATAGCAAAGTACTTAAATTTTTGAAAATTTGTAATGAAGTGAAAAGAAGATGGCAAACATTAATATATAAAATACTTTAGTGTATAATTTTTTGGATATTAAAGTTTGTTATCTTTATACAAGTTTTGAGGAGTAGTGAAAATATGGTAATGAGTTTGCACTTCTGATTTTATTTTATTTTTTAGGCTAAAGTGATTTAAAGGTGCAAACTATATTAAGTAACGTGTGTTAATTTCTTTTTAAAATGAAAACTGCTCGTCGTGAACGTGAGAAAAGAGAAATTGATTTAACAACTACATCAAAGATGCATGCTAGTCATTCTTCGTTGGTGAATACAGATGATGTGTCTAATGCAGTGGTCAATGCATTGAGTGGTAGTTTAGATGGAATTACAGGCAAACTAGATGGAATAAGTAAACAATTGGAGTTAATGGGAATAAGGATACAAGTAGCTGAGGAACGTATTTCAATGTTGGAGGATGATCTGCTTAGTGCAAATAATAAAATCGCTTCTCTTCAAGAGACAATCAGTACACAGGGTTTGAAAATAGATGATTTAGAAAATCGTAGTCGTAGGAAAAATCTTCGTATAATTGGTATACCTGAAACTGTAAAGGATGTTGAGCTTAATGATTATTTTTTGGGTATACTGAAGTTCTTAAATTTAAATGAAGGCAGTAATCATTTAATATTAGAACGTATACATAGACTAGGTAGACCTCGGCCTGATGATACAAGACCAAGAATAGTTATGGTCCGGTTTATAAATTCTCAAAACAAAGATAGAGTTTTAAGGGCAGCTCGAGCGAAAGGGTCTCTGATGTTTGAGGGGGTTCGTATACAAAGTTTTCAAGATTACTCTATTCAGCTAAGTTTAAAGAGAAAAGCATATGCTAATATTTGTCAGCAATTGGTGTCATCAAATTTGAAATTTATGTTACAGTATCCAGCACGGTTGCGGATTTTTTATAATGGAAAAGCTGTATTAATGGAATCACCAGAGGAGGCACAAAAATGGTTACATGATAACATTGCTGGCAGGAAAGATATTAGCTGATCATTATAATATTTAATTTAAAAAAAAGAGATTTAATGGATTATTTTATTAGTTCAGGTTATGCATAGAGGGATAAAGTCTTAAGTTTTAATGTGTGATGATTATTTTCCTAAATGTTGGTGATGTTATTGGTTTATTTTTGGAAAATATATATAACTTGGATATTGGTTGGGAAATAAAATTGCAAGATAGTTCAGTAGAGTGGAATTGAATTAGGATTTGCACTAAGATGGCTGTAGGAGGAGAAGAAGAGATCTGAAGGTTAATGGGTAATAAAGGGTTTGGTGAAATTGTGGGTGGGAGGGAGGAAATGGGATGGGGAAGGGAAAATAGGGGGTTTATTATATGTTGTTATTACTATTATATTATTATTATAGTTTATATAGAAAGCCAAGTGGAGTGGAGGAGTGGCCTAGTGGCTGGGGCAACGTACTTCAGGCCGGAAGGTCAGGGGTTCAAATCCCACTAGAGGACAGCAACCTTGGGCCGGAAGGACTGGGGTTTCTAGTCCCACAGCTGCTCCTTGTGGTCTTGGGCAAGCCACTTAACCCTCCATTGCCCATATTCTCTGTGTATGTGTCTCATGTTAAATGTATCCCCCAATTGTGCTGTGACCACTTTGATTGAAGGATAAGGTGGTATACAAGACTGTCTAAATAAAAATAAATAAATTTACTATTAAGAAGAGAGAATTTCAAGTATTGGTAATAGCTGTAAGAGGGGTCCTAGGCTGGGGGGACACTTCTAAATTTGAATATATGATTAAGTTAAATGTAAATATTTGCTTAATGATCTTATCAGGAGGATGAGAGTTCTCTCATGGAACGTGTGTGGTCTTATAAGCCCCTTTAAGCGAAACAAAATTCTATTAGCAATAAGAAGACATAAAGCGGATGTTGTTTTGTTACAAGAGACTCACCAGTCTATAGAAGATCTGGTTCGATTAAAGAAAAAAGGTATTGAGTTAATTTATGGGGCTTCTGCAAAGGGAAGGAAAAGAGGGGTAGCTATATTAATTAAGACGGGAATAGGCTTCCAGAAGGATAGGATGGTAGTGGATCCTGAAGGGAGATTTGTCTTAGTGCAAGGGAATTTAAATGGACATAAGTTGCTGTTAGGCAGTGTATATGCCCTAATGTGCCTGATCCAAATTTTTTTATAGATTTAATGGCAGAAATTGATAAGTTACCTGAGTCTCCTATTATATTAGGAGGGGACTGGAATGGTGTCTTTGATGAACAAATGGATGTGTCAGGTAGGTGCGGGAGTGGGAGTAATCGTCTTAGTATCATAAAACTTTTAAAGAGATTCATTCAGAGATGTAGGCTTATTGATGTTTGGAGAGTTCTTCATCCGACTGAACGAGATTTTACACACATGTCTAGAGCACATGGTACTAGTGCGCGCCTTGATGCAATACTAGTTTCTGAAATATTGTTTCCAAATATGGTGGACGCAGTCATTGGTCCATATGAAATTTCAGATCATGCTCCTGTGTGGGTAGATTGGATAGGAAGTCAGCATGGTAGTAGTAAAGGTTTTTGGCGCTTACCACTCGAGATATGTTATGATACTAATTTCAAGGATTTTTTAATAACAAAATGGAATGATTATGATTATTTTAATGGGAAGCATAAAAATGATCCAGAGTTATTTTGGGAGGCTTCAAAGGCTGTTTTGAGAGGAGACATAATTTCTTATATAGCTCGAAGGAGAAGAATGCTTGCTTTTAGGATTCTTAGATTGGAGAAACAAATTTGTAGAGAACGTAGGCTCCTGGCTAATAAACCTAATAACTTCAACAAAGAGCAGTTACTTGCTACTCAAGCAACTTTAAATACTTTATTACAACAAATAGCTAAAAAATCTCTGTTATATTATAAACATTATTTATATCAATATGGGGATAAGTCGGGGAAACCTTTAGCTCGTTGTTTGGCACGAAGTAAGGGATCCAGATTTGTTCCACTTTTGAAAGATAAAGGAGTAATATGTAAAAATAGTGCGGATATAGGGAGAATTTTTGTAAATTATTATACAAAGTTATATAGGGGAGAAGATGTTTCCAATGAAAATATTAAAAAATTTTTGGAAAAAATACATTTACCGCATCTTACAAAGGTTCAGCAAATGCAATTGGAAGCTCCTATAACAGCAGATGAAATACAAAGTAAAATTGATAATGCCACAAGATATAAAGCTCCAGGATTAGATGGTCTTAGAGCAGAATATTATAAATTGCTGCAAGTTCAGATTACACCAGTGTTAGTGACCTTATTTAATAGGTGGATGAATGAGGGAGTTTTTAAATATAATAATAATCTTGCTCACATTGTGGTTCTGCCTAAACCTGGTAAAGATGTAACTGAGGTTGAGTCATATCGACCAATTTCGTTAATAAATTGTGATCTAAAATTGTTTGCGAAGATTTTAGCAGATCGGTTGGCAGGTTATCTGCCTATTTTATTACATGATTGTCAGACTGGATTTGTGAGAGAACGATACCCTTCAAAGAATGTAAGAAAAATATTAGGAGCATTGAGCTGGGTTAGAAAAATGGATGTCCCATCTTTATTGGTAAGTTTTGATGCAGAAAAAGCTTTTGATAGAGTAGAATGGAAATATTTATTTGAAATATTAAAAACCTATGGCATAGGTGAAAGATATATAAAAGGAATTAGTGCTTTGTATTATAAACCAAATGCAGTAATAGGAGTTAATGGACAGATTACAAATAATTTTTATATTACACGTGGAACTAGACAGGGTTGTCCTTTATCACCATTGTTGTTTGTGCTTTCTTTGGATCCTTTACTGAGATTGATTTTATGCTTGTGATGAAATACAAGGAGTGAAAGTTGGGACATGTATATTTAAGATTTCTGCTTTTGCAGATGATTTATTAGTCATGTTGTTAAATCCTTGTGAATCTTTAAAAAGACTTCTAGATATGATTAGACGATTTGGGGAAATTGCTGGTTTAAGATTGAATATGACTAAATCAGAAGCTTTGGATATTAATGGGGGGTTACAGAGAAAATGGGGTGATGAGTTTCCATTAAAATGGGCTATTAACAAATTTAAGTATTTAGGAATTTGGTTGCCCAAAAATCCGAGCCATTTGTATAGGCAGAATGTTAGGCCTTTGATGCGAGATATACAAAATAAATTACAGGTTTGGACACCTTTGCCACTTTCATTAGGTGGTAGGATAGCTGCATATAAGATGATGATTTTTCCAAAATTTTTGTATATTTTACAATTAATTCCGTTGCGACTTTTAAGACAGGATGTGCAGAAATTAGAGAGATTGTTGCAGAGATTTTTTTGGAGAGGGAAACATCCAAGATTAAGAATTGATCGTTTGTATGGTTCATGGCAACAAGGTGGTATGGGGTTACCTTGTATAGAATTATATAATATGGGTTGTTTACTTCGTCACGTACGTGATTGGATAGGTGGTACTTCGGTTTATACTCCTTATGATTTTGAATCAGCATTAGTTGCTCCTTATTCTCTTCGGTCAATGTTACATGTATCGAGCATGAAGTTTCCTAAAGTATTTAAAAGTAATATATTATGGCAGGGGGTTCGATGGAGTTGGAAGAAGCTTTGTGAAAAATTGGGTGTTTCAAGTGAAATTTCAGGTTATTTGCCACTGCAGGGTAATATTGAATTTCATCTAAGTACAAAGTCAATTTTATTTAAAGGTTGGGAGAAAAAGGGTCTTTTTCTGCTGTATCAAGTAATTAATGAAGAGGGTGTACTTAAACCATTTAGTGAATTAAAAAGAAGTTATGGTTTGTCTCAGGGGCATTTTTATGCATATCTACATTTAAAATATTATTTGATTTCCATAGCTGATAGGAGAATTGGTTTGAGATCAGAAAATTTTAGAAAATTGGAAGATTGGTTTACGTTGAAGGACAAGGAAAGGATAACTGTAGCAGAATATAATAAGGCTTTATTTAATTTAGTTCATGTCAAGAATTTTGACCATTTGAGTTTGCATTGGGGAAAAGAATTAGGAATCAATCTTGAAAGGTTTGCCTGGGAAAAGGCCATTGGGTGTATTCCTAGACAAATAGCGGGGGCAAAATTACGTGAAATGCAATTTAAGATAATAGAACGTGCTTACATATCACCATATAGAGCATGGAGGGGGGGCTTTGCACAATGTAGTGAATGCCCAAGGTGTAGAATGGAGAAGGCACATTTGGGGCATATGTTCTGGACTTGTATATGTGTGAAGAAATTTTGGAATAATATTCAAAAATTTCTAAGTGGTATATTGAGGCAATCTTTAATTTTGACTCCAGGGTTTGCAATTCTTGATGTTCCAGATTCTTTAGGGCTTTCATTATCAGGGAATAGACATTTAGTGAGGAAATGTTGTCTGCTTGCTAAACAATGTATACTTTGGAATTGGAGAGATCCTAAAGGTCCAGAATTTTGGGAGTGGAGAAACGTATTACATCAATTGATTTTATGGGAAGGAGTATCTACTAGGAAGCATGTGCGTAAAAGAGCTTATTTTTTAAATGTTTGGTCTCCTTATCTTGATGGGGTTTCAGCAAGGGCAAGGAATGATATGTTAACAATTTAAATTGGCTAAGTTAGAATTACATAAGGGTTAGGTTAGAATTGGTTTAGTAGGGAGGATGGGGATTGGAAGGGGAAAGTGTAAAAGGGTGAAGGTGCAGGAAGGAGAAGGGGAAATTATAATGTATTAATTGACTTTTTTTTTAATGAATTATTACTGAGTGGGAGGGGGGATAAAGGTAAGGAATGGGAGGGAGTATGGGAGTATGGGATGGGGGTGGTGGTAAATGGGGGGGGGAGGGGATAAAGGTAAGGAATGGGAGGGAGTATGGGATGGGGGTGGTGGATAAAGGGGGGGAAGGGGAGAAAAATAAAATATGTTTAACATTGTTAATATGTATGCTGTTTACATTGTTTCAATATGTATGCTTTTTAAGTTATCTTAAAGTGTATATTGTCTATAATGTTTCAATATGTTAACTTCTTACAATGGAATCAAAATGTATGCTGTCTAATATGTAAACTATTTACAATAAATAAAAAGATTAAATACTAACTATTTACAACGAGCTATGTACAGTTGGATATAAGTCCATAGTTGGCATTCTTGATTGAGTGTCCTGCAATTGAGATCTATGATGTATGTTCAAAGATTTGGGTATTGTAACATCATGGGGCTGTAGGGTGGCTGTGTGGCAAGGGGAGAGAATAAGGCTGAGGGGAGCGGAGATACCTATGTGCTGTTGGTGCTGGGGTTACATAGAAACATAGAACTATGACAACAGAAAAAGACCACATGGCCTACCTAGTCTGTCCTTCCATATCAACAACTACAACAGTCCCCTTCTTTCCTTTAGAGATCCTTTGTGTTTGTCCCATGCTTTTTTGAATTCAGTTACTGTCCTCATCTCCACCACCTCCACTGGGAGACTATTCCATGGATCCACCACTATTTCCGTAAAGAAATATTTCCGCATATCACTCCTGAATCTATCCCCCTTCACCCTCATCCCATGTCCCCTCGTAGCAGAACTTGCTTTCAATTGAAAGATGCTCTCCCCTTGAACATTTATGCCATGGAGGTATTTAAACATCTCAATCATATCACCTCTATCCCGCCTTTCCTCTAAGGTGTACATATTAAGATCCTTAAGTCTGTCCTCATATGCTTTATAATGAAGACCACTAACCATTTTAGTAGCCACCCTCTGCACCGACTCCATCTTGTTCACATCCTTTTGAAGGTGCGGTCTCCAGAATTGCACACTATACTCCAAATGAGGTCATACCAAAGACTTATACAAAGGCACTATCACCTCCTATTTTCCTGCTAGCCATTCCTCTCCGTATGCACCCAAGCATCCTTCTAGCTTTTGCTGTTGCCTTTTCTACCTGTTTAGTTACTTTAAGATCATCAGACACAACCACACCTAGGTCCCGCTCTTCTTTAGTGGACAAAAGTACTTCACTCCCTATACTATATTGCTCCCTTGGATTGCTGCAGCCCAAATGCATGACCTTACCTTTTTTAACATTAAATCCCAGCTGCCAAATTCTAGACCATTCTTCAAGCTTAGCTAGATCCCTCCTCATGTTATCTACACCTTCCTGGGTGTCTACACTATTGCAGATTTTGGTATCATCCGCAAAGAGGCAAACCTTACCCGACAGCCCTTCTGCTATATCACTAACAAAGATGTTTATTTATTTATTTTATTTATTTACATTCTCTTATATACCGCGCTATTCTGCATCAGTGTGGTTTACATTGAACAAAAGAATTGGTCCAAGGACAGATCCCTGGGGCACACCACTGGTAACATCCTTCTCCTCAGAGTGAGCTCCATTTACCCGTACTCTTTGTCGCCTTCCACCCAACCAATTTTTAACCCAAGCAGTAACTTTAGGGTCCATCCCTAGGGTGCTCAGTTTGTTTATAAGTCGCCTGTGAGGAACAGTGTCAAAGGCTTTATTGAAATCTAAATACACTACATCTCCCTCAATCCAACTCCCTGGTCACCCAGTCAAAGAAATCAATCAGATTTGTCTGACAAGACCTGCCTCTGGTGAATCTATGCTGCCTTGGATCCTGTAATCCGCTGGACTCCAGAAACCTCACTATTTTCTCTTTCAGCAGCGTTTCCAATAATTTACTCACCACCGAAGTTAAACTAACCGGCCTGTAGTTTTCAACCACATCCTTACCTCCACTTTTGTGTAAAGGCACCACATGAGCCTCTCTCCAGTCCTTTGGCACCACTCCCGACTAACGAGGCATTGAAAAGGCCAGTCAGTGGAGCTGCTAGAATGTCCCCAAGTTCCCTCAGTATTCTAGGGTGTATCCCATCCGGTCCCATCGCTTTGTCTGGTGTAATCTTCTTTGAAAAGGTGGGTTTTTAATTCTTTCCGGAATGATTGGAGGTCTTTTGTTCTTCTTAGTGCTTCAGGGAGGGTGTTCCATTGTGTGGGGGCTACAACAGGTAGAAAAGGCGATGGCAAAAGCTAGAAGGATGCTTGGGTGCATACGGAGAGGAATGGCTAGCAGAAAAAAGGAGGTGATAATGCCTCTGTATAAGTCTTTGGTGCGACCTCATTTGGAGTATGGTGTGCAATTCTGGAGACCGCACCTTCAAAAGGATGTGAACAGGATGGAGTCGGTGCAGAGGGTGGCTACTAAAATGATTAGTGGGCTTCATTATAAAGCATATGAGGACAGACTTAAAGATCTTAATATGTACACCTTAGAGGAAAGGCGGTATAGAGGTGATATGATTGAGATGTTTAAATACCTCCGTGGCATAAATGTTCAGGGAGAGAGCCTCTTTCAATTGAAAGCAAGTTCTGCTACGAGGGGACATGGGATGAGGGTGAAGGGAGATAGATTCAGGAGTGATATGCGGAAATATTTCTTTATAGAAAGAGTAGTGGATCCATGGAATAGTCTCCCAGTGGAGGTGGTAGGGATGAGGACAGTAACTGAATTCAAAAAAGCATGGGACCAACACAGAGGGTCTCTAAAGGAAAGAAGGGGACTGTTGTAGTTGTTGTTATGGAAGGACAGACTAGATAGGCCATGTGGTCTTTTTCTGTCATCATGTTTCTATGTTTCTATAAGTGGGGGCGTTCTATTGTGTGGTTTTGCATATTGATGGATGCACCATAGGAGAGTTTTGGTTTGGCCTTCTTCTGGCTCTGTTGGTCAATTGGATTTGGATGAGGGATGAGAGGTGGGAGGGTGCTATGTTATGTATCAGTTTGAATGAGGTCATTATTATTTTGTATCTTACTCTTGAGGAAATTGGGAGCCAGTGGAGCTCATATAGGATAGGTGTAATGTGGTCTGCGAGTCATACTTTCATTATGACTCTGGTTGTGACAGTTTGGGCCATTTGTAATATATTCATTGTCTTTTTGGGTATTCCCTGCAGGAGGCTATTGCAGTAGTCGAAATACGGTGTTATTAGGGCTTGGACTACTGCTCTAAAGTCATTGAGTTCAATGAGGTTTCTGAGTGGTTGTATGATCCTTAATTTATAGAATATGGTTCCGTTTAGTTGTTTTAAGTGGAGTTCTATGCTAAGTGTTTTATCCAAGGTAACTCCGAGATATTTAACTTCTTGCTTAACTCGGAGTTGAGTGTTGTTTAGACAGATTGTAGATGGTGGGTTGAACTCAGGTTTTTTTGATATGAACATAACTTCTGTTTTCTTGAAGTTGATGGTCATGTTATTTGCCTGGAGCCAATTTTGAGTTTCTTTCAGGCATGTTGCTAGTTTATCGTATGTGGGATTAAGTATGTCAAGCTGTGTGTACAACATAATGTCATCAGCATATGTGATAATTAATTTTATGTTTTTTGAATATAGTGTATATTGGTTTTATGTATAAATTAAACAATGGGGCAGATAGTGCCAAGCCTTGGGGTATACCCTGGGTTTGGAGGAAAGCTGAGGATGTTTGTTGTTCTATTTGAACGTATTGAAGGCGGTCAGTTATGGAAGATGTGAACCATTTGAGGGTGTTTCCTTTTATGCCGATGGAGTCAAGTCTCGAGATGAGGGTCTTATGGTTTACATTGTCAAAAGCAGCAGTGATGTGCAGGAAAATTAGGATGAATGCTTTTTTGGTGTTCTCAGTTCTCTGAATAATTGTGTCGAGTAGAACTAGAAGGAGGGTTTCGACTCCATGGAATGGTCGAAATCCATACTGTTGCTCATCTGTTGCATCTGTCGTGTCTATGAAATCCTGGAGATGACGTTGAACCGCTTTCTCAATAATTTTTGCTACAAATGGAATGCTTGAAATTGGTCTATATGTGGCAGGATTTTAGAGTCTTGCTTTTTAATATGGGACGGATAACTGATCTTTTTAGTGCTCTTGTCATAATTCTTTGCTGTAGAGATTGGTTTATTATATTTAAAAGGAAGGGACAATTTCACATTTTGTCACTTTAATCCATGCTACTGGACATGGATCTAGTGGGGATGTTGTTGTGTTGATATTTGATATTATATCAATAATATATTATATCAATTATATATTATAAACTTCTGGCCAGATAGCCAAACCGGCTAAAGTTGGGATAGTCTAATATTAGCCGGTTTAGGATAGCCTAGTAGCAGTTGAATATCACCCCTGACCAGCTAATCTATGCCACCCCCCTCCTCCACCCCGATGCTAAGCAGTTAGCGTCAGGGCATTAAACCATGTAGGAGGAGATATTCAGCAGCACTAACTACTGTAGTGCCGTTGAATATTCTGCTGAGCGCAGTTTAGTTGCTTAGCAGTTCTGTGAACTGGCTAAACCGTTTTGAATATGCCCCTTCAGGAGACTATCTCATCGTCTAGTTACAGCTAGAAGCAAGACTTGCCACGTGCTGCCAGACTGATTAGTGGCTATAGTAGTAACGTCAGTGTGTGGCGATCTTAACTGCTACTATACACTTTACAGCATAAGTTCTTGCTACGAAAGAACAAAAACACTGGTTCATTTATAAATGTGGGTTCCTCATAGGCTGCAATCCCTTTTATTCACCCATGCAAACATAGAAACATGATGGTAGAAAAGACCACATGGCCTAACTAGGCTGCCCTTCCCTATCAACCATTACAACAGTCCCCTTTTTTCCTTTAGAGATCCTCTGTGTTTTCCCATGCTTTTTTGAATTCAGATACTGTCCTCGTGTCCACTGCCTCCACTGAGAGACTATTCTACACATCTACCGCTCTTTCTGTAAATAAATATTTCTGCATATTACTCCTGAGTCTTTCACCCAGCATCGGAATTATCCAAGGACATCATTGTATATGACTTTCATGTAGTTTTTCTTTGAAAATTACCTACAAAGTGCCCAGCCATTGACCCATGTATTTTGCAAACTACATGACCTTTTTTGGAACGCGTCTCACAGCAACTATGAAAATGGAATACTGCAGTCTGCTAATTCTATGTTTTTCCCATAGGCTACGACAGTAAACTTTTATAGGCGCTACATTAAATTATTTGTATGCAGGGCTAGCTTAACCATCAAGCAAACTAAGCAGTTGCCTAGGGCGGCAGCTTCAGGTTGGCAACAAAGAGCAGGCATTCAAAGCTAAATAATAGATTATGACAGCCAGGGCCGATGAAAGCCTTAAAGTCTGTCTAGGTCACCAACACCTTGAACCAACTCTGGGGCCAGCTATGTTTTGTCACAAGCACAACGCCTGAAGCCACTTGCCTCTAGGGGTCGAGGGGCATGGTGGTTGAGGATTCCTTCTTCTGTCAGCTCCTAGCAGCCTATTTCTTCGTGTTAGCTTCTGGGAAGTGTAGTACTGCTAAAAATATGTTGGTGCTTTAAGTAGAAGGTTTGTAGTTGAGGTAACCGAGGGTAAGACTTGTAACAGAAAGTTTATTTCCATAACACAAAACACAGCAGGTTCAAGGTATCATTTACAGGATTATAACTGTAGGATTTGCTTAAGGTACAGCAAATAGTGGCAAAACACCAAAAGAACTCAGAATGGCTTTTTAAAGTCCTCTTACTTGCAGAAGCAATTGCCTTTAGAAACTAGGCTGTCACTTTCCTTTTTAGTCCTTGTTAATCAGAGCATAAAGAAAAATTCAGGCTTAATTCTTCTACAGCAGTTTGGTTTCTGTCAGCCTCAAAAACCTCTCTATGCTGCATTTCTACGTGAAACCAAACTTAGAACAAAACAAACATTCCAAGCTGTTATCAAAACTCTTAGCAGGCTTTTCATATAGGAGAGGAGCAAGCAAAAACTCTTATAGCAGCTAACTTGGCTTTTCTTGCCGTTGCACAGTTCAAACACAGGTGACAAACGAGCATGAATCAGAGCTTCCTGATCAGGCTTACGATGCAGTAAATTTCCCTTTTAAAACAGACAGGAATTTACCTCCACACTGCTTCTGCCATATGGTTAACTTCCAAGGAGAATTACTTCTTTCAGGGCTAGCTTTTCCTCAAGACCTCCTGTCTAGAGCTTGGCATAGAGAACAATCCATAAAGCAATCTTCTTCCCCCAACTCTGACAGTGGTTCTCCCAACTGCATGGGTTCTGACTCACTGACCTGGTCAGACTGCTCAGCTGACAACCTCTCTGGTGGTCTGAAAGCTTCTCCACTTCCTGGTCCCCACCTCTGTTGCCAACCTGTTGCAGGGAATTCAGCTCTCTCAGCTCTGGGTAGCTCAGCTCTTCTCCAAGAATCCACGCCTTCTCTCTGCTTCTGTCTCAGCTGCTCTCCCGACTGCTCTCCTTCTCGTCTCTCCCTCTCTGCATAATCCAACCCAGGCTTATACCTCCAGGGTCTTAACCCCACCTCTTTCTTTCCCAGGTGTTGGTAATCCCCCTGCCTCCTGATATTAGAATAATCAGTGTACTTATTAAAGTAAGGGCTTTGGTCCTCGTGTTTGCAATCCCTCTTTCTTACTTTATCAGTCATTGGCTGAAACCTGTTCCAGCTGGGGGGTTTCGGTCTTTGAAACCTGGCTGTGGCTTTCTCTCCCTGCACTCCTAGAAGGGGACCCTTAACTAGGGTGAATTTGTTATGCTTCTCACCTCCCCCACTCTCAGGATAGCTGACTTTGCCACAGTTTGTACAGTTGGCTTGTTCAAGTTAAAGCTAGTGTTAACTGTATGTTAAAGTGACATCTGAATAAAGGTGGATCACTTTTTAAAGTGGGTGAAAAGCGCATTATCTATGTATATCATCTGCCTGAATCTTTCACTTCCTCAGTGCAGCTAAGAGTCAGTACATACATTGTTCTACAATGCATGTGCTTTCAACTGCCTAGAAAGGAGACATTCCCCAGTTGCAGGAGGAAAAGCACCCATGTAGATGGCATTTTCCAATCTTTACTCTTACTTTTCCAGCAACATTCTATCCATAGTAAAAGACGATGCAAGTGACCATATGCAGTATATACCAATCGGGGTAAGGGGAGGAGCCTTGATACCGTTAGGAGCTGCCACCATCGGGATCAGACTGCCTGTTTGTCCTGCACAGCTGATTTAAGTATCATCAAGCAGCTCTTTGCCTGATCACATCTAAGGTATTCCCTTGCTTAATCTACCAATCGGGGCTAGGGGGAGCAGCCTTCATATCGTTAGGAGCTGCCACCATCAGGCATGCCCACGCCTTGCGGGCCCGTGCCTAAAAGCATCGCCAGAGGGCCCTTTGGCATGGCCCTTAGGCGGGGACGTGAAAAGAAACACGCGAAACTATCAGCAACAAAAATAAGAAAACTAATGGTAAGCTACTAAGTCATATCAATAGTTCATCAACCTACCCTAATAATTCAGTTTAAAAACCTACCTAATCTATTCTTCCTCCCAATTAAGACAAATGTTAGAAAGTTTAATGCATTGAATGTAATCATATGAAATTTTAAGCATATATCTTCTTAAAAATTAAAATAACTCGCATATCTAACTGCTTAAAAGTTCATTTTAGTTTTTTAAGCATGCATACAACTTATCAATTTATACTTCTATATTTTAATATGTTATTCCTTACACAGCAAGCTTTACCAAATTCTGTAGTAATTAATCCTATTTCTCCAAACTATGCTAGGTATAATAATAATTGTTTCAAACAACTTCATCATCATAATCAAAAACATAAGAAATTAAATAAAATTCATTCTTCATCATCTAAACATAGCACTAGAAATTCAATCCTTTATTCACCCATTTAATGAATGCAAGGTCAATACGGAATAAACCAAACATTATCTATGAGTATATTAAAGATCAAAAGCTTGATTTCATTTGCATCACTGAAACCTGGTTAAAAGACACAGATCAAATTATTTTAAACCAAATTACCCCTTTAGATTATGATATATTTAATTGTCCTAGAGAACATAAAAAAGGAGGAGGAATCTTAATATTAACAAAAACAACCTTTAAGTTTAAAGCTATTACAACTAACAATTCAACTGAAACAACTTCAATTATTCTATCAAATCACCACCTCAATGTTTGCCTCACATATAGACCACCTAGTGCTGCTAAAAGAGGGAGGAGTGGCTCAGTGGTTGGGACAGGTTACCAAAGGCCAGGGGTTCAATTCCTGCATGGGGACAAGCAACTTCAGACCAGAAGGACTGGGGTCTCTAGTCCCATGGCCACACCTTGTGCCCTTGGGCAAGCCACTTAACCCTCCATTGCCTTAGGTACACTTAGATTGTGAGCCCTTTGGGGACAAGGGAATAAAAAGTCCCTGTTAGTATACATGTAAACCACACTGATTCTAAAGAGCACAGTAGAAAAAAATAAATAAGGATCACCTCTCAAACATTTTAGAATTAATTTGCACTTATAGCTCTCAAATTGTAATCACCTAATGCAATTAATGGTTTAATCTATCATCATCACCTTCTAATGAGAATAGATCCTTCTTGAAAGCAGTGAAATCTTTAGGCTATCAACAGATAATTAACCAGCCTACACACCATCATGGAACCACACCTGATCTAATTTTTTGCCCTGAGCAACTCTTTTCACAAAACCAAATTACAGTCCCAAAAATTACCCCATTACCTTGGTATGATCATTATAATTACCTTGCATTATAATTACCTAACAACTTAAAAGATGATTACAAGACTAGAAAATTTAGAGCTTTCCATAAAGAGGATTTTCTTAAGGACATTGTTCCACAATTGCAACAAAATTGCACTGAACTGGATAAAGCCATAGAAAATTAGAATAATATCATTTCAAATGCTGCGCTAGCCCCAAAAAATAATAAAGTACAAATGGGTAGGAAGAAGAGCGCACCATGGTATTCTAATGAAATCAGAGAGGCAAAGCACCTGCTAAGAAAACTTAAGCGTAAATGGAGACTAACTAAATCTCAAGATGTAAAAGTCCTATTTAATGTAAAACAAATGGAATATAATAAGTTAATAAATGACCGTAAACAACAATACCATACAAATCTAATAATGAAAACAACTAACAAACCAAGGGAACTATTCAACATTGTTCAACAACTTACAAAAGTGACCACTTTATATGGTGATCCTCAAATAGACCCCCAAAAATTTGCAGATTACCTGATAAGCAAGAATGCTATTTCGTCAAACAACTTATCTACATCACAATTCCACCAACTTTGGTTTAAACCTTGCACTGAATCCACAAAGGTCTGGAAGGAGTTTTCTTTACCAACTTTAAAACAGATTGAAAATATAATCAGCACACTTAATACAACAACTTCACCAGCTGACCCATGTCCAGTAGAATGGATTAAAAGTACTAAAAATCATATTAGCTTTCACATTTTAAATTTTGTAAATAATTCTTTAAAACAAGGTTACTTACCACCTATACTAAAGAGTGCTATAATTCGACCAGTCTATAAAGCACAGTTACTTACCTGTAACAGGTGATCTCTGGGAACAGCAGGAATTAGTCTTCACATATGGGTACGTCGGTACCGACGGAGCCTGCATGGGAATGCTGCCCAGCTTTCAATCAGAAAGCTTTTGGCAGCATCCCTCGCGCCTGCGCAGTGACTTCCCGCCTTCTCCACAGCCTCTCTTCAGTTGAGTGTCATAGCTGAGACAAAGGCGAGGAGAGAAAAGGAAAGAAGTAAGAAGATGCAACTCCTAGGGGAGGTGGGAGGGTTGTGAAGACTAATTCCTGCTGTTCCCAGAGATCACCTGTTACAGGTAAGTAACTGTGCTATCTCCAGGAACAAGCAGGAATGAGTCTTCACATATGGGGACTCCCTAGCTGGAGATGCCAGGGGGAGATCCCATAAAAATGCAAGTGCCTGGATCAGGGGTGCATTTTGTCTCCAGGAATCCCCGGCATCCAATGTGGGATGGAGGGTAGGAGTTGACAATAAAGGAGCTGTGAGGAAAGAAACAGCACAGCCAAGGACTAGAGGGTCCTACAGACTACAGGAGTCCTTGGTATATATGATGAGTAGCATTAAACATATTTAATGTACACTTAAAATATGCAGCTTACCTACTGTATTGTAGGAAGCAGGATGGAGTCTACTGGATAAGCAGTGGCTGAATCTTCAAGGTGACCTCCCAGTAGTGAGGATGAAGGTCCAGACCTGGAGGTAGTAGACGATCCAGGTGTCAACTGGGTAGGATTAGACGTCAGGTCTTCAATGGAAAGCTTTATGGAAAAAAGCTGAAAACTCCTTTAGGCATAAAGTTATTAACATTGAGGACTAAAGGAAGAAGACTGACGGAGTTGGAGAACTAGCCCAGTCCTGGCAGGAAGAGGGGAACTGGAAAAAAAAAACCCTATTCCTAAGTCGAACATTGCCTCGGAAGAAAGGCCTGGCAATCTACTTCCGGTGACACTGCCAAGAAAACCCAGGAGCTTCTGGGTCGCCAGGAGTCAAGACTGACTCGAAGGCACACATTGCATTGCAAGTCGAACAGCTGTGTACTCAAAGATAAAGATGTACGCTGTTTTTCCTAGCTGGCGAGAGATAGGAAAAATATTGAAGCTGGATGCTTCAAGGACATAAAGAAAAAATGGAAAATGTTAGCACCAAGTGGTTGTTGGGGCTTAACATGTCCTGTATCATAATTTGGCATGGGACGTAGGGCAACAGACTGTCTAAAACCTCTAAGAGGTAAAACATGTAGTAGAGACAGTAAGGGTGATAGTGAAGACGATTGACCAACCCTTAAGAAGCCCCCCATGAAACACATATATATGGGGAGATATATATATGTGGCTTGAATAGATATGTATATATTTATATATATATATATATATATATATATATAGTATATAAATATACATATGTCCAGATTTGTAGATTAGGATATGGATGGAGAAATATATCAAATATATATATATATATATATATATATAGATGATATACGTAGATATATGTAAATTTGTGGGGCATGGTTTAGCACCACCAGAGTAATGATATAAGTATGTAGACATATAAGGAGATGCTACATACAAGACAACAGATTGAGATACATGTCTACCATCCAGCCCCATAACTGTAGATGGGGAATAGAAGAGAAAAAGATTCTGCATCCTACAGGAGGGTGAGCCCACTTGGGATATGTATAGAGAATCTATTTTCATGGATTGAGGGATGCAGGAAGGCCATCCAACTAGTTATCTGTGATGTTCGCGTGAGAACAGATGAAGATAGGAATCTGTAAGGAACAATGTGGGATTTCCACAGAACACTGACATGGTGGATGTCTTGGATCTTCACGTAGAAGAACTGAGAGTACGTGCTAACACCCCAATTTGAAAGGGGGGGGGTGCGGAGAACCCTCTCAGGTATAGGAAGGGTTTATAAGTTCTTCTCTAATAAAAGAGGAACTTCAGGGACAAGGCCAATGCTCTGTAGCAAGGCCCCCATAGTAGAAAGCTTCTCTGAAGATTGCAGAGAGCATTGTGCAGGAGAGGTATGAGAAAAAACTGACTGAAAGTCAGGTATGTTGCCATATCCTAGGAAAGGAGATGGGTAGAATAATGTGAGAAAATCTAAACAAGTAGGAGGATCCAAGACAGCTTGGAATCACTACTGAGGGTAGACAAAGATTTGAACAAGGGACTGGAACTTGGACAAAGTTTCAGTAAGAGAATTACTGTAACTCCTGCAGACAGAGCTGCTGACGGAAACAGGAAAGAGACCGTCGTGTGCTGAAAAAGAAAAAACAGACAAGAAAAAGGAGGGGATATCTTCTATCCTTGTCTGGGGAACGAGCTTACCAGAGAAGTAGTTCCGTATGGTAGTCCTTAAGTAGTTGTAGGGTGACGTACCCATGGGGTAAGTCAACTGAAGGAAAAAATGTTCAGTTGGGATAGAAACTATCAGGTGATAGTTACAACTGCACCTCTAGAGAGTAAGAAGAGGAGAAGTGTGTAGTCCCTGAACAAAATAATTGGTTTGGTTTTTTTTTGACAGGGTAGTACACTGAAAAAACTTCTAAGATGTAGAAGGAAAGTGTAAGTTACAATTCCCGGTCCCTATGGTTGCTGGGAATGCGGAGACTGGCCAGAACTGGAGGACTGCAGACTAGGTTGAGGCGTCTCTTGTTTAGGTACAGCCGAATGATGGGCAGGAGAGGAATAAAACTTTCTTTTCTTAGGGAAAGAAGGTTTGGCAGGACATTTCCTACTCTTTGAAGAAGGAGGCGGCTTAGAATGGTTTCTAGTGGAAAAAAAGTCAGTGGAGCATTGAGCAACCTGACGTAAAGCCTCCTTATTGAAAAGACTTTCTCCTGTACAAGGAGAATGAGCTAGTATAGTTTGTGCCCGTTTGTTCAAGTCTGAAGCCTCAAGCCAGGCTCTGCGACGTGCTGCAATGGCAATAGCAGAGGATCTGCTAACGGACTCAAAAGAGTCTATAGAAGCACGAGACAGGAACCAGGATATATTCCGACTGTGATTAATGAGCAAGGAATAATCAGCAGCCTTGGGCTCTGGTAAAAAAGGGGTCAAAAGAGACAATTTCGCTGTGACTTCCTGGAGTGTTAGACTCATGTGAAAAATATGAGAGAACTCTGGAAGCCAGCATAGAGTTTTGGAAGGCCTGACGGCCAAAAGCATCAAGTGTTCTTGAAGAACGACCTGGCGGAAAAGAAGAATGCTTCTTCTTGCTCTTAACTTTCCTCAGTGCTGATTCCACTACAAGGGAACGATGAGAAAGTTGAGGTTTTTGGAACCCTGGAGAGGGTGGCACTCGGTACCTAACCTCAAGGTCTGTAGAAACTTGAGGAAGTCGTAAGGGTGATTTCCATATTCTGAGAAGGAGATCCTGCAGAGCAGGATGTAAAGGAAATTGTATATTTTGCATTTGTGCCGGTGAGCCATGAGTAGGATCACAACCAGGGATAGAAATATTAAGAAAAGCTGCCATATCCAGGAGAAAAGCCTGAAAAGACTGATCTCCTATGGGAACTATTCCTGGTGAGGCTAAAGAAAGAGCCTGAGTATCAGAGGATGGACAAGGTACTGCACCAATGCCAGGTATCGGTTCCAAACTAGGCATCGGTGCAAGAACAGGCATCAACATCGCTACTGATAAAGGACTAGCAGGTGAAGTAGTCATCGGGAACTGCTGTAGTGGTACCGAGATCATGAGGGAGTTATGGCTAGGATCTTCGGAACTACCTATTTGGAAACGACAGGAGTCGGTTCCGGGACGCGTTGGTACGCAGTCCTCTAGACTCGATATCGATTCAAGACTCAGCATCGAAGAGAGCGAGACTAGCGATGCATGTCTCGACAGTTCCGACGCCGGTGGTAGTATCGGCGATGCCGATACCAGTAAGGCAGCCTGGGTGACATCGATCGATACTGACGGTACCGAGGATACCCGATGAGCACCCATCTATGCCGATGCCGATGCTAGGGTATCGGAACCGATCGACGCCGGTACCGTCCCAGAGCATGGCTGAGATTGAGGGAAGTCAATGCGGTGCGTATCGATCGGTCCCGAAGGTACCGAGGATGCCTGATGACGATCCCTGGTGAAGAGTAGAGTATTCGACACCGGTGCCGATGCCGGAGGCTCGGTACCGCTCGAAGCGGATACCACCTCCGCGCATGGCTCAGGCATGTTCTGTGAGGGGTGAGCCCCAGGAACATCCTGAAACCCCTTTAACGCTTTGGAGCCCGAAGACTCCCGCAGGGGTAATGCCAATGGGTTCTTGAGGGCAAGGCCGGAGCCGTCACCATGCTGGGCATGGGACATACCACTCAAGCATTGGCTAGTCTTAACAGACTGTTTTTGGTTTACCTGATCCTGTGAAGTAGAGAAACCGGGTACCCTCACTGCCGTAGAAAAAACAGTATCGAGGGAAACTCTAAATACTGAAGGTTTTCTCACAAGATTATCTCCTGACAAGTCAGGGGAAAAAGGGTCAGGACCCACACAGTTGAGACACCAACTATTGGTGTCTAAAAAGAAACAGGTGTTTCCACAGCGGATGCACTTCTTAGGAAAAGAAGGCTCCATAATGAAAAAAGGCCTAGTAGGCCTAAGAAGTTAAGGCAAAAAAACTGAAGAAAGGTTTTACAGACTTTAGCCCAAAAACCACCGGCGGTACCGGTGGTAGCGGGAAAAACAGTCGCGACCACAAGAAAACAAAAAAATTAGAATAATTAAAGCAATTAAAAAGAAAAGTTTCTGCAGTGACAGGAGGACGTCCTGCCGGCTCCGCGGAAAAACGAAAACTGAAGAGAGGCTGTGGAGAAGGCGGGAAGTCACTGCGCAGGCGCGAGGGATGCTGCCAAAAGCTTTCTGATTGAAAGCTGGGCAGCATTCCCGTGCAGGCTCCGTCGGTACCGACGTACCCATATGTGAAGACTCATTCCTGCTTGTTCCTGGAGATAGGGAAATCACTGGACATCACTGACCCTAAGGGGTATGTTTACTAAACCGTCTTAATGTTCCCGGCGCTAGTTGCAGCGATAATGTGAAGGATGCCATATAAGGAGTGGGCGCTCTGGTCTTAAGGTAGCAATCGTGGGTTATCACGCGATAAAGTGTGCCGTGTCCGTTATCGCGCATTAGCCTTAACTTCTGGTGCTGACCCAAGGTCACAGCAACAGAGGTGTAGCACACTGGTTAATGCAATGACTGCTGAGACTGGGGTCATGAGTTCAATCCCCAAGTGGGCCTAATGAATAAGGGTGGCCAAGGCAATTCCTTTTCCTGCTTGTGACAGTCCAACAATCTGTGCTGCTATCTAAAAATAGCCCCAGTGCCATAACCTAATGCACCTTTTAGGGCGCACCAGAAGGCACATCCTAAACCACCACTCAGCCAAGGTGGGTTATAATGTGTCCCAGAGGGTGGGTTGAAAGGTTGTCAACCCCCAAAGCACCATATTAGGTGCCCCACAAGCTGTCTGAATCTAAGGTGTGGCTAAAGATGCCCCAAAGATGTATAGGGCACTCAAGAAATGTTGGCCAAGGGCACTTTGGTCATCCAAGTTGAAAGGCAAGGGCCAAACATAGATGTAACCCTAACACTGCACAGAGCACCAAGGAAAGACAAGTGATGGAAGGAAATAGATCTGAGCTGATGGACCAGACAAATCTGCGTCCAGCCCATGTGGCAGCTGGAAAAATGGACAAACATATTGGGGGCAGCTGTAGCGATGCTCAGGGTGATGGTAATGTACCGTGCAACAATGACAGTGTGTGGCAGAGGATGGGAAGATGTGTCCAGCAGAGGAGGTAGAAGTAGCAGGATAGGTGTAATGGCAGGAGGACAGAGGAGTAGCAGTGCCATGCAGAGCACGCACAGGAGAGGCAACCAGGAAGAGCTGCAATGCAGAAACGTGTACCAGTGCAGGACATGGGGTAGCAGCTTGCACATCAGGGCAGGACAGCACACAGCTGGCAGACACACATAGACGTACAGAGGATGGTTGGCAACTGTGATAAGGGCACGATTAGTGAGGTCAAATCACAAAGGGCTATAAACTAGATATAGAAGAAGTACCCTCCAAAAAATATTGAGAAAATTGCTGAATGAAAGTTTAGACTATTCCTACCTCTTATCAACACACAAGACGTAAGGCAGAAATGCAGGTCTCAGACTCACACTGGCAACGCTATGGAAAAATCCAAAGCAGAATGCCTTCTCACATCAACGACCTATAGCATTTACTGCTCAATTGAAAGGATAAGATATATTTTTTTTGTCTTTTGTCTTTTTCTTTTCAATCTTTCACTAGAACATTTCTCTAATAATTAACCAAACTTGTAGAACATGTTGTTTAGTAGTTTAGACAATGCTTATCTGAATGCTGCTGCTATGTAACTCCCCGACGCTACCAAGTGGGTACCGTTGAATGCGTTTCGAATCCTTCCTCAGGGGGAACTGCACTTAAACAGCATAGCCCCTCAAAATGCAGCGAGATAATACGCACAAATCACTCAAAATATTTGCAACTCGAGATTTTTCACTGTGCAGAAAACGCCGCGGTTTCCAGTGTGAGTCTGAGACCTGCATTTCTGCCTTACTTCTTGTGTGTTGATAAGAGGTAGGAATAGTCTAAACTTTCATTCAGCAATTTTCTCAATATTTTTTGGAGGGTACTTCTTCTATATCTAACTGTGATAAGGGTACAATGTGCTAACAGCACAAATCTGCACAGATATGACTGTTACAGGAATGAAAAGTAGCTGTGCAGGACAGGCATACAAATGAAAGATAACAGAGAGGATCAAACCTATGACCATTAGCACAAATGTCAATGCACAAACTGGTAGGCTACACCACCAATGTGAGGTCATTAGCAAAGGGTGCATACAAGAATATTGCAGGGCATCACACAAGAAGCCTGATGTCTGCCAGGATAGGCAAACCTCCAACAGAAGCCATGATGGAATGCACATGCAGATCTGGTGTGTACAGCTCAGATCATAGTCTGTAATTGAGACCAGAGACACATATAAGTACATGCACACACACAATGAAATATTATGCAGTGGATATAGCATGCAAAAGAGGAAAAAACCTAAACCCAAAGGGTGGCAGGGGATGCCCTGTGGAGCAAGGCAAAATATGGAACAGAACAGGAGTATGTGAGAATTGAACCTGCAAACAGGTGTGGCACAGACCAGCTGAATTACAGCAATGCCAGTACCCCAAGTGGACTGCCTATGTGAGCACCACAAAGAAAGAGACATATGTAACAGCTAATATGTGATGGTTAGGCAGCACAGAGGGCACACTTTGGTGTACAGTGAAGAGATGGAAGGGTGTGTGGATAGTTGATGAACCTGCAGGTAGCTCATGGTCAGGTTAGCACAACACAAAAAAATAAGGAAACCCCATGTGGGAATCAAACCTGCAACCTATGGTGTTATAACACATGTCTGGAACCACTATCCCAAACAAGCACAATGCAAAGATATTACCTCAAAGGGAATGTGTGTATGGGAACCTGTAACACCCAGTGATGTGGCAGATGGCTGGCAGATAGAAGCTGGCACCGTACAAGGATGTGAGCACAGGTTGGTCATGTACATGACCATGAAATCACTAAATACGTGTGTCAGTGTGGTCAAGCAGCAGCACAGACAAATGTACGTCCAACACATATATTTATTTTGGTTAATCATCAGAGATAGTGTAGATACCGCCTATCATAATAGCAAGGTGATTGGATAACAGGGCAAAAATCAAAAACACATTTTGCAGGGCAGCAACCCACATGTTACAGAAAAGCCACTGGCCCGTCTACAGATGATGGGCAGGAGAGATAATGTGCATTAGGTGCATGGTGTGCAGTATGCATTAGCCCCCCACATGCTGCTGCATGCCCCAAATGCATCAGTTACATATGTGTGCATGTAGACAGTAGCCAGTATATGATGAGGGCCCAACATGCACTGCCAATCAATCATGATCTGTTCATAAGAATATATCTGTCTGCCAACACAGGAGGCACAAAATGAAACAGCAGATGTTGTTAAGAGTAAGAAAGTGTAAACACAGATATCGAAATATATGTTACAGCTGTCACATAATGCCTGATAAAGGAATCAAAGCAGCACCAAGGTAACCCATAACAATCGTCAAATGCAAAATGAGGATATGCTAACAGGTAGCAGATGCACATGAACACAGAGAATTCAAATGAAACCATCCGCAGAAACATGCAGAGATAACACTATGCAGAAGGTCCCCTGCACAGGTTGGTGTGGATACAGTGTCTGTACACATATATCACGGTACATGGAATGCACAAATGAAGGAAGAAAATGGACACCCACACTGCCGCACTCCAAATATAACGGGGCAATGTGAGTGTCGTTACCTCAGGGGATAAATAGGACTGTGCAGACTTGCAATGCTAGGTTTGTAAATCAATGCAGAATGTCACGTCTGTACAGTAAACAAACACAATAACCTGTATATAGAGATAGAAAGAAAGGTCAAACATGTCACAGTAACCCACACAGAAGCCATATTGGCACATGCTGTGTTGTACCAACATAGTCAGTCACATGCACATGCACCGGGTACATTGAAACATCATACAGTGATGCCACACATGCACTGTGACACCCTTGGTGAGTGCAAACATCAAGCCAAGATGTTGGGGTGCAGTAAAGTGGTGTGGTGGCAAATACTGTGTCATGTCTAAGTGGAGGGTAGGCGGACATGGACAAGAGGACCTCTCCAATATTCCCCCTGTGCCACACGCATGGCTGTATGCTCGTGTTGAACCAAACAGATGTGCATATCCTCCGTTACATGTCACACACATGAGCAAAACACAACACAATGTCAGAAGGATGTACAACATACAACGACAATGTCAGTCCCTGCTGCACACATGGGGACCAGTACACAGTGTCCACAGTGCAAAGGGTGTCTGCAACCCAACAAGTCCCGTTAAGACTGTCCTTGAAACCCTGGGCATGCATAGTCAAGTGTGACATCCCAATATGCCACAGTACTGGAAAGGTCATGTGTGTCTCCTGCAATGAACATGACACCCAGCCAGAGCACGGCAGCAACGGTGTGTTGGACAGGCCTGTCATGTCCAAAGTAGCAGTCCAACAATAATACTGTCCATCCTAGGCATGTGTCCCACTTGCAGAGGTCAAACATCCTATGGCACCATTTCCCATGGATAGTTCCATGGTGTTGTTGTGTCCTCCAACAGGTGGGTGATGGTGACGCCGGATACACTGTAGTAGATGTGCTTTGTGTGTCCTCTGCCCTGTGTCAGAAGAGGATAAACAATGTATTGGTATGCTGCTTGCAACATCAGCCCAAATTGCAGAGAGTCAAACATCAATATGTATATAATGAAACGTCACACAGGCAAACATAACATGATCACAACACAGAACACAGTGCATGTTGTGGACATTTGGAATTGGAACTGCAGACGAGGGTGTCACATGCCCATGTTACACAGGCGTTTCACAGCTCCACCCCATTTGCATCAGCGTTCGTGTACAGAGACCCAACATGAAATGTCCATGAAACAAACGGTAAATTATTAAAAGGCTAATGTCATTTCCAAAAGACCAAAGGTGCAACCTACCGTGTGTTTGCATCAAGTGTCTGTTTGGGATCCCCTGAGGCTCTCAAAGGCCACAACACGTCACAGTGAAGGGAGAAGATGTCATTGAAATGTGTACAATAACCATGTCCCCATGTCCAGCCACTGTTGATGCATGTCCACATTATGGCGATATCTGTGATACAAAAATGCTGTTGCGCAGTGGTCTGTCAGCACACAAGAGATAGGTCAGCTCACAACACATGTCCAGAATATTCACAAGGTAAACAGCAGTAAGGTAGAGATAGCACAGTCACCACCACTCCCCAGGTATACAGACCCCTCACACCACATGATAATGCAAAATGCCTGCATGCTGTATCATCACACAGCCAACCCAAAAACATACACCCACACAGTATTTATTTATATTCTCTTATATACCGTGCTATTCTGCATCAGTGTGGTTTACATTGAACAAACTGAAATTACATTGAACAGGGCATTATAACTTGGAGATGACTATTTTACAGGGAACATGGGCTATGGAGGTTAAGTGGCTTGCCCAAGACCACAAGGAGCACCAGTCCTTCCAGCCCAAGGTTGCTGTCCTCTAGTGGGATTTGAACCCCCGACCTTCTGGCCTGAAGTACTTTGCCCCAACCACTAGGCCACTCCTCCACTTGTATGCTAAGGTGAGAGTGCCAGCAGTAACATATGGCCTGTATGTGCACAACTGGAGATTAGTGGAGATAAAGGCTTGTCAAATGCAATGATACACTGCTGTTGGGTGATGCTACAATGTCAGGGAAGGGTGTACATGCAGCCCACCACCCAAACACTTAGGACCTGCACACACTCGCAGCTCTGTTGGACGTGTCCCAGAGACAGTGTTAGACAAGATGAACTGTCCAGGAACACATATGGATATGTGTGCCAACAGCAACATATGGGGTATGGGGGTTCAGGGCAAAGAGGTGAACAACATATGTACAATATGACAGATCACTACAGACATGTGATCCCCCTGACTGTCATCACAGACAAAGTAGCTGTAGGTCCACCTACCACAAACTACTGCATGTTGGATGATGTACAGTCACCTACCAATGCACCACAGCACCAGGAGGGTCACCAAGTATGTCCTGTAGATTGAGGAACACAAGAGAAACATACATATGTCATGTTTGCACTGTGCAAAACACACTGCACCTTCACGTCCTCAGCTCGCAGACCCCCAAGATCCTTTACAGACTGACTGTTCCCCATCACACTGTACAGATTCGCTTCATTCTCAAGTTATCACTGAAGTGTGTGTGGCAAATTATAAGGGCCTGTACTCTGTCCGTCCCCTTCCTCACCTCTCTGCTGACGTAAAAACCATTGAACAGAACCGTCTCCTTGCTACCGTGTCCCTGCTCGGCTCTAAGGCCGCAGAACTATCCTGTGTCCTCCATATCACTCCTACTGCCCCTTCAGTGTGTGTTCTGGTGTCTCAATGTCCTCTGCTACCCTGCTGTCAGTTCCTGTACCACAGGGAAATATCCAGGGGCCTCATCCTTATCCTCTGTCGATATACATTTCCTTGGTGTGGCTATCTCATCCCTTGACCTACATTACCAGCTGTGTGCTGATGATTTGCAAATATATCTCTCCACGCCTGAGTTATGTCTGCCAAACCACACCCCGATGTCTTCCTGCCACCTGACACTGATGGCTGCATGTCATCCCACTGTGTGAAATTAATAATGGCAAAGCATGGATATCCTATATGTGCACCTAAACCCTCCCCTCCCGTCAGAGCATCTTTGTGTGGGTGGTCATACCTTCCTTTCTCTAGGGTCAGCAATGTAGGTGTTGTCTTGGACTGCATTCTCCACCTCTACACACATACCCAGCTTGTAGTTGAGGCTTGTAGTTTCTGTCTAGATGTCATCAGCTATATTTCCACAGTCCTCCCTGAACACACAACTAAAACCCAAATCCACCCCCTTAATCAGCTCCCAGCTTGCCTACTGTAACCTACACTTTGCTGATCTGGCTTTGAATCATCTCTGTCTGCATGAAAATGTGCAACATTGCACTGCATGGTCATTCTACAGCCACACACATAATGGCTATAATACCCCCACTATCAGGACACCTCACAGGTTCCCTATCCATCTCCACATCCATGTCAAGGCTCTCCTGCTGACCTATACATGCAGGCACACTGTGGTGTTCTAGTAACTTCCCTTACTGATCACAACTACCAGTAATCCAACTACAGCTGAGCATGTATATAGTGCTACATGTCACATGTAGCGCTATACAGAAACAACTACCACACAGTCCCTGCACATCAGAGTATACCAACCAATCATCATCTCATATTTCAATATGTGAAACACTCATGTCTAGGCAACTGGTCCCATCTATGGGCCGCCTTCCTACTGTTAACCACATACTACACGCCTTTCACCTTGCTGCACCCAAAGCCACAAACTAACTACCTGTGGCTGTACTGCAGCCCCTATCCCAATCAGCCACAAATCATGTGTGACAGCTTAACACCTCCCACAAGCCTACTAATCCTGACACACATAATCCACCACCACCCACTGTTGTGCCCTGCTCACATCATCTGCGTTTCAGTAATCACTAGACTGTAAGCTGGGATGGCCAGGCAGTGTCTTTTATATGTCAGTGCAGTGTTGCATCTTCCTGCTATTGGGATACAAATGTTCACTAGTAGTAGTAGTACACACATATCTAAAAAAATGTATGTGGCAACATATGCAGTACTTACATCAGAACACCTCCTCAATCACCTGCCGCCTGACTGCTGTGCCCTCACGTGTGTCACCACGGCCACGTACAGAAGGGCACGTAGGATCATCCTCCAGATCCTCATTAATTTGGACAGGGATATGGTGCCTGAGAGCAATGTTGTGCAGGATGCACCAGGCTATAATGATCTCTGCCACAGTCTGTGGTTTGTATTGTAAGGCCCCGCCTGTCCTATCCAGCGACTCTTTAAAATGCCAAAGGTGCACTCTATGACGGAGCAGCTGGAGGCATGGGTCTCATTGTATCTCCTCTCTGCATGTGTCCGTGGTTGACGCACAGGGGTCAGCAACCAGGGGCAACACCCATATCCTGAATCACCTGCAGAAAGAAATGTGGAATGTTAAAGCAGGAGCTGATGTCCACCCAAATGGACACAAGTATGTACGTGCAAACCAAATGCACAAAACATCTGGACAGAAACATATGACATCACATGATGGGACACCACAACTATGCATCAGCGTGTGAAGTTACGACACACAAAACAAGGGGTAGGTGTAAGGATTGCAATCAACATAATCTGCAACCACGACACAAATGCTAGCGTCCATTCTACCATCAACACGCAGCACCGTAGCACAGTAGAGCTGGAGGGCACTACACACACACACACCCCCAATGTTAGATCACACCCAGACAGATGAGACACACACACAACTAGGGTTACACCTCAAAGACAGACATGTGTACATACGGTTAGTCAGAGGATCACCATGTGCATGTCAGAGATGAGAAATACACACCCAACAGTATACAGTCCTCATACTGGCCTGCCTCAAATTATCTGAATAGTGCCGAGTGATGCAGGATATAGGAGTCATGGGTGGACCCTGCAAACCTAGGGACCACATTCAGAATATGCATATTTGCATCACATAGAACCTGAACATTCAGGGAATGGTAGTGTTTGCGGTTGCGGAACACTACCTCCCTGTCTCTGGGTGGGACCAGGGCAACATGTGTGCAATCAGTAGCTCCCATCATGTGTGGTATCCCGGCAAACACCTCAAAGGCCTGGTTCAGGGTCCCCCACTGTTGCCTAGTGTTGGGAATGGCAATGTAATTCCCCACCCGGCTGATCATGGCACGCAGTACCTGGTGGAGACAGCATGAGAAGGTAGGGCAGCTCATGCCACCCACTGTGGCCACAGATGACTGGAAACAGCCAGAGGCAAAGAAATGTAGGGCACCAAGGAGCTTGACCAAACCCGGTATGGCATGTGACCGACCAGTCAGGGGCTCGAGGTCAGGTCTTAGATCCTCATAGAGCTCCCTAATAGCCCCCATGCTCAGGCGATAGAGGGAGATGACCTGGTCCTCACACATGCCCTGGAGCTGGGCCCTGGGCCTATAGAGGTGAGCCTGGTGAGCCTGCAACTCCGCATGCCTCCTGCGCCATGCTGGCACAGCCTCTGCCTGGCCTGCCCCCAAAGCTGCAGGTCTGTGTTGCAGCGGGACTACACCCATGCCCTGTGCCTCAGCCCCATGGACACCATCTCCCCCGTCAGGCAGCCGCAGCCCCTGATCACCTCCCACTGCACATGCAGCAACCACAAATCCCGCAATTAACTCCACCCCTTAACTCCTCCAACTCACTCAAACTCAGACACTCACCTCACCAACCTAGCCACACACCTCCCCCAACACACAGCAACCCAGCCACACAACCCAACCACCACTCACTAACCCAGCCACTCCCGACGACACACCTGCCTCTGGCACTCTACTTGCTTCACCAACAACCAACAGCGCACGCCTTCTCTCCCTCGCCTACACAAACCCCTCAATGTGTACCAGGTGTGCATGTGTATTTATAGGTTTTTTACGTTGCGCACGTTGCGCATGCACAGCGGTGCAAGCGCAGCAGCTGCGCATGTTGCGCATGTGCCGCAGAGATGCGAAAGGTGCGTGCACGGGACACCTTGTTACACATGTGCTGTGCATGAGCGTGAGATGCGCATGTGCTGCGTGAGGTTACGTGCATGCGCCAAGCCTCACGCACAGCACATGAGTAACATGATGTTCCACGCACGCACCTTATGCGGCGTATGCGCAATGTGCGCAGCTGACGTGCTCACGCCACTGAGCATGCGCAACGCACGCAACGTTAAAAAAACTATAAATACGCATGCACACCTGGTACACGTTTAGGGGTTTGTGTAGGCGAGGGAGAGAAGGCGCGCGGTGTTGGTGGTTTGCGGTGAAGAGTGTCAGAAACAAGTGTGTCGTGGAGAGTGGCTGGGTTGGTGAGTGGTGGTGGAGAGTGTCAGAGGCAGGTTTGTTGTGGAGAGCTATGTGGCAAAGCAGGCGAGAGAGAGAGGAGGGGATGCAAGGAGCAGGCAACAGAGACAGGAGCTGAGTTGAGGAGCAGGCAGCAGGAAGAGGAGGTGGGGTGAGGAGCAGGTGTGAGGTGTAGCAGAGGAGCCAAGGAGCAGGGATGTGTGACAGGGAGGGAGAAAACACAGAGGGCAGGGAGATGGAGCGACAGGACATGGCAGGAGGGGAGGAGGGGGCAGGGCATCTGTTCAGCAGGACCCAGAACCGGCAGGGAGTGTTGGGCCTGTGGTGGTAGCTGCAGGCCCATCGGGTGTGTCGCAGCCCACACCGGGGCCACTCAGTGCCAAACGAAGGCGTATACCTGTCCCAGCTGAGGAACGGAGGAGGGCTGTGAGATTCAGCCAGCAAGAAAACCACATCCTGCTGGCCAGTGTGTTGGAGCGGTATGAGGTGCTCTATGGCTGGCTCAGCAACAGCACCACTGTGGCAACACGTACACATGTGTGGGAGGAGGTACAGGAGGCCATAGCCCAGGAGGGGAACCAACCAGGGACCTGGACAGCCTGAGAAAGAGATTTAATGACATTAAGCGTGGTGTCCGTGCACACACGGTGGCGGAGAGGCAACATGCCATGGGCACTGGTGGGGGTGCCCCCTTTTCCCCAACTCTCACACCCCTGGAGCAGGAGCTCGCAGACCGTCTTGGGCCCATCTACCTGCGTAGACTGCCAGAAGCACTAGACACCGCCCATCCACAGGCAGGTGGGTATGCACCTTACACCTTGCTGCTCCTTAGGCTTGGAATAAACGTCCTTTGTCTATGCGTCAGGCATCTTCTATGGCCCTCCTCCCACTTTGGTTCAAAGCTTATATGTTTGCCTCTGCCTTTGGCTCAAGAGTGTGCTGTTCCCCATTCCTCCCCTTTCTAATCTCATCTTTCTGTCTTCCTCTCACACTTGTTCCTACCTCCTTCCTTTGACCTGTCTCCCCTGCTCTTGTCTCTTTGCTCCTGTTCCAAACCTCCTTCCACACGTGTTAGTGCATTGTCCTTTTAGATTATAGGCTCCGTTGAGCAGGGATTGTCTTTTTGTGTTTTCACGTTTACAGTGCTGTGGGCGCTTGGTAGCGCCCTATAAATGCTTAGGAGTAGGAGTAGGAGTAGTAGTAGTAGATATGCGGCACATGTACAGGCCACGCCCAATCACGTGTGGCACATGGAGGGGATTGGTGGGGGACTATGTCCAGAGAGCATGCGTGCCTGAACACAGGCAACTATGGGGTGATGACACAGCAGCACATGGCAGGGTAGGTACAGGGTGTGTGTGACAGATACCTGGGCCTGTGTGCATGATAGAGACAGTCCTGAACGTAGCTGAGGACCACAAAGCAGTGGAGAGGCAGGGGGCGTGGCGAACAAGGCCCATATCTGATTGAACACTGCATATATCAATGGTCCAGAAAACATACATGCAAAGCCCAGAGGGTTAAGCTGCATAGCAACAATTCACAGCACTACAGATCAGCAATGTACCAGAGATGTAAAGGACATATCTGAGGAGTGGCTAATGATATCCTGCTGTAATCAAAGAGCATCACAGCATACCCGAGCAGCAATGTAACAGTAAAGAGCCACATTGGGATATCATTTGACAGTATTCAGATAACCTCCTTGTATCATTTTTACATTGTTGCTCTCTAGTGCTGTCAAGTTTAGCTGTTCTTCTAGACCCTCTGGGCTGTACATATAGGTGAGTTTGGCCACTGATGTATGCAGAGTTCATGCGAGTACAGGGCCTGTCTGTCCTTCAAAGTACTCCTCCTCCTAAGGATATGTGGTTGGGGGGACTAACTGAGGTCAGATTCCTCTACTACTGGAGTTGTCGTACCCAGATTGGTCTTGCGTTCCTTCATCACATATGGCTTATGAGGGCTTACATTGAATTATTGTTTTGTGCCTACACCTTTTGGGGTGTGTTCAGCAGTACCAGCCTGCATTCTCTGTCACCCTGAGGTTTACTTGTTAAAATAGTATCTGGTATATAGATCACAGCCAGTCATCATACCTCTGCAGCCAGTCACAGAGCACATTGTGACATGGGGAGACATACAAGAGGGACATACAACTAGCCCATAAAACAGTGGCCATAAAACACACACACACCAAAAGAACTCATTTACCGTCAGTATGCACCTACCTATCCAGGGATATATCACAGACCTTTGACAGGGAAAGGACTAACACACGGGGATGATGACATAGACGCAAACAAACACCATCAAAAAAATTACACACATGTCACACATTTGACACTCTGTCGGGGCCCACATACAGTGGCGATACCGCACCCACTCTCACCAGACATTGGAAGGCACATTGCCACACCCATACAAAATGCACATAGCACAACCCCCACAACACCTGGGATCAGCCCTTATACATGTCCCACAGTGCCACACACACATTCCATACCCCCACACACGGTGCAGCCCTATACACAGCAGTGCTCCACCCATCCCCCCATACACCCCACCACATCCATGGAGTATGGGATAGCTGTCCAGCCGCACCGCATAGTGTCTTGCAAAGAGGAGGGCCCACAGACACGTCTGGCTGACATGGACACATCCTGCAACACCTAATGTGCATACCACTCAGAGCAATGCAAGCACATCGCTCACACACACAATGACAGCTCACAATCCCACTCTGGGCTCCCACATGCTCCATGGCCACATGTATTGCTGAGGCCACATCCAAGGTCAGGCGGCCAGTCCATACCTGATACTGCAGATAGAGGGCGTGGCACACAAAACTCCATCCCCCACACACTGCATCCCATGTGGTACAACTACACCAGGGAATGAGGCTGCTACCCCCCCCCCCAACCCCCTGCCAGGCACAGCACACTGTAGGCACCTGTGCTGTCCCTATTGTAGGCGTACCAACAGCAGGCACAGGTGCACAACACATTGATTATGGCTGGGATGTACTACACAGGTGTACATAGGTGCACTGCACAAACTCATCTGTGCTGTGTACCCTTTTCCAACCCCCAGGTGACTACAGGACCATGGAGGCACATGAGGAGGAAGATGTGGCAGGGCCTCAGGATGGTGAGGGGCCAGAGCCTGCAATGTACGAGGACACCGCCAGCAATGACGAAGGCACAATAGGAAACAATGTGCTGGCTGAGGCAGAGGACACACCACCGGATGTCAACATTCCAGTGGGGGCCACTAGCTGCAGCTCACAGGCTGTAGAGGGCACAGAGATGGAGAGGAGTCACCACATCGTATAGGCACCAGAGACATCAGCCACCCCTCCCACAAGCATGGTTACGATCTTGGCAGAGCTGCGGGCCCACAGTGCCTCAGCAAGGCACAATGCCGAAGGTGGGTAACAGCATACACAACAATCCCCATGGGGGTGGATGTAACATCCACAATGAGATTGCATGTGCACCACAATATGTTGGCAACATAGCAGATTGTTTCTTATGTGGGGGGGAGTCTGTGTCATGTGCGTTCCCCCCCTCTTGTAGCATGTCAGGTGTCAACATGTGTGAGGAGCTCAGACACACACACACTGTTCACGGCCATATACCCCAAGGAAGCGCACAGTGGAAAACACCTATCCCAGGTCACCTAGACAGCTTACATGACTGACCCCTCCCCATGGGTATTGTTACCTAGCATAGTTTGTCAGCGTAATCTGTACTGTGGGCCAGCGTTAGAGAAAATAGGGCCCCCCAGATATATGTATGTGTGTGCCATGACTCCTCGCATCATCTGGCTTATCTCATATGACCAGTGTACAGATCAAGCATTGACACATTGAAATGCGACACTGTACCATGTGTGAGATCTGTGATTCACACGAGCCCTCATCAGAACCCTTTCCTGGCATGAGAATGGCTCATGGGACACACAGATTTAAACATGGTCATGCTATGCTAGTTGTTGCATGCATGATTCTTCTGAAGACTGATCTGGTGGGATATGCTTGACATGTGCATGTGTCACAGTGGGGGTTGTAACAGGTATCTCAAACATCACCTTGTGTCCCACCCACAGGCACTCATCAGGCTCTGTTGGCCATTCTCCAGGAGATCCACCAGCTGTGTGCCACAGCAGACACAATGGCAGGGGTGCTCCTCTGTATTGCGGATGCCCAGGAGGCCATAGCTGCCCATACCCAGCAGCCAGCACCGGCACCAGAGGCGGCACCAGCAGTCCCGGGACAGAGGGGTGGGTTGGGCCGTGGTTGCCATGGCTGGCCACGGAGGATGTGAACATTAAAAATAAGGATATCACAACCTATTACAACCTATGTGTTTGTTTCCAATGTGTGGCACTGTAATCCCCTATGTACCCTGCAACCCATGTTGTCACCCTGCCCACATGTGCCTACCCATATCCCTCAGGGGTGGGGTGTCTGTACTGTCACCAATCATCGCACATAGGTTATACCATGCCCTGTGTGTCATGGACTGTGGCAGGTGGTCACCCTCCTACCTATGCGTGGGGGTATACCCAACCTCACCCATTGCCCAGCAAGATGTTCACAGTGGTACAAGTCTGTTGTAAGGATCTGTCACCCTCTCCCACCCCATATACTCTCCATCATTGGACACACATGTGTGACCATCCTCCCTTCCCACACCAGGGCCTACGTGGCTGTCTACCCACATAGGCTTGCATGCAGCACAGGCAGACAAAGGTAGCTCACTTCAGTCAGCTGATCACTGTTCACCAGCACTTGTAGTCCCCCACTGCTCATCCTCGGGACGTGCATCGAGCTGCCTCGCCCTCACCAGCTATCCCCCTGTAAAGCCCCTGGGTACTGCATCCCCTCTTACCCTTCCGGCCACATACCTGCTGCTAGCCTTTTCCCCCTATTGCCCCACAGGAGTGGTGCATCAGATATGATGCGCACACATCTCAGGCAGCATGCATGTGACCATAGCTGTTGGGGCACACTGCACATTGGCACATCACAGGGGCACCATGGGACACAGACGCCTACGCACATGGGCAGCCCCCATAACTGCGTGTGGAGACGGTCCATGTATGTCACCTATGTCTACCACGCATACACATAGGGATCTACACACATGTCCCATGCTCACATGCACAGTCTGTCTGTAAGGGAGACACATGACCATTGTGATGTATTAAAACAACTGCATTTTAAAACATATGTACAACAGGTACTATATACCAAAGCCCACATGTTGGGTCCCGGGAGACAGGGCACGTGTGTGGGCGCCACAGGGACCATCATATGCTCCTAGGACGCCCATCAGGGGATGGCTGTTGAGATGCGCCGCCCATACCAGCCACACACTGCATCTCGTCAGCCATCCACTGAATGGAGCCTGCCAGCCACCGGATGGTGCTGTCCTGGGCCCGCTGGCATTGCAGCACGCCTTCCATTGCCACATACAGATCCTGGACACACCTGCCATCACATACACACAAGGTGCCAGGTGTCTGTGTGGTGTCATGTGTGTGGGCCCTGTCTGTGGCAATGGGTGGCGTAGCTACATCCAGATGGGCACCATCGCCACACATATGCGGCAGCTGGCAGGGACCCACAGTGCCCTGTGCTGTCCTGTGTCCCCTCCCACCCTCCACACCCCCTCCTCCCCCCTAGCACCTCCCACTCACCCTCCACGCTTTCCTCCCTCTCCTCCTCACCCCCCAAAACATCACACACACTCTCACCCTCCCCTCCCTCCTGCCCCACTCCACCCTCCACGTCTCCATCATCCTCTTCCACCTCTGCAACCTCTGCCGCCTCCTCCTCCTCTGCCACCTACTCCTCCTCTGCCGCCCTCTCCTCCTCCACCTCCTCCTCCTCCTCCTCCACCGGCTGGACTGCAGCTGTGAGGTGTGTTGTGGGTGGCCCTGAGGCTGATGTCCCCTCACCAGCAGCAGCAGCTTCTGTGGGGGAAGACAGTCATTAGCACACCATCATCCAACTACAACGCCATATAAACATAGTGTGGCCTCCCATAGGCCGTTGGCCCACTGTGACATGCTGTACTGCACTGCAAGGGCCGCAACACTCACCGCCACATTCCTGCAGCGTCCTCCTTTGTAGCCACTCAAGGACATCCGGGCAGTGCAGCCGCAACTCCCATCCCTTTTTCCGTAGGTTCTCCACCTGGGTGGAAATGCAATGGGTGGGAACATTAAGGGCCAGATATCTCTGGTGGGTGCCCAACGCATATCACACATCACTGCGTACAGCAGGGTACTGCTGCTGCTCATGCCAGTGGGTCCTATACTACCTGTTGCCAGCGCCGCCTGCATGTGTGGCTGTGGTTCCGGGCATGTGTCATTGGCATATCACAGGGGCACCATGGGACACAGATGCCTACGCACATGGGCAGCCCCCATAACTGCGTGTGGAGACGGTCCATGTATGTCACCTATGTCTACCACGCATACACATAGGGATCTACACACATGTCCCATGCTCACATGCACAGTCTGTCTGTAAGGGAGACACATGACCATTGTGATGTATTAAAACAACTGCCACCTACGTGTCATTTGGCCAACCCCACAGGCCAGCCTTACCCAGATCCTACGCTCTCCTTGCATTACATGGCAGCACCATGCCATGTGTGGGGTAGGTATGCTGGTCTACAGGGGAGGTGTTTCTTGGCCTCTGTGGGGTCCGGCACACACCTGTGTGTTTGCATCACCTACACACATCTGCAGACACACACACCATGCCACCATGATATCTGTATTGGAACATGTGTGATGTGTTCTGGCGTCGCGCGGGGATTGGATGGCCCTGAACGCATCACCAGGAACTACTACCAGAACACCAGGATGTGTACTCTACCTGTGTGGACACAACTAGGGTCTCCTGTAAATAGGGCATTTGTGGCCGACTGCAACAGGAGCATGCACCAACAAACCTAGCTGGGATATAGAACTCTGTAATTAGGTCCAGGGCCTCCTGGAGTTAGGGCAGAGCTGTGAAACCCCAACTGATGCAGGTACCCTGACACCAGGATCTCTAATGGACCACTGTAATGAGGACCAGGGCCTCCTGGGGTTAGGGCAGAGCTGTGAAACCCCAACTGAAGCAGGTACCCTGACACCAGGATCTCTAATGGACCACTGTAATGAGGACCAGGGCCTCCTGGGGTTAGGGCAGAGCTGTGAAACCCCAACTGAAGCAGGTACCCTGACACCAGGATCTCTAATGGACCACTGTAATGAGGACCAGGGCCTCCTGGGGTTAGGGCAGAGCTGTGAAACCCCAACTGATGCAGTTACCCTGACACCAGGATTTATAAAAGATCTCTGTAATTAGGTCCAGGGACTCCTGGAGTTAGGGCAGAGCTGTGAGAATGAAACAGATGCAGGTACCCTGACACCAGGATCTCTAATAGGCCTCTGTAATCAGGTCCAGGGCCTCCTGGAGTTAGGGCAGAGCTGTGAAACCCCAACTGATGCAGTTACCCTGACACCAGGATTTATAAAAGACCTCTGTAATCAGGTCCAGAGCCTCCTGGAGTTAGGGCAGAGCTGTGAGAATGAAACAGATGCAGGTACCCTGACACCAGGATCTCTAATAGACCTCTGTAATCAGGTCCAGGGTCTCCTGGAGTTAGGGCAGAGCTGTGAAACCCCAACTGATGCAGTTACCCTGACACCAGGATTTATAAAAGACCTCTGTAATTAGGTCCAGGGCCTCCTGGGGTTAGGGCAGAGCTATGAAACCCCAACTGATGCAGGTACCCTGACACCAGGATCTCTAATAGACCTCTGTAATCAGGTCCAGGGCCTCAGGGTAGAGCTGTGAAACCCCAACTGATGCAGTTACCCTGACACCAGGATTTATAAAAGACCTCTGTAATTAGGTCCAGGGACTCCTGGAGTTATGGCAGAGCTGTGAGAATGAAACAGATGCAGGTACCCTGACACCAGTATCTGTAATAGACCTCTGTAATCAGGTCCAGGGCCTCCTGGAGTTAGGGCAGAGCTGTGAAACCCCAACTGATGCAGTTACCCTGACACTAGGATCTCTAACAGACCTCTGTAATCAGGTCCAGGGACTCCTGGAGTTAGGGCAGAGCTGTGAGAATGAAACAGATGCAGGTACCCTGACACCAGGATCTCTAATGGACCACTTTAATCAGGTCAAGGGCCACCTGAGGTTAGGGCAGAGCTCTGAGACTGACACAGATGCAGTTAACCTAACACCAGGATCTATGCTAGACCTCTGTAGCCATGTGTGACGCCTCCTAGGGATGGAGCAGACATTTGGGACCACATCACACGCAGGTAATATAACACCAGGATGTGTAATAGATCTGTGTAATCAGGTCTGTGACCGTTCTGGGGATAGGGCAGGATTGCAATCCACAACTTATGCATCTACAGTGGCAACAGCTTGGCACACAGACTGGTATGTCCACCATGTTCTGCATTTATGATATGTGATGCTTGCACATAGGTGACATATGTGCCCTTGGGGGTACCTGCTGAGTAATCTCCCCTGTGACACTGTGGGACACACACTCGTGCCCATGTTGGACCCTCGTCAGTTGCTGTCTTTCTGCTTTACAGTTTCGGCATTCCTATGTGCCACCTAGGCATCTGCCTAGCCCGCACTGTGCCCCAGCTGGACCACAGCATGTGCCGCCTGCAGCCCCGTTTCCCATTTACAGTATCAGTACAGTTGCCGTTTCCTACGTGCCCACTCTGCTGTTGCTGCACATGTGCACGCCATAACAAACCTGCCCAATCTAAATGACAGAATCCCTGATCAGCACTATTTCAATGTGGGATCATGCACTTTGTAGGGGGACAGAGCATAAACCCTTCCAAACATGATATCTTAATTTATACGCTTTGTCAGTAGTGTTGCTTTATGTTTATCATTAATATCACTATTGGCCAGCTTGGTTATTGGGATTTTAGATGTGGTTCTGGTCCTTTTATATGTTTATTTGCCTTTTTGGTCCCTGCACATGTATGACAACTATCACTTTTTCTGGGTTTTCCTGCCTTTGCTGCACATTGCCGACTGAAATGATTTCTCTTTCCTGCAAATGTGCCTTAACGCGAGGGTTTCACTGGTGTTAGTGTTCAGACCCGGATTTCACAGCGTTAGTGTGCCTGGAGCCTCTCCCCTCCCACTCTCCGCCCATTGACCCCTTCTCTTCGCCCTATGGGAAGCCTTACTCCACCCTTCAGACCCGGATTTCACAACGTTAGTGTGCCTTAACGCCACTGCTGCGTTAAGGCACACTAACGCTGTGAAATCCGGATCTGAAGGGTGGAGTAAGGCTTATCGCGCAATAATACCACCGCTGCGACGTTAAGACGGTTTAGTAAACATACCCCTTAATATGCCTTTGAACTTCAACAAATCAAAACAAATAACTTCTAAAAGAGCATTTTCCTTTATGGCACCAGAGTTATGGAATTCTATTCCTGAAGACTTAAGAACTCAGGAAGACCTTAAGGACTTTCGCAAATCTTTAAAGACTTACTTATTTATAGAATCATTTGGTGAAATACCTTAAATTAACCATTATGTATATTTAATTTCACTATGATATAGTATTATAACATTCAGTTTTGTATTTATATTGTAATGTATATTTAATTTCACTGTGATATAGTATTAGGAGGGAGGAGTGGCCTAGTGGTTGGGGCAAGGTACCACAGGCCAGAAGGTCAGTGGTTCAAATCCCACTAGAGGACAGCAACCTTGGGCTGGAAGGACTGGGGTTTCTAGTCCCACAGGTGCTCCTTGTGGTCTTGGGCAAGCAACTTAACCCTCCATTGCCCATGTTCCCTGTAAGTATTAGTGTATGTGTCTCATATCCCCTCGTGTTAAATGTATCCCCCAACCGCTTTGACCCGGTGAAAAGTGGGATATAAATGCAGCTAAATAAATATTATAACATATTGTTTTGAATTTCTATTGTAATGTATAGTTTTTGTTTTCCTATACCCTCAATATGTAAGCCTTTGTTGTCTTGTCAACCACTTTGATTGAAGGGTAAGGTGGTATACAGAACTGGTTAAATAAATAAATAAATAAATATATCTCTGGCACGTTTCAAATCAAAATCATGTGTGCACTCTTGGTATGAGAACTGATACAAAGCCTGCAATTATAAATATCTTCCCTCCCTCCCGATGGATACCCAAGCTCAGCTTTAGTATTGCTTCCTGTCAACAGTTCTCGACCGTATTGCCCCACTCCATTCTTCTCATTTCTCCTCCTGTCCCAAACATCCCTGGTTTCACCATGGTCTCTCACTCCACTGCCACCAACTTCGTCAAGCTAAGTGCTTCTGGAGGAAGTGTCCCTTTCCTTCCTCTCTTCTCCATTTCAAGGATCATTATAAGCAGTACTGGACTCAGATGCACTCAGCAAAGAGGGAATCTTACTCTTGACTGATTGCTTCTGCCCCTAAATCCACTCACCAATTATACTCAGTCTTAGATGCTCTCTCTAAACCCTCTACTACACCCCAATCTGCTACTCAGTGCTCTCTACCATCACCATCTGCTCTTGCCAACCATTTTCGAGATAAAGTTCAGTCCCTTCAGTATACTTTTGCTTACTCTCCACTGCCCCTTTCCTTTCTTTGCTGACCCGATGAACCAACTATGGTCCTAAGGTCTCCTGACGGTCCCTGCTCCTGTCTCACTTTTGGGAGTGCTTCTTACCTATTTCTGCAGCTGAATTTCTTATAGTCCTCAACTAATCTCGCAAGACCACCTCTGCTACTGATATGAATCCTTCTTTGTGGCTTTCTACTCCATCATTTGCTCTTCTTCCATTTATTTTGTCCATGGTTAACAATAGCTTATCTTCCGGTACTTTCCTCTGCACCTGGAAACATGCTACTGTCCAACCTATTCTTAAGAATCCCTTTGTTGATGCCTTGGTACCTGCAAATTATCGTCCTGTTTCCAGTTTGCCATTTCCTTCCAAGTTAATTGAAAAACTTGTCTTTACACAACTTTCCTTGCACCTAGATTCTACTCGTGCTTTTCACCCACGTCAATCAGGTTCCCGTTTGGGACACAGCAATGAAATTATCTTGCTTTCCCTCACTAGTGAGCTTCATCAGTGTCACGAAAAGGGTGATATCTCGGTGCTAGTTTCTCTAGATCTCCCTGCTGCTTTTGATCTCGTTAATCACTCTACTCTTCTTATCCACCTCCATGACTTTGGTCTATGGGATACGGTTCTGAGGTGGTTTCATTCTTTTCTTTCACAGCACTCTCTCGGTTGTCACTAATGACTCTCCCTCCCCCTCTTTTTCAGTTCCTTGTGGTGTCCCTCAGGGTTCAGTCTTGGCCCCGCTGCTCTTTAATATTTTCTTGATTCCCCTGATTCTTATCATTCATCAGCATGCTGATATTATTCTTATTCATCAAACCAATCCCCTTGCCCCAGATATGACTCCTCTTAATGCTTCTTTGACCAGCATTTCCGACTGGCTTTTTTGTAATTTTCTTCATTTAAATCCCTCCAATCGGCTGCACTCTGGGTCACTTTTGGCAGGCCCTCCCCTTCACTGCCTGGTTGTCTCATTCCCCTGGTTGATTCCATGCGCTACTTGGGTGTTTTCCTTGATCCCTCGCTATCTTTTCAGACTCATATTACTTCAGTCATTCGTCATTCTTTCTATGTGCTTCGCCGGATTCGTGCTGTTTGTATTTTTCTTTCTCTCACCTCTTTAACCACCCTGCTTCTTACTCTCGTTATATCCAGACTCGAATATTGCAATATTGTTTATCTTGGTCTTCCTCAGTCCTAAATTCACTGTTTACAGTTCATTCAAAATACAGCAGTTGCATTTTGTCATATGCATACCGGTTCGACCATGTCACCCCCCTTTTGATTCATCATCATTGGCTCCCAATAAAATCACATTTGCAATTTAAACTTCTTACTTTAGTCTATCACACATTATATTCCCTTCAATATTTGTCTGATTTATTACTTCCACATTCCACTCATCATTCCCTCCGTGACATTCATGCTAACCAGTTACACTTACCATCTGCTTCACAGGTGGTAAATGTAACTTCAATTTGCAAAACCAGACAATTCACTAGTAAGAGGGCATTTACTTACACAGCCCCCACACAATGAAATGCCCTCCCTGAAGCACTAAGAGGAATAAAAGACCTGCAATCATTCCGTAAAGAATTAAAAACCCACATTTTCAAAGAACATTATACCAACCCCAGCACCAACAGCACATAAGTATCCCTGCTCCCCTCGGTCTTATTCCCTCCTCTTGCTACACAGCCACCCTACAGCCCCATAATGTTACAATACCCAACTCTTTGAACATACAGCATAAACCTTAATTGCAGGACACTCAATCAAGAATGCCAACTATGGACTTATATCCAACTGTACATAGCTCGTTGTAAATAGTTAAATGTTTCACTTTTAATTTAATTTAATTTCAAATATGTATAGAGTTTCTCAAAGTATTTAGGTTCTTTACAAATATGTACTAAGTTTTTACAAAGTTTTTACAAATATGTACAAAGTTTTCCCAAAGTTAAAATCCCAGTTGAATTCTCCTGTTATATGTAAACTCATCTCAGTCTGTTGCTTGCAATGAGTATTCCTGTTTAATGTAAACCGCGCTGATGAAAAATGTGCGGTATAAAAGAACTATAAATAAAAAAAAATAATAAAAAATAATTTTACTTCTACAATACCGCTCTATGTAATCACCTAGAAATTTTTAACTCAGTTATACTGTTCTATGTAAAGTTCAATTTTGTTATAATGTAAACCGTCCCTGATCTCTGGAAGGGGCGGTATAAAAATACGATCAAATAAAATAAATAAATAACAAGCCCGCTTAGTTTCCACTCACTCCTTAGCCTTTTATTTTCTTGCCCCTTTATCATAGAACATGTGCTTCATACCCTATGGCTGGAATCATCACCAAGTTTAAGGGGTATGTTTACTAAACAGCGGTTTCTGTGCGATATCGGAGCCACGGCCCCATTGAATTCCGCTCTGCTGTATCTTATCGAAGAGTGGTTAAGCAAGTGGAATAAACCATAACCATAAACCATTGTTGTCCCTCTGCAAACAGTTTGAAAATTGTCCCCTTAAGGCTTTTCCAGTGCATCACAAAACAGATGGGTTCCAACTAACAAAATGTTAATTAATTTTGCTGAATAGAAATTTATATAATAAGTTAGGCTGAAAGGAGGCTAGACTCGGTGAAAGTGTAGTTACTCACCTGTAACAGGTGTTCTCCAGAGACAGCAGGAATCAGTCCTCACATATGGGTGACATTGGCGCTCACGTGGATCATTTTCCCAGCTTTCAAAGAAAGCCTTTGGGACATGCTACCACACATGCATGGTTCCCTTCTCGCCCAAGGGTTCCATCTTGCTCAATCAGATGACATAGCTTGGATGGCAATAAAACTAAAATAAGGTAAAGAGGCAATTCCTAGGGGAATGAGGACTGATTCTTGCTGTCCCTAGAGAACACCTGTTACAGATGAGCAACTATGCTTTCTTCAGGAACAAGCAGGAAGTCAGTCCTCACATATGGGACTCCCTAGCTCCAAACTGCCAAGCACCAATGATGACCAATCGGGAGCCGTGAGTTGTAGAAAGTGAGTTCCCACTGAGAGACTCTGCAAGACCCTAGCATCTAGCGACACTATCTCTCCGGCAGCCTGAACAAAGAACGGTTGGAGGGCAGGAGTTGCCTACACCCTGAGAATATTACATGATACTGCCTGACCAAAGGCACTGTCCCTGCAGAACTCATTCTCCAGGCAGTAGTGAGCTGTGAACGTATGAATTGAAGACCATGTGGCGGCCTTGCAGATTTCCATCACCGGCACTGAGCGGAGGTTGGCCACCGATGTGGCCATCGCCCTCACGCAATGCACTGTGATTTGGTGCTAAAAAGAGAGGCCAGCTCACTCATTAGCGAGAGCAATTCAGTCCGCAACCCAAGTGAACAGAGTTCGCTTAGTCATGGGAAGTCCCAGTCTGCTGGGGTCATAAAACACAAAAATCTGAGGAGCTTTGCGGTGACCTGAGTCCACTGTAGATAGAAGGACAGGGCCCATTTGCAATCCAGTGTACGCAGAACTAGTTCCTCCTTGCCAGTGTGAGGCTGTGGGAAGAAGATGGGGAGGACCACCACCTGGTTGAGGTAGAAAGGAGACACCACCTTCGGGAGGAATTTGGGGTGTGTGCAGAGCACTACCCTGTTCTTATAGAACCTTGTATATGGTGGATCTGCCACCAGGGCCTGAAGTTCGCTCACTCTTCGAGCGGATGTGAGGGCCACCAGAAAAAAACATTTTCCAAGATAGGTACCGCAGGTGGCAAGTGGTTAGGGGCCCGAACGGCGATTTGGTGAGCTGGGAGAGCATCACTATGAGCTCCCACTCCACTGCCAGGGGGTTGAAGAGGGGCTTGGATAGAAGAAGGCCCCGGAGGAACCTGGAGACCAGAGACTGGCTTGAGATGGGTTTCCCCTCAACAGGGTGATGGTGAGCAACTATGGCGCTGAGGTGTATCCTTACCGAGATAGACTTCAGTCCAGTATGCAACAGGTGCAGTAGGTACTGGAGTATAATTGCACATGGCAGGAGAAGGGATTCTCCTTTTCTGCGCACCGGGTGGAGAACCTCCTCCACTTAAAGGCAGATGCCCATCTGGTGGAGGGTTTCCAGGAGGCCAGTAGGATCTCCTCGACTTCCTCTGGAAGATTGAAAGGGGCCAAAGCTACCCTTTCAGCAGCCACGCTGTTAGTATTAGGGACCCCAAATTGGGATGCAGAAGGGAGCCCTCCTCCTGAGACAGGAGGTCCGGGGCTCGGCCCAGAGGAGCTGGGAACACCACAGGGAAAGTACGAGAGGGAACCAAGATTGCCTGGGCCACCTGGGGGCAATCAGAATGACTGATGCCTTTTCGCTCTGGATCTTGAAAAGGGTACTGGTGACCAGGGAGGTCGGTGGGAACGCATAGAGTAGGCCCTCGGACCACAAGATCAGGAAGGCATCTGCCGTTATGCTCTCTGATGTGAGCAGAAGCGGAGTAGCTGCGTGTTGTCTGGAGAGGCAAATAGGTCCATCATGGGCCTGCCCTAGTGGAAGAGCTGTTTCGTTACTCTGGGGTATAAGCGCCACTTATGTGGATGCAGGACTCTGCTCAGACTGTCCACTAGGCAGTTGTCCTGGCCTGGGAGGTACACTGCTTGCAGAAGCATGCTGTTGCATGCTGCGAAGGAGGGCCACCGCCTCCCGGCAGAGGGTGTACAAGCCTGTGCCACCCTGCTTGTTGATATAAAACATGGCAACCTGGTTATCCATTTGGATCAACAACGGTTGGTGCCACAGGTAGTGGCGGAACGCTCACAGGGTCAAGAAGATTGCCCTGAGCTCCAGCAGATTAATTTGTAGGAGTGACCCTTCCTGAGATCAGTTGCCCTGTGTGCGCTGATCCCCGCAATGTGCTCCCCAAGCTAGGAAGGAGGCATCTGTGATCAGGGTCTTATGCGGTGCAGGAGCCTGAAAGGACATTGCAGCCTGCAGGTGGCACAAGGTTTGTCACCAGTTGAGAGACTCCGCCAGCTGGCGAGTAACCCTGACCCTGTTCCGCAGCCTGCCCATAGCTTGTGTCCACTGTGAGCGTAGGCACCACTGGGCTGTATGCATGTGTAATTGGGCTGAGCGTGTGACGTGGACCATTGAGGCCATATGGCCCAGCAGGCGGAGGAGGAGATGCACTGTTACTGACCGGCGGTGCTATACCTCTCCTGCCACTTGCCTGAGGCATTCTGCCCTTTTTGGGAGGACGGCCTTGATCCCAGCCCCCCTCTCTCTAAGGCAACCCCATCCTCACTTCCGCCACACTATCTCCACTCTACCTCGCTCTCTAATACTCACTCCTTCTCTCATCAGGTAATATCAACCCCAACCCTGCTCCCCTACTTCTCTCCTACACTAAAGAAAGTTCCTCACGTACTCTATCTAATCTCATCCACATCCTGCTCCTCCCTCCCCCATTCATCCTTTGATCACTCATCCATAGATATCAACTCCAACCCTACCCTCAAAAATAATCCCTCACATAGCCTACCTGATACCATCAATTTATCCATCACTTCCCCTCCCTCATGTCCCTCTTGGAGAGCGCACACACCCAGACATACCCACCCACACCCTACTCCCTCTAAATCTCGGTACTACCCTAGAAATAGACCCCCACACTACTCTGATAAGAAATCCACACGTAACTTATCCAACCTTATCCATATCCCTCTCCTCCCCCTCCGCTCTCCCGTTTACTTGCGCCCTATGGAACGCATGCTCAGTCATTAAAAAAAAAAAATTTATTCACAATCTTTTCATCTCTAATGCCCTACACCTTCTTGCCCTGACCGAGACCTGGCTCCCCCCAGATGACACCGCATCCATTGCCTCTCTCTGCTATGTGGGCTACCAGTTCTCCCATACACCTCAATCTACTGGTCACAGTGGTGGCGTTGGCCTCCTACTCTCCCCCTCCTGCCAATTCCAAGCCCTCCTGCCACCCCAATCACACTCCCCCCTCTCCTTTGAAGTCCATTCCATTCGCCTCCTCATACCACTTCCCCTCCGTGTAGCTATTATTTATCGCCCACCCGACAACTCCACATCAACCTTCCTCACCGAATTCGACTCCTGGCTTGCTGCCTTTATGGATCCCTCCTCCCCCACTCTTATTCTTGGTGACTTCAACATTCACATCGACAACCCCTCCGACCCCCATGCCTCAAAGTTCCTCGCTCTTACCTCCTCATTCGACCTCCAACTTTGCTCCACTGCCCCCACACACCTACACGGCCACTGCCTTGACCTAATACTCTTCTCCAATTCCTCTCCTTCAGACTTCCACAGATCAATCCTTCCCTCATCTGACCATCACCTTTTAACATTTACTCTTCAGCTCCCGCCATCCCAACCTCGTCCTGTCTCCTCCGACCTATTTAGAAACCTTCATAATATTGATCCCCTGACTCTCTCCTCCACCATCTCTCCATCTCTTTCCTCCATTTTATACTCTGAATCCGTCGATGAAGCATTATCCTCATACAATGCTACACTATCCTCAGCCCTTGACACTCTTGCCCCTCCCACCTCACGTCCTGTAAAACGATCTACTCCCCAACCCTGGCTTTCACCTACAATCCATTACCTACGCATCTGCGCCTGTTCTGCCAAATGAGCCTGGTCCAAATCCCACTCCACGGAAGACCTTCTACACTTCAAATTCATGCTTGGCTCCTTCCAGTCAGCCTTAGCACTTGCCAAACAAGATTACTACATCCATCTGACCAACTCCCTTGCCTCTGATCCCCGCCGTCTCTTTAACACCCTCAATTCTCTCCTCAAGATCCCCCCGCCCCCAATCCCGCCCTCCCTCTCTGCCCAAACCCTAGCCGACTACTTCCATGACAAAATCCTTAAAATTACCCTCCAATTCCCTACCCCCTCATCTACCTCCCCTCCCCCCCATTTCTCCTCCCCCATCCATACTCCCCCTGACACCCTCTCCTCCTTCCCTCCGATCTCTGAAGAAGAAACCGCACTTCTTCTTTCCTCCTCCAAAACCACCACCTGCTCATCAGACCCTATCCCCACCCATCTCCTACGTTCCATCTCCCTCACCATCGTCCCCTCCATCACTCATATCCTCAACCTTTCACTCTCCACTGCAACTGTCCCCATTGACTTCAAACATGCTGTTGTCACACCCCTCCACAAGAAACCCTCACTTGATCCCACATGCCCTTCTAACTATCGACACATCTCCCTCCTTCCCTTCATATCCAAACTATTTGAACGAGCAGTCCACCGCCACTGCCTCGACTTCCTCACCTCTCAGGCCCTCCTGGACCCACTACAATCAGGCTTCCGTCCCCTACACTCCACTGAAACGGCACTCACAAAAGTCACCAATGACCTGTTCCTGGCTAAATCTAAGGGCCTCTATTCTATCTTCATCCTTCTTGACCTTTCTGCTGCCTTTGACACTGTTGACCATGACCTTCTCCTCACCACCCTCTCCTCGCTTAGCTTCAAGGACTCTGTACTATCCTGGTTCTCCTCCTACCTCTCCCATGCTCATTCAGTGTATGCTCTGGCTTCTCCTCCTCCCCTACCCCACTCCATGTAGGCGTATCCCATGGATCTGTCTTGGGCCCCCTCCTTTTCTCTCTCTATAACCAAGGCCTTGGCGCGCTTATCTCTTCCCATGGCTTTCAGTACCATCTCTATGCCAATGACTCCCAAATCTATCTCTCTACACCTAATATTTCTCTGGCAACCCAGTCCAAGTTCTCTGCTTGTCTTTCAGACATCGCTGCCTGGATGTCTCATCGCCAATTGAAACTGAACATGGCCAAGACTGAACTGCCTTCAATATCTGTCTCTCCTCTGTAGCCTCCTGGCTCTCAACTAACTTTCTTCACATTAATCTCACGAAAACTTCGGCCATATGGTTCACCTTCGGCAATCCCGCTCCCACCCTCACTCCCTTATTTTCCTCTTCACCCATCCCCACCGTCTCTTCCCTGCGGTACTTGGGTGTGATTCTTGATTCCTCCCTTTCCTTTAAAGAACATCTCTTCAGTTGTTCAACGTTCCTTCTTTTCTTTAAAAATACTCCGTGCTGTATGTCCTTTTCTTACTATTTCTTCTATGACTACTCTTATTATCTCCCTTGTTATGTCTCGTCTCGACTATTGTAATGTTTGTCTTGCTGGTCTTCCCCAATCCCAACTTTGTCGCCTTCAACGTGTTCAAAACGCTGCTGTTCGTGTCCTTTCCCATGCTTCAAGGTTCGATCATGTCACCCCTTTGTTAATACATTTTCATTGGCTTCCTGTTGTTTTTCGTGTTAAGTTTAAAATCCTTATTTTTGTTCACAGGGTGATCCATTCAGGTACCCCCCTGTATCTTGCCAGCCAGGTCCACCTTCTTACCCCTCATCTTCCTCTTCGCTCTATTCACGCTAACCGTATGTTTCTACCCTCCCCCTCCCAAGCACACCTAGAATCCACTCGGTCTTCCGCTTTCTTTTTTCTTGGTCCAAGGCTTTGGAACGCCCTTCCCCCCTCTTTGCGTCTAGAAGCCTCCTACCCGTCCTTTAAAACTGCCCTCAAAACCCATCTCTTCTGTTCTGCCTTTAACCTTCCATTTCCGGCCCCATCTCTCCCCCCCCGCCCCCCCCCTCTAGGCCTATGACAGCATACCTTTAACCCTGTCCCTCATTATCTTCTATGTTGTTGTTGTCCCCTCCTCCTTTTCCTTTTGTTACCCATCTTTTACCCCTCTATCTGTTTCTCTGTTTTTCTATCCCTTTTCTTTGATTTTATGGCGTTCCTTTTCTGGCTCTCTTTCGCAGCTCTCTCTTTTTTAACAATTTTAAATTGTTTTATGTATTGTGAACCGCCCAGATGCTAACTGTATTGGGCGGTATATAAAGTTTTAATAAACATAAACATAAACTCTTTGTCTTTCCACCCAACTCCTCCCCCCCACTTTCCCCTCTCTCAGTCCATGTGGATGGATCTACTATCCTTCCTGTTCCCTCGGCCCGCAATCTAGGGGTTATCTTCTCCACCCATATCCAGCTTGTAGCTAAGACCTGCCGTTTTTTCCTCTACAACATCGGCAAAATCCACCCCTTCCTCTCTGAACACACTACCAAAATGCTTATCCACTCCTTAATCTCCTCTCGCCTCGATTACTGCAACCTGCTCCTCGCTGGTCTCCCCGTGAGCCACCTCCTTCCCCTTCAATCTATATAAAATCACGCTGCTCGACTAATCTTCTGCCAGCCTCGCCATGCCCACATTACTCCTCTCCTCAAGTCACTTCACTGGCTCCCTGTCCAATTCCGCATCCAATTCAAACTTCTCTTGCTGACCTATAAATGCATTCACACCATGGCCCCTCAATACCTCATATCTCTTATCTCTCCTTACGTCCCCTCTCGAAATTTGCGCTCCGTTAGCAAATCGCTTCTCTCAATGCCTTTCACCCGCACCACAAACTCCCGACTGCGCTCCTTTCACCTTGCTGCGCCACACTCCTGGAACTGCCTACCTGCGTCTGTGTGCCAGGCTTCCTCTCTGGCCCTCTTCAAATCCAGGTTGAAGACCCACCTCTTCACCGTTGCATTCAGATCATGACTTCCATCCTCATCCTACCCTAACCCCGTTAACGTTTATGACCAAACTATAGACCAAGCTGTACCAAACTGTACCACGCCGTTCCTTCCGCAGAACTGACTAATGCTCTGTACTGTTCTAATTAGATTTATTTATTTATTTATTTATAGTCTCTTATATACCGCACTATTCAGCATCAGCGCGGTTTACATGTAACAAAAATGCTCAGTACAGTTGAAAGCGTATGAGTTTTACAGGTAACAGGGGACAAAACTTGGATAACAGGGGAAAACTATTTACAAAATTTATAACATGGAGTCATAATAACAGTAGTTTCGCAGAAATATAACCACCACTAAGGGTTTGAGTATCATACTTGGTGTGTTGTTGAGATACCATACTTTGTATGGAAATGGTATCGCCAGGAGACTTTGGGCTCTAGGGGTTGTCGTTAGGCTCTATAAGGTATTTGTTGAAGAGGTGGCATTTGAGGGCTTTCCTAAACTGTGGTAGGTTCTTAATAGCCCGGATCTCAGGAGGTAATGCATTCCAGAATCTTGGGGCACTGAGACTAAAGGCTCTGTTGGCTGTCGAGTTGGAGCAAACAGTTACTGCCTTCGGGACGTTTAGGGAGTTAATAGCCGTGGATCTTCTTGCTCTATTTGGAGAAGTGATATGGATGAGTGAGGTTAAGGATGCAGGTGAGAGATTGTTAATAGCTTTAAAAGTGGTTATCAAGGTCTTGAAAACTATTCTGGCCTGGATGGATAGCCAGTGCAACTGTATCAGCAGAGGTGTTATGTGGTCGCTCTTGGAGGCTCCATGGAGTACTCTTGCTGCAGCATTCATGGCTAGCTGCAGCGGGTTCAATGTAGATTGGGGAAGACCTTGTAAGATGGCATTGTAAGATTGTAAGATTGTAAGCTCCAATGAGCACGACTCTGATGGGCAGGGATTGTCTCTTGTATCTTAGCCACCTCTTGTAGGTTAGCTGTGCAGTGCTGCATGCGTGGTGCTTTATAAGTGCTAAATAGATCTGCAATGGGTCCAACTGGACACCTATGAACTCCAGGCTTTCAGCCGGGGAGAGATGGGATTTGGGGTAGTTGATGATGAACCCCAAGTGCTGCAGAAGGAGGGTTTTCCGCTCTGCGGCCTGACTGAACTCTGAGGCCTTACTGCCTCTGATGAGCCAGTCGTCCAGGTAGGGGAAGACGAAAGCCCATTATAGGCGCAGGTAGGCAGTTACTACTGCTAGGCATTTCGTAAAGACCCTTGGTGAGGAGGCCAGGCCGAAGGGAAGTACTCTGTAGTGGTGGTGCCCTCCTCCCACCACAAAACACAGGTACTGTCTGTGGTCCCTGAGCAGACCTGCGAGCTCTGAAAGCAGAATGGTCTGGTGAACAAGAGGTCGCACTGACTCTCCTAGAAAGAACTTGGGTGGTGCTTGTTGTAAGCGGAGGAGGTATCCCTTCTTTACCACCTGCAGCACCCACTGATCTGAGGTGACCTCGGCACACTTGTGAGCAAAGAGTGCCAGGCGGCCCCCTGTGGGCTGGTGAAGGTCTCCCAGGGGAGGGAAGGCCCTGCCATGGGAGTCGAAAGCTCCCTCCTTGTTGGGCTGGAGACGGGCGCTGGGGCTTTTGAACCTTGGGCTTTTGAGCTCCTTGGCCCTGCCTCTTCAGGTGATAGCCCTGTTGCTGGCCCAAGAAGGCCTGGTAGCACTGACTTTGTTGGATGTACCCCTTTTTCACTTGGAATAGGGGTCTTTTCTCGAGGATTTTTTGCAGGGAAAGGAAGAGGTCTTCTTTGAGTGCCTCTGGCATGTCACTACTTTGGCTTCTATCTCACCGCCTTGTCGGCCATGGGTTTGCCAAACAGGTTCTCACCGGTGCAGGGGTCGTTGAGCAGCTTGCCCTGGACCCATTGTTCAAGGTCCAAGGACTGCAGCCAGGCATGGTGTCAAGCCCCGGTGCTGGCTGCTGCTATCCTAGCTTCCGACTCAAATCTATTGTAGACCACCCAGGAGGAGAACTTTGAGCAGTCCTTGATCCCGGAGGCTAGCGCTTGGAACCTTTGGAGGGGTTCCTTGGCAAGCCCCGCTGAAAATCTAGACAACGTTTGGGTTAGGGCCTTCAAATACATGCCTATGTATAGCTCATAGGCCTGGATTTGATACCCCAGCATCGAGCCCTGGTAGCACTTGTGCCAAGGGCATCGAGGGCTCTAGCATCCCTTCCAGGGGGGACAGAAGAGTAGGTCTTCTGGCTTTTGAGTTTTTGCATGGTTGACTAGAAAACCATGGAGTTATATTTATTTATTTTATTTATTTATTTTGCTGTATTTATATCCCGCTTTTCACCGGGTCAAAGCGGTCAATTGGGGGATACATTTAACACGAGGGGATATGAGACACATACACTAATACTTACAGGGAACATGGGCAGTGGAGGGTTAAGTGGCTTGCCCAAGACCACAAGGAGTGCCTATAGGACTAGAAATCCCAGTCCCTCCGGCCTGAGATTGCTGTCCCCAGGTGAGACTTGAACCCCCGGCCCTCCGGCCTGAAGTACCTTGTCCTAACCACTAGACCACTCCTCCCTCATATGGGAGTTGGGGCTTGTAAAATTCCCACCTCTTCCTGATGCGGTATATGGCATCGAGGCATCGGATGACCACCGGCATAGATGCCGGGGTCTCCCACATACGTAGCAGTAGCCATTCGAGGATTGGCTGCACTGGCACTGTGAAAGTTTCCTTGGGTGGAGACTCGAATTGGAGGATCTCTAGCTCCTCAGTACGCGGGTCCTCCTCCACCTCAGTCTGCACCGAAAGGGCTCTGGCCATATTCCTGACAAAATCATGGAAGGCCACTTCTTCTGGAGACATCTCGGTGCCATCTGGTTTTCAGGGAGGCCTCGTTGTCAGTCTCCCACTCGGAGTCGAGGGGAGATGATGAGTCTGAGGCCCTGCAACTCCTTGCCTCAAGGACTGCACCGAAGGGCAGGGGCCCTCCCGAGGATCTGGGGTCTGAGTCTCGGAAACTGGCCGGAGAGAACCGGATGCCCGAAGAACGGGACCGGGACCGGGACCTCGACTTGGGGCCGAGAACTTACCCGAGATACTTGGAACTCGGCGCTTGGAACTCAGCTTAATGACCGGGGACTCCCCCACAGTCAGGGGCACGGTCATCAGAGCAGCTGATGCGGACGAACCAGCCATCAATGCCTGCTGAATGGCCAGGATAGCAGTGATGTTCTGCTCCATGGCTTCCATTCTGGATTCCAAGCCAGAAGGCTCCGCAGCTTTCGGTGTGGGCACCGAGGATCTCGGGCTCAGCGCCAGCACTCCCACGAGTGTGTCTTCCATAAGGACTACAGTCTTGAGGAACCTCACACGGTCTCCGCCAGCCGAGGAATCCTTTTTGAGGACTTTAGTGGGACACTTCTCAGAGTCGTCCGAGTCCCTCCAAGCCATCTTATCGGGTTTCTACGGTGGAATCTTGACAGACTTCAAGGATTTCTTCTTCTTTCACTTGGGGTTCAAGGTCTTCTCGGAGGAGCTGCTGCCACGGGACTCTGAGGATGCTCGGGCCTCATATTAAGGCTGGCCTTGGAACTCAGCGTTGGGGAAGCCGGTGCAAGTCTGACCATTTCTTATTGGTCTTAGGCGTCATGGCCTGGCAGAGGTTGCAGGAGGTGCTATCACGGTCCAGTCCCGGGCAGCGTAAGCAGCAATCATGGGTGCCGGTGACAGACATAGTTTAACTGCAGCGGTCACATTTTGAACCCACCGGGAGACATGGTGGGAAACACCCAGCTGGGGTTGATGATCCCCAGGCAAAAAAGGGCACGAACGCTGGCTGAGGAAAGCCTTGATCAAAAAATGGTAAAAGGAGCCGAGAACAGCACCAGGTCCAGCGCCGGCTCGAAGTGGGAAGAGGAACCGGCACGCAAAGTGGGAACAGCTAATTTTTAAGGATTTAGCAAGGACTTTTTCTGGGGAAACTGGACAGATGTCCGTTGGGCTCCACAGGAAAAAGGAGAATGAGCAAGATGGCACCTTTGGGTGGGAAGGGAACCACGCATGTGTGGTAGCATTCCCAAAAGCTTTCTTTGAAAGCTGGGGAAATGCTCCACGCTGGCTCTTTCGGTGCCAACGTCACCCATTTCTGAGGACTGACTTCTGTTTGTTCCTGGAGAACATAAGTTACTCAGTGGATAGACTGACCTCATTAATATTCATTAAAGGTAAACCTGCCTAAATTAGATACAGGCTGCCTCTAAGGCCCATCTGTGTTTTAGGTCACAGATTGTCTCGTATTGCAGAAGGTTTTTTGAAAGTCAACTTTTAGTGAATACATTAAACATATTTCTGATATGTATCATCATGAGTCAGACATGGAACAGCAAGTTAACAAAGCAAAAGCTATAAACCCACAATGATTTGAATCTCTGTTGGATGCTATTCATCATTATAATTTGATGTAGTCATTTATTCCAGTTTTGCCCTACTGCCAAATGGCCAAAAGGTCATCGCAACAGTTTACAATGAACACAATAGGGGGAGAAAAAGAAAAAATAGCAAGAGAGGGTAAAGAGGAAGAAGGCGGACAAAGGCCGGGATGAAGAAGAGAAGGGTGGGGGATGAAAGACAGGCAGCAGCAGGCAGGGATAGAATCAGCAGGAAGAGGCTTGAGAAATGGGACTCTGGAAAAGCCAGGTCTTTAATTCCTTTTGAACCTCTAAAGAGAGGGCTAATGACCATGTAACTCTCTAACAGTAGCGTAAATTCACAAACATGGATGCCGTAGTCTGTTAGAACACGTGAACCCTTAGAAGGTCCACATAAATGCCAACAAAACCGTCTATTTCAGTAATAAACATTCTAGAAAGTTTCTGCTATACTGACAAAACTTAATAACTAGCTGGTGATCATTTTTTAAGCCAATACTATGCCTTATATGAAAAAGTGCTGGGATATCGAGTACAACATACCGTGTGTCCCGCCTCTTTAAGCAGCTGGCTGGTTTCATGGACGGCCCGTTTCATGGAGGGAGAAGGCTGCATATATTCATCTGTGTCATAGAATCCAATTCTCAGGGGCTTTGTGCTGCAGTATATCTAAAAGAATAGGAAAGTTTCAAATTTATTTAATATGCCGCATATCAGTATTATATTTATGAAGTTTATAATCATAAAATCAACTAGAAGTTGTATAAAAAAGATTCCAAAAGGGAACAAAAAAAACCAATTTACAGTTCTACTAGCATTAACAGATACATAAATGAAACAAATAATGGAAAAATAAGAGGTTGTGTGATGTTGTTGTTGTTAAGTGCCGTCGAGTCGGAGTCGACTCATGGCGACCCTCTGGATAGCTATCCTAAATTGTGTTCGGTCTTCAGTCAGGCGGCTCATTGTTGACAGACTGGTACCCGTAGCTGCTGTTATTGTATCGATCCATCTCATTGCTGGCCTTCCTCTTTGCGTTGACCTTCTATCTTGCCAAGCATAATGTCTTTCTCTAATGATCTCTCTCTTCGCATGATGTGTCCAAAGTATGAAAGTCGAAGTCTTGTCATCTGAGCTTCTAAAGAAAGCTTAGGTTTGATCTCCTCTAGTACCGACTGGTTTGTTCTTCGGGCAGTCCATGGTATACACAGTATTCGTCGCCAGCACCATAATTCAAAGGCATCAATTTTCTTCCTGTCTATCTTTTTCACTGTCCAGCTTTCACATCCATATGATGTTATTGAAAATACCATGGCTTGAAGAAGTCGAATCTTTGTATGGAGAGAGACATCTCTGCTCTTGAGAATCTTATCTAGGTCTTTCATAGCCATTCTGCCAAGAGCAATGCGTCGTCTGATTTCTTGACTTCTTGTTGCTTCTTTATTGATAGTTGATCCAAGTAGGTTAAAGTTGTTCACAATTTCGATTTCTTCTCCTTCAACGATGAACCTATTGATTATGCCAGTTGTCATGATCTTTGTCTTCTTTACATTAAGGTGCAGGCCCATTTTGAGACTATGTTCTTTGATTGTGAGAAGCAAATGTTTCAGATCATCTTCACTTTCAGCCAGTAATGTGGTATCATCAGCATAGCGAAGGTTGTTGATGAGTCTTCCACCAATCTTCACACCTCTGTTGTCTTCATACAATCCTGCTTCTCTGATGATTTGTTCTGCATATAAATTAAACAGGTAGGGGGAAAATATGCAGCCTTGTCTTACACCTTTGCTTATTTTAAACCATTCTGTTTCTCCTTGTTCCATTCGAACTGTTGCTTCTTGATCAATGTACAGATTGCGCAAGAGAAAGATCAGGTGTTCTGGTATACCCATGCTTCTTAATGTGGCCCAGAGTTTCTCATGGTTTACACAGTCAAAAGCCTTGCTATAGTCGATAAAGCACAAATAGATATCCTTTTGGTATTCTTTAGTCTTTTCAAGGATCCATCTCACATCTGCAATGATGTCTCTCATTCCTCGCCCTTTCCTGAACCGTGCTTGCACTTCAGGTAGTTCTTGTTCCAGGTATGGTTGTAGTTTCTTTTGAATAATCTTCAGTAGAATCTTGCTGGCATGTGGGATCAGAGCAATTGTGCGATAATTTCCACAGTCAGTTGGATCACCTTTCTTTAGTATTGGTATAAACACAGATCTTTTCCAGTCAGTTGGCCATGATGCTGTCTTCCATATTTCTTGGCAGAGCCTTGTGAGTACAGTAACAGCTGCATCAGATTGCTGCAATACTTCTATGGGAATGCTATCAATGCCTGGTGCTTTGTTCTTTGATAAGGCTTTCAATGCTGCTTCAACTTCTTCTTTCATCACCAATGGTTCCCTAAACAAACCCCGGGAGCTCTTCAATATAGTTAAGTCATTAACCAAAGAACCTTCTCCACCTCAACAAGAACCCATACACCCTCAGAAGTATGCCAATTTTATACAATCTAAAGCAATCAGAACAACAACCTCTTCATCCCAAAGTCCACTCCAGCAACAAGGACAAAACTTCCCACTCCTTCAGCTCTCAGCTCCCTCTGCAAAATGCGTTGAAGACATTATCGTAAAAATGAATACTACCACAGCACCTAACGACCCCTGCCCAGCACACTGGATAAGAGCTATGCGATCCGACTTTAGCCCTGTCATAGCAGAAATAATAAAGATGTCCTTCTCAACAGGTACCTTTCCATCGGCACTAAAGCAGACCTCCATAAGACCGCTGCTGAAGAACAATCAACTAGACCCAACAAAAGAAGAATCATACCGCCCGATAGCTAGTATACCGCTACTATCCAAAATAATTGAGAAAGTAACCAATAATCAGATACAACAACACATAGACACCTCCTCCCCTCTTGACCCCAGTCAACACGGATTCAGGGAAGCTCACGGAGTAGAGACGCTGTTGACCACATTAACCAACACACTCATCAGTGGACTAGACGACATCAACAAAGGCTTCGCACTAATATTCCTCGACATATCTGCAGCATTTGACTCGGTGGACCATGAAATACTACTAACTCGCCTATATGACAAGGGAATCCACGGGCTAGCATGGCAATGGTGCAAATCATACCTGGAAGATCGCTTGCAACACGTCAGGACTATCACTGGTACATCAGAACCTTTCCAGCTAAAACAAGGAGTTCCACAAGGCTCATCCCTATCTGCACTCCTATTTAACATTTACATGCAGCCTCTGTGCGATATCACTCGATCCTTTGGCATTTCCTCGCTGATCTATGCAGATGATGTGCTAATATTCACACCATTCAATATCAAGCTCCCAGATTACACATCTTTAGTAGATTGCTTTAATGCAATAGCAGACTGGCTACTCACGCAGAATATGCGAATAAACTACAAAAAAACTGAAGTACTGATTGTCACGAAAAACAGAGAATTCTCACCCCCGGAGACCCTAAGAGTACGTGACGCAAACCTACCAATCAAGCCCTCCATAAGATACCTTGGAATGATACTGGACCATCGCCTAGATTTTAAAGAACATATCAACCGCACTGTGAAAACCATTTATTTCAAGATAAGGACCCTACGCCATCTGAAAAATATGCTTGACCCAGACAGCTTCAGAACCATATTCCAAGCCATAGTCACACCCACTTTGACTATGCAAATATAATACTCCATGGTCTCCCTAAGAACTCCCTAAATACATTACAACTAGCCATGAATGCCGCAGCCCGGGTATTATACGGTGCTTCAAAAAGCGAACATATAACACCCATCCTAATGGAGCTTCACTGGCTCCCTATATACTGCAGAATAACATATAAAGCCCTTATCTTGACCTTTAAGGCTATAAATACTATAGCTCCGTCATCAATTTCAAAACTCATCCATCACACTCCCAACACCAGAGTCAGGAGGTCAGCAGCGGCAAATACACTAGCGACACCACACGAGGCCACAAAGTACAAACGATCTACAACAGACAGGGCTTTCGCGTACTACGCACCCAGATGCTGGAACAACCTTCCTACCAACATTAGAGCTATTACTGACCTCAAGCAATTCAGAAAAGCCATAAAGCACCACCTCTTCATTCTACATTACCAAAGCACATCATCAACCCTCTAACATTTACAGATAAAGTGTAACCGCCTACTTACTCAAGATGATGAAAAGAAATTCTATACTGTGTATATAGGTTCTTTACATGCTACAAATATGTACATAGTTTCCCTAAGTTATAATCCCAGTTGTATATTTCCTGTTATATGTAAACTCACCACAGTCTGTTGATTGAAATGAGTATTCCTGTTTAATGTAAACCGCGCTGATGAAAAAGAGTGCGGTATAGAAGAACTGCAAATAAAATAAATAAACAAATAAAGGTACAGGTTGAAACGGCTGTTGGTCCACTTGATCTTTATCATATAAAAACTCTGTATATTCCTTCCACCTTTTCTTGATCTTCTCAGCATCATTCAACATAGAACCTTAAGCATCTTGTAACATTCCAATTCGAGGCTGGAACTTTTTCTTTAACTCTCGTAGCTTTAGGAAAGCCGATCTTGTTCTTCCTCTAATAGTTTCTGCTTCTATTTCCTTGCAAGTGTCATTGTAGTACTTTTCCTTGTCCTGTCTTGCTGCACGTTGGAAATCTCTGTTGAGTTCTGCAATTGTCTTTCTTTCTCCTCTGGCTTTAGCTTCTCTGCGTTTCTGGGCAATTTTCAGAGTTTCTTCCGTCATCCATTTTGGCCGTTTTTGCTTTTTCACCTTTTGTAGAGACTTCTCGCTTTCTTCCAACACAACCTTCTTGATGTCATTCCATAACTCTTCCGGAGCTCTGTCATTTGTATCTAAAGCAGCAAATCGATTTTGCAGGCAGTCTTTAAATTCCAGTGGTATATTCTCAAGGTCATATTTTGCTGCATTCATGAGTGGTTTGCTCTTTTTCAACTTTAGCTTGAGTTTGCATACTAGTAGTTGATGATCTGTACCACAGTCAGCTCCAGGTTTTGTCTTTGTTGATGTTACAGAGCTTTTCCATCGTTGAGTTCCACATATTTATTTATTTATTTATTTACATTCTCTTATATACCGCACTATTCTGCATCAGTGCTGTTTACATTGAACAAACTGAAATTACATTGAACAGGGCATTATAACTTGGAGATAACTATTTTACAGGGAACATGGGCTATGGAGGGTTAAGTGGCTGCCCAAGACCACAAGGAGCACCTGTGGGACTAGAAACCCCAGTCCTTCCGGCCCAAGGTTGCTGTCCTCTAGTGGGATTTGAACCCCTGACCTTCCGGCCTGAAGTACCTTGCCCCAACCACTAGGCTACTCCTCCACTCCAATATATACATATGTAGTCAATTTGATTTTTATATAATCCATTCGGTGAAGTCCATGTGTACAGTCGCCGCTTGTGTTGCTGGAAGAAGGTGTTTGAGATGAATAGATCATTGGTCTTGCAGAATTCTATCAGTCTTTCTCCAGCTTCATTTCTGTTGCCAAGTCCATATTTTCCAACTACTTTGCCTTCTTCTTTGTTGCCAACTTTTGCGTTCCAGTCACCCATGACTATCAGGATATCCTGTTTGCATGTTCTGTCAATTTCAGCTTGTACTTGTTCATAGAACTCTTCAATTTCATTCTCTTCTGCAGCTGTTGTTGGGGCATATACTTGAATTATAGTTGTGTTGATAGGCAATCCTCGTAGATGAATAGAGATTAAGCGTTCGCTGACTGCATTGTATTTCGTTACAGTTCTTGCAAGTTTCTTCTTTATTATAAATGCAACACCATTTCTTCTTTGTCTTTCATTTTCAGCATAGTAGACCATGTGATCATCTGATGCAAAGTGCCCCATGCCAGTCCATTTCAGTTCGCTGACACCCAACAGATCAAGTTGTACACGTTCCACTTCATTCTTGACCACCTCCAACTTCCCTTGGTTCATGCTTCGTACGTTCCATGTTCCAATGTGTAAGACATCTTTACAGCTTCTGACTCTCATTTCACAGGTAAAATTAGATCTTGCTTACTAATTTGCTTTCCTTTAGTCCCTCCAGTCCAGTCTGGACTCCTGGGTTTTGTCCCTCTTCCAGCAAATGGGGACTGACCATGCTTTTGGTGATGTCACCCGGGGTAGTTTCTCCTAATTGGTTAGTTTTGCGCATACCATGGCAGCGCGAACCTCACTTCTAAGCCATGGTATGTGGAATATGATCTTAATCTCTCAAATTTACTGTTAATGCTTGGCGTAATACTTTTATCGTGTCAGAGAACTTCCTGCTAGAGTTCATAAGATGTAACATGTATGGGTAGTTTGTCAAGATGTGCTTGGAAATTCTTCTTTATCAGGCCTGTGGCTCCCAGTACAATAGGAAATATTTCTGTATCTTTCTGCCACATTTTCCTGGTCTCTGATTGCATTTCTTGATACTTCAAGATCTTCTCCCTCTCCACGCAATTCACAGAATAATCACTCGGTACCAACACTTCTATTATCAATGCTGTTCTGGTGTTCTTCCCCTTTACCACTATGTCAGGTTTTCTGGCATCCAGTTTCTTATCCGTCGAAATGGGAATATCTCAGGTGATCATAACCTCTTCATTCTCTGTTATTCTCTTAGGGTCATGATCCCAGTGCTTTTCAGGGACAGTGATGTAGTGTTTACAGAGTTTCCTGTGGGGGAAGCATGCTACTTTGTTGTGCCTTTCTGTATAGAAATTTTCTGCCATCAGAACTTCATAGGCTGCTATTAGGTGAGTCACTGTTTCCAACTCTTTCTTACAGAATCGGCATATGTCCGTTGTGCCGGTCTTCTCAATACACGCTGTAAACCATCTCGAACCAGTGCTCCTCCCACCAAGCCAGTATGCCCCTGACCAAACCACAAACTATCTACACTTTTTTACAGTATTACAACCAATGTGGTTTGAAGCACAGCCCACGATGCAAGGCTACAGCAGGCTGAATGGCCCTGTAGAACCAAATCTGTAGGTCCCAGCTGTGCCTCTCTGTTTCATGCGGAGGTAAGCAAACCCTTTTGTACGGTGACCTTCTGAAATGGGCTTGCTATTGACAGTATACTGGGTGGGTTCCGGATTGGACTGGAGGGACTAAAGGAAAGCAAATTAACAGATAAGATCTAATTTCACCTTCCATAGCATCCCTCCAGTCCAGTCTGGATTCCTGGGATGTACTATTTATTTATTATTTTATAGGTCTTTTATACTGCTTTATCATTTCAATCAAAGTGGTTTACACTATAACTTAAACTTGGTAATGTACATTAAACAGGGACATTGATAACTTGGATTTTTCTCAGCCAATGGAGGGTTAAGTGACTTGCACAAGGCGGGCTAGTGGGAATTGAACTCTGATCTCTTGATTCCTAAGCCAGTGCTCTAACCACTAGGCTACTCCTCTACTAGAGGTACTCAATTCTGGGTGGAACCCACAAGCCCAGCCCTTAACACCCAAGCACCAAAATGCCCATCTGACTGCACCTGCAGATCCAGGTGATAATGACAGTCAAATGTGTGCAAGGTTGCCCACGTTGCTGTCTGACAAATGTCCTCTGGTGGAATCAAACTGTATTTGGCACAGGAGGTCACTTGGGCCCTGGTGGAATGGGCCCATAGTTCCACTGGCACCGGCCTGCTGTTTAAGATGTATGCTGATGCGATTGCTTCCTTCAGCCATTGTGCAATGGAAGTCTTGGATGCTGCCTCGCCTTTGCGCGGGCCCACAAAGAGTATGAACAAATGGTCCATGGTCCAAAAGGAAGCCTTCTGCTTCAGATATCATCAAAAGGTCCAGCGAACATCCAGACAATGAAGCTGGCCCGCGACCTCGCCAGGAAAGACAGGCAAATTCACCACTTGATTGAGATGGAAATCCAATACTACCTTGGGCAAAAAGGCCGAAATGGTGCGTAATGTAATTTTATTCTTAGAGAGAATCAAATAGAGCTCCCGTCTTGAAAGCACCTGCAACTCAGAGATATGACAAGCCGAACAAGTGATCACCAGAAACATCCTTTTAGGGTGAAGATCCTTCAAGGTGGCCATGCCCGACAGTTCAAAGGGAGCCTGTGCTAACACAGACAAAACTAAGATCAAATCCCACCCCGGAACCATCTGCCTATGAGGAGGTTTCAACTGCTTCACTGCTCTGAAGAATCGCACTACATCCGGGTGAGAGGCTAAGGAAGTCCTTTGTATGCGGCCCCTATAACACATCAATGTGGTGATCTGAACTTTCAGTGAATTCAAAGCAAGACTCTTCTACAACCTGCCTAGAGGAAAGCTGAAAGATCCAGAAGGGAGGCTTTCAAGGAATGCAAGTCCCTCTCTGTACACCACTGTTCAAAGATGAGTCAAACTCGCACATATGTTAACAACATAGACCGATGCATTGACTTCAGCAACGTGGCAATGACTGGCATGGAATAGCAATGCTTAGTCAAGGGTGCCCTTTCAAGGGCCAAGCTGTAAGCAAGAATCAATCTACCTGAGGCTTCTGAAGATTGACAGAAGGTCGGGTCTGTTCGGCAACTTCTATGGATAATCCACTGTCAGCTGGATGAAATCCACATACCATGGCCTTCGAGGCCAGTCTAGAGCAATGAGCAATGACCCCCCCCCCCCCCGATGTGCCTCTCTGTGTTGAACCACCTGCCCTATCAAGAGCCACAGTGGAAAAACACAAAGACGACCCACAGTGGGCCATGCCTGTGCTAAGGCATCGAGTCCCTCGGATATGTGTTCCTGTGATGACTGAACATTATCCCTTGTTGCCATCAAATCCATCACCAGCTGTCCCCAATAACAGAGCACCGCCTGGAAAAGAGTCACTTCCAGAGACAATTCTCCTAGATCCAGCCGATACCAACTGAGAAAATCAGCCTGCATGTTCTCTTTCCCTGCCATGTGCACCACTGACAATTGCAGCAGGTTGATCTCTGCCCACTGAAGAAGCAGAACCACCTCCTCTGCCAGGGACATGCTGCCTGTGCCACCCTGGTGATTGATATAAGCCACTGTCATGGCATTGTCTGAGAAAACACGCACTGCCTTCCCTTGTATGAGTGGTAAAAACTGTCGAAGAGCCAAACGAACAGCTCTCATCTCCAGTCGATTGATGGACCACTGTGCTTATTCTTGTGACCAGGTTGCGTCAGACAATGTGTCCCCCAGCCTGAGAGGCTGGCATCTGTAGTTACTATTGCCCAGCTCGGTTGCTCCAGGGGCATTCCCTTCATCAGATTGGCATCTTGCAACCACCAATCGAGACTGCTGTGGACATGCAATGGACAAAGAAGACAGCGATGCAAAGGATGTCACTGCAGTGACCATTGTGACAACAACATTGTCTGTAGCAGTTGCTTGTGTGCCCTTGCCCAGGGCACTAAGTCTAGGACCACCGCTATGGAGCCCAACACTTGGGGATAAGCCTATGCGAACAGACTGCACTGCCTGAGAAACTTCTGAATCTGTCCCTGAAGCTTCATCTTGTGCCCCTCCAGCAGAAACACCAGCCTCACAGCTGTTTCAAACTGAGCTCCTAGGTCGACAAGGCTCTGAGAGGGGGTGAGATGACTCTTGGCCACATTCACCACCCATCCGAGTTATCATAGAAACCTGAGCACTGTTTGCATAGCCTGCTCACCCTCCACTTGCGACTTTGCCTGGATTGACCAATCATCCAAATAGGGATGAATCAAAATCCCACAACTCCATAACAATGCTGCCACCACTACCATTATCTTGGTGAAGGTGTGTGGAGCTGTTGTGTGGAGCTGTTGCCAACCCGAACGGAAGGACCTGAAACTGAAAATGGCCTATGGGTACTGTGAACCTGAGGAACATTTGATGGGCTGTTCAAATGGGAACATGCAAATACACTTCAAAAATTGCCTGTGCTGGACTGCCACGATCACCAACTGCAGAGTCTCCATTCAAAAGTGATGCACTCGCAAAGTGCGATTGAAATAATTCAGATCGAGAATGGGTCATAAAATAAATCATGTATCAGCCTCACCCTAACTTGTCGAGTGGCATAGGCACCACTGCCTGCAGATTCAGCAAACATTTGAGAGTTACTTGGACCACCTGACTTTTGGTCGGCGCCTTGTACGGGGAAAGAAGAAAAGCCTCTGTAAGAGGGCGAGTGAACCCCAATGCATACTCTTCCAGAATGACCTCCAAGACCCATTGGTTAGAGGTAAGTTGGGCCCAGATGGAGTAAAACTGCCAGAGGTGACCCCCCACCAACTCCTTCTTCGACTGGGCCTTCCTCGATTCATTGCAACTTCTTGGAGTTAATCCTAGAGTTAGGGAAGAAACTCCTCCTGGCACCTCTGCCACTCCGAAAGGACTGTCCCCTTGACAGATATTGTGGAATCTGGTAAGGAGCAAAATGCGTTGCCCAAAAGTGTTTGAAATCACAACCCAAACCCCGATTGGGCTGTGTCGCCTTTGCAGGTCTGGGCTTATCATCTGTTATTATCAGCTTAGCATCCCTGAGCTCCTTCACCAGATTTTCCAAATCAGTTCCAATCAAAGGCCTACCCCTAAAGGGAAGCTTGCTTAGCCTATGTTTAGAGGAAACACCCGCTGCCCAATTGTGTAGCCAAAGCAGATGCCGGGCTGCGACCACCAATGCCATGCCCTTGACGGTGGCCCGCAGCAAATCATAAAAAACATCCATGAGGTACGCTGCCCCTGATTCCAGGCAAGGTGCATCCAGCAGATCCAACATTGGTTCGGTGCCAGAGACCAGAGCATGCACGAGTGAGCCACATAAACCCCCAGATAGATGCCTATAGCGTGAGTGTGTTAACCTCAAAGGCTTGCTTTAGCAGGGTTTCCAACTTCTTATCCTACGGATCCTTTAGTGCCACTCCTCCCTTGACGGGTATGGTCATCTTCTTGGTCACTGCCATCACCAAGGCATCCACCTTGGGCAACCGGAGGATCTCTTTCTCCCTTTCTGCAACCAGATAAAGATGCTGCATGGCCCTGCTACCTCTGAGACTTGCCTCTGGGACGTCCCACTCGAGGTCAATCATCTGCTTCAGAGCCCTGTATAATGGAAAGGCCACTTCTAACACCTTGATGCCCTGCAGAAGGGGATCTTCCAAGGGAGGCGCCTCCAGTGGGGAATCCACCATGAGATTTAGAGCTGCTAAGGAGTGAGTAATAAGCGCAGTCAACTCTTCTCTCTGGAAGACCCTAACATTATTACGATCTTCCCCAGCATGAAGCTGCTCTTCCCATTCAACAGTGACTGATACCTCCTCCAAGCCTCGAGAAGGACTCTCCAAAGGGTCTTCGGAGCCAAAGGAAAATTCTTAGCTCTTCTCATCAGCCCCTTCAAGATCTAGGGTCGCCAATCCTCAAGGAGTGGAAGACTTAGGAGCAGGCTGTACTGCCATGCAATCCCCTGGGAGTGAAGAGCCAACTGCCTGCGCGCCTCCCTGATTTTGGCTGCAATATGCCTGATGCATCATCAGGATAAATTCAGTGGAGAAGGGAGCCTTAACCAAACCTCTCATATTCACCAAAGATGGTCTAACCCCCGAAACTGCTATGCCCGTAGCTGATCCAGGTCCTAGTGGTTCGTATTAAGAGGCTGTCAAAATGGTGGGGGTTCCCACCAAAACAGCGGGTTTCACCCCCGGAGACAAAATGTAAAGCCCAGACAGAGCTGCATGCAAGGCCTCCTCTGATCCTGTCGACCCTTCTGAAACTGACCACAACGAACCGCCAGCCTTTCTGTCCTCTGTCTCACAGGCCGTGCAAAGCCTGCCGACGAAAGATAACCTTTCCTTAAGCCACACGCCATGCAGACGTCCTTAGTGGAAGAAGGCATGCTGTGGGGAAGGCAAGAGGAGAAGAGGAGCCACTGGAGAATGGAGTTGCCGCACTAGCCTGTGTGCCGAAGAACACCTCCTCCCAATCATTTTCCCTTTAGTGCAGCAACTGCGAGCCGCAACCAGCGTCCTGTACAAGAAAAACCCGTCCAGATGGGAAAAGGGCTCCTAAGCAAGTTCACCATCAAAACTACACTGCCTGTAAATATAACCTCTGCTAAACCTCTGCCCCCACTTAAAGAGTTAGCGGGTGTGGGATCAAGCACTAAGAACAAAGAGGTCACACCCCCATCCCCTCCTGAGGTCCTGCAGCTGACTAAACAGCATTGGACTCTAGGAGCAGGCACTTCCAACACAACAACCTTAATCTAAATACCTTGCTCACAGAATAAATTAACAAATACAGAGTATTTATTAATTTAAATAGCAGCTTTTCTGTTCAGTGCAGTCCAGACTACACTGAGTCCTGTCCCATCTGCTGGAGAGTGAGGATACTGGCTTGGAGGGAGGAGCACTGACTCCTTATAGGGTGACCACAAAAAGCATACTCAGTCTCCATCTCCTGGAAGAGGGACAAAACCCAGGAGTCTGGACTGGACTGGAGGGACGCTATGGAATGGGCATACTAAAATGCTAGAACAAGTAACTATCACTAGCACCTGGTATCTGTCTCATTTTAAACTGCAGCCACAGACTTGGTTGGCAAAGAGCATGGGAACAACTGAGAAAACCCCGTCCACTAAGAAAAGCCCGAATGTTAACCTATAATGTCAACATAATAGGTTGAACTTCAGAGATGCTGGTTGTCTTGTCTTAATGCAGCTGTTTTGAAACTGTTTGAGTGAAATTTGAGTCAACATTTATCTTGTGACATCTTTCCAGCGCCAATGGATTGTGTTTGTGCTCAGACTAAGGAGCCACGATTCACAAAGCTAAATGTTTCTGTTTATTTTAAATGCATTTAAAAAATGGCAAAACACATTAACACCTATAATTGACATCACAGGAGATAAAGTGGTGATAGCCTTGCTAGTGGCGTTTGTTTCGCCATATTGTAATCCCATGCTCTGGTCTGAGGCTCTTTTTTATGCATACTCCCATATTCGTATGGTTGGCATGTGGGCCCCCTGGGCATTCATTACACATTCCTGTTTAGTCTCTGTTTGTAGGGTTATATATTATACATGATACTTTTTTGGAGATGACCCTCGTTATTCCCTAGTTCTCTTCTCAGGGGCTCTTGTTTTCAGATTAAGTAAATCTATAAAGTCAGACACTGTGAGGTTTTGAAAGCGGCTGTTTGCTGAGAGACATTCCCTTCCATCATCGCTAGCAGTTGGTTTTCATCTCACTTACTTACATTGCAGCAGTTGGCTTAGTTGGCAAAGGGCATAGGAGCAGCCGAGAAGGTCCCAGCCAATGAAGGAAGCCTGGATGCTAACCTATGAAGTCAGATGTCTCCAGGTTTTAAGGTAGCACACAGCAATGGGTTACTGCTGGCACATCGCTGAAGGCACAAGCTCCTCATCCTGCTTTTTTGCATAAACTGGTCATGCTGGTCGTGAAATATTCTAATGAGTGAAAAAGGGAGTCAAAGCTCAATTGCTTTCAGAAAGGAACTCCAACTGTTGCTCATATTGTCGGTACAGACCAAAAGGAGAAATTTCACTTACTGTTAATTTCCTTTCCTGGAATCCTGATAAATCAGTCCAGACAAATGGGTTATATCTCCCTGCCAGCAGATGTTGGTGACAGAGAAAATACCAGAAGTTTCTGCGACCTGCCCTAGTACCTATAGAGGATCCCCTAGGGGCCGCCTTCAGTATAGCCCTGAAAAAGCAGTGAAACAATCTTGTAATGAACAAGCTGGTACTGAACAACCACAGATGGTGCAACTATGACCAGAATTGGTACAGGCATATACAAGTGAGCACTGTCTCTACCCGCACTGTCTCTACCCTCTGTCCAGCATTTATCCCCGTCTGTCCAGTATGTCCCCCTGTCTCTTCCCTTTGTCCATGTCAGCCACCCCTCTGTCCATGTCAGCCCCCCTCCCTCCCTCCCTCCATCCATCTGTCCATGTCAGCCCCCCACCCTCCCTCCCTCCATGTCAGCCCCCCTCTGTCCATGTCAGCCCCCCTCCCTCCCTCCATCCATCCATCCATCCATCAATGTCAACCCCCCTCTCTCCATCCCTCCATGTCAGCCCCCCTCCCTCCCTCCATCCATCCATCCATGTCAGCCCCCCCTCCCTCCATGTCAGCCCCCCTGTCCATGTCAGCCCCCTCCCTCCATCCATCTCTCCATGTCAGTCCCCCCTCTGTCCAATGTCAGCCCCCCTCCCTCCCTCCATCCATCCAACAGGGTCCGCCCCCCTCCCTCCCTCCCTCCCTCCCTCCATCCGTCCATGTCAGCCCCCCTCCCTCCCTCCAGCCATCCATCCATCCATCAGTGTCAGCTCCCCTCCCTCCCTCCCTCCATCCGTCCATGTCAGCCCTCCCCTCCCTCCCTCCCTCCATGTCAGCCCCCCTCCCTCTCTCCATGTCAGCCCCCCTCCGTCCATGTCAACCCCCCTCCCTCCCTCCTTCCCTCCATGTCAGCCCCCCTCCCCCATGTCAGTCCCCCTTCCCCCAAGTCTGCCTCCTTCTTCTGCAGCTGCGGCTCCCTGTCTCTTAGGGATCCGCGGTTATGCCTGTAAAATCGTTGCGGAACCTTTATTCTGTCTCTAAACGGGCTCCGTGCAGCATTGTCCCACCTCCAAAGGTAGTGGGAAACAACTTCCTTTGGAGGTGGGACAATGCTGCACGGAGCCCGTCGAGAGGCAGGAAGGCTCCGCAACGGTTTTACAGGCATAGCCGGTAGCCGCGGTTCCCTAAGAGGCAGGGAGCCGCGGCTGCAGAAGATTGGAGTCTGAGTTTGCCGCTGCCGAGAAGCGGACTCGGCAGTGGCAGCAACTTGTGCACTTTTTTTTTTTTTTTTTAATGGCGGAGTGAGGCGACCCCCCGCTAAATCCTGTGGCGACCCCCATGGGGGTCGTAACCCACAGGTTGAGAACCGCTGCTTTAGACTATAGACTCCTTTGCTACCTCATTGCTACCGCATTGCTTGCTATATACCATCTGCTGCCCAACCTGTAGACTGTAGTCTCCATTCCTACCTCATTGCTACCTCACTGCTTGCAAAATACCATATGCTGCACAGCTTGTAGAATCCATTACTACCTCACTGCTTGTAATACAACATGCTGCATAGCGTGTAGAATCCATTGCTCCCCTATTGCCACCTCACTGCCTGTAAGATAACATATGCTGCATATCCCCTCCCCATTCCTCCGCTATGGCTGCACATCACATTATTCTCCTTTTCCTCATACTCCTTAACTGCTTCCCCTCCTACTAGCACCTTCATTCCTTCCCTCCCTTTTCCCTCTTCACCATCCTCACTTCCCCCTCCACTCTGTCCTCTAACCAGTTATCAGCTCTTGAGCTTCTTTCCTCTCTCCCTCTCATTCAACCATCCCCTCTCTTTCTTAAGCAACCTCGCCCTCGCTTCTGCCGTACTGTCTCCTCTCTACCCCGTACTTTGATAATCCTTCTCCTTCTCTCATCCGGAGATATCAACCCCAACCCTGGCCCCCTAGATTTCTGTCTCACTCTGAGAAGAGATCTTCATGCAACATGTCTAATCTTATCCACATCTCTCTCCTTTCCCCTTCCGCTCTCATCCGGAGATCTCATCCAGTGATCTCATCCTGAGATCTCATCCAGAGATCTCATCCAGAGATATCAACCCCAACCCTGGCCCCCCTAGAGTTCTGTCTCTCTACGAGAAGAGATCTTCATGCAACATGTCTAATCTTATTCATATCCCTCTCTAATCCCCTTCCACTCTCACCCAGAGATTTCATCCAGACATATCAACCCCAACCCTGGCCCCCCTAGACTTCTGTCTCACTCTGAGAAGAGATCTTCACGCAACATGTCTAACCTTATCCATATCCCCCTCCTTTCCCCTTCCACTCTCCCCTTCTCATGTGCTTTGTGGAATGCACACTCTGTCTCTAATAAACTTACTTTTACTCATGACCTCTTTATCTCTAATGCTCTACATCTCCTTGCCCTGAGACCTGGCTCCCCCCAGATGATTCCGCGTCTACTGCTGCTCTCTGCCATGGGGGCTATCAGTTCTCCCACACGCCTCGTCCCACTGGCCGTGGTGGTGGTGTTGGGCTTCTACTTTCTCCCTCTTGCCAATTCCAACCCCTCCTGCTGCCTCAGTCTCACTCCCTTCTCTCTTTTGAAGTCCACTCCATTCGCCTTTTCACCTCATTTCCTCTCCGAGTAGCTGTTATTTATCGACCTCCTGACAAGTCTGCTTCTACCTTCCTCATTGACTTTGACATGGCTTTCCCTCTTTCTGGATTCCTCTTCCCCTACTCTTATTCTTGGGGATTTCAACATTCATGTTGATAACCCCTCCGATCCTTATGCTTTAAAGCTCCTCTCCCTTACCTCCTCGTTTGACCTCCAACTTTGTTCCACTGTCCCCACTCACCAGCATGGCCACTGCCTGGACCTGATATTCCTCTCTAGTTGCTTACCATCGAACTTCAATAACTCAGCTCTTCCCTTATCTGACCATCACCTTCTAAGCTTTAATCTCCATCACCCGCCGCCTCAGCCTCATCCTGTCTCCTCCAACCTATTTAGAAATCTTCTTGCTATTGATCCCTTGGCTCTCTCTTCCACTATCTCTTCATCTCTTTCCGCCACTATGTTATCCAAGTCTGTTGACGAGGCAGTAACTTCCTATAATGCTGCACTCTCCTCAGCTCTGGATTCTCTCGCTTCGCCCATCCCACGTCCTGTCAGACGTTCTGTACTCCAGCCCTGGCTTTGATCCACCACCCATTATCTGCGTACCTGTGCCCGTTCTGCTGAGTGTGTTTGGCTCAAATCCCACGCCCCTGCTGACTTTCTTCACTTCAAATTTATGCTTGTCTCTTTCCAGTCAGCCATAGCCCTTGCCAAACAAGACTACTATGTCCATTTGACTAACTCTCTTGCCTCTGATCCTCGCCGTCTCTTTACTGCTCTCAACTCTCTCCTCAAAGTGCCCCCACTTCTGATCCCTCCCTCCCATTCGGCCTAAATCCTGGCTGACTATTTCCTTGACAAAATCCACAAGATCACCCTCCAATTCCCCACAAAACCAACTACTTCCCCTCCTCCCCCTCTTCACTCCAAACTCCCCCCTACCTCTGCTACCCTCTCTTCCTTTCCTGTGATCTCTGAAGACGAAATTGCACACCTTCTTTCTTCCTCCAAACTCACCACCTGCTCCTCTGATCCTATCCCCACCCGTCTCCTAAGCCCTATCTCCTCCACCATTGTCCCTTCCATCTCCCATATTCTCAACCTATCACTCTCCACTGCAACAGTCCCTGCAGTCTTCAAACATGCTGTGGTCACACCTCTCCTCAAGAAACCCTCACTCGATCCCATCTGTCCTTCTAATTATCGACCCATCTCTCTCCTTCCATTCATTTCTAAACTACTTGAATGTGCAGTTCACCGCCGCTGTCTCGACTTCCTCTCCTCTCATGCCCTCCTGGATCCCTTCAGTCCGGCTTTCGTCCTCTACACTCTACTGACACGGCCCTTGCCAAAGTCCCCAGCAACTTGTTCCTGGCAAAATCCAAGGGCCTTTACTCTGTCCTCATCCTTCTTGACCTCTCTGCTGCTTTTGAGACTGTTGACCACACCCTTCTCCTCAATACCCTGTCCTCACTTGGTTTTAAGGGCTCTGTACTATCCTGGTTCTCCTCCTATCTCTCCCACTGCTCCTTCGGTACTATCCTGGTTCTCCTCCTATCTCTCCCACCACTCCTTCTGTGTATGTTCTGGTGGCTCCTCCTCCTCTGCTACCTCGCTCCCAGTTGGTGTACCCCAAGGATCTGTTCTGGGTCCGCTCCTTTTCTCTCTCTACACCCAGTCCCTTGGTGCGCTTATCTCTTCCCATGGCTTTCAGTACCATCTGTATGCCGATGACTCCCAGATCTACCTATCTACGCCGGAAATCTCTCCGGCAATCCAGACCTGGATCTCTGCATGCCTTTCTGACATTGCTGCCTGGATGCCTCACCCCCGCTTGAAATTGAATATGGCCAAAACTGTACTTCTTATCTTTCCCCCTAAAACCTCTAAAACCTCACCTCCTCTTCCTCCCTTCTCAATCTTTGTGGATAACTCTGTAATCCTTCCCATTCCATCTGCCCGCAATCTGGGTGTAGTCTTTGACTCCTCTCTCTCTTTCTCCACACACAACCAGCTCATAGCCAAGACCTGCCGTTTCTTTCTCTACAACATTAGCAAAATCTGCCCCTTCCTCTCTGAACACACTACTAAAATGCTTATCCACTCCTTAATCACCTCCCGTCTTGACTACTGTAACCTACTCCTTGCTGGTCTCCCTCTGAATCATCTCTCTCCCCTTCAATCTGTTCAGCACTCCGCTGCACGGCTAATCTTCCGCCAGCCTCGTCATGCCCATATTACTCCTCTTCTCAAGTCACTTCATTGGCTCCCTATCCATTTCCGCATCCAGTTCAAACTTCTCCTCCTGACCTATAAATGCATTCACTCTGCAGCTCCTCAGTACCTTTCTTCTCTTATTTCTCCTTACATCCCCCCTCGGGAACTCCGCTCTTCCAGCAAACTGCTCCTATCTGAGTCCTTCTCTTACACTGCTAACTCCAGATTTCGTTCCTTTCACCTTGCTGCACCGTACACCTGGAACAAACTACCTGTGTCTGTACACCAGGCACCCTCCCTTACCCTCTTCAAGTCCAGGCTGAAAACTCACCTCTTCGCCACTGCTTTTGGTTCTTAACTCTCCTGATCTCCTTCTCCTCCCTTGCTTTATCCCTGCCTACACCTTCTGTGTTTATCTTGACTAGATTGTAAGCTCTGATGAGCAGGGACTGTCTCTTACTTGTTTGCTTGGGCAGCGCTGCGTACGACTTGTAGCGCTATATAAATGCTCAGTAGAAGTAGTAGTAATAGTGGTGACGCACTGATGTCAGTTTCATAATACTAGCAGTGTTCCTAAACCCATGCTGCAATATTATCATAATTAGATAAAGTTAAGGACATTATGTCCCGTTGCCGATTGGGAATAGGCAATAAAGAGTGACATGTAGGGCTAACTCGAGTCATGAGTCAAGGGTAAAAAGTGTTTAATCAGTGATAAGAACATAAATAGCATGATCCCATAAAAATTAAAGTGTGTGGAAAAAAATAAATAGAAATGAGTTATGTAAAAAATGTAAAAATATCGATTAGAATTATTAAAAAAACACTAATACACAAGGAGTTGCCAAAGAATTGATCTCTAAAAAAATAAAATAAGACCAAATCCACCAGCCATCCCTTAAAAGCAACTAAAAACAAAAGTAAAAGTGAAAAGAATAAAAGTAATTTGTCATACTGCGTGCCAAAAATCAGAGTCAAGGACCAACAATAGTCCTCTATACTGTGATAGGGGTATGCCAGGAGTTATCGCAAAAAGAACCAAATTGTTGACGTATCCAGTAAGGAACAAATAGAATTCAGAGTGAGTGTTTTATGCCTTAAATAATTAGAAAACGGGCTAAAAAATGTGTAAATTAAATTTAAAAAGGTAAATATATAAATATAAGAAGGGAAAGGGAAAAAGGGGGGGAAGGGGGAGAGGGGAGAACAAGACAAAAAGAGAGGGGGGAAGGGGTGGGAGGAGGGGGAAAGAGGGGGAAAAGAGAAGAAGGGGAGAGGGAGGGAAGAGGGGGGGGACCCGTTCCATCACCCTTTTGCTCTCCTTAAGGGACTTTATGCTTATGAACCTATCTCGAGGTATGGGTGGACCAGAATTCCTTCTTGTCTCAGCGCTACGACTACCATGACCTTGGTGAAAGTCTGAGGCACAGTTACTAGTCTGAAGTGCAGCACCTGAAACTGAAAGTGTCCCCCAGGCACCATGAATCTGAGAAACTACTGATGCTCTGCCCGTACTGGAATATGGAGGTAAGCCTCGGTGAGATCGAGGGAAGTCAGGAACTCCCCTTCCCGTACCGCCACAATCACTGACCTTAATGTCTCCATATGAAAATACAACACCCGTAGGGTTCGATTCATATACTTGAGGTCTAGGATGGGACAGAAGGTACCCTCTTTCTTTGACCCAACAAAATAGATGGAGTATCACCACATCTGTGTTGGCCCTGGGGCACTTCCACCACCACCTGCAGTCCTAGCAACCACTGCAGCGCTTTCCCCACTGCTTTCTGTTTTAGGCTCGCCTTGCAGGGGGAATTTACAAATGTGTCCCAGAGGGGCAGAGCAAATTCTAGGGCATAACTGTCCTGGATGACCTCCAGCACCCATCGGTTGGTTGTGATTCAGGTCCAGGCATCGTAAAACTCCCGCAAGGAGTTACCTTATGGGAATTACCTTCACCTGGCCCCTCCAGTTCATTGCGACTTCTTGGGAGCCGATGAGGCAGGAGAGTAACATCCTCTACTCCTACCTCTAAATCCCTGAAAGGATGGCCCCCTCGATGGAAAACAATCCCTCTGATAGGGCATAAACCTGAGAGATCGAAACCTCTGAAAATATCTTGGCTGACCATGTCCTGGGGTCACAGCTCACCTCAATTTCTGCTTGTCCTCTGGCAATCTTCCTCCTTTGGTTTCTCCCAGCTCCTTCACCAGCTTCTCCAGATCTTCCCCAAAGAGGAGCTTACCTCTGAATGGGTGTTTACTCAGCCTAGACTTGGCCGACACATCTGCCGACCAATTACAGAGCCACAAATACTGCCTCGCAGTCACCATTGAGGCCATACCTTTGGACAAGCAGTGAATGAGGTGATAAAAGGCATCCTCCAGATACACTGCTTCTGACTCCAACTTCACCGCCTCTGGAGGCCGAGGCTGTTCAACTCCTGGGACCTCTAAGATCCCTTGTACGCATTGGAGGAATGCCCTGGCCACAAAGGCTCCACATACATCGATGCCTGCAGTGACAGTGCATTAATCTCAAACTCCTGCTTCAGGATCATTTCCAACTTGCAGTCCTGTACATCCTTAAGGGCTGAACTACCCTCTATCTTAGGAGCGTGCCAAATTTCTCTGTCCCGATATGGGAGAGGATAGAGACGAGACATCGTTCTAGTACTCCTAAGTGCCCCTTCGGGGCATTCCACTCCTCCTGTATCATCCGACTCAATGGGAACACCTCCATGCATACATTCAGTACCTTGGCGGACTCTGCTTTCAATGCCGCCAACTCCTCTCTGCGGAACACTCAGATGATGCGAGACTCCTCTGCCTATGAGATCTCCCTTTCCTCCAAATCTGAGTCTGAAGCGTCTTCCTCGTTTGGATCCTCTTTCTCCAGTGGAGTCTCCTCCCAGGGACTTTCCTTCATTCTACGCTTGCTGGTACCTGGCCCACTGTCATCCTCATACATCGCCAGGTTTATGTCAGAGGCCAACTTTGCTCCTCTCCTAGGAGCCGGTATTTCTCCTCCTGCCCTTTGCCCACCCCTGGTGTCACTCACCTTAGCAGATTTCTTTCCCTTGCCCTTCGGGCCCTTGGTGGAGGGAGGCTCCCCCCCATCCACCCCCCCCCTCTTCTAACACTGCGGCTACCATGTGTTCTGTGGAGGGCCCGGTGGCTTCACATGCTTCTAGGGGATGCTTCCAGTCTGTCCTCTCTCAGGCCCACCTCCACAGAACCCAGCTGTGGACACCGAACCCCTGTGTGTACCACAGGCTGTGCAGATCAGTTTCACAGGCATGGTGATGCGCACGGACTACTTTTAATGCTCTATGTCATTGACTTTTTGGTGTGGGGGGGTTCACTATCTTCACTGCTTCTAAATTTCTCTTTTTGCCTAAGACCACCAAAACAAATGCCTAGAGAAATTTCTCGGCTGCCAGAGGCCCCTCCTCTTGTTTCTGCCGTTACTGCCTCAGACTTCCATTTTCCGCGCTCACCCAAAATGGCCGCTGCTATACGCAGCTCTCTCAACCTGCCTGCCAAACACTTCTGCTCCCCTGTGCCTGGCTTTTACACTTACTGGTATGGGAATCGCCACCCCGATGTTCAGTCTGCCTTGGGGCTTCGGTGTCAGGTGGAAGAAAGGATAAGGAATCTCTGGTCTCCTGCGGCACAATGGCTCACTCTGCAATACCACAACTCTGGAGTCGTTGTGCATGTGCTTCGGTACCCAGCCAGCAAGGATCACTCTCTTGCCCTGTTTACCAACGGCCCCTTGCACTTCCTCCAAACTGACCGCCTAAGCAGATCTCCCCCACGGGGGAGCTGTGCGGACCCGGCGAATCACCTGAAAAGCATCTTCACTGTTAAAAGTTTTTTGTTTTGTTTTTTTTACTACCGGCTCAGCAACATTCTGTAATCAGCTCCTGCTGGCTGCCACTAGCCCCCCCCCCCGCAGAGCTGTACAGGTGATCCTACAGTGCATACTCAATTTCAATCAAGGAAAATCAATTGAAAAAGGCTTTCTCAGCCAATTTAAAAATCAATTGTTCTTCCAGTGAGTCCTAACCCAGGGATTCATGTCTCTCCAGCTGCTTAGACTGAGATACAGAAGGCTGAGGGAGGAACCAGCTGCCTATCTAGGGGGAGGTCATGAAAATCATGACATGCTCCAAGCTGGTAGTGGGGCGTGAATACCCAAAGGTGCCAGGACTGGACTGGAGTAACAAAATGGAATTAATGTTAAGCTCCGAACTTTTTTCCCCGCTCTAAATCCACCCTCCTTGCCACCCACTTTTCATGCTCCAAAATTTAGGAGTCAAGGTCATTTTAAGAAAATATTTAGGCACCTAACCCTAATGCATTGTCAAGTGTAGCAAGTTTTGTAAATAGTTTACCCCTGTTAGCCATGTTTTTTGCCCTGTTATCGGTAAACTCATACATGTTAACTGTACTGAGCATTTTTGTTCCATGTAAACCGCGCTGATGCTGAATAGTGCGGTATATAAGAGACTGTAAATAAATAAGGTAATTTAGGAGCATAACTCTCAAAGTTAAGAGCATAAATCCTAGGAATATTGGGCCCTAGGAACATAAACCGTTTGAATATTGGCCTCTTTTAGTTTTGAAACTCTACAAACTCGCATGGGCATCTCCTAGGAAGCTTCCATAACTCTATGGGCCTTGAAACTTGGAGGAACCCCACCCTGGAGGAATCCCATGGTTTGTATGATGGCCCAACATCTTTCAGATTGTCCAGCCCTGGAGAAGAGGGATGTATTGTGTTACCTCGGCATTTTAAATTAATTATGAAGAGGTCTTTGAACACAGCCAAGGCACTGATGGAGTGTCCATGGTAACCCCTCTTCCTGCACATTTTGAAGTATTTTTCAAACCCTGTATACCCTAAATGAATCCTTTTAAGGAAGCTGATACTCAGTAGACCGTCCCCTCCTCAGTATCTGCCATTATTCACAAAAGTAAAGCTTCAGAATGCAAAGGAAGAATTGCCATTCATATTTCTAACTGTCTTTCTCACCTCCTCTCTGAAGGGGATAGGAGGCACAGAAGGGTCCAGACGAAACATGTGGTCACACAGGAGCGCCCTCATGCACAGAGCCAGGCTGTCCACGTCCCTTGCCATTGGTCCTATCGCTAGGGGCACTGGAATTAAATAAGCAACAGGTGTTAATTAGTAAATTAGATAATATGGTTACAATATGGGCCTGATTCTGTGCTACGAATAGCGGAGATGGACGTCCCAATGGTTGTGTGAGGAAGTTAGACAGTGGCAGGAAAGGGGCGGCTCGGGGGCGAAGTCTGGGCTGGCGGTGGCGGTCGCTGGCCCTGGATGTACAGGGCCAATTCTAATGTCGGCCCTGTCCATCCAGAGCCAGCGACATGTGCGGGAAGTTATTCCACCTCCGAGGTGGAATAACTTCCCTGGATGTGGGTTTTTTTCAAAGCTGGGGTGCAGATGGGGCAGGGGGGGCCGGAGGACATTCCCCGCAGTCTGACCCTGGCCTTAGGAGGCCATATTGGGGGTCGGGTTGCAGGGAATAAGCTTTTTTTTCCAGCAGTTGGCATCGCGGCTCTTCAATGGAGCTGTAGTGCCACGGCTCCATTGAAGAGCCTTGACTGAGTTAGCCAGGGAGGTCTCATACGTGCAGGCCGGGCTGAATCGTAGTCCCTGCCTGCTCATACAGGACTGTTCGTGATTCTGATCCCACGAGCTCAGACCGGACATATAGCGGGGATCTACATCCGGAATGGAATGAGGCCTTATGTATTTAAAGAATTATATAGCCCAGGAATAATGTCCAACATGAACAGAACAGAGCAGAGGGGAGCTAAACAATAATATGCAGTGAAACAAAAATTAATTCTCATTTGTACTTTAAAATCAATGTGCGGGCTTGCATGTTCCGCCCAAACTGCACCCATGTACACGCCTACTGGAAAAGTACACAGCACTAAGCGAAAGCACATACAGTTACACTGGCCGCTATTTTATAAGAGGTCATATTTGCACATGACTAAAGGTAGCGTGAAAGTAGGTGCATTTTTACTGCTTAAAGTACGTACTCCATTAAAAAATTCGCTAAGAGGACAAATTTCAAAGCAATTTGGATGGGTAAAATGTGTTTTACCCATATTGGGTCCTTTTTACCAAGCATTTTTCCCATAGACACAAAATGAGAGAAGACGTTTAGTAAACAGGACCCATTAATCGGCCCTGTTTACTAAACCATCCTCCCTCAGTGCGGCTAAAAGCATGCGCATTGTGGAACGGCACAAGTATTTGCAGCCTCTTCAAGGGAAGTAGGTTTCAGCAAGAAAGGCAGATGTCTAGACTGCACTTTAAAAATCTCTGTGCACACACTTCCAGCAAACTTCTACCAGCAGAAAATGCAGTTGTCTAGGGTTGCCATCCATTTGGTTTTTATATGGCCAGGCCGACTGCTGGCAGAGGATTAAAACCAGCAGTGGAAAAGCCAGGCTTTTTGCCTGCTCTCTATTTCTCTCTCTCCTTGCCCCGCAGCCCCCGATCTCTCTCTTTCTCTCCTTGCTGCCTTTCGCTGCATCACATTTTCCCCCACTTCTGTCCAGCATTTAACCCCTCTCCCATTACTCCATTTTCAGCACCTCGTCTCCCCTCAAACCTCATTTTTTTCCGTGGCAGCAACAATTTAAAACCCCCCCGCGAACGATAAAGCCTGGCTGCGGCGTCTGCAGAGCCTCCGAGGAGTCCCAGACCATGCAATCCTGAAACCTCTTTCACGTCCTGCCCCCTCTGACACACACGTCCTGATGCTGAGGGGGCAGGATCGTGGAAGAGGTTTCAAGAGTGCATGGGCTGGGAGGCTCCGTGGACACGGCAGCCATGCTTTATTGTTCATAGGATTTTGTTTTTAATTGTTGCTGCCACACAAGGTTTAAGAGGAGAAGAGGTGCTGGCAAGGAAGAAATAGGGAGGGGGACGCTAGAGGAGGGTAGGGGGAGAGAGAAAGAAGAGGGATGTATTGTGCTGGATGGGGGAGGTGGAAGATATGTTGGACATGGGGCTGATAGACAAGGGTAGATACTAAGGGATGCCAGTGCTTCAAGGGGGGCTGGGGATTGGGGATCAGCTCCAGAAATAGAACTAATCCTGGGACTGGGAGTCAACACAGGGACTGGGAGGTTAACGCAGGGACAGGGAGGTGGGGGCTGGGGATTAGTGCAGGGAGAAGGGGTCTTAGGTATGAAATAGGGTCTGGAACTGGAAAACGGAACTGATGGCTGACATGGGGGCTGGAGATGGAAGAAGAGGGAAGCTGCTAAGGGTGTGGATAGGAGAAGGAGTCTGACGCTAGGACTGGGAAAAGGGAGCCAGGAGTAAGGTCTGCTGTTGGGGCTGGGATCAGGGACACAGGAGGGGGGGAATTTTGGGCAGGGGGGATAGGGACAAAGATAAGAGGAGAGATGGACATGGGGAATAGAGACATTGTGGGCTTGAAGGGAGGGATAGGCAAATACTGGATGGAGGAGGGGAAACAGGACGTGGAGAGGGAGAGATACAGTCCCATGGGGGATGGAGGGGGAGAGTTAGTGAAAGACTAAGAAATAAGAGGCTGGGAATGGAAAGAGAGCTGGGACATTGGAGGGTTGGGGTGAGGTAAAGAGTGAAATCGAGGACTGGTAGGTATGGAGAAAGAGTGAAATCTGGATAGAGAAGCAGAAAAATAAATGGAAGAAAATTGAAAGGAGGAGATCAGTGTTAAAAACTGATTTAAGGGAGGAAGTGAAGACAGGCAAGGGAGGAAAGAGAAGAAATGGCAAATGGAGATGAGACCATGAAAAAAGAACTAAGAGAAGACAGAGGAAAACAAAAAACAGAGACTGGGACCAACACAGTTAGAAACATAAAATGACCAACAACCAAGGTAGAAAAAATAATTTTATTTTCAGTTTTATGATTGGAAAATGTTGGTGTTTGGAAAGTACATCTGCCAGGAGTCAAGAATGATGTTGGAAATGGCTGGAGCCTATCCTAGGGCAAATATTTGAGGGGACCCTAAAGCTCACTAGCAAGCTGTGCCTTTTAGACAGATCTGAGGCCCTCTCTGGCTTGTGAGCCCAGGACAATTGCCCTGGTTGCATCCCTCCCAATGCCAACCTTGACATCTGCTGTCTTTTATTTTGTACAATACAGGGGGAAATGCATTTCTGTTTCTCTTGTGTTGTACTACATGCAGCGTCTGGCTTTCTGAGGTTTTAGTTAATTTTCGTCTACATATTTCTCTTTTCATTTTGTGGTCACTTATTGGTGAAGACCTGTCTGTACTGTGTGTGTGTGTGACCGATGCTGGGTATTCTGTTAGTATGGAATTTCTGTTTAAGAAGGTGTGGCAATCAGGCTTGTTCAGCTTGCATATTGCCCTCTCTGCTTTTATTTTTTGGGGGGCGGGTCATGGGCAGGGCAAGGGCGGGATGGGATTGGTATGGGAGGAGCAGAGCTAGCCACAGGTGGTGGGTTTTTCTCTTTCAAAAAGTTGGCAATTCTAAGGTGGCCATGTGTGCTTGGATCCAGAGGCAGGTTTCAGAGGGAGAATAAACAAATAGGTTCACTTTGAGAATTGATGTGAAGCTTGCAGATAAAAAGTACATGTGGCCTTTGTCCCAAAGCAGACATTTCTAAAGTGGCCATCTATTTCAAACTACTGAAGGACACAACCAAAAGGTTTATAGAGCAACTTAAGAACATAAGAAAGGCCATGCAAACTTTATAAAATGCACGCATACACCTGCAATTTACACCTGCTCTCGAGCAGACTTAACGCTCTTGCCGGCAATCTAGGTGTGATTTCTGCAGGAATTTGCACTGGTATTTTCTAAAGGCAAGTAGGTTCCTTCCTGCACTATTAACCTAGGTGCCCTGTTATGAAATGACCCCCGATATACACAAATATACAGTGCTTTACCTGATAATAACCCCTGCAAGGGAGAAGGCACACCAATAAGGCTATGGGAGACAAAGCAAAGGAACATAGTAAGTGACAAGACACAGAGAGACATTTTCGTAATCTGACTGATGCAGAATATTGCACAAAATGAACAATGCAATGTCAAATGAAGCAAGCGGCCACCGTAAACCCTGCCTATGGAGAATACGAAAAGCAACCATAGGGTCCATTTTCAGCCGGTGTGTATTAATTAAAGGGCAGGCACTGGCACTTAAATTAAAGCATATATTTAGCACTGCTCTCCTTATAGGAGGTGGTACTGAATATACATGTAGTGTGCGGGCACTATCATTTAGGGGGTCATTGTCTGCATGTTTTCACATGCGTGATTCATGCCTCGTTTATAAAGTAGAGTATGCATGTGCTCTACTTTATAAAATAGGGGCCTGAGTGGCTGAAATGCATGAAACTTAAGGCGTGAGCACTTTTGCCAGCCCTATGACTGGTATAAATTCCTGCCCCTAGGCTTTTCAAGAGTCTGTATGAATTAGAGCATTTTGAAAAAATCACGGGTGTAAAATTAAGCGCCATCCAAGTTCTGCCCAGTCGCTGCCCCTGGGCACATCTGCTCATCTACAGTTCTGTGCACTATGCTTACCTCAGGCTTGTCTTAGAAATTCTTCTGTAGCTCCCTCCATTAAGAATGCTGGGAACTCTATCCCACGTGCTAGGATAACGTTACCAGTTGACCCTGTTTTTCGAGGATTGTCTCTAATTTTACAGCTTTGTCCCCAGTTCCCACCCATTTGGCAGCTTCCTGGTTGACTGATTCCAGGATTGGGGACAGAGAAGGTAGAAAAAAAGTTTGTTCTCAATTTAGTGAGTCGAATATGTCAATTTTCAGAATTTAGATCCAGTATCTTTGTACAAGTATTTTGTACAGTACGGGAGAAACCGTTACTGTTTCTATTTCTCTGACGATTTGTCTGCTTGGAAGTGATAGTTTGCTGCCATGGAATGGATGAGGGGGCAGGGTAATGACGCTTCTTCCAAAAGGCAGCAGAACGTTAAACGACTACTGCAACACTTACCATTGGCCTCTATGTTTTCAGTGGCAGAAAGATTTCCCAAATGGTCACGAAAGCAGAATCAAAATGGACTATCACCAACTTGAAGAACTAGGAGAAGGGGACTGCTACCTCCGGAGAGAGATCTGCAATTGTGAGTATATACTTCTGGGAATTTTTCTGAAGGGGCTTCTTTGAATTAAAGCTGATTAATCTGTGAACCCAGTGTATTTGTTAAATCAGTCAGGGCCTAGTAGCAGCAGCTTAAGTTTAAATTTAAAACACAGAAGAGAGCTTTCTGGTTAGATTTCAAACCCAGCAGAGAGCTTGTAGTTTAAATTTAATACTCACTCAGGGCCTAGTAGCAGCAAAGTGCTTTTAGTTTAAATTTAAAACACAGAAGAGAGCTTTCTGGCTAAATTTAGAACCCAGCAGAGAGCTTCTAGTTTAAATTTCATAATAAGTCAGAGCCTAGCAGCACCAAAGAGCTTTAATTTAAATCAAATCAGAATATAACTTAGCATAAAAGGCAAAACAGGATCAGTACTCTTTGAGCAACAAATAAAGTCTTCTAGAGACCTTTAAAAAGAGGCCTTCTACCTAGGGGGCAAGAGACCTGTGAAACGTTTTCAATAGGTGTTAAAGCCAGGTGGCAGGTCAAAAGGCCATTTTGAAAGACTCCTTCTATCCAAGCAAGGACTGTTAATCACCCAGGAAGTTGGTCACAGCTTACCTCAGAAGCACAGGACAGGGTACTGTGTAGCAGCCCTCTTTTAATAAGTCTTATTTCCCTCCCTCCCTCCCCAACACCCACGCAGCCCTAGGATAATCGTAGCTTTATAGGTACTTACACATCTTAAAGGAAAGGAGGTGCTTTCAGGTGCAGCTCATTCTCCAAATCAGTCATATACTAAGGACCTGAGATTAATTAAGCTTCAGGTGAACAAGGCCTATTAAACGTATTAGGTACAATTTTATTAGTAGAAGTATCCATAGCAACCCTTAGTAAGTAAAGAACTTAAAGATCTAAACAAAAGCTTAAAACTAAGATGCAGACAGCAGTCCAGCAGCAAAATGGGGGCTTTCCAGTATCTTGCATTGAGTGTCATGTGTATGATTTTCTCCCAGTTGGTGAGAGGTCTTACGTGTGCACTAGGTGCAAGGAGCTCTTTGCTCTAAGGGAATGAGTCTGTTCTCTAACGGCTAGAGTAGCAGACTTGGAAGACATAAGAAAGACAGAGAGGTAAATAGACGAGACCTACAGGGACATAGTCCTGAAGTCCCACCTCCAGTCTGGCAGCATCCCTGTTGCCATGGAGGAGAGAGGTCACGTGACAGGAGAGCATCACCCTGGTGTGGCAGGAAGTGATCCTGTAACTAGGACCTGTCCTCCAGGTGATGTAAAACCCTCTCGCACCGAGGAGGTTTCTCCAGGGCCATGTGCCCATGAAGGAAGGGTTAGGACAGCCGTTATAGTTGGTGATTCGATCATTAGGCATTTAAGAATCTATTGTAAATAATTGAAAATATTTGTTAATTATTAATCCCTGTTATCCATGTTTTTATTCCCTGTTCCTTGTAAACTTAACATTTGTTCTATGTTTAAGTACAAAATTGTTAAAATGTAAACCGCGCTGATATCAAAAGTGCGGTATATAAAAACTGTTAAATAAATAAAAATAAATAAATGTAGATAGCTAGGTGGTTGGTGGACGTGAGAATCGCCTGGTAACATGCATGCCTGCCTGGTGCAAAGGTAGAGGACCTCTTTTTTTTTTTTTTTTTTATACACATTTATATACCGCATCTTCCACAGATCAGTTGCGGTTTACAGAGAACAAAACTTAACACTTGACAACGCAAGTTGTTTTACAAGGAACGTCAATGTTAGTATAATTAACCGAATATAAATTTACAAGGAACGTCATAATATAATTCTAACAATGTGAACAGAACATAACAGAATAAACTATTTACAGATATATATATATATAGATGTGTATACACACATAAAAATATATATACATATACACACATACATACATATATATATACATATATATATATATATATATATACATATACATATACACATATGCCTACAATACACATACATACACCTATGGGAGTAAAAGGGCATAAGATGTGGGGTCATCAAGGGGCGTAACTATAAGAGCTGTGTTGGGTGAAAGGATTTTAATTGGAACAGCCAGAAGCCTGTTTAGCCTTTATCTAAAGCAGGTGGGAGAGTCTCTGTGTTGTTATAGTATTTGGTGAACAGATGAGTTTTCAAATTCTTGCGGAGTTCCGTGATCTCGGTTAGTGTTCGTAGCTCCTCGGGGAGGGAATTCCAGATGGTGGGGGCTACGTGGGAAAATGCTCTGTGGTTTGTTGATTTGTGAGCTCTTGTGTAATCTTTTGGGGTTTTTAGTTTGTTTAATTGGCCTTTTCTTTGTGTAGGTTTAGGTGGTTCATTGTGTATTAGGTTGCATAGTGTGGTTGGAGCTAAATCGTATAAGGCTTTGAATGAAGTAATTATTATTTTGTAAATTATTCTGCTTTGAATTGGAAGCCAATGGAGGGAAGCTAGTATTGGTGTTATGTGTTGGAGTGAGTTAACTTTCAATATAATTCTTGCAGCTGCATTTTGTGCTAATTGTATACGTTTGATGTTTTGTTTTGATATGCCCATGAGTATTATATTGGCAAAATCAAAGTGAGGAGTTATAGTAGCCTGGATTATATTAATGAAATCTTGTGAGAATACAAGAGGACGTAGTTGTTTGAGCGTTTTTAGTTTGAAGTAAATTTTCTTTATCGTATTGCTGATGTGAGTTTCCATGGTGAGATGTGTGTCTAGTATAATGCCTAGGTATCTTATTTCATTTTTTATTTTTTATTTGCGCCACCTAGATAAGGTCTTAGATAGTGCTGGGGAGGAGTCTGCTGTCTTGGTACATGTCGGTACCAATGACATAGGAAAATGTGGTAGGGAGGTTCTAGAGGCTAAATTTAGGCTTTTAGGTAGGAAGTTGAAATCCAGAACTTCCAGGGTAGTGTTCTCCAAAATGCTTCCCGTTCCATGCGCAGGACCCAAAAGATAGGCAGAGCTCCGGAGTCTCAATACGTGGATGAGACGGTGCATGGATGAGGGTTTTGGATTTGTTAGGAACTGGGGAACATTCTGGGGAAAGGAGGGGCTCTTCCGAAGGGATGGGCTTCACCTTAACCAGGATGGAATCAGGCTGCTGGCATTAACCTTTAAAAAGGAGATAGAGCAGCTTTTAAACTAGAAAATAGGGGAAAGCCGACAGTCGCACAAGAGCACATGGTTCGGAAGAATGTATCCCTGAAGGATACTACCAAAAGCAGAGAGGTTCCAAAAAAGACTAAAGTATTTATATTCTCTTATATACTGTGCTATTCTGCATCAGTGCAGTTTACATTGAACAAACTGAAATTACATTGAACAGGGCATTATAACTTGGAGATAACTATTTTACAGGGAACATGAGCTATGGAGGTTTAAGTGGCTTGCCCAAGACCACAAGGAGCACCTGTGGGACTAGAAACCCCAGTCCTTCCAGCCCAATGTTGCTGTCCTCTAGTGGGATTTGAACCTCTGACCTTCTGGCCTAAAGTACCTTGCCCCAACCACTAGGCCACTCCTCCACTCTGAAAATAGCCCAAATGCCCTTGAGTATGGAGCAGACAGAGCTTAAAGATTCCAAATTACCCATGCCTAGCAATAGCCAAATTAATATGAATAAAATGCAGTCTCTAAAATGCTTGTATGCAAATGCTAGAAGTCTAAAAAATAAGATGGAAGAGTTAGAATATATAGCACTAAATGAGAGGTTAGATATGATTGGAATATCAGAGACATGGTGGAAGGAGGACAACCAGTGGGACTATATCGTTGCGCTCAGGGCGGCCCAAGGGGGGTGCGGGGCCATGTGCGGAGACTGGGTGCTGGGTCTCATTTGCATACAGGACCTCATTTGCATAAATATTTGCATAATGTTACCATACATTAACTTTTAGTAAACATGCCTCTTAATGAGTGTATGGACATGGATAAAGAAAGACTAAAAGATTTCTACATTACTATAATCCAGTGCCAACCGCCAGACACATTAGGAACTACTACAAACACTGCCCATTTAGAACCCATAGCAAACCCGCCGTATCCTAACAACACTACCAGGACTCACAAAGCACCATATCCTACCTATCAAAAGGCAACACTGCAAATATTAAACCAATACATTTCAGAGAATAACAATACATGACCTACTGGGGAAAGAGAACAAGTGGCAATGTCAAATAGGAATTATATAAACAGAATACCTCAGCTCAGTTACACATGCAGAACATAGACCATCACCAAACAAGGAATCACAATTTAGAAACAGGAAGACAATAATTAAACTGGGAATCCCAAAAGCCAAACTTTGGAATGTACAACACTGTAGAAATAAAACTATACATTAATTTGCTCTTGTACTAAACAAAGCGCAGAGTTAATGATGCACATTTACCAGAGCTGACATATTCCAATTAATAAATTCAAAATAAAGAGATATCTTTGTACCTTTTGTGCATTTTTTTCAGCTGCAATTGCTCCAGCCACTTTCTTCTGGTTTCTTCATGTCTTCTGCTAACTCTCCATTGTCTGCTATCCATTTGTCCTTTCTTCTCTCTTCTAGTTTTTTTCCATTCTCTTTCTACATCTGCTTTAACATACTAATCATAAGAACATAAGAACATAATATATGCCATACTGGGTCAGACCAAGGTCCATCAAGCCCAGTATCCTGTTTCCAACAGTGGCCAATCTAGGTCATACGTACCTAGCAGTTTCCCCATAAGACACAGGTTTTTTTCCATTCTCTTTCTACATCTGCTTTAACATACTAATCTTTCTCCTTTTGCTCTTTCCTCATTCCTATGTCATCCACTCAAATTTTACCCCTCCATCCTCAATCCCCACTTACTCTCCCAATACCCGGCCAATTGTAGATTTTTCTTGCCTCCCACACAAAATATTCTTTCCCCTCTCCATTTTACTCTCCCAGCCCCATCCCATTCTAATCCTCCCCCAACATCAGCTCCCTTCTAGTTCCAGCCCCACCCAGCATCCACTCCCTTCTAGTCCCCGCATCAGCCCATTTCCAATCCTATCCTAGCCCCACCATCAGCCCATTTCCAATCCCAGCCCCCAATCAGCCCATTTCTAGTCCTTTCCTAGCCCCACCATCAGCCCATGTCAAATCCTAGCTCCCCTCCACTCAGCCCATTTCCAATCCAAGCCCCCCATGAGCCTACTTCCAGTTCTAGCCCCTCCATGAGTCCATTTTAATCCAAGCCCCCACCACAGCCCATTTCCAATCTTAGCACGCCCCAACAGCCCATTTCCAGTCCTATTCTAGCCCCTCCATCAGCCCATTTCCTGTCCTAGCCCCCCCCCCCCCCACTCAGCCCATTTCCATTCCTAGCTGGAGGGAGGAGTGGTCTAATGGTTAGGACAAGGTACTTCAGGCCGGAGGGCCAGGGGTTCAAGTCCCACCTGGGGACAGCAATCTCAGGCCGGAGGGACTGGGATTTCTAGTCCTATAGGCACTCCTTGTAGTCTTGGGCAAGCCACTTAACCCTCCATTGCCCATGTTCCCTGTAAGTATTAGTGTATGTGTCTCATATCCCCTCGTGTTAAATGTATCTCCCAATTGACCGCTTTGACCCGGTGAAAAGCGGGATATAAATACAGCTAAATAAATAAATAAATAGCTCCCTCCCCTCAAAGCCCTTTTTCATTCCAAGCCCCCCTCCCCATCAGCTATTTGCAGTTCAAGCCCTCCCTTCCACTCAGCCCATTTCCATTCCAAGACCCCGTACCCATCAGCTATTTGCAGTTTAAGCCCTCCTTCCACTCAGTCCATTTCCAGTCCTAGCAACCCCCCCAGGTCATTTCCAGTATTAGCCCCCCCACAGCCCATTACCAGTCATAATCCCCCATCACCCATTTCCAGTCCTAGCCCCCCCCCATAGCCCATTACTAGTCCTAACCCCCCATCAGCCCATTTCCAGTCTTAGCCCCCCCATAGCCCATACGTCCTAACCCCCTATCACCCATTTCCAGTCCTAGCCCCCCATCAGCCCATTTCCAGTCTTAGCCCCCCCATAGCCCATTACCAGTCCTAACCCCCCTTCGCCCATTACGTCCTAACCCCCCATCAGCCCATTACCAGTCTTAGCCCCCTCACAGCCGATTTCCAGTCTTAGACCCCCCCATAGCCCATTACCAGTCCTAGCCCCCCCATCAGCCCATTTCCAGTCCTAGCCCCCCCCATAACCCATTACCAGTCCTAAACCTCACCATCAGCCCACTTCCAGTCTTAGCCCCCCATAGCCCATTACCAGTCCTAACCCTCCCCCATCAGCCCACTTCCAATCTTAGCCCCCCCATAGCCCATTAATAGTCCTAACCCCCCCATCACCCATTTCCAGTGTTAGCCCCTCCATAGCCCATTACCAGTCCTAACCCCCCATAAGCCCATTTCAAGTCTTTGCCCCCCCCCCCATAGCCCATTACCATTCCTAACCCCCCATAACCCATTACCAGTCCTAAACCTCCCCATCAGCCCACTTCCAGTCTTAGCCCCCCCCCCTAGCCCATTACTAGTCCTAACCCTCCCCCATCAGTCCACTTCTAGTCTTAGCCCTCCCCCCATAGCCCATTACCGGTCCTAACCCCCCTCCCCCCATCATCCCAAGTAGATTAAAAAAAAATTGGCTGCTGCTGCTGCTTCTGCCGTGGCAGCGGCAGACTCAAGCGTTCTGCCGCGGGGCCCCCCCTGCCCGGCAGAGCCTCCCTGCAGCATCTGCTAACTCCGGAGTCCCAAAGTGCAGACTTTCAGAGCCACAAGAGTTTCCCTTTCTCGTAGCTCTGTTAATCCCGCCGGGGCTGATGGGATTTCCCATCATCCTCGGCGGGCTTAACAGAGCCACGAGAGGTCAGAGAAGCTCTCCCTTCACGGCTCTGAAAGAAGCCCGCGCTTTGGGACTCCGGAGCTAGCTGATGCTGCAGGGAGTCTCTGCCGGGCAGGGGGGGCCCCGCGGCGGAACGCTTGATTCTGCCGCTGCCACGGCAGAAGCAGCAGCAGCAGCCAGTTTTTTTTTTTAATCTACTTGGGATGATGGAGAATGTTTTTTGTGCAGGGCCCCCTGAAACGCGGGGCCCTGGGCAAAAAAACATTCTTGCTCAATGGATGGGCCGGCCCTGGTTGCGCTCTATGTTAGAGAGGGCATCGAGTCAGAAAGGATTAAAGTTTTGCAGGAAACAAAATTTGCTGTAGAATCTCTGGATTGAAATTCCATGTAAAAAGGGGACGGCGATGGCAGTGGGGGTGTACTATCAACCGCTTGGCCAGAATGAACAAATGAATGATGAAATGCTCAAAGAAATCAAGGAAGCTAACAAAAGTTACAGCACAGTAATAATAATGGGTGATTTCAATTACCCTGGTATCGACTGGGTCAGTGTCACGGCAGGACATGCTAGGGAGATAAAGTTCCTAGATGAAATAAATGACTGCTTCTTGGAGCAACTGGTTCATGAACCGACCAGAGGGGAAGCCATATTGGACCTCGTGCTTAGTGGAAAACCAGATCTGGTGCAAGAGATAAGGGTGTTGGGACCACTTGGCAATAGTGATTACAGCATGATTGCGTTTGATTTAATTAGTGGAGGAGGGATGGTAAGGAAATCCACAGTACTACCTTTTAACTTTTGAAAGGGAGACTATGATAAAATGAGGAAAATAGTTAAGAATAAACTAAAGGGAACAGTTGCAAACGTTAAAGACTTACATCAAGCTTGGGTGTTGTTTAAAAATACTATCTTGGAAGCCCAGACCAGCTGTATTCCACGCTTTAAGAAAAGTGGAAGGAAATCCAAAAATTGCCAGCATGGTTTAAAGGTGAGGTCAGAGAGGCTGCTGTTGCCAAAAAAGCATCTTTCAGGAAATGGGAAAAAGAGCCAAATGACGAAACCTGGAAACAGCACAAGCACTGGCAAGTTAAATGCAAGACATTGAAAAGGCAGGCAAAGGGAGAATTTGAGGAGAAGCTTGCTGCGGAAGCAAAAACGCGTAATAAAGACTTTTTCAAGTACATTCGTAGCAAAAAACCTGTGAGAGAGTAAGTTGGTCTATTAGATGATAGAGGGGTTAAAGGGCACTAAGAGGCGACAAGGTGATAGCGGAGAGACTGAATGAATTCTTTGCTTCGGTCTTTACTGAGGAAGATGTAGGGATGTTACCCATGACTGAAATGGTATTTAAAGATGCGGAAGAATTGAAGGAAATATTGATACATCTGGAAGATGTATTACAACAATTTGATAAACTGAAGAGTAGTAAATCACCTGGACCGGATGATATACATCCAAGGGTGTTCAAAGAACTGAAATATGAGTTTTCAGACCTGCTATTAGTAATCAGTGAACTATCATTAAAATCATCTGTAATACCTGAAGATTGGAGGATGGTGAACGTAACGCCAATTTTTAAAAAGGGTTCCAGGGGTGATCCGGGAAACTACAGACCAGTGAGCCTGACGTCAGTACCGGGAAAAATGGTAGAAACCATCATAAAGAACAAAATTGCTGAACATGTAGATAGTCATGGCTTAATGGGAGACAGCCAACATGGCTTTAGACAAGGAAGATCTTGTCTTACTAATCTGTTATGTTTTTTTGAAGGTGTGAATGAACAGGTAGACAAAGTTGAGTCGGTTGATATAGTGCAAGCACGTCCAACTTTGAACAGGTCGTGATCTACTTTTTCCGGCCAAAAGTGCCGGTGATATACCACCATGAAAATTAAGTTTCAAATTAGTTTCAAATTACATTTTAACCCAATAAAGTTGGAGGATTCCCCCCCACCCCACATTTTTAATGAACCTTCTGTCATTTACTTGGATGTGATCAGCGGTTAAGCAAATTAAGCCAAAACAAAACAGAGAGACGAAGATCCAGTAAGAACTGCGAGGGGAAATGGAAAGTACATTTTTTCTTAAAGTTTTATTGAGTAATAAGTTTCTTTAACTGTCTTAATAACTTTCTTTAACTTTTACTGAGTAATTTGTGTTAAATTTAGGTTTAGTATTGATCCAGGCTGATCTTGCACAATCTTTAATATTTTGCTCTTGCTCATTAGTGAGACATCTGAGCCTGCATTTCATCCACCAGCTTTTTGAAGATGGGTGAATATTGCATGAGGGCCAGTCTCAGGGAATCCTGGAGATGTTCATCTGTCATGTTGGAACGTTGTATACTCTTTGTCATTTTCAGATGGGAAAACGCAGATTCACACAAATAAGTTGAACCATAACAGGAGTGTACAGCTTCATTGCATCTTCTCAAGTTGGGAAATTTGTCTCTAGGCACTATCTTCCAAAACGATTCTTGCTCAGCACGGGTCTTGAGAAAAATGTCATTTTTAAGGGCTAATATTTCGTTTTCAAGAGATGCCTTGTTCAATGAGTAATTTTTACTGATAGCAGCTGCAGTTTCTTTAATGTCCACATCTACTTTGAATGGGTATGACAAGTACTCCACAACTGATCCAATTTTTTGGAAGTCACAGAATCTATTTTCGAATTCCTGGATAACAGAACAGATTTCTGTCACATACTTTTCATTCTGAAAAACAAATATTGGCATTGTCCCAGATGGTCCTGCGTATTAGGAAAATGATCAAAAGTGTTGTTTGTAAGGTCAGTCATCATTAGCTCAAATTTGTTCTTGTAGGATGAAACTGTACTCATGGAAGATTACACGTTGTCACAAAAGAATGGAAAGAACTGAATATTTCCTGACCGGTATTTCTCCCTTTTAAAGAAATCATTCCAAGTAGTTCTTCTTTAACATTGAAGTCTTCAAAAACCATCTGGACTAAAGTCTTCAAAAACCATCCAGATAAAGACTAGTAACTGGGCTATGTCTCTTATGTCTGTAGATTCATCCAGTTGGAGTGAGAAAGCAACACAATTTGAAACATCCTCCAACAATTGTTCAGTTGTGTCTCCACACATCTTTTCTATTTGCCGCATGACGGTGTTTCTTGACAATTGTACATCTTGAATAGCAGCTATGATCTCTTTCTTATTTTTAAATCCTTCAAAAATATTGTCAGCTGCTTCAAGAAAACAATCTTTTACAAATTCCCCTTCAGTGAAAGGTTTGCATTTCTTTGCGATCAGGTTGCTGACCTTGAAGGATGCTATGGTTGCATTGACCGAATGTGACCTTGGCTTTGTCATCAACTGTTGCTGAGTAGCCAATTTTGATTTAAGTTCTTTGAGCTTCAGTTTACGAATTTCACTTTTGGGTGGAAAATCAGCATCAAACTTATTGCTATGCAGAGCCTTATGACGATGTTCCAGATTACCCTTTTTGGGCAAGGATACTGGGGCATTACAAATTAGACAACACCACTTGTTTTTCACCATGATGAAGAAGTAGTCCATTTCCCATTCATCATGAAAGTGGTAGGTTTTGCTCTTCTTTGGAACACTCATCTTCATTATACTGGGGTGGCTGGATGTAAGAAGGCCAAATCTGTTAAGTTAGTATAAACACTGGCTGAATCTGGTCCAAAACTGTCACTGTCCCAAAGTATTAAAGATCAACAGGAACTGAAGACCTCTGGATGATGTGCAATACAAGGACTGGAGATGCCAAAACCACACATGCCGTTCTAAAAGTAAAAATAAGAATTCATCATACTGGCACCAATAACACAGGTACACTAAAAAAATTGTTTTTTAAACTGCCTCTAATGTTTCGATTGATTTTTACGTTTTTTGGTGCGCTGAATTCAAATCTGGTAACCAATTTGCTCCATCACGTACAGATTTTTTGCTACATTGGGTTAGCAGTTTGAGGTGAACGTTTCAGATTGAGTGCGATCGAGATAAAAGTTTTTTGGATGAATTCTTTATACTAATTGTTTAGTAGTTATTCAAATAAGAATAAAGAAAATTGTAACAAGGCAGCACATAAGAATAGAGTAATGTCAACAAAACACACTGTGATGGTAGCAAAATTGTCTGCACTTAAAACAGCCACATACATGTGCACAAACATTGAGCATATAAGAGCGAGGTTAGACACAAAGCAAAGCAAAGAAATGTGCAAAAAAATGTTGTACAGGTATGTATGTAAGAATAGAAAACGCAAACCGCACCATTGCAATACATGAAGATAAACACCCGATGGTGTGAAAATAAAATTCTAATAAATGAGATCCGACACTGTGGTAATAACTAGCAAATTTTTATTTCAAAGTTTAGTAAAAACACGATATTTGTCAACACAGTTTAGATTTTAAAGTCATTCTTGGGTTAATTAATCTCCTGGTGGGCCCGTTTCTTCTTCCCCCGAATGCTTCTCTTGGTGCGCTGCTTGGCGTATTTTTCATCTGGGGTTTCCCGCAGCAGCAACCAGCAGAAATCAGCCATCATAGTGGTGTTCCATCTTCCTTGGTACCTTCTCTCTGCGTCCTTGATGTCCTGGTGAAACCTTTCACCTTGTTCTTCACTGTACGCGCCCAAGTTTTCGGGAAAGTAGTTCACATGGGAGTGCAAGAAATGGACTTTCAGGCTCATGTTACAGCCTTGTTCTTTGAAGGCATTGAGCATCCTGGCAACAATATCCTTATAGTTCTCATCCCGCCTGTTCCCCAAGAATTTGAGAACAACATCCTTGAAGGAATCCCAGGCTTCTTTTTCCTTCTCAGACATCGTTTCAGCGAATGCTCCATCTGAAATGAGTTTCCTTATATCAGGGCCAACAAACACTCCTTCCTTTAGCTTTGCTTCAGAAAGTCGGGGGAACTTTGAGCAAAGGTACCGAAAGCACTCACCATCTTTTGGAAGGGACTTGATGAATTGCTTAATGAGACCCAACTTAATGTGGAGAGGTGGTAATAGAATTTTATCACGAGGTACCAAGCTCTCATGAAGAACATTTTTCTCACCGGGTCTCAAATACTCCCGAATTGGCCAGTCTTTTTTCCCCCAGTGTAGGTCGCGGGCCCGGCTATCCCACAAGCAAAGGAAGCAGGGATATTTGGTGAAACCGGATTGCTGCCCTAATAGCATGGATAGAATTTTAAAGTCTCCACAAATCATCCACTTATGCTCATCATAACGAATCTTCTGAAGAATCAGGGCCAAATTCTCGTATTTTTCTTGGAGAATAACAGAGTGAGCAATAGGAACTGAAGCGAATGTGTTGCCATTATGAAGAAGAACACCTTTTATGCTGTCTTTTGACGAATCAATGAACAGCCGCCATTCAGCAGGATCATACTTGAGTTTAAACTTTTCCATCACTCCGTATATATCGTTGCAAAATACCAAATCTTCCTCTTTGCTGAAATACTTCAAAAATTGTGTCTCACGGTTGCGGTACCAATAAAAAGTTGTTCCTGGTGACAATAGATTTTTCTGTTTAAGCCGAGAACCTAGCAGTTGGGCAGCATCTTTTGGGAGTCCTAAATCCCGGACTAAATCATTCAATTCAGCTTGAGAGAAAAGTTCAGGTTTCGGATCTGGTTCAGTTTCAAACTCGGAAGTACTGGACTCATCGAGAAAAGCCATCTGATGAGTCTCATCATGATCAGAACCGTCCACACAAATATGATCCAAAGATTTTGGTGGTTCAGGCACAGGTACTTCGTTGCTATGAGGCATAGGCCTAATTGCTGAGGGAAGGTTGGGGTAACTTATTACATTCTTATTTTTTAAGTTGTATCCCTTCACAATGCAAGAGCAAAAATAGCAGTCACTGCTGTGGTCTCTTTGTTCACGCCACATCATAGGTATTCCGAAACGAAATGCTTGTTTTTTACCTTTCATCCATAAGCGTAGATCTTCCTCACATGTCTTGCACACTTTGTGAGGAGCCCACGGTTTGTCTTGATCGCCTAACTTCAAACCGAAATAGGCGAAATATACTTTTTTAATAAATGCAGAAATGTTCCTCTGCCACTTTTTCACGGTATATTCCCCACAAATAAAACAAAAACTGTCCGGAGAGTTGACGCAACCTCTGGCTCTGTGAGCCATCACAAATACACAGCACTGCAAACTACAACTGTAGTGAACCACTTCGGAATAAAGCTGGATTACGACTGAGCAAACAAAAGGTAATAATGAACTTGCAAGAAACTGAAATTTGACAGGAACGTTCATGTCGCAACCACCGTGTTTGAGCGAGCGAACGAGGCGAGGCGAACAGGAAAGAACATGCGCCAGCGCGAGTACTGGATTTAGCCCCCCGCCTCCCAATTGTCCTGTTAATGTATAAAATGAATACAAAACACTCTAAAATATCATGAGGGAGTGTTTCTAGTTAGTTAACCATTACAACCTCTATTTGGGGCCAAGAAAATAAACTGCAGTCGGCTAAAAAGAAATTATGTGAACATTCCTTATATGGGTAAGAAATCTAATTTTGCAAGAAAACGTGACGTGATGGAACATTTTGGCTATTTTTCCTGGATTCAGCACCCCAAAATCTATAGGAATCAGTTGCAAAACTGGAGGCAGTTTTTTGGTAGTGTACCTGTGTAATAAAATACCACCAAACAATCAAACAAACTCAAACACCTTTCCAGCAAACCAGATAAAATCAAATACCGCCAAACAAGTTCAAATACCACCACACGCGATTTAATAAATTCTGCACACAATGTAGAATCAATGCAAAGGCAAGGCAAAATAAAGTTGCAGTGTAGAATCAACACAAAGGCTAGGCAAAATAAAATTGCAGAGACAAGCAAAAGTCACAGTGGTTTGAACAAATTCGAAGGCAAGACATATGCAAGTTAGAACAAAATTGGAAAAGCCTGCCAAAATCACCAAATTCTTGACACTTTGTTGTGTCTGCCCGAAAAAATTTAATGAAAGTGAACTATAAAGCGACCAATGACCAGCACATGACACAACTAATACGGTAAGTGTATTCAGGTAAAGCCCGGGCGAATGGATATCACCCGGTATATAACACACTTCTAAGGGGTGTTGGGGCAGGGGCAGGAATGGGTGATTCTGAGAGGCAGGAGACCAGATATGACGCTGGGCCTGTGGCGTCTCGTTGTGGGGCACGGGCAGTGGCCCCCTGGGGTACCCACAAACTATTGCCATGAAAACAACAAGCGCCCCCAATACACCCGCAGGCAAGATTCCCGCAGACAGGGAAAAAAGACAGGCAAAGGATCAGCAGTGATGGCAAGCCCTCGGCAGACGACCTGCCGGCACGAGCTCTCTCCTAGCGATGGGGCGAGCTGCTGGAGAGATGGAGCCAAGTGGGGCTGGCAATCTACCTCTGACCCCTCCACGATCTACAGGTAGATCGCGATCTACCTGTTGGACATGCCTGATAAAGTGTATTTGGACTTTCAGAAAGCCTTTGACAAGGTCCCTCATCAGAGACCTTTGGCAAAACTAAAGAGTCATGGGATAGGAGGCAGTGTACTATTGTGGATCAGGAACTGGTTAAAAAATAGAAAGTAAAGGGTAGAGCTAAATGGCAAATTTTCCCAATGGAGAAAGGTGAATAGTGATGTACCCCAGGGATCTGTGCTGGGTCCGCTGCTTTTTGACATATTCATAAATGACCTGGAAAAGGGAATAACGAGTGAGGTTATCAAATTTGCAGATGACACAAAACTATTTAAAATTGCTAAAACCCATGAGGATTATGGAAAATTGCAAGAGGATCTTGATAAATTGGAAGACTGGGCATCAAAATGGCAGATGAAATGTAATGTGGACAAGTGCAAAGTTATGCACCTAAGGAAGAACAACCCAAACTATGGTTACACAATGCAAGGTTCCACATTAGGAACCACCACCCAGGAAAGAGATTTAGGCGTCATTGTGGATACCATGTTAAAACCCTCCGTCCAGTGTGCAGCAGCGGCCAAAAGAGCAAATAGAATGCTAGGTATCATAAGGAAAGGAATGGAAAATAAAACAAAGGATATTATAATGCCTCTATATCGTTCCATGGTGAGACCGCACCTTGAATATTGTGTGCAATTCTGGTTGCTGTATCTTAAAAAGGATATGAAGAAATTAGGTCTTACCTGCTAATTGTCTTTCCTTGAGCTGTCTCCGGGCCAGTCCAGGGAATGATAGGGTAGTCAATCCCCCTTAGCAGCTGAGGACTGATGACTTCAAGTTTTCTTGAGAGGTGAAGCCACTCCCCCTGAGGTCACCAGCCAGTCTTCCCCTGACAAAGCAGATTACTATGAAAGCAGATTACTATGAAAGAACTGATAAACAAACACAACGTTAACCTGTCAAAACTGAAAATGCTCCATAGTCCCTTGGAAAAATGTAAGCGCATTAAAAGCAACGCAAATTTTTTTTTTTTCATTTATATTATAGATTAAAACATTAATGTCTTTCCCTGAGAAAGATCATGGGAGCCCCAACATACCCCACTCACCCGATTAATCCAATCTCTTATTACAATTGTACCTTTAATTACACTTGAACTTATAAAGGGGTGGGACCCTGTACTGGCCCGGAGACAGCTCAAGGAAAGACAATTAGCAGGTAAGACCTAATTTCTTCTTCCTTATCGCTTCTCCGGGCCAGTCCAGGGAATGATAGGGCAGTACCCAAGGAGTACCTAAACTCGGGAGGGACCCAACAGCCCCGCGATAAGGGCCGCCGTCCCTACTTTCGCATCTTCTCTGGCCTGAACGTCCAAACGGTAATGCTTTGTAAACGTATGCAATGAGGACCACATTGCTGCTTTACAGATATCCACTGGAGGAACAAAGGCAAATTCTGCCCATGAAGCCGCCTGAGCTCGAGTGGAATGAGCCTTCACACCCTCTGGGGGTGATTGCCCTTTGGCTTGATAAGCTGCTACAATAGCGGAGCGTACCCAGCGAGCAATTGTGGACTTTGACGCTGCCTGACCTTTATTGGGACCTGCATGCTGGACAAACAATCTATCTGTCTTCCGGAATGGTCTGGAAAGCTTAAGGTATGCTTTTAAAACCCGACCAAGATCCAACTTCTTGAGCGCTCGGTCTACCGGTGAATCTGACAAATTTGAAAACACAGGTAATGCCACCGACTGATTAACATGAAAAACCGACAGCACCTTAGGCAAAAAAGAAGGCAACGTCCGCAGTAATATCCGTTCCGGAAGAAATTGCAGATAAGGTTCCTGACAAGACAAAGCCTGTAAATCTGAAATTCTTCTTGCTGAACATAAAGCCACGAGAAACGCAGTCTTCCAAGAACACTCACGTAAAGATCGTGAAGATACCGATGCCAACGAGGACGTGGAAAATGCTTCCAAAACAATATTCAAATCCCACGCAGGCACCACTTGACATCGCGGAGGACGGAGAAGCCTAGCCGCTCGAAAAAAACGTTGCACATCTGGATGCATGGAAAGCCGACGATTGTGCACCAAACCTCTAAAACAGGTAAGCACCGCTAATGAACCTTAAGAGTACCCAGCGCCAAACCTTTCTCCAATCCCTCTTGGAGAAATAAAAGCAATTGAGGTAAGGTAGCTAACCTAGGAAGAAAACTGCGTTGGTCACACCAATGCTCGAAGAGCTTCCATATGCGCACATACACGAGAGAGGTTCCCGGTCTTCTAGACCGTAGTAAGGTATCTACTAACGAATTCGCATAACCCTTACGCTTTAACCGATCCCTCTCAAGAGCCAAGCCGTAAGCAAGAAGCGATCCACTTGTGGCATGAGCACCGGACCCTGATTTAACAGATTGATCCGAACCGGAAGGCGCCAAGGAGGAGCTATCAGGAGTCGAATCAGATCGGCATACCAAGGACGCCGAGGCCAATCCGGCGCAATCAGAATTACCGACCCTCGGTGTCCCGCTATTCGTTGGATAATCCGACTCAACATCGGCCAAGGAGGGAACACATACAACAGGGTGTCCATTGGCCATGGTTGTACTAGAGCATCCAATCCCTCTGACATGTGCTCCCTGCGTCTGCTGAAAAAACGGTTTGCCTTTGCATTTCCGTATGTCGCCATAAGATCCATCACTGGCTGACCCCAACGTACTACCAGTTCGTGATACACTGCAATGTTCAACTCCCATTCGCCCAGATCGAGCATATTGCAACTGAGAAAATCTGCCTGCACATTTTGCTTGCCTGCCACATGCGCAGCTGACAACGCTAAGAGATGGACTTCGGCCCAAGCCATCAACTCCTGAGATTCTGCAAGAAGAGAAAGACTCTTTGTTCTGCTCTGCCGATTGATATATGCGACTGTCACTGCATTGTCGGAGAATAATCGGACCGCAGTCCCTTCGATTAAAGCCTCGAAGCGCTGAAGTGCAAACCGAGCCGCGCGCAGCTCCAACCTGTTGATCGACCACGAGCTCTCTTCCAGAGACCAAGACCCCTGAGCGATCTGCGACTGACAATGAGCTCCCCAGCCTGCGAGACTGGCATCCGTCATGACCAATACCCATGATGGCTCCTGCAAAGGAACACCTGCTCTTAGATGAACCGGGTTCAACCACCATTGGAGACTTTGTCTCACTGACTCCGGACAAACGAGCCGCTGAGAGAGAGAGTGAAGTTGCAGAGACCATTGGGAAAGCAATGCCTGTTGTAAGGGTCTCATGTGAGCTCTGGCCCACGGAACCAGATCCAAAGCCGACGCCATGGAGCCCAAGAGTTGCAAGTACGTCCACGCCGACGGAGCCGAAACCCTTAAAAACGCTTGCACTTGCTTCAAAATTTTCTCCACTCTGACCGTAGGTAAGAAAACCTTGCCGAGTGCCGTGTCGAAAAATGCTCCGAGATGAGTCAGTTGTCTTACTGGTTGCAAATGACTCTTGGCCTGATTTATTACCCAACCTAATTGCTCCAGAAGCTGAACAACTCGAGCCGTCGCTGAAATAGCGGTCAAAAGAGAATCAGCTCTGATTAGCCAATCGTCGAGATACGGATGAACTCGGATGCCCTCCTTTCGCAACGCTGCCGCTACTACCACCATGATTTTGGTGAAGGTTCGCGGAGCCGTGGCGAGGCCGAATGGTAACGCCCGAAACTGAAAATGACCCATAGGAAGGGCAAAACGTAAAAACTGATGATGAGCTAGCCTGATGGGAATATGAAGATATGCTTCCGTGAGATCTATGAATGAGAGAAACTCTCCTGGACGCACCGCTCGTATCACCGTGCGTAACGTTTCCATGCGAAAATGCGGCACCCGCAAAGATCGGTTGACGCCCCTGAGATCTAGAACTGGCCGAAAAGAACCTCCTGTTTTGGGCACCACGAAATAGATCGAGTATCGACCTTGACCGTATTGGTCTCAAGGTACGGGAACTATCGCCCGGAGCTGCAAAAGACGAGCAACTGTGTCTGAAACCGCCTGAGACTTCAGACCTGACGCACAAGGGGACATTACAAATGCGGACGGCAAAGGGCAAGCAAAATCCAGTGCATAGCCCCTTTGAATTATCTCCAAAACCCATTTGTCCGCAGTGATGGTGGTCCAGGCTGATAGATAATCCTGCAGGCGTCCGCCCACAGGCACTACCGCCTGGACCAGCACACCTTCATTGCGGTTTCTTAGCCGAGGACTGAGGGGCACCGAAGTAAGGCTTGTTGAAACCTCTTGCCCCTCGAAAGGACTGACCTCTAAATCCTGTCCGGCCTCTAGAATAGGGAGTAAAACGCGCCCCTCGGAATCTACGTGAGTCTCGACTATAGCCTCATAGACTACCCACTCCTCGCATAGGCTTTGGCCTGTCCTCTGGCAACCGTCCTCCTTTAGAATCACCAAGATCCTTAACAATCTTTTCTAGCGCTTCCCCAAAAAGTAATTTTCCTTTATAGGGCAGCTTACTAAGCCGTAACTTAGATGAAACATCCGCTGACCAGTTATGCAACCATAAAAAACGTCTAGCCGCCACCAATGATGCCATAGTCTTAGCAGCTATACGTAGCAAGTCATAAAAAGCATCCGCCATATAAGCCGCGGCCGATTCCAATTTTGGACCTTCAGAAACCTGTGCAGATGCTGCATTCGCTGACGCATCTCCCTGCAGCCATCGAATGGATGCTCTGGAAACATATGCCCCACAAGTAGCCTCCTGTAAAGCTAAAGCGCTCGAATCAAACGCCTGTTTGAGAAGAATTTCTAATTTACGATCTTGGATGTCTTTAAGCGCAGCCGCTCCTTCCACCGGGATGGTAGTCTTCTTGGTAACTGCTGATATAATAGCATCCACCTTTGGCATGCGCAAAAATTCCTTCTCCTCTTGCGGCATAGGATAAAGGCAAGCCAAGGCTCGGCTCCCACGGAGCGTAGCCTCTGGACATTCCCATTCAGATTCAATCATCTGTCTTATAACTCTATGCATTGGAAAACAGCGATGTTCCGCTCTAAAACCCTGCAATAATGGATCCTCCAAGAGTTCCTGTGTAACTGAAGGAAGCAATAAATGTAAAGCAGATAAGGACTGAGCAATTAGTGCAGCCAACTCCTCTTTGCGAAACACGCGAAATATATTAGTTTCGTCACCGGGTGCAATCTCACCCTCCTCTAGCTCCTCTTGAGCCAAATCCAAACCTGCTTCTGAATGAAATTCTGAATCTCTCTGACCCAATGGTCCTGAAAGCTGAGGAGAAAATGGATCCAAAGGATCTCTAGAAAACTCAGGTTGCTGAGAAGTACCTTCTGCAGGATCCTCAGGCACTGAAATACCCATTTGAAGCACCTCTGTGCCCTGAAGGGTTTCCATAGGAGCAGCACTTTGAAGGGTTTCTACAGAAGCAGGCTGAGAAGATTTAATTAAAAATGCTCTGTGCATCGCCAAAATAAAATCTGGCGAAAAAACTGAGCAAACGTCAGACTGAAGCTCAGAAAGAGAAGGAGCAGGTTTTTCCTTGTGAGAAATGCTCTTGGCAGCCTTAGACTTCCGTTTAGCAGGCCGGTGCTGCTCTGATGCTGAGATCGCCGTTGCGCTTAAAATGGCCGTTTTTCCCGCTCGCTCCACGGAAACTAACGGCTTTTCTGCCTCTGAGGCAATTTTCTCTGCCATAACAGGTAATTACTCTCCTTTAAAAATAAAGATAACCCCTCTGCTTGCCGTGCCACGGCCCCGAGAAGTTAAATCGCTGGGCGCACACAAACGCGATCCGGAAATAAATCAACAGGAAAAAAATGCTGTACAGCCAGAGATACAAAGCTTACCCGGAAGGTTAAGCCGACCTGCGATCTCGTTCTGCTGCTAGCAGAACATGCAGAGGTGCTCTTTTTATTAAGTACAGAGGAATTACTGGGGCCCCCAGGATCACTCTGTTCAGAGAGAAATATGCGGATATATAAGGCAGGCTCTACCTTATACCGCTGAGAACAATTCCGCGAAGCCTCTCTGACACTGTTTGATAGTGAGTAAAAACGGAACTCCTCAGGACTTCATGAAACAATCAGCTCTGCTAGAGCTAACTCAACCCTGCTAAATAAATTAATAAAATAAAACAGTGGACCTAACAAGAGGGAGAAAAAATAGAATCGATCCTCTTTAGCTGCTGAGGACTGAAAGACTGGCTGGTGACCTCAGGGGGAGTGGCTTCACCTCTCAAGAAAACTTGAAGTCATCAGTCCTCAGCTGCTAAGGGGGATTGACTACCCTATCATTCCCTGGACTGGCCCGGAGAAGCGATAAGGAAAGCGCTATTAGAAAAGGTTCAGAGAAGAGCCACCAAAATGGTAAAGGGGATGGAAGGATACCCCTATGAAGAAAGGCTAAAAAGGTTAGGACTCTTTAACCTAGAAAAGAGACGGCTAAGGGGAGATATGATAGAAGTATATAAATTAATGAATGGAGTGGAACGGGTAAACGTGGGTCAATTGTTTACATTATCAGAATGTAGAAAGACTAGGGGACATGCAATGAAGCTACAGGGTAAACTATTTAAGACAAATAAGAGAAAATATTTTTTCACTCAACGTGTAAGCAAACTCTGGAATTTGTTACCGGAGGATGTAGTAAAAGCTGTTAGTGTAGCTGGGTTTAAAAAAGGTTTGGACAAGTTCCTGGAAGAAAGGTCCATAAACCATTATTAAAAAGGGACCCAGGATATCAATGCTTGACCCAGTACAAGCACTGTGGAACCTGTGTCTTTTGGGGAAATTGCTAGGTATGTATGACCAAGATTGGCCACTGTTGGAAACAGGATACTGGGCTTGATGGACCTTGGTCTGACCCAGTATGGCATATCTTATGTTCTTATAATCGTTTATCTATGCTTTATTAATTCCTCTGTAGCATTTGGAGAAAGAATCTATTGTCCACCTCACTCATTACAGAAATCCTACTTTGGTCTGAAGGGTATGTTACTAAAGGACGTTAAGATAGCAGGCGTTATGGGCGGAGCCTGATGTCCAGCGGGTAAGACGCTTCGCGCTGAAGCTCCCGAGAGGCCTACTTAGAATCCTGACTTAATACCTATACAAACTTACTATTTCGCTCCGAGCTGACCGGGGTACCTCGGGGGGGATGGCGGCCCATAAACCAGCGCGCTTGGACTTCGGGTCTCCTTCTTCTTCTCACGGAAAACGCTCCAAAACAGAGGTGTCCTCCCCACAGAAGATGGTTCCATTTCGTGAAAACCCCGAAATGCACCTGGAGATTTTGGAGGAAATACGCGGCGTGAAGGAATTGGTGCAGTCCAATGGAGAAGCGCTTCGAGCCATGCGAGAAGACTTTGGAGTGCTCCAGGACCGACTTGAAAGTCTCTCATTACGGCAGGACAACATGGCGGGGGTCCTCGACTCGCACGCGGTGCGCTTGGGCAAACTGGACAAGGCTGAGCGCCAGATACAGAATCTTCAAAAGGAGTTAGAAGATAGCAATAATCGAGCCCGTCGCAACAATGTGAGGCTCCTCGGAATACCGGAGGGGGTGGAAGCAGGAGATATAAGAGAATTCTTGCTCAAAACTCTTCCCTCCTTGCTGAAGATCACTTTTCATAGAGAACTGGAAATCGATCGTGCACACCGTGTTCCTACCCACATGGCGCTCAACCGAACGACCCCCCGGCCTATTATCTTTAGCTTGCTACGATATCAACAAGTGGAACAAATTTTAAATGCTGCCCGGGCGAATCATCATTTGGAATTTGAAGGTCGCAAAGTCTCCTTCTTCCCTGATTTGGCAAAGCCTACCGTTGACCGTCGGAAGAAACCCCTTGCTTTTCGCCCTCGACTTCAACAGCTACAGGCTCGCTTTGACCTGTTGTATCCAGCGAAGCTCCGAGTGACTCTCCACAACCAAACCAGGACATTCGAAGATCCTGATCTACTATCAACATTTTTAGACTCCAAAGAAGCAGAGCAGATGCGCTAATCCAAAAACTTGGACTTTTATCTGCCGGCTCTGTCCGCCATTTTGAAGGGCCCGATGCGGCGGTCATAGCCAAGCACAGAGACTACCTGGACTTTCTTTCTTTCTCTATATGACTTTTTTGTTTTTTGGTCTCCTATCCCTCCATGATGTGTGCCTCGGTCGGATTCGGAGCACGCACAGTCCTACAGGTTATGTGTTTTTTCAATTTCGGCCTTCTCTGGGGTTTCTCCCCGCAGACACATGGTCGCCAGTAATTTTTGGGGTTCTGCTTCTCCTCTACCGCACTGCGGTTTTCTTTGTTAATGTGGGGCGCTTCATAGTATTATATTAGCTTATTTTTTTTTATGTCATATGTACAGCCAGATACAGTCAATATGAGGGACATTGTGAAATTATGTGTGCTATCATGCTCAGAATTTTTAACTTTTCTGAATGGCCTTATGTAAAAAATCGTATCACTCAACGTAAAAGGCATTAATAGTCCACTCAAAAGAAAGAAAATCCTTAGCTATCTTAGCCATGAGCATGCTGATTTAGTGTTTCTTCAGGAAATGCATCTAAACTCTGCTGAAACACTGAAACTCAATGCTAAGCCTTACATGGTGGCTGCCTATTCTCCCGCCGTTTCCAAACGGTACGGGGTAGCCATTCTGGTTAAGAAGTCTTTGCAAGCTACTGTAATTGATTCTAGCGCTGACAAGGAGGGTAGATGGGCCCGTGTACACCTTGAGGTTGGAGATAGTGAATTCACGTGTATTTGCATTTATGCCCCGAATGTGGACAACCCTGCTTACTATGCAAGTATTGCGCAGTTGGCATAGGCCTCTGCCAATGCTCCATTAATACCTGGTGGTGATTTTAATCAAGTGTTCCATCAATCTTTTCTTCTCAAACAAGGCGCTCGTTGGCTGGAAGATCCAGTACCGAGTAGACCTGTGTGGCTAGATATAGAAGAGGACCTTTGCAAACCGATTCCTCTTACTTTTCTTCCTGGTATGACTCTCCCATCAGACTCCCACTATCCACCAATGCTTTTAGACACTTTAGGTGCCTTTACTACTCTTATGCAATCTTTAGACTCCCGACTCTGGTCGGTGCAACTTCAGCATTGCCTTCGGAGTGCTAAGGTACTCCCGCCATCGGCATCCCCTACACAAGGTTGATCGGAGACTTTCCGATCTATCGGTAGTTCACCGGGTGTAGCATCCAATTTTTACAAAACCTTATGTAATGCTATAACTAGAGATACCCCTATAGCGCAGAAAGCATGGGAGAGAGAATTGCATGTGACTTTGACCTCGGAGCAATGGAGCCTTGTCTCGAGTAGAGGGACACGGGTTTCCCGATCCGCCTCACTCACTCAGACCCTCTTCTTTCTAGCCCACCGGTGTTTTTACACTCCTGACAGATTAGACAAATGGAACACTACTCAGGGCAATAGTTGTTGGACATGCCCTGCGGCCATTGGTTCACTACCTCACGTTATGTATGAATATCCCGCACTACAGTACTACTGGCGTCGGGTCTGGGGTCGTATCCAGTCTATTTTGCACTTTCAAGAGCCCCTTTCTTGGAGGATAGTGGGACTTCGCCCAGCTGCGGGGATCCCCTCTCTTCCAAAAACGGCTTGCCTCCTTTTGGACTTTATGCTTGGCATTGCTATTTCCCTAATTAAGTAATACTGGAAAACTAGCTCCCATCTGAGCCCCAATGAATGGTGGAATCATGTCTGTCTCTACAGTAAATATGAACAAATACCTCGTATGTTTGCTTCCCCCGTTCAGACTCCTCATCATCGGTCTCAATGGAAGATGCTCAATGACTATGTACATTCTGCTAAATGCTCTCATCTGACTGTCTAAATTTGTATATATCTCTGTCCCATGATCATTCTGTATCGTAGATACTCTTTTGATCGTTTTGATGTATAATCACTGTTAATTGGAAGCGCTCACATGCTGACATAATCGGTTAGAGAAGAAGCATGGGGGCGGGGGGTAATTGGGTTTACTTTTCCTTATTGTATACTTGTTTTGTCTCCTTTGGTGTGTTGTTTCTTTTGTTTGTTGCAAAATGAAAATAAAAGTTTAAAAAAAAAAAAGATAGCAGGCGTTATAAGGGTTTTCCATGCGAAAAGGGCTCTGGGCATGTAGGAGGTGTTCCAGCGTTAAGGGCACTATAGGCCATTTATTTATTTTATTTTTATTTATTTATTTATTTATGTGCCTTTTATACCATCCTATTGTGTAATCAGGGCAGTTTACAATTTAAACAACATTACTTTATAACATATTAAACAATCAAAGGTGAGAGTTTATTTATATCACAGATATATACATGATTATTTATAACTCTTATGATAACTTATTTACAATTCCCAAATAAAATAAAGACCTAAGTTGTACATTTTTTAAACCTTTCATGGTTACACTACCAAGTCTTTGTTACGTGGAGATGGGGTGGTGGGAGGATAAATTCGTAACTATTGAATGGGTTTCTGGCTTTTATGTTGGGTCATTGTTAATATTTTCTTGCTGCTGCCAAAGTGCTCAATAAATAGGAATGTTTTGATTTCTGTCCTGAAGGCAGCCAAGTCAGTTATATACCTAAGTCTATCTGGCAAGGTGTCCCAAAAGGCTGGAGATAAGTATTCAAAAGCCTTATTACTGGTGTGTTGTTTCGTTTTGCGGTATTCAGCATTTATCATTTGTCCTCTTCGTTAGCAATTATTAGACGTTATCCTGATTAAATGTGATAGGGTGGTGGGAGCTATATTTCTGATGATTTTAAAAGTGGTCATTATTATCTTGAATTTTATTCTGCTGTAGACTGGTAACCAGTGAAGTGCCTATAATATTGGAGTTATATGTTCTGTTTGGTGTGAATTGTAGATAATGCATGTGGCCATATGTTGGGCCATTTGAAGGCTATATAGAGCTTGTTTAGGTAATCCGTGTAGGAAACTTGTGACACAGTAGCTCCTCAGGAACAGATGGATACAAGTGAGCAGCCGGTGGTAGAAGCCGGTACTGCAGGAGAAAGCAGGGATTTCTCTGCAGAAAGAAAAAAACACACTTTCAATCAGGCAAAACAGCTCACCTCGAGGGAGGAGAGTAGGAAGGCTTGTGATTGGGCACGCCCCAAGGGGAGGCGGGCAGTGCAGGCTAGAAGCACCTGGTTAAATACACAAGAACCAGGAAGTGAAAGAGAGATCCACGGAGAGAAGCAGATTCAGATCCACGGGCAGAGGCAGATCCAGAGAGAGAAGCCAAGAGAGCAACGGAGGTTTCCTTGCTGGGATAATTTCCCTAACAGTCTGCAGCTGGAGGATAGCTTGGAGCAGCATTCAGATGAGGAAGGAAACTGCTGGAGGCAGGGCTCTTCTAGAACGCTGAGAAACCCAAGGCTACAGGACCAGGCAGAGCTGGGGAACAAAGGCAGAAGGATAAAGAATCCTCCAAGAGAGAAGCTCCGGTATAAGGTACCCAGAGAAAGAGGAGTTTATGCTCTAAAGCCAGAAAGTCTATGTTCTGCTTTTAAAAGCAAAGCCAGTCAAGATGGTGGCAGCTGGTGTCAGAAAAGAGAAGCTTTGAATGACAATGATTATTCTTTTAAACTAGCTGAGTCACCTAGCCAGGACAGGGCTGATATACATGCTTTTAAATATTCTCCTAGCACTGCTAAGTTTGAATGTACAGCACCCACGTGCAGGGAAAGGTGGGGAGCTAATGAAAGCCCAGCACATGTTTGTTTTCCAAATGCAAACAAACCTGACAAGCAGCCTGAGATAGATAGGCTCAGTCAATACCTATTCACCGAGGGGACAGGAAGACAGCTCAATGAAGAAAAGTTTCATGCTGAATCACTTCTTAAAGAGTTCCAGGATTATTTAGAACAGAAGAAGAGTTTTAACCACAGTGTTCCAGTTACTGGCTGTATGGAAGCAAACTCTGTTCATAATTCTGTGTTTTCCCCTGCTGAGGATGATGAAATGATGATGGACTGTTCTACCTGTTTAATTGATAGAGGCAATTAAGCAGAGAGAGGATTGTGCTGGTATATGAAGTAATATAACAGTGACGTAACTTTGACCGACACAAGAAAGCTTGTGGAGGGAAACTGAATTAGAGCACTACTAGTGTTTGACAGAACCTGAGCATCATTAGTGAAGGACTTTTCTATTACCAGCCTGTATGTTAAAAGCACATGAAAGGAATGTGAAGAAATACAGCATTTAAAGCCAGTTAGGCAAAGTTTCAGTTAATCCTGTTTATTTGGTTTAAACTTCTGCACCGTCTGTAATCTTCTTTTGAACTGCACAATGGCAATATGAGCCACATGAAAAAAATAAACCTCATGCAAATAAATAACTCTTGCCAGCCTTACTGCTCGAAGCATAACACAACTACAACTAACTGCCTCAAGGGCATCATAAGGCAACCCCTCCTTAACCCTCAAGGTTAAGGGGCGGGCAGTGTCATAGACTATTACAGTAGTCTATGGGGTATGTTTACTAAACAGCTCTGTCACAGCGGTGATGTTATTGTGCGATAAGGTACGTTATTGCGCGATAATGGCGCATTACCGTGCGAGAATGTCACGTATCGCGCGATAACGTCTCCGGCAGTGTTAAGGTGAGCAGAGGGTGGAGTAAGGCTCCCCAGAGGGCGGAGATAAGGGGTCGATGGGTGGAGAGTGGGCAAGGAGAGACCCCAGGCACACTGTGAAATCAGGGTCTGAAAATTAACGCCACTGAAAACCTTGCGTTAGAGGCATATTTGCAGGAGAGAGAAACCAGTTCAGTCAGCAATGTACAGCAAAGGCAGGAAGACCCAGAAAAGTGATAGTAGTGATACATGTGATACATATGCAGTAACAAAACATGCAAAAACCAGAGAGATAATGACCAGAACCAAAATAGAAATACAAAACACCAAGCTGGCCAATAGAAAAAACAATGATAAACGGTGATCAACACTACCCATAAAGAATAAAAAGGAAGATCTCACCTTTCGAAGGGTCAAGTCTGATTCCCCCTACAAAGTGAATGTTCCAACATTGATAGTGTTGATGAGGGTTTGCTGTGGTGTATATTGGGCAGCTTGCTTATGTGGCTTTCACATGTGCAGCAACAGCAGAGTGGCCACGTAGGAAAGGGCACTATGGTGATGGTGTAAATGGGGTACAGGGGGCTGCAGGCGGCTGCAGGCGGCACATGCAGTGGGCCAGCTGGGGCACAGTGTGGACTAGGCAGATGCCTACCTGGCACATAGGAATTCAGAAACTGAAAAGCAGCAAGACAGCAACTGACCAGGGTCCAACATGGCCACAAGTGTGCATCCCACAGTGTCCCAGGGGACAGTATTTATTTTATTTATTTATTTACATTCTCTTATATACCGCGCTATTCTGCATCAGTGCGGTTTACATTGAACAAACTGAAATTACATTGAACAGGGCATTATAACTTGGAGATAACTATTTTACAGGGAACATGGGCTATGGAGGGTTAAGTGGCTTGCCCAAGACCACAAGGAGCACCTGTGGGACTAGAAACCCCAGTCCTTCCGGCCCAAGGTTGCTGTCCTCTAGTGGGATTTGAACCCCCGACCTTCCGGCCTGAAGTACCTTGTCCCAACCACTAGGCCACTCCTCCAGCAGGCCACTCCTCCAGCAGGCCACTCCTCCAGCAGGTAACCCCACTAGGCCACTCCTCCAGCAGGTAACCCCAAGGGCACAAAACATTGGCAGGCGGTGCCAGGGGGAAGTGCTGATGTCCATGTCAGCAACCCTACCTCATATCACGCACCATAGGCAGCCACCTACCGGCACACTGGATGGCCTGGGACTGCGCACCACCAGCACCACCGACATAAGGGCATGTTAGCATGGTGGCGGAGGGGTGCTGGTAATGGAGGGGGCAGAGGCATCTGCCCACAGCAGACCAAGGCCAAGCCCTGTTTAGGTGGGTGCTGTACACTGCAACAGACAAGGTCTGTCTGACAAACAGTCATGGTATCCCCAGGGAATGACCTGTCTCTGTGGCAACAGTTTGGTGCAGTACACACAGCCAGTGTGTTCAGGGGCAGAAGGTCACAGGTTCAAGTCCCAGCTCTGGCTCCTGCAGACCATGTTCCTATATTTTACCCGGTACTGGACCGTGGTAATAAAGAAGGAACCTTTTTTGCAGATAAAATTAACACGCTATAAACGCCTATATTTTACCTTACAGAGCACATACACCATAAACATGTGCAATCCCTACAACAGAGTTTCCCAACTGCAGTCCTAGAGGGTCAAACACCATTCAGGTTTCATGCTGTCCCTAATAAATATGCCTGTGATGCATTTGTATGCACCGCCCCCATTGAATGCAAATGTATCCATGCATATTCATTAGGGACAGCATGAAAACCCGAACAGTGTTTGGCCCACCAGGACCGGAGTTGGGAACCTCTGCCCTAGAGCAGCGGCCAAACGAGGAACAAACACCCACACCCACAGGCTCCACTATCCAAACACAATTTGTTGGCAGAGATTCATCATAGCAACCTTTCTGATATCTGTGGAGTGTGTTTCAGTGTTTGTTTCGGACAGTGTTTACCACCCCGGGGAGTGACCCTAACAGTAGTGAGTACCATAGCAATGCCTGCACTGTGCCCAGGACTGGTGTGGCGGCCAGGTCTGCCAACCACCTCTATATTTGCACAATGATGAAATAGGTGTGGGAGTGTATGTATGTCTATCCAGTGTTTTGTGGCTGCCTACACCTTACTTAGCCCCCAGTGCTTGCACTGTTTCCAGTGTTAGCCTGCCAATGTGCATAATGAGGAGCAAGGTACTGTGGGTATGGCCCAGACAGGGCGGCCTGGGCAGGATGCATCTTCACAGGGCATAGGGCAATGGCTGGGACATTGTAGTGCCCGACCACCTGTACAGACAGGGTGGCCTCAGCATGTCATGCTGATGGGGGGGGGGAGGTGCCACTCTCACCCTGACTGAGCAGTGACCATGGCATGGCTAGATTCCTCTATAGTGCTATACAGTATTTCTTTCAAGTGATATCTATGAGTTCCCTTTTCTGGAGCCCAATCTCTGACATACCTGCTTGTTGTGTGTGCTCACATCCCATTTGTGGGTGCACACAGTTCCTCCAGGAACATGTACTATCTAGCAGACTGTCTGCAGTTAGCATGTGTATTGCTGGAACACCTTGCAGGGTGCAATGGGTGGAGACTGTCTGTGCCCTCTGCTGGTGAATGTCAGATAGTGGTGGGGGCAGCTGAGCTTTTCCAGGCCTACTGCCTGTCTGCCAGTGCCCTATGTGATGTGTACAGATCTGCATTGACTGCCCTGTAGGGGTGCCTATTCCCCAGCAGGACTGGGGTTGATGGTCCCCTCTACTGGCACCATTGCAGAGATGTAGAATGTGCATCTGTTGGTGGGGGATCCTGTCCCCCACCCTGAGCCACAGAGGGTGGGTTGGGTGGTACTACATAATCCGCTTTTGGGTCCACACCCCACCCTTCTCTTATAACATGTGACCAAGGCAACCACACAGGATATGCACTAATCTGGGTGCATCATAGTCCACAAGGGCTAAATGTGACTGGGAAATACAGATGGACACAGGTGTATTCTAGGTGTGTCTGCAAGGACTATCTATCACACACTGGCACCGATGGGGACCTGCAACACAGCCAAGCCAAGGACTGCGGACCTGGTGCTGGGCGCCCCGCCTCACCCTCAGGGTGAGCACAGGACCTGCACAATGTCACGGTCTGTAGCTACTCTGTGCCAGTAACACACACGCTCAGTTCCCCCTACCAGGCCTAGGTGCTATGGGGGTGCATACCCCATTATACGATCAGCTGTAGACTGCTGATCTGCATGTGCAGTGCATCATGGGTACGGATGGGTTTACCCTATCCCGGTAACCACAGCAGACAGTTTGTGTGGTGACCTGCAGTCTTTCTGTAGCCAGCCAGCAGTGTGGTAGCAGCTATAGAAATGTAGCCTACTAGTTACTTCAATGACTGTGGAGGCAGTGGTCATAGGTTCAATCCTGCAGTGGTGTAACCTAAAAAGGCTATCTGAGGCATTTTCTTTTAATTTAAATCAGTGCTGCCAGCAGAAACACCCTCACAGTGCTGTAGCCTAAGGTGCTTCATAGGTGCCCTATAGGGCGCTCTATAGGGTGCCCTATGCAGTGCCCTATAGGGCACATTATAGGGTGCCTTGGCAGACAGGGCACTTTATAATGTGACCTATGGGGCACTTTATGAGGCATCTTAGGTTACGGCACTGTGAGGGTGTTTTTGCTGGCAGCACTGATTTGATACTACTGCTGAGGCAGACACATCCTGGCCAAGCCGCTCTGTTTCGGGCCATACCACAATCCTCTACTCCTCATCATGCACATTTGCAGACTAACACTGGGAACAGCTTAGGCAATGCAAGGCACAGTGCAGTGCAGAAAGCCACAGAACAATAGAGAGACAGAGACACACACACACACATACTCACATTGCCATAGTGTGCAAAAGTTGGGATGGTTGGCATTCCTGCCTGCCACTTTGGTCTCCATATCATCTCAGGCATTATTAACTTGCTCTCATTGTACAGGCACTATTAGCGTGCTCTGACATTAACACCCGCTCAGTGTGCCTGTACCATCAGCCTGCCTCTCCATCCAGCTGTGGATAGTAGAGCCTGTCTGTGTGGCTAATGGGTGTTTGTACCATTTCTGGTCAGTTCATTGGGGGTTACACGTGCTGGTGCTGTACCTACTCTGTTGGCTAAAGTTTAGCCACAGGGACATGCAATACATGATTAACAGCTGCTACTTGAACCTGGGACCCACCACTCATAACCACACTAACTGTGTGTGTTGCACCACAGTGTTACCATATGGCTACAACAGTCCCTGGGGGTGACATGCTCTTCATCAGTCAGATTCTGGCACATGTTGCAATGCGCTTGGCACACAGGACCATAACATGGCTTAGGTCTCTGATGGTGGGTGCTGACCGCGATGGATGTAGAAAGGATGTAGAAAATAACTCTCTTTCTTATGAAACAACTGAGTTACAGAGGGTGGAATTACCTAGAAGTGCAGCTAGAGGGAGCAGGCATGAGGCTGCAGAGGTTAAGCTGACACACACAGGTTGTAGCAATGCAGTAGCTAATCAAAGGCACCTGAGCAGAAAGCCAGGAAACTCAGTTGGAGAATGCCTTTTTAAGCAGTGCTCACAAGGAAGCAGACAGAGGATCTAAGAAGGAACTCGAGAAGGAACTCGAGAGAGGATCTAAGAAGGAACTCGAGAGAGGATCTGAGAAGGAACTCGAGAGAGGATCTGAGAAGGAACTCGAGGGAGGACCTTTGAGAGAGAGAGAGAGAGAAAGGATCTATGAAGGAAGGACCTGAGGAAGGAACCTCGTACACTGCAAGGCAGAGAAGCTTGGATACATGGAAAAGCAGAGCTAGAACTCAACAGAGATTTCCAACGTGCAGCAAGACAGGACAAGGAAAAGTACTACAATGACACTTGCAAGGAAATAGAAGCAGAAACTATTAGAGGAAGAACAAGATCGGCTTTCCTAAAGCTGCGAGAGTTAAAGAAAAAGTTCCAGCCTCGAATTGGAATGTTACAAGATGCTCAAGGTTCTATGTTGAATGATGCTGAGAAGATCAAGAAAAGGTGGAAGGAATATACAGAGTTTTTATATGATAAAGATCAAGTGGACCAACAGCCGTTTCAACCTATACCTTATGATCAGGAACCATTGGTGATGAAAGAAGAAGTTGAAGCAGCATTGGAAGCCTTATCAAAGAACAAAGCACCAGGCATTGATAGCATTCCCATAGAAGTATTGCAGAAATCTGATGCAGCTGTTACCGTACTTACACGGCTCTGCCAAGAAATATGGAAGACAACATCATGGCCAACTGACTGGAAAAGATCTGTGTTTAAACCAATACTAAAGAAAGGTGATCCAACTGACTGTGGAAATTATCGCACAATCGCTCTGATCCCACATGCCAGCAAGATTCTACTGAAGATTATTCAAAAGAGACTACAGCCATACCTAGAACAAGAACTACCTGAAGTGCAAGCAGGGTTCAGGAAAGGGCGAGGAACGAGAGACATCATTGCGGATGTGAGATGGATCCTTGAAAAGACTAAAGAATACCAAAAGGATATCTATTTGTGCTTTATTGACTATAGCAAGGCTTTTGACTGTGTAAACCATGAGAAACTCTGGACCACATTAAGAAGAATGGGTATACCAGAACACCTGATCGTTCTCTTGCGCAATCTGTACATTGATCAAGAAGCAACAGTTCGAACGGAACAAGGAGAAACAGAATGGTTTAAAATAAGCAAGGGTGTAAGACAAGGCTGCATACTTTCCCCCTGCCTGTTTAATTTATATGCAGAACAAATCATCAGAGAAGCAGGACTGTATGAAGACAACAGAGGTGTGAAGATTGGTGGAAGACTCATCAACAACCTTCGCTATGCTGATGATACCACATTACTGGCTGAAAGTGAAGATGATCTGAAACATTTGCTTCTCACAATCAAAGAACATAGTCTCAAAATGGGCCTGCACCTTAATGTAAAGAAGACAAAGATCATGACAACTGGCAAAATCAACAGGTTCATCGTTGAAGGAGAAGAAATTGAAATCGTGAACAACTTTAACCTACTTGGATCAACTATCAATAAAGAAGCAACAAGCAGTCAAGAAATCATACGACGCATTGCTCTTGGCAGAATGGCTATGAAAGACCTAGATAAGATTCTCAAGAGCAGAGATGTCTCTCTCCATACAAAGATTCGACTTGTTCAAGCCATGGTATTTTCAATAACATCATATGGATGTGAAAGCTGGACAGTGAAAAAGACAGACAGGAAGAAAATTGATGCCTTTGAATTATGGTGCTGGCGGCGAATACTGTGTATACCATGGACTGCCCGAAGAACAAACCAGTCGGTACTAGAGGAGATCAAACCTAAGCTTTCTTTAGAAGCTCAGATGACAAGACTTCGACTTTCATACTTCGGACACATCATGCGAAGAGAGAGATCATTAGAGAAAGACATCATGCTTGGCAAGATAGAAGGTCAACGCAAAAGAGGAAGGCCAGCAATGAGATGGATCGCTACAATAACAGCAGCTACGGGTACCAGCCTGTCAACAATGAGCCGCCTGACTGAAGACCGAACACAATTTAGGATAGCTATCCAGAGGGTCGCCATGAGTCGACTCCGACTCGACGGCACTTAACAACAACAATAAAAACGCCTAGAGGTTTTCAATATATGCTGGTCATGGTGGATCAAGCCACGCGATTTCCATGGGTTATTCCCTTAAGGAATATATCGGCCAAGACTATAGCCTCGGAAATAATAAAACTATTCTGTGAAGTAGGGTTTCCACAGGAGGTGTTAACCGATAGGGGCAGTAACTTTATGTCAAAGTATTTGGCCCAGGTATGGGACGCCTTTGGTGTACGACACATTAAGACAGCCGCCTATCATCCGCAATGTAATGGGTTAGTAGAGAGGCTAAACCAAACCATAAAGCAAATGTTAAGGCGTGCTTTAGACGGTGAGATGGCTGAATGGGATACCATGCTCCCGTTTATACTATATGCTTGCCGAGAATGGATGCAAGTTTCGTTGGGGACTTCGCCCTACGAACTAATGTATGGACGTACCCCACGAGGGATTTTGGATATACTCCGAGAGCAATGGGTGGAACCTGTTGGAAAAGAGATAGGAGTACCCCAGTTTTTGCGAGATTTGAGGAGTCGTCTACAGAGGACCTCCCATTTCGCAGAGGAAAAATTAAAAGCTAGTCAAGGGAGGCAGAAAAGATACTATGATAAGGACATGAAACCAAGACAGCTATCCGTAGGTGAAAAAGTAATAGTGATGGTGTCAGGGGCTACCCCCAAATTTAAAGCCCAGTGGAGAGGACCATATACAGTGGTAAAACAAATTGGTCCAGTGTCCTATAAGCTAGAGAATAAGAGCGGTCATCAGCAAGTCTGTCATATTAATGTCCTCAGACCATGGCATGAGCGGACAGCCCTGCTTACCTTAGCTAGAGTAGCGCCAAGGAAAAAGGAATTGCATAAGGTTGAGCCCAAAACAGGAAAAATGCACAACAAGCCAGAAGCCATGTTTAGGATTACGTGCTGTGCAAGGGATGAAAAGCCAGCCCGTAATATCTTAAGAGGGGGGATATGTGATGGAGCTGAAGCCATTGAAGCGATGGATGTAGAAAAAAACTCTTTCTTATGAAACAACTGAGTTACAGAGGGTGCAATTACCTAGAAGTGCAGCTAGAGGGAGCAGGCACGAGGCTGCAGAAGTTAAGCTGACACACCCAGGTTGTAGCAATGCAGTAGCTAATCAAAGGCACCTGAGCAGAAAGCCAGGAAACTCAGTTGGGGAACGCCTTTTTAAGCAGTGCTCACAAGGAAGCAGACAGAGGATCTAAGAAGGAACTCGAGAAGGAACTCGAGAGAGGATCTAAGAAGGAACTCGAGAGAGGATCTGAGAAGGAACTCGAGGGAGGACCTTTGAGAGAGAGAGAGAGAGAAAGGATCTATGAAGGAAGGACCTGAGGAAGGAACCTCGTACACTGCAAGGCAGAGAAGCTTGGATACATGGAAAAGCAGAGCTAAGTTCCAGGGAGGACAAGCCCAGCTTAGAAAGCTCCAGAAGCCAGTCTTCAAGGAAGACGGTGACAAAGGGAGAGTCTCTGGAGGAGAGAACACCAGCAGCAAACGCTACAGAGATCCAAGGTACAGTGATACTTCATTTATTAAATGGATGCAAGGTCCTAGGGAGGCTGATAACTTAAAAAGTTAAAACTTAAAACCTCTTGCCCCCGCCACCATCATCAGCTCTCCCCAGTCCGGGGATCGAGCCTCCAGTAGCGGGAGGAGCAGCGGCAACATCCCGCCCAATCGGGGCGCACAGCAGCGGCTTTAAAAGCTCACGCCATCCGGCGCGTGGTCCTCTTGCCCCTGCCACCATCATCAGCTCTCCCCAGTCCGGGGATCGAGCCTCCAGTAGCGGGAGGAGCAGCGGCAACATCCCGCCCAATCGGGGCACACAGCAGCGGCTTTAAAAGCTCGCGCCATCCGGTGCATGGTCCTCTTGCCCCCGCCAACATCATCAGCTCTCCCGTCCGGGGATCGAGCCTCCAGTAGCGGGAGGAGCAGCGGCAACATCCCACCCAATCGGGGCGCACAGCAGCGGCTTTAAAAGCTCGCGCCATTCGGCGCGTGATCCTCTTGCCCCCGCCACCATCATCAGCTCTCCCCAGTCCGGGGATCGAGCCTCCAGTAGCAGGAGGAGCAGCGGCAACATCCCGCCCAATCGGGGCGCACAGCAGCGGCTTTAAAAGCTCACGCCATCCGGCGCGTGGTCCTCTTGCCCCCGCCACCATCATCAGCTCTCCCCAGTCCAGGGATCGAGCCTCCAGTAGCGGGAGGAGCAGCGGCAACATCCCGCCCAATCGGGGCGCACAGCAGCGGCTTTAAAAGCTCGCGCCATCTGGCGTGCCTGCGCCTGGCGGGCCCGTGCCTGAGGGCCTCGCCAGAGGGCCCTTTGGCATGGCCCTTAGGCGTGGACCAGGAGGAAGGACACTCTAAACCGAAACCACCTAGCTCCAGGATAAACCTCCAGGAGTCATTCACCAATAACAAGTCACCCAGCTACTGACCACGTCGGAACTTCATAACTTTGAACCTGACACCGCATAAGGGGAATAATCCAACCGAGGGGTCCGACCTCAACCTTCCAAGCTCCCTCCTTATTCTTCGTCCTTACCTGATGTGCCTCTGATACTTCTCATTTTGGACCATCTCAGGAACAGCACTGCTCATTGGTACATAGATCTACATATTCAAACAGCTGAGCTCCCTGGAGGTCGAGCTCGCTCCCACCTTCACTCAGACGATCTGCTGACCACCGCAAGTATACTACAGCTAAATGATCTGACTGGAATTGTTATAGCACTCCTGACTGATATACCTCATTGCTGATATACCTGATATACCTGATATACCTCATTGTTATAGCACTGTTTGTCTAACATACCTGATATACCTGATATACCTGACTGTAATTGTTATAGCACTGCCTGACTGATATACCTCATTGCTGATATACCTGAAATACCTGATATACATCATTGTTGACGCTTTCTCCAACTGTAAACTATCACTGTAGTACTGCTACTATTATGTAATTAACCTGTGATGTTATTGCAATTGCCTGACTGAAAAACCTCACTGATAACCGCATTTCCAATTTAATACTCTCCCATTAGTAGTGCTACTTCTGCTACCTGTGGGCTCTCACATGTTACCTTTCTCTACCTACCAAATACCACTTTTCTAAGGAAACAAACTGCACAACTAGTTACATAATCTGTTTGCATTGCTGTGCATCGCTTTCTCTGCTGACTATTCCAGGGCTCTCAAATAACTCCTCTGCAGCTGACCACGCTGCCTATAACCATGTCCCCCATCATGTATCAAATACCTCACTTAGTCCCCATACTGCTTATCGCATCGATCCCCGTCCTAACACTTGCCCTAGACCCTGGCATTAAGCAGATCCCTATCCTTTATAGCATGGGAAGGTGCTCAATGGAATATCCCTGCCACTCCACCATGAGAACCAGAATTCCCTATTCGCGCCTCTTACAAATCCCGTTGCTGCTCTCTGACAAGGACCCTACTGAGAAGCACAAGGCCAATCGCCTACTCAAGTGTGCCTTAATAAACGCCAGATCTATACGTTCCAAATGGCCTGCAGCTATTGATCTGATAACAGCACATAACCTGGACTTACTGCTGATAACTGAGACATGGCTAACCGACAACAACAACGTCCTCATCAACCAGATGATTCCACCAGGATTCTCCATTTACGCCTGCCACAGATCTAACCAGAGAGGTGGTGGCACACTCATTCTCGCCAAATCAGACCTCCAATTCAAACTGAGCAATACCACCAGCACACCACATCTTGATGCTCTTTCCATATCTAATAGGATCTGTACGATCAATCTACTCTATCGAGCTCCGTCACCCTCCCCAGAGGACCTTCCATCAATAATCAACATTGCATGTAACTCTAACCCACAAGCTCCTAACTGGCTAGTAGGTGATTTTAACCTACCCTCGTTACAAACCTCACACTCCTCAGCATTCATTGAAGCCATGGGCCAATTAGGATATGAACAACTTATTGACGCTCCCACCCATATCAAAGGCAGCACATTGGATTTAATTTTCGCTCCCCAAGCGGTACTCAACACATCTCAGAAGCTCCTGATCTCCATAACCCCTGTACCCTGGTCTGATCATAATTTACTCCTCTTTTACATCCCCACTGAACACCGCACCTCTGACAGCAACAAATCAGGCCACCCCCAAGTGCCCTTGAAACACGCTTCCGTCCTTTCAATAAGATCGAAGCCTTGGAGAAAATCCTACCTGCCCTCCACAAGGACTTACCTTCCCAAGATTACTTATTAACCAACTGGGACAACACATTGAAAGCCACTGCCTGCATCCCTGCTACTGACAGGATCAAGACCAAGGGCAAACATAAACCATGGTTCTCCTGTGATCTACAAGAATCTCTCCTCCACCTACGCAGACTTGAGAGACGCTGGCATTCCTCCTGGTCTCCTGATGCTCTCTGCTCATACAATTCACACTTACAAACTCACCGGAGGATGACAATGGTGAGAAGAAAGAAATACCACTCGGAAACACTAATGCAGTCCTTAAACAAGCCACATGACCTCTTCAGCATTGTTAAATCCTTAACAGGTGATCCAACCACAACTCAATCACCTATGCCACACCCTCAAGATTATGCCGAATACCTACAATCAAAAATGATACAGACTAGTCTGATCCTCACAGCATCAGCACCTTCCACCCCTCAAACTGTGACCCAACTAGCCACGCGTGACAATTTCTCTCAGATATCCAACAAAGAGATCGAAGAAATCATAGCAGCTATTAATTATTATTATTATTATTATTATTATTAATTATTAATGACCCCTGATCGAAGAAATCATAGCAGCTATTAATTATTATTATTATTAATTATTAATGACCCCTGCCCAGCCAGGTGGATCAAAGAACTACGACATGAACTTAGCCCAACTATCAGCAAGATCATCAACTATTCCTTCTCAACTGGATCCTTCCCACAGAGCCTGAAGCATTCATCCATCCGCCCACTCCTGAAGAACAGCAAGCTAGACCCAACAAAAGTCGAATCTTTTAGACCAATATCAAGCATCCCTCTACTAGAAAAAATCATGGAAAAAGTAGTCCAGCGACAAATACAACACCATGTTAACTCAGAAGCCCCCCTGGACCCCTCACAACACGGTTTTAGAGAAGAACATGGTGTTGACACCCTTCTCACAATCCTCTTCAATAACCTAATCATAAGCATTGACAATATCCATCAAGGGTTCATTCTCATTTTTCTCGACATAGCTGCCGCATTTGATTCGGTAAACCACAATACTCTCCTACAGCGCCTCCAAGATAAGGGTATCCAAGGTCTAGCCCTGAACTGGTGCAAATCTTACTTATCTGACAGACAGCAGCAAGTCAGAACAGGAGAAGCAATATCTGATTCATTCCCCCTTAAACAAGGTGTCCCTCAGGGATCCTCCTTGTCCGCACTAATGTTCAATATATATATGCAGCCAATTTGTGATTTGATACGTACCTTCAACATTCAATGTCTTGCATATGCTGATGACATCCTGATGTATGCTCCATTCAATGTAAAACAACCAGATTATACATCAATAGTTCATTGCTTTGAAGCTGTATCAAACTGGCTCCTCAAACAGAATCTACGCATAAATCACAACAAAACAGACGTCCTATTCGTCACCCAGAATCCAACATTCATACCCCCTGCCTCATTACAGGTGAACAACATTGAGCTGAAGGCACAACCCACAATCCGATACTTAGGGATTACTTTAGACCAGCGGCTTGATATGTCAGCACACATCAAGAAAATAACGAACGCAATTTACCACAAGATTAGATCCCTACGTAATCTCCGACCTCTACATGACTACTCCGACTTCCGCACTATCTTCCAAGCCTTGGTATTACCACACCTGGATTTTGCCAATATCATTCTACACGGTCTCCCTCAATCTACTCTAAACCCCCTCCGTCTGGCCATGAATGCAGCCGCGAGAATTCTCGTAGGTGCTCCACGCTCAGAGCACATAACCCCAATACTGAAGAGTTTACATTGGTTACCCCTCCAGGCCAGAACCCTATATAAAACCCTGGTCATGACTTTTAAAGCCTCAAAGAGCCCATCTCTATCACCTATCAGCAATATGATACATGTCACTCCAGCTAACAGATCCAGGAGATCTGTGACATTGAACTCCATTGACCTTCCGAAACTCCTTACGAAATGCTCTAAATCAACAGCCTCTAGAGCCTTCTCACTGTTTGCGCCCAGAGCCTGGAATGCCCTTCCACCCGAAATCAGAGCCATCACAAGCCTAATGACGTTCAGAAAGGCCTTAAAATATCATCTGTTCCTAATATACTACCCGGAAGCTACTCCGAATGAACATAGCCCTCATGCTGGTCTTTCCCACTTGACCCCGGTAGAAAATGGCTAATCATGATGGTTCATACTTGCACACTCTATCCATACCGTATTTATATTGTACTTGTGATTTATTTATTTACCACTTCCATGTAATTAACCAAATAATTATACCATGTATATAGTCAACCTTGTTTACCGCCATGTTCTTGTATATAGTTAACCCTGTTTACTGCCAGGTTTTTGTACCGTTCATTGTAAAAAACCAATGCTGCCCATGTCATTGTGTTTAAATTTGTTCATATGTAAACCGCACTGATTAAAAGAGCGCGGTATATAAGAAATAAAAATAAATAAAATAAATAATAAATAAATAAATAAAAAGCCATTCTGAGAAGAAACAAAGCTGGAGGAAGTTTTGCAACCCTGTACAGAGAGGTATAGGGAAAAGCCCTAACAGTTATTTGCTAAACCCAGGACAGCAAGGCTGGAAAGTGGGGAAAAGAAATACTGAACTGCAACCTGTATTAACCAGGGAAAGCTCAGGATTAGAAGACACGACGAGTGAGCTAGAACCCATGCAAATTGAGTTTGCAGAACTAGAACCGTTGATGCTTGAACCAATGGACTGTTCTCTGTGTATTACCGAGAGCCTGGAATCTCTTACCGAGATATAAAAGCAGCGCATGTTTTAAAGTACCTTTTGCTTCTGTTAAAACTGAAGGAAGAAGTTTTGTCTTGTTTTTCTTGCTGTTTGAGAAACTTGTTTGGATATAGAGAACTGTGAAGCATTTGTAACAGTTGCTGACCTTTTGTAAATATTCTTGGTACTAAACCTGAAGTAAGGTAAATTCTACTTTGTTTCTTGAAGAACCTTTTGCGTAACAAGGGAATAAAATCTTTTTGTTTCACCCTGCTCAAGGCTCACACATCTATCTTCTTTGTGAAGAGGGACTACAAGGACCAGAATGCACTTGGTCTAAAAGTTTTTCTTTCTTCAACAAAATTAAAATGTCCACCCTGACCCTTCTGCACACTGCCACTAGGAGCGGCTGTGACAGTATACACAGTATTCGTTGTCAGCACCATAATTCAAAGACATCAATTTTCTTCCAGTCTATCTTTTTCAATGTCCAACTTTCACATCCATATGACAATATTGAAAATACCATGGCTTGAATGAGTCCAATTTTTTAAGGAGAGAGACATCTCTGCTCTTGAGAACCTTGTCTAGGTCCTTCATAGCCATTCTGCCAAGAGCAATGCATTGTCGGATTTCTTGACTACTTATTGTTTCTTTATTGATAGTTGATCCAAGTAGGTTAAAGTTGTTCACTATTTTGATTTTTTCTCCATCAACGATGAACTTACTGATTTTTGCCTCTTGTCAGGATCTTTGTCTTCTTTACATTAAGGTGCAGGCCCATTTTAAGACTTGATCTTGAGAAGGAAATGTTTCAGATCGTCTTCATTTTCAGCCAGTAATGTGGTATCATCCCCAAAGTGAAGGTTGTTGATTAGTCTTCCACCAATCTTCACACCTCAGTTTTCATACAGTCCTGCTTCTCTGATGATTTGTTCTGCATATAAATTAAACAGGTAGGGGGGAAAGTATGCAGCCTTGTCATACCTCTTTGCTGATTTTAAACCATTCTGTTTCTCCTTGTTCTGTTCGAACTGTTGATTCTTGACCAAGGTAAAGGTTGTGCAAGAGAACAATCAGATGTTCTGGTGTACCCATGCTTCTTAAGGTGGCCCAGAGTTTCTCATGGTTTACACAGTCAAAAGCCATGCTTTTCGACTGTGGCACTACCCACACAAAACCTGTTTTGTGACAATGTTTTTGTCAGTAATTATTCTGCTCCCCCATCCATCCCATGATAGCAACAATTTCATTTCCAAGCAGACAAATAGGCACTACAATAGCAGTGTGTGCCTTCAAGTCAATGCTAACTCCTGGCAACGAGAAGTCCCTGGGTTTTCTTGACAGTGTGACTGGAAGTAGATTGCCAGGCCTTTCTTCTGAGGCAATGGAGGATTAAGTGACTTGCCCAAGGCCAAAAGGAATGCTAGTAGGAATTGAACCCTGGTGGCTTGGTTATCAAGCCAGTATTCTAACCACTAGGCTACTCCTCCACTCTAAATAGGCACTACCCACCCACAAACCTGCTTCCTAGTACGAGCAGCCTACAATCTGGTGGACCAGAGATAAGCAAGTAATATTTACTCTACAACTGCAAAATATGCTCAAAAATATATTTCTTTAGTTTTCAAAATGCAATGTGTGCCTTCGAGTCAGTCCTGACTCCTGGCAACCCAGAAGCTCCTTTAGATTGTAAATAAACAACTTTAGGCCTATAATGTTATACATACGACCTTAAACTGTATGCTGGCCTCAATTGGGAGCCAGAGTAAAGCCCAGAAAAGAAGGATCACTATATCTCTCCGTGCGCTTTTAGTGACCTCTTTAGCTGCCAAATTTTGAATTCTTTGAAGCTTATTTAAAAATCTTCTGAAGGAAGCCCAAATAGATGGCATTACATTAGTTAATATGACTAATCACAACTGCCTGCATCATTGTGTGGAAGTATTGTAGAGCTGAAAAAGAATGAATTTGATGGATGAACTGTACTGTAGCTCCGCCAAGCCTTTTTTGCCACTGTAGTCACCTGTGTCTCTACAGAATGTAGAGTTCAGGATAACACCCAGGCCTCAACCTAGGAAGACACTTGGATCACATTTTAAGAGTTTTACATTCAATAAGCTTTCTTTTTTGCAGACATGCCTAGTATACGCATTAGGCATATGACGTACCCCATTCTTATGCTCACGCGCCTCTGTCCTCACATCCCAAAATTTTTTTTCATTGGTGTTGCATCTACATCATGTTCCCCACCAGGACTAGTCCTCCATATTTTTTGGCTCAAGGTCCCACCCCAGCTTTATATCATTGGCTGCTCAAGGCAGCTGAACTCCCTCAGGAACAGACTGCCAGGGCCGGGCCGGCCCGTCCATTGTGCGAGAATCTTGTTTGCACAGGGCCCCACGCTTCAGGGGGCCCCACGCCAACAACATCCCGCATTGAATGGCAGGCAGGGCAACTTTAAAGGGAGCCGGAGAGGCCCCGGCTCACCTCTAACAGCTGCCGAAGTGAAGCGCATCTTTTTCCTTCACTTCGGCAGCTGTACTGAAGTTTAGAACACTACCGCATTGAGCGCTGGGAAACAGGAAGTCCCCTTTGACCTCAGCGCGGCAGCATTCTAGACTTCAGTACAGCTGCCGATGTGAAGGAATAAAGATGCACTTCACTTTGGCAGCTGTTAGAGGTGAGCCCGGGCCTCTCCGGCTCCCTTTAAAGCATTTTAGGTAGCTGTGGGGCTCTTTGGGAGGGGAGGAGAAGGGAGGAGAGGGGAGGGAGGGCTTGGACTGCAAATGGGCTGGGGAAGAGAGCTAGGACTGGAAATTGGCTGAGTGGAGGGGGGGCTTGAACTGGAAATGGGCTGAGTGAGGGACTTGGACTGGAAATTGGCTAAGTGGGTGGGAGCTGAGACTGGAAATGGGCTGATGGTGGGGCTAGGATAGTACTGGACATGGGCTTTTGGGGGGGCTAGGATTCGAAATGGGCTGTTGGGGGGGCTTGGATTGAAATGGACTCATGGAGGGGCTAGGACTGGAAATAGGCTCATAGGAGGGCTTAGATTGGAAATGGGCTGAGTGGGGGGGACCTAGGACTGGAAATGGGCTGAGTGAGGGGCTTGGACTGGAAATTGGCTGAGTGGAGGGGAGCTAGGACTGGAAATGGGCTGATGGGAAGCTAGGATTGGAAATGAGCTGATGGAGTGGCTCGGATAGGACTGGAAATGGATGGGGGAGCTAGGACTGGAAATGGGCTGATGGTGGGGCTAGGACTGGAAATGGGCTCAGTAGAGGGGGGCTTGAACTGGAAACAGCTGATGGGAGTATGGCTTGGACTGGAAATGGGCTGGGGGGGGGAGCTAGGACTGGAAATGGGCTGATGGGGTGCTAGGGTTGGAAATGGACTGATGGGCTTGGATGGGACTGGAAATGGATGGGGGAGCGAGGATTGGAAATGGGCTGATGGTGGGGTTAGGATAGGATTGGAAATGGATGGGGGAGCTAGGACTGGAAATGGGCTGATGGAGGGGCTAGGACTGGAAATGGGCTGATGCGGGGACTAGAAGGGAGTGGATGCTGGGTGGGGTTCGAACTAGAAGGGAGCTGATGTTGGGGGAGGACTAGAATGGAATGGGGCTGGGAGAGTAAAATGGAGAGGGGAAAAAATATTTTGTATGGGAGGGAAGAAAAATCTACGATTGGCTGGGTATTGGGAGAGTAAGTGGCAATTGAGGATGGAGGGGTAAAATCTGAGTGGTTGAAAAAGGAATAAAGAAAGAGATGGAGGAAAGAGCAAAAGGAGAAAGATCAGTATGTTAAAGCAGATGTAGAGAGAAAATGGAAAAAAATTAGAAGAGAGAAGAAAGAACAAATGGACAGCAGACAATGGAGAGTTAGCCGAAGACACAAAGAAACTAGAAAAAAGTGACTGGAACAATTGCAACTGAAAAATAAAATGCACAAACAACAAAAAGTAGAAATATACTTTTTTATTTTGAATTTATTAACCGGAATATGTCAGCTCTGGGAAATGTGCATCATTAACATCTGCATTTTGTTTAGTACAAGTGGAAATTAATTTTAGTTTTATTTCTGTACTGTTGTTGCACATTCCAAGTTTGCCTTTTGGGGTTCCCAGTTAAATTACTGTCTTCCTGTTTCAAAATTGTGATTCCTTGTTTGGTGATGGTCTGTGTTCTTCATGTGTAACCAAGCTGAGGTATTCTGTTTATGTAGTTTCTATTTGTACATACAGTAATTATTACTTAAATCAGCTGTTGCTGATTTAAGTTAATTCGTCCCTTTTCCCCTTTCACTCCCTGTTAAGATGTTACATATATTTTTTGTTTAATGTAATGTTCAGTCCTTGAGTTCTCTGTAAACCGCTTTGATTCACGAAAAGCGGTAAATAAGCACTAATAAACAAATAAATAAATATTTGATAGTGCCACTTGTTCTCTTTCCCCAGTAGGAGATGTATTGGTATTCTCTGAGATGTATTGGTTTAATATTTGCAGTGTTGGGTTTTGATAGGTAGGGTTTGATGCTTTGTGAGTCCTAGTAGTGCTGTTAGGATACGGCGGGTTTTCTATGGGTTATAAATGGGCAGTGTTTGTAGTACTTCCTAATGTGCCTGGCGGTTGGCACAGGAGTATAGTAATGTAGAAATCTGGTAGTCTTTCTTTATCCAGACACTCACTAAGAGGCATGTTTACTAAACGTTAGTGCATGTTAACATTATGCAAGTATTTATGTAAATGAGGCCCCGCACCAAATCTCCGCACATGGTCACACACCCTCCTTGGGCCGCCCCTGCAGACAATCCCAGTAATATGAAGGAGTTGTCTCTGCCCCCGTATGCCTTCTTCATTGTCGGGCCTATCAGGTGCCTGTATTTTATTTTTAAATATGCGTTGGAGGAGGTGCAGACACAGCCTGATCTCCAGTAACTGTTCTTGGACTAGAACTCTGGCCCCCCAAACTGTGGGTCATGACCCCAAATGGGGTTGCAAAAGTTTAATTTGGGGCCACAAGCCTGTCTGCACCAGAGCAGAAGAAAAAGATCACCATGTGGACAGTAAAAATACAAAGGAAAGCATGTACTTGCTAACTGCCATGTGTGCAAAGAGTGCAGAGGAGAGGAGACAGTTGCTCCCCTTTGACCGCTCTTCCTCCATTCCTAATGGCTCCAAAAAAGTATCAGGTAAGCGCTAGCTATTCACTGTTGCCATCCGGCCTTTGTCTCCCTTGCTTTGACCCAAACCACCACTGCTATCCCGGCCCTCGTCTCCCTCGCTCTGATGCAGACCGCGACTGTTGTCCTGGCCCTCATCTCCCTCGCTCTGACACACACCGCCACTGCCATCCCAGCCCTTGTATCCCTCGCTCTGACACACACCGCCACTGCCGTCCCGGCCCTCGTCTCTCTCGGTCTGACACACAACACCACTGCTGTCAAGGCCCTCGTCTCCCCCGCTCTGACACACACCGCCACTGCCATCCTGGCCCTCGTCTCCCTTGTTCTGACACACACCACCACTGCCATCCCGGCCCTCATCTCCCTCGCTCCGACACACACTGCCACTGACGTCCCGGCCCTTGTCTCCCTCGCTCTGACACACACCGCCACTGCTGTCCCGGCCCTCGTCTCCCTCGCTCTGTTACACACCACCACTGCCGTCCCGGCCCTCATCTCCCTCGCTCTGACACACACCGACACTGCCGCCCCAGCCCTCGTCTCCCTCGCTCTGACACACATCGCCACTGCCGTGCCGGCCCTCGTCTCCCTCGCTCTGACACACACTGCCACTGCCATGCCGGCCCTTGTCTCCCTCGCTCTGTTACACACAGCCACTGCTGTCCCGGCCCTCATCTCCCTCGCTCTGTCACACACTGCCACTGCCATCCTGGCCCTCATTTCCCTCGCTCTGACACACACCGCCACTGCTGTCCCGGCCCTCGTCTCCCTTGCTCTCTCACACACCGCCACTGCCGTCCCGGCCCTCATTTCCCTCGCTCTGACACACACCACCACTGCCGTCCTGGCCCTCGTCTTCCTCGCTCTGTTACACACAGCCACTGCCGTCCTGGCCCTCATCTCTCTCGCTCTGACACAGACCGCTACTGCCGTCCTAATCCTCATCTCCCTCGCTCTGACACACACCGCCACTACCGTCCCGGCCCTCATCTCCCTCGCTCTGACACACATTGCCACAGCCGTCCCGGCCCTCGTCTCCCTCACTCTGGACCAAACATCAGCTGTCTCCTGGCCCTTGTCTCCCTCAGCGCAAATCACCACTGCCTCTTGGCCCTTCTCTCCAAGGATGAGGAAAAGGGACACCTTCATTACAGATTTGAGCAAAGGCATGGAGCAGGGGAGAAATTACTCTGCCCCCTATCCATCCCATGATGGCAACAATATCATTTCCAAGCAGACAAATCAACAGAGAAATAGGAACAGTGATGCATTTCCCTCATACTGTGCAAAATATAAAGAAATTGGATGTAAATTCTAAAAGCTGATCTACTGAAATCACTAAATTGGAAATATTTTTTCCATTCTCTCAGTCCACATTGCTGGAATTGGAGACAGGAGGCTGCGAAACAGGTGAGAGTTAGGGACACAGCTCTATGATCATCCCACCCCCTCTAGGTTTAACATGACAGCTAAATATCATTTTGTGGTGTTCGTTGTGTTTACAAAGCAATATGATTTATACCCTAAATGTGCTGCGAGAAAAACCCTGACTCATTAGCCTTCAGTTTCACTCATTGGAGCGATACATCTCACTCAGTGGGGCGGGCCACCCTTGGCATCTCTGTTTTCTTCTGAATATTTAAGCTGAAGATTGTTAACTTCTAACCAGTTCCTAACATGCAGAAAACAATTGTTCGGTGGTTGCAAAGCTAATGTTCTATTACCTCCAGAAATATATGTAGCAATAAAAAGGAATAACAGTTCTGCTAAAAATCTGGATATTACCCACCTTATCTGTAAAAATTTGCTTATTGCTTAACTGTTCTCATAAGTATTACTTTGTTTTCTGCATGCAAAATGTAGATCACAGAACATACCTCAGCCTGGGTGTGGTTGGCTTGAACCCAGAGATCCCACAGAAGCTGGCAGGCATACGTATACTCCCTGCAAGATCGGTAGCAATCCCCAGTATGGAGCCGCCACTAGCAATCAGAGCCCCCTCGCCTCCTGAAGATCCTCCAGGACATTTTGTGTGGTTCAGGGGATGAACAGTTTGTCCGAAAATGGGATTTGAACATTCTATGCTGAATGAGATAAAAACAGACACGCAAGATAAAATTTTATTTATTTTTTTAATTTTTTGCTTATGCAATTTCAAATTTACACAAGATACAAAAACTTGTTACAGAAAAGAATGCAATAAACGGAAAAAAAAGGAAAGGACAACCGTCCCTATTCTTACACTAAACATGAAGAACTACATTCACTAGCCCACAAAAAAAAGAGAGAACCCAAGACACAATCAAAGGAACAAGAAGGTTCAGGAATAAGACACAAGACTAATGCAGAATATTATTAGTCACAAAATCAAAACCCCCGCCACAAGTAGAGGAGGTAGATGGAGTAGCCACAGGCTCCTATGGAGCAACACCTTTATCTGCAACAAATTGAGTTAAGTGTACTGGCTCAAAAAAGGTATAACTAACATCCTGATATTTCATTAAACATCTACACGTGTAACACAGGAAGAATAGCCCACCCAACTGCAAAACCTGAGGACAAAGCAAAAGAAACTGTTGCCTACGTTTCTGGGTGGCTTTAGAAACATCAGGAAACATCCTAATTGTTCCCCCCATAACGGGCTCATTCCTAGCCTTAAAATATAATTTCAAAAATAAATCTTGATCAGGCTCAAGAACTAGAGTCAGCAGCAAAGTCCCTTGGGATAAATCCCGGATCTGTAGTCTCTAGGAACCCAGTTAGATCCAAAGAGTCCATTGGTGGAGAATGTGCAGGTGAAGAAACTCCTTGGTCTTTACGCTTGGCAGCTGGCAGATAGAAAATCCTAGCCAAAGGAGGGACTGACTCTAGAAGAATTTTTAATATAGTCGTAACATAAGAATTAAACAAATCCATCGGCGAAACAGCTGGAACACGAGGAAAATTCAACAAGCGCAGATTCCTCTTCCTAACAGAGTTCTCTAACATTTCAATCTGGACTTGTTAAATTTGTTTCATATTCATTTTTCTGGTATTTGTTTTTTTATCTTCATTTTCATTGTGTGTTCCTTTTGTATAATTGGAAATGCTTGAATAAAAAAAAAAAGAAATAAAGAAAAGAAACCAAATTCACCTGTAGAGGCCCTGTGGGAGATTGGTTTTCGCAAATACGATGGCCCCCTGTTTCTTTAAGACTTGGACAATGACACTGTCTTTTTCTGTTCCAATGTTGAGATACTGCACTAGGCCACATGTACTGTCATATGCCCCCTACAAGGAAGAACAAAACAAAAGCCTGTTAAAATATTCACTTGTTTCAAAGAAGGCTGTATTTCAGTACAACATAAAGAAGTTTGGATCTAGAGATTTGCTGTTTTCCTGAGGCCTCGGAGGAATCTTCAGTTTTAAACATGGAATGGACAACTTAACAGCAACAACTGAATTAATGCTGGGAAACAAGAACCAGAAACTCTCCCTTAGAGTGTTTCTTTTAAAAAGCCTTCTGGGATATATAGTTCCTCCTGTAAGATAACTTGTACTCTTATCTATACAATAGAGCCACCTACTGTCCTTTACTAGTATATTCCTAAAACAAAAAATCTTATACATCCAGGGGGTTATTTTAGAAATCCTATTCATGCTTTGGACATCTGAAAAGGGCTATTTTAGAAGCCGGGACTGTGGGGACATCCCTAGTGCGAGGATGTCCTAGTCTGAATAGGCCGGGGCATGGTGGAGACATGGCCAGGGTGTTCCCAAGAACCTGGATGTCACTGCCTGATCACAGAAATGACCAGAGTGTCCGGAGTCACATCTAAGGTTATATCTGCTCCATCCAAGTCTGAATGTGGATGAGGTGGAGGCTGGGTCTGAATGTGGTTGGGGTGTTCCCAAAAACCTGGACATCACTGCCAGATCTCAGAAACATCTGGCGTCTAAGTTTATATCTGTTCCAGGAAGGGACAGGCATCCAGAGAGTGCTCATTTTGGCCATAAAACATCCAGAGAGTGTAGAGAGGATGAAAATCCACTATCCCTCATGCTCTGCCAAATCACAATAATAACAGGAGCAGGATATGAACCCTGGCTTCCCTGGTCCTAGCCCATTACACGAACCAGTAGATTATCCCTAGGCATCCACGATATGGAATACTATTCCGGGAGTATCTATGTAGATGCTTCTGCAGACATCCCTATCAGACACATCCACATTTGTGAAATCGTGCCTGAACTTGGATGTGCCTGTTTGTTTGTTTTTTCAGACGTTCTGGCTTGGTTTGTCCCAGATTGCACTTGGATGTCATTGGTAAAATGCCACTTTGTATCTTTAACTTAAGCTGTCAGATAATCAGTCTGTATCTATTGCATTCTTTTCAACAGACTGAATTCAAATATCTACTGACTGTGAGAAATCTTGATTTGTTCAACTGACACTACAGCCAAGTCAGTAGAAGAACACAGATCTATAGGAGAAGACGAAAGGGAAAAATATGGTCTCACCTGCTAATTTTCTTTCCTTGAGTCCTACCAGATCAGTCCAGAACCAATAGGTGATGACTGTCAACTAGCATATGTAAACATACAAGAGCAATCATATTTGTGCTCTCCCTATAAAGGCAATATTTCTGTAAGAAAGCAAGATAAACCATATTCTCAAAATAATGTCCCCAATCAGGGGGAAATTCAGTGTACCAAGAAACTCCAAGAAACAATGAGAATCTTAAAACATACTCCCTTCTTGGAGTAACAAAGAAGGAATCAGAAAGAAGAAGAAAAGATCAGGATGGGAATCTGGACAGGTATGGTAAGACTCAAGGAAAGAAAATTAGCAGGTAAGACCAAACCTTTCCTTCCTTATGGCCCCCATCAGACCAGTCCAGAACCAATGGAATATAGCAAAGCACCCCTCATAAATAGGTGGGAGTTAGATACCCCTGTGGCACCAAAAACAACAACATCTTTTGGCAAAAACCTCCAGCCATTAGTGCTTAGCAAAAGTATGAAAAGAGGACCACATCTTAGATGTTCCAAGACCCTCTGGTTGGATGTCAAATGGGTCCATCATTGTGAGAGTCTACCAGCCCAGAGAATTTGTATCCATGGCCCCTTTCCTTTCTATCAACACAAAAAAGTACCTTTGAACTGGAACATAGAACATTGAAAGGAAGTACTTTTCCCAAGATGGTATCTCCTCACATATCTACATCTAATCTTAGAAGAAGACAAACAGGAGGCTTATCCTCAACCTCTGAGGTGTAGCCCCATTGAGATCCTTTACTATCTTATCCAGATCCTCAAGGAACAATAGCTTGCCATGAAAAAGGAGTCTGCTAAAATAGGCCATAGAAACAGTGTGTGCAGACCAATAGGCCATAGAAACAGTGTGTGCAGACCAACAGTGTGTGCAGACCAAGCCATAAAAGAGGTCTCACTGAGACAACCAGCACCATGCTTCTAGCGGAAGACTGAATTGAATCAGACAAGGCATCTACAATATATGCCAAACTCACCTCCAACCAACCGACCCACTAAGACTACAGATACCTTTCTCCTGTGATTCTTCTGGAGCCTGCTGAACCGAGCATAAGCCAACTATGGAAACATAGGAACTACAGACTGTTTCTCGTAGACCCAAAGTTGAAATCTCAAATGCTTGTTTCAACAAAGACTCAAGCTTCCTTTCTTGAATGTCTTTCAATGCCATACCTCCTTCTACCAGAATGGTAGGCTTCTTTGTAACACCAGAGCATCTACCTTAGGCCACCATAGCTTGTTGTTTACTGCAGGAACTAGTGGGTACAAGACACCCTTGGCTCCTCCAAGAGGAAGAGAAGCCTTGGGAGTTTCCCACTCTGCCAAAATCATAGCCTGAATAGACCAGTGGTTCTCTACCCAGTCTCTGATACACCTTAGGCCAGTTGGGTTTTCAGGATCTCCTCAATGAATATGCATAAGATAGATCTGCATGCATTGCCTCCATTGTATGCAGATCTATCTCATGCATAATGTGATAATGAGAGTTGTGCAGAGCCAATGGAAACACAGGATAGTGGTGACTATGTCTTTAAGACAAGAGACAGGCAAGCTTTTCAGAGGGCTAAAGCTACAGCCAAGCAAAAGAAACACATATTTGCTGAGGCTAAGCCACGCCCAAGCCCCAACGTGAGTGCAGGCTTGGACTTTAATGACAACCACCTGTGCAGAGAGAAGGGTGTGGTAGCTAGGAAGCAGCTTTTTAAACCTGCTTCAGTGCAGGAGAAGGGAGCAGTGAGAGGAAGGACGAAGGAAGGAGAGAGGAGCAGTTCCAGCAGCAAAGGAAGCAACCCTTGTGTAAAAGGTACGCTTGAGCCAGAGACCAGCAGATGTATAGCTGGGGAGATTGCTGGAGAGGTGGAACAAAGTGCAGTGCAGTGTGTGCCAGAGACAGTTCAGAAAACCCAAGCTGCCAAAAGGGGGGTAGAAGCTGTTACAGATGGACGTAACCAAGACCCAGCCAAAGGCAGAGACGTAAAGATGAACACAGGTGAAGCAGTTAAGCTTTTGTTCCAGGGAAAGAAGCCCCACGCTCCTGATATAGCCAATGCTATTAGATCTAATATTTACAACTGAAACAACCGCCAATTTACCATCTATCTTGGATCTATCAATCAACCCAGTTCCATGGTCAGATCACAAACTAATTATATTCAAGGCTAGATGTAACCAAAAGGATGAAAGAGGAATAAACGACCATCCTAGTACCCCTCTGAGAAGATTCAAGCCATTTGACAAAGACCTAATCCTAAAATCAACACTTCCACTAACCAACTTACCAGAGTGCAGCATTGATGATTTAGTTTCTAATTGGAATAGTACTTTCAGTTCGATTGCCACATGTCCGTCGACCAACAAACTACAAAGCAAGCGACACTCTGCTATATGGTACTCATCTGAGCTGAAGGCCTCGCGCACAACCCTAAGGAAACTTGAAAGACGATGGCGACACTCACACTCTGAAGTTGACAGAGCTGTATATATCCAACATCTCACATCTCATCGCATGGCAGTTACTGAATCAATGAGACGTCACCATGCAGTCACTTTAAAAAGATCTCTGAACAAACCTCATGACCTGTTTGCCATAGTTAAGCGTTTGACAAATGAACCTGCCTCACAACTTAAATATGAAATCCACCCTCAAATATTTGCTAACTATCTACAATCCAAACTCTGCCAAATTGACAATAACTCGGCTCCTAACATAGTTCCAGTTCCAGTAGATCAAACTCTACTCACTATCTTCTCAATACCATCTAAACGACAAATCGAAGACACCATTGCTTGCATAAACATGACCACCGCTCATACTGATCCTTGCCCTGCGTTCTGGATCAAAGATCTACGAGCTGATCTCAGTCCCATCATATCCAGACTCATGATTCAATCATTTACAACAGGAACTTTCCCTCGTACCCTTAAGCAAACATCCATAAGGCCATTACTAAAAAACAACAAACTTGACCCTCTTAAACCAGAATCATATAGACCTATTTCAAGTATTCCATTACTAGCAAAAATTTTGGAAAAAGAAGTACAAAAACAAATTCAGGATCATATAGATCTTAACGCCCCACTGGACTCATGCCAGCACGGTTTCAGAGAATTCCACGGTGTGGAAACGCTTCTAACTACTCTGTTCAGCAGCTTATTATCAGGAATTGATAACATCCGCCAAGGGTTCGTCCTTGTTTTTCTTGATATCGCAGCCGCTTTTGATTCTGTTAGCCATGAACGCCTCCTTGAGCGTCTCAAAGGGAAGGGAATTACTGATAAAGCACTTGAGTGGTGTAGATCCTACCTTTCTGACAGATGGCAACAAGTACGATCCAACGATACTTCATCAGATCAGTTTCATCAAAAACAAGGGGTCCCTCAAGGCTCATCCCTTTCCGCCCTTATGTTTAATATATACATGCAGCCTATCTGTAACCTGATTCGATCCTTTAGAGTTAACTGCATGATATACGCGGATGATGTACTTTTATATTTTCCTTTTACAACTGAGAACCCTGATCTCAATCCATTAACTAACTGCATAAATGAAGTATCCAACTGGCTACAATCCCAAAATCTAAGGATCCAACACAAGAAAACGGAGGTGTTATTTATTACACGTAACCAAAATTTCACTGCTCCATCCTTTTTGAAAGTGAATGATGCTAACCTCCAGACCAAGACCACCATCAGATACCTCGGTGTCACTTTAGACCAGAAATTAGATATGAAAGCACATATTAGTAATATTGTAAGAGCAGTATATCACAAAATACGCTCCCTTAGACACCTTCGATCCTTGCTAGAGCCAGACGATTTTAGAACCATCTATCAGGCGCTAATCATACCTCATTTTGATTATGCGAACTCAATTTTACAAGGTCTTCCACAAACCACCTTACACCCACTTCAAATGGCTATGAATGCTGCAGCTAGAGTCCTTCATGGAGCTTCCCGGAAAGACCATATCTCACCTATTCTAAAACATCTTCATTGGCTCCCAATTCAAAGTAGACTCACTTTCAAAATTTTACTAATTACATTCAAAGCCTTCAAAGAACTCTCATCTTCATCAATATCAGACTTGATCCAAACACCACCCCTCAATAGAGACAGAAGGTCAGTAACACTCAATACTCTGTTAGTCCCTAAATCAATATCACAGTGTACCAAAACTACTTCAGACAGGGCCTTTTTATTCTGTGCACCAAGGTGTTGGAATAGCCTCCCTCAAAACATCCAAGCAATACCAGACCTTTTGCAGTTTCGCAAAGCTTTGAAACACTACCTCTTCCTTTTATCTTATCCAGTAAACAATAAAGACATCTCAACCAACCCACAGACCTTCCACTCATACACATACAATACAGATACCCCACAGACCACATACACACAAAACTGAAGCCATGATGATATTATGACTATGTTTATTAATTATATACCCTGTTATCCGAGTTATATTCTCCTGTTTTCTGTAAACACAAAGTACTGTTGAACTGTGTATCTCACTGTTTTTTGTGAACCGCGCTGATGCCTAATAGTGCGGTATATAAGAGTCTATAAATAAATAAAATAAAATAAATGCTTACCAGGGAGAGCAGTTCTGGAAAGGACTTTTGAAATTTCTACAGAATAGTAAGTTGGAAAACCTTATTGAAAATCCTGAAAGAGATAAGCAATTTTCAGCATAAGAAGGTATGCAAATGGACACTCTTGAGTCAGATTCAGTATATGACGAATCACCGATGGATTGTTATTTATGTATGAGGGAAATTGAAAACTGCTAGAAAGGACTGTAAAAAGAACCTTTTTTTTGTAGAGCAATTTTTCCTTAGCCAGGAAAGTGCAAAAAGTTACCTTAAGCTAAAGAGCTTTGGCTAAGAACAGAGTTTGAATTAAAGCAGCATTATTGGAAAAGGATCTGAATTTACCTTGCTGTTTGAATGAAAGAAAGTTGTAACACAGGTGCTGAGATGTGTACTGAAAACAGCTGCTTTGTTTGAAGAAATACTTCAGTGCTTTAACTTCACGTGTACTTTTGTTCCTGTAAGTTTTCTGTTTTGGAGAATAATCCTTTTGCCTGCGTTGTTTTGAATTTAATGCGTGGAAGGAACCCAAAAATAAATATCTTGTTTTTGCCTTAAACAACCCCCAGTGGTCACACACTACTTTGTCTTTAATGAAAAGAACTACAAGTCCCAGGATTCCTTGCTCAAGACAAAATAGCTTTATTTAAGGACAAACATGCCAGCCCTTTGCCTGTGAGCCACCGGCCCAGGCAGGGGGTCACGACAAGTGGCGTAGCTGGCAGGATTTTCTTGGATCTACGCATGCGCTGAGGATTTCCAAGCATCAGAAATTGGCATAGGAATTGAATTCACTGCAGAGCCATGCAGAGGAGCACGTGGAATTAAAGCGGAGTAATCGGGAAGAGTGCAGACACCTATCCTTTGTGAGAAGCCTGAAGCTACACCGGTATCAGGTAACCCGTACCTAACTGGGGTTATTCAAGGATACTAGACAGGGTGTAGAGATCTAGCCTGGAAAAGGAAAAGGTCACAAAGGAATAGTGCACTGGGTATTGTGATACCGCACTTGGGTGGTGTTCTTTTCTTTTCTTCTCTTCACAGAATAAAAGAGGACCATGGATTTCCAGGAGATGCTTCGATGGATGGCGGGCCAATTCGAAAGACAAAGAGAAATGTCTTTGCAAGTGCAGGAGAGCAAGCAGCGGCGCGAATGCAGGCCCAACAGCAACCGCTCCTGGAACTGATGGAAGCATGGATAGTGAGCCAGAAGAAGGAGCCGGATCCAGCTATGCCTCCACCAGGTTCTACAGAACTATTTCATGCATGTACACTAGGACCACACACTAGTGGGACATTTAACTTTGGACAGTTATCTGATAGGGATGATATAGACGATTTTTTGGAAGCCTTTGACCAAGTAGCCCATATATTTGGGTGGCCTAAAGACCAATGGGCCGTACGCTTGGCCACGTCCCTCACAGGTGAGGCCTTGGCAGCGTACCGAGCCATGCTTGCGGCACTCGCAAACAATTACGAAGAATTAAAGAAAGCCATTAGGGACAGGTTAGGACTAACTCCCTTGGTGTATCACCGTTTGCTGAGGAGCATAAAATTGAGGCCTGGCGAAACACCAGGAGCATTATGCCAGAGTTAAGAGTCTGGTGTTAAAATGGTTAGTACCAGAGGGAAAGACAATAGACTCTGTAATTGACAGTATTGTATTGGAACAGTATATGGCCGCAGTTCCGCAAGAAGTGCTTACCTTCCTGATATTACAAAATTGCCAAAACACACAAGAAGCGACCTTGCTTACAGAGCGTTTCATGGAGGCTGAAGTGGCTGCTCAAGAGAAAGGTAGTGCTCCTGGGTTGGCAATTCAAGCATTATCAGAAAGGAAAGGAAGGCCAAAAGATGATGGTGCAAAACTGTGCATGCCTATGTTAAAGAGCAATTATGTAAACCGAAAATGCTTTAAATGTGGTAGTGAGAGTCATTTATTGAAAAATTGTAAAGCGAAAACAGCACTGATAACTGCAGACACAAAAGAAATCAGAGGGGGTTTTCTTATTGTCATGAGGCTGGAGCCACGAAAGGTGCAGGTTTAGAAAAAAAAACCTGTCTTTCATAGTGCTGTGGATGTGCAGAAGATGCAATTACCTCGTGGCACAGCTAGAGGGGGCAGGAGTAATCCTACAGAGGCTGAGTCAACATGCTCAGCCACTGATTGTATGAGTGTTAACCAGCTGCACCTGAAGGCAAGCCCGGGAGTTTCAAAGGTAAAATGCCTTTATAAAGGAAAGACAGCCAGAAGGAAGTGGAGTGCAGGAGGAATCCAGTCAGGAGGATTCCATTCGGAGGGAACTCAGCCGGCAGCAGTTCAGCCAGAAGGAAGGAGGAGTGTGGAGAAGGAGAGAGACACGGAGCAAGCCCAGAGGGACAGAATCCAGACAGAGACTATCCAGAGGGATAGAGTCCAAAGGGGCGGAGCACAGAGAGACAGAGAGAGGCTGCCAGGAGAAGCAGTTTAGCTGGAAGGAGTGACACTCCCAGCCCAAGTAACGTAGCTGGATCAAGCAGCACAACAAGAGCAGTAACAGCTGAAAGAGGAGTACAGAAAGCCAAGGAGCCATGCTTTGAGAGAAGCCTACATTCACCGGAGTTCCCTGGATCAGGATTACAAGGTACCAGAAGGAGAGGTTCCTATAGCAAAGCTACCTTTACATAGAAGCATAGAGGTTGGGATTCCTCACCAGGTTTTCCTGGGCTTCAGGAAGGCAAAGCACTGCACAAGAAAACCTGTCTCCAGAGAGAAGTACGTCAGAGAGAGAGCTCCAGGTTGTGATAAGGAAGCTTATCATAGCTCAGGAAGGGGCTATAGAAAAGGTGAAGTGTCTCTGAACAAGCAACCTTCAGTGCTGGTAGAAATGAGAAAACAGAATTTTGCCATAAAAGACTACCAGTCCCAGAATGCACCAGGTTTCCAACAGCCATGAGAGGAGCTGAAGTGAGAAAACGTGTGTTCAATCAAAAGGGCTATGAGGTAATCCCCAAGCACTCATTGCAAAGGGCAGGGCTTGATTCAGCACAGCTGCGCTGTGCTAGGATGGAACACTCATCTCAAAGGGCAAGGCCTGATTCAGCACAGCTGCGCTGTGCTAAGGTGGAGCACTCATCAAGGCAGAATAAAGATAGAGTCTATTCTACAGAGAATCATCCAGAGCTGGGATGTCATGATCCTTGGTATCTTGATCAGCTTGGAGATCCTGATCTTCATTCTCATCAGAAGCAGAGGTCAGAACGGACAGACAGAGAGAGCAAGAAGCCTGTTTATATGTCTGCTGGTGTTTTGGCTCTCTATTGTTTATCTGCTGTCTTCTGTCTCCTCAGCCATTGCCCTACCAGATTGGGCCGACAGTTTCCTGCTCTCCTAAGGGGTCCTCCCCTTCCGGTCTCCTCGCGGCCGCGTGAACACGGCCGCGTCCAGCTAGGTACCCTGCCTTGCACTATAAATTCGCAGCGCCTGCGGCGCTCGTCGCCGCGGCGCGCGACAGGGGCGCGCACCGAAGGAGCGTACCTAAGGAGCACATCGTGCTCCTTAGGTGCGCTCCTTGGGGCCGAAGGCCCCCTCCGTTTTCTTTAGTTGGATTGGTTTACTTCTCGTTCTTCTCAACATTCCTCGAATTGGTGAGTTACACTCCCTGCCTTTCTGCTCCTTCCCATCGCTCGGGTCAGCTCCTGGACTACTCTCTCCAGCAGTACCCTTCTTCTACAGTTCTCCGTTCTGTTTTTCTTCTTGTCCTATGGCCCCTATCCCTGTATTTTGGGGCAGGCGGCCTGTCAAATGTCTCACTCACCGTTCTCGCTGTACTGTTAATTTATGCCCATGCCCTCTTTCTTCATCTTCATCTTCTCCTCTCTCTGTACCCCCTGGTCCCTCCCAGACTTCCTTTTCTATTGGCCTCCTTAACTGTAGGTCTCTTAGGAACAAATCCCTTCTTCTCCAAGATCTTGTCTCTCGCTCCTCTCCTGGAATCACTCTCCTCACGGAGACTTGGCTCCGTGACGGAGAGGACGCTCTCCTCGCACGTTGTCTCCCCCCTGGCTTCTCTGCAGCTTTTGTCCCTCGTTTAGGGCGATCTGGTGGTGGTGTAGCAGCTATCCTTCATCCTTCCTTATCCTACACTTCCATCTCCCCCCCTTCTTTGCACTATACTGAAGCGCTTCTTCTCCGCCTCCATACTTCTCCCTCTATTCACCTTCTTCTCATCTATGCCCCTCCTGCTCTTCGTCTTCCATTATGGGACGCTCTCCTGCTGACAATCACGGATGTTTCTTTAGCTTATCCTCACTTAATCATAGCAGGTGACTTTAATCTTCACATGGATTCTCCCTCTTCATCAAGAGAGCTTTCTTTTCTCTCATTTCTCCAGGATCTCTCCCTAACTCAGCATGTCACCATTCCCACCCACCAAGCTGGTCACACCCTTGATTTGTTCCTATCCCCCGCTTCTTCTTCTCTAACTTTATCAGCTCTAACTGCCACACCTCTTCCATGGACGGACCATTTCTATCTCACCCTGTCCTGCTCCTTCCTAGCAGTTTCTCCTTCTCCGGTTCCAGTCTCCTCCTCTTCATCTTCCCCAAAGCGTCTTTCCCGAGCCCTCACCCCTCTCACATTACAAAGGTTTCCTCCTGCCTCTGAGCTTCTGCCGAACGATTTTTCACTCCTCTCACCTAATTCTCAAACTGCTCTCTGGTTCTCTTCTCTTACTGCTACACTTGACCTTTTAGCCCCCTTACGTCCTTGTCATTCCCGTCGGCGTCCCTCTCACCCCTGGTTCCATGGTGGTCTGCGGCTCTTACGCAGACATCTTCGAAGGGCCGAGCGACTTTGGTGCAAGGATCCTTCTCCCGCTAATCTATCCATATTTAAAACCCACCACTCTTTCTACCGCACTCAACTTCACACTGCCAAACGGGAGTTCTTTTCTAATGCCATCTTGCACGCCCCCAACCAAACCCGTCATTTATATTCCACCTTTCGCTCCCTTATCTCTCTACACACTCCCGCATCAATTCCCTCTGTTCAGTCCTCTCCTTTACCCACCCAACTGGCCTCTTTTTTCACCTCGAAGGTTGCTGCCTTGAGAGACTCCTTGCCTTCCTGTCCTTCTCCTATCACCTCTCCTCCTCCTCTTCCTTCCCCTCCGCCGGTCTCTCAGCTTTCTCACTTTTGGGCCACTTTCTCACTCATTACTGCACCTGAACTTCATCATCTGATCTCCTCTTCTCGAAAGACCTCCTGCCCGCTTGATCCTATTCCTTCTTCTTGGCTCCTCACTCCCTCCCTGGGTATCCTTCCTTTTATCCTCACTATGTTTAATTCTAGTCTTTCCACTGGGACTTTTCCTAAATCATGGAAGCACGCATTGGTTCGTCCCCTCTTGAAAAATCCTTCTCTTGACCCTTCCCTTCCATCTAACTATCGTCCTGTCTCTAATCTCCCTTTCCTATCTAAGCTCTTAGAGAAGTTTGTTTTTGCACAACTTTCACACCATCTTGATTCTATTAATTTTCTTCACCCCCGTCAATCAGGTTTTCGCTCAGGGCACAGTGTCGACATCGTTCTCTTGGCTTTCACTAATGCACTTCACGTAGCTCACGATCGAGGTGACATTTCGGTGGCGGTTGCCTTGGATCTTTCAGCGGCGTTTGATTTAGTTGATCACTCTCTTCTTCTTCACCGGCTCCGGGAAGCTGGTCTTTGCAGCACTGTTCACCATTGGTTTCACTCTTTTCTCTCTTCTCGCTCCTGCACAGTCCTTTCTTCTTCGTCTACGTTCTCCCCCTCCGATCCACAGCACCTTCCTTGTGGGGTTCCCCAGGGTTCCGTTCTTGCCCCTCTTCTCTTTAATCTCTTTCTTGCCCCTCTAGCTCTTCTTATCCAACAGTCAGGTCTTTCAGCTTTTTTCTACGCCGATGATATCCTCCTACTCCATCACACCTCCCCTTCCTGTCCTGACCTCACTCCTCTGAATTCCTGTCTTTCCTCTGTTGCAAACTGGCTTACCACTAATTGTCTCCATCTTAATCTTACTAAGACTCTTGCCATCTGGTTTACTTATGTTGACCCCCCCCCCCCCCCCACTTTGGCCCCTTCTTTTTCCAACTCCCCTGTCCCGTTGGTTTCTACATTTAAATATCTAGGTGTTCACTTTGACTCAGATCTTTCCTTTCGTTCTCATATCTCCGATATCACCAAAACTTCTTTTTTCTTTCTCCGACAAATTCGGTCAATTCGTCCCTTTCTCTCTTCCTCCGCTCTGTCGACACTGGTGTTATCCTTAGTCATGTCACGGGTGGATTTTTCCAATGCACTCTTTCTCGGTCTTCCTAAGAATCAGGTGGTGAGGCTTCAACGGATACAGAACACTGCTGCACATCTTGTCACATACTCCACTCGTCGAGATCACGTTACTCCCTTGCTTTTTAATCTTCACTGGCTGCCTGTTTCTTTTCGTTCACAGTTTAAGCTACTGACCCTCCTTCACAAGGTTTATCACACTGGTACTCCATCCTACCTGTCCGACCTTCTATCCTTCCATTCCCCTCGGTACACACCCCGTTCTTTCCACCTTAACCGTCTTGCTCTTCCCTCCCCCTCCCACGCCCACCTCCAATTCACACGCTCATCTGCATTTTCCTTCGCTGGCCCCGCACACTGGAACTCCCTCCCTTCCTCCCTCCGTCTGGAATCACAATTCTCTATCTTTAAGCAAAATCTCAAAACCCATCTGTTCTCCATAGCCTTTAATGTTCCCTCCCCATTTGTGTGAGTCCTTTTCTACTGTACCTATCTGCCTTTTGTCTCCTGTCCTGTGCTCCCCTACTTTCACTCTTCTGTCCTTTATAAAATATGTACATTTCTTCTTTCTTTTCTGGCTCCGGCCATAGTTTTTATGTATTATGTATTGTTCATATGTATCCTGTGATTTATATATTTTATGACCTTTTTATGTATTTTACCATTGGTCACAGTTTTATGTATTATGTATTGTCTATATGCATTGTGTGATTTATGTATTTTATGACTTTTTATGTATTTTATTATTGTACACCGCCTTGATTGTTTTGAAAGGCGGTTTTTATCAAATTATTAAACCTTAAACCTTAAACCTTTAAAAGAAGGAAGAGAAAAGCCTCTGGGACGTCTACAGGAGTCCAGCACAGTACGTATACTGGGAGACAGACAAGAGGCCAGCATACACCATTGGACTGGGGGAGACCAGAGGAGTGGTATTGCAGAGGCAGGAATCTCCAGACGGCACCTGTGAGGGAAACAGCTGCACATGGAAGGGACCCTAAGACCCATGCCAGAAGGTATGTGAAGAGAGATCCAGTGTCCAGGGATCTAGATTGGAAGGCTGGACACAGAAACTGGACTACATATTGGCCAGGCTATTTAAAGGGGAACTCTAACAGCAATGGAAGCTCAGGTATGAACACTGATCTATGCCCTAGCTATAACTTTGAAAGGAAGCAGGGAAGTGATTATTCTCCTGGTAGTGCTCCATTGAGAAATTCCTTTGTGCCAAGCCAAGATATTGAACCTATGATTATTGAAGAAAGGGGAGAGGTCTTAGAACCAGAATGTGAATATATGGACTGCTCTCTGTCTAAACTCAAATGGTAGTTTTCTGTTACAAAGTGCAACAACCATCACAAAGAAATACCAACTTGTTCTTTAATCTACTCAGAAAACCTTCTGAGTAAGATTTTGAGCTACACAGTGAAAGCAAGCCAGCTAAGGGGTTTCAGCTGGGTGATTGCTAGCAATTGAGCTTACCTAATTGCTTGTGTGCTCTGAAGGGAATCACTTCTGAATTTATATGTAAAGATATAAGAAGTTAACCTGAAGAAAAGAACAGTTTTCCTACTTTGTGGGTTTATTTGGTTGCTTACTGCATTGCTAAGACATTATTTGCTAAAGCCTACAAGAAAGACCAGTTTGTTGCCAACCAGGTCTTTAATCCTTTGCTTTAATTACCTGACAAGTTCAGATGTTGTTTTTTTCCTGATTTTGTTTTCCTAACTTTAAAACTGCAAGCAAGTATCCTGAGTTCTGTGCTACCAAGCATTATCTGTGTTGGGAGAACCCCTCATAAATAAAAATCTTATTTGCTTTACCCTTGAGCAAGTATAATTAATAATTATTGGTCACGGCTGTGTCTGGAATGAATGGACTACATTACCCACAAATCCTTGCAAATCATATAGATATATGCACTTGCCAAGACTGTGAAGATTCTCACCCAGGCAGCCGTCTGACAAGGTGTAGCAGCTGCAGGAAGCCAAGGTATGGTGACTCTTTACTTTTAAAAGAAAGCCTTGCTCCTAGAAACTCTGATAAAGAAGACACTCAATATATGAGAAGAGGGAACAAAGCAGAGCTTTTTAAAACAATACCTAAGGGCTTAAAAGAAGAGTCTTACTGGAAGCAGAGAAGCAGAGACAGACCCTCTAAACTTGTAGCCATAAGGGAAAGCGCTTATTCAGAGGAAGAAGCCAGTGACACAGAGTCCATGGAAATAGAGTTTGAGAATACTATTCCCATTCCTCAGGATGAATCCATGGATTGTACATTTTGTACTACTACTAGTCTTGAGTCCTTAGTAGAATTGTAAATATAAAAGAAACCCTGCAATCAATTGTGAAGCTTATAACACTTTGTTTGCCTGCTTGTTTAATTTACTTTGGAATGAAAGAATCCTCAGTTAAACCCTGCATTCAATTGTGAAGCTTATAACAGTTGTTTGCCGGCTTATTTTGGTGGAACCCTTTATAAAGAAGGACTATCTTTATTTTCTTATGTCTTAGTGAACCCTTGCGTTAAAGGGGAAATAAAGCCTTATTACCCTCCACTCTTGGCTTATATAATTTGTTCTCACAAGGAGCTAAAACTCCAAGGACCAAACTGCACTGGGCCTTAAAGAGCCATTGTTCCTTAAAAATAATAAAAATGCGCAGGATGCCCTTACAGCCACTGGCCACTGGGGGCACCTGACGACATTATATCTGTTAGAGCAGTGTTTTTCAACCTTTTTTGTGCAAAGGCACACTTTTTTCATGAAAAAAATCACGAGGCACACCACCATTAGAAAATGTTTAAAAAATGTACCTCTGTGCCTATATTGACTATATACAAAGTAATTCTCTTGAATAGGAATCAAACACTCACACCAACCCCCCTCCCCTGCTGGTTCACACCAACCCCCCTCCCCTGCTGGTTCACTCACACCCCCCCCCACTCCACTGCTGGTTCACTCACCCACCCCCCTGTCACTTACTCACCCCTCCTGCTGGGTCACTCACTCACTTACCCTCCCTCCCCTGCTGGTTCACTCACACCATCGCCCCCCCCCCCTTGCTGGTTCACTCACACCACCCCCCCCTCCACTGCTGGTTCACTCACACTCCCCCCCCCTTGCTGGTTCACTCACACTCCCCCCCCCCCTTGCTGGTTCACTCACACACACACACACCCCCTCTGCCCAAGCCGCTGCTTCTGCTTTGTACAGAGCAGCGGCTGCACTACACTTACATTGAAAAGTAAAGAGAAACTGTGTCAGGAGCCCTCCGGTCATCGCAGAGCCCGAGGAAGTGATGTCATGGGGGCGGGCTCCTCACAGGCTGTCTTTCCTTTTCAAATTAACTTTAATGCAGCTAAAGTTAATTTGAAAAGGAAAGACAGCCTGTGAGGAGCCCGCCCCCATGACATCACTTCCTCGGGCTCTGCATGATCGGAGGGCTCCTGACACAGTTTCTCTTTACTTTTCAATGTAAGTGTAGTGCAGCCGCTGCTCTGTACAAAGCAGAACCAGCGGCTGCACTGCTATAGGGAATCGCGATCGCGTTCGCGCAGCGGACTTCGGCACAAAAGCCGTTTTTTTGCTCTGGCCGCTCCCGATCTTGCGGCCAGAGCAAAAAAACGGCTTTTCAATGGCTGGTTTTACAACTGTGCCGGCAGCCGGCCTGGCCATGGAAAAACCGGCCAGGCCGGCTGAAAACCGGCCGGTTGGCAACCCTAATTTGTGAACCGAGGCCACATGTTACGGATGAAATTGGAATTTTTCCCACGGCACACCAGACAATATCTCACGGCACACTAGTGTGCCACGGCACAGTGGTTGAAAAACGCTGTGTTAGAGTACAAGGTGTTGTTGCAGAGGCTTTACTGGACTCTGGATTGGATCAAAGCATGATATCCAGAAAGCTTTGGCAACAAATTGAATTCCAGAAGGGGCAGTCCCACTCAAGTCAGATGGATCTGTAAAGATAAGGTGCATTCACGGGTCAGCATCCTCTTACCCTGTATATAAAGTTTCAGTGAAAGGGCTAGGAGTGGAAAAGGAAATCACCATAGCCGTTGTACCCAGATTGCCACATGACTTGGTATTGGGGAGGGACTGGCCACAATTCCGGAAGGGTTTAAAACAGGGTTTGCAGTCAGCAGAAGGCATGATCTCTACAAGAGCTCAGTTGAAGTCCCTAGAGGGGGGCGATGAACCTCCAGAGGGAGAGTTAGAGGATCTTCCGTCCCACGAAGATCTAATAACTGCCCCGGTGATTAAGGATAAGAAAGGAAAAGGGGAAAAGCGCCGGGAGAGACAGACCCGATCCAAGAATAGAGCTGAGGTACAAGCCGGGCAAGAGTTACCTTGGGTCCCAGCCGAATTGATGGACAAATTCCCATCCTTCCCTAAAGAGCAACAGGCAGATCCAGCTCTTACACGGGCCTTTGAGTATGCCAAAAGTGAAAGAGATACCCTGCCTAGGTTTCTTTTAGATGGGGGAATTCTGTATGGGGAAAGTCTAGATCCACATACTGGGAACAAACGTAAACAGCTGGTAGTACCCACAACGTTTAAAACCCTAGTCTTAAGGCTTGCTCACAATCGCCCCATAGGGGGGCACAAAGGGATACAGGGAACACTGGACCAGATATTAGCACGCTTTTACTGGCCAGGTGTTTTTAAAGGGACTTCCAGATTTTGTGAATCTTGTCCGTCTTGCCAACGGGTAGCCTCGGTTCGGCCAACAGAGGTACCAATGTTACCCGTACCTGTAATTTCAGAACCCATTCACAGAGTAGCTATGGACATAATTGGTCCCATGATAAGGACACCCCGCGGATTCCAATACGTGTTGGTCATGGTGGACCAAGCCACAAGATTTCCGTGGGCTGTGCCTCTACGTAGCATATCCGCCAAAACAGTGGCAGCAGAAGTGATAAAGCTGTTCTGCGAGGCAGGATTTCCTAGGGAGGTGTTGACCGATAGGGGCAGTAATTTTATGTCCAAATATTTAGCTCAGGTCTGGGATGCCTTTGGAATTAAGCATATAAAGACCGCAGCCTACCATCCGCAGTCAAATGGACTAGTGGAGAGGCAGAATCAAACTTTAAAGAAAATGTTGAGACGAAGTTTAGAAAGTAACATGACGGAATGGGGACACCATGCTTCCTTTCGTCCTATACGCCTGTAGGGAACGAAAGCAGACATCCTTAGGGACCTCGCCGTACGAATTAATGTATGGGCGACCCCCACGAGGTATCTTAGATATGCTAAGGGAACAGTGGGTGGAATCCGGGATAGAAGAAGTAGGGGTGCCTCAGTTTTTGAGGGATTTAAGAGGACGATTATCTCGAACCTCCCAAGTAGCCGAGGAGAATTTGAGAGCCAGTCAGTTAAGACAGAAAAGTTACTATGACCGGAATACAAAACCTCGCCAGTTGGCTATAGGCGAGAAATTAATTGTAATGGTGGCAGGGGCCACTCCAAAATTTGAAAGCCAGTGGAAAGGGCCCTATAGAGTGGTAAAACCAGTAGGCCCGGTGTCATACTTAGTGGAGAACAGGAGGGGCCGCCAACAGGTTTACCATGTAAATGTGTTAAGGCCCTGGCACGAGAGAGTAGCATTAGCACATTTGGCTGTAATAAACCCTAGAGCACAGAATGGGAACAGCAACACTAAAAACCTAGCAAGAATTACGAGCTGTGCAGATAGTGTTCAGCCGGCCTGTAATTTATTTATTTTATTTATTTATTTAGCTGTATTTATATCCCGCTTTTCACTGGGTCAAAGCGGTCAATTGGGGGTTACATTTAACACGAGGGGATATGAGACACATATGCTAATACTTACAGGGAACATGGGCAATGGAGGGTTAAGTGGCTTGCCCAAGACCACAAGGAGTGCCTATAGGACTAGAAATCCCAGTCCCTCCGGCCTGAGATTGCTGTCCCCAGGTGGGACTTGAACTCCCGGCCCTCCAGCCTGAAGTACCTTGTCCTAACCACTAGACCACTCCTCCCTTTATTTATTTATTTACATTTTCTTATATACCGCGCTATTTTCCATCAGTGCGGTTTACATAGAACATTTTACATACACATTTCAAATGACTTGATTTGTGTTTACAAATAACAGGAATAGGAACTTGGAAAGAAACAGGGGTAACGATTTACATCTGTACAATGCGAATTGATTGGACATTTGCGTAGATTTGCCTAGCTGGATGGTGAGTGATCAGTGGTGCTGTCATCCGGGTAATGTAAGAGGAAGAGGTAATGTTTCATGGCTTTTCTAAACTGGGTTAGATTGGTGATATCACAGATACTATGTGGAAGGGTGTTCCAGCATTTAGGTGCGGCGAGCTTAAAAGCCCTGTTCGTTGTGCTTTGGCAACACTTGGTCGTTTCTTTTGGGACTACTAGTTTAGTTTATTGGCGGCATGAGATCTTCTAGATCTATTAGGGAGGGTTATCAGTATGAGATCGGATAAGGAAGATGGGGCGAGTCCGTTTATGATCTTGAAGGTCATTAGTATGGTCTTGAATGTGATCCTGCCTTTTATAGAGAGCCAGTGTAATTGTTTCAGGATGGGTATCTTAAGGGGGGGAATGTGTGATAATGAGAGCTGTGCTAAGCCAAGGGAAACACAGGATAGGGGTGACTATGTTTTTAAGACAAGAGACAGGCAAGCTTTTCAGAGGGCTAAAGCTACAGCCAAGCAAAAGAAACATATACTTACTGAGGCTAAGCCACGCCCAAGCCCCAACGTGAGTGCAGGCTTGGACTTTAATGACAACCACCTGTGCAGAAAGAAGGGTGTGATAGCTAGGAAGCAGCTTTTTAAACCTGCTTCAGTGCAGGAGAAGGGAGCAGCGAGAGGAAAGACGAAGGAAGGAGAGAGGAGCAGTTCCAGCAGCAAAGGAAGCAACCCTTGTGTGAAAGGTACGCTTGAGCCAGAGACCAGCAGATGTATAGCTGGGGAGATTGCTGGAGAGGTGGAACAAAGTGCAGTGCAGTGTGTGCCAGAGACAGTTCAGAAAACCCAAGCTGCCAGAAGGGGGATGGAAGCTGTTACAGACGGACGTAACCAAGACCCAGCCAAAGGCAGAGACGTAAAGCTGAACACAGGTGAAGCAGTTAAGCTTTTGTTCCAGGGAAAGAAGCCCCACGCTCCTGATATAGCCAATGCTTACCAGGGAGAGCAGTTTTGGAAAGACTTTTGAAATTTCTACAGAATAGTAAGTTGGAAAACCTTATTGAAAATCCTGAAAGAGATAAGCAATTTGCAGCACAAGAAGGTATGCAAATGGACACTCTTGAGTCAGATTCAGTGTATGACGAATCACCGATGGATTGTTATTTATGTATGAGGGAAATTGAAAACTGCTAGAAAGGACTGTAAAAAGAACCTTTTTTTTTGTAGAGCAATTTTTCCTTAGCCAGGAAAGTGCAAAAAGCTACCTTAAGCTAAAGAGCTTTGGCTAAGAACAGAGTTTGAATTAAAGCAGCATTATTGGAAAAGGATCTGAATTTACCTTGCTGTTTGAATGAAAGAAAGTTGTAACACAGGTGCTGAGATGTGTACTGAAAACAGCTGCCTTGTTTGAAGAAATACTTCAGTGCTTTAACTTCACGTGTACTTTTGTTCCTGTAAGTTTTCTGTTTTGGAGAATAATCCTTTTGCCTGCGTTGTTTTGAATTTAATGCGTGGAAGGAACCCAAAAATAAATAACTTGTTTTTGCCTTAAACAACCCCCAGTGGTCACACTACTTTGTCTTTAATGAAAAGAACTACAAGTCCCAGGATTCCTTGCTGGAGACAAAATAGCTTTATTTAAGGACAAACATGGCAGCCCTTTGCCTGTGAGCCACTGGCCCAGGCATGGGGTCACGACAATAAGAATATAAGAAATGCTTTACTGGGTCAGACCAAGATCTATCACACTCAGTATCCTGTTTCCAACAGTGGCCAATCCAGGCCATAAGTACCTGGCAGGTTCCCAAAGAGGCACACAGGTTCCACAATGCTTGTCCTGTGGCAAGTAGTGGATTTCCGGTGTCCTCTTTAATAATGGTTTATGGATCTTTCCTCTAGGAACTTGTCCAAACCTTTTTTAAGCCCAGCTACACTAAAAGCTATTATAACATCTCTGTATTGTTCCATGGTGTTGTTGCACCTTGAATATTGTGTGCAGTTCTGGTCGCCATATCTTAAAAAGGATATAGCAGAATTAGAAAAGGTACAGAGAAGAACATCAAAAATTGTAAAGCGAATGGAAGAACGACCTTTTGAGGAGTGGCGTAAAAGGTTGGTGCTCTTCATTTTGGAAAAGAGATAGCTGAGGGAGGATATGATAGAGCTCGATAAATTAATGAATGGTGTGGAACAGGTAAATGTAATTTGTTTACGCCATCAAAAAGTAGAAAGACTAGAGGATACACAATGAAGCTACAAAGCAACCCATTTAAGACTAATAAGAAAAAATATTTTTTTACTCAACCTGTAATCAGACTCTGGAATGTAGTAAAAGCTGTTGTTTTACTCTCTATTCCTTTTCTTATGATTCCTAGCATTCTATTTGCTTTCTTGGCTGTCATATTATCCACAATGACTGCCTAAATCTTTTTCCTAGGTGATGGTTTCTAAGGTGGTACCTTGCATCGTGTAACCATAGTTTGGGTTGTTCTTTCCTAGCTGCATAACTTTGCAGTTGTCCATATTAAATTTCATCTGCCATTTGGATGTCCAGTCTTCCAATTTTTCAAGGTCCTCTTGCAATTTTTCACAATCCTTTTCCGTTTTAACAACCTGGAATAATTTTGTGTCATCTGAAAATTTGGTCACCTCACTCATTATTCCTATTTCTAGGTCATTTATGAATATGTTAAAAATCAGCAGGCCCAGCACAGATCCCTGGGATACTCCGTTATTCACCTTTCTCCATTGAGAAAATTAGCCATTTAGCCCTACTCTCTGCTTTCTATATTTTAACCAGTTTCTGATCCACAATACTATACTGCCTTCAATCCCGTGAATTTTTAATTTCACCAAGAGTCTCTCATGAGGGCTCTTGTCAAAGGTTTTCTGAAAATCCAGATACACTATATCAATCGGCTCAGCTTTGTCTACCCGCTTATTCACATCTTTAAAAAAATATAACAGAATAGTAAGACAAGATTTTCCTTGGCTAAATCCATGTTGGCTTTCTCCCATTAAACCATGACTATCTACATGTTCAGTCATTTTATTCTTTACAATGGTTTCTGCCATTTTGCCCAGTAGTGACGTCAGGCTCACCCATTTTGCCCAGTAGTGACGTCAGCTTTCCGGCTACCCTTGTAACCCTTTTTAAAAATTAGAATTACATTGGCCACTCTATAATCCTCAAGTAGATCAGATGATTTTAATGATAGTTCACAGATTACTAATAGTAGGTCTACAATCTCATATTTCAGTTCTTTCAACATCCTCCCAGTTTATCTGTCAGTTCTAATACATCCTCCCGGATTATCAATATTTCTTTCAATTCTTCTGCTACATCACCTTTATATACCATTTCAGGCATGGGTAACTTCCCTTCATCTTCTTCAGTAAAGACTGAAGCAAAGAATTTATTCAGTCTCTCTGCTATGGCCTTGTTCTCCCTTAGCACCCCTTTTACCTTCTAGCATCAATAGTCCAACTGACTCTTTCACAGTTTTTATGCTACGAATGTACTTGAAAAAGTTTTTATTATGCATTTTTACTTCCACAGTAAGCTTCTTTTCAAATGCTCTCTTTGCCTGCCTTATCAGCTATCTAACTTGCCAATGCTTATGTTGTTTCTGGTACTCATCATCAGGCTCCTTTCTCCATTTCCTGAAGGATGCTTTTTTGGAAATTACAGCCTCTGTGACCTTGCCTTTAAACCATGCTGGCAGTTTTTGGCCTTCCTTCCAGTTTTCTTAAAGCGTGGAATACATCTGGTCTGGACTTCCAAGATAGTACTTTTAAACCATGCTCATGCTTGATGTAAATCTTTAACCTTCGCAGCTGCTCCTTCTAGTTTTTTTCTTAACTATTTTCCTCATTTTACCATAGACTCCCTTTTGAAAGTTAAAAGGTAGTACTGTGGATTTCCTTGCCACCTTTTCTTCCATTTATTTAATCAAATGTGATCATGTTATGATCACTATTGCCAAGTGGTCCCAAAACCCTTATCTCTTGTACCAGATCTTGTGTTCCACTAAGGGCTAGGTCCAAAATAGCTTCCCCTCTTATCGGTTCATGAACCAGCTGCTTTAAGAAACAGTCATTTATTTCTTCTAGAAATTTTATCTCTCTAGCATATCCTGCTGTGATTTGACCCAGTTGATATCAGGGTAATTGAAATCACCCATCATTACTGTGTTGTAACTTTTGTTAGCTTCCTTGATTTCTTTTAGCATTTCATCATCCATTTGTTCATTCTGGCCAGGCGGTCGATAGTACACCCCCACTGCCTTTACCTTCTTCTTTTTACATGGAACTTCTAATCATTGAGATTCTACAGTTAATTTTGTTTCCTGCAAAACTTTAATCCTATGTGTCTCAATGGCCTCTCTAACATAGAGCGCAATCTCTCCACCAATTTGAGCTATTCTATCATTGTGATATTTTTTTATCCAGGAATCACAGTGTCTCATTGATTGTCCTCCTTCCACCAGGTCTCTGAGATGCCAATCATATCTAACTTCTCATTTAGTGCTGTATATTCTAGTTCTCCCGTCTTATTTTTTTAGACTTCTATCATTTGCATACAGGCATTTTAGAGGCTGTATTTTATTCATATTAATCTGGATCTCAGTTGATATATGTAATTTGGAATCTTTCAGCTCTGTACTGAAGGATATCTGGGTTACTTTTATCTCTGTTGGAACCTCTCTTTCGAGATGCCCTAACTTCCATGTTTTGCTATTATCCTTCAAGGATACATCCTTCTGAACCATGCTGACTGTTGGCTTTCCCCTTTTATCGTTTAAAAGCTGCTCTACCTCCTTTTTTAAAGGTTAATGCCAGCAGCCTGATTCCATCCCAGTTAAGGTTGAGCCAATCCCTTTGGAAGAGCCCCTTCCTTCAAAAGAGCCCCTTCCTAGCACAGAATGTTGCCCAGTTCCTAACAAATCCAAACCCCTCTTCTTTGCACCATTGTCTCATCCACACACTGAGATTCTGGAGCTCTGCCTGTCTTTTGGATCCTGTGCATAGAGCGGGAAGCATTTCTGAGAATGCTACCCTGGAAGTTCTGGATTTCAACTTCCTATCTAAAAGCCTAAATTTGGCCTCCAGAACCTCCCTCCCACACTTTCCTATATCATTGGTGCCAACTGTCATAAGGTAGCGCCATCAGAATCCATGGAAGTAGGGATTGTGAGCAAAATGTAAGGGAAACTGACAGCTCAGGTTCACACATGGGGGAAGGTTGCTATGAGCAACAGATGAAAACAAAGCCACGAGGTGTTAGGGAACGCCCGAACAGAAAGGGAGCACAGAATTCATTAGAAAATGAAGAACACCTGCATGGGGGCGGAGCCCAGGCTAACACCAGTTTGAACGTACTTAAAAATCACTTACCGGAAGGTAGAGAGGGAACTGAAGGAGAAAGAGAGACGGAGAGAGAAGTAGTAGGAACTACAAGGGCTGTAGTTGGAACTACGCGAGAACCGTTAGGAACTGCTGAGCTTGAGAGCAGTGTCCGTGGAGCTGTGAGGACGGAGCCAAGGGGATTATCCAGAGTACATGAGGTTGGTGATTCTCAGAGAAGCTGTTGGGAACAGCAGTGCACAGCCTCTCAATATTCCCAGGAGCATTGCTGTGAGGCAAGCAGAGAAGGCAGTCCAACAGCCAAGGCTTTAAGATATAAATTACCTAACACCAGAAATGCAGAAGGGGAAAACTTTTACCCTGAAGCACATTTGAATGAGTCAGAGAAACACCATGGAAAAGGGGCTTCAAAGCAGAGCTGTGCTTATCCGAGAGAGCAGGAAACAGCAGTGCCTAAAGGTAGGCGTATTTACCCTAATAAGAGAGGTTTGCAATACCCTGACTTTCTATGCACGTACCAGGAGCTTTGTAGTTCTCAGGACCCAACTACAGGAAATACGGTAGTTACCCACGGGCCACTGGTATAGTGGGGGAGGAGAGTGTTTTAACTCCCCGACAAGAACCTTATAACTTTAACGGCAATTGGGAGCCAGAGGTTTACTCTGATGAAGAGGAGATGCAGATTGAACCTCTTGAGGAATCTTTAGAGGAAAATGAGATGGACTGCACGTACACATTATCTGATTGTATAGCATCTCTATGTTAAAAGCAGCCAGAACTGTTTATGAGAAGAAACAGGTGCCAGAGTTCCATGAGTAAAAGGAACTGTTTTCTGTTACTTTTTGTTCCTGGTTTAATGCTGAAGAAAGCTAAGTTTTGTTGAAAGTATTTTTCTTTAATTGTGTTATCAGACGAAGGGTCTGACCTGCTTTAAGTTCCACTGTTATGAATCCACCCCGAACGGGGAATAAAGCCTGAGTTTAAACCTTACCCTCTGCTTCAACTACACTTCTTTGGCTAATGGTGAAAACTACAGGATCCAGAAGGCTTTGCAAAATGCCTTTATAGGAGCTCTAGCCATAAAAATACTGCCCCATCAAAACGACCCTTTTTAGCCTCTGGGTACATTAGTGGGTGACACAACATGTACCAATACAGCAGACTCCTCCCCAGCACTTTCTATAACCTTGTCTAGGTGATGCATGAGGTCTGCTACCTTCACACCAGGCAGGCATGTTACCAGGCTGTCCTCATGTTCACCAGCTATACAGCTATCTACATGCTTAATAATCAAATCGCCAACTATAATAGCTGTCCTAATTCTTCCCTCAGTGCAAGTGGATTTTACAACAAGGTGATGCTCTCCTTTCACGTGAGCTCTCTCCTCCATGGCAACTGAGATGCTGCCAGATTGGAATAGGGCTAGCATTAAACAAAGAAATGTTGCAAGCGATGGTGCAAGCGGTGATAGAGAAACACCGCTCCTAATCCTTTAAAGATGCTGTGAAAACATAAGAGAGGTAAAGTGCCTGAACTCCTTCAGGCTCAAATTACTTGTTCATCAGCTGAAAAGTATAATAGTCTTACTGGAATAGCTGCCAGAAACTGTGGAGAAAGCTGTGGTAACTCTTCTTGCCCCTTATAATTTTCAATATTAAGGATAGTGAGGGCATAAAGAAAGCACAGCGATGGAGAGTGGAGAGGAAGATTTCCTCATAGAGAGACTCGGCCAGAACAGGGCACTGTAGAAATGAAGGGGAGAGATTCAGATTCCTCTGAGCATCCCCAAGTCCACAACTCCCTTGGACCCTGAATAGCCTGCTGTTAAATATCTCTATTGAGTGGCAATTCTCCAGTTGGACTAGGAGCAGCCTTCACACTAGTCCAGAACCACTGCATAATACACATGGGCGGATTTGACAATTGCATTTGGCAAGGCAAAGGGTGGGGTGTCGTTTGCATATACACATCTCATACATAGTGTGACTCTACACCGCCCCCATTAGGCGGCCGCCTAGGGCATGTGATGCAGGTTTCCCTTCTGAAAGAATAGTCTGTAGCCGTGTGGTCAGGCAAAAACAATAACTGGGCTTTATTCCCCTTCCCTTATGGATTTCCTTTTTAATACAGCAATAAAGGATAACATAAATAAACTGTTTCTTCACAGCAAAATAAAGATGAACCTTTTCCAAGCAACTATAACACTGCTTCTGCTTGCTCCTTTAACAGAGAGATTCTATCTCATCCGAGAGACATATCGCGCTGTGGCAGGTGCAGGCCTGTGACCCACGGTGTCTGAATATAAGCAGGCCAGCATGGCTAGCTTGACCTGTAAATGAGGCCTGTGGAGAGGCATATAGGATTGCACATCCCCCAATATGCTGCTATTGTAAGATAGAACTCAGTAGAAGTATTGAATTAGCTTAGGTAGGCAGAACTGCAGAGCTAAAAGATGGAAAAATACAGAAAGACATGTTTAAAAGTTACTGATAAGAAAAAGTACATCTGCAAAGAAATAATTGGGAGTGCTGACAGATGAGTTGCAGAACCCTGCTCCTCTGCACGCACAAATTGGTTCTATGGCCTTGAGAGTGTGAAAGTAACAAGTTGATGAACTGACCATTGTAATTGGGACTAGAAGGGGAGCATGCAGGTGTCATACCCACAGAAGGGACATAATTGGATAAACTTATCAGTACCGGGACCAATGGAAGAGGTACGGGAGGTACGGGAGGTTACCGGGACCAATGAAATGTTTTTCTATACCTAGAATGGAACAGAAGTCTATAAAAGTTGTTGTAATGCTTGAAAACTTTGCTCAGCCATTTTGAAATTGACTGGTTCGAGACTTGTGCACAAATAAATGATTTGGACCTTCTGAACAGACTCCTGGTATCATTGGTTTGTCTGCGCTTTGCTGCTACATATTCTTGGTGCGTTGGCCGGGAAGTTGTGGAATCAAAGTGTATATAGGGCAATATACCACGACTTTCCGCCTCTATAGGCTTGGTCCTGCCGGGATCGCGCCCTTCCGACGAGGGCTACTCCCTGGCGCCACCGGTCCCTTGTATCGGAGGGAGCTGGCCGGACCTCGGCGGGTGCCGGGCCCGGTTGGAGCCAACGCCTCGAACCCGAGTGAGGGGAGTCCGAGGTCCAACTCATGCGCCTGCTTGGGAAGTTTGAGGACCGGATCCGGTGAGTATAGTTTTGATTTTGGGTCTAGACAGAAATAGAAAGAGCAGTACTGCCATTGGAACTTGGAATTTGGAATTTGTAATCTCGAGATATTGGGAATTGGTAAGAGAGCATGATCACCTCTCAAGGAAGAGCCGAGTAACCCCGCATGGGAATTCGCCGGGTGAAACCCTCATCCTTTTTGTAATTGGGAAAAAGACTAGTCAGAATAGATAGAAACGAATGCATTCTGGGATACGTTGCTAGCATGATTGTGTGAACGAAGTGTGAATGAGAGGTCTGGCAGCACGGACCAAGTGAAGGCGGACCCCTGAGTAGCGCATTTCCTGACCGGGCGACCGCGTTCAGGTCGCGAAAAGGGGGAAGCGATTGTCGTCTTGTCCTGTTATTTGTACTCCTTATACGTTTCCAGGACCGTGAGGACCCCTTACCCACGGTCCGCCCTCCTTTTCCCTTCTGTCTGTTGTTGCGCGCACACATCGAAATGGGAGGGGCGGGGTCTACTAGAAACACTCCATTAGAATGTATGATCGCACATTTTAAAGAAGGATATTCAGGAGATTATGGTATTAAAATGACAGCAGCCCGTTTGCAGATTTTGTGTACTAGGGAGTGGCCCGATCTAGACCCCATCTGGCCCCGAGAGGGAACGTTCAATGTAGAGATTATTCAGTCAATACACCGTAGAGTGCGGATAGCGCACCCCGATCAGTACCCCTATATAGATTCCTGGTTAAGTATTTGTGAAGATCCGCCCCCCTGGGCGCAGCGCTGTTATGAGGAACAGTGCAGAATAATGTTAGCGAAAACAGATTCTAGACAGAAAGTGGAACAGCCTAGAATGAAAGAGCAGGATAAGAAATCCAGAAAGAAGCCCATCCTGGTAGATCCTGATTCCCCAGAAATAATTCTCAGGCAGCCCCGAACCCCAGGTCCAATAAGAGTAGCCCGGCATCCTGCCCCAGAACCCCAGAGACGGCCGGAGCCGGAGCGGGACCCAACCCCTGACCCACCTCCCGGAGGAGAGGGAGAGGAAGAATTAGCTGAAAGAGAAGAGGAGGACATAAAAAGTGAGCCAGAAGCGGAGATAGAAGAAGGAGAAAGAGAGAATCCCCCAGACGAGGAGGACAGTGTACAAGTAATTGAGAAGGCCAGCGCTAGCACTAGCACACCAGTAAAAGCTAAACCCAAAGCAAAACCTGTTGAGAAAAAGAAAGTGACTCCTGCAAAGGCAACGACAATAACCCTTAGATCCCAAAAGACACCTATGGCGGCCAAACTGTTTCCCTTACGGCAAGTCCCGGGAATGCCCGTAAAGAATGATAATGATGAAGTGGTAGCGGGACCCCTAACTTATGTGTATATCCCTTTCTCTACAACTGATTTATTAAATTGGAGGTCGCATTATGCCTCCTATACTAGTAAGCCCCAGGAGCTGACAGAATTAGTAACTAGTATTATGGAAACTCACCAACCCACTTGGCCAGATTGCCGTCAGCTCCTAACCACCCTATTCACTACAGAAGAGCGAGCACGAATTAGAAAAGCAGCTATTGAATGGATGGCAGAAAACCCTGTAGCTCCGGCACAGGGGCAGAATATAATAGACCGTCGGGAAGCAGCTCAGAGAGAATTCCCGAATGAAGACCCCCAATGGGATCCAAATACAGATGAAGGATCCACAGCCCTAGCCCGTTTTCGCCAAGGCTTTTTACAAGGCCTGAAAAGGGGGGGCCAAAAAGCTATGAACCTCTCCAAAGTTGCAGGAGTTATCCAAGGGATAGATGAGAGCCCAGCAGATTTTTATGAGAGATTAACTGAAGCATACAGAATGTATACTCCCTATGATCCCGAGGCACCAGGAAGTTTATGTATGGTGAATTCTGCTTTTGTAAACCAGTCTCAACCAGACATTAGATGTAAATTACAGAAATTAGAAGGGTTTGCGGGCATGAATGCAACACAGTTATTGGAAGTCGCTCATAAAGTGTATGTGAATCGTGATAATGAAAGACCAGAGAGAATGTGATAGAAAGATGAAGAAGAAAGCTGATTTTTTGGCTGCGGCCATAGTGGAACAGAAAAGGGGAGGTGTCCCTAGTCGAAGGAGCAGAGGAAGAGGGCGGGGTCAAGGCGGAGGCCGGACCCAGAGACTAGGCGTGAACCAATGCGCCTATTGCAGAGAAGAAGGACATTGGAGAGATACGTGCCCGCAACTTGTAGACGCCCAGCAAGATGACGACAACGATCATCAGTGGCGAGAAGAAAGACGAGGCTATCCCCGAAGCCGAGGAGGAGCCAATCGAGAACAATTCCAGCGAGAAAGAGGAGGAGGAGCCATTCAAGCATTGGCCACACCAGCCCATGATGAGAATGACGTGGATTAGGACAGACCGGGCTCCAAGTTTGCTTTAGGTCTCCAGGAGCCTATGGTCGGAATACAAATAGGAGACCAAATTATGGACTTTATGGTTGATACTGGAGCACAACATTCAGTAATAGACAAAAAGATAGCCCCATTTACTACAAAAGCAGTCACCATTATAGGAGCAACTGGTGCCAAAGCCACAAAACCTTTTCTTCAAAATCGAATATGCAGTCTAGGAGGACAGCAAATAACTCATCAATTCCTTTACATGCCCGAATATCCAGTGCCACTACTGGGACGAGATATGCTAGCCAAGCTTCAAGCACAGATATCTTTCTCTGAACAAGGAGAAATGAAAATGACAGTAAAATCCCAAGCCAAACCAGCAGGAGTAATGCTGCTGACAGTGCCCCGAGAAGAAGAATGGAGGTATTACGTTGATGACTCCATCCAAGATACCTATTTTGAACAAACTTTAAAGAACATCGATGCACCACCTGGAGTATGGGCAGAAGGCAGTCCCCCAGGCCTAGCCAAGCATATAGCTCCAGTGATTGTAACCCTCAAGCCTAGTGCTACACCAGTGCACGTCAAACAGTACCCTCTCCCAAGAGCCGCAATTGAAGGCATTCATCGCCACCTACAGAGATTGCTCGAGTATGGCCTACTAAAAGTATGCCAATCCCCATGGAACACTCCACTTTTGCCAGTAAAGAAACCTGGGACGGATGATTACCGCCCAGTACAAGATTTGAGAAGAGTAAATGATGCAGTTGAAACCATACATCCAGTTGTACCCAATCCTTACACTCTTCTAGGACTGATACCTGCTGAAGCTACCCATTTCACTGTACTGGATTTGAAAGATGCATTCTTTTGCATAAGATTAGCCCCTATAAGTCAAATATTGTTTGCATTTGAATGGCAGGACCCCGTCTCTGGAAGAGGGGGCCAACTCACCTGGACAAGATTACCTCAAGGATTCAAGAATTCGCCTACCATCTTTAGTGCTGCACTGAATCAAGACCTTTCAAGCTATCCAGTAGCCCCGGGGAAGAGAGTGCTTCTCCAATACGTGGATGATCTGTTGATAGCTGCTATATCAGAAAGTGAATGTATACTAGCCACCAAAGACCTCTTGCAGTTACTAGATGAAGCTGGATACAAAGTTTCCAGAGCCAAAGCACAGCTATGCCAAAAAGAAGTGAAATACTTGGGTTTTCGTATTACCCAAGGAAGCAGAAGATTAGGCAGAGAAAGAAAAGAAGCAGTATGCAGAATTCCAACTCCAACAACCAGAAAGCAAGTCAGAGCCTTTCTGGGAGCGGCAGGATATTGCCGAATCTGGATACCTAACTTTGCCCAAATTGCCAAACCACTGTATGAAGCCACAAAAGGAGAAGAAAAGTCGCCACTGGAGTGGGGACTTGAGCAGGATACAGCCTTCAAGACGTTAAAGGAAGAATTGATGTCATCACCAGCACTTGGACTACCAGATGTCCACAAACCTTTCCACTTGTTTGTACATGAAGCACAGGGAAATGCCCTGGGCATGTTGACTCAGAAATTGGGAAATTGGGAACGACCTGTAGCATACCTATTGAAACAATTGGACCCTGTGGCCAAAGGATGGCCACCTTGCTTGAGAGCAGTTGCAGCTACAGCGCTACTAGTGAGCGAAGCAGACAAACTCACACTAGGACAGAATATACGAGTCACTGTGCCACATGCGGTCCTTGCTCTCATGGAACAGAAAGCAAATTATTGGCTCACCAATTCCCGAATGTTGAAGTACCAAAGCATGTTATGTGAAAACCCACAGATACAACTTGAAGTGAGCCATGCCTTGAATCCAGCTACCTTGATACCCATCAGTGAAGAACTCCCAGAACATGACTGTATCGAAGTCATGGAAACTGTGTTCTCCAGTCGACCCGACTTGACAGATGTGCCCATAGACAATCCCGACCAGATCTATTACGTTGATGGGAGCAGTCTCATCCTCGACGGACGACGCTGTGCCGGATATGCAGTCGTCACTCAACACGAAGTAGTTGAATCATCAGCTCTAGCCTCAGGCACATCAGCCCAGAAAGCCGAATTGATAGCACTTACTAGAGCATTGCTGTTAGGAGAAAAACTTGTGCTGAATGTATATACAGATTCCAAATATGTCTTCACTACCTTGCATGCCCATGGAGCTCTCTATAAAGAAAGAGGACTCATCACATCCGGAGGAAAATCAGTCAAGTATGGTCCCGAGATATTGATGCTACTTGATGCAGTTTGGGCCCCAACACGTGTAGCTGTCATGCATTGTAGAGGACATCAAGCAGGAAAAGGAGAAGTTGCCCGAGGAAATAGATTTGCAGATGCCTCAGCACGACAAGCAGCTATGACAGGACAGATTGCCCCACAAGCTATGCCAATGCAAGCAGCATTGTTTCCAGTACCTTTGAATCTATGGACCCCACGATATACCACCAAAGAATTGGATTACTACTGTAACAGAGAAGATGGAATACTGAAAGATGGATGGATTGAGCTGCCACCAGAAGAGGGCAGTCAACCTCCTGGACGAATAGTAATTCCTGAACTGTTAGGACCATCTTTTGTCAAAGCTTTCCACGAAGCCACCCACTATGGGAAGAGTGCTATGGAAAAAGCACTCAGACCACATTTTTACATCCCTTTGATGACAACCATATCAGCCTCAGTAGCACGCCAATGTCTAACCTGTGCCAAAAATAATGCCAAGCAAGGCCTTATAACGGCACCCCGAGTTCAGTCAGGAGGTGTCACCCCCATGCACAACCTCCAAGTTGATTTTACCGAAATGCCAAAAGCCAATGGATACCATTACCTATTAGTATTAGTTTGTACTTTCTCTGGGTGGGTAGAAGCATTCCCAACCAGAACTGAGAAAGCCCGAGAAGTTACCAAAGTCTTAATGAGAGAGATTGTCCCCAGATTCGGAATTCCAGCAGTAATAGGGTCAGACAATGGACCCTCATTTGTCTCCCAAGTTACTCAGCAGTTAGCAAAAGCTTTGCAGATACAATGGAAACTCCACACTGCATACAGACCCCAGAGTTCAGGGAAAGTTGAGCGAATGAATCGTACCCAAATGTCCAAGCTTTGTCAGGAGACACACTTGAAATGGCCCCAAGTGCTCCCCATAGCTTTACTCAGAATACGCTCAGCTCCTGTAAAGTCAACAGGATTTTCCCCTTTTGAAGTTCTGTATGGTAAACCCCCACCAATAGTGCAGGGAGTCAAAGGAAGTTTAGCCCAGATTGGTTCAGAAGTAACCAGACAAGAACTCCTAGCTCTTAGTTTTGTTCTGCAGACTCTCCATACGTGGATCCAAGACCAGTTGCCTATCAACTTGACGGAACCCTTGCATCCCTATCAGCCTGGTACTTCGGTGTGGATCAAAGATTGGAAGAAGACACCGTTGGAACCCCATTGGAAGGGACCGTACACCGTCATCCTGTCTACCCCAACTGCAGTAAAGGTAGCCGAGATCGACGCCTGGATCCACCACAGCAGAGTCAAGCCCGCCGCCGATCCTGAACCAGAGCAGTGGACAGCAGAACAGCATCTTGATGCACCCTTGCGAGTTACTCTGAGACGGCAACCAGCAGCTTAGACACTTCATCACAAGTGCTTTGCAGTAGCCAAGTCTTTCGAAGAGGATTGCTGTTTTCCATGCAGCAACAGTTTTGTTTCAACGAACCCAATTTGTGTGTGATTTGACACACTACTTTGAGACTACATTGACTACACCAGACTTCACAAGCCAACTGAAATTGCAAAAAAAGTTGGTCAATGTGTACTGGACATCTTGAGGATCTTCAATCAACACTCAGCACCCGTTAAATTGCTTCATTAGCAAACGGGACGAAGAATAAAAGACCGTCGTGATCAAGATCAGCAAGCTGAGGATTCAGAAGAACTCCAATCAACATCAACATGTATCTTTGTTTTTGCTTTGCCTTGGTTGCCTTCTTTGGAGGTTTTGAACTGACTTATGCTTTACCTCCATGCACTGCTTGCATTACTTCTACTAGAACTGGACTGAAAGTAACTCAGACTTTGCTTTACCATTTTTACTATACCTGCAAGGGAACAGTGACTAGGTGTATCTATAACACCACTGAACTAAATGTTTGCACTCATGGCAAAATTAAAGCATGCTATAATCCGCATCAGAATCCATCCTATTACACGTTGGAAATAAGATGGAAGGATGCAGATGGACCTATATTAGCTGCTACACCACCACTTAAGGACATTACGAAACCTGCTGTTTTGAATTTTGATGCATGTAATGCTATTAATAGAGATAGTCAGTCCACCTGTGGTACTTGGGAAAAAGCGTATCGAAATGATCATAAGTATATGTGTCCAGAAGGTGCCACAAATTGGTGGAAGTGTACAGGTAAAACGGGATCAGGCTATAGTACTGCAACAGCAGCAGATTACTACTGCCCGTATTGGGGATGTGTTTTTTATGCTACCTGGAACACTGGTATAACTGATGAGAAAATAGATAAACGGATGGCTACTCTAACCAAGCCAACCACAAATGATAAATGTCAGAAAGATGCTTGCAACCCCTTACACTTACGTATACACAATCCCCATGCATGGAAACAAGGATACAAGTTTGGTTTACGTATTGCTGGAGGGGCAATAGATCCAGGGACCATTGTGTATATCAGATTGAATACCCAAGCCCACAAGTCATCTAAATATCATATTCATAATACCTTTTATGAAGCCATGCATGTAAATAAGTTTGAGATCCCTCACCCCTCACAGAATTTATTTCTAGAATTAGCTGGAGCAGTAGTATCTAGTCTTAAGATCTCAGATTGCTATTTTTGTGGCGGAACCCAAATGGGAGACCAATGGCCATGGGAAGCCCAAGAATTGAATTATTCTATGGTTTACAATCAGACTGAATTACACAAGGCTACCAGTGAATGGGTGTTAGCGCACTCAATCGTTGGACGTCTTTGCTATGCCAGAACTGGACCCCAGTTCACCCAGAAGGTAGGACAGCTGGTCTGTCTTAGCCAAAAGTACTATAATGCCACGACCAAAAAGACAGCATGGTGGTCAGGAATCAAGCATCCTGAACCTCCTAACCCATTAGCCAGATTTCCTGAACTTGCTGGTTTATGGACTAACCTTGCCAAAGTCCAAGCCTGGCAAGCCCCACCTGGCCTATATTGGATCTGTGGAAACCGAGCATATGCACAACTCCCGCCACACTGGGGAGGAGCATGTGTCTTAGGGACCATCAGACCTTCTTTCTTTCTTTTAAACACTGAACATGGAGAACAATTAGGATACCCTGTTTACACTACCCACCGACACAAGAGAGCATTAAGACAGAAAAGAGAAGCCTTACAGATAGGCAAGTGGGAGAAGTGGCAAGGTGATGATTGGCCACCAGAAAGAATTATTGAGTATTATGGACCTGCCACTTGGAATGATGATGGTATGTATGGTTATCGTACCCCAATTTATATGATTAATCGTATTATTCGCTTACAAGCAGTAGTTGAAATAATAACTAATGAAACTAGTCATGCTCTTACGCTCTTAGCTAGACAAAGTACTCAGATGCGCACTGCTATATACCAGAACCGCTTAGCACTTGATTATTTGTTAGCAGCTGAAGGAGGAGTATGTGGTAAACTGAATTTAACTAATTGCTGTTTGAAAATAGATGATAAAGGTCAAGTAGTTGAAGAAATTGCTAAAGATATGCAAAGACATGCTTATGTGCCAGTACAGACTTGGCACGCATTAAAGTTTCCTAACTGGTTTGCTAACCTCTTTTCATGGGTGGGAGGATTTAAGACTTTCATTGTTTTAGTACTAATCCTTGTTGCTGTTATCTTCTTATTACCCTGTCTAATCCCATGTTGTATGCGTTCCATTCATAACACTATCGATAGTACAGTAGAGCGGAAGACCGCAACTAAAATCATGGCTTTATACAAAGCTAGTCCTAGTCGAAATCCTTCAATCATGATGTGATTCTTCAAAAGGTGATTTAATTCTCACACCTTATTGAGAAATAGGGTGAGATTAATCAAAGGGGGGAATGTGGCAGGTGCAGGCCTGTGACCCACGGTGTCTGAATATAAGCAGGCCAGCATGGCTAGCTTGACCTGTAAATGAGGCCTGTGGAGAGGCATATAGGATTGCACATCCCCCAATATGCTGCTATTGTAAGATAGAACTCAGTAGAAGTATTGAATTAGCTTAGGTAGGCAGAACTGCAGAGCTAAAAGATGGAAAAATACAGAAAGACATGTTTAAAAGTTACTGATAAGAAAAAGTACATCTGCAAAGAAATAATTGGGAGTGCTGACAGATGAGTTGCAGAACCCTGCTCCTCTGCACGCACAAATTGGTTCTATGGCCTTGAGAGTGTGAAAGTAACAAGTTGATGAACTGACCATTGTAATTGGGACTAGAAGGGGGGCATGCAGGTGTCATACCCACAGAAGGGACATAATTGGATAAACTTATCAGTACCGGGACCAATGGAAGAGGTACGGGAGGTACGGGAGGTTACCGGGACCAATGAAATGTTTTTCTATACCTAGAATGGAACAGAAGTCTATAAAAGTTGTTGTAATGCTTGAAAACTTTGCTCAGCCATTTTGAAATTGACTGGTTCGAGACTTGTGCACAAATAAATGATTTGGACCTTCTGAACAGACTCCTGGTATCATTGGTTTGTCTGCGCTTTGCTGCTACAGCGCAATCCATGGGACTGGATTCTACCTCCTGGCTAGTGCTTTCCCACTGCATTTGTTCACAGTCCAGGCCTGTAAATGGATAACACTCTTCAGGGTTGCTATTGACACAACTCTTTCTTTGGGAGGCAACAGTTCCTTTAGCAGGAAGCTGCTCTGCATAAACTGGGTCGTGGGGACCTGCATTTGGGGTTTCTCTTAGGTTCCCTCCTTCTCTCCAATAAGGATTCTCTTCCCCACTGTTAGTTTAGTTTTCCTGGCCGGGCCCACCTCTTGCCCTTTAGAGAAAATGGTGTACTTAGCTTTTCCTCTAGGGTAGATAGCTTCCACTCCTTCCTCTGTTAACCAGGCTTTTCTGTCTGGGCTGTAGCATGCCTTTCCCCGAGAGTTCCAAACACCAGTAGTTTGAGCTGGGCTGTAGCCACTTTCTGGAAAGGTTTTACTCCTGCTGCTCCTTGCTACCGGGACATACCCTGTGCTTCCTGGATCCAGCAAGCTCTCCTGTTTGTGACGTCTGCCCTCTACCTGCCTGGTCACTCTTCTCGGGTCGATGCCCCCTCTGGCTTGGGAGACTCCTGCACTGGCTCTTCCAGCACTCTCTAGTTCAGCTGTCTCCTCTCTCACTGGCTCGGCATCTGTAACTCCTCCAGCCACATCCACTTCTTCTCTTCCTTCCAGCTCTCTGCTTCCCCTTGACTCTCTGCTACCCCTTGCTGGGATTTCTCAACTGCTTTTATCCTCTTGTCTCTTGCACGTCGTACGTGCTTCCCTGCTCAGGTGAACATGATTAGCTCTCTGACTTTCTGTTGCGTCATATCTGGTGTGGGGAAAGTTTGTTCTACTATTCTTTGGCTCATTGTAACCTGAATGTGTTTGCTGCTTATGTGACTGCAAGGTAAGTTCTTCTTTTTTCCCCTATTATCATAGGTTCTGTGCTGGCTACTGCATCACATATCCCCCCCCCCCCCTTAAGATATTACGGACTGGGGGACTCATGTCCTCACAGCACCTAATTACAGAATGGCCCGGAAGCTTTACCTTTAATTGGCCAAAAGCCGCTGTCCGCTCCTGCCAGGATTTTAGGACGTTAATGTGGTACACTTGACATCGCCCCCTGTCGGTTTTTACCACATACGAGACCGGTCCCTTGCGATCCACTACGGTATAGGGTCCCCTCCACTGGGCTTCGAATTTCGGCCCAGGGTCTGCCACCAGTACGACTACCTTCTCACTATGGCCAGTTGACGGGGTTTCTTCCCCCGGTCATAGTATCGCTTCTGATGCTGCTGACTGTCCCGTAAGTGACGTTCAGCGGCCTGTGAAGCCCTCAGTAACCGTGGCCTCAGTTCTTGGAGAAACTGCGGTACTCCTACCTCTTCCCCTTTTGGTTCTGCCCACTGTTCCCTTAAAATGTCCAGGACTCCCCTTGGGGCACGGCCAAACATCAACTCATATGGAGAAGCTCCCAACGAGGCTTGTGTGCGCTCCCTGCTGGCATATAGAACGAACGGGAGCATAATGACCCAGTCAGCTATTTTCCCATCCAGTCCCCGCCTCAACATTTGTTTGAGGGTCTGGTTAAAACGTTCCACCAACCCGTTGGATTGTGGAAGGTAAGCTGCCGTTTTCATGTGTTGTATCCCGAAAGCGTCCCAGACCTGTGCCAGGTATCGTGACAGGAAATTGCTTCCCCTGTCCTTTAGCATCTCCTTCGGGAACCCCACTTCACAAAATAATCTGATCAATTCCCCCGCTATAGTCTTCGCCGAAATGTTCCTCAGCGGTACTGCCCAGGGGAACCGGGTGGCCTGATCCATTATTACTAAAATATATTGGAATCCCCTAGGAGTTTTCACTAGGGGACCGACTATATCCATCGCCATCCGGCGCACTGGTTTGGATATAGTGGGGGTTGGTATCATAGGAACACCTTTCGGTTTTGCAGCGGAGACCCTCTGACACGAAGGGCATGCCTTGAAAAAGCGTTTGGTCTCCTTAAATACCCCCGGCCAGTAGAAATGGGCCAGGATCTGGTCTAGGGTACCTAAGACACCTTTATGCCCACCCACCGGGTGGTCATGGGCCAATCTCATAACGACCACCTTAAAGGCAGTGGGCACCACTAGTTGTTTTCTAACGGCCCCTGTCTGGGGGTCGTTACTCTCCCGATATAATATCTCTTCCTCCACCAGGAATCTGGGAAGAATATCTCTGTCGGACTGGGCATACTCGAAGGCGTGCTTTAACGCGGGATCTGCCTTTTACTCTTTCGGGAATGATGGGAACCTTTGTACTAGATCGGCCGGCACTCAGGGAAAACGTAGCCCGTCCCCTGCTCCTGCCCCCAATTGAGCCCTGTGGTGGCGTTCCCGTCGTTTTTCTCCTTTGCTTTTCTTACTACCTTTTGAGGGTGGATTGATTAAATCTTCATGTTGGGGCAGCTCTCCTAAAGTTTCATCTAGGGACCTATCCTCCCCTACCCGGGATTCCGCCTCCTCTTCTGAAGAGTGGTCAGTGTCCTCCGGGGGTTCAATTTGCTCCCCCGAGCCTTGGGACTGTGACCTTGTAGAGACCATCCCCCTTTTCAATTGTATGCCCTCTCCGATGCCCTTACAGAACGGCGGCCAGTCTCGACCTAAGACTATATCATAGGGCAACCTGGGTATCACTGCCACTAGGACCTTTCTTCGGGTGCCTAAAGCTTTTACCGTCACCCTATATAGAGGGTAAGAAGTGGAGGACCCGTGTATGCAGCGTATCCTAGATCTACCCTCCGGTTGATTCAGGGGGGACACATTACCATCCTGTAGGCGGCGCCAGAACTTCTTGGACACCATGGTTTGGTCCGCCCCCGAGTCAAGTAGGGCTTTGGCTACCATGCCTTGTACCTCCACATCAATGTGAAAACCTTCCCGCTTACACCTTCCATCCCCACTCATCAATGCTGTTCGCCAAGTACATTCATCCTTCCTGTGACCCCGCTTCCCACATTTAAAACATTTTATGCGAGCGTCCTTAACCTCATCTCTAGGTACATATTTCATTACACTAGGTGCACATGACATAGGGTCTTTCACTACTTTGCCAAAATTGGTTACCCCATACGTGTTGCCAGCCCCTCCCTGCGGTTTATGGGCTAACTCAGCCTCCATGAACCTTTCAGTGAGGTGAGCTGCCTCGCTTGAGGTCTGACAATTTTGCAAAGTAAGGAATGATCTTACTTCAGCTGGAACAGCCTCTGAAAATTGCTCTAGCACAATCTTGTCAAGTATACTTTCGAGGGTTTTCCCCTCCGGAGTAAGCCATTTCCATACCAGGTTACGGATTCTCTGGCAGAGTGCCTTAGGGGTTTCACCTGGCTGGAATTTAGTCGCCCGTAACATACGGCGGTATACCATAGGCGACAAGCCTAGCCTGTCCCGTATGGCTGCTTTAACCCCCTCATACTCCGTTGCCTGGGTGGCGGGCATGGCCTTGTAGGCCGCCAGGGCTTCTCCCGTCAGGGAGGTGGCCAACCTAACTGCCCATTGCTCATAGGGCCAGCCTGCACTATGGGCTACCCGTTCAAAAGCCTCTAGAAAGTCGTCTATATTGTCAGGTTTTGTCAATTGTCCAAAGGATAAGATCCCACAACTTTGTGGGCCTACCCCACAATAATGTTCTTTAGGCATCTTCTCTGCCGCTCGCTCGGTCAGCAAAGTTCTTATCAGGTCAGTCAGAGATTTCTGTTGGGCCTGCATGGCCGCCAACGCTTGCTCCTGGCTCAGCTGGGCTAACTCCCTCTGCTTTTCAAACTGGAGACTTATCCAGCGCAGCACGTCCTGGGGATTCTCCATGTTCACACCCTGAAACAAAACAGACAAACACACACCAAGTATGGCACTTTTTTTCCCCCTTTTTTTTTTTTAAATGCAGTTAAACCGAGGCTTTATCTCCCAGTATCCCTTCTCATCAGAATCCCCCATCGCCTGTGCCCAGATACTTTTTACCTGAGTCAGGTGGAGATTCCGGCTCTGAGAAGGTTCTCTTCCTCTCTGGATTCTGGAACCCTCCGGCGTGGTCAACAGCAATCCCGGTCCTTCTCTCTGGCACTGGTAATTCCGCTGTGCTTCCGCTGTATTCTTCTCCAGGAATCCTAAAAACTACGCCATTTGTGACTCTACACCGCCCCAATTAGGCGGCCGCCTAGGGCATGCGATGCAGGTTTGCCTTCTGAAAGAACAGTCTGTAGCCGTGTGGTCAGGCAAAAACAATAACTGGGCTTTATTCTCCTTCCCTTATGGATTTCCTTTTTTATATAGCAATAAAGGATAACATAAATAAACTGTTTCTTCACAGCAAAATAAAGATGAACCTTTTCCAAGCAATTATAATACTGCTTCTGCTTGCTCCTTTAACAGAGAGATTCTATCTCATCCAAGAGACATATCGCGCAATCCATGGGACTGGATTCTACCTCCTGGCTAGTGCTTTCCCACTGCATTTGTTCACAGTCCAGGCCTGTAAATGGATAACACTCTTCAGGGCTGCTATTGACACAACTCTTTCTTCAGGAGGCAACAGTTCCTATAGCAGCAAGCTGCTCTGCATAAACCGGGTCGTGGGGACCTGCATTTGGGGTTTCTCTTAGGTTCCCTCCTTCTCTCCAATAAGGATTCTCTTCCCTACTGTTAGCTTTAGTTTTCCTGGCCAGGCCCACCTCTTGCCCTTTAGAGAAAATGGTGTACTTAGCTTTTCCTCTAGGATAGATAGCTTCCACACCTTCCTCTGTTAACCAGGCTTTTCTGTCTGGGCTGTAGCGTGCCTTTCCCCGAGAGTTCCAAACACCAGAAGTTTGAGCTGGGCTGTAGCCCCTTTCTGGAAAGGTTTTACTCCTGCTGCTCCTTGCTACTGGGACATACCCCGTGCTTCCTGGATCAAGCAAGCTCTCCTGTTTGTGACGTCTGCCCTCTACCTGCCTGGTCACTCTTCTCGGGTCGATGCCCCCTCTGGCATGGGAGACTCCTGCACTGACTCTTCCAGCACTCTCTGGTTCAGCTGTCTCCTCTCTCACTGGCTCGGTATCTGTAACTCCTCCAGCCACACCCACTTCTCTTCCTTCCAGCTCTCTGCTTCCCCTTGGCTCCCTGCTACCTCTTGCTGGGATTTCCCAACTGCTTTTATCCTCTTGTCTCTTGCACGTCGTACGTGCTTCCCTGCTCAGGTGAACATGATTAGCTCTCTGACTTTCTGCTGCGTCATATCTGGTATGGGGAAAGTTTGTTCTACTCTTCTTTGGCTCATTGTAACCTGAATGTGTTTGCTGCTTATGTGACTGCAAGGTAAGTTCTTCTTTTTCCCCTATTATCATAGGTTCTGTGCTGGCTACTGCATCACAATAGTCATTATGGTGATCTTAAGAAAACAAACCACATAGGAAATAGCATAGATTTTTATTGAAATATGTCAGCACCCTAAGAGGTTTCTCTCATGGTGATTCCATTCAGGTTTACGTAAATTAGCAAAGGGGTCTCTCCCCCCTTTCTGGCTACTTCTACTTATTTGCATAACACTTAAAGGCATAGGCAGCACTATACACAAACATGAAAGAGACAGTCCCTCTTACAATCTACTCAAGACAGGCAAACAGAACTAAAATAGGAATACAATTATCACTCATCCCTTCACACTAACACCTCAGTTTTCTCTCCCTTTAGCCCTCTTCAGAGCCCTGCTCTCTCCCTTTCTCCCCCTCCTGTTACCCTAGCACTCTATCTTCCCAGTATTTCCTTCTTTCCTTTCCTATTTTTTTAACAAGGAGCTTCAAGATGAATTGCCTCATTAAACTTAAAATTTTTAAAAACTCATCATCATGATCTTTACGGCATTATCAAAAACTTTTCAGATCTTTCTATTTCAGAATTAAGGCCAATTAGAAACTGATCTGTAATTGCTTAGATATGAACTGGTTGTGTTTGATTTTTAAGAGGTTTAATCGCAGAAAGCTGATGTTCAACACCAGCGGCTAACACTGCAAAACTGGCTAGCCAATGGTGATGAAACTTAAACCCATATATTCAATGCCGGGGGAGGTCATTTTTAGCCCCGGCACTGAATATGCAAAAGTTGGTCGCTATCCGGTTAGCTTCCATGGCGAAAATAAGGTCAGCATTGGCTGGAAAACTTATGATTCTAATGATTTTTCTACCATTTCTGGTAAAGTTTTTTTTTTTTTAATAATTTAAATTTTTATTCAATTTTAACATTCTTGCATAACAGGAATGAAAAAGAAAAAAGGATGATATCCATACAAAAACAACTCAAAAGTAACATACATATATCCAAAACAGATCATCCAAAATTTAGCCCACAAAAATTTAAGGCAATATAAAACGAGGCACCAGGAAATAGATCAAAGGATAATAAATTCCTATTTAATTTTATTTTATTTATTTAACACTTATTTATATACCGCATCTTCCAGCGATCAGCTGCGGTGTACAATTAACAACAATTAACAATGCAGAGCTTGTTTTACATAGAACAATTATAACAATTTAAGAGCAGAGACTGAAGCGTCAGCCAAAATGGTCACAATTTCCACTCTATTCCCCTCCCTAGCTACCAGAAAATTCAATAACTGACTTGGCTCAAAAAACAAAAACACTTTACCATCATAGGTAATAATACAACGAGAAGGAAATCTTAACTGAAAACTACCCCCAAGGCAAGGACTCTAGGGCGAAAACCCAAGAATTCCTTCCTCCTCAACTGAGTAGTGTGAAAGAGATCAGGAAACAAATACTTTAGAGCCAAGAAAAGTACAATTGAAATTCCGGAAGTATGCATGAAGAATTAATGATTTATCATGCTCTAAGGCCAATGTAACCAAGAGGGTAGTGTGGTCAGTTACTACCTCTAGAGAGTCCTCCAGGAATGCGGTAAGATCCCCGATCCCAGCGACTGAACTCCTTGAGGCAGCCCCGGCCCCACCACCCCCTACATTTAGATATTGCGCTCTTATAATTGGAGGTAAATTATCTCCAGGGAGTTTAAGCACTTCCTGGAGGTATTTACGAACCATCTCAATGGAGGACACTATCGGTGACCTAGGAAAATTTGGATTGGGATCTACTATACTATTATCCTTCACAAAATTGTTAACCAACTTTCGTACGTGGGCTTTGTCTGGTTTATAAAATCCTAACAAATTAGACTTATTATATGCTTCCCCTGGGTTTTGAGTCATAGCACAGAATTCGGTAAATGTACAAATCCATTTCTAATTCTAATCTGATTTTCCACTTGTGCAGCTAACGCCTGCGCTCTCGCCGCATCCTTTAAAGGAGGCAGTAAGCATATCCACGCTAGTTTCACACAATTAATGCGCGATAAACAATGGGGGATTAAAGTTCTTTATTTCCTACTCCAAACTGAAAAAAAAATGTGGCCTCAATATTGAATCAGAGGCAGCTATATACTGAGGTTTGCAAAATGGCCAGCGACATACGTGGATGGCATGTGTGCATTTCTAAAATGACTCCTTCCACTACACGTGTGCAGCCCTGCACATCCTTCCACTGTAAAATACTGGAGGACTTGTGCATGTCCAGACCTGGATGTCTCAGTTCTAATCCCACATCCTGGTAAAGTACATAATTTACAATTTGTACCTTAGTGGGAGTAGCAGATTCCTGCCAGGAAGTCTTCACAACCTCGCTCAAGCAAAGTTACGAAATTCCTCCCTCATTGTTAGATTTCTTGGGGTCAGTATTCAGCAGTGGCGGGCGGTCAGCATCCTAAAGCACCAGGCCGCCATCTCTTTAACTAAACCTGGATAATCAGCACCGGAGCTTATCAACCGACTGACACTGAGTATCTTGTTTCGCTGGCTAGAGGTTTTGCGGTATGGTTAGTGACGATATTCAGTCGCTAACCAAACAGAAAAAACGTATAAAGTCAGGACAGAATTTGACGTTTCCTAACTTTATGAGGTGTCACCACGCCCCCTGCTGGTAGTTTGTTGAAGGGACAGGGTAGACATTTTAATTATTTTTGTAGAAGTAGGAAACCTTTTTGGACCAGAGGGATCATGGTCCTCGTAGTCCTTCCTCTTAAAGAAATGAGTTGTGTACGCCTTGTGTAGGGTCAAACAAAAGGCTTTTTATTCCCCTTTAGCACTAAGGTTCACTAAGAAACCAAAAGTAGAATTTACCTTATTTTCAGGTTTATGCCAAAGTAATTACAGAGCAAGAAAACTGTTATGAGAGCTTCACAGTTCCTTGTAAAAATACACAGGGTTTTAAACACTGTAGTAAAACAAATAAACAAGCTCTTCTTTAGCTCAACACAGACAAAAGATGTCGTTGAAGTATGTTCTGGTAATCAGAGCTCTGGGAGAGACTCTAGGCTTTCAGCAATACACATCGAACAGTCCATTTGTTCTTCAGGCATCAACGGCTCTGGTTCCCCAAGCTCAGTCTGCATGGGTTCCAGCTCAGCTGTGCTTCCTTCTACACCTGAGCTTTCCCTGGCTGAAATAGTTTGCAGTTCAGAAGTTCTCTTCCCTAGTTTCCAGCCTGGCAGTTCTGGGTTTTGCAAACAAGTGGTATGTCTTGTTCCTATGCCTCTTTGTAGTGGTTTCCAAAACTTCTGCCAGATTTCTTTCCCCTCAGTATTGCTATCTGAGTTATAAGTCTTTCTAGGACCTGGCTTCTTTGTGAGAAATAAAGTATCACTGTACCTTGGCTCCTTGAAGTCTGTGCCACTGGTATTCCCCCTACCAGGCATCCATCTTCTGATACAGTCTTCTCTGAAGACTGTTTCTTGGAGTTCTCTGGGCTGGGCTTGTCTTCCCTGGAGCTTAGCTCTGCCACATAAGGATTCCAAGCTCCTCTGCCTTGCAGTAAAGGAGGTTCCTCTATCAGGTCCTTTCTTGGGTTCCTTTCCAGATCCTTTCTCAGAGCTTCTCTCTATGCGTAGACCTCTCTCTAGGCATGGCTCTCTCTCTCTAGGCATGGCTCTCACTCTTGCCGTGGCTCTCTCCCTTGCCGTGGCTCTCTCCCTTGCCGTGGCTCTCTCTGCTTCCTTCCTGCAGAGCTCTGCTTATAAAGTCCTTTTTCCCTTGAGTTTTCTGACCCTCTCCTCAGGTACACCTGATTAGCTTCTGCTTCATCAGTACCTGGGTGTGTCAGCTCAGCATCTGCAGGCTCGTGCCTGCCCCCCTCTAGCTGTCCTGCTAGGTAATTGCACCCTCTGCAAGTCAGTTGCTTTATGAAAAACAGCGTTTTTTTCCTAAGTTCATAGCTTCACTAGCTTCAGCTCTATCACATATCCCCCCCTTAAGATATTACGGGCTGGCTTTTTATCATTTGCACAGCACGTAATCCGTGACATGGCGTCTGCATTGTAGTGCAGCTTTTCTGCTCTATGCTCGATCTTGTACTCATAGGGTTGTAGCGCCATATACCATCGTGTTAGGCGACTGTTGTTATTCTTCATTTGGTTTAGCCATTTTAATGGGGCATGGTCAGTGATGAGAACAAATTTTCTCCCGGTCAGATAAAGTTTCAGGGCTTCGACTGCCCATTTAATTGCTAAGCATTCTCTCTTGATTGTGGAGTATTTCTGTTCTGCCTGGAATAATTTTCGACTCAAGAACATGACTGGATGTTCTGCCCCTTCATGCATCTGCGAGAGGACAGCTCCTAAGCCAGTTTCAGAAGCATTGGTTTGAACTATGAATTGTTGGCTGAAGTCCACCCCCCCGTAATACAGGTGCTTTACACAGCTTCCCTTTCAATGTTTTGAAAGCCTCCTCGGCATCTAAGGACCACTGTATCCGGTTCGGGGCATTTTTTCTCAACATGTCGGTAAATACCGCACTTTCCTCTGCAAAATGAGGAATAAAATGTCTATAATAGCCTATAAGGCCTAGGAAACTCCTTAGTGCTTTTTATTTTGTGGCATTGGAAAATCCCTAACACTTTCTACCTTGTTTAACAGGGGTCGGTCCGTACCCCGTCCTACTAGGTGTCCTAAGTATTTGACTTCGCGCCCCGCAAACATGCATTTTTCTGGGTTTAATGTCAGGCCCGCTCGTCTCATTGCTTGTAGCACTGCATTCACCCAGAGCAAATGCTGGTCCCAGGTAGAGCTGTGGATGACTATGTCGTCCATATATGCTGTGGCATAGTCCTGATGAGAATGTAAAACTAAATCCATTAAGCGCTGGCAGGTCGCCACTGCCTCGTGCAACCCAAAGGGCATTCTTCTGAACCGAAATAGGCCCAGTGGAGTGCTGAAAGCTGTTTTCGGGCGTGCCTCTTTCGTCAGGGGTATCTGCCAATACCCTTTGGTCATATCAAGGGTGGTGAGGAATTTTGTCTGCCCCAATCTATGCAGATGTTCTTCAATGCATGGCATTGGATACGCATCAAAGGTAGACACCGTATTGACCTGGCGAAAGTCAAAACAAAACCTCATTGTACCATCTGGTTTGGGTACCAGGACAATGGGGCTGCACCAGGGACTTCGCGATTCTTCGATAATGCCCATCCTTAGCATTTCATACACCTGGGCGACCACTTCCTGCCTCTTGGCCTCCGGTAAGCGATAGGGCCTCTGTCTTATTACTTTTCCGGGTGGCGTAATTATTTCGTGGGCAACTAAGTCTGTTTCGCCAGGAATAGGAGTCAGTACATCCTTAAATCTCTCTAACACTCTGGCCAACTCTTGCCTCTGTGTCAGGGAAAGTTCCTCACTGACCCGCGGTTCAGGCTTGGTTCTGCAGTCATCTAGGAGTGGGCCCAGATCTTCGTCCACCTGTTCCACGCACGTAGCGGCTAACCCTCCCACATCTGTTCGACCGGTGGAGCCGAACCCTCCGGTTCCTCGGCTTGTAGGGGTTAGCATGGGTACTTCCTCCAAACTTGGAAAACCCACTCTCTCGCAGATGAGCTGCGCGATGCGGTCTCCTATCTTGACCTCAAAGTCTTCTCCTGCAAAATTAAAGAGCAGGACCTTAAGGGCCCATCTGTAATCCGGGTCTACTACCCCGGCGCCCACATCTATAAAATGTTTCAAGGCTAAGCCAGACCGTGGCGCAATGCGACCGTAGCATCTTTGGGGTAATTCTATCTGGATACCCGTGCCTATTAAGGCTCTTCCTCGTTTGGGAATGACTTGGTTTACCGAACTATACAAATCATATCCGGCGGCCTGAGCTGAAGCTCGCCGGGGACTCTGAGCTCTCTTAGAGGTTTTGCAGAATTTAAATACAAATTTTGGTTTGTTCACGGGCTCTTCTTTTATGGGCCTCTCAGACTTTGGAGCTTTCCTTAACAGGGGACTGGGAACCACCGGTATTTTGGATTGGGTTTTTTTTAGAGACAAGGGCCTCGCAGGGAGATAAGCCTCTTTCCAACCCCTTACTAAATTGGGGCCAGTCCCTGCCTAGCACCAAATCCTGAGGTAATTTTGGGACTACTGCAACTAGCATGTCTTTCTCTATCCCTAAACCTCTTACTACTAGGTTGTACACAGGATAGAATGAAGACGCACCGTGAATACATTTTATCTTCATTTTTCATTTTGTAGAACCTGTGTCCCTTGGGGAAACTGCTAGGTACATATGACCTAGATTGGCCACTGTTGGAAACAGAATACTGGGCTTGATGGACCTTGGTCTGACCCAGTATGGCATATCTTATGTTCTTATGTTCTTACCCTCTGCTCGGCTCGGTGCAGACTCAGCCTGCTCTGCAATCCTGTGCCAGAGCTTCCGGGATATCATGCTCTGATCTGCACCAGAGTCGAGAAGAGCATTCACAGTTATGCCCTGCACTGTTACCTCCAACAAAAATCCTTCACGTAACATTTTTTATTTTCGCTCATCAGTGCGGTACGTGATTTACACTCACTCTGTACATGCCCTATTTTTCCACATAGAAAACATCTCTTAGAGTGATTTTCTGATATAGGCCTAGCATTTCTCAAACCCCTTGGTTTATACCGTGAGAGAGTTCCTGATGACTGCACCATTGCCTCAGCTGCCATCTTTGAAGTTTCACCACTCTTTTGGGTAGCCAATTCTGCCTCAACATATCGTTCTGTTAATATAATTGCTTCCTTGGTGGTGCGGCAGTTTTGCAGTATAAGGAAACTCTGCACGTCCTTGGGTACAGCAGACATGAATTGCTCTAACACGATAACATCTATTATAGAGTCAATGGTTCTTCCCTCAGGCCTTAACCATTTTAACGCTAAACTTTTAAGCCTATGTCCCAAAGCTTTAGCTGTTTCACCGGGTTTAAGCCGGGTAGCTCGTAGCATGCGATAATACACCAGAGGGGTTAGGCCCAGGCGATCCCTTATGGCCTTGGTCACCACTGTGTAATCGTTTGCTAGGGCTGTGGGCATAGCTCTATAGGCTGACAACGCTTCGCCTGTGAGAGTGGTTGCCAAGCATATGGCCCACTGTTCTTTTGGCCAGCCTACTGAATGAGCTATTCTATCAAAAGAATCTAAAAAATCATCTATGTCATCTGTAGCTGACAACTTTCCAAAAGCCAGTGTCTCATAAGACCATTGTCCTACCACGCTGCTACTGAGTCCAGCCTTCTGTCCTTGAGATGCAGAAGCTGCTTCCTGTGCTGTTTTCTGCTGGGTTAACCAAGCCTCCATCATTTGAAGTACAGGCTTTTGCTGTTTTTGCACGGCTGTTACTGCCTGCTGCTGTGCTTGGTACGCCATCTCCCTTTACTTATCAAACTGTATGGCCATCCATGAGAGGATCTCCTTCGGGTCCATGATGAACGCCTTCCTAGGAAAATAGAGAGAGAAAAACCAAGTGTGGCACTGGCAACAAGTCAGTCCCCCTTTTTTATTCCCTTTTTTTCTTTTTTCCAGAACCTCACACCCAAATCCAGCACAGGTTTTGCTTATTTACATTTTACCTGCTTCAGGTATTGAGTCACGCTTTGAGAAAAAGATGTGTCGCTCCGTCCTGTAGCACTGCACCAATGCTGACCGCAACACTTCCGTCTTCCACTCCGTGTTTTCCTTTGAACCTTGGCAGTCTTCTTTCTTAGTGGGTAGACTCTTCTGTGGTTCTTAGCAAAAATCCAAAAACTACGCCATTATGTCACCACGCCCCCTGCTGGTAGCTTGTTGAAGGACATTTTAACTATTTTTGTAGAAGTAGGAAACCTTTTTGGACCAGAGGGACCATGGGCCTTGTAGTCCTTCCTCTTAAAGAAATGAGTTGTGTATGCCTTGTGTAGGATCAAACAAAAGGCTTTTTATTCCCCTTTAGCACTAAGGTTCACTAAGAAACCAAAAATAGAATTTACCTTATTTTCAGGTTTATGGCAAAGTAATTACAGAGCAAGAAAACTGTTATGAGAGCTTCACAGTTCCTTGTAAAAATGCACAGGGTTTTCAACACTGTAGTAAAACAAATAAACAAGTTCTTCTTTAGCTCAACACAGACAAAAGATATTGTTAAAGCATGTTCTGGTAATCACAGCTCTGGGAGAGACTCTAGGCTTTCAGCAATACACATCGAACAGTCCATTTGTTCTTCAGACATCAACGGCTCTGGTTCCCCAAACTCAATCTGCATGGGTTCCAGCTCAGCCGTGCTTCCTTCTACACCTGAGCTTTCCCTGGCTGAAATAGTTTGCAGTTCAGAAGTTCTCTTCCCTAGTTTCCAGCCTGGCAGTTCTGGGTTTTGCAAACAAGTGGTATGTCTTGTTCCTATGCCTCTTTGTAGTGGTTTCCAAAACTTCTGTCAGCTTTCTTTCCCCTCAGTATTGCTATCTAAGTTATAAGTCTTTCTAGGACCTGGCTTCTTTGTGAGAAATAAAGTATCACTGTACCTTGGCTCCTTGAAGTCTGTGCCACTGGTATTCCCCCTACCAGGCACGCTCCTTCTGATACCATCTTCTCTGAAGACTGTTTCTTGGAGTTCTCTGGGCTGGGCTTGTCTTCCCTGGAGCTTAGCTCTGCCATGTAAGGTTTCCAAGCTCCTCTGCCTTGCAGTAAAGGAGGTTCCTCTATCAGGTCCTTTCTTCCCAGTATCCTTGGGTTCCTTTCCAGATCCTTTCTCAGAGCTTCTCTCTATGCGTAGGCCTCTCTCTAGGCATGGCTCTCTCTCTTGCCGTGGCTCTCTCCCTTGCCGTGGCTCTCTCTCTTGCCATGGCTCTCGCTGCTTCCTTCCTGCAGAGCTCTGCTTATAAAGCCCTTTTTCCCTTGAGTTTTCTGACCCTCTCCTCAGGTGCACCTGATTAGCTTCTGCTTCATCAGTACCTGGGTGTGTCAGCTCAGCATCTGCAGGCTCGTGCCTGCCCCCTCTAGCTGTCCTGCTAGGTAATTGCACCCTCTGCAAGTCAGTTGCTTTATGAAAAACAGCGTTTTTCCCTAAGTTCATAGCTTCACTAGCTTCAGCTCTATCACAGAGGTTTAGCTGCTGAATATCACCACTAACCGAATAGCTGCTGGGACTGCCTCAGCTCCGCCCAGAAACCACCCCATAATGAACTGGGCGTCTTTACTGTGGTTTGTCCAGATTGTGTCACTGAATATCGGGACTGCCGAGGTTTATGTGGTTTGAAGGGGCAGCTGCTGAATATCGATCCCACTGTGTTTATTATACTGTTTTCCACCTCGCATATTCTTAGACAAGTGGATACATCTAATAACCATCTCTCTGTTTTTTGTTTATCGTTCCTGGATGCCTCCCAGGCACTGAGATCAGATGAGGATTCTTGGCATGTTTTCCCCAGTGACTTAAGGAGAAATTATGACTAACACAATGTTACAACTAGCCAACATATAAGCTGTATTGTGAAATGTCCTTCTTTTAAGGCTTAAAATCTATGGGGCTAGTGTTCCTCCCAGCTATACTGGATTACACTGGAGATTTCTAACCAGTAATTCCTTTCTCCTGTTTCTCAAAACAACTTTGTGCAACTTATATTGCAAGCTTTTACTCGGAGCATTTTCTCCAAAGGGTTAATTTTGCAGATGAAAAATAACCAAAACCCACACTCTGTCTTCAAAGCCTACACACAAGAATACCTTCCTGCAGTACACAAGTTTTCTTCCAGTCCCACTGAGGAACAACTTGCCCTTTTCTCAGTTGTAGGCGTATCTGTTCCAGTAATGCTGAGTATAAGAAACAAACGCGTTCAATGTAACCAAAATGTTAGAATGTCCTTCTTTAACTAAACTCTCCAATCTTCTTCAATAAGACAGTCCACTATAGTTTTTTAAAACAATAAATCCTACCAGGAGGCCTCAGACTAGCACCGGCTCTGAAGACTGAATGTCTACTCAATAGCACTTGTGCTCAATTGCATCAAAGACCTCCACGGTAGCCCTTAAACAGCAGATCTGGCTTTTACCTAGATAATATGTGTTTTAAGATGGTGAACTTACTAATAGTAGTCTATAGTGTTCTCACTATTATACATTATTTCATCAATAAAACTTCCCTTTAAGGTTCATCAAAAACATGCCATACTGCTGAACTTCTCCTTTTATTTATTTTATTTATTTATTTAACATTTTTTATATACCGCACTATTCATCATCAGTGCGGTTTACATTGAACAACAACATACCTGTCAGTACATGACTGATCTAGGTTTACAGATAACAGGGAAAATCAACTGGGTGTGAACTGGGGAATAACTATCTAAATAATTATACATAATTATATATACATTGAATAGGTTACAACAAGATTTGATATTCGATAAGAATACAGTGTTTTCACATTTTGATCTTTTGTTCTGGGTTGTTGTTATGTGTAGTAGTTTTCTTTTGTATATTATACGATCCCCAGGTTCTTCAGGGGATCATGCTGTGGATCAAAAGCGCTGCCCGCGTCTGAAAAGAGTTATCACTTCCGTTCAATCATACTTCATACTTCAATCATACTTAATGTGTTCACCAACTGAAGAAGACGCCGCGCCGCGCGGCGTCTTCTTCAGTTGGTGAACACATGAAGTATGATTGAACGGAAGTGATAACTCTTTTCAGACGCGGGCAGCACTTTTGATCCACAGCATGATCCCCTGAAGAACCTGGGGATCGTATAATATACAAAAGGAGAAGTTCAGCAGTATGGCATGTTTTTGATGAACCTTAAAGGGAAGTTTTATTGATGAAATAATGTATAATAGTGAGAACACTATAGACTACTATTAGTAAGTTCACCATCTTAAAACACATATAATCTAGGTAAAAGCCAGATCTGCTGTTTAAGGGTTACCGTGGAGGTCGTTGATGCAATTGAGCACAAGTGCTATTGAGTAGACATTCAGTCTTCAGAGCCGGTGCTAGTCTGAGGCCTCCTGGTAGGATTTATTGTTTTAAAAAACTATAGTGGACTGTCTTATTGAAGAAGATTGGAGAGTTTAGTTAAAGAAGGACATTCCAACATTTTGGTTACATTGAACGCATTTGAATTGTTACACCGAGAGGTTGCACGTTCATAAAGAGACCCATCACCACGAGTATAAGAAACAAGCTAATGTGAATACATTTGTAGAGAGAGGGTATGCATGAGCAGTGCAGCGGAAAAGCCTATAAAAGGGTCTATAATAACACAGGTACACTACCAAAAAACTGCCTCCAGTTTTGCAACTGATTCCTATAGATTTTGGGGTGCTGAATCCAGGAAAAATAGCCAAAATGTTCCATCACGTCACGTTTTCTTGCAAAATTAGATTTCTTACCCATATAAGGAATGTTCACATAATTTCTTTTTAGCCGACTGCAGTTTATTTTCTTGGCCCAAAATAGAGGTTGTAATGGTTAACTAACTAGAAACACTCCCTCGTGATATTTTAGAGTGTTTTGTATTCATTTTATACATTAACAGGACAATTGGGAGGCGGGGGGCTAAATCCAGTACTCGCGCTGGCGCATGTTCTTTCCTGTTCGCCTCGCCTCGTTCGCTCGCTCAAACACGGTGGTTGCGACATGAACGTTCCTGTCAAATTTCAGTTTCTTGCAAGTTCATTATTACCTTTTGTTTGCTCAGTCGTAATCCAGCTTTATTCCGAAGTGGCTCACTACAGTTGTAGTTTGCAGTGCTGTGTATTTGTGATGGCTCACAGAGCCAGAGGTTGCGTCAACTCTCCGGACAGTTTTTGTTTTATTTGTGGGGAATATACCGTGAAAAAGCGGCAGAGGAACATTTCTGCATTTATTAAAAAAGTATATTTCGCCTATTTCGGTTTGAAGTTAGGCGATCAAGACAAACCGTGGGCTCCTCACAAAGTGTGCAAGACATGTGAGAAAGATCTACGCTTATGGATGAAAGGTAAAAAACAAGCATTTTGTTTCGGAATACCTATGATGTGGCGTGAACAAAGAGACCACAGCAGTGACTGCTATTTTTGCTCTTGCATTGTGAAGGGATACAACTTAAAAAATAAGAACGTAATAAGTTACCCCAACCTTCCCTCAGCAATTAGGCCTATGCCTCATAGCAACGAAGTACCTGTGCCTGAACCACCAAAATCTTTGGATCATATTTGTGTGGATGGTTCTGATCATGATGAGACTCATCAGATGGCTTTTCCCGATGAGTCCAGTACTTCCGAGTTTGAAACTGAACCAGATCCGAAACCTGAACTTTTCTCTCAAGCTGAATTGAATGATTTAGTCCGGGATTTAGGACTCCCAAAAGATGCTGCCCAACTGCTAGGTTCTCGGCTTAAACAGAAAAATCTATTGTCACCAGGAACAACTTTTTATTGGTACCGCAACCGCGAGACACAATTTTTGAAGTATTTCAGCAAAGAGGAAGATTTGGTATTTTGCAACGATATATACGGAGTGATGAAAAAGTTTAAACTCAAGTATGATCCTGCTGAATGGCGGCTGTTCATTGATTCGTCAGAAGACAGCATAAAAGGTGTTCTTCTTCATAATGGCAACACATTCGCTTCAGTTCCTATTGCTCACTCTGTTATTCTCCAAGAAAAATACGAGAATTTGGCCCTGATTCTTCAGAAGATTCGTTATGATGAGCATAAGTGGATGATTTGTGGAGACTTTAAAATTCTATCCATGCTATTAGGGCAGCAATCCGGTTTCACCAAATATCCATGCTTCCTTTGCTTGTGGGATAGCCGGGCCCGCGACCTACACTGGGGGAAAAAAGACTGGCCAATTCGGGCGTATTTGAGACCCGGTGAGAAAAATGTTCTTCATGAGAGCTTGGTACCTCGTGATAAAATTCTATTACCACCTCTCCACATTAAGTTGGGTCTCATTAAGCAATTCATCAAGTCCCTTCCAAAAGATGGTGAGTGCTTTCGGTACCTTTGCTCAAAGTTCCCCCGACTTTCTGAAGCAAAGCTAAAGGAAGGAGTGTTTGTTGGCCCTGATATAAGGAAACTCATTTCAGAGGGAGCATTCGCTGAAACGATGTCTGAGAAGGAAAAAGAAGCCTGGGATTCCTTCAAGGATGTTGTTCTCAAATTCTTGGGGAACAGGCGGGATGAGAACTATAAGGATATTGTTGCTAGGATGCTCAATGCCTTCAAAGAACAAGGCTGTAACATGAGCCTGAAAGTCCATTTCTTGCACTCCCATGTGAACTACTTTCCCGAAAACTTGGGGGCGTACAGTGAAGAACAAGGTGAAAGGTTTCACCAGGACATCAAGGACGCAGAGAGAAGGTACCAAGGAAGATGGAACACCACTATGATGGCTGATTTCTGCTGGTTGCTGCTGCGGGAAACCCCAGATGAAAAATACGCCAAGTAGCGCACCAAGAGAAGCATTCGGGGGAAGAAGAAACGGGCCCACCAGGAGATTGATTGACCCAAGAATGACTTTAAAATCTAAACTGTGTTGACAAATATCGTGTTTTTACTAAACTTTGAAATAAAAATTTGATAGTTATTACCACAGTGTCGGATCTCATTTATTAGAATTTTATTTTCACACCATCGGGTGTTTGTCTTCATGTATTGCAATGGTGCGGTTTGCGTTTTCTATTCTTACATACATACCTGTACAACATTTTTTGCACATTTCTTTGCTTTGCTTTGTGTCTAACCTCGCTCTTATATGCTCAATGTTTGTGCACATGTATGTGGCTGTTTTAAGTGCAGACAATTTTGCTACCATCACAGTGTGTTTTGTTGACATTACTCTATTCTTATGTGCTGCCTTGTTACAATTTTCTTTATTCTTATTTGAATAACTACTAAACAATTAGTATAAAGAATTCATCCAAGAAACTTTTATCTCGATCGCACTCAATCTGAAACGTTCACCTCAAACTGCTAACCCAATGTAGCAAAAAATCTGTACGTGATGGAGCAAATTGGTTACCAGATTTGGATTCAGCGCACCAAAAAACGTAAAAATCAATCGAAACATTAGAGGCAGTTTAAAAAAAAATTTTTTTAGTGTACCTGTGTAATCATCGTGAATGGCTTATGGGTCCATTACAGGCTTTGGACGTAGCTGAGCCCTTAGAACATCTTACCTGCGTATTTCAATATTCTTCCCTATCGTCAGGAATAGTAGCAGCTATAAAGAAGCTTTGGCCGGTGTTATCTGTGCACCCTCTTTTCTCTACTCTAAGACCAAGGATTGCCTACTGGCAAGGCAGAAATTTGTGCGATGTTCTGTGCCCTGCAGTGCCTAAGATTTATTTGGGAAAAACAACCAGGCAGTTGCGAACACATCTGTCTGAACATAAATATAGCCTCTCAAAAGAGCGGATTGATTCACCATTGGTTGAGCACTGTGAGAGTTTTCAACATACCTTTAATGATTTATGCTGTGTTGTGATTGACCATGTCCCATTATTATTGCAGGGTGATGACCGTGGAAAAGTGCTTCTTCAACAGGAACAAAGGGAAATTTTTGTATTACATGCAATGGAACCAGAAGAACTCAACAATTATTGAGTGGAACATATTTTGACAGCTTTTTTGTTAGAGTATGCTACTTTTGCTCCAGGAGTTGCTTTAAATATGTAAAGATTGAGGGAGAGCGTGGCTGTGCCTACCTTCGCCTTGATTGGTTTGTCTTTAGTTTAAAAGTGGTGGTGGCAATGGGTCTTTTTCTGCTGGAGTATTCCAACTGGTCTCTTCTTAGTCACACCCCTGATGAAGCCAGTTTTCCAGTGAAACAAGGATCTTTCTTGAGTGGCTATTCCATCTGAAGAGCTGGCATCTTTGAGATAAGTCTTTGAGCACTGCATGTGCCGTTGTTTGATTATGTCCTCCAGTTGAGCTATTTTCTCTTTATTTCAGGAAAAACAATGGAGCCGTAAGACAGTTTACTTTGTCAGTGTGTAAGACGTTAGCACCTGTGTTCGACTTACTGTAACGGCGAAGGGTTAAGAGCTTTTTACTTGTCATTTTTATATATATATAAAAATTGCTAAATAAAGATTGTCGATTTATTTTTAAAAAGTATTTTGAATTATGGTAGTATTAAAAGGGATTTTTTTCAGATCTTTGATGGTAAGGTGCAATATGTTCCCCTTCGGGCAAGTAATTGCCGTATAAAGGGATATTATTGGGAGTTACTCAGGCCTTTTTCTCCCGTTAATAATTTGCGCTGATAAATTTATTAAGTGCCTCTCATTGCCCTTTAGATGGAACTGTGGATATTGTAGAGAATTGGTGAGTTAGGCTTCCCTTTAGGTATAAATAGAGTATTTTATCGTGTAATTAATAATTTGGGCTGGGGTTTGTTTGGTTAATTAATTTTGCAGATACCATGACAGTCACTTCTAAGCCAGGGTATGTGGAGTATGATTTTAGTCTTTCAAATTTACTGCTAATGCTCAGCGTAGTACTTGCATCGTGCCAAAGAGTGCCTCCCTCTGGAGTTCGTAAGATGTAGTAGGTATGGGCAGTTTGCCAAGATGTGCTTGGAAATTCTTCTTTAACAAGCCCGTGGCTCCCAGTAGAATGGGAAAGATTTCTGTATATCTCTGCCACATTTTCTTCTTCTCTGACTGCATTTCTTGGTACTTCAGGATGTTCTGCCTCTCCAAATGATTCACAGAATAATCACTCAGTACTGACATCGATGCTGTTCTGGTATTCTACTGCTACTACTGAGCATTTGTATAGCGTTACAAGACGTACGCAGCGCTGCACAGACACATGTAAGAGACAGTCCCTGCTCATCAGAGCTTACAATCTAGTCAAGACAAACAACACAGTAACTATAGACACGGGACACATTTAGGGGGAATGGTAAGGAAACACAAAGGAGATCAGGTGAGTCAAGATACACAGTGGAAGTGAAGAGGTGGGTTTTCAGCCTGGATTTGAAAAGGGACAGAGATGAAGCCTGACGTACAGACTCAGGTAGTTTGTTCCAGACATAAGGAGCAGCAAGGTGAAAGGAGCGAGGTCTGGAGTTAGCAGTAGAAGACAAGGGCACAGATAGAAGCAATTTGCCAGAAGAGCAGAGTTCCCGAGGAGGGGTGTAGGGAGAGAGAAGAGAGGAAAGGTATTGAGGAGCTGCAGAGTGAATGCACTTATAGGTCAGCAGGAGAAGTTTGAATTGGATGCGGAAACGGATAGGGAGCCAATGAAGTGATTTGAGAAGAGGAGTAATATGAGCATGATGAGGCTGGTGGAAGATTAGCCGCGCAGCAGAGTGTTGAACAGATTGAAGGGGAGAGATGATTCAGAGGAAGAACAGCAAGGAGTAGGTTACAATAGTCAATACGGGAGATGATTAAGGAGTGGATAAGTGTCTTAGTAGTGTGTTCAGAAAGAAATGGGTAGATTATGTTGATGTTGTAGAGACAGATGTTGTAGAGACAGATGTTTGGCTTTGCCAAAATGTAAATAGTCAACTAGCCGCAACTGTTCTCGATTTAAAATGTACATAGTTCCCCCTGTTATGATTCCATGTTACCATCCCTGTTCAATGTAAGTACAAGGCAGATTTTCCATTGCCCTGTACTAGAATTGTTAATTGTAAATCACACTGATAATAAAAAGAGTGCGGTATAGAAAAGCTTTAAATAAATAAATAAAAAGAGAAAGAAAGAACCATAGCACAGTTTCTAACACCAAAACAAAATTAATTCTAATTTTGGAAACTGTGCTGTGGTTCTCCCCCTCTTCTTCTCCCTTGGTGTAAGAGCACCTTACAACTCCTTTGATTTTTGCAGAATATATATTTACATGCGTCAGTAGTTTTTAAATCTTAGAGTAGGAATACAGTTTGTTGCTTTCCCTTTTTTGGACAAAGCCACTGAATGAGAGCCTCTGCTCTTTCTTTGAGTATCTTGGAGACACCAGCTCATACCTCACAATGTGTAAGCGTGTTTGTTTTCCTGGCTTCATATTCATCTAGTATTATTTTTTAGAGATAACCATAATGAATATTTAAATATGTTACCTCATCCTTTGCTCCCGCCCCACCCAAATGAAGAAGTCAAACTATGCCCATGTTGGAGGGAGTAGAGAAGAAGGTACTTTGATATCCCAAATATTTTTCATGACTATAAAGAAAACTGAAGGGAAGCGAAGACACCTGTTTTGTAGTCAGCACACCAATGCACATCTCTACTTGCAAAATAGCAAGCAGGGAAGTGTATGCTGCATGGGATAGACGTCCCCGTCCTAAAATGTTGTCGTGGAGATATCTATGTGGCCATTTCAGGCATGTGCAAGTTTCTGAAATAAGACAGGAGATTTGAATGTGGCTGCCCTTTTTCCTACATTTTGGCCTGGATGTCCCAAGGTGCCTTAGAAACAGAAGCATGACGACAGAAAAAGGCCACATGGCCCATCTAGTCTGCCCTTCCATATCAACAACTACACCAGTCCCCTTTTTTCCTTTAGAGATCCTCTATGTTTGTCCCATGCTTTTTTGAATTCATGAAGTCCTACCACCTCCACTGGGAGACTATTCTTGCATCTACCACCCTTTCTGTAAAGAAATATTTCCTGAGTCAATACCCTTTCACCCTCATCCTTCATGTGTTTAGGCATTTCAGGTTAGACCTGGTTTTGTAGCACCAAATCCAAACGCATGGAAGCCAATTCAGTGATGTGCATCCCCGGGCTGTCTGGATATCCAGACATCCAGATAGCCCGGGGACGCACCCGATTCTGACAGCCCCGTGGGAGCAGAATTGTGGCATAAGGCCAGGACATGCCCAAATTCAGGCACCCTGGATGTCTTGACACTTACCTGACTAGCCCAGCCAGGCTCTGCATGGAGCTGCAGCGCCATGACGTCCCGTTGCCATGGCACCACAGTTCTATGTAGGAGTCACAATCCCCGGCAGCCACAGCAAAGTTCTTTTCCCCGTAGACCGACCCTCAATCGGGCTACCGTGGCTGGGGTCAGGCTGTGGGGAACATACTGCACTCTCTCACCTTTCTTTCCAGCCCCAGATCCATCATCCTCTTCCATCTAGGGGGACTTAGTCCACCTCTGAGATGGACTAAATCCCCTGTGCAAATGGCAAACCCTGGACGTACAGGGCCAATCCCAGAATCGGACCTGTACATCCAGGGTCAGGTTCCCACCCACTCCCTGCCCTCACTCCTCCTCCATTCCATCCTCTCCCGCCCATGAACAGAGCTTCCCGCACATCTTGCCTATGCGTGCAGGGAGCTCTGTCTTCCGGATCGGCAACCCGGCATTTAGCAGTTCTGGATATCTGGATTGGACGTCAAGCTCCACTAAACATGGGTCAGAATGACCTCCATAGTCTAAGAATTAATGTTCCAAAAATCGGTACTTAGATGTCTACACTATGCGACCCCACCCCTTGAAAACCCCAACCTTCTTTCCTTGTTGAGTGCACAACAGCATGCATAGAGGGGGATATTTAAATCCTTCCCTACGTATACTGTAACTGAAAATCACAAGCACGTTCCTAGGCATTTGGACCAGTACTGAATGTCTAGGTGCCTTTTAAATATTGACCCCTCCATTTTTAAAACATTTTTCCCAGAGTTTAAATGTTACCACTGGTAGAGTTCTATAGATTATCTATGTTTCTATCAGAGGATCTTTGAAGGAGAGAAAGCGATTGTAGAGCTAGAGATGGGCTGTATGATCTTTATCTGCCATTATATTCTGTTTCTATCTGGTTAGAAATTGGCTGGGCAATGATTGTTCCAGTGGAAGCACATTCCAATGTGGCCATCCAGGCCCCTGTGCGTCCGATTAGAATCGGGACGCCCAGAGGTAGACCCGATTCTGATCCCGTGGGGGCTAGACGTGCCCACAGGATCACAATTGGGTGTAGGGCCTGAATGTGCAGGCAGGGTCCTAATTCTGATAGGCCTGCGTGAACAGCTACTTGCCCAGCTACCTAGGTCAAACTCTTGAATAGAGACACAATGCCATGGTGTCCTGTTGCTATGACACCACGGCTCCATTTAGGAGCCACAAATGCCAGCCACTGCCGATTTTCCTCATTCCCTGTAGCTAGACCCTCGATCCAGCCTCCCATGGCCAAAATCTGGCTGTGGGGAACTTCCTGCACTCCCCTACCTTTCCATTGCGGTTCGGCAACAGGATCCCCCGACATCCAGGGGGACATATTCCACCCTCACTCCACCTCTGGAATGCCCTCTCAAACCCCCATCTAAGCCTCCCTGTACAAACACGTTGTATGTATGGGGAGGCTTCTGCTGGGACCAGCAGGGAGGATAATAGCAGAGATGGATATCCCAGCGGGAGTCCATCCCTGATATTCGGGGACAGAATGACCCCCATAATGTCTAACCTGCATGACTGAAGCTAATAGCTGAGGTGTTATTTATAATGCTGGCATGGGACCCAGCTCTTTTTAAATAGCTCTTCAACAATGCTACATAAAAGTGCAATGCCTTTTCTTTAGAGATATCAATAGGTTTCATTTTAGCACCTTAGTGCATACTGGTGTTAATTTGTGCTAAAATCAGGCATCTTTGCACATAAAGTTGTTATGAGCCATGGACAGTAGGGCCCTCTTGAAACCTTCCCACAAGTGAACCATGTTTCTGCCTGACCCTTTCTGTTCTCATTCTGCAAAGAAAGTGAGACTGCTGTGGAGGAAAAATCTAGCAAATTAGTTTCTCTATGGACAAGCGAATAATGGGTGATGTCACCAATGGAGCCTTTATATAGGAAACCTCCCCAGCTCTTTCCATAAGTCATTGTAAGTCTCACCATGCATGTACGCGTCTTTCTGCCTGCCATCGCCGTGACATTTTGCCAATCTCTTTTAGCTGTAGCCTTTCAGTCGTGTTGTATGGTCCACATCTACATCACCTAAGTGCTTGCTCAACTTGTGAGTTGTTTCTTTTTTTGGTACCTGCAATCGTGTGCTTCACTCTTTCCCTTCCTAGTATCTTAGTCAGGTTTTTCAACCATTTTCAAGTTTTATTTCTTTTTTGAGCATTGCTGTTACTGATCATTTTATTTTTTTGTGTAAATATTTTATTAAGGGCTTAGACAGCAACATAACATCGAGGAACTATTCCACATGTAGTACATATACATCCAGAAAATAGACAGAGTCTCAACAGTAATCAAGCCTAATCTCACTGAAAAACATTGTACACAATAATGTTGGATAAATCGATCTTATCTTAAACATGGGTTCTTAAACACCCATCACATCCATCCCAAGAGATGTAAATTACCCACCCAAACTAATGAGACATGAATAGCAAAAGCTGAAATAAACAAACATTTGGACGGCACCCCTCTACAAGTATGATAGTCCCGCCAATACTCTTATAAACACTGAATAAGTGCTGAGGGCTTCTCTAACCATATAAAGGTCCCTTCTATGCACCCCCCCCCCCCCATCAGCCCTGCTCAACCCACCTTCCCCCTCCCCTCCCTGCTTAGCCCCCCTCCTAACTCCAACCCCACCCCTCAAATTGCACCCAAATCTTGGAGGGAGCATCATTAACAACTAAAAGGGATGTGAATTATTGAAGGAAAACCCTTTGAGTGGATCATAAATTACAAGTGGACGAGCTACATTCACTATCGTCTCTAGGCTCATTCCAACCCAGACAAAACCGGCTTCCATGTGTCCATTAGTTTGTTCAGTCGACCTCTCAGGTCAGCTGTAAGCCTTTCCATTTTATATATGTCCCATACTTTCACCAACCACTCTGCCAACGAGGGTGCACAAGCCCGTTTCCAGAATAGGCTGTTAACCGAACGTGCACCAACAGCAGGCCGAGAATCAAACGCTGAGTATCCTTCCAATACACAAATCTTAGGCACCAAAGGAAAGTCTATCCCCAGAGCATGCGTGATATGGCTGTGAACCTGTATCCAAAAAATTCGGGTCTTCGAGCACTTCCACCACATATGGAAAAAGGACCTTTGTTGACCATATAATCTTCAACAAAGAGAGTCATCTGCTTTCCTCCATTGAAATAAATCCACAGGAGCTACCGATAGCCAAAACAGAATTCTTAACTGAGTACTGACTAAGGAAAGTGAAATAGAGCACTTAAGTGTATACTGGAACACCTCCTGCCAAAATTCATCGGACATATTCTGGAGTTCCAGATCCCAATTCTTCCAAAAGATCAGGCAAGAAGCATTCTCTGAAGTCTCTGAAGCAGCTGCCCTATGTAAACAGGCCAATAAAGCCTTTAGCCACCAAGAGTCAAAAATAACCCGTTCCCACGTTCTGGGTAAGCAAGTACCCACAGCGATAATCCTCGACTGATTGAAACAATGGCAAAGCTGAGAGTACTGGAAGAGGGAGACAGGAGCACCCAACACTTGGTTCACACACGACTGGGAAAGATTACTGTTCAGAGAGAGAAGCTTTCCACATCTGGTCTCCTCTCCTACAGAAAAGCTTACCAAAATTTTGAGTGAACGAGAAGGTTTCTATGGGCATGTACAAAGAGGGCTGCGGTGATATCTGAACCTTCTTACACAAATATTGCCAAGCACGCCATACTGGTCCAATAAGAAGATGAGAGCAGACAGACTTCTTTCGATGGAATCCTGCCTCCCAAAGAAATGCATGTGAGGTCTCCGACTCGTTAAGGTGCAGATATTCCTGCCATAGCCTCTAGAAACCGTTCATTCTTCAGAAGATACCTGGGAAGAGCCCAAGAACGAGGTGGGGATTCTAAATCCACCGCATACCACTCTAAGATCACCAAATGGTGGTCTGAGGGGCCCATAGTTCAAATCGTGACTCGTCGGTACAGCAACACCAAGGATCTGGAGACTAAGCACATGTCTATGCATGAGTAGGACTGATGCACTGGAGAGTAAAAGGTGTAGTCTCTCTCTCCTGGATGAAGAGACCTCCAGAAATCCTTCAGGTTAGGTTCTGCTGAATCAGAAGTCAAAGATCGAGAGTCTATAGGGAGATGCCTCTCTCCCTCCCCCGATCTGTCTATATCTGCAAATGTACAGTTAAAATCCCTTCACATTAGGATCTCTCCTTGAGTATACATTTTGAGTAGAACGAGCAGTTCCAAGAGAGTTGGCTATGTCCATAGGTGGAATGTAAATATTCACCACCATAATCCTGGTATCATGTATGGAACCCACTAATATCAGAAAGCGGCCATGCGGGTCACTAGACAGTCTGAAGAATTGAAAAGGACACTGCTGAGAGATCAGAATGGCCACTCCTCGTTTACGCGACAAAAAACTGGTCACGAAAAATTGCGGATATCTCTGGGTCACCAAACGAGTATGAATCCCTAGGGCCAGGTGCATTTTTTGTAGAAGCACAATGTCTGCATGCTCCCTGTGCAATTGCGCAAATACTCGCTGCCTTTTGACCGGGTCATGCAGGCCCCAGACGTTCCATGACAGCAATCTAATCATTAATCCAGTGAGAGTAATGCAAGTTGAAAAGGCCGAGACGATGTCTAGAAACATACCACCACTCCCTGTCCACCCCAAGCCACATCCATCCTATTTGATCAGTACCTTTATTAATATTGAGTTTTACCCCACTTAACTTCCCTATAGTCATCCCGATTCCCCCATCCCTATCCCACCCCCCTCCCAAAGCCCTCCATATAGAGGGTCTGTATACCTTCCACCATCTGATCTTCCTAGTATGACGCTTTTGTGTTTGAGTCAGAATTTCCTGCCCAGTCTAACCAGTCTAACCACCTCACCCAGATTCCCACCAACATCGACTACCCCCCATCCTCCCTCAACCTCCCTTGAAGCACTTCCACCCTGACCGCTCCCTTTCCCCTCCATCCCTCTTGTATCCAATCCAATCCCTCCTCCCCTCCACCTGCCTGACCCAGTTGTGCTCCTGTCTCTTAATCGTGTAACTTATCTAACCAGCCCCTCAAACTTCCCCAGAGAAAGAGAGAAAAGGACAGATCAAACAAAATAACAGCCATGACAAAAATATAAAGTCTAAGATAACTTCATTAAAGTCCACAGGATGATTTATTTGAAACAAAGCTCCCCCATGCTGTCTCTCATGGTGGAGCTGTGACGTCCATCGCTCTATTTTGTATCTCCTCTGCATCTGCTTCAGAGTGGCTGCAAGATCAAGGAACTTTCCGGGCGTTTCTGGGTGGAGACTTCCCACTCAGATTGCACAGCTCTCTGTCTTTGCATATGACCCCCCTCATTTTGAATATGGTCAATAAAGTCCATGCAAGCAGCTAACTCCAAAATTTTGTGCTGACTGCTGTTCCATTCGAACACCAATGTGAAAGGAAAGCTCCAGCGGTACTTGATAGACTTGGCTTGTAACAACTGGGTCAGCGGTTTAAAGCTTTGTTGTCTCTCTAATGTGTGTTGAGACAGATCCTGATAAATCTGAATTTCCCAGTCTCAGAAGGAAATATAGCGTTTACCCCTTAAAGTGTGCAGCAGAGTCATTTTATACTCAAAAATATTGGGCCGGGGGCGGGTGTTTCACCCTGATCGGAGGCTCCCGTCTATGTGTGCTCTTTCCAGTTTAACAGGACCTGAAGAGCTCCCCTCACAGAATGCGTAAATGTCCTACACAATTTCCTTGATGTTTTCAACACCTCCCAAGGATTCAGGCACTCCAATAATGCAAATATTAGAACACCGCTGCCTAGTCTCTATTTCAGCACTCTTCTCCTTCAGGTCTTTAGTAAGCTGGTCCAGCTTGTGAAGCTTAGATTGGAACAGAGCGGTAGAATCAATTTGTTCTCTGATGTTAATTTCATTTTGCGTCACCCGATCCTCTAAAGATTTCAGATCTGACAGTAAGTCTGATATTACTTTGGAAAAGTCCACCTAGAAGGAAAGCAATTCCTGAAACAATTCCACCAGTCAGCTTTAGTTGCAGGCTGCACTGCACTGCCTTCTTCCTTTAATCTGTACCAGCCAAACAGGACAATCAGGAGCCACACAAAGCTCAGACTCCCTGGATTTAGATGTGAATTCGTAATGCTGGGGCTGCAAAGCTCCATTCTCTCAAAAAGATGTTGCTTCCGTGTCACCACAGCGAGTTACCTAAAATGTGTGTGCCAGTGCCACACGGTAATGGCTGCCTCATGAAGAAGGAGATGAAGAAGACAGGAAACGCCTGAATCCTTCACTCCGCTCCACCAAATTTGCCTGAGAAACTCTCGCACTTGCACAGCTCACTCATATGGTCCTTAAGATATCAGCTGGGAATGCTTCAGGCACTCAATTCCCTCTTATCTCGGCTCCATACAGCACACCCCAAACTGGCCAGGGAGAAGAAAAGATCAAGGGCATGCAGTGGCTTGATCCCTCTATTCGCCTCCAGTCTGCTCTCAGAGGAGGAGGAGGAGATCACTTTGCGGCTCTGTCCACTGCTCCGATTTCACCTCCATCAGACATTAGGAGAACACCACAGTCCTGAGCAGTGTGAGCGGCATAGAGGGGGAATGAGCAGTCAGCAAAGGGGAGAGACACAGCATCAAAAAAACCTCTTGCCGATAGCGTCAATGTGTTCACATGTTCGAGCAAATCATCGCTGGGCTCAGAGAGAAGCTAAAGTGCTGCCATCTCTCTTGGGCTTTCTAGCACCCTCACCCTCCCCCCGTTATTGATCATTTTAGGTCTTAAGACCTCTGGCCATATTCTGCACTGTTTTCACCATTGAGTCATGGGATTTTGCAGTGGCTAGTTTTCCAGATAACATGTCCCAAAAACTTGCCAGCGGGCTTAAAGAGTGCACCTGATGAGACAGGGACATGTCCCTTATGGACACTTACAAATGGCACCTGCAATGTCTGGGACCCACCTTTAAGCTGTCTTCTTGCATTTTGTGTTCACAGATGACAAAAGAGGGCTTCAGGATCGTGAGAAGCAGCACAATATATTTTTGGCGCTGAGAAGTCTGATCCAATTGACTTTGACATCGACAACATCAGTCTCCATAGCCTCAGAAACTGCATTGGATGCTGACAGAATCAAGGCGTCCTCAAGCTCCATTGAAACTGAGTTCACATAGATCACCCCAGCATCAGTCACCCACCAATACTGCCCAGAAGAAAAGAAAGGATTCATTCTTGTGTTCTTCAGCATCAGGGGGAAGTTACGTTACATCGATGCCAAGGTTCATCAAAGCACAATGCTGAGAGCACCAAGGACTCACAGACTCAACCCTTGAAGCAGCCCCAACATAAGGAAATCTGAACCTCCTAAGTATTCCTCTACTTTACCACTATGTCAGGTTTCCTAGCATCCAGTTTCTTATCCTTCTGAATGGGAATGTCCCAGATGATCATAACCTCTTCATTCTCTGTTATTCTCTTAGGGTCATTTCAGTGCTTTTCAAGGACAGTGATGTTGTGTTTACAGAGTTTCCAGTGGAAGGGGCGTGCTACTTTGTTGTGCCTTTCTGTATAGAAATTTTCCACCATCAGAACTTCACAGCCTGGTACAAGGTGAGTCACTGTTTCCAGCTCTTTCTTACCAAATCGGCATATATCTGTTTTGCCAATTTTTTCAATGTTGTTATTGTTAAGTGCCTTTTTTGGACATAGTCCTAGTAGGCAAATAATAAGCTGATATAACCGGAGGAACAGCCAATTCCAGAACCTCAAGAGTCTCTTTTAAGTAGCTATAAAACAGGTCATTTGGAGCAAGTCTAGCTAACTTGGGAAAATTAGGCAACCTCGCAGTCTTCCTTCTAATTAAGATTTTCCATACTTTGAATCAAAGATAACTCAGCCTTAGCCATCTGAGAGTGATTTTATTGAACTAAACAGAGGATTTAAGTGTGAATACTTTATATTTGACTTATTAAATTTGAAGAGAGGATTAAGTATTGTGAAACTGTAGTTGCATTATGTTTCAATTCAATTTTAGTGAGCACCACAGACTCTACACAAAAACATCTCCCTTGCTGAGGGCTGTGACATCAAGGATCTTGAACAGGAAAGTGTATATAAATATCTTGGAATAGAGGAAGGAATGACACTCAAGCAGAAACTATTGAGAGAGAAGATCAGTAAATAATATTACAGGAGATTAAAATTGTTATTGAAAAGTGCTTAAACATCATAGAATAAGAAACAAGCCATCGATCAGCTGTCAATTCCTATACTTTTACAACTTTGGGATTGTGAACTGGCATAAAGATCTTGAAAAACTGGATGTGTGAACAAGAAACTCCTCCATGTTCATGAAGTAATTTACAAGAATCAGTGTATGGCAAAACTGTACATTCCTAGAGCCGAAGAAGGGTTAGGTCTCATAAAGACTTATACTGCACATACTGAGCTACTTCATAGGCCTCCAGGCTTACCTGACAGCATCATCAGATCAAATATGTAAAAAGTGTTGAAATATGAAAGTAAATGTCCAGAATCTGTCACCATCGTCAAACTTGGACAAGTGTTCCGACAATTAGAAGGAATGAGTGAGCATCCACAGGTATGCAAGGGAAAGGAAGTAACAGAATTTGCAAAACAAAAGAAAAAACTCTTATAAGAACATAAGATATGCCATACTGGGTCAAACCAAGGTCCATCAAACCCAATATCCTGTTTCCAACAATGGCCAGTCTAGGTCATATGCATCTAGCAGTTTCCCCAAAAGACACAGGTTCCACAATGCTTGTATTGGGTCAAGCATTGATATCCTGGGTCCCTTCTTAATAATGGTTTATGGATCTTTCCTTCAGGAACCTGTCCAAACCTTTTTTAAACCCAACTACACTAACAGCCTTTACTACAACCTCCGGTAACAAATTCCTGAGTTTGATTACACGTTGAGTGAAAAAATATTTTCTTTTATTGTTTTTTGCTTCCGCAGCAAGCTTCTTCTCAAATTCTCCCTTTGCCTGCCTTATCAATGCCTTGCATTTAACTTGTCAGTGCTTGTGCTGTTTCCAGGTTTCGTCGTTTGGCTCTTTTTTCCATTTCCTGAAAGATGCTATTTTGGCAACAAAAGCCTCTCTGACCTCACCTTTAAACTATGCTGGCAGTTTTTTGGACTTCCTTCCACTTTTCTTAAAGCGTGGAATACAGCTGGTCTGGTCTTCCAAGATAGTATTTTTCAAAAACACCCAAGCTTGATGTAAGTCTTTAACCTTTGCAACTGCTCCTTTTAGTTTTTTCTTAAATATTTTCCTCATTTTATCATAGTCTCCCTTTCAAAAGCAGTAGGATAGTGGGTTTAGGGAGCCATTAGTATATGGAGCTGCAGTAATTAAATGGGGGGGGGGGACTGTTGCTTGATAGACTGCATGGAAATTGTCAGAGGAGAGTAGGGGATGTAGGTTGCTTAGTGTCCTGAGCTTATAATAGACTGCCTTGGTGGTGTTCCGGATGTGAGCTTGAAGGTTGAGTAGTTGATCTAAGGTACCTCCAAGGTATTTGACCTGCGTTTTGACCTGTATTTTATTTATTTTTATTTATTTAACAGTATTTCTAAACCGCCTTATCTTAATAATCAAGGTGGTATCACGGCAAACAATCAGGTCAGGTGAGTGTGTTATACATGCAGTGGGGGGAAATTGAGTGTGTGTCGTGTTGTGTGTTAGATTGGTATGAGCTATTTACAGAGTGGGCTATATACAGAGGTGCAAAAACAAATTCCATGCATACATTGGTTAGGCGGGATCATGCGCTGTTGTTCATTCTCTGAAGTTATGTGATGTGTCCATAGTGTTCTATGAACAGTATGGTTTTTAGCTGTTTTCTGAAGTCTTTTAGGTCTGTAGCGGCCCTCAAGTCGTCCGGGAGTTTGTTCCATATTGTTGGAGCGGCCATTGAGAGTGCTCTGTCTGTTGTGTCCTTGCGTGTGTGTTTGTATTCACTGGGGGTGCTGACTCTGTTGTGGGTTTGTTTTCTTCTGGGACGCGTACTGGTATCTGATTGTATGAGTGTGTGTAGGCTGTTGGCTGATGTGTGGTGTTTGATCTTGAATATGTTTATGATAGTTTTGTATTTGATGCGTGCACCGATTGGAAGCCAGTGTAAGTCTTTTAAGGTGGGTGTGATGTGCTCCTGTCTTGCCGTTCCTGTTATGATTCGTGCAGCAGTGTTTTGTGCTAGTTGTAGAGGTTTGAGGGCTTGTTTCGGTAGGCCGAGGTATATCGGATTGCAGAAGTCCAGTAGTGGGGTTATCAGTGCTTGACAGACGGTACGGAAGTGTTCCGGGGCAAGGAGCGGCTTTAGTCTTCTGATGATTCGCATCTTGTAGTAGGCTTTTTGGGTTGTTTTGTCTATGTGTGGTTTGAGATTGAGTTTATTGTCCAGAGTAACTCCGAGGTATCTCACTTCTGATCTTATTGGTATAGTGGTGCTTTGTATCTTTAGATTTGGTGGGTGTTTGAAGCCTTGGTTCCGGGTGATGATTAGGGCTTCGGTCTTGTTGTAGTTTATTGCTAGGTTGTTGTTTTGACACCAACTCTCCATTTGGGTGAGGCAGTCTGTTATCTTAGAGAAGTCCGGGTTGTTGATTGATATCGGGGTGTAAATCATTATGTCGTCTGCATAAATTGTGTATTGAATGTTGCTCTTTTTCATGATATTGCAAATTGGTTGTATGTAGATGTTAAATAGGAGAGCTGAGAGTGCGGATCCTTGAGGTACTCCTTGTTGGACGTTTATGGGTCGGGAGGTGTTGTGTCCTGACTTGACCTGTAGCTGTCTTTCGGTTAGGTACGAGTGGAACCACTTCAATGTGATACCGTGTATACCAGTGTTCTTTAGTCTTTCTAGGAGGGTGTTGTGGTCCACTGTGTCGAAGGCTGAGGAGATGTCGATGAAGATCATTATGATTCCATTCATGGTGTTGTCGATTATTCTTAGGATGCTGTCGAAGAGGTAGATCAGTAGCGTTTCGACTCCATGGTTGGGACGAAATCCGTGTTGGTTGTCATCGAGTGTTTCCTGTTTGTCGATGTGCTCCTGAAGTTGTAGTTGGACCGTTTTTTCAATGATTTTTGCAAGGAAGGGTATGCTGGAGATTGGTCGATATGCTGCTGGATCCTTTTTGTCGAGATTTGTTTTCTTTATGATTGGTCTTACTGAAGCAAGCTTTAGTTGTTTTGGCATGAGTCCTTGAGTGAGTGAGTTGTGTATTATTTTATGTATGGTGGGGATGAAGCAGGATTTGGTGGCTTTGACCAATGACACTGGGCATGGGTCTGTAGGGGCAGTGCTTGTATTGATTGTAGAGATGATGTGGGATATCTGTTCAGTTGAGGGTGAGTAGAATGTGCCCCAGGTTTTGGGGTGTACGTCCGACCTGGTGGTCCCACTAGATGTTGTTCGCTCCGTGGAGTGAAATTTGTCTTTGATGTGATCTGCGAAATCCTGTGGGTCAACCTGTACTTCGCCTTCTGTTGTTTGTTCTTTTGTGAGGATCTTTACTATTTCAAAAAGCTCTCTGGGTTTGTTGATAGAAGTATTTATCATGTTTGTGTGGAATTCCCTCTTTGATTGGTTGATGAGTTCATTGTAGTGTTTTTGCTTTGTTAGATAGAGATGCTGGTCAGCGGTTGATTTGTTTTTTCTCCATCTCCGTTCAATCTTCCTGAGCTCTCTCTTTTCCTTTCGTATTTTTTCTGAGTACCATGGCTTGTTTTGTCTCCTGTTGTGGTGTTGTTTCTTGATCCCACCGTCAGATGGTTTGGCGGCGTTCGCTAGAATGCTGTTCCAGCTGGAGACTTGTTCTTCTAGGTCGTCTGTGGTAATGTTCAAGTGTTGTGTTGTGTCCTGTATGAATTCGTCCCTGTCGAAACGTTTGAATCGTCTTTGCGTGTGAGAGATGTTAGCTCTTTCGTTCGTCTGGTCCTCTTGATATCGTAGTTTGGTCTCGATTAAGTAGTGGTCGGACCATGGCACTGGGGTAATGGTAGGTGGAGAAATTAGTTCTCTTGATGTTAGGTAGTTGGATGCAAAGATGAGGTCTGGGGATGATCCATGTCTGTGTGTTGGTGCATTGATTATTTGTGTGAATTGGAGTGAGGTCATTGCTTGGAGGAAGGCCTCTGCGTCTTTGGCATTGGTGGACTTGAGGTTGAAGTCTCCGATCATTAGCGCTGGTTTGTTGTTTGTTGTTATGGCACAGGCTTCTTCGAGAGTGAGGGCTAGTTCATCGGGTGGAGCTCTGGGTGCTCTGTAGGTTAGGCAGATTGCGATGTTCTTGTTTTTGATGCTAATTGTGTTACATTGCTGTGTGTCTGTGAAGTTCTGTGTCTTGAATTTTAGCTTTGTTTTCGCTATTATCAGGACTCCTCCTCCACGCTTGTGGGTGCGTGGGCAGTTGTATGCTGAGTAGTTGTCCGGTACCAGTTGGTTGAGTAGTACGTTGTCGGTAGGGTTGAGCCATGTCTCTGTGATGCATATTATGTCGGCCTGTCGCTCTTCTATGTGGTCTACAATAGTGTGTATCTTGTTGCAGACGGATCTGGCATTTATGAGCTCAATCGTTGTTGTTTTCGTTGCTGAGGTTGGTGTTCCATGAGTTTCCTTTGTGCTTGCGTGGGAGTTTGATTTGTGTCTGTTCAGTCGCTTTGCCTGGTAAGCCCTGAGTGTCTCTTTGTGTGTGTGCTGTGGTTCTGAGTATGGTAATGCAGTTGGTAGATGCCATATTGTGTTTGCTTGTGGGTAGTGGAGGTGTGTGGTTGGTGGGAGGAGTTGTGTGACTAGTAGGTAGAGTGGTAGGAAGTATGTGGGGTGCATGTTTTCCCTTCTGATGTTCTGTTAGGGTGACGCCTGCTTTCTTGAGATTTTGTCTGTTGTCTGTTTGGGGAGAGTTGCACTTGGTGCGTGAGCTTGTTCCTTGGCGGGTGCGCCGGATCTGCGTAGGGTGCCTTGGTGCGGGAGCCTGTCCCGTGAAGGGAGCCTGTCCCGTGGGTGTAGAGCCGGGTCTGCGTAGGGTGCCTTGGTGCGGGAGCCTGTCCCGTGAAGGGAGCCTGTCCCGTGGGTGTAGAGCCGGGTCTGCGTAGGTCTGTGTCATCAATTCTGACAGTTGTGGGAGACATAAAGACAGGATCTTTGGTGACGTTTAGGACCTCAGTCTTGCTGAAGTTGACTGCTAAGTTGCAGTGCCAAAGCCATGTGACTATTTCCTTGAAGCAGGCTGAGATGTTGGAGTAGTGGGGGCAGCTGTGGTGAATGGTGTGTATATCATTATGTAATCCACATAGATCAGGTAGCCAACATCAAACGTTTGGATGGTTGAGCATAAAAGTCATATGTAGATGTTGAACAGCAGTGAGGAGAGCGCAGATCCTTGGGGTACTCCTTTTGGCAGGGTGTAGGGGGATAATGTACCCTGTCCTATTTTTACCTGCTGGCTGCACTGAAAAAGGTACAAGTGGAACCATTGGAGAGGTTTGCCCTGTACACCGATCTTGTGAAGCTGATCTAGCAGTATTTGATGGGACACTATCTCAAATACTGCGGAGATGTCAAAGAAGACTAGTATGAAGCCTCTTGACCTGTTCACTGTTCCCACGATGAGTGTTGAGAGTAGAGATGTCACTATGATGGGGGCGAAAGCCATGTTGATGTCGGTAAAGTGGTGCGTGTTGGTCGACGTGTTCTTGCAGCTGGATTTTGGACTGTCTTTTCTATTTTTGCCAGGAAGAGTGTGCTGGCTACAGGACGGTATGAGGTGGGTGACCCAGGGTCTAGGTTGGGCTTCTTTATGAGAGGGTGGATGGATTTCTGTTTGGGGGGGGGAGAAAGGCATGGGATAGGGATGAATGCACTATGATCAATATGAGCAGTAGGAACTGCGTTCTGGTGGCCTTTATCCACAATACTGGGCATGGGTCCGGCGGGGAGGTTGTTATGTTGATGTATGAGATGACACTGTCCAGTTCTTCAGGGAGTGGATCTCTGAAGGTGGTCCATGACTGTGTAGTGTTCACCATCCTGCTTGCAGTGGGTATGGTGAACATGGGGGGGGGGGGGGTAATGGAGTCATCCTTGGTCTGTATGTAGTCACCATGTCTTGGAGAGTGTTTTCTTGGCATGGTTGAGGGGGGTCCCTTGTGAAGGATCTGACCAGGTTGAAGAGCTCTCTAGGCTTGTTGAGAGCTCGGAGGAGATTGTTATGGTATTATTTCCATTTGGATTTGAGTGTGCTGTTGCTGTAGGTTTTGAGTTTTTCCAGGTAAGTGTTGTGCAGTTCGAAGTCTTTGGATTTCCTCCATCGGCATTCAATACGGCAGAGCACCTGCTTCTGCTCTCTTAGTTTGGCAGAGTACCATGGCACGTGTCGCCACTGTTTTGAGGATTTAGTTTGGGGGAGGGGCACAGTGGCGGCAGCGGAGATGGTTGAATGCTGCTTCGAGGTCTCTTGGCAGGTTGTTTGCAAAAAGGAGTGTTCATCAAAGGTTACAAACCATTTAGCAAGCTCTGTAAGTGCTAGTTTGCATTATCCTTTCAAAAAGGTACTGCTGTAATTAGAACATTCAGTCAAACCACATAATTGCACAGGTATTTTCTAGTTATGGTAGACTAGCTCCACTGTCAGTCTTACGCATAAAACAATGCTTGCTCTCAGGGCTGGCCCAAGGGTTTCTGCCACCCTAGGCAGAAACCCCAGTCTCACCGCTCCCCCTGCTGCAGCCGCCCGCCCCGCCACCAGCTGCCACCAATTCCATCTCGGGAGGAGGTGGCGGGCAGCAGAAGTATTTCCAAAAGTGGTGGCTTTTTGCCACTGCTTCCTGGGCAAGAAAGTGGAGGCAAAAAGTCACCGCTTTTGGAAAGGCTGCAGTTGCCCACCTCCCCCCTCCCCCCCCCCCGAGACAGAATTGGCGCAGCTGGGAGGGCAGCGGCATGGTTGGTCATGTGTGCCCCTGCCACCACCCACCCAGGCCGGCTGCCCTAAGCAGCTATCTAGCTCATGTACTGGATGGGCCGGCCCTGCTTGCCCTCTCTGATGCTCTTCTAGTAGAGTGGAGGAGTAGCCTAATGATTACAGCCCTGGCTTGGGAACCAATGTAAATCGCTTTGACTAAGGAGTATATTTGCTAAAAGGTGCTGAGGGTGCAAAGGTGCCATTAGCAGGCGTTATCAGCACCCGCTAGCGGATAATACAGGCTTAATGGCTGGTAGCCTAACAGGCATTAAGGTACAAAGGAGTGGAAATGGGGTGTTAACTGGGCAGAGTGTGGGCGGAGTCAGCATGTGTTCCCTTAATGGCAGGTACTATTAATGGGCATTAGAGGCACAGCCACCGGGAACCTTAACTATAGCTCAGAGCTGGCGTTGAGAGCTCATTTTGGAGTGAGAGAGCCATTCTCATTCATTCAACACCACACAGGGAGCCCATTTGCATGTTAGCAGTGTACAGCAACCAGGCTGGAGCCCTGAAATTACTGATAGTAGTGGTCAATTGGCAGTCATAGCATGTTGCCCTTTCAATAAAGAGCACTATGTTGTTGGTGCCAAAGTGGCAAAGGTAGTACCATGTGAGAGATTAAGCAGGGCTGGTTAGTCCGCTAAGTGGACCAGGTGGATGCTTAGGATGTACATCTGCAATATCTGGTGAGACTGCAGTGACAGAAGTGGCACACATACACTGGAGTGAGCTGGGGAGCATGGTCTCACCAGGGAGAGCTCCATCACATGTGGGTGTGCAGCAAACCTTACCTCTGACTGAGCTTTCAGGCCTCAGGGCACATCTGTCTGCACAGGTGAGAGGCCTGATTAATGCCAACTTTCATAATAGCTGTATCTGTGGCAATAATCTCAGCCCCCTTGGTGTAGCTGACGCCTATTGGGAGCGAGGCTCATGTGGAGGGCTGGCCACTGTGAATGCCCAATGAAGTCACTGAGTTGGTGAGATAGGAAAAAATCTGCCATGTAACTGCCTGCACCTTGCTCTTATCTGAAGCTGCAGTCACAGAGTGCAACCTGAGGGGTCTCAGCTCCATGCACAGTATGCACATACAGGCATGTCCATCTTAGGCATATCTGCACAAAATATACACCATCTCAACATTGTATACAAATCATTGATCACAGCATTTAGCATGGCATTGTGTATTTCTCCATAGTAGCAACCAGCCATATGTTTACAGAGGCAACATGCATTGGTTTGCCTGATCGTGACAGTGGGACGCTGACCTCTGAATGGTGCATGCACAATTCCAGCAGGAGGAGTGTCCCACAGGATGTCAGGCACCATGTGGGAAGGCAGTGCCTGGAGGTGAATATTGGAGTGGAGGTGGGGGGAAACAGCCCATACCTGTTTTGAATGTACTCCTAGTAAGTGGCATTGCCAGCCAGAGGCTGTGTTCAGATGCATAGAAGCTCTGAGGGCCTATCCAGTCTATGGATGTTTCACATCAGAGGCCCTGCATGACAGCCTCACCCACTCTCCGTGGGTGACAAGTGGGGACAGCCACAGCCACAAGGACATTGTTAGAATACAAAGAGGCTGTGGATGGTGGCGTATGTATAACCAGCAACTGTACCAATATCTAACCCCATGTCCAACCTGCTTTGCTTCCACATACCCTTGGTGAGGGGGTGGAACGGCCTACAAAGCATGGGAGAGCACATGTGCTGCACTGGTCATTTTCACAGTGTACATGGCCAGGGACATGACATCGTATGGGAGTACGAGCATGCCACTATGTTCAATGCTCACTACCAAAAGCTGTGCAGGGGGACACAGTCGCCTGGAATGTGACAGATGTACATAGGCCACTATGGGCCAATGTGCACTCACAACCTGTCTCTGGGCCAGATTCCAGTGCTCTTGGCACTGTATTAACAACCCGTACGTTCAAACACAAATGGGTACACAAATGAGGAACAGAGGATTCTGGGCTTTGTCTACAAAAGAGCTGTTTGCAGTGGATGCACATGAATCAGAGGTTTGGTAACTGGCTGAGCCATCGAAACAGTCCACCATAGCATTCGCCAAACAAGACTATTATGTCCATCCTACTAACTCTCTTGCCTCTAACCCTTGCCATCTCTTTACTACTCTCAATTCTCTCCTCAAGTGGCCTCTACCTCTGACCCCTCCCTCCCTTTCTGCCCAAACCCTGGCTGACTATTTCCATGACAAAATCCACAAGATCACCCTCCAATTTGCCGCAAAGTAAGCTACTTCCCCTCCTTCACTCCCAACTTTCCCCCTCTACCTCTGTTACCCTTTCTTCCTTTGCTGTGATCTCTGAGGAGGAACCGCACACCTTCTTTCCTCCTCCAAACTCACTGCCTGCTCCTCTGATCCTATTCACACCCATCTCCTAAGCCCCATCTTCTCCAGTGTTGTCCCTTTCATCTCTCATATTCTCAACCTATCACTTTCCATTGCAACTGTCCCTGCAGCCTTCAAGCATGCTGTAATTATATCTTTCCTCAAGAAACCCTCACTTGATCCTACCTGTCCTTCTAACTCAGCGGTTTTCAACCTGGGGGTCGCCACAGGATTTAGCGGGGGTCGCCTCGCCTCACCTCACTCCGCCATTAAAAAAAAAAAACACCCAAATTGCTGCCGCTGCTGAGTCCACGTCTCTGCAGCGGCAAACTCACCGTCTCCCAGTACCTTCTAATGCAGCCATGGCTCCCTGCCTCTTAGGGAACCGCGGCTGTGCCAGTAAAACCGCTGCGGAGCCTACCTGTACGGAGCCCGTCGAGAGATGGGAAGGCTCCACAACGGTTTCACAGGTATAGCCATGGTTCCCTAAGAGACAGGGAGCCGCAGCTGTAGAAGAACAGCAGGGCAGCAGCAGGCAGACAGGGAGAGGGGAGGAGGGGGCAGGGAACTTGCAATGGGGCTGACATGGAGGGATGGATGGATGGATGGAGAGAGGGAGGGGTCTGACATGGACAGGGGGGCTGACATAAATGGAGGGAGGGAGGGGGCTGACATTGATGGATGGAGGGAGGGGGCTGACATGGACAGAGGGGGGCTGACATGGACAGGTGGGCTGACATAGAGGGATGGAGGGAGGGAGGGCTGACATGGAGAGGGGGGCTGACATGGATGGAGGGAAGGAGGGAGGGGAGGGCTGACATGGAGAGAGACAGGGAGGGAGGGGTGGCTTACATTGATGGAGGGAGGGAGGGGGCTGTCATGGACAGGGGGGCTGACATGGAGGGAGGGGGGCTGACATGGATGGATGGATGGATGGAGGGAGGGAGGGAGGGAGGGAGGCTGACATGGACAAAGGGAAGAGACAGGGGGACATACTGTACAGATGGGCAATAAATGCTGGACAGAGGGGAGAGACAGTGCAGGTTAGGATTATAATGGGCAGATGGGGGGATAGGACTGGTAATGGGTTGATTAGGGAAGGCTAGGACTGGGAATGGACTGATCAAAGGGGGCTTGGGACTGGTAATGTGCTGATAGGGGGGTAGGACTGGTAATGGACTGATGGGGGGCTAGCACTGGAAATGAGCTGATCAGGGAGGTTAGGACTGGAAATGGGCTGATGGGGGGGGTAGGACTGGTAATGGACTGATCAGGGAAGCCTAGCACTGGTAATGGGGTTGAGGAGGGACTAGCACTGGAAATGAGCTGATTAGGGGAGGCTAGCACTGCTAATGGGGTTGAGGAGGGACTAGCACTGGAAATTAGCTGATTAGGAGTGGCTAGCACTGGTAATGGGGTTGAGGAGGGACTAGCACTGGAAATGAGCTGATTAGGGGAGGCTAGGACTGGTAGTGAGCTGATGGGGGGTGGTAGGACTGGTATTGGGCTTATTAGGGGAGGCTAGCACTGGTAATGGGGTTAAGGGGGGACTAGCACTGGAAGCGAGCTGATTGGGGGGCTTCGACTGGGAATGGGCCGATTGTGGGGAGGGGAGGATAGAGCTGCTGGCCCTGAAAGAAAACTGGGGGCTAAGGCTACAAATAGAAACATAGAAACATGATGACAGAAAAAGACCAGAAGGCCTATCTAGTCTGTCCTTCCATAACAACTACAACAGTCCACTTTTTACCTTTAGAGATCCTCTGTGTTGGTCCCATGCTTTTTTGAATTCAGTTACTGTCCTCAACTCTACCATCTCCACTGGGAGACTATTCCACGGATCCACTACTCTTTCCGTAAAGAAATATTTCCGCATATCACTCCTGAATCTATCTCCCTTCACCCTCATCCCATGTCCCCTCGTAGCAGAACTTGCTTTCAATTGAAAGAGGCTCTCTCCCTGAACATTTATGCCACGGAGGTATTTAAACATCTCAATCATATCACCTCTATCCTGCCTTTCCTCTAAGGTGTACATATTAAGATCCTTAAGTCTGTCCTCATATGCTTTATAATGAAGCCCATTAATCATTTTAGTAGCAACCCTCTGCACCGACTCCATCCTGTTCACATCCTTTTGAAGGTGCGGTCTCCAGAATTGCACACCATACTCCAAATGAGGTCGCACCAAAGACTTATACAGAGGCATTATCACCTCCTTTTTTCTGCTAGCCATTCCTCTCCGTATGCACCCAAGCATCCTTCTAGCTTTTGCCGTCGCCTTTTCTACCTGTTTACCTACTTTAAGATCATCAGACACAACCACGCCTAGGTCCCGCTCTTCTTTAGTGGACAAAAGTACTTCACCTCCTATACTGTATTGCTCCCTTGGATTGCTGCAGCCCAAATGCATGACCTTACATTTTTTAACATTAAATCCCAGCTGCCAAATTCTAGACCATTCTTCAAGCTTAGCTAGATCCCTCCTCATGTTATCTACACCTTCCTGGGTGTCTACTCTATTGCAGATTTTGGTATCATCCGCAAAGAGGCAAACCTTACCCAACAGCCCTTCCGCTATATCACTAACAAAGATGTTAAAAAGAATCGGACCAAGGACAGATCCCTGGGGCACACCACTGGTAACATCCTTCTCCTCAGAGTGAGCTCCATTTACTTGTACTCTTTGTCGCCTCCCACCCAACCAATTTCTAACCCAAGCAGTAACTTTAGGGTCCATCCCTAGGGTGCTCAGTTTGTTTATAAGTCGCCTGTGAGGAACAGTGTCAAAGGCTTTACTGAAATCTAAATACACCACATCTAGAGCTCTCCCTTGGTCCAACTCCCTGGTCACCCAGTCAAAGAAATCAATCAGATTTGTCTGACAAGACCTGCCTCTGGTGAATCCATGCTGCCTCGGATCCTGTAATCCGCCGGACTCCAGAAACCTTACTATTTTCTCTTTCAGCAGCGTTTCCAATAATTTACTCACCACTGAAGTTAAACTAACCGGCCTGTAGTTTTCAACCACATCCTTACTTCCGCTTTTGTGTAAAGGCACCACATGAGCCTCTCTCCAGTCCTTTGGCACCACTCCCGACTCCAACGAGGCATTGAAAAGGTCAGTCAGTGGAGTTGCTAGAACGTCCCCAAGTTCCCTCAGTATTCTAGGGTGTATCCCATCCGGTCCCATCGCTTTGTCTACTTTAAGTTGAGCTAGTTTCTCACGAACACAGTCTTCTGAAAATTGTTCAAGATGTCCCTCGCTTCTGTTCTTATTTGTGGGTGTTTTCTGAGGTCCTGCTCCTGGTTCTTCATCTGTGAACACAGAACAAAAATATTTGTTAAGCAATTCTGCTTTATCCTTATCAGCTTCTACATATTCCCCCCCTGCACCCTTGAGTCTGACAATACCACTTTTGCCCTTCCTCTTCTCACTAATATATCTGAAAAATGTCTTATCCCCCCATTTTATTGCATTGGCTATTTCCTCCTCCTTTGAATCTTTGCCTTCTTGACTACTTTGCTAGCTTCTCTAAGTTTTTCCAAATACAGATGCCTGTCTTCCTCTCTCTGTGATCTCTTGTATTTCATGAAGGCCTCCCTCTTTTTCTTCACTTTTTCAGCTACTTCCTTCGAAAACCATAGCGGTCTCCTGTTCCTTTTGCCTTTATTTACCATTTTAACAAAAAGGTAATGGGCTGATACGAGGGGATGGGAGAAGGGAACTGGAAGGGAGTGGATCTGAGAGGGACTGCAATGGTAATTGTACTAGAAGGGACTGCTCATTGGGGAAGGAGGGGGACTGGAAGGGAATGGACACCAGTGGCAGTCATGGGAATGCAAGTTGACATTGGAAGGTACTGAGAGTGAGGACTGGAAATGGGCTGATACTGGGGATGGTTACTGGGACTGGAAATAGGCTGATGGAAAGAAGTGAAGAAAACGAAAGAAGAGATAAGAAATGGCAGATGGACCATAGACCACAGAAAGAGAGCTAAGAGAAGACAGGAAAGCAGAAGCCTCCGATCAGGACCAGCATGATCAGAGAATAAATTGGTCAGTCAACAAAGGTAGAAAAAATAATTTTATTTCATATTAGTGATTTGACTACAAAATCATAATAATTTTGAAATCAAATATTGTTATTGTGAATAATTATTGTGGTTTAAATAAGTAAATTTTATAAATAAAAACATATTGCAAAGGCCTATAATATATTAATAATTCAACAAATGATTACAGCGACAATGCGTTAACGGTAAAGGAAGAGAGACGCATTTGATTTTATCATTGGGGGTCACCACAAGTTGACCAATGGTAAAAGGGGTCACGGTACAAAAAAGGTTGAGAACCACTGTTCTAACTATTAACAATCTCCCTCCTCCTCTTCATTTCTAAACTACTTGAACGTGCGGTTCACCGCCATTGCCTTGACCTTTTCTCCTTTCAAGCCCTCCTGGATCCTTTACAATCTGACTTTCATCCTTTACATTCTACTGCAATGTCTCTTGCCAAAGTCTCCATTGACTTGTTCCTGGCAAAATCCAAGGCCTTACTCAGTCCTCATCCTTCTTGACTTCTCTGCTGCTTTTGACACTATTGACCACAACCTTCTCCTTGATACCCTGTCCTCGCTTGGTTTTAAAGGCTCTGTGCTATCCTGGTTCTCCTCTTATCTCTCCCATCGCACTTTCAGGGTTTGTTCTGGTGGATCTTCCTCTGCTGCTATCCCACTCTCAGTTGGTGTACCCCAAGGATCTGTCTTCAGTCCACTCCTTTTCTCTCTATATACCCAGTCCCTTGGTGCGCTCATCTCTTCTCATAGCTTTCAGAACCATCTTTATGCTGATGACTCAGATCTCTGCCTGCCTTTCTGACATTGCTGCTTGGATGTCTCACTGCCGCTTGAAATTGAATATGGCTAAAACTGAGCTTCTTATTTTTCCCCCTAAAACCTCATTTCCCATTCCTCCTTTCTCAATCTCTGTGGATAACTCTTTACTCCTCCCTGTTTCCTCAGCTTGCAACCTTGGGGTCGTCTTTGACTCCTCCCTCTCCTTCTCCACACACATTCATCTGATAGCTAAGACCTGCCATTTCTTTCTCTATAACATCAACAAAATCTGCCCATTCCTTTCTGAACACACTACTAAGATACTTATCCACTCCTTAATCACCTCCCGTCTTGATTATTGTAACCTACTACTTGTTGGTCTTCCTCTGAATCATCTCTCTCCCCTTCAATCTGTTCAATACCCTGCCGCGCGGCTAATCTTCTGCCAGCCTCGTCATGTTTATATTACCCCTCTTCTCAAGTCACTTCATTGGCTCCCTATCCGTTTCCGCATCCAGTTCAAACTTCTCCTGTTGATCTATAAGTGCATTCACTCTGAAGCTCCTTATTACCTTTCCTCTCTTACACCCCCTACACCCCTATATTCCTCTCCGGAAACTCTGCTTTTCTAGCAAATTTCTTTTATCTGTGCCCTTCTCTTCTACTGCTAACTCCAGACCTCGCTCCTTTCACCTTGCTGCACCTTACGCCTGGAACAAACTACCTGAGTCTGTACGTCAGGCGCCTTTTCTGGCCCTTTTCAAATCCAGGCTGAAAACTCACCTCTTTGCTGCTGCTTTCAGATCTTGACTCACCTGATCTCCTTTGTGTTTCCTTACCATTCCCCCTAGATGTATCCCATGTCTACAGCTACTGTTTTGTCTGTCTTGACTAGATTGTAAGCTTGGATGAGCAGGGACTGTCTCTTACATGTCTGTGCAGCACCGTGTATGTCTTGTAGCGCTATACAAATGCTCAGAAATAGTAGTAGTAGTAGTAACATGGGACCGGCACAAGCATGACCTGACTGCACACAGCTGTTCATGCCGAGAAGCCACCCTCACTGTGACTATGCCATAGCTATGTATCCATATAGTGCTATATAGGATTAAACTGCAATGACAAAGGAGCCGTTTTATTTTATGGAACTCCAGTCACTGGCCAGACTTCTGGCTGTCCTTGCTGTTTGTACAAGGCCAAGATCTTCATCTTGGCTATGTGTACCTGCAGTGGGTGGTGACGAGATGGTGTGTAGGTGGCTGACATAGTCTGGTGTTGCACAACATCTGTATTTATTTATTTATTTTATTTATTTATTTAACTATTTCTTTTATACCGCCCCTTCCAGAGATCAAGGGCGGTTTACATATAACAGGTTAACAGTCTTGTACACAGTTTGTATACATTTTACATAGAACAATAGAATTCAACTATTTACATTGAACAGTAATATAAACTTTGTAGGTATTAAAACAAACACATCTAACTTTTTACAAATATATATTTACAGTGTGTGGTGTGTGTGTTGTGTTGGTCAGAAATTGGTGTAGGTGTTGGAATCTGTAGGCTGACTGTGATGGATCTAGTTGAATAGATTTTGGTAAATGAAAGGAGAGCTGCTCTCTGGGGCTGCTTGTAACCTTTCCGGGGCTGGTGACTATGATTGGTGTCAGAACCCCTCTTCCTACCTAGGTACAACTCACTCCATTCAGGTTCTTTGGAAGCAGCTTCCCTATCCCTAGAGCAGTGGTTCCCAACCTTTTCTATGCCCCATACCCTTAGGAAATGTTTGATTAATATTTGCACCTCCTATAAAAGTAATAAGACGGTGCAGAGGCGACGGGCAAGCTGAGAGTCCCCGAGGGGTGAAATACTTAACGAACTATTGCTATCGTGAATTTATGAGTGAAACAATATACAATGTTTTTGTCAGATGTTGTGGTATAATGATTTTAAAAGTAATAATCTGAGCAGGGTGCACTCTTATCCCCGCCCCGGGGACGTCAGATAACATTACATGGCAATAGTAAACAATTCCAGAACAAATACAGTTTTAGGTATAGTCTTATACTACTACAGATTTGCTTTTTGTGGGCTGCTTGTTGATGGCTGTTCTTTTTCATTGCGGTTAATAAAAAAATTTTTATAAATCCAAGGAGAAAAAAAAAAAAAAAAGTAATAATCTGACAATCATTTACTTACTTTACTTATATGTTAAATCTGTTCTTCTCTCCTTTTGGTTAAATAAACAATGAGACTACTATCTACACAACATAACCACCTACACAACATAACCACACTGACAGCCGGCTGAGTGATGACTCGTGATTCGTCACACCCGCTGAAAATCCATCTCGCACCCCATGGGGGTCCAGGTGCCCAGGTTGGGAACCCCTGCCTTAGAGTATAAAATATGCTGCTACATGTGAGTCCCTGGGCAGCAGGTACAGAACACAAGGGCCAGATGGGACATGCTACTCCAACATGCTGCAGTTGCAAAGAGAATTAAGCATGTAGCACAACATACCTCACTCAACACCTACAGTATTCTGGCAGTAAAATAGATCTGCTCCAGGACCTGGAGGGACCACCTTTTACAGTGCTTAGTCTGTGGCCCAGGTGATATGTGTCCTTTCTCTCATTCAGGGTGGACGATGAAAAAGGTCATTTGCACATGTGGCGGCTGTTCTGTCCATGAAGCACATTCCAAGTGTCCGCTGGGTAAAAAGTAGCGTATAGATGGTCAGATTGTGAGATGCATCCTGGGAAATAATGGGACTAACCAATACCGGCACACATAGCCCACATTGCAGCCATAGTGGCGACCCTGATCACTGCAGCATTGCCCAGTACCTGCATGTCTTAAGCAAGTGTGCATGGCCCACCGGAGAGGGCAGGATGGTCTGGGATGGACCTTATGAGTCATGAATGAGGTTTGAGTTTGGCATATGTGAAAAGGTACTTGTAGTATACAGCAGGTCACAAGGGAATGCACGCCCTGCACATGTGCTGCCTCAGAGGTTATTGCAACACTGCGACTCAGCAGACCTCTCTGTGCAACTGTTGTTTGGTTTAGGAGGTACAGTACAATGGAGGGAATGGAATCTTCCCTCACGTGTGGCTTGGTCTTTGCACAGGAGATTACTACTGCTGTTGTGTTTCTGTTATGTAGCTGCAGCACTGAGTGTTCAGTGCAGTTCGTACTGCATGTGTATCGCTGCAGGCAGGTCTTAGGCATGGTTTACATCTTTCTCAGAATGTCCCTGCCAGGTTGTATGATTTCCTGGATTTAAGCCATTGCAGGCAGGGACCTGTAGACTGGTGTATTCTAGAATATATTTAGTAATCCATGTGGAGCTGTAGCTGATGGGTTAGATTACTGTTTCAGTATGGAACAGACCAGAGTTCAAATCCCACTTGTTGCCTTGGAAAAGTCACTTCTACCTCTGAAGTACAGCCTACCAATATATTTCTTATCACACTGCCAAGAAAACCCAGGAGCTGCTGGGACACCAGGAATCAGTATTGACTTGTGGGCACACATTGTTATTAGTATTATCCTTTTTTACGTGTTATGCACATTGGTTCTGCAAGCATGCACATTGCAATCATAGCTATCTGACAGCGTGACTTTATTGCCTCTGCTGCAGCCCATTGCAAAGGGTCATCCTGCTGGACCCTGTAGATGAATGACACATGAGTTGTACATGATATTGGAAACTGCCGTGTAACTGTGAATGAACATCATTTGCTCCATTACATATATGCAGTACATGCAGGTACATCACACTCCCGGGATGCCCACCTGCGCAGATCATCCAGCATCCTAATGGGATATATTAGAAGAACATGAGTTAGAGACATGAGTGGACACCAAATGTGTAGCATCATGCAGGTCACCACTGCCGCCCAGGCATTCGTTCTATTATGCCTACATCGTGGCCATGGTGGCTACTCCATGGCACACTTCTACCCACTCCTTTGCCACCTATGGACACTGCCGTGGATTACATGTGCACCCCTTACTGCTACAGTCCAACTGCCTCCCACATTCTCCTCTCACTCACTGTCTCACACGCAAGGGACATATGGATGTGACATGTTCATCAGCTATTATCTTTGCTCCCATCCAGCAGCTGAAATGTGACTTGCAGAAAGACTCCTTACCCACGTTGTACCTAAATGATAAAGTGGTATAAACAACGTTAAATAAATAAATCACATTTACGGAATTCCAGTTTCTCAGAGAAACCCATATGAAATGGATTACAAAACAGACAGGAAAATAATTCCAATTATAATTGATTTGATTTATTAAAATATATAGCTTTCATAATTGAACATAGAGTAAATACAAAACGTGTTGTTGTTGTTAAGTGCCATTGAGTCGGTATCAACTCATGGCAACCCTCTGGATAGTTGTCCTAAACTGTGTTCAGTCTTCAGTCAGGTGGCTCATTGTTGACAGAGTGGCACCCATAGCTACTGTTATTGTATCAATCCATCTCATTGCTGGCCTTCCTCTTTCACGTTGACCTTCTACCTTGCCAAGCATGATGTCTTTCTCCAATGATCTCTCTCTTCGCATGATGTGTCCGAAGTATGAAAGTCAAAGTCTTGTCATCTGAGCTTCTAAAGAAAGCTTAGGTTTGATCTCCTCTAGTACCGACTGGTTTGTTCTTCGGGCAGTCCATGGTATACACAGTATTCGTCGCCAGCACCATAATTCAAAGGCATCAATTTTCTTCCTGTCTATCTTTTTCACTGTCCAACTTTCGCATCTATATGACGTTATTGAAAATACCATGGCTTAAATGAGATGAATCTTTGTTTGGAGAAAGACATCTCTGCTCTTTAGAACCTTGTCTAGGTCCTTCATAGCCATTCTGCCAAGAGCAATGCGTCGTCGGATTTCTTGACTGCTTGTTGTTTCTTTATTGACAGTTGTCCATGATTTAAATTTCTCTTCCAACAATGAACTTATTGATTTTGCCAGTTGTCAGGATCTTTGCCTTTTTTACATTAAGGCACAACTCCATTTTAAGAATATATTCCTTGATCTTGAGAAGCAAATGTTTCAGATCGTCTTCACTTTCAGCCAGTAAAGTGGTATCATCAGCATAGCGAAGGTTGTTGATGAATCTTCCACCAGTCTTCACACCTCTATTGTCTTCATACAATCCTACTTCTCTGATGATTTGTTCTCCATATAAATTAAACAGGTAGGAGGAAAGTATGCAGCCTTGTCATACACCTTTGCTGATTTTAAACCATTCTGTTTCTCCTTGTTCCGTTCGAACTGTTGCTTTTTGATCAATGTAAAGACTATGCAAGAGATCTATCTGGTGTTCTGGTATACCCATGCTTCTTAATGTGGCCCAGAGTTTCTCATGGTTTACACAGTCAAAAGCCTTGCTGTAGTCAATAAAACATATATGTATTCTTTTGTCTTTTCAAGGATCCATCTCACATCCACGATGATGTCTCTCATTCCTCGCCCTTTCCTGAGCCCTGCTTGAACTTCAGACAGTTCTCGTTCCAGGTATGGTTGTAGTCTCTGCTGAATAATCTTTAATAGAATGTTGCTGGCATGTGGGATCAGAGCGATTGTGCGATAATTTCCACAGTCAGTTGGATCACCTTTCTTTAGTATTGGTATAAACACAGATCTTTTCCAGTCAGTTGGCCATGATGTTGTCTTCCAAATTTCTTGGCAGAGCCTTGTAAATATGGTAACAGCTGCATCAGATTGCTGTAATACTTCTATGGGAATGCCATCAATGCCTGGTGCTTTGTTCTTTGATGAGGCTTTCAATGCTGCTTCAACTTCTTCTTTCATCATCAATGCAAAGTGTCCGATGCCAGTCCATTTCAGTTCGCTGACATCCAACAGATCAGGTTGTACATGTTCCATTTCATTCTTGACCACCTCCAACTTCCCTTGGTTCATGCTTCATACAAATTAAGAAAAGTCAAGACATCTGTCAACATTTAATATCCAAATAAATCCCTCATGTTACATCACCAGCCCAAGGAAAAAAAAACATTAGAATCAAATATTTTATGCCGTTTCACTGAACAAACTGAAACTCTACCGATTTTGAAGCAATGGCCAAGAATGTAAATAGTATGCTAGGAACTGAAAGGAATAGAGAATAAAACAAATGATATAATGACTCTGAATCGCTCCATAATGTGACTGCATCTTGAATATTGGATGCAGTTCTGGTCGTCATATCTAAAAAAGGATATAGCAGAATTAGAAAAGGTATAGAGAAGAATGACCAGAATGATAAAGGGGATGGAAGGATACCCCTATGAAGAAAGGTTTAAAATGTTAGGGCTCTTCAGCCTGGAAAAGGTAGATCTGAGATGAGATATGATAGAGGTCTATAAAATGAGTGGAGTGGAATGGATAAACATAGATCATTTCTTTACTGCTTCAGAAAGTAAAAAGACTAGGTGGCACGCAATGAAGCTACAATGTAGTGTATTTGAAACTAATCATAGAAAATATTTTTTCACTCAATATGTAATCAAACTCTGGAATTTGTTTCTGGAGTATGTAGTAAAAGATGTTAGAATAGCTGGGTTTAAAAGAGGTTTGGCCAAATTCCTGGAGGAAAAAGTGTAGTTACTCACCTATAACAGGTGTTCTCCGGGGACAGCAGGAATCAGTCCTCACATATAGGTGACGTCAGCGCCGACAGAGCCCTGTACAGAAGCATCTCTCCAGCTTTCAAAGAAAGCCTTTGGGAGATGCACCACGCATGCATGGTCCCCTTCCTACCCAAGGGTGCCATCTTGCTCAGTCAAGAACATAGCTAAGACAGCAAAAAATGGTATAACTAAGGCAAGGGGAGGAGGGAGGGTTGTGAGTACTGATTCCTGCTGACCCAGAGAACACCTGTTACAGGTGAGTAACTACGCTTTCTCTGGGAACAAGCAGGAAGCCAGTCCTCACATATGGGACTCCCTAGCTACAGGCTACTGAGAACCTGTAGAAAAAACACAGCAAGCCATGAGCAGCAGCAAGTGCATCCGAAGAACACTCTGGAAGGACACTAGTGCCCAGGGAGAACCCTCACTTTGGTAGCCTGAACACCAAAAGGTTGGAGTATAGGAGTTGTCTAGACCCCAAAGAGATTGTAGAGTATATTCTGGCCAAAGGCAATGTCCTTCTCCAGGCTGTAGTGAGCTGCAAAGGTGTGGACTGAAGACCAGGTGGCAGTCCGGCAGATGTCTATCATTGGGATAGAGCACATTTGCCATTGAGGTCACCATGGCCCGGACGTCGTGCACTGTGACGCGGTGCTCCAGCTAGAGCCCGGCCTGCTCATAGGCGAGGGCAATGCAGTCTGCCACTCAGGTAGACAAGGTCTGCTTGGTCACTGCCTCCCTCAGCTGACAGGCGTCATAGGAGATGAAAAGTTGGGAGGCTTTGCGGTGGCCTTGGGTACGCTGTAGGTAAAAGGACAGAGCCCTCTTACAGTCTAGAGCAGGGGTCTCAAACTCAAATTGCTTTGAGGGCCAAATGAGGACTTGTAAAGTAACCCGGGGGCCGCATAAGACGCGGGGCCTCATTTGCATAAGGGGCCTCATTTGCATAAATATTTGCATAATGTTACCATACACTAACTTTTAGTAAACATGCCTCTTTAATGAGTATGGATAAAGAAAGACTAAAAGATTTAGAAACAAGAAGACAATAATTAAACTGGGAACCCCAAAAGCCAAACTTGGAATGTACAACAACACTGTAGAAATAAAACTATAAATTAATTTCCTCTTGTACTAAACAAAGCGCAAACATTAATGATGCACATTTCCCAGAGCTGACATATTCCAGTTAATAAATTCAAAATAAAGAGATATTTTTCTACCTTTTGTGCATTTTTTTCAGTTGCAATTGTTCCAGCCACTTTCTTCTGGTTTCTTCATGTCTTCTGCTAACTCTCCATCGTCTGCTGTCCATTTGCCCTTTCTTCTCTCCTAGTTTTTTTTCCATTCTCTCTCTACATCTGCTTTAACATACTAATCTTTCTCCTTTTTCTCTTTCCTCATTCCTATTTCATCCACTCAAATTTTACCCCTCCATCCTCAATCCCCACTTACTCTCCCAATACCTGGCCAATTGTAGATTTGTCTTCTCTCCCAGACAAAATATTTTTCCCCTCTCCATTTCACTTTCCCAGCTCCATCCCATTCTAATCCTCCCCCAACATCAGCTCCCTTCTAGTTCCAGCCCCACCCAGCATCCGCTCCCTTCTAGTCCCCCATTAGTCCATTTCCAGTCCTATCCTAGCCTCACCATCAGCCCATTTCCAATCCTAGCCCCCCATCAGCCCATTTCCAATCCTAGCTCCCTCCCCTCACAGCCCATTTCCATTCCAAGCCCCCCTCCCCATCAGCCATTTGCAGTTCAAGCCCCCCTTCCACTCAGCCCATTTCCAGTCCTAGCAACCCCCCCCAGCCCATTACCAGTCCTAGACCCCCCATAGCCCATTACCAGTCCTAACCTCCCCATAGCGCACTTCCAGTTTTACCCCCCATCACCCCATTTTCAGTCTTACCCCCCCCCATAGCCCATTACCAGTCATAACCCCCCTGCCAATAGCCCACTTCCAGCCCTAACCCCCATTACCCCATTTCAGTCAGCCCTTCCATAGCTCATTACCAGTCCTAACTCCCCCCATCAGCCCACCTCCAGTCCTTCCTAACTCCCACCTGCCCATTTCCAGTCCTAGCCCCCCCCATAGCCCATTACCAGTCATAACCCCCCTGCCAATAGCCCATCTCCAGTCATAACCCCCCCCCCCTGCCAATAGCCCATCTCCAGTCATAACCCCCCCCCCTGCCAATAGCACATCTCCAGTCATAACCCCCCCTGCCAATAGCCCATTTCCTGTCATACCCCCCCCCCCTGCCAATCGCCCATTTCCAGTCATACCCCCCCCCTGCCAATAGCCCATTCCCAGTCATACTCCCCCCCCCCCTGCCAATAGCCCATTTCCAGTCCTACACACACCCCCCCCCCCCAGGTAAATTAAAAAAAAAACCTGGCTTCTGCTGCTCAAGCAGCAAAATCAGCTGTCCTGCGGCCCCTTCCCCTGTGCCCGGAGATCCGAGTCTGCTCTATCAGCGGCGTGCTTTTCAAGCCGCGAGGAGAGTATTCCCCTCTCGCGCGGCTTGAAACCGCGCGAGAGGGGAATACTCTCTTCGCGGCTTGAAAAGCACGCCGCTGATAGAGCAGACTCGGATCTCCGGGCACAGGGGAAGGGGCCGCAGGACAGCTGATTTTGCTGCTTGAGCAGCAGAAGTAAGTTTTTTTAAAAATTTGACAATTGATTCTGCCGCTGCCACGGCGGCAACGGCAGAAGCCAGGGTTTTGGGGTTTTTTTGTTTTCCTCCGTCGCGGGCCGCACAAAGTTGTCTCGCGGGCCGCATGCGGCCCGCGGGCCGCGTGTTTGAGACCCCTGGTCTAGAGTATGCAGGACGGTCTCCATCCTGTTGGTGTAAGGCCATGGAAAGAAGGTGGGAAGCACCACCTCCTGATTGATGTGAAATAAAGACACCACCTTCGGAAGGAATTTGAGATGCGTACTGTGAGAGATAGTGAGTGATAGCTACCTCTTATGACCCTATTAGGCGGCTGCCTAGGGTGTTAATATTTAAGTTGCCTTTAATACAAAAAGAGTCTTGTAGTCAAGTGGTAAGGCAAAAGTAATATTAGGGCTTTATTCCCTGCCCTGATGGGATATTCCTGGGATACACCAAACAATATGAAACAAAAGAACTGCTGCACAGAAAAATATCTTCTTTCCTTCAGGCACCATCAGCTGGTTGCTTTGCACACGCTCAACATAAAGATACAATATCGTCAGATAAACAAATTGTACAATCCATGGGCACAGGGTCAGAATTATAGCTGCTGTTCTCCCACTGCGTTAACTCAGAGTCACTTACAATTGCATATGGGTCACATTCTTCACAGCTGCTGTCTTCCTTAAAACTCTCCTGTGAGTCATGGGCTAACTTTTCTAGAAAGGGCTCTTTAAATCCAGGGCCATGAATTCCCGGTATATTAAAAGCTTCCTTCTGGCTTTCCCTTCTTCTCCACGCTGGTGGAATTACTGTATAACTTTCAGTATCAAAGTTACTTCTGGTGCCACGCCCTTGCCTTTCAAAGCAAACAGAACTTCTTGCCTTTTCTTTAGCAAAGCTAGGTTCCCACCTCTTAGCTGTGGTTCTGTCTCTTATATCTGGGCTTCTGGCAGCTCTCTCCTGGGCTCTCCAACTACCAGGAATCCTAGCAGGGTCCTGGCCATGGTGCTGGCTGTTTCCTGCTCTGCTGCCACACCTACCGCTTCCTTCCCTCAGTGGTTTCCTCCAGCATGACGTGTGTTCACTGGATGCTGGCTTAGTCCTCCCAGGTTGCTGCCCCTACTGGTCTTCCCTGGTTCTACCCTGCAGCTTTTATCCTTGTTCTCTTTGCATGCTGCGTGGGTTTCTGAGAACAGGTGTTCCTGATTAGCCTTCCTGCTTCTAGCTACGTCAGGACTAGTGCAAGGACATTTTACTCTAATGCCTCTTTGTTTTTCTTGTGCTGAGTTTGTTTGCTGCTCAGCAGCTATTCTACATGTGCTGAGTTTGTCTGCTGCTCAGCTAATTCTACATGAGCTGGGTTTTGTTTGCTGCTCAGCTAATTCTACATGTGCTGAGTTTGTCTGCTGCCCAGCTGATTCTGAGGTAAGTTCCTTACTTTCCCCTAACTCCATGGGCTCTGTGCCAGCTGCTGTGTCACAGTACGTAGCATGACCTTGTTCTTGTAGAACCTGGTATAGGGTGGCCCTAGTATAGGGCCTGAAGCTCGCTGACTCTGTGGGCAGAAGTGAGCGCCACAAGGAAGGCAAACTTCCAAGAGAGGTGCCACAAATGGCAGGTAGCCAGGGGCTCGAATGGCGTCCAAGTGAGTCACACTAGCACCATATTGAGATCCCACTCCACCAGGAGTGGGCGGATTGAATGCTTGGAGAGTAACAGGCCCTATAGGAAGGGGATGATGAGAAGCTGTGGCAAAAGAGGCTTGCACTCGAGAGGGTGGTGGTGCGCTGAGAGAGCACTCAGGTGCACCCTGACAGAGTTGGACTTGAGTCCAGCCTGTGAAAGATGAAGCAAGTACTGCAGCACAGTCTGCACCGTGCAGGACAATGGGTTGGCCCTTTTCTCCGAGCATCACATGGAGAATCTGCACCACTTGAAGGCATAAGCATGCATTGTGGAGGCTTTGTGGAAGGCCAGGAGGACTTCCTCTACTTTCCCCAAAAATATAGAAGAGGGTCAAGGCTACCCGTTCAGCAGTCAAGCTGTTAGCGTCAGAGATCCCAGATTGGGGTGGAGGAGAGAGCCGTCCCTCTGAGTCAGTAGCCCCAGAGAGTTCCCCAGAGGGACTGGGGGCTCTGTTGCTAGGCGGAGCAGCAGCAGGAACTACAGCTGTCTAGGCCACCGGGGGCCACCAGAATTAGCGACGCTTCATCCCGGGTGACCTTGAAAAGGGTCTTGGCGACCAATGGCATGGGCAAGAAGGCAAATAGGAGGCCCTCTGACCACAGGATGAGGAAAGCATCCACCACCTCCTGGGAAGGGTGAGGCTGGTGGGAACAGAATCATGTCAATTGAGCAGTGGCCAGACTGGCAAAGAGGTCCATTCAATTGGTCTCCCAGAGCCAAAACAGCCATTCCTGGAGGACCCTGCTCAACCTGTCCGCAGGGTTATTGTCCTGACCTGGCAGGTAAACTGCTCTCAGGAGCATTCCCTGGCTGATCGCATATGAGTAGAGGGCTACTGCTTCCTGGAAGAGTGTGTATGACCCTGTGCCCTCCTGCTTCTTCAGGTAGAACATAGCAGCCTAGTTGTCCATCTGGAATAGTACCAGTTGGTGCTGTAGGCAATGGCGGAGGACTTTGAGGGCCAGAAATATAGCCATGAGCTCCAAGAGGTTGATCTGTTGTTGGCTTTCCACCCTGGACTAGGTGCCCTGCATGCTTTCCACAGTGAGCTCACCAACCCAGCTGAGAGGCATCCATGGTGAGGACCCATGGATGCCTCTCATGGTGGGGGATGGGGGTCTGGAAGGGCATGCCTGCCCATAGGTGCTGTGTCATCTGCCGCCAGTTGAGCAACTCCACCAGCAGGTGGGACATGCATACTCTGTCCCTGAGGCAGTCGGTGGCCTGTGTCCACTGGGATCAGAGGCACTATTGGGTCGCCCTCATGTGGAGGCGGGTGTCCAGTGTAACATGCACTGTGGATGCCATGTGGCCGAGCAAGCGGAGCATGGAGCCAGCCAGCACAAAGCTTTGGCACTGTACCTCTATGGCCAGAGCCTTGAGGTGACTCACCCTGTCTAGGGGAGGAAGGTCTTGGCCTGACAGGTATCCAACTGTGCCCCTATGAACTCCAAGATTTATGTAGGAGTGAGATGGGCCCGGCTTTTTACAAAGCCCAGTTGTTCCAGGACACTGATGGTACAGCCTGTGGTCTGTTGTGCCACCATGGATGTTTCTTCTTTTATGAGCCAATCATCCAGGTAGGGGAAGACAAAGGCCCATTGGAGGTGGAAATAGGCAGCCACCACCACCAGGCATTTAGTAATGACCCTGGGTGCTATGTCCAAGGAGTCAAAAGCTCCCCCCAGAGCTGGTATCAGGGCCTTGGGAATCCTCTGCTTTTGGGTGCCCTGTGTGTGACCCTTGGCATGTTGCCCCTTCTGAATGCCTCTGGGAAGGCTGGTACTGTTGATAACCTCAGTAGGTCAGTCCCTTCCTTGGGTAGGGTGGCTTTTTCCCCCTTAGGCAGAGTGGTGGTCTTTTTAGACAGTTGAGTTCTTGTCAGGGACTCAGATGCAAGCTCTACAGCCTTGTCTGACATGGGCTTACCAAAGAGGTTCTCTCCTTGATATGGGATGCATGCATGCAATGTGCCATCAAGTCAGTACTGACTCCTGGGTTTTCATGGCAGCATGACTGGAAGTAGATTGCAGGCCTTTCTTCCAAGGCAATGGAGGATTAAGTGACTTGTCCAAGGCCACAAGGAGTGCTAGTGGGAATTGAACTCTGATTTCTTAGGTACCAAGCCTGTGCTCAAACCACTAGGCTACTCCTCCACTCCACTGTTATGGGATATCAACAAGTTTGTCCTGGACCCATTGCTCCAGATCTGAGGACTGGAGCCAAGCCTGACATCAGGCACCAATACCCGCTGTGGCTACCCAGGCTGTGGACGCGAAGCTGTTATAGGCTGCTTGAGACATAAACTTAGAGCAGTCAGTGATGCTCTTGACCAGGTTCCAGAACTGTTGGAGTGGTTCCTCAGAGAGGCCAGCAGACAACCCGGCAAGCTCCTTCCCCAGGTCCCTCAGGTACATACTCATTATATAGTTAGTATGCCTGCATCTGAAAGGCCAGCATCGAGGCCTGGTAGCATTTTCTACCAAGGGCATCAAGGGTCCTGGCCTCTCTGCTAGGGGGGACCGATGAATGCATCTTCTGGCTTTTAAGCCGACACATTGCAGACTCCACCACCATGGACTGGTGCGGAAACTGAGCCTTCCTGAAGCCCGGCCCCGGCAGACTCAGTACATGGAGTCAAGTTGACAGCTGACTATGGGCACCGAGGCTGGTGACTCCCACATTCGGAAGAGTAGCCATTCCAGGATGGCCGGGACGGGCACCGTGAGTGACTCTTTTGGCAGGAACTCATATTGGTGGATCTCGAGCTCCTCCATGTGAGGGTCTTACTCCAAGTCAGTGAGGAATGCCAATGCCTTCAACATGTCCTACAAAAATTCGAGAAACACTGTGTCCTCGGGCAGTGACTGGCTCCTGGCCTCGGGTGGAGACAAGTCCAATAGCACATCGCAGTGCTTGTGAGTGTCCAGGGATGTCTTATTCTGGAGGAACAGGACCGTGATTGGGACCACTGTTAAGGATCGACTCGAGGCTGTAAGCTCATGAGGATCGGCTTGACAACTGGGGAAGTCCTTGAGGTCAAAGTCCCGATGGTCTTGGAGGATGAACCGGCTGAACCAGACAACTGCACCCACTGCATTTCCAGGAAGGCAGTCAGGCTGTGCTCCAGGGATTCCACCTGGACTCCAGTCCAGATGGTACCGCAGCTTTTGGCATGGATACTGGGATAGCTGGGACTTGGGCCAGTGAGGAGGAGGAGTCTTTAACGAGGATAGCCTCGGAGGTCCGAGCCAATCACCGGGGGTCAATGATTCCTTCCTGGGGACCTTGGATGGCCTCTCTTGCTTCAACATCTTGGGCCTTCTTTGGGGGCTGAGGGATTTGGCACGGAGCTTGTCCACTTTCATCAAGTCCCGCGAAGAGGTCCTCGAGGATTTCTTCTTGCGTTCCCGGTCCGAGGAACCCCTGTCGGAGGACCCACATGCCCAGTCGGTTGCCGCGAGTTCACTATGTGACTCTGGGTCTCAGAGTCCTGGATTGTGGGGTCACCGGGGACTCTGGGGCAGAGTCTGACCTGGAAACAATTTAGTCATGCTTCTGCTGACGGAGTTTGATTGCTTTAGTGGACATCTGCAAGCAGATGTCCACCATACCTATGGATCATGGTTGGTACCAAGAAAACAGAGGCAGCAATCATGTGTGTTGGTGAGAGACATACTTTTAGAGCACTGGTCACACTTTTTGAAGAGGCTGGCCATCGGGGAAAAAAGTATCCCAGCGAGGTCGAAGACCCGAGGAACTGCCAGCTGGCAGAAAAAAGGCACGAAGCCGTGCAGGGGAAAAATGAACTTTACTAGGGAAAAAAGGACGGTCTGAGATGCGATGCCGAGGCAAGCAAACTTGGAGGTGGGAAAGGGACCAGTCACAGTCAGAGAAAAAACAAATACTATAAGATGAAATTTGACTGTTTTTTTCCGGGGAAATCAGATACATGTCCCGTGGGCTCTGTGGAAAAAAAGAAGACTGAGCAAGATGGCACCCTTGGGCAAGAAGGGGACCACGCATGCATGCTGCATCTCCCAAAGGGTTTTTTTGAAAGCTGGGGAGAAGCGTCCACACAGGGCTCCATCGGTGCCAATGTCACCCATATGTGCAGATTGACTTCCTGCTTGTTCTCGGAGAAGTCCATAAACCATTATTAAAGAGGACTGGGGGAAATCCACTGCTCACACCTGTGATAAGCAGCATGGAATCTGTCTACCTTTTGGGAACCTGCCAGGTACTTGTGACTTAGATTTGTTACTGTTGGAAATAGGATATTGGGCTTGATGGACCTTTGGTCTGACCCAGTATGTCCATATCTCATATTCTGACCCTGGAAAGAGTTAAGAGAAGATGCAGAAAGGTAGAAACCAGATACTGGAACCAGTGCAATTAGAAAACTAAAATGCCAGATGACTAAGGTAGAAAAAAGTATTTTATTTTCAGTTTAATAATTGGAATATATGGGGGGGGGGCGATATTCAAAGGCATTTGCATGGTTTGCAGATCTGAAAACTGTGTAAGTGCCGCTAAACGGGACATTCATAGTGCCGCTGGATATCCGCGGGTGCTGCCGCTACACGCCCTGATACCAAGCGGTTAGCATCGGGACATGTTGTGGGGGCTCCCGCAGATATCCCGCAGCAGTAGCTGTGTTCCAGGGAGGAGTGCAGGCAGCGCCCCTCACTAACTGGGTAGCGGGGATATTGAGCAGCTGCTCAGTTAGCAACACGCAGGTAAAGTAAGGTGCGGCAAATGCTGGGCTAGCTTTACCCATGGACGCTAACCATGCAGCGGCTCAATATCGCCACTGCCTGGTTAGCTTCTGGGTTCGGCGACATTCATTGCCAGTGGTAGGATATGGTCCGGCATTGAAAATCTGGGGTTAGAATTCAGCAGTAAAGACTATGCGCTTTACAAGCACTAAGCAGCACCACTGGATATCCCCCTCCCCCCCCCCCCCCCATTGTATTTTGTAATTTACATGCACTTTCTTTATATGTGTCTCTTAATTTCTTTGGTGTTGCACTACATGCTTTTGGGATTTCAGTTTATTTTTTGTCAACCTATTTCTATTTTTAGCTGCTGGTCTCTTATTTTGTATTTGATGAAGGTTGTCGCGAGCACCGCCCTGGCGTATAAGCAGCGCTCGGACATAAAAATTATGGGGAGAAGATTGGCCAGTAATCCTGCGGCCTACTTCACTTTTGGCCTTATTTGTTTCCTGGTCCTAATCTTCAAAGAAACATATGCACAAGTGGTGGGAAAATAAAGGCGTTTATTTCCCTTTACGCTAGGGTCCAAAGGATTGGTTAACAACAAACGCCAAAGTCCTTCATTCAGGTAAGAAAAGTGAAACAAAAAGCTTAAAGACACACTGTTATCTTCACAGTAGTGCTGGGCTTCAATCAAACAATATTCTAGGCAATAACTCATGCAGCATACAAGTCTGGCACAGACTCCAGGCTTCCACTAGTACAATATGTGCAATCCATTTCATTATCCGAAGCCTCACTGGCCAGGTCCACTTGCATTTGCTCGTAGGTGGACACCTCGGACTCTGAGTCCCTGGGTTCAGGTATCCTATACTCAGGCTCTCTGTATAGCTTTTCCAGCACAGCCCAATGTTCTGGATTATTCTTAGGGCGTCGGCTTCGTGCTATTCTACATGGAGGAAAGTTCTCTCTCTTTGTAGCTTTTGTGGCAGTCTTATACAAACATCTATTATCCAAGCCTTTCTTAACATACAAGCTTTTTCTATATCTTGCTTCAATAAAAGCTTTACCTTGGGAGCTTGGCCTCTTGGACTCCAGCGAAGGTTGAGGCCTATACCAGTCTCTCCTTTGGCTGGCCTGTTTAGCACGTCTTCGGGCTTCTTGCTGTGACCCTGTGGATTCTGGACAACAACTGCAGTAATGCTTTGACCACTCTGGACAAACAGCTTTTACCTCTCTAGGAGCTGAAACCTCCTCCGGTTCCTCCTTAGCTCTCAGACCATCACCTTTCCCTTTAGGTGATCTTTTGGCAAGGGAATATTCAGGTTTGCATTCCAACCTTCCCTCTGTCTTGCCTTGCTTCCAGCTGTACACAGTCCTGCTGCATTTACTCTTGCTGTTTCCTCTCCAGCCGTCATTCCAACTGTCTTCACAGCTGCCTTTCCATCTGCTGCCACTTCCTCTCTTGCCACTACCGGTCTTGTCACCGCCGCTCTTGCTGCCCTTGCCACCTCTGCTCCCTCTGCTCCCTTTCCTGTCTTCCAGAGCCTCCTTAAGAAGTTCCTCTGTGCACCTGGATTGGAAGCTGGCTGGCATTACATCATGCTCAGTGGGGCGTGGTTCTATAGTGGCTCTGGAGTCTCTCTGGCTCCCTCTACCTGGTTCCTCCAGATATTGCGGCTTATATGCACTTTTTCCTTCATTTAAAACACTTTCCCTTCTCTCAACCAGGTCTGCTGGGTGACAAGGTCTACCTATATTCTGTGACTGAGGCTAGGTATTCTGTTAATACGGAGTTTCTTTGTAGGAATCTGGCGTGTTCAGTTTTCCCAGTAGGTATGGGAATGTTCTAGGTTCCTCTACAATATTCATGGTGTAGAGGAGTGGCCTAGTTGTTGAGGCAAGGTACTTCAGGCCAGAAGGTTGGGGGTTCAAATCCCACTAGAGGACAGCAACCTTGGGCCAGAAGGACTGGGGTTTCTAGTCCCACAGGTGCTCCTTGTGGTCTTGGGCAAGCCACTTAACCCTCCATAGCCCATGTTCCCTGTAAAATAGTTATCTCCAAGTTATAATGCCCTGTTCAATGTAATTTCAGTTTGTTCAATGTAAACCACACTGATGCAGAATAGCATGGTATATAAGAGAATATAAATAAAATGGTGCTGCCCTTTTCTGGGCACACTCCTTGTTGTGTGAGTTTTGGAAGTTAGTGCTTTATGGAATGGTAGATTTGTTCCATGTGTGTAGTCACTGTTCTTGGTGTGTAGTCAACTGTAGTTGGTAGTGCAATCTGAAAGTTAAAATATTTTGTTAGTTCAGATTCAAGGAAATCTCAGATTTTAAGGGAACATGTCAGTTTAAATTTGCTGAGTAGCCTGATAGCTTCACTGCTGCAGATTTCTGGGCTTTTTCACTAATATAGTCCAATCCAGCCTGAACACTATGATCTTGTATTCCTGGTTATCAGTATTAGTTGTTCTTATTTTATATCTTCCCTCCTCACCAATAAGCTAGTCATAGCACTGAATAAATAAACATGCTATGCAGATATTTATAATGCTTTGCTTTTTTATGGGTCTATGAAATTATTTTAAGCTAATTTTGATGCATAATTATCATTACATTTTATTGTAATGTCTGTTTTAATATATTGGGTATGTGTGTTTGGAAGCCATCTAGGATTTTAGATAGGCAGAATATAAATTTTGAAATAAATAATATTTATACACATGAGACCCAATGGATATATAAATATTTATGCAAAGGAGGCTGAATGGAATAAAGAGGGGTGAACAGCACTTCAGGTTGCATTCCCCGATGGCCTAACAAACGCTATGCCTAGGAGTAGTCGTGAAAGTGGACCTGTAGCGCAACCCCCTTATAAGTAATGGAAAAGAAAGATATAAGAAGTGTGAGGAAAACATATAGCAGATGTTTCCCCTCACCCATGCACCAGCAACAAGTAGAAAGGGCAATCAGACACCATCAGCAGGGAGGGGGTGGGGGTGATATAATTACCAGCACTAAAGGTCACTGACTGGAGCAATGTCAGATCCTTAAGGGAGAAATTAGTGACCACATTCCCAAAAGTAAAAACTCACAGTATATTCAGAGGCATGTGGAGGCCGGAGCACAAGGGAACATGTGGAAAGGTCAAAGGATGTGAAATTGCAGGTGTGACAAGAAAGCGAGAAATGTCAGAGGACAAAATAAAGCACACAAACAACAAAAACTGGGTGAAGGGTTACAGAAAACTGCGTATAAGGAAAAGCAGTGAACCAGGCCATGTGCAGACTCCGGCAGCCCCTCCTTAGAGTGGACACCAGACTCTGCCCCCCAGGACCTGAATGTAGAGGTCGGGTGCTTTGCTAGCTTGAAATTAACAAATTGTAGTTGGGGAGACCACGTGATGCGCACACTGTAGAGGTCGCATCCTGAGCTACTCCCGAACCCCTCGGACTACACCGGTGATTTAGAACCGTTCATTACTGCCATTACCCGCCGAAAAGGCATTTATCTGAATCGGAGTGCCATCAGCTTCTGATAGTGCAAGTCGGAGCACGATACTGCATGGCTACCGCGGTAAAATCGCTACGGAGAGAGCGGGAGAAGGGGACAGGCTCCAGTAAGATGGCGGATTCAGCCCTGACACCGGCTTCGCCGCAGTCACCGAAATCCCCTGTCTCTATAGATGAAATCTCAACGGCGGTAAAAACAGCCTTGCTGCCTCAATTTGAAGCCCTCCACGAGAAAATGGATGGGCTGAAATCGGCATTTGACACGCTAAGCAAGAGACAGCAGGAGGCCGAAGATCGTGTGGAGCTGGCAGAAGCAAAAGTGGAGACACTGACTGCGGAGGTGGCAGGCTTGCGATCCCAATTATCTTATCATGCAGAGAAACTCGATGACTTAGAAAATAGGTCTCGACGAAATAATCTGCGCTTCCTGGGGATCCCTGAAGCTGTACTAGATAAGGACCTGCGGGGGTACCTCGAGGCCTTGGTCCTGCAGATGGTGGAAGAGCCTGCACTGGGTGGCACACTATGTATAGAAAGGGTGCATCGGGTCGGTACTAAACAACCTCGCGACCCTCGCCCTCGTATTGTGTTGGCTAAGTTCCTCCACTTCCCACAAAAGGAGTTGATCCTACGGGCAGCGCGGCAGAAGGAGGAGGTGGTGTTTAGAAACACTAAGCTTCGTATAGCTCAAGACTACTCAGTCGCTCTGAGCCGGAAAAGAAAAGAATATGCCCCCCTCTGTGGAAAGCTGATTGACGCAGGAATTAAGTTTTCCGTGCAATACCCCGCAAAACTCCATGTGCTCAGCGAGGGATCTCATCGCACCTTTGACTCCGCCTCTGCAGCAGAGGACTACGTGAATCGGCTTTATCTGCAAAAAACAGCTGTGTCAGTGACTCCTTCTTTATGATCTACTCTGCTCTGGCTGTACAAATTGGTGAACCTTCCTTCTGGAGAGCAAGAAGGGGGGAAATACAATGTAGCAATAGCATCGGCTACGGAGTCTCCAACAGCGGCCTGGTAACTTTGTATCCCCTGTGTATAGTAACAGTAACAAGTGTTTTGCATGACGACAAAGTAAGTCAGACACCCAGAACCCTTCCCCTTGGTCTCCCTGCGCCCTGTCTTTAACTGCGCATATGACCCGGGGGGAGCTCTATGGTTAATAATTTTGACTGGCGTGGGAGATCAGGCATAGAGACAGTTGCCAATGCGGAGGGGAAGGGAGCGCATGGTAGGCCCCGGAGGAGGAGGGGCTCCCCAGGATATGCCAGCTGTTTTCATCGGAGCACAGGGCTACAATGTCCGCGTGCGCGGTCTGGGGGACTCCTTCTTCAGGGGGGGAGGGGACTCTCCTCCAGCCGTGCCCAGAGGAATCCACACGCATCAAGCTTCAAGGGACCTATCATATCCCATGGGGAGCAGTAGCCAGGGGAGCTGTGGGGGCCCCGCGAAAGAATCATGCTTCCTCCTTCTACGTCTCATCAGAAAGCGTAAAGCGGAAGAAACACTACCTGCAGAGTACTCTATTCTCCATCACTAAGACTACTACTGCTAACTGTATGATTTTGAAGCATTGGTACCATGCAATGAGTGCAGTTTTCTACACAGGACGGGCATGTGCAGAGGGCAGCGTATATTTCTCAATACCACCGAGTCTAATTGTCAGTCATGATGCTCTATCTCTGCCTCATCTAGGGTGGTATGGGTTGGCTACCGTTTAACCAGATAGAGTCTAAAACTGTGCCTGAATTCCTTTTTACTTATCCTACCAATAAATGCATCATTTGGCATATAATTGTGCCTTCCCCCTGCACATGCACGCCCACTGCTTCTTTGCATCACTCTCTTCTTTGACATCACTTTTAAGATAGGTGTAGTCTGCTATTATTTCTGTCTTAAAGCTATTGGTCGTCCGTGCACTCTGCACTAGACCCTGTTAGTTGTCTACAGGAGGTGGAAGAACGCTGAGAACTGTATTAACCTCTCAATTTGTGTTCTGGGTCAATCATTACTGTATACCTGTAACCACTCCATTCCATCTTCCCTGGGATTTACTGTTAGACTTGCTTCGTTCCTTTAAGTATTGTGTCTATGTAAACAGATTTTTTGTTCCTTTTTTTTTTTCTTTGGGGGAGAGGGTGGAGTACCTTCCGGAAGCAGTTAGACATGGTAGGGGAGTGATGATGGCAGATAGGAGGACTACATCAGTGGGGAGGGAATTCCACCTCTACTCTACTGCGGGGGGACCTACCTGTCTGACAGGCCTGGTGGGGCGGCCTCTCCCCAGTGCGGAGGCTGGGTGGGGGAGGGGAGAGGGGTCCATAGAAGGTGAGGGGGGGTAAGTACCTATGATTAAAGGGGATTTAAGGTGGGGTGATTGGCGGTAGGCAGTTGCTATTTGGGCTGGGGGGAAGGGGGGACACGCTCAGAGGGGTCTCGGGAGGGCTACCTAGGAGGGGGTTGGTGTCGGGAGCCCTGTCGATAGGAGATAGTGATAGGGGTTAGGGGTGGGATTGGGTGACTTAGCTGGGGTAAGTTCTTGGTTGGGGGGGTATTTGGGGGAAGGGTCATTGGTTTAAGGGGTAAAAGATTAGGGGGGGAAGGGGGGGAAGGGGGGAAGGGGGGAAGGGGCGGAAGGGTCTAAACTTCGTCGCACCCTACAATCTCTGCAAAGGGCTATTTCCTACTATCGTAGTGACAACTTGGGGAGACCCCGGGCTGGGAGGGTCTCCTTGAGCACGAAGAGCTGGCAGCAGGGGCGTCAACAGACAAAAACCCTCTGAGAGTAATAACCTGGAACGTCTGTGGACTGGGTAACCCGATTAAGCGCTATAAAGTGCTCAAGGCATTGGCTCGGCAGCGATGTGATATTGCGTTACTCCAAGAGACCCATCAGATGGCTGAAGAGCATGCTAAACTGTGTTGGGACTGGGTGGGCCAGGTATGGGGTGCGCCTGCACTGGGAAAGAAAGGAGGGGTGGTCATACTTATACATAGACGCGTGCGCTTTACTTTGCACCGTCAGTGTGGGCCGATCCCAACGGGAAATTTCTGTTATTATATGGGCTACTGGAAGACCGGGACATCATACTAGGAGATGTATATGGCCCCAATGTATTAGATAGGGATTTTCTTAACCGCATTGCAGCCAAAATTGAGCAACTGCCGGACGTCCCTATGCTGGTGGGGGGGGGACTTCAATGGTGTTTTCGACGTGGGTCTAGATACCTCTGCTGCCAGGGTGACGAGAGACAGGGTGCTCGGCTCTCAACTGCTGCAACGCTTTCGGGCCCGCTTACACTTGGTAGATCCCTGGCGACTGTTGCACCCCTCTGAGAAAGAGTTTACACATATTTCGCGGGCACATGGGACTAGCGCGCGATTAGATTACCTTCTGCTCTCCACGTCCACCTTTGCCCAAGTGGAGGAGGCGCAGATAGGACCCTTGGAAATCTCCGACCATGCTATGGTATGGTTGGAGTTGCATTGGGGGAGCGAGACCGGAACATCTCGCATATGGCGGTTTCCCACCGAGTTATATCAGGATAATAAATTTCAACAGTTTCTGAGTCATCGCTGGCGAGACTTTGAATTAAACCACCTGGTACACAAAGATGACCCAGAGCTGGTTTGGGAAACTGCCAAAGTGGTGCTGCGCGGGGATATCATCGGGTTTGCGGCTCGGAAGCGGAGATTGATGGCAGAACAAATTATACGGTTGGAGCAGCAGGTGTCGCAAGCGCGGGTGCTTAGTGGCCAGGCCCCCACTGTGCCCAACAGAAAACGATTATGGGAATTACAGGTTGCTTTAAATGAACTACTCCATCAGAGAGCCAAGAAATCGATAATGTATTACAAATACCGTTTACAGTGTTTTGGCGATAAACCGGGGAAATTATTAGGATGGTGTTTAAAGGGTCAGAGAGGTGGGAGGGGTGTTGCGGCGCTTCGGGACGAACGCGGGAAATTACAGCAGAAGCGGGCCGGGATAAGTGAGATTTTTAAGGGCTTCTTTCAGAAATTGTACTCAGCGGGGGAGACAGACACCGCTACTATGGAGACTTACCTCCAGGGGCTGCGGCTCCCCAAGGCGTCCGACGAACAACGGGCCATGTTGGGGCGTCCGATAACCTTAGAGGAGGTGCAATCGGTAATTACGAAAGCTAACTGCTATAAAGCACCGGGACCGGACGGCTATGGGGCTGAGTTTTATAAACTACTGTTGCCCTGGGTTAGCCCTCTATTAGTGGACACTTACCGGCAAAGAATAGACGGCAGGGGTAGACGATGGGGGGAAAATCAGGCGTATATTACGTTGATACCCAAGCCGGGCAAAGACCCGCTGCTGGCGGCCTCTTATAGGCCGATTTCCCTGCTGAATTTTGACATGAAGCTGATGGCCAAGGTTTTGGCGGACAGACTAGCGGGATTACTGGGGGATCTGGTTCATGACTCACAGGTGGGGTTTGTGCGGGGCCGCTATGCGGTCCGCAACATTCGTAGAATTTTGACATCATTGGAATGGGTGCATGGCCATCGGCTTCAGTCCCTACTGGTGAGTTTTGATGCTGAAAAAGCATTTGACCGGGTCAACTGGACATATTTGCACCACCTGCTACCGATGTACGGTTTGGGACAGGCTTTTTGTGACATGGTTAAGAGCCTTTACGATACACCGACGGCTAGAGTGCTCTGTAACGGGGTTCTATCGGCTCCCTTTCCCCTGTATAGGGGTACTCGGCAAGGTTGTCCACTATCCCCTCTCTTGTTTGTTTTGTCCTTAGACCCCCTAATAAGGCGCATAGAACTTGACCCGCAAATTCGTGGAATTGAGATTGGCAATCAAGGGTTTACGATGTCGGCCTTTGCCGACGATATGCTGGTACACCTACTAGCCCCCCGGGAATCTCTGCCTAGGCTGTTACTGGCATTTCGCCTATTTGGTAGTTTTGCGGGCCTCCGGATCAACGAAGAGAAATCAGAGGCCTTAGATGTTTCGGGGCAGCTGCGAGGACACTGGGGGGGGGGGAGGGTTTCCCCCTGAAATGGGCGGAGCAGACGTTCAAATATTTAGGTGTTGTTTTGACGAGGGTACCATGGGATCTCTACAAAATTAACTGTGAGAGAGTGTTATCTGGGGTACGGAGCCAGCTGAGGGCGTGGAAACCGTTACCTTTATCGCTGATGGGGAGAATTGCAGCATTTAAAATGGTGGTGTTGCCTCGTATACTGTACTGGTTGCAAACTCTACCCGTGTGGTTACTGCGGCGGGATCTGCTTAGGTTGGAAAAGGAGATTCAGCGTTTCCTGTGGAAGGGGGCCAGGGCGCGGATTCCGCTATCCCGTATGATAGGTAAATGGAGCAGAGGGGGTCTGGGGCTCCCAGATCTAAGGCTTTATGCTTTGGCGTGTCAGGCACGTCATTTGGGGGACTATCTGGGAGACACCAATGTCTATACGCCCCGGGACCTTGAAGCGGCTTTTGTAGCACCCCTCTCCCTGATGGGGGTCCTACATGCGGACAGTGCACAACTACCTACGTGCCTTACGCGAAATGTTCTGTTAAATGCGTTGCGCCGTACTTGGCGACAATTAAATAGTTTTTGGCGAAGGAATTGGCAGGTGTCTAGCTGGCTCCCCATTCGGGGAAACGTGCACTTCCTGCCGGGATCCGACACTAAAGCGTTTCAGGTATGGTATCGACAGGGAATACGATCCCTAGGACATGTAGTGGACCTTACGGGCAAATGTAAGCCGTTTTCCGAAATCCGGGAGGAGTTTCAATTACCCTCTACTCAATATTTTGCGTACCTCCAGCTTTCTCATTACGTGGCACAGCTGCCCCAAGGGGAACTGGGGGGGGAAAGATCGGCGCAGCTTCTCGAATTTTTTGACCTTGGGGGCGAGGCGCCACCAGCGATAGCGGGACTGAAGTCTCGGTTGGAGTGTTTCGGGGTACAACCGGATTATGGGAGGGTGGAGACGGCGTGGGCAGATGAATTGGGGCGGGTGGTGCAACCCGGCACTATCTGTGCAGCAGTAGGGCGGATAACAACACTGGCGGGGGGAGCGAGGTGGAGGGAAGTTCAATATAAAGCCCTGACACGAGTGCATTTTTCGCCTCGGCGAGCGCTGAGGAGTCACATCACACAGGACGGGTCTTGTCCTAGATGTTCTTTACCCTTAGCCACCCTGACGCACATGTGGTGGCAGTGCAGGCGCATCCTTCCCTACTGGTCCCGCATCCGCAGATACCTAACGGAGTTGCTGCAGCAAAGATTCCCATGGACAAACATTTTAGTCACTCTAGATCAATTGCACCCAACCCTGCCAGTGGGGAGATGGGAGCGGTTATTGGTACGTAAAGCCTGTCTGGTGGGGAAGGGCCCGATTCTCCACAGATGGAGGGATCCCAACCCACCCACGTTGTTGGAGTGGCGCAATGACTTCCATCAGCTGATGCTTGCCGAGCGTTGGTGGGCCCGAGGCTCCGTGAAGCGTTGGTCCACTTTTATGTTAATATGGGAACCCTACATTCAGAGCTTAAGCCCCCGCTGCCGGAATGAAATTGTAAATATAGGATACTGAGCTGGGTGGGATTAAGGGTCGCGATGACGAGGGGGGGGGAGGTAGAGGGGGGTGGTGGGGGAGGTTAATGGGGGCACCCTAGATTAAATTCCTACCTAAAAATGAATAATAACTGCGGGCGATTTGAGCTCTGTTATACATACATGACTGTTTGTGGTCTGTGCCGTGGCGGAGATAAGAACCCACTCTGCTACGGCGTGTTGTACATATTGTTTGCTTCTGTCGAAAGTTATGTATATGATGGTTTATATATAAATAAAGTTTTCAAAAAAAAAAAAATTGTAGTCACATATATATTATTGATGTAGTTGCTAAAGTTTTATTTTCCCAGTGCAAAGCTTGTGATTTTACAGACCTGCCAATAAAATTTCTACTTTACTTCAGTGGCACGAGACTTTATTTGAAAGAGGGTCCTGCGCATTTTATATATGTTGGGGTGAACCCTGCAGCCACCATAATTAAATAAGGGCAAAGCCCCAACAAGGCCCCTCAATGAGTCTTTGCACATGGCCCCGGATCACCTTTGGGTGGTTCCTGCTCTCAGCAGTGCACAGAGATACCGAATAACAGATCAAAACATGTGCGACAATATACAAAGCTTATCATGGTACTTCCCACACAACACCGAAAATTGCAACTTCAGAAATAAAGACAATTGCACAAAAAGTCCTATCATGATACAAGGCAACATAGCAGCCTGCAGAAGAATCTCACGGCACCTCTGACCAAACCAAGAAGAGCAGCTGTATGAAGGCGTTACAGTGCAAGACACAAGCAGGATATTTTTTTATTGTAAAACTAATTAAGGTGTTGCAATTGAGAAAGTCTAGATCTATACTGGGTCCAAGTTATGCGTGTGTAATAGAACACATAGGAGACACACCTGACTGGACGCCAGTGCTTGCTTTGAAGTGTTCTACCTCAGCCAAATAGGGGTGCCTTACCTCTCAGGATAGAAAGAGGGTTATTTTAGAAGCCCTAGTTGCGATTTTCATGTGGAAATCTTGACATTTACACGTGGAAATGGTGATTTTAGAAAGAAGCTGTTTACATATGGAGATCCTTACCTCATGGGAATTTCAAAGAAGTGTGGAGCGGATGAGGCCAAGGTGAAGCAACAATCTACCCAGGTATTACAAATACACATATATGACAATAAATTTCAGTACTGGATTTTGTACTTGCTCAGGGGGATGTGTGAGTTGTGTGCCATCAAGTCATTGCTGACTCCTGGTGATCCAGCCTCTGGGCTTTCTTGACAAAGTGCAGCCTGACATCGATTGCTAGGCCTTTCTTCCACCAGGAAGTCTACGGCCCCTGGTAATCCAAGGTGCTGTCCTATCCAAGGTCTCAGCCAGGGCCAGCCCTGCTTAGCTTCTAAGATCAGACGCAATCAGACTCATTATGGGTGACGAAGCCGTAGCTTAGAGTTTTAAAAAGTGCCAGTTTCAGCCAGGGCTTTATGTGAGGCATTAAGGAAATTAATCTCCTTTCTGTGGGGTAAATGCAGAGGACATGTGGATGTGCCCCCAGTGGCACACAGTCATTACACTTATGGCATGTGCATTTTTGCAGCTGAAACTTTTGGGTTCCCTCTGGGCTTTTAGGGTGCAATACATGGCTCTGCTAGCCATACAAAATGTTGTTACCAGGGAGGAGAACTAGATCAAGGGTGGGGTGGGGGGTCTGCAGTAGAAAAATCAGGAGTATTGCTGCTCTTCATTCAATCTAACATGGTTTCCCTGGCTCCAGCTAGCATCATTAGGACTATCAGTGGAGATGTGATACATGGTCACAGTCACATAGCCAAGTGTGTGTGTGTAGGGGTATTTTATTTATCATTTCTAGTATATCACCTTTCATGATATCAAGGCAGTTTATAATTCCACAAACTGAAATTATGTTGAACAGGGCATTATAACTTGGAGGTAACTATTTTACAGAGAACATGGGCAATGGAGGGTTAAGTGGCTTGCCCAAGACCACAAGGAGCACCTGTGGGACTAGAAACCCCAGTCCTTCCAGCCCAAGGTTGCTGTCCTCTAGTGGGGTTTGAACCCCTGACCTTCAGGCCTGAGGTACCTTGCCCCAACCACTACACCACTCCTCCCTGACCAAAGAGGGGGTAGTACCTAGTTGTGTTGTGCCCCTTCTGAATCCTCTTACTGTAGAATACTAAGAGGTTTTTTGTGTCTGCAAGGGACAAGAGGAAGGGGAGACTAAGGAGGAATGGAGGTTAAATCATCTAAAGTACAAAGGCCTATGGATTCATGAATCAGGTTTTCACAGTGGGAAAGGGCTGAGGCAAGAAGGGGGCCCAGCGACCTCACACTGCAGTGGTGGAAGCATATTTTGTAAAACGTTGCTACCCTGCCCCCTTTCAGCTTTCCGCCATCATCATGCTAATCCCATCCTGTCCCCAGCTGCCAGAGAAATACTTCAGCATCTCATCTCCCACTGCCAGGTTGAGGTCGCATGATAACAGCGACCTGAGACCGAAAACCATAGAGAGGCAATGCAACAAACATTTTACAAAATACATTTTATGTTTGCCACTATCTGACTCCCCTAGATTTTGATGGTTATGCATTGGAGGTGGGGGGAGAGAGATTTATAAGGAAGCGGGAGCCTCCTGCTGCCACATCCATAACGAGGGGAGGGGTCCCATCACTCAGAACACTGGTCAGGTGGTTGTCCCAAGAATAAAGAAAGTGATATATTCCTGGATTTTATAATGTTTTAAAAAAAATCTCTTTGCAATGTTGTTTATATGCAACAAAATATGTAGCAGTTGAACTATGTAGCCTGGAAATCTAATATAAACCATACAGGCCCTTGACACTGCACAATGGACTAGCACGGTATTAAATGTAAATCTATATTCTCCAGAGCTAAAGGAAATGCAAGGTGTTTGTACATCAAGAAACAAGAAGAAAAAACAAGAACCACAACGCTGTTTATAAAAAAATAAAAATATTTCGGTGTCCTAAACTTTGCTGTGGCTCTTATTTTTTTCTTTTTGAACGCGTGAAGGCCGATACTAACAGAGGCATATCCAGGCTGTCCAGATGTCCAAAAAATGGATGGGCCCAAGATTTCCGCAGTTCCAGGATTGAGCACTTAGACTGCCCGGCATGCCCTTGATTCTGCCATGGGAGACATCCTCCATTCTGCCTGGCCAGCCTGCCTTATGCTCCTGCTGGTGTGCGGGTGTGCTGGTGTGATAATGTCCTGTCGCCATGACACCGGGACACCCAGCACGCACACCAAAAACCTGACAGCATTTACATTGTCTTTTCCCTGCTGCCTGACCCTCGGCGGGGTTGGCTACATCTGAGCCCGAGCGGCAGGGACTCACCTGCTGCAGCAAGGTTGTCCATGTGATACAGAATGCCCCGATCACAAGGGTGCCCGGTGCTTATTCCACCTCCGAGGTGGTATAAGCTGGGCATCCAAAGTGCAGCCGCTGGATGTACAGGGCCCTGACCAGAATAGGCCCTGTATGTCCAGGTGCTTCAGTCTGGCCCTGCTCTGCCCACTCTCTGCCTCTGCCCTCCTTCTCCTGCCCACGTCCAGCACTCCCCACACTAACCCTCTGTATGTGCAGGGAGGGCTGGACTCGGAATAGCGTGCTGGGCCAAAACGGGGGTTGGATGTCCAATCCCGCTATTCACGTCTCTGCATCGGGCCCATATTGTACATCCAAAGAAATCCCTCTCCCAACAATGAGTGCAGAACAGAACTAGGACAATTCCCCATTGAACGCAGCAAGGGGAAACACTGCCTTTGCCCCACCTTTGCAACTTCAGCCTAACCCAGCCCCTCTGAGGGCACATTTCATACTTGCCCCGGGTGCCAAAATACTTAGTTTCATCCCTGAGCACCCCTTTCCGACCCTTTGTTTGCAACATTCTACCTGGTAATCAATGTGCTCCTTGATACTGACTGGGACGCCATACAGCAAGCCTTTCTCTTCCATCTGCTTCACTTCCTGAAGCTGTGCTTCACACTCTTGGATAAAATCGGTCACGCAGTTCAGCTCCTTGGTCAATTCTATGGCCTTTAAATTGAACACAGTAGTGGGAAAAATAAAATTATGGATGCATCAAATAACATGTAATCATCCTTCCACTGATATTTTAATCTTTCCGAATGGCTTTGTAGGGGAGAGGGGAGGAGAGAGGGGGTCGGAGTGTCCATCTTTGGCATAGAGATAAAAACTGTGCTAGAAGCATGCCCTTCACTCACCTTTCCCATGTAGGTATAGAGGACACTCTCGGGAGACAGGGAGTCTTCCTTCAGCTTCTGTGTCAGTTCCAGAAGGGAGAGGGAAAGGATGGATTGCGGCTGAAGAGCAGGATTCTGGAAGACACGCACAGGCATTACCATCACATTTATTTTTTTATTTATAGACTTTTCAGCATCACATTATCCATAGCAATAAAGACAGAACTGAATTTACATACAGCTTCATCATCATAAAAGAAAAAAGAAAGAAATTGTTCAAAGCCCAAAATTAGTTATATTCCCTAAGAAAGTTTTCTTAAGGAAAATAAAGATAGTAATATCATGGCAACCAGTATGGGATATTACTACCCCCAACAACCACTAACACTATACTTGACACCTTTGAATGAGTGGTACTAAAAAGGGTAGAGGACCTATACACAAAGAATACTCATATGCATTATAATATTGTAGACATGGACAGATAAAGGGATACCAGAATCCCCAATATGTAATTGAAGATGGATGAATTTCTAAACAGAATGTGTTTAGAAGTTTGACTTTTCACCTACTTCCTCTTAAATAGAATAGGATGTCATGATCATGAGTTCTGTGTAACCGTTTTTAAAATAGTCTGGAACACTGTTAACGCAAGCATAAAAAGTAAACATAGGCTATGAACTGTGCAACCATAGTTCATTGTACAGTCAACTGGAAGTCCCTGCTGATACAACATAATTTTTGCAACTTTGCAATTATAAATAATTTTGTCATAATCAAGTGAATTTCATCTAATACACTGTAATCAGAACCTGCTCTGTAAAAAGAACTTTGGCGACACCTTGTGTTATTTCATGGTTATAATAAATGACTGTTACTTCCCCTTTTTCTGTAATAAAAGGAGCTTTTTAGGAGGAAGAATTTGAATTCAATAAGCTTGGAATTATGCATGTCCATAGACCCGTTTATTGTCTTCCCTCTGAGCTCAAAGAAAGTAACACTTGTGTGTGATTGTGTTCTGTATTACTCTCTGCCTGTTTCTCACTGCTTGAGGACCAGAGACCTAAAGAGCCGTGGTATTGTGGCCAGATCACGGAGTTTTCTTCAGTTTGTGCCGTGACTCGGATCTCTGTGTTCCTTCAGCAGTTGGAAACAGCAGACAAGTCTCAAGGACGCAGGCAGTGGTTGTCGTGAGTGAGTATACTAAAGAATTGGCAGATATCTGTGTGTATATTGTGACTGTAATGTAAAGCTGGTAAGGTTAATTAGAGATCTCAGTTAGATAAGTGGAGCGAGAAGGCTCGTGATATAGGGCAGAGAAAGGAAGCCCTAATTATGAAATGAGGCGCAAGTTTGGTGAAGCGCCCTTATGTTAACATTCGATGACTGCCAGTAACCACAGTTTGCCGTTCCTCCTTTGTGGAACATTTCAGTGGGACAAATTGAGGTTGGTTACAGTATGAAATGGCTTTTGAAGCAAATCTCATACCAGTCACTGACTCTGTGTTTTGAAAAATTTAAAATCAAGTGTTTAGGATGGATATAAAAGGAATTGAAACTTACAGGGAAATACTTAAGTCATTGCTCTATGAAAAAATAGAATTAATCAAACAAAGTTTTGAAGGACTAATTTTCATGTCATAATTGTAGTGTGAAGTCTGTGTGCTGTGCAGTATAAGTTTTGTTTTTTACTGCAGTAATAATTTAGAGGTTTCCGGTAAGATAACAGCTTGGCATGACTGCAATATTAGCAGGAAGAAAGTCTTGAGCAACTGTGGTAAGATTTTCTTTGTTAGACTAACCATAAGCTTTATTGGGGAAGTTTAAAAAAAGAAACTCCAAATGTGATTAACTATTTCTTTTACTTGTGTATGTATAGTAAATAAGTTTTGTTTTTTAGGTCTGGATCTGAACTTATTTTGGGTTATGAGAATTTATCTACTGATTCCATTCTATGTGTAATAATGCAAATACTGAAAAATATTATTAGAAACATTACTCCTTGGCGTTTATGTCTCTGGATGCTTTGGGAAAAAATGATTGATATATTCTCCAACTTGTATTTTTAGTTATAATTGAGGTGAATGAACGGGAAGATCTTCCATGCTTTGATATATTTAGGTATTTGATAAATTGTGTGATGTAATAAAGGTTAAAAATTAAGTGTTTTAAAGGAAAGAGAAGTTAGTAACTTAACTGGAAAAAATTGAATTGCTTGTCAAGTTAAGCCAAGCAAGTTTGTTTACTAAAGGGAAAAAGTGAATGCTACAACTACATTCAAATAAGTGAATTAAGTAATTAAAACAGTATGATAAATATATGTATAATGTTTTATTTTTCCTTTGTGATAGTGGACTAGTTGAAATAATGTCTGAAGGAAAAATGCTGATTTTTTTCATAGTCTCTTTTAAACTAATCTGCAGGAGTCGATTGGAGGAGTGATTTTAAATTCTCATGTTGTATATGTTTTAGTTATTATGGAAAGACCTCTGCAGAATTGATGTTGTTAATAGCAAGTGTGAAGTGAATGCCTTGTCGCTAGTTTTAAATTAGTATCACTGAGTTAGATTTAATATGCTTACCTCTTCTATTGCTGCTGTTTGTGTTCTCTCTCAGAAATTTCCCACTGGACTTAAGCCACTGGGCTATGTTTCAGACTTTTGTGACCCTGTTGTAGCAGGAATGCCTCCATGCTTTCAGTTTTCTGGTAGCAGTAGTCTTTGCAATCTAAATTACTGATGGTTCTGCTTTGCGCAATGAATAAGGAAAACTGATGCAATTGAAAGAGTTGATTCTGTGCAGAGTCGGCTGCTTTGCTATTTGCTAATGCTCAACTAGCTGGAGTGTTCGCTCTTTCTAGAGCTCTTGAGTTATCTGCCCTCTTGATCAATACTGATTTTGTCTCAGGCTTCTTGCATGAGGAGCTCTATGTGCTGATACTACTATGCTGTTTTGTTTTGAGAATAGTGTAACAGAGATAGAACTATTAAGCTATTAAGAAGTGGTAATTGATTTTCTAGTTGGTTTAAATTTGGTGTTAAAAAGGTTTTATAGTTTATGAATGTACACACCCTTATATAAATGTTCCTTCTTTGTGAGCTTAGATGTCTATGCGAATTAGACTGGAATAGAGAAGTAGTCTAATGACTAGAGTACTAGCACTCCTTGTGACCTTGGACAAGTCACTTAACCCTCATTGCCTTACAAAGAAAAATTCCAAGTTATCAATGTTCCTGTTTAATGTGCTGTATCAAGTTTTAGTTGCAATATGAACTGCTGTGATTAGTGGGGAAAGTAGTATTAAAAAAATAACATAAAAAGGAGAAGGGTATATTACTGATAATGTTTAAAGTAATGTGAGTTGAACCATCACCTAAGATAAGACAGTAAGACAGCTTTCCTAATAATTGTTGACAAACAATTGAAATGAGTTTAAATTATTTGTCATAAACTGCTAGTTATGTTTTAATGTTGTTACCCCTTGAATAACCAGATTGACTATATCTTGTATATTGTTAAAGCAGGAGCGTACATCACAAATATAATTAGTGATATGAATATGTACAATTGTGTTCCTGACAGGAAAAAGCAATGTGTCTATCAGGCCACATGCTAGCATTTGATTTGGCAAGTAGACAGAATAAGTTAAGGAATGTAGATGAAAATAATAGCTATGTTACAGGCTAGCTATGTAATAGTTTAGTGCTAGTTATAGATGTATTGTAATTAACAATAGATAATATAATTCTGTTCAACAATTTAAGACTGTCATTAGGGATGAATAATTGTGCTTGTTTGCAATTGTATGGCATCAAGAGAGATGCTGTAGTGGAGAATTGGATTTTTACAAATTATATATTGTATGCACTGAATCCTATGGGCCGAAGAGGAAAACTACTGTGAATGATAATGCTACTGAATATGGAGACTCCTGATAAAGATCAGCGATTCCAGCGGAACTACTCATGTATGTGCAGCAGTGAAGCCTGGGTGGACGGTCACTGAAAGAGATTGATCTAAGATGTGCATAGCACAGCCCATGGTGAGAAAGGATGCTGCTGAAGAATCTAGAGTGATGACTGGTGTCATGATATGAGGGACTAATCTCTGAATTATTGATAGATCTATGAGAAGCAGTTGGCCACTGCTAGAAAAGGTAGTGCTTACAATTGGTAAAATCTTGCTCTCTGTACACATTTTTATTGAGGCTAAGCAAAGGTAAACAATGTCACATGATTTTGTATAACAATTTCTTCCAATGAACAAGATGGAGCTCACCTATGGACCAGATGTGCCTAGAACTTTGAAAGAACATCTGCAAAATGAAGCCTACTGTAGAAGATTATTCTGGAATTGGACATGTTCCAGCTACCACTCTTTTGTAATGATTCTTTATAGAATCACAGGGAGGACTGTAGAAATGGACAGATAAAAGGGATACCAGAATCCCCAATATGTAATTGAAGATGGATGAATTTCTTCATACAGAATGTGTTTAGAAGTTTGACTTTTCATCTACTTCCTCTTAAATAGAATAGGATGTCATGATCATGAGTTCTGTGTAACCGTTTTTAAAATAGATGGAACAGTGTTAACGCAAGCATAAAAGGAAAACATAGGCTATGATCTGTGCAACCATAGTTCATTGTACAGTCAACTGGAAGTCCCTGTTGACACAACATAATTTTTGCAACTTTTGCAATTATAAATAATTTTGTCATAATCAAGTGAATTTCATCTAATGCACTGTAATCAGATCTTACTCTGTAAAAAGAACTTTGGTGACGTGTTATTTCATGGTTATAATAAATGACTGTTACTTCCCCTTTTTCTGTAATAAAAGGAGCTTTTTAGGAGGAAGAATTTGAATTCGTCAGGCGTGGAACTGTGCGTGTTCACAGACCGCTTGTCGTTTTCCCTCTGAGCTCAAAGAAAGTAACACTTGTGTGTGATTGTGTTCTGTATTACTCTCTGCCTGTTTCTCACTGCTTGTGGACCAGAGACCTAAAGAGCCATGGTATTGTGGCCAGATCACGGAGTTTTCTTCAAATATCACTAAAGATAAAGAATAGCCATGATTTGGTAATCAAGCCAGCTGACAAAGGGGGAGTACTGGTGTTGATGAACACTAAGGGGTATGTTTACTAAACTGCGTTAGTGTGATTCGCGTTAGGAGCTGCGGTAGAGACAGAAATCCCAAATAAGGACATAGGCGGTACATCGTTACCAATAACGCGTGTTACCAGGCGCCATAAACGAACGAGTACTACATGGCACGTTACCATGCGTTAATCTTAAGAAGGCGCGCAGGCTGTAGCACAATGGTTACAACACTGACTGATGGTACAGGGGTCATGGGTTCAATTCCCCAGTGGGCCTAATGTATAAGGCTGGCTGAGGCATCACCCTTTACATTTAATTAGTGATTGTTGAGGCATTTGACTTATATTTTAATTAGTGCTGCCAGCAAACACACCCTCACGGTGGCATAACCTAAGGTGCCGCATAAGGCACCCCATAACGCACTCCATAGGGCACATTATAAAGTGTACTGTCCGCCAAGGCACCCTATAATGTCCCCTATAGGACACCTTATAAGGCTGTGCACAAAGCCCTGGCTGGCTGCAGAAGGACTGCACGTCACCACACAAACTGTCTGCTGTGGTTACCAGGATAGGGTTAACCCACCCCTACCCATGATGCACTGCACATGCAAATCAGCAGTCGAGAGATGGGCACAAGATTGGGTATGCACCCCCACAGCACCTCGGCCTGGTAGGGGGAACAGACCGTGTGTGGTACTGGCACAGAGTAGCCACAGACAGTCACATTGTGCGGGTACTGTGCCCATCCTGAGGTTGAGGTGGGGCACCCAGCATCAGGTCCACAGCACCTTTCATGGCTGAAATACGCCATGCTGCAGGTCCCCATCAGTGTGTGATAGGTAGTTCCGTTAGACACACCTAGGATACATCTGTGTCCTTCTGTATTTCTCGGTCATCTCTAGTCCTTATGGGCGATGATGCACCCAGAATAGTGCATATCCTGTGTTGGTGCCATGGTTACCTGCTGTAGGTGAAGGGGGGCGGTGTATGGACCCATAGGCAGATTATGTACCACCGCACAACCTACCCTCTCTGGGGCTCAGAGTAGGAAACAGGATCACCCACCAATAGATCCACATTCTACCTCCCTGCAATGGTAGCAGTAGAGGGGACCATCAACCCCAGTCCTGCTGGGGAACAGACAGAGTGGTACACATCCATAACGCAATAGCAGACAGACAGCAGGCCTGGAAATGCTCAGCTGCCCCCCACCATTATCTGACATTCTCCAGCAGCAAGCCTCCAGCCGCTGCACCCTGCAAGGTGTTCCAGCAAGACACATACTAGCTGCAGACAGTCTGCCAGCTAGTCCATAGTGCATGGTCCTGGAGGAGATGCATGTACCCAGAACGGGGATGTCAGCATACATACCAAGCAGATAAGTCAGTGATTGGGCCCCAAAAGAAAACCCATAAATATCACATGAGAGAAATGCTATATAGCACTATGGGGGAACCTAGCCATGCCATGGTCACTGCTCAGTCAGGGTGAGAGTGACCTCCCAGCAGGACATGCTATGGCCACCCTGTCCATGCAGGTGGTGGCCAGGCACTACAATGTCCGAGCCATTGCCCTATGCCGTGTGCAGTTGCATCCAGGCCAGGCCACCCTATCCAGGCTATTCCCACAGTACCTTGCTCCTCATTATGCACATTGGCAGGCCAATACTGGCAACAGTGCTAGCAGTGTGGGCTGTGGAGGGTGTTGGCAGCCACCACACACTGGATAGACAGACACACACTCCCCACACCTATGCTAGCATTGTGCAACTATAGAGGTGTTGGGCAGCCCAGGCCACCACACCAGTCCTGGGCACAGTGCAGGCATGGCTATGGTACGCAATACTGTAGGAGTCACTCCCCAGGTTGGTAAACACTGTCAGACACAAGACCTGTAGCACACTCCACAGACATCAGAAAGGTTGCTATGATGCAGCTCACTCAGAAAATTGTACTATCTGCCAGTAATCATAGCAACCTTTTGATAGATGTGCACCATATTCCCAGGTTTAGGGTGGCATTACTAAGGTATTCAAGTGCTAGTATTGGGAGATGCACGCAGAGCCCAAAGTCCTGCCTCTCCAGGAGGCTTTGGTTAATGGGGCCTGTGGGTGCGGGTGTGTCTGCCCATGTTGGCTGCTGCTTTATGGCAGAGGTTCCCAACTCCAGTCCTACGGTGCCAAACACTGTTCGGGTTTTCATGCTGTCCCTCATGAATATGCATGAGATACATCTGCATACCATGGGGGTGGCGCATAGAAATGCAGCACAGGCATCTTTATTAGAGGCAGCATGGAACCTGAATGGTGTTTGGCTCTCCAGGACTGCATTTGGGAGACTCTGCTCTAGGTAATGTGCATGTTATGGTGTCTGTGCTCTGTAGGGTAAAATGTGGGTGTCTTGGGCATGTTTGCGTCATCTGCAATAAAGGTGCTGTCTGTATTAGCACGTTGTAGTAGTGGGTAAAATATGGGGACTGGGTTGGCAGGAACCACAGCTGGGACTTGAACCTGTGACCTTCTGCTTACACTGGTTTTGTGCACTGCACCACCTTGTTGTCACAGAGTCAGTACATTCCTTGGTGATACATGACTGTTCGTCAGACAGGGCCCATCTGTTGCAGTACACAGCACCCACCTACACAGGGCTAGGCCACGGTCTGCTCTGGGCAGCTGCCACTACCCCCTCCACCACCAGTATCCCTCAGCCACCATGCTGACATGCCCTTCTGCTGGTGGTGCTGGTGGTGCGCAGTCTCAGGCCATCCAGTGTGCAGGTAGGTGGATGCCTATGGTGCGGGTTCTGGGGTAGGGGTGCCTGCATAGACGTCCACGCTCCCCCCCCAGCCCCGCCTGCCAATGTTCCGTGCCCTTGGGGGTAGCTGTTGGGTACTATCCCCTGTGACACTGTGGGAAACACACTCGTGCCCATGTTGGGCCTTCAGCAGTTGCTGTCTGGCTGCTCTGCTGTTTCAGCATTCGTATGGGTCACCTAGGCATCACCCTAGTCCGCACTGTGGCCCAGCTCCACCACAGCATGTGCCGCCTGCGGCCCTCTGTGTCCCCTTTTCCGGCATCTGTCCAGGTGCCATGCCGACATGCCCGCCCTGATGTTGCGGGACATGTGCATGCCATAGGAACCCTGTCCGATGGTGGGGAAAACCCTGAGCAGCGCTATTTCACTGTGGGCTCATTCACCTTCTATGGGGCCGGAGTATAGACCCTTCCACGATTTATTTCTTCTCTATGGAGCTTACTCAGGGGGGGTTGATGTTTCTCATTAATACCACTATTGGCCAGCTTGGTTATGGTTTTTTTTCCAGTTTGTTGAGGTCATTTTCAGTGTTTATGTGCCCTTTTGTTCTGTGCACATGTATCACACTTATCACTTTTTTAGGTTTCCCTGCCTGGGCTGTACATTGCTGACTCTGAAATGGTTTCTCTCCCCTGTAATGTGCATTTAACGGCGGGTTTTCAATCGCGTTGGGATTCAGCTCTTCAGATCAGCGCGTTAGTGTGAAGGGAGCCTCTCCCCGCCCACTCTCCGCCCACTGACCCCTTCTCTCCGCCCTCTCTCCACCTTCTGCGGTATTTTACCACGCCGCGGAACTTTACGATCGTTAAGGCATCATAACGCGCGTTATGTAACGTTAACAATGCATCATTTATGATGCGTTAACGATCATTAACGTTACATAACGCACGTTATGATGCGTTACCGCAGTTTAGTAAACATCCCCCTAAGGATTACATTGGAGAGGTCAAGAGACAATTAGAACATAAGAACATAAGATATGCCATACTGGGTCAGACCAAGGTCCATCAAGCCCAGTATCCTGTTTCCAACAGTGGCCAATCTAGGTCATAAGTAAGTACCTAGCAGTTTCCCCAAAAGACACAGGTTTCACACTGCTTGTGTTGAATCAAGCAGTGATATCCCAGGTCCCTTTTAATAATGGTTTATGGACCTTTCCTCCAGGAACTTGTCCAAACCTTTTTTAAACCCAGCTACACTAACAGCCTTTACTACATCCTCCGGTAACAAATTCCAGAGTTTAATTACACGTTGAGTGAAAAAATATTTTCACTTATTTGTCTTAAATAGGTTACTCAGTACCTTCATTGCATGTCCCCTAGTCTTTCTACATTCTGATAACATAAACAGTTGATCTACGTTTATCCGTTCCACACCGTTCATTAATCTTAAGACTTCTATCATATCTCCCCTCAACTGTCTCTTTTCCAGGTTAAAGAGCCCTAAACGTTTTTCTTCATAGGGGTATCCTTCCATCCCCTTTACCATTTTGGTGGCGCTATATCCTTTTTAAGATACAGCAACCAGAATTGCACACAATATTCAAGGTGCGGTCGCACCATTGAACGATACAGAGGCGTTATAATATCCTTTGTTTTATTTTCCATATTCTAGGACAAACAGTTCTATGAGAGATATATCGATGACGTGCTAATGACCTGGGAGGAAGAGGATAGCTGTCTTCAGGATTTTATTACTTGGATCAATTCTCTGAATTATAATCTCCAATTTGAGTCCTCAATCAGTAAAACTCAAGGCTCCTATCTTGACGTTCCAATTAAGAAAGATGTGGATGGCTTTATAACTGATCTCTATAGAAAACCTACTGACAGGAATCACGTCAGTAGTTTCCACAATTGGTCTTCAAATTGCAACTTGCCTGTCAGCCAGTTTCTTAGAGTTAGGAGGGTTTGCTCCCAGGACCAGGACTGAGACACATGCAAAGGATATGATGAAATGGTTCCAGGAAAGAGGATATCCTGGTGAATCCATAGACCAAGCCTACAAAAGAGCCAAGGCATCAAATCGGTCTCAATTACTGCAAGGAACTACACATACCAATAGCAACAAAGTAGTCTGTCCTCTTACATTCTTGAACCTATCCCACGATATTATTAAGATTTTAAGGAAGAGTGGCATATCCTCTCGGTCCTCCCAGCTTTCACCAGCAGTCGCATTGCATTGGCGCATAAAAGGAACACAAATTTAGCAAATATTTTAGTCCCTTTTGCACTTTCTATGCTCAGACCTAATCTGAGGGCTATAAATGTAGCCATGCTCCATGTGTGCCCACACCTTGACCATTAAAAACGTCTTTGGCACTCCACCACTAATAAAAAGATCTTCGTTACTGACTTTTCAAACTGTGAAACAGACCATGTAATTTACATTGTAGTCTGTCTGTAACCTGACCATCTTTTCTAAGTTCAAATACAAGACATTCAGTCAAGCTGGGGGGTTCAAAATTAATGAAAATAAAATATGTTTATAATTACAATTTTAATTTTAACCCAAAATTTTAATCAGTAGGCTAGGTTTATATCTTTACTTGCAAATGTGCCAATCAAGCCTAGTACTACTCTACAGAATAGCAACATTTCCACTAAAATAATTAAAAAATTCTGGGCAACTCAACTCAAAATTGTACTTTACAATCATACATTTGAGAGTTTCTACATGCAGTTGTTTTTTTTCTGTAGACCACAATTTGTTTATGATTGAAAAGCACCTTTCAAAAATCATACTCTCTAGTACTCTGTAGATATCCTTAGAAACACTAGTATTACACAGGATCACTCCTGTTCTAAGATAACAAAGAGAATGTAACATCATAACATAGTATGTATATTCAGACGCTAAGTTGATGGAGGGAAAAGATCCACAGGAGTTAGTAGTGTTCCCTTTTTTTAAAGAAGGAAGTCGCTTAAAAAAGTGTTCCTTATAAAGGTCATATTGCATAAAACATTTCTATTAGAAAGGGCATTGAAGCCAGGAGAATCATGTCACATCCAGTTAAAACTTTCAGAGAGATTAGATAAAATGAAACGTGTGGCATGTAAGAACTCAAGCTGTAATCTCAGAGCTCATGGGCTAGCTAATTAAAATCCATGGGAGGAGATATGTAATTCCACTTGGGTTACATTATAAAGTGGGGAAGAAAATACTTTTGTCAGAAGTAAAAAAGCCTTAAACGAAAACATGTAATATATTTCATCATACTGAAATAAAATGTCAGCGAGATAATTATATTGTTGCAATTAGAATAATCCTCTGCCTCGCCTTATTCCAAAAAGGCTGGGAAAAACTTGGACAATGTGAGCCAAAGTGCAGTGCAGAAAGCCATAGGACAAAGGGGAGCCATACACACACACACTCACACTCACACTCACTCACTCACTCTCATTGGCGCACTGAGCAAAAGTGGAGATGGCTGGCACTCCTGCCTCAATGTCAGCCATCAATGTCAATGTTACTGTGCCTTGGCCTCACCACACGTTGTTACCGTGTGCTTTTAGCCTCCAACCAGCTGTGGATAGTGGAGCCTGTCAGTGCTGCTGGTGGGTGTTTCCACCCTTGCTGGCAATCTCCTTGGGGGTTGCACATGCTGGAGCTGTACTTACACTGTCAGCTAAACCTTGTACATAGGAAGATGCAATACAGAAACCCCAGAAGAAATCTGAACCTGTGAACCTCCACACACATACACGCCAGCTGTGTGTGTTGCACCACAGTGTTGCCTTATGAGGATAATAGCTCTTGTTGCTGACATGTTTCCCTTCAGCTGGTCTTTGGCACATGCTGCAATGCACACGGTACCCACAACTAAGACAAGGCTTCTGTCTGCTGCAGGCTGGTGCCACTTCCCACACCACCATCAAAACCCCACTATGCAGACATGCCCATGCACTGTTAGTGGTGGTGGTCACAGTCCCAGCATGTTAAACATGTGAGTTTGACAAGTGCCTTGAGCATAAGGGCCAGATGAGGGGGGCAGGGGCACACATGGACAGCCATATAGCCCTCCCCCCCCCCACCACCAGCTGCCCATGCAGGGTCCCCATCCCCACCTGCCACCGATACATCTCGAGGGGAGGATGGCAGCCACTGCTGCAGTATTTCCCTGGTCACCTGCATTTTCTAGCTACCTGGAGGGCTACAGCATCTGACACTATCGGCCTTTTCCCCCACAGCCTAGATCTCTGCCTGGGGTGCCAGGACCCTTGGACCACCCCATGTGGCACATTGCCTTTCTGCAGCAGTAGCAGGACTGTGTGCTGCCACTGTCACTGTGGGATCATGACGAACATCACAGATGGTTCTGCGGATGGCAGAATACCCCTTTGTGGAGAGGCTAAAAAAGTTGGGGCTCATCAACCTGGGGAAGAGACGGCTGAGGGGAAATATGATAGAGGTCTATAGATTATTGACTGGAGTAGAACAGGTAAACATAGCTTCCTTTTTTATGCCATCAGACTATAGACAGACTAGGGCACCTGCAATGCAGCTGCAGTGTAACTCATTTGGGTCTTCTAGGTGAAAATATTTTTTCAGTCACTGCGTAATCAAACCCTGCAATCCATTACTGGAGGATGTGGTAAAAGCTGTCAGTGTAGCTGGGTTTAAAAAAGTTTGGAAGGGTTCCTGGGTAATGGTCCATAAACCATTAAAGAGGACCCAAGCTATGCACTGCTTGCCCCATTACAGTTAATGGGGATCCTGTGTGTCTTTTGGGGAAACTGCTAGGTACTTGTGACCTAGATTGTGCATTGTTGGACACAGGATACTGGGCATGATGGACCTTTGTCTGACATAGTTTGGCATATTTTGTAGTCTTTTGTTCCTATGTGCCATCTAGGCAGCTGCCTGGTCCCCCCATGCACCAGCGGCCCCCACTGCATGATCTATGTGCCACCTTCTTTGCCCCCATTTGTACTATCAACATAGTGCACTTTCATACTGGGGCACTATGCTGTTGCTGCTAATGGAGCACTACTATCACTCATCTGGGCTCCCCTGTCTGTGCATCACATTGCAGACGTAAAATAGGAACTCTCTTCTCAAAAAACAACCTTTCCACCAGGTTTTGAATTGTGTTAGGGTTCCTGTCATTAAGATGCCTGCGTTAAGGGAACAAGTCTTCTTCCTGCCCACTTCCTGCCCATTGATCCCCACTCTTTGCCTGGTGCATGCCTTCTCTCCACCCACAGATACCATTAGCGTGTGCTAACGTGACTGGTACCGTTAGTGCGCGCTAAAGTGGCTCTTTGCACGCATTAAGGGGTATGTTTACTAAGTGGCGCTAACATAGCAGTGTAAGGAGGAGAATACGTTATACAGCTTGGGAAATGTGTACAGGAGGATCACCAGGATCACATGGGGAAATGGGACTTTTTGTACCTATCTATATATGGAAAGGGAATGTGCAGTGTGAAGGCCAATTGATTGTCCTGCAAGGAGACGGCTAACATCTGTACAGTTGCTGATAAGTAGTAGTGGTCTTCAGGGGATGGATTGATGACGTATGTATATAATGTATAAAAAGACAGACAGCCTTTTTGTTGGTGGAATAAACTTACATACTACTTATGTGCGAGTGTGTGTGTTTGTTCCCCTGGAATTTCAGACAGCGAAGGTAAGGTGATTCCTCGGCCCAGAGGATTAACGGACGTCCCAAGGGTAAGTGATATAAAGTGCTGGAAAAGGAAAAAACCCACGCTAACAATTTGGTGTCAGAAGTGAGGATTTCCCCATTGCACTGGGATTTTCAGACTTCCTAAATTGAAGCAGCTTTGGTAGCTGCACTGGGATTTCTAGGATTTCTAAATTGATGCTTTGGTAGCTCATCTTGGGTATGCACTTTTGTAGCGCTATGCATAACAGGGACGTCCTGCTGGGCCTGTGGTAATACCCTTTTCCTTCTCTGTGGCTTGTGTGATTGTGGGAGCTTGGCAAGACGCCCCTGCTTCGCCCCGAAGCAATAGCGCTAGTGACGGGTGCTGGCAGAAAGCAAGTGGCCTGATGTGCGCTTGTTGTGAATTAATTAGAGGATGGGGGGGTCCCAAGGTAAGGGGACCGCTCCAGAATCCGCGGGAGTGCGTGCGCAGCCAAATGTTGTGATAAGGTTTAAAACTGAAGCTAAGAAGGCATCCTATTCTTGATATGTATCAGACATATGCTGTCAGTGTGGGCCACAGGACATTTGCCAAATCTGCAGAAGTCTGTTAGCTTGTTTACTGTGAAGGTAGGACAAAGGTCATTTGCTAATCTTGCAGAAAAAGCCTTTTTAGCATAGCCTTGCAAAGGCAATATACACACATTGTATGGATTCGATGGATTGGGTCAGTAACACATTGTTGTTTGTCTGGTCCCACTCCTCGAATTCTCACTAGAAGAGTGGCTCCGGTAGGCCTCGACCAATTTGGCTTTTGTACTGCGGTAGTACCTGTCTCCCGGAATCCTGTGTCTTAGTTTATCTATGTGCCTGTAAGACGCACCCAGTCCACTGTTCCCTCTAAGCTGTGCGCGTGTGCGCGCGCACACACCTTGCCGAGCGAGTGCACATACTTTACAACAGAGCGCACAAAAATTACGGTTCTGATTCTGATAGAAAACAACACAGATGTCTTAAAATTTAAAAGTTGTGATTGTAATTACTAGAAATTTTCCGTTTCATTTAGTAATCGTCTATTTTCATTTAATTTGATTAAAATCAATGTGGTGTACATACTGTATTCTGACGTGTCAAATTTTAAAGTATATAACTCCGAGTGTCGTTATGTGGTGCACAAAAATTTAACCTTCCTTCAAAAGCTGCACAGCTGATATTTTATGCACACACAGCCTACAGAAAATTAGAGGGAACATTGCCCCAGTCTCTGGCGAGGGTAAAACCGTTGACTCAGAGTCCCGGGAATGCAAGTGACAGGTGTGTTTGTTTATTTGTCTCTCTATTCTTCCAAGCGTTTCCTGTCTTCTTTAGCTAATGGGAGGGTTCCTGGGTAAGGGGGACCGACCCACTAAACCTTTCATAAAATTTAAAACAACGAAACATCTCCCAGGGTCTGCTGTAGCTCGCTCATCCATTAATTGTGAACTAATGTGTTGGGACAGCTAGTTCTTTTCTTCTTGTCTGAGTTTGTATTGTAGCATGGAATGGATTTTCTGAGGCAATGGCTTGGGATCAGAATGTATTGTTCACTGAAGTAAGAACCTTAAAAGCAGACCATAGAGATAACAAGCCTGGCAGTGCTTTGTGTGTTTACATTACTTCTGTACTGTAAGCTACGGAAAAAAAAATGCACTTTTGTTTTGAAAAAATGTTCCTGATTTCAGTTTTGGAGGAACAACTAAGGAAAAAACCCACGCTAACAAGCAGCTGCGATGTTATCGCGTGATACGTGATGTTATCGCGCGATAATGGTGCATTACCATGCGAGAACATCACGTATTGCGCGATAACATCTCCTGTGGCAGTAAGGTGCGCAGAGGGTGGAGGAAGGCTCCCCAGAGGGCACAGTAAAGCTCCCCAGGGGCGGAGAAAAGGGGTCAATGGGCAGAGAGTGGGCGGGGAGAGGCCCCATGCACACTAACGCCGTGAAATGAAGGTCTGAAAAGTAGCACCAGTGAAAACCTCGCGCTAGAGGCACATTTGCAGGGGAGAGAGACCATTTCAGTCAGCAATGTGCAGCAAAGGCAGGGAAACCAAAAAAAGTGATAGTAGTGATACATGTGCAGCAACATCAAAGTGCCCAAGTACGAGAGGGCACTACTGTAAGGCTGCAAATGGGGGACAGGGGGCTACAGGCAGGACATGCAGTGGGGCAGCTGTGGAAAAGGGTGGGATAGGCAGATGCCTAGGTGACACATAGGAATGTAGAAGCGGAAAACCAGCAAGACAGCAACTGACCAAGGGCAAACATGGCCACGAGTGTGTGTCCCACAGTGTCCCAGGGGACAGTACCCAGCAAGTACCCCAAAGGGCACATAACATTGGCAGGCTGTGGCGGGAGGAAGCGCGGATGTCTATGTAGGAACCCCTACCCAGATCCCACACCATAGGCAGCCGCCTAAAGGCACACTGGATGGCCTGGGACTGCGCCCCACCAACACCACCAGCATAAGGGCATGTCAGCATGGTGGTGGAGGGGGCAATGGCATCTGTCCACAGCACACCAAGGCCAAGCCCTGTTCAGGTGGGTGGCCTGCAGTGCAACAGACAAGGGCTGTCTGATGAACAGTAATGGTATCCCTAGGGAATGACCTGCCTCTGTGGCAACAGTGTGGTGCAGTACACACAGCCAGTGTGTTCAGGGGCAGAAGGTCCAGGTTCAAGTCCCAGATGTGGCTCCTGCAAACCATGTCCCTATATTTTACCCAATACTAAACCGTGGTAATAAAGACAGAACCTTTATTGCAGATTAAATAAACATGCCATAAACGCCTATATTTTACCCTACAGAGCACAGACACCATAAACATGTGCAGTCCCTAGAGCAGTTTCCCAACTCCAGTCCTGGAGGGCCAAACACCATTCAGGGTGTCAGGATGTCCCCAATAAATATGCATGAGATGCATTTACATGCACCACCCCCAGTGTATGCAAAAGTATCCATGCATATTCATTAGGGACAACCCTACCCAAAACAAAACAAACCAGAATCCCTTTTAAAAGCCCATAAAGTGTGAAGATTCTGACAACAAAATGCCCCCTTATAACCTGTGATAAGGAAGCTTATCATAGCTCAGGAAGGAGCTATAGAAAAGGTGAAGTGACTCTGAACAAGCAACCTGTCAGTCCTGGTAGAAATAAGAAAACAGAATTTTTCCATAAAAGACTACCAGTCCCAGAATGCACCAGGGTTCCAACAGCCATTAGAGGAGCTGAAGTGGGGAAACGTGTGTTCAATCAAGAGGGCTATGAGGTAATCCCCAAGCACTCATCTCAAAGGGCAGGGCCTGATTCAGCACAGCTGCGCTGTGCTAGGGTGGAGTACTCATCTAGGCAGAATAAAGGTAGAGTTTATTCTACAGAGAATCATCTTCATGATCTTGGACAGCTTCATCATCTGGAGGATCATCAGAAGCAGAAGCCAGAGTGGACGGACAGAGAGGGCAGGAAACCCTTTGGAAGAAAGAAGAGAAAAGCATTTGGGAGGCCTAAAGGAGTCCAGAGCAGTACGTATACTGGGAGACATTCAAAAGGCCAGCATACACCATTGGACTGGGGAAAGCCAGAGGAATGGTGCTGCAGAGCTAGGAATCTCCAGACGGTACCTGTGAGGGAGACAGCTGCACGTGGAAGGGACCCTAAGACCCGTGCCAGAAGGTATGTGAAGAGAGATCCAGTGTCCAGGGATCTGGATTGGATGGCTGGACATAAGAACTGGACTACATACTGGCCAGGCTATTTAGAGAGGAACTCTAACAGCAATGAAAGCTCAGGTATGAACACTGATCTATGCCCTAGCTATACCCTTGAAAGACAGCAGGGAAACAAGTATTCTCCTGAAAGTGCTCCATTGAGAAATTCCTCTGTGCCAATCCATGATTTTGAACCCATGATTGTTGAAGAAGGGGGAGAGGTGGTAGATACAGGCTGTGAATACATGGATTGCTCTCTGTCTAAACTCCTTTGGTAATTTACTGTTACAAAGTACAACAACCATCACAAAGAAATACAAACTTGTTCTTTAATCTACTCAGAAAAGCTCCTGAGTAGGATTTGAGCCACGCAGTAGAAAGCAAGCCAGCTAAGGGGTTTCAGCTGGGTATCTGCTAGCAATTGAGCCTTACCTAATTGCTTGTGAGCTCTGAGGAAATCACTTCTGAGTCTATGTGTGAAGATATAAGAAGTTAACCTGAAAAGAACAGTTTTTCCCTTCTTTGTGGGTTTTGCTTGTTGTTTGATGCACTGCTAAGAAAATATTAGCTAGAGCCTACAGAAAAGACCAGTTTGTTACCAACCAGGTCTTTATTCTTTTCATTTGATTGCCTGACAAGTTCAGCTGTTGTTTTCCTGATTTTGTTTTTCTAAGTTTAACACTGAAAGCAAGTATCCTGTTTTATGTGCTACTAAGCATATCTCTGTTGGGAGAAATAACCCCATAAATAAATATCTTATTGGCTTTACACTCAAGCACAACTAATTATTGTGAACGGCCGTGTCTGGTGTGAATGGACTACATTTCCCACAATCCCTTGCAAATCATATTAATATATGCCTTTGCCAAGACTGTGAACATTCTCACCCAGGCACCCGTCTGACAAATGGCGTAGTTTTTCGGATTGCTTTTGCGCAAAGGGATTTACTTGCTAAGGATTACAACTCAAGTCTGAAGGAAAAGACAATTCAAGCGTAAAAGCTGAAAGAAAAGATTTTCCCTCAACTGCACTTTGGAGGAGAGGTGGCTGTTCCAAGTAGCTGTTCCAGGAAGAAAAGACCGTGTGCAGAGCTGGATTCATCACTGGCATAAGGTAACAAGTACCTGGGCATGTCTAGTGGTGGATGGGAGTAAGGCACAGGGGTAATTGAAAAAAAAAGTAGAAAAAACACCTGTTTGGAAGGTGGTGCACTGTGGGGGTTTTTTTTGTGTTTTCTTGCAGGGATCAAGATGGATCCAAGGGAACTAGCTGATTGAATGGCAGCCCAGTATAGCAGGCAACAGGAGCTAGCACAGCAGGCTCAGGACACTGCTATGAAAGCCTTAATGGACCAGCAGAGGCCAGTGCTTGATCTGGTGCAAGCCCTAGTTAAGCTGCAGAACCAAAGTGGACCAGATGCAAGACCAGCAGTAAATACTGGTACACCACATGTGGACAGTGTGGGACTCAATCAGGGAATTGGGGCATTTAGTTTTGGGAAGCTAACTCCAGATGATAATGTTGATGATTTTCTAGAGTCTTTTGAAAGAGTGGCACAAGCATTAGCATGGCCAGAGACCCAGTGGGCAGTAAGGCTGGCAGCCTCATTAACTGGAGAGGCGCTTGTGGCTTATAGAGCAATGCCAGCAGCCCAGGCTTTGAATTATAAGGATGTAAAGGCTGCTATTAGAGATCGCCTAGGGTTGTCTATTTCAGAGTATAGGCGAATGTTTAGAGCTACTACATTGTGTGGGTGAAACACCCAGGGCTCTGAGTCAGAGAATCAGAGGATTAGCTGTAAAATGGTTGGAGCCTGAGCAAAAGACGGTAGAAATGTTATTAGACATTATTATGCTTGAACAATTTATGTCTGCTGTGCCTAACGATTTGCACACTTTCCTTATACAGCAAAATTGCCAAAATCTTGGAGAGGCAACCATGCTAGGCAGAGAGATTCTTGGAAGCCACACAGGCTTGCCATAGAATGGGTGGCCCTCTGAAGATTGGTGCTGAGGCAAGCTGTGCTGTATCAGAAAAGAAAATAGTTAAAAATGTTTCTGAAAATAAATGTACTGTGCCAAACCAGATGACACAGTGGAGTGAAAAGAAATGTTTCAAGTGTGGAAAATGGGGACATTTAGAAAAGGGATGCCAGACACACACTAGCTTAATGGGTGTGGATTTAAAACAGCCCAAAGAAGGATTTCTTTTGATGGTTGATGTGCAAGGAATTACCACAAATGCTTTGTTAGACTCTGGGGCGGACCAGAGTATGCTGTCAAAAAGGCTTTGGAAGAGGATAGAGGCCCAAGAAGGATTTGTGCCTAGAACCCCTGAAAGCCAAGTTCACATCAGATGCATTCATGGTGCTGCAACATCCTATCCCACCTATAGGCTAAGGGTTAAGTGCCTGGGGAAACAAGAGGAAGTCCTGTTAGCAGTGGTGCCTAGGCTACCCTTTGATTTGGTTCTAGGAAGAGACTGGCCAAGATTTAAGCAGGGTCTAGTGGAAGGACTAGGAAAGAAGGAGGGAGAAGGATTAATGGTAATAGCTCCCGGGCCTTTATTTGGAAGTCCTCAGACCCCAGCTAAAAAGATGGTTAAGCGTCCAGAAGACCAAACTACCCCAAAGCAAACATTTGTCTTAAAGTACCATAGGGTCACAGAGAAGGCCCAAGCTCCTAAGCGGGCAAACCCCTCAAGCTGCTGGGTTTGACCTGTGCAGCATAGAAAATGTGACTGTACCTAGCCAAGGGAGAGCCCTGGTGGACACTGGTCTCCAAGTGGAAATACCTACTGGATGCTATGGGAGAGTAGCCCCAAGGTCCGGATTAGCCCTTAAATATTTCATCGATGTGGGTGCGGGAGTAATTGATCCCGATTACAGGGGCAATATTAAAGTTCTGTTATTTAATTTTGGACAGAATGATTATCACGTGAAGACAGGAGACAGAATTGCCCAATTGATCTGTGAGAGACTGGGTTTTCCACCTGTGGAGGAGGTCACATCCCTGGAAAATTCTGAGCGTGGAACCAAAGGCTTTGGTTCTACTGACGTCAAAGGGGCTAAAAGCCTAGCTGCCACCTGTGCCCGAGAGAGGGAGGTGAATGAAGAGGAAGATTTGGGACCCAGGTATCTGATTGTAAAGAAAAATCAGAGCCCCAAATAGGTGAGGACCTGACAGTGGTACAACAGGAAGAAATTAGGAAATTGCTTAAAGAATTCCCAGATGTGTTGCCCATGAAATAATAACTCCACCTGGGAAATTAATTCGTCAAAGGCCATATCGCTTGCCTGAAGCCAAGAGATAGGAAGTAGTGGCACAAGTCCAGGAGATGTTGGACATGGGAGTAATAGAGGAGTCAAAGAGTCCCTGGAATAGCCCCATAGTCCTGGTGCCGAAGCCTGATGGATCTTTAAGATTTTGTATTGACTTCCGGCAGGTAAACGCAATATCAGTTTTTGATGCATATCCAATGCCAAGAATTGAAGAGCTGTTGGACCAGCTGGGACAGGCTCAATACTTAACCACCCTTGATATGACAAAAGGATATTGGCAAATCCCTCTAACCAGGGTGTCGAAGCCGAAGACTGCGTTCAGCACCCCCGTTGGCCTTTTCCAGTTCAAGAGGATGCCTTTCGGACTGCATGGAGCAGCGGCTACCTGCCAAAGGATAGTGGATCAGGTACTTCGACCCCACCAAAATTATGCTTTTGCATATATGGATGATGTCATAATCCATAGTAACACCTGGGCGGAGCATCTAAAGAGGATCAGGGCAGTCTTGTGCTCCATGAAGCAAGCGGGAATCACCTTAAACCCGAAGAAATGTGCCTTTGCAAATAGGGAGGTAAAATACCTGGGTCACCTAGTGGGAAGAGGAAAAATTAAACCTCTAATGAATAAGGTAGATAGCATCAGGAATTTTCCTCCTCCAAAAACAAAGAAACAACTAAGAAGTTTCTTGGGACTTATTGGATACTACCACAGATTTATACCGCAATTTGCAGAGAAAAGTGCAATTTTCACGGATATGCTGCGGAAGAATTGTCCAAACCAGCTAAAGTGGACACCTGAAGCTGAAAAAGCATTTTCAGTCCTAAAAGGAAAATTGTGTACAGGACCGGTACTGAAAGGGGTGGACTTCAGGAAACCCTTTCTGGTTCAAACAGATGCATCGGATGTAGGGCTAGGAGCGGTTCTATCCCAGTGTCATGAAGGAGAGGAGCATCCTGTGATATACCTGAGCAGGAAGTTGTCACCGGCTGAACAAAAGTATTCCACAATAGAAAAAGAATGTTTAGCTATAAAGTGGTCAGTGGAGGCGTTAAGGTTTTACCTTACAGGGAGAAAGTTCCAGTTGGTCACAGACCATGCCCCACTTAAGTGGTTGCAGCAAATGAAGAACCACAATGCCAGGTTGACACGCTGGTAAATGGCCTTAGAGGCATTTGATTTTCAAGTGGAACATCGTGCTGGGAAGTTACACAAGAATGCGGATGCCCTTTCCCGTATTACGGACTGTAGAGAAGAAGTTTCACCAGTTAAACCAGTCCGTAATAACTTAAGCAGGGGGGTATGTGATAAGGAAGCTTATCATAACTCAGGAAGGAGCTATAGAAAAGGTGAAGTGACTCTGAACAAGCAACCTGTCAGTCCTGGTAGAAATAAGAAAACAGAATTTTTTCATAAAAGACTACCAGTCCCAGAATGCACTAGGGTTCCAACAGCCATTAGAGGAGCTGAAGTGGGGAAACGTGTGTTCAATCAAGAGGGCTATGAGGTAATCCCCAAGCACTCATCTCAAAGGGCAGGGCCTGATTCAGCACAGCTGCGCTGTGCTAGGGTGGAGCACTCATCTAGGCAGAATAAAGGTAGAGTTTATTCTACAGAGAATCATCTTCATGATCTTGGACAGCTTCATCATCTGGAGGATCATCAGAAGCAGAAGCCAGAGCGGACAGACAGAGAGGGCAAGAAACCCTTTGGAAGAAAGAAGAGAAAAGCATTTGGGAGGTCTAAAGGAGTCCAGAGCAGTACGTATACTGGGAGACATTCAAAAGGCCAGCATACACCATTGGACTGGGGAAAGCCAGAGGAATGGTGCTGCAGAGCTATGAATCTCCAGACGGTACCTGTGAGGGAGACGGCTGCACGTGGAAGGGACCCTAAGACCCGTGCCAGAAGGAATGTGAAGAGAGATCCAGTGTCCAGGGATCTGGATTGGAAGGCTGGACATAAGAACTGGACTACATACTGGCCAGGCTATTTAGAGAGGAACTCTAACAGCAATGGAAGCTCAGGTATGAACACTGTATTCTCCTGAAAGTGCTCCATTGAGAAATTCCTCTGTGCCAATCCATGATTTTGAACCCATGATTGTTGAAGAAGGTGGAGAGGTGGTAGATATAGGCTGTGAATACATGGATTGCTCTCTGTCTAAACTCCTTTGGTAATTTACTGTTACAAAGTACAACAACCATCACAAAGAAATACAAACTTGTTCTTTAATCTACTCAGAAAAGCTCCTGAGTAGGATTTGAGCCACACAGTAGAAAGCAAGCCAGCTAAGGGGTTTCAGCTGGGTAACTGCTAGCAATTGAGCCTTACCTAATTGCTTGTGAGCTCTGAGGGAATCACTTCTGAGTCTATGTGTGAAGATATAAGAAGTTAACCTGAAAAGAACAGTTTTTCCCTTCTTTGTGGGTTTTGCTTGTTGTTTGATGCACTGCTAAGAAAATATTAGCTAGAGCCTACAGAAAAGACCAGTTTGTTACCAACCAGGTCTTTATTCTTTTCATTTGATTGCCTGACAAGTTCAGCTGTTGTTTTCCTGATTTTGTTTTTCTAAGTTTAACACTGAAAGCAAGTATCCTGTTTTATGTGCTACTAAGCATATCTGTATTGGGAGAAATAACCCCATAAATAAATATCTTATTGGCTTTACACTCAAGCACAACTAATTATTGTGAACGGCTGTGTCTGGTGTGAATGGACTACATTTCCCACAATCCCTTGCAAATCATATTAATATATGCCTTTGCCAAGACTGTGAACATTCTCACCCAGGCACCCGTCTGACAAACCTTCTATATATCTTTTGTCGGAGCCAGTCGGCACAGTGTAAAGAGGTTCTCACTACACCACTGCGACCTCTCCTTTTAATCAGAAAACTTTAAATTAACGAATTTTCCCATAGGTTTTGCCAGAGTATTAACTTAGCTTTGTTGATGCTTTCATTGAAAAAGCCAAAAACAGCTTGAAAAGCGCTTGCCAGGTCCACCGAATTGACGACGTGCCACACGTTTCGGGTTAGTCCAAATCATTCCATAACCCTGCTTCAGGTCCATTCATTGCTGGCAAAGAGCAAAACTTCAATGTAAAAAGAATGGGAACATCTCCAATCCTATAACCTTCGGCTTCCAATGTCATTTAAAACAAAAGACTGCTGACCACCAATCAAAGCGCTCAAACACCTTAGCCAATAGATGAATCCCACTAAACAGGGAAGTCTCCATTGGACAGCGGTGTAAAAGAGCTTTTAGTTGTAATTTAAATGATAGTGTACCAATCGATCTGCTGATTTAAACCTCTAGGGGATACGGAGTTCAGTAGAAAAATCCACCGCTGCTCACGTAGTTGTAGTTGTTGTAGTAGTTACGGACGGGCACCCTTTCAGCACCTATAGTTGAGCATTGTTTGAAGTATCATCATGATTTTAGCTCACTACGGTGGCGTGTGCTGGATTTTGTGCCTTTGGATCCGAGAGGAGGGGATCGTGAGCAACAACTACAACTACGTGAGCAGCAGTGGATTTTTCTACTGAACTCGGTATCCTCTAGAGGTTTAAATCAGCAGATCGATTGGTACACTATCATTTAAATTACAACTAAAGGCTCTTTTACACTGCTATCCAATGGAGGCTTCCCTGTTAAACATGATTTATTGTCAGAGATACATCATAGCAACCTTTCTGATATCTGTGGAGTGTGTTTCAGATTGTGCTTCTGACAGTGTATACCACCCTGGGGAGTGACCCCAACAGTATTGCGTACCATGGCAATGCCCGCACTGTGCCCAGGACTGGTGTGGCGGCCAAGGCTGCCACAAACCTCTATAGTTGCACAAAGCTGGCATAAGTGTGGGAGTGTGTGTATCTCTATCCAGTGTGTTGTGGCTGCCTACACCTTACTGAGCCCACACTGCTTGCACTGTTTCCAGTGTTAGCCTGCCAATATGCATAATGAGGGGCAAGTACTGTGGGTATGGCCCGGACAGGGTGGTCTGGGCAGGATGCATCTGCACAGGGCATAGGGAAATGGCTGGGACATTGTAGTGCTCGACCCTCACCTGCATGGACAGGGTGGCCACAGCATGTCATGCTGGGAGGTCACTCTCACCCTGACTGAGCAGTGGTCTCAGCATGGCTAGGTTCCCCCATAATGCTGTACACCATTTTTCTCAAGTGATATTTATCTTTTCTGGGGCCCAGTCACTGATATACCTGCTTGGCGTGTCTGCTCACATCACATTTTTGGGTGCGCACAGTTCCTCCACGAACATGCACTATGTACTAGCTAGCAGACTGTCTGCATTTAGCATGTGTATGGTTGGGGCACCTTGCAGGGTGCAGTGGGTGGAGGCTGACTGTGCTCTGTGCTGGGGAATGTCAGATAGTGGTGGGGGGCAGCTGAGCTTTTCCAGCGTTCTGCCTATCTGCCATTGCCTTATGTGATGTGTACAGATCTGCACTGACTGCCCTGTAGGGCGCCTGTTCCCCAGCAGGACTGGGGTTGATGGTCCCCTCTACTGCCACCATTGCAGAGGTGTAGAATGTGGATTTGTTGCTTGGAGATCCTGTCCCACACCCTGGGCCACAGAGGGTGGTTGGGTGGCACTACATAGTCCGCTGTTGGGTCCAAACACCCCCCCTTACCTATAACATGTGACCAGGGCACCCACACAGAATATACACTATTCTGGGTACATCATAGTCCACTAGGGCTAGATGTGACTGGGAAATACAGATAGACACATGTGTATCCTGGGGGGGGGGTGGGGGGGGGTGTCGGCAAGCACACACTGGCACTGATGAGGACCTTAACGCCTCCACTGACCACTTAATAGCTAAACATTCTTTTTCTATTGTGGAATACTTTTGTTCAGCCGGTGACAACTTCCTGCTCAGGTACATCACAGGATGCTCCTCCCCTTTATGACACTGGGATAGAACCGCTCCTAGCCCTACATCCGATGCATCTGTTTGAACCAGAAAGGGTTTCTTGAAGTCCACCCCTTTCAGTACCGGTCCTGTACAGAATTTTCCTTTTAGGACTGAAAAAGCTTTTTCAGCTTCAGGTGTCCACTTTAGCTGGTTTGGACAATTCTTCCGCAGCATATCCGTGAAAATTGCACTTTTCTCTGCAAATTGTGGTATAAATCTGCGGTAGTATCCAATAAGTCCCAAGAAACCTCTTAGTTGTTTCTTTGTTGTTGGAGGGGGAAAATTCCTGATGCTATCTACTTTACTCATTAGAGGTTTAATTTTTCCTCTTCCCACTAGGTGGCCCAGGTATATTACCTCCCTATTTAAAGTGATTCCCGCTTGCTTCATGGAGCACAAGACTGCCCTGATCCTCTTTAGATGCTCCGCCCAGGTGTTACTATGGATTATGACATCATCCATATATGCAAAAGCATAATTTTGGTGGGGTCGAAGTACCTGATCCACTAACCTTTGGCAGGTAGCTGCTGCTCCATGCAGTCCGAAAGGCATCCTCTTGAACTGGAAAAGGTCAACGGGGGTGCTGAACGCAGTCTTCGGCTTCGACTCCCTGGTTAGAGGTATTTGCCAATATCCTTTTGCCATATCAAGGGTGGTTAAGTATTGAGCCTGTCCCAGCTGGTCCAACAGCTCTTCAATTCTTGGCATTGGATATGCATCAAAAACTGATATTGCGTTTACCTGCCGGAAGTCAATACAAAATCTTAAAGATCCATCAGGCTTCAGCACCAGGACTATGGGGCTATTCCAGGGACTCTTTGACTCCTCTATTACTCCCATGTCCAACATCTCCTGGACTTGTGCCACTATTTCCTGTCTCTTGGCTTCAGGCAAGCGGTATGGCCTTTGACGAACTAATTTCCCAGGTGGAGTTATTATTTCATGGGCAACCAAATGTGTCTCCCCAGGTATGGGTGTCAACACATCTGGGAATTCTTTAAGCAATTTCCTAATTTCTTCCTGTTGTACCACTGTCAGGTCCTCACCTATTTGGGGCTCTGATTTCTCTTTACAATCAGATACCTGGGGGTCCCAAATCTTCCTCTTCATTCACCTCCCTCTCTCGGGCACAGGTGGCAGCTAGGCTTTTAACCCCTTTGACGTCAGTAGAACCAAAGCCTTTGGTTCCACGCTCAGAATTTTCCAGGGATGTGACCTCCTCCACAGGTGGAAAACCCAGCCTCTCACAGATCAATTGGGCAATTCTGTCTCCTGTCTTCACGTGATAATCATTCTGTCCAAAGTTAAATAACAGAACTTTAATATTGCCCCTGTAATCGGGATCAATTACTCCCGCACCCACATCGATGAAATATTTAAGGGCTAATCCGAACCTTGGGGCTACTCTCCCATAGCATCCAATAGGTATTTCCACTTGGAGACCAGTGTCCACCAGGGCTCTCCCTTGGCTAGGTACAGTCACATTTTCTATGCTGCACAGGTCAAACCCAGCAGCTTGAGGGGTTGCCCGCTTAGGAGCTTGGGCCTTCTCTGTGACCCTATGGTACTTTAGGACGAATGTCTGCTTTGGGGTAGCTTGGTCTTCTGGACGCTTAACCATCTTTTTAGCTGGGGTCTGAGGACTTCCAAATAAAGGCCCGGGAGCTATTACCATTAAACCTTCTCCCTCCTTCTTTCCTAGTCCTTCCACTAGACCCTGCTTAAATCTTGGCCAGTCTCTTCCTAGAACCAAATCAAAGGGTAGCCTAGGCACCACTGCTAACAGGACTTCCTCTTGTTCCCCCAGGCACTTAACCTTTAGCCTATAGGTGGGATATGATGTTGCAGCACCATGAATGCATCTGATGTGAACTTGGCTTTCAGGGGTTCTAGGCACAAAACCTTCTTGGGCCTCTATTCTCTTCCAAAGCCTTTTTGACATCATACTCTGGTCTGCCCCAGAGTCTAACAAAGCATTTGTGGTAATTCCTTGCACATCAACCATCAAAAGAAATCCTTCTTTGGGCTGTTTTAAATCCACACCCATTAAGCTAGTGTGTGTCTGGCATCCCTTTTCTAAATGTCCCCATTTTCCACATTTGAAACATTTCTTTCTGCTCCACTGTGTCATCTGGTTTGATACAGTACATTCATTTTCAGAAACATTTTTAATTATTTTCTTTTCTGATACAGCACATCTTGCCTCAGCACAAATCTTCAGAGGGCCAGCCATTCTTTGGCAAGCCTGCGTGGCTTCCAAGAATCTCTCTGCTAGCATGGTTGCCTCTCCAAGATTTTGGCAATTTTGCTGTATAAGGAAAGTGTGCAAATCTTTAGGCACCGCAGACATAAATTGTTCAAGCATAATAATGTCTAATAACATTTCTACCGTCTTTTGCTCAGGCTCCAACCATTTTACAGCTAATCCTCTGATTCTCTGACTCAGAGCCCTAGGTGTTTCACCCACTCTCAATGTAGTAGCTCTAAACATTCGCCTATACTCTGAAATAGACAACCCTAGGCGATCTCTAATAGCAGCCTTTACATAATTCAAAGCCTGGGCTGCTGGCATTGCTCTGTAAGCTGCAAGCGCCTCTCCAGTTAATGAGGCTGCCAGCCTTACTGCCCACTGGGTCTCTGGCCATGCTAATGCTTGTGCCACTCTTTCAAAAGACTCTAGAAAATCATCAACATTATCATCTGGAGTTAGCTTCCCAAAACTAAATGCCCCAATTCCCTGATTGAGTCCCACACTGTCCACATGTGGTGTGCCAGTATTTACTGCTGGTCTTGCATCTGTTCCACTTTGGTTCTGCAGCTTAACTAGGGCTTGCACCAGATCAAGCACTGGCCTCTGCTGGTCCATTAAGGCTTTCATAGCAGTGTCCTGAGCTTGCTGCGATAGCTCCTGTTGCCTGCTAAACTGGGCTGCCATCCAATCAGCTAGTTCCCTTGGATCCATCTTGATCCCTGCAAGAAACAAAGAAAAAAAACCCAAAGTGCACCACCTTCCAAACAGGTATTTTTTTTCTACTTTTTTCTTTTTCAATTACCCCTGTGCCTTACTCCCATCCACCACTAGACATGCCCAGGTACTTGTTACCTTATGCCAGTGATGAATCCAGCTCTGCACAGGGTCTTTTCCTCCTGGGACAGCTACCGAGAACATCCACTTCTCCTCCAAAGTGCAGTTGAGGGAAAATCTTTTTTTTTCCAGCTTTAAACTTGAACTTTAGTTGTAATCCTCAGCAAGTAAATCCCTTTGCGCAAAAGCAATCCGAAAAACTACGCCATTTGTCAGACTGCTGCCTGGGTGAGAATGTTCACAGTCTTGGCAAGTGCATATATCAATATGATTTGCAAGGGATTGTGGGCAATGCAGTTCATTCACACCAGACACAGCTGCTCACAATAATTAGTTGTGCTTGAGGGTAAAGCCAATAAGATATTTATTTATGGGGTTATTTCTCCCAACACAGATATGCTTGGTAGCCCATAAATCAGGTTACTTGCTTTCAGTGTTAAACTTGGAAAAACAAAAACAGGAAAACAACATTTGAACTTGTCAGGCAATCAAAGCAAAAGAAATAAGACCTGGTTGGTAACAAACTGGTCTTTTCTGTAGGCTTTAGCTAATATTTTCTTAGCAGTGTATCAAACAACAAACAAAAATCCACAAAGAAAGGAAAAACTGTTATTTTCAGGTTAACTTCTTATATCTTCACACATAGATTCAGAAGTGATTCCCTCAGAGCTCACAAGCAATTAGGTAAGGCTCAATTGCTAGCAGTTACCCAGCTGAAACCCCTTAGCTGGCTTGCTTTCTACTGCGTGGCTAAAAATCCTACTCAGGAGCTTTTCTGAGTAGATTAAAGAACAAGTTTGTATTTCTTTGTGATGGTTGTTGTATTTTATAACAGAAAATTACCAAAGGAGTTTAGACAGAGAGCAATCCATGTAAACACATCCTTCATCTGCAATCACTCCCCCTTCTTCAACAATCATGGGTTCAATATCCTGGATTGGCACAGATGAATTTCTCAATGGAGCACTTTCAGGAGAATACTTGTTTCCCTGCTGTCTTTCAAGGTTATAGCTAGGGCATAGATCAGTGTTCATACCTGAGCTCCCATTGCTGTTAGAGTTCCTCTCTATATAGCCTGGCCAGTATGTAGTCCAGTTCCTATGTCCAGCCTTCCAATCCAGATCCCTGGACACTGGATCTCTCTTCACATACCTTCTGGCACGGGTCTTAGGGTCCCTTCCACGTGCAGCCGTCTCCCTCACAGGTACCGTCTGGAGATTCCTAGCTCTGCAGCACCATTCCTCTGGCTTTCCCCAGTCCAATGGTGTATGCTGGCCCTTGGAATGCCTCCCAGTATACGGACTGCTCCAGACTCCTCTAGACCTCTCAAAGGCTTTTCTCTTCTTTCTTCCAAAGGGTTTCTTGCCCTCTCTGTCCGTCCGGTTTGGCTTCTGCTTCTGATGATCCTCCAGATGAAACTGAGGATATCCAAGTTGATCATGAAGATGATGAGGATCCTGAGGATAATTCTCTGTAGAATAAACTCTACCTTTATTCTGCTTAGATGAGTGCTCCTCCCTAACACAGCGCAGCTGTGCTGAATCAGGCCCTGCCCTTTGAGATGAGTGCTTAGGGATTACCTCATAGCCCTCCTGATTGAACACACGTTTCCCCACTTCAGCTACTCTAATGGCTGTTGGAAACCTGGTGCATTCTGGGACTGGTAGTCTTTTATGGGAAAATTCTGTTTTCTTATTTCTACCAGAACTGACAGGTTGCTTGTTCAGAGTCACTTCACCTTTTCTATAGCTCCTTCCTGAGCTATGATAAGCTTCCTTAGCACACTAGCCATGCTGTGGTCACTGCACAGTCAGGGTGAGAGTGATCTCTCAGCAGGACATACTGAGGTCACCCTGTCTGTGTAGGTGGTGACCGGGCATTAAAATGTCCCAGTCAGTGCCCTATGCCCTGTGCAGATGCACCCTGGCCAGGCCACCCTGTCCGGCCTATACCCATGGTACCTTGCTCCTCATTATGCACATTGGCAGCCCAATACTGGCAACATTGCTGGCAGTGTGGGCTGTGGAAGGTGTTTGCAGCCACCACACACTGGATAGACAGACAGCCACCCCCATACCTATGCCAGCATTGTGCTACTATAGAGGTGTTCAGCAGCCATACCCACCACACCAGTCCTGGGCACAGTACAGGCATGGATATGGTACGCAATACTGTTGGGGGTCACTCCCCAGGGTGGTAAACACTATCAGAGACCAGACCTGCAGCACACACCGCAGACATCAGAATGATTGTTATGGTGGAGCTCAATGAGCAAAATGTGCTTAACGTAGGAATTGATATCTGCCAGTTATCATAGGAAATGTTTGAAAGCTGTGTACCATATACCCAGGTGTAGGGTGGCATTGCTAAGGTATGCAACTGCTAGTATTGGGAGATACAGGCAGGGCCCAATGTCCTGCCTCTCCAGGAGGCATTGGCCAATGGGGCCTGTGGGTGTGTGTGTGGGTGTGTCTGGCCCTGTTGGCTGCTGCTTTACGGCAGAGTTTCCCAACTCCAGTCCTGGTGTTCCAAACACTGTTCGGGTTTTCATGCTGTCCCTCATAAATATGCATGAGCTACATCTGCATACCATGGGGGTGGTGCATCGATATGCAGCACAGGCATCTTTATTAGAGGCGGCATGGAACCTGAATGGTGTGGGGCCCTCCAGGACTGCATTTGGGAGACTCTGCTCTAGGTAATGCGCCTGTTTATGGTGTCTGTGTTTGGTGTGGTAAAATATAGGCGTATTAACCATGCGTATGTTCTCAGCAATAAAGGGTTGTCCTTACTATCACGGTTTAGTTGTGGGAAAAATATGTGGACAGGATTGGCAGTAGCCCCAGCTGGGATTTGAACCTGTGACCCTCTGGTTTTACAGGCACTGGCTGTGTCTGTTGCACCACACTGTGGCCACAGAGACAGTGCAGTCCCTGGAGATAGGAAAACTGGCCTGACGAGTCAGAAACCCTGCTCTGCACCATTTTACTGTGGGCTCATTTACCTTGTATGGAGACAAAAGTGCAAATATACCTCAAAAAAGACCTCGCCAAAAGGGGCAAACACCCATAACCATGCTGGCAGGGGCGGCCCAAGGGGGGTGCGGGGCCATGTGCGGAGACTCGGTGGGGGGCCTCATTTGCATAAGTTTTCTTATTTGCATAAATATTTGCATAATGTTACCATTCACTAACTTTTAGTAAACATGTCTCTTAATGAGTGTATGGATAAAGAAAGACTAAAAGATTTCTACATTACTATAATCCAGTGCCAACCGCCAGGCACATTAGGAACTACTACAAACGCTGCCCATTTAGAACCCATAGCAAACCCGCTGTATCCTGACAGCATTACCAGGACTCACAAAGCACCAGACCCTACCTATCAAAAGGAAACACTGCAAATATTAAACCAGTACATTTCAGAGAATACTGGGGAAAGAGAACAAGTGGCAATGTCAAATAGGAATTACATAAACAGAATACCTCAGCTCAGTTACACATGCAGAACATAGACCATCACCAAACAAGGAATCGCAATTTAGAAACAGGAAGGCAATAATTAAACTGGGAACCCCAAAAGCCAAACTTGGAATGTACAACAACACTGTAGAAATAAAACTATAAATCAATTTCCTCTTGTACCAAACAAAGCGCAGACGTTAATGATGCACATTTCCAGTTAATAAATTCAAAATAAAGAGATATCTTTCTACCTTTTGTGCATTTTTTTTCAGTTGCAATTGCTCCAGCCACTTTCTTCTGGTTTCTTCATGTTTTCTGCTAACTCTCCATCATCTGCTGTCCATTTGTCCTTTCTTCTCTCTTCTAGTTTTCTTTCCATCCTCTCTCTCTACATCTGCTTTAACATACTAATCTTTCTCCTTTTGCTCTTTCCTCATTCTTATTTCATCCACACAAATTTTACCCCTCCATCCTCAATCCCCACTTACTCTCCCAATACCCGGCCAATTGTAGATTTTTCATCCCTCCCACACAAAATATTTTTCCCCTCTCCATTTTACTCTCCCAGCCCCATCCCATTCTAATCCTCCCCCAACATCAGCTCCCTTCTAGTTCCAGTCTCACCCAGCATCCATTCCCTTCTAGTCCCTGCATCAGCCCATTTCCAGTCCTAGCCCCCCATCAACCCATTTCCAGTCCTAGCTCCCCCGTCCATTTTCAGTCTGGGTCCGGTCATCAGCTCATTTCCAATCCTAGCCCCCCATCAGCCATTTCTAGTCATTTCCTAGCCCCACCATCAGCCCATGTCAAATCCTAGCTCCCAGCCACTCAGCCCAATTCCAGTCCAAGCCCCCCCATGAGCCTACTTCCAGTTCTAGCCCCTCCATGAGTCCATTTCAATTCAAGCCCCCACCACAGCCCATTTCCAATCTTAGCCCCCCCCAACAGCCCATTTCCAGTCCTATCCTAGCTGCTCCATCAGCCCATTTTCAGTCCTAGCTCCCTTCCCTCACAGCCCATTTCCATTCCAAGCTCCCTCCCCATCAGCTATTTGCAGTTCAAGCCTCCCCGTCCACTCAGTCCATTTCCAGTCATAGCAATCCCCCAACCCATTACCAGTCCTAGCCCCCCATCAACCCATTTTCAGTTTAAGCCCCCCCTATAACCCATTACCAGTCCTAACCCCCCCCATCAGCCCACTTCCAGTCTTAACCCCATCAGCCCATTTCCAGTCAGCCCCCCATAGCCCATTGCCAGTCCTAACCCCCCCATCAGCCCACAGCCCATTCCCAGTCCTAACCACATCAGCCCACCTCAAGTCCTAACCCCTCCCCATCAGCCCATTTCCTGTCCTAGCGCCCCCATAGCCCATTAGCAGTCCTAACCCCCCCATAGCCCATTAGCAATCCTAACCCCCCATCACCCTATTTCCAGACAGCCCCCATCAGCCCACAGCCCATTACCAGTCTTAACCCCCCCTAGCCCATTTCCAGTCCTAACCCCCCCCGCCCATTTCCAGTCCTAACCCCCCAACCCCATTTCCAGTCAGCCTCCATCAGCCCCAGCCCATTAGCAGTCTTAACCCCCCCTAGTCCATTTCCAGTCCTAACCCCCCCCCCAGCCCATTTCCAGTCCTAACCCCCCCTAGCCCATTTCCAGTCCTAACCCCCCCTCACCCCCTTTCCAGTCAGCCTCCATCAGCCCCAGCCCATTAGCAGTCCTAACCCCCCCAGCCCATTTCCAGTCCTAACCCCCCCAACCCAGCCCATTTCCAGTCCTAACCCCCCCCACCCCATTTCCAGTCAGCCTCCATCCGCCCCAGCCCATTAGCAGTCTTAACCCCCCCCCAGTCCATTTCCAGTCCTAACCCCCCCCCCAGCCCATTTCCTGTCCTAACCCCCCCTAGCCCATTTCCAGTCCTAACCCCCCCCTCACCCCATTTCCAGTCAGCCTCCATCAGCCCCAGCCCATTAGCAGTCCTAACCCCCCAGCCCATTTCCAGTCCTAACCCCCCCCCCCCTAGCACATTTCCAGTCCTAACCCCCCCAGCACATTTCCAGTCCTACCCCCCCCCCAAGCACATTTCCAGTCCTAACCCCCCCCAGCCCATTTCCAGTCCTAACCCCCCCCCACCCCATTTCCAGTCAGCCTCCATCAGCCCCAGCCCATTAGCAGTCCTAACCCCCCCCTAGCCCATTTCCAGTCCTAACCCCCCCCCACCCAGCACATTTCCAGTCCTAACCCCCCCCAGCACATTTCCAGTCCTAACCCCCCCCCAGCACATTTCCAGACAGCCTCCATCAGCCCCCCAGCCCATTACCAGTCTTAACCCCCCCCCCCCCCTTCCCTTCCCTTCCCTTCCCTTCCCTTCACTTCTGGCAAATTAAAAAAAAACAAAAACACCTGGCTCTAGCTGCTGCCGCTGCCGCGTCCGTCGCAGCAGCGGCAGAATGGAGTGTCCCGGGGGGGCCCCCTCTCCTCGTTGAGCCCTCTGCAAGAGCTTTCAGATTCGCGAAGGGAGACTGCTCCCTCGCGTCTCTGTAAAGCCCGCAGGGGCTAATGGGAAATTTCCCATCTGCCCCTTTAGACGCGAGGGGCTGATGGGAAATTTCCCATTAGCCCCTGCGGGCTTTACAGAGACGCGAGGGAGCACTCCCTTCGCGAATCTGAAAGCCCTTGCAGAGGGCTCAACGAGGAGAGGGGGCCCCGCGGGACACTCCATTCTGCCGCTGCTGCGACGGACGCGGCAGCGGCAGCAGCCAGAGACAGTTTTTTTTTTTAAATGTAATTTTAAAAAAAAAAGCAGAATGTTCTTTGCGCGGGGCCCCCTGAAACGCGGGGCCCTGTGCAAAAAACATTCTTGCTCAATGGACGGGCCGGCCCTGCATGCTGGGCAACAATGATATCATTGGGCAACATTAAAAAAGACTCCCAGGAAAGCTCCAATAAAATGAAATGATTTTTGAAAGGGTCTACGGGGCATAGACACTTCCAAAAATCATATCTTTTTTTTGGAGCTTTCCTGGGAGTGTTTTTTATTGTTGCCCAGCTGCATTTTGCTTTTTACAATTTTTCCTGTGGTCATTTTAAAGTTTTATTTGCAATTTTGTTCTGTGCACATGTATCACACTGCTCACGTTTTGTAGGTTTCCCCGGTTTTGCTGTACATTGCTGACGGAAATGGTTTCTCTTCCCTTTCATATGCCTTTAATGACAGGTTTTCATTCGCGTTGGAATTGAGCTCTGAAATTCAGCGCATTAGTTTGAGGGGAGCCTCTCCCCGCCCACTCTCCACCCATTGACCCCTTCTCTCTGCCCACTCTCCACCTTCTGCGCTGTTTTAACGCGCCGCGGGGGTTTACGATCGTTAACTGCGGTTAACGCGTGTAACGTACGGTTAACGATCGTTCACACGTCAGAACGCACGTTATGACGTGCGAACGATCGTTAACTGTACGTAACGCGCGTTATTCACGATTACCGCAGTTTAGTAAACATACCCCTAAGATGGTTTTGTAAACATACCCCTAATTGGTTTTATCAGGACTGTATCTCTCTCCCCTTTTATCTGCCGTGGATTCCCCCTCTTCCCCTCATTTTTAACACAGTTTCATGATATTATTTATTGGGATATTAATTATTAATTTATTTATTGTATTCTTAAATAGGTTTTTATGTTTTTCTGCCATATTTGATTCCCCATCTGGTTATTAACGTTTTAATTGTGGCCATATAGTTTGGTGATATCATTTGCAAGGTAGTTTGCACACACAACCCTTCTCAAAGCCCAGTTGTTCAACCTATGGTGATCGTGGATCTCATACTAAGAAGGTAGTTTTATCAAATTATTTTGGGCTATTCCCCATGGTGATTCCCAGATTAATTAATTTGTTTTTTTCAATGGACTATGTTTCTCTCCTTTATATCCCCCGTGAATTCCATTTCTTCCCCTCATTTTTAACAGTGTTTCATGTTTTTATTCATTTGTACATTATTTATATATTGTTTTCTTTAATTAGATTTTTTGCCTTTTGTTTTTTGCTACAACTGACCCCCTATCTGGTTTTTAATGCTTTGCATACATATCTCTTTTCAAAGCCTGATTGTTTAGCCTTATGGTAACTGTGAGTCTCCTACTAAGAAAATAGTTTTATCATAGTAATTTAGGCTATCCCTTGTGGTGCATATACTGTATTACAATCGAGGGGTTATTAAGACCTTGTAACCATGTATTAGGTGCTTTATGGGGGATACTTTTTTATTAAGGATTGGGAGCGTTTGTTAAAAACTCTGGGGTTTAGTGTTTTATATTTAATCATATAATTTGGCAGTTTTCACTGTGGATTTGTAATTTATTGGGGGGGGTTTATTATAAATATCTCATTTATTTACCATTCATTTACTGCTCAATGTGGAGGGTTTTGACAAGACTGTATTTATTGTCAACATGAAAAATCTGGTTTCTGTTTGCTCCGAAATGGCCCGATGTTGGCAGATTCAATGGAATGTTTTTAATTTTACATGTGAACATATTGGTAATATATTTCTTTCATATTATACAATCTCTTTTATGATAGTATGCAATCCTTGTTTTATATTGACAGGTCTGTTTTATACGATAGTTGAAACTTCTTTTCTTGGATCTATGTTTATATGTTCCTCGATACATGCATACACTATATATTTTTGGGGGGTTTTATATACTATATGAAAGAACTTTTAAAACTTTTCAAGAAAATTAGAGTGTTGCAGTATTGGGTAATGTCCCGGTCTGTCTGTTCCTTGTCTTTCTCTCTTTAGTTCCTTTTCAGTTCGCTAATTGATTACTCTTCATCTTTGCACCCTTAGATTCTGCTTTCTTCCTTATTTATTGCTGATTTGTATATGTTGGCTTTTATCTTCACTTTTATTGGTTCTTGTTCAGTACCATTAATAGTTTTAGTATATATGTTTTATGTCATTTAATTCAGAATGGCTATTCTACAGCTGTCATATGTTTATTTATGATGTATGATATTTTTAATCAATGAGATTATAATTTCTGTTTTTCTGTTATTTATGTTTATGTTATGATTATTTGTTATAGTGCCATCACACCCCCGAGGAAGGCAAGAGTCGAAACACGGCCTGTATTGGCTGTGGCTACACTGTACCCCTCAATAAAATTTCTGAATGTGTTCTGGTCTTTGGTTGTCTCACTTCTTGGTATCTGCATGAAACCATGTGGGCCATACACATGGTGTTCCAGAGGATGCGGCAGGCAGTGCGTATCTGTCAGCAAGCAGTAGCCCAGCACCCAAGACGCAGGTACCGTGTCCAATGTGGCCCAGTGTGAGCTACCTGCAAGTGATGCAGGAGGAGGTCTACCAGAGATACAGACTGGATGGAGCAACGATAACAGAGTTGTACAGCTTACTCAGTGTGGACCTGGAGCCCTCCACTTCCAGAAGCCAGGCCTTGCCAGTGACTATGATGGTGACCACTGCCCTGGGATATATGGTAACTGGCAGCTTCCAGCATGTGATAGGGGTGACTGTTGAAATCTCACAGTCCACTGCCAGCCATGCATAACTGCACTCACCAGGGCTCTGCTGTGGAGGATGCACCACCTCATAGCTTTCCCCTGGACACAGCAGATGCAGCAAGAGACCATGCAGACATTCTACAATGTTGTTGGATTCCCACCAATGCTTGGATATATAGACTGCACCTACATTGAACTGCAGGCACCACAGGTGGGGCAGAGGCCATACCGGAACAGGCATGGTTACACATCAATGAACATGCAGGTCATTGTGGATGTCAACATGACCTTTACTGATGCATGTGCCCAGTGTCCTGCCATGATACATTTGCCTTGCCCAGTCCAGCCTGGGACAGACAGCAGTCAGGGGTTAGCTTGGAGATGTAAAGCTGCTAGCTGAGTGTGCACATATATGAGCCCCAGGACAAGCCCAGAACAAATGGTTGCTGTAGTATGATGTTATGTGTAATGCAAACAGGTGGGGCTATATGTATTACATACGTATTGTGACACATGATGACCATTGCGTGCACATGCACGGGCTGGCACCATGTAGTGCAGCCATATGGCAGTAGTCTGTGTAGGGCACAACCATATCTGCCCCCATCCCAGCCAGCAAACCCCCCAACCACATCTCTGTGCCATGCTCCTCTGTCCCCCTTTCCAACAGGCTAGCCTATTTACTCTCCATTTTGGCACACAAGATGAATACAATACTTCTGATACAACTCCACCATCCTCTTAGAACTCACCAAGAGCATTACTACTCTACTTCACATCCAGAGCTGTATATAGTTCTTGTTAAGATTTCTGCACCAATAAGCTTTGTCAATTATGTTTATGTATATAGTTCAATGTATTCTGTGTATATAGTTTTACAATGTTTCATGTAACTGAGTATGTACCTGTTTTTGTACTATTCAAATTGTTGTTAATCGTAAACTGCGGTATAGAATTTTTTAATAAATAAATAATAATGCCACCATCCCCAAATGCCTAGCTGCCACACAAGCCATATGTTGGTGTCCCTGAATGTTACATATTGCACTCCATCCTGCTAGTAGATGATGTTTTGTATGCTGTCTGTAATAGCCCATAACCACACATGTCATATTCTCATGTGCACATTGCCCCCACAGGTGACTGTGGATATCCCGTGAGGACCTGGCTACTGACTCCTGTGAGACACTCCATGAGCCAGCAGGAGGAGTGGTACAATGCTGTCCATCAGCATACCTGGGTGGTTTACTTATTTTATTTAACAGGTCTTTTATACCGCTTTATCATTTCAATCAAAGCAGTTTACATTTTAACTTAAACTTGGTAATGTACATTAAACAGAGACATTGATAACTTGGATTTTTCTCAGGCAATGGAGGGTTAAGTGACTTGTGCAAGGCCACAAGGAGAGCTAGTGGGAATTAAACCTTGGCCTCTTGGTTTCCAAGCCAGTGCTGTAACCACTAGGCTACTCCTTCACTCCAGCACTCCTATTGCTTGTGGAACAAGCAATAGGAGTGCTGAAGAGTCGCTTCCGGTGCCTCAGCAGGAGTGGCGGGGAACACCTCTACAGCCTGTAGCTTGTATGCCAGATATTTGCATCGTGCTGCATACTCCACAACCTTGCATGGATGCGGGAAGTGCCAGATCCAGAACCCATGGCTGCGAAGGAGTGGGAGGTTGCAGAGGTAGCAGATGGTGACAGCGCAGAAGCCAGGAGCAGGCCTGAGCACTGGCCCACCTTGCGGGGCTGATATGAGACAGTTTTATGAGGTGACTGCCCCATACCATCACCTGGATAGGGTACACACATTCATCATTAAAGTACCCACAATGATGCTACATGTGCAGAGTGTTTATTTCCCCTCACATGTGTCCTCTGCCCCCAGGCTCACAGCTGGCCATGGGCGCTTGCTGACATGTGCACTGCGACGGAGTGGAACGATGTCTGATGACGTGCTGGCAGCGTCATCACCCTCCCCATCAAGGCAGGCCACTGCACATGGTTCAGGGCTACCAGGTGGCTGTGCTGGTGCGCTGGCAGCCCCAGTACACACCCCATGGGCCTGCAAGAGGCCCATCAAATTGCTCAGGGAACCAGCAATCATTGCCTGGTATGCTGATATCTCCTTCATCAGATGCAGGTGTCCCTCCAGATGGTACGCCACTTGCAGTTGGTGTTCCTGCAATGCCTTGAACTCAGCCTCCCTCACCTGTGTGGCTGCCTGCAGGTCCTGCTGTATACTGTGCAGCTCAACCTGCATGTTCTCGGTGCTGACCATGAGACGTGCACCCTCCTGCAGTACCTCCTGGTCCACATCTGTGCCCCCTGCATCCTCAGGGTCATCCAGAATGGCGAACTGTAGCCCAGCGAGTGGGGCATTATCTGCTTCCACTTCCCCAACATTGGCAGACACAATGGCCTGCTCCACTGCCCTAGGAGCTGCATTGGTCTGCTCCTCTGCCCTGTCGCACCAGACTGCACCTCTGCTCTGGCAGGCAAACTAGCCCCTGTGGCTGTGCTGCATCCCAGCTGCACACTGTTATTATCCATGGTGGGTGGTGAGGCTTCCCCTGATGCATCGGTTCCAGGCTGTTGGAGAGCAAAGGGGTTATTGACATGGGTTGCTAGGTCAGCCAATGGGGTGCAACCAAGCCCTCAATGGAACTGGCAGGGGGATCCCCAGTCCACACTCCAACCCACACATCACTCAAGGACTGACAGACAGACAGGCAGGCCCTGGGTGGGTGGAACCATGGTGGGGACACATACATGGCCATCATGGTGCCACCCAGGCCATTGTTCAACCCCTACTCACCTTCTTGTGTGCCTAGGGTGGAGCTGTCAAAGCCCACAATGCCTGAAAAGGAGACGTCCTCCATAAACTGCAGCACTTGTTCCTCAAGAGGGGTGAGTCTGTGCTGCTACACAGGTGGCAGCCTGCTGTTGCTGGCCCTTTTCTCCTTCATAGCCTGCCATACCATCCGCCACTTCTTCTTAATATCCTCCACAGCCCTCTTGTGGTGGTGGACAGCATTGACTCTCCTGATGATGTCACGCCATGCTGACAGCTGTGAGCTGGCATCCACTTCTGCAAAGAGGGCAGCATGCCACTGCAAGATGAGCCCCAGGGCCACCGAGATCTCGGAGAATGTAAAGTTCACCATTCAGGTTCACTTTGGCCCTTTTGGCATTGTGCCTGCCATTGTGTAGCTCAGGCACTATGGCGGTGTTAGGCTACCCACGTAGGCCCTTTCACACATATGCGGATATGTCGTGCAGACAACCCACGCTACATCCAAAGGCATATCCGGTACCTGTGTAGGTTCCTGAGCACCAATGGTACGAAGATCTGTGTGACAGCTACCTGCTGTAGGACGTCATAGCCGCACACCACAGAGTGATGGCAACATATGCTTGTATGGACACCCAGACAGTAATATCCAGGTAGGACAGATAGCACAGTATGCGGGCATGGCCACCATGGTGTGAGGACAGGTGCATGGTGGCCCACCAACCATGTGCCACCATGGGGCAGGGGGCATTATGTGTGTGTAGCTATGCTGTGCCACATCTGTGCTGCCTGGCGATGGTGCACACACCTTGCACCGGTAAAGTGATGGCACTGCCACCTGTTCTGTGAGTGTATGGAACAGAGGCGCTACCCGTGCTGGGTGGTAGCTGCAGCCGCTCTGCGTGAGCATGGCACAGAAGGGCTACCTGTGCAGAGCTTAGACCACTGCCATTCTGTGCATGTGGTGCCTCTGTGTCATACCTGCGCACACAGATGTGACCCACAGGGCACACATCCCATTCCCTCACCCACAGTTCCCTACTCCACCCACGCTGACACACAGCCCTGCCCCTACAAAACTGACAACACCTTGTGATTCCAAACCAGGACCAGTTTATTGGAAAGCCTGCAACAGGTACAACAATGGCAGCAACAGCAGTGTAGCACCAATGGCAGTACAAAACAGCAGAGGTCCACACATCAATGGGGACATTGTGCACCCATGTCCATAGCCACACAGTCTGTCCTATTATGGCCCATCGCAGGGCAATCCCTGGCATGGGCATGGCCTATGGTGCAGGGGGGCCCTGCCTGTGCTCTGTCACTGCAGCAGTGAGGGCATCCAGGTGCGCCCCAATTGTCAGTGCTGCTACCCACACATCCTTCCTGAGGAGCCGCACTTCTGCCACCAGGGCTATCAGAGCCCAGTCATCAGATAGCTGAGTGCGTGGTGGTGCAGAGGGTCCTGGTGTGGCACAGCCATGCCATGCCCATGGGTGCTGGGGTGACTGTGGGGGCCCACAGCAGTGGAATGTGGACCATGGCTACGCTGCACATCGCGCATGATCTGTGCCAAGCCATGAACACCAAAGCCCTTTTAAGAATTAGCTTTAAAAAATGAACACAAAAATCCCTTTGAGAGCTTTCAGGCAAAGTATTACCTTGCTTTGCAATGGAGTCCATCAGGAATACCAGTACCTGAAAGACCCTGTATACCCTTATACAGCACTGCCCAGCTGCTTAGTAAGCTATTATAGAGCCACATAACATCTGATGAGATCAGTGGCTTCAAAAGCTGTGAATGGGTAGCTAGAACAAAGACAATGAACTCAAACTGCTAGAGCCTTGCCCTGCACTGCAAGAAAAAAAATTAATTCCCCCTTTGCAATATAGAAAATAAGATTTACAGCCTGATTCAGAAAGGGGCATGTCTGGGCCATTCGGATGGCTCTGAGCAGGATGGGCCCATTAGGACCTGATTCTGTAGCACAGGAACAAAACAGGAACAGGACGGCCCAGTGTGCCCCAGCATGGCCAGCAGGACATCCACCCTGCAGGCTTACTAGTGCCCTAGCAATTACCCTCCCACCCAACCCCAGCGGGGGCTGCCAGAGCCTGGATCAGGTGGCAGGACACAACTCCAGTGGCCTGCTGCCCTGGTGATGGGCTGCCATGATCCCGTAGGGACTGCCAGGCGGAATCGGGTGGGCGGTCTGCCCTTATTCCACCTCTGAGATGGAATAACCAGGCCATCCCACCAGTGATCCCCATCTGTGGAATCAGCCTTCCAAGGGTCGGGCCCACCCCCACCCCCACCCCCACCTCGTTCCCATTATGCCCATATTCCTGGCTGCACGCACAGCACCAGCAGAATCAGCAGTATACCTCTAGGGCGGATAGTAGGGCAGCCTTCTAGAATCGGGCCCTTAGCTTTTAAAAATGAACACCAAAACCCCTTTGAGAGTTTTCAGGCAGAGTATTTCCTTGCTTTGCAATGGAGTCAGGTTACATTTGATCAGTCTCTTCCACTCCCTGACATTTGCAATCTTTCTTCAGCTTTTTCTTATAGTGAACACTGACCTCAAGTTTTAAACATTTAACTAGTTAATCCAGTTTGCTGCTGGGGCTTGTTTTAAGTCAACATATGGGATCTCAAAAACTGTGGTCTCTTTTGCAATTTCAAAACAGCTGATGGCTCTAGTTGCCATAGCTGAAAAAAGGAAAGATAGCTCTGAATAACTGAGCTTTTCAAAGATTCGTCTTTTGCATACTCTTCTTCAAAGAAATCGCCCAGCATGTGCTGGATGTCCTGGGTGCTAATTAATATATGGTTTCCTTTACTTTTTTTACTTTTGAGATCTTCCTATCCAATACAATGTTATGCAATTTGTTTGTTGGGAACTTATTCCCTAAGCACTGAAACAGCATGAAGCTTCTCGTAGTGGAGTTGTGTCATGATACTTCATTTCATTCAGTGCCGCCGGACTACAGAGCTTTCCCTGAGGATCGACTTTTATGCTGTTGCACCAAGGTAACACTTTGAGATTTTAGATATTTTACTCTATCTTATTTTGTCTCTTCCGTCTGATAGATTTCTCTATATATGCCCTCACCTAAAACTACCTTAAACCCATCCCAGAGTACCACCTATATCATTAAGTTTAAAACACTCTCTCATTTGAGTTCATAATTCTTTCTTTTTTCCCCATCTCTGAAGAGGCTATTATGAGTCTCACATCTCAAATAAAATAAAGAATTGAAAAGTCTTGTTGCCCTGCTTTCCTGTCTTAATGTTTTCCCTCTGCTCAGGGCTGGTGTGTCCACTAGGCAAGCTAGGTGGCCACCCTGGGTGGGCAGTTTTGTTGCCTGCAGTATGCCATGTGCTTCAGCAAACATGACCTGCTGATTCAGATTCCCCTCCAGTGCAACTTACTGTCAGAGGGGGGTTAGAAGCGGTGGGTTACGTGTGCTAAAGCACATGGCGTGCCACGGGCCAAGGGGGCGGCGGTGGCACAGGGAGAGGGGCGGGGAGGGTGGGGGTGGCACAGGGTGGGGGTTGGGGAGGGAGGCGGCACAGCCAGCATTTTTCCCTGGGGCAGCAGAAACTCTTGGGTCGGCCCTGCCTCTGCTCACACCTTTGCTGTCCTGACTACCTTTCCTGTTTTGTCCGTATTCTTCTTTGTCCTCCTTCTTCTGAAATCCCTTTCAAATGCTAATCTTTCTTTGTCATTTCATTTTTGGTCATCTTTCTTGTTCTCATTTACATTCTAACAGGTTTATTGCACTTTCAATGGCCCCATTTAGGCTAGTTCACTGTTCTCCTTCATCTATTCTAAACCCTGCCAGCACCTCTGTAAACTAGTCTCTCATCCCATCTAAGCTGGCACCCTTGAGCCCAGCATCCTGGCTTTGAGTGACCCCTTTCGGCCTTTGCATTATTGTATTACCAATTACACTGTCCGGAAAGCACCAACTGATATTAGAAATAATTTACCCACCAGGTCTGGCATGGCTTCTTCAATTTAGGTTCTGATACTGAGAAGTCCACTTGGAAGAGAGGTCCAGGATCACCCTGCTTTCAGCTACACCTGCAGACATATTACTGCCGCTTTGCCATATGGGTGGGAGAGGGGAAATTATTCAGTAGCTAGCATTTTTCTACTAGGAATCTGATTGTAAAGTTACATACTTGTTTCTTGAAGTGCAAAACAATTTCTTGCATTTGGCTCAAGTCCTGTTCTCTCTTCTTTCTTCGTGCTTCTATTTTCTTCATGATCCGTCTCCGTCTCGCCCATTTCATAATCACAACCGTGGCAACCGAACAACAGGCGAGGGCACATGCAATGGTGGGGTTCACACCAACTGCAGGAAGACGCACCAAGATCTTTTCTAGGATCATACTAAAATCTGCTGCTTCAGGTCCAGGCATCCTCTCTGAACTGTTCAACTAGAGCCCGCACTGCTCCAGCCCACTCCGTTTCAGAACTCATCCCTCCTCCTGTTACCAGCCCAGCTCAGATTACATGTGAAAGCTGACTGGACTTTTTACACTGTGATTTACTGAGAAGATAAACAATGTCATGCATCAAGAGAATAGAGTGCAGAAATTAAAATGCTAATCTGCGTGAGCATTCTGCTTTATAATAAGTGGATTTACCTGTTAGCAGATCCCTGAATACAATCAACCTGGCAATTCTGGATTGTTAGTAATTGAAGGGAAAAAAAAGGCCAGCATGAAAGGTCTCCAGTTCACCTCCTTCTGAGGGGTACTGAGGTGTCCATCTGCCAACCAGATTTGATGTCCAGAGAGGTGTGCTGTCTGCCAGGTGCCATAATCCAAGATATTACAGGGAGTTTGCCGAGACTCATCAAGCCTAATGACTATTATCCTATGTTCCTGGAGGAAAGGTCCATAAACCATTATTAAAAAGGGACCCAGGATATCAATGCTTGACCCAATACAAGCATTGAGGAACCTGTGTCTCCTGAGGATACTGCTAGGAATGTATGGCTTAGATTGGCCACTGCTGGAAACAGGATACTGGGCTTGATGGACCTTGGTCTGACCCAGTATGGCATATCTTATGTTCTTATGTTCTTATGTTGCTCATCCATTTCGGCAGAAATGATACAGCTAGGTATCCCTCCGAGCATATCAAATGTGGCTTCATAGCTCTGGGACAGAAGGTGAAGCAGATAGATGCGCAGGTAGTGTTCTCTTCAATCCTCCCTGTTGAGGGTAAAGGCCGAGGCAGAGAAGCTCGCATCCTGGAGATAAATGCATGGCTGCATGGATAGTGTCATTGAGGGAGTTTTGGCTTCCTGGACCAGAGTAGAGATGGCATCCATCTGTCGAAGAAGGGTCAAATTGTTTTCAGCAGCAGACTGGCTAACCTACTGAAGAGGACTTTAAACTAGATTTGTTGGGGATGAGTGAAGATAGCACCCAGGTAAATGCTGAAAGCCCCAGGTAAGTGAAACATTAAATACCTCTGTAGAAATGGGTAACAGGGCCAACATCTGGAAAGCAGTGTGTATAAATGCCCGTACCATGGGAAATAAGATCACAGATGTTGAGGCTTTAATGGAAGTGGCTGACTTGGATTTAGTGGCAGTTACAGAGACATAGGGGTCTGTTTACTAAACATTCCTAACGTGCGGGGCCGTGCTAGTGTGCCTGTGCCATATAAGGAGTGGGCGGTTCAGGCAGAAAATAGAAAAAAAACGGTAGTAAGCAACCGGATGTGTGTGCGTCGCGCTAATGTGCGGGGGTCGACATTAGCGCGTGGAAAGGCAAAGTGGCACGCTGCTGAGTATACAAAACAACAGAGCCGTGGTACAACGGTGAAGACACTGACCAATGGTGCAGGGGCCATGGGTTCAATCCCCCAGTGTGCGCAACGACAAAGGTCAGCTGAGGCAGTAATTGTAATGATTAACATTGTTTTAGGAGGCAAATTAATTTGGAACGGCATAAGGCGGCGCACAGTTATTTTTGGGCGGCAGAAGGCGGCGCACAGTTATTTTTGGGCAGCAGAAGGCGGCGCACTGGTCCCCTTGGGCGGCAGAAGGCGGCGCGCTGATAGGCACAAGGCGGCGCGCTGATGCACAAGCACAGGAACAGAGCCACAGCACAATGGTTACAACACTGACCAATGGTGCAGGGATCAGGGGTTCAACACCTCACAATGCCCAGTGAAAAATGCCTGCTGAGGCAGTATGTATTATGCTGTAGGAGGCTGTATAAATTTATTTTGTTATCACTACTAGCAAACGCACTCTCCCAGCATGTTAACATACGGCGGCCCATAAGGCACATGTTACAGTGCACTGTTCGCCAAGGCACCCTTGAATGACCCCTATGGGGCAGCATGTATGTTGCGACACAGGATAATGTATAGTGCACCCTATAGGGATGGCAACCATAAGGTGGCCTACAGGGCGCCCTATGAAGCACCCTCAGAGGCACCTAATGGGTATAGTAAGCTGAGGGTGGTCTTGCCGGCATAGACATATGTACAGTAAATAAAAATAAAGCTGTGGACAGCCCTACCAAAGGGCCCCACTGTGGGTTTGAACCCATGACCTCTGGCTGCACAGGCAGTGATGTAACCATTGCGCTACAGCTCCATAGCTGTAAGCAGGCCCCTGGCTGGCTGCAGATAGCCTACACGTCACCTCACAGACAGTCTGCTGGTGTCAACAGGATAGGGTTAGGCCACCCGTACCCATGATGCACTGCACATGCAAATTAGCTGTCCGCAGATGGACACAAGATGGGGAATGCACCCCCACAGCACCTCGGCCCTGTTGGGGGAAGTGACCGGGTGCACCCACACAGCACCTTGGCCTAGTAGGGGGCACTGACCGGGTGTTTTACTGGCACAGAGTAGCCACACACCGTTACATCGTGCGGGTACTGTGCTCACCCTGAGTGTGCAATGAGGTGGCCAGGACCAGGTCAACAACACCTGCCATGGCTGCTGGAGGCCAAGCGGGCGTTCCAAAGCAGTGTTAATGTGTAAGATAGCTAGTTTCTGCACAAACACCATGGATATCCCTGTCTGCCGCCATCAGGCACCCCCCCAGTGGCAAACATGGTCCCCATCAAGGGATCCACACTCTACCTCCCTGCAAAGGTGGCAGTAGAGGGCAACATCATCCCCAGTCCTGCTGAGGAACACCACCACCCCCCCCCCAGGCAGGCAGCTCCATACACAGCCATAACACAATAGTAGACAGACATAAGCCCAGGGTATGGTAAGCTGCACTCCACCACCAGATATTCCCCTGCAGCAAGCCAACAGCCACTGCACCCTGCAAGCCATTATAGCAAGACATTTACCAGCTATAAACAGTCTGCTGGTTAGTCCATAGTGCATGTTCCCAATGGAGATGCATGCACCCAGAACTGGGCTGTCTGCATACACAGCAAGCAGATAGATCAGTGACTGGGCCCCAAAGAGAAACCCATATCTATCACATGAGAGAACTACTATACAGCACTATGGGGGGGCCTAGCCATGCTGTGGTCACTGCACAGTCAGGGTGAGCGTGATCCCCCAGAAGGACATGCTTTGGCCACCCTGTCTGTGTAGGTGGTGGCCGGACACTACAATATCCCAGCCAATGTCCCTGCCAGGGCCCTATGCCCAGTGCAGATGCATCCTGGCCACGCCACCCTGCCCTGGCTATACCCATGGTACCTTGCACCTCATTATGCACATTGACTGGCCAATACTGGCAACAGTGCTGGCAGTGCGTGCTGTTGAAGGGGCTTGCAGCCAACACCCACTGTATAGACCAGTGTTTCCCAACCCAGTCCTACGGGGCACACCGGCCAGTCAGGTTTTCGGGATATCCCTAATGACTATGCATGAGATATATATGCATTAGAGATATCCTGCCAACCTGACTGGTTTGTGGCCCTCCAGGGCTGGATTTGGAGACCCCTGCCTTACACCTCTGTCATTTAAGATTGTGAGTGGGCAAGGTGCAGATGTCCTAGACATCGAAAGGGTATATAGAATGTGACACATTCCTCCTCGATTCTCACCACCACCAAAATATTGTCTATTAGACAACTTTTTGGTGGTGGTGAGAATCGAGGAGGAATGTGTCACATTCTATATACCCTTTCGATGTCTAGGACATCTGCACCTTGCCCACTCACAATCTTAAATGACAGAGGTGTAAGGCAGGGGTCTCCAAATCCAGCCCTGGAGGGCCACAAACCAGTCAGGTTGGCAGGATATCTCTAATGCATATATATCTCATGCATAGTCATTAGGGATATCCCGAAAACCTGACTGGCCGGTGTGCCCCGTAGGACTGGGTTGGGAAACACCGGTATAGACAGACACACACTTCCACACCTCTGCCATCATGGTGCTACGATTGAGGGGGTAAGTAGCCTTGCCCACCAAACCGGTCCTGAGCACGGCAAGGCATGGATATGGTACGCATTACAGCTGGTGGTCACTCCCCAGGGTGGTAAGCACCGTCAGAGGCCAGGCCTGGAGCATGCCCCGCAAACACCTAACAGATTGTTTGGATGGGGTCAACTAGCAGTATGTACGTAACGTATGGATAACTGCCTGCCTGTGCTCCTAGCAAACGTCTCCGAGCTGTGTACCGTATACCTCAGGTGTAGGGTGACATTGGTAAGTTATGCAAGTGCTCGTTTTGGGTGCTGCATGCACGGTCCAATGTTCTGCCTTTCCAGGAGACATTGGCCAATGGGGCCTGTGGGTGTGGGTGTGTCTGCCCTTGATGGCTGCTGCTTTACGGCACAGATTCCCAACTCCAGTCCAGGTTTGCATCACACTGTTCGGGTTTTCCTGCTATCCCTCATGAATATGCATGGGCTACATCTACATGCCATGGGGGTGGTGCATAGATATACAGCACAGGCATATGTATGAGTGTCAGCATGGAACTTGACTGGTGTGTGGCCCACCAGGACTGCATTTGGGTGATTCTGCTCTAGGTACTGCCCCTGTTCATGGTGTCTGTGCTCAGTGGGGTAAAAGATAGATGTCTTACCATTGCATATGTCCCCGCCATGAAAGGTGTGTCCTTACTATCACTGTTTAGTTGTGGGAAAAATATGTGGGCAGGATTGGCAGTAGCCCCAGCTGGGCTTTGAACCTGTGACCTTCTGTTCTTGTATGCACTGTCTGTGTGCACTGCACCACTGTGTAGCCACAGATTGGTTGGATTCCCTGGACTGTCCATGACTGTGGATCCGGCAGGACCTGTCTGTTGCAGTGGACTGTGCCAGCCTGCACATGGCTAGGCCTCTGTCTTCTGTGGTTAGCAGCCACTGCCCCCTGCACCACATGTACTTGTCCGCCAACATGCTGGCATGAACTTCTCTCAGAAAAAGCAGTTGACCTGATTGCAATGTGGCAGTATGGGACTGCATTTGGGGGACTTGGCTGTAGGTAATGCCCATTGTTGTGGTGTGTGTGCGGTGTTGGGTAAAATATGGGTGTTTTCCCCATGCATACAGGGGTGTCTGCGCTATCTTTATTTAGTGGTGGGTAAAATATAGGGACTGGGCTGGCAGGTGCCCCAGCTGGGTTTTGAACCTCTGCCCTCTGGTCCTAGAGGTAATGACTCTGTCCGCTGTACCACACTTTGGCCACAGAGACAGTGCAGCCCCTGGAGGCAGTAAGCCTGGCAGGATGGAGTCACAAACCCTGCTCTACGCAATTCTACTGTGGGCATATGCACCCTGTCTGGTGACAAACGTGCACATAAACCCCGGAAATGACCACGGAAAATGTGGGACAAAATATCACCACGCTGGGCAACAGTGATATTAATGGGCAACCATAGCAAACACTCCCAGGAAAGCTCCAATACGTGGCAATGTTTTTTGGAAGAGTCTCCTCTCAGTAGACCCTTCCAAAAGTCATTTCTTTTTTCTGGAGCTTTGCTGGGTGTGATTTCTGTATTTGCCCATCACTATAACTGTTCCCCAGCTGAATTACTATTTTTAATAGGTCTGTTGTGGTCATTTTCTATTTTTATTTTCGCTTTTGTGCTGTGCACATATATCACACTGCTCACGTTTTGCTGGTTTCCCCGGTTTTCCTGTACATTGCTGACGGAAATGGTTTCTCTTCCCTTTAAATGCTTTCTACCGCGAGTGTTTCACTCGCGGTAGTTTTTACATGCAAATTCGGGCCCGATACTGTGCGAGGAGCCTCTCCCCTCCCACTCTCCACCCATTGACCCCGTCCCTCCGCCCCTCGGGAGCCTTCCTCCGCCCTCAGAATGCCTTTCCACGCCTCTATCGGACATTTGCGGGCCGGGTACTTTTGCGGGGCACGTTAGTGCGGCGCGCAATTGTGCGGGGCCCAAGCGCACTTGTGCGGGGCGTTTAAGAGCGTTTCTGAGCGTTTGAGTGCCGCGTTTCCGTGCGCTATTGTGCGGCACGCAATTGTACGGCTTTTAGTAAACATGCCCCATAGTTCACAGAAAACCATGACTGGGATGAAATTATACTGGGCTATACTTTACCCAAGGGGAAGAAGGGGAGGTGGTGTGGCACAATATATTTAAAATGACATTAAAACTAAAGAACTGCAGGGCTTAAAAGGAAGAGAGGAGGCACTGTGGCTTAAGCTAGAAAGAGAGAAAGAGAAATCCATTTGCATTGGAGTTATATACAGATCCCCATCACAGGGGGTAGAAGTGGACGGAGATTTAATACAAGACATATGCAGTATTGCCATGAAAGGAGAAGTGCTGCTGATAGGTGATTTCAATATGCTGGACGTGGACTGGCACATCCCAACTGCGATGTCATCTAGAAGTAAGGAGATCCTGGATCCTCTACAGGGAGAACTATTCAGGCAACTGGTAACAGAACCCACACGTGATGGGACCATATTGGACTTGGTGCTTACCAATGGTGAAAGTGCTTCTGATGTTATAGTGGGAGATAATCTCTCATCCAGTGATCATCAGATGGCATGATTCAGTATTAGGACTAGGGCTGATAAAATCATTCAAAAGCATGGTTATTAGATTTTAGGAAAACTAACTTTGCGAAGATGGGCTAATACCTCAAGGAGTCATTAGCGGGATGGGAACAGCTGGGGGATGTAGAAAAACAGTTGGCAAAACTGAAAAGGGATATTTTAAGGGCAACAAACCTTTTTGTTAGAAAGGTAAATAAATGCAAAAAGAAAAGGAGGCCACTATGGTTCTCAAAAGAGATAGCTGAAAAGGTGAAGAAGAAAAGGGAGGCCTTCATGAAATACAATAGAAAACAAAGAGAGGAAGACAGGCATCTATATTTGGAAAAACTTAGACAAGCTAGCAAAGTAATCAGGAAAGCAGAGATACTAAAAGAAGAAAAAGCCAATGCAATAAAATGGGGGGATAGGACATTTTTCAGATATGTTAGTGAGAAGAGGAAGGGCAAAAGTGTTATTGTCAGACTCAAGGGTGAAAGTGAGGAAAATGTAAAAGCTGATGAAGATAAAGCAAAATTGCTTAATAAATATTTCTGTTCTGTGTTCACAGAAGAAGGTCCAGGAGCAGGACCTCAGAAAACACCCAAAAATAGGAAGAGAAGCAACAGGGATCTCAAACAATTTTCAGAAGGCTGTATTCCTTAGAAACTAGCTAAACTAAAAGTAGACAAAGCGATGGGACTGGTTGAGCTATTTCCAAGAATACTGAGGGAACTTGGGGACATTCTAGCAGCTCCACTGACTGACCTTTTCAATGCCTCTTTGGAGTTGGGAGTGGGGCCAGAGGACTTAAGAGAGGCTCAAGTGGTCCCTTTACACAAATGCGGAAGTAAGGATGTGGTTGAAAACTACAGGCTGGTTAGTCTAACCTCTGTGTTGAGTAAATTATTGGAAACACTGCTCAAAGAGAAAATAGTGAGGTTTTTGAAGTCCAATGGATTACAGGATCCGAGGCGGCATGGATTCACCAGAGGCAGGTCTTGTCAGACAAATCTGATTTCTTTGACTGGGTGTCCAGAAAGCTGGACCGAGGGAGAGCCCTAGATATGGTATACTTGGATTTCAATAAAGCCTTTGATACCGTTCCACACAGGCGACTTATTGACAAACTGAGCACCCCAGGGATGGACCCTAAAATTATTAATTGGGTTAGAAATTGGTTGAGTAGGAGGTGACGAAGGGTACAGGTAAATGGAGCTCACTCTGAAGAGAGGGAGGTTCCAGTGGTGTGCCAAAGGATCTGTCCTTGGTCTGATTCTTTTTAACATCTTTGCTAGTGACATTGCAGAAGGGCTGTTGGGTAATGTTTGCCTCTTTATGGATGATACCAAAATCTGCAATAGAGTAGATGCCCTTGAAGGAGTAGATAACACGAGGAGGGGTCTAGCTATGCTTGAATAGTTAAGAATTTGGCAGCTGAGATTTAATGCTAAAAAATGCAGGGCTATGCATTTGGGCTGCAAAAGTGTAGGGGGGAAGTACTTCTGTCGACAAAAGAAGAGCGGGATCTGGGCATGATTGTGTCTGATGATCTTAAAGTAGCTAAACAGGTAGAAAAAGCGATGGCAAACGCTAGAAGGATGCTTGGGTGTATAGGAAGAGGAATGTCCAGAAGAAAAAAGGAGGTGATAGTGCCTCATTTGGAGTATTACATAGTAATATAGTATATGACGGCAGATAAAGACCAGTATGGTCCATCTAGTCTGCCCAGCAAGGTGGCAAAAGTAGATGATCTGCTGCTCAATGATTCACCCCTCCCCATGCCTTTGTTTAGGGGTGTACCCACCGCTCCGTGTAGATCACACCTATTTGTTGAGATAGAAGAGATAGTTATGTTTATTTTGATTTTATCCTGTTGCTATAAAGGGATTTACTGTGTCTGTCCCATGCAATTTTGAATTCTGTCACTCCACCACTCCCATCGAGAGGGAATTCCAAGCATTCACCACTTTTTCAGTGAAAAAATATTTCCTGACATTGCCTTTCAGTTTACCCCCTTGCAGCTTCATGTTATTATATTGTGTGTAGTTCTGGAGACCACACCTTCAAAAGGATATAAACAGGTTGGAGTCGGTGCAGAGGGTAGCTACTAAAATGGTTAGTGGTCTTTGTTATAAAGCATATGAGGACAGACTTAGGGGTATGTTTACTAAATGGTGATAGTGTAACTGGTGCTACATGCAGCAATAACATGAGGAATGCCATATAAGGAAGTGGGTATTCCGGCATCAAGGTAGCAATGGCTGTTTATCGCGCGATGGCGCCTTGGCTTGTTATCGCGCAGTAACCTTAATTTCGTGCCAGCGCTGTGATAAAAGCTATAGAGGTGTAGCCCACTGGTTAATACAATGACTGCCGAGCCAGAGGTCTCATCTAAAAAGGCTATCTGAGGCAATCCCTTTTCCTGGCTGTAACAGTCAGACATATCTCTACAATCTGTGCTGCCAGCAACAACACCATCACCTCAGTGCCATAACCTAAGGCGCCCCATAGGGCACTGAGGTGAGGGTGTGTCTGCTGGTAGCACAGATTGTAGAGATGTGTCTGACTGTTACAGGCAGGAAAAGGGATTGCCTCAGATAGCCTTATTAGATGGGACCTCTGAGGGATTGTATTAACCAGTGGGTTACACCTCTATAGCATTTATCACAGCACTGGCTGACTACAGAAAGATGGAGGTCACCGCACAAAATGTCTGCTGTGGTTACCAGGATAGGGTAAACCCACCAGTACCCATGATGCAATGCACATGCAGAACAGCAGTCTACATCTGATCACAGGATGGGGTATGCGCCTCTACAGCACCTCAGCCTGGTATGGGGAACTGACCGTGTGTGTTACTGGCACAGAGTAGCTACAGACTGTGACATTGTGTGGTTCCTGCGCTCACCATAAGGGTGAGGTGGGGTGCCCAGCACCAGGTTCGCAGTACCCAGCTTGGCTGAGATAAGCTATTCTGCAGATCCCCATCAGTGCTAGTGTGTGACAGGTGGTCCTTGCAGACACACCTAGGATACCCCTGTGTCCATTTGTATTCCCCAGTCACATCTAGCACTTGTGGACTATGATGCACCCAGAATAGTGCATATCCTGTGTGGTTGCCATGGTCACTTGTTATAAGAGCGGGGGTGGAGGTGTCTGGACACACATGCGGATTATGTAGCACCACCTACCTACCCGCCCTCTCTGGGTCAGGGTGGGGGGACAGGATCTGCCACCGACAGAACCACACTCTACATTTTTGCAATGGAGGCAGTAGAGGGGACATAATGAAGGGCTGTGGGACCATCAACCCCAGTCCTGCTGGGGAAAGGGCAACCTCCAGGGCAGTCAATGCAGATCTGTACTTATCACATAGGGCACTGGCAGACAGGCAGTAGGCCTGAAAAAGCTCAGCTGCCCCCCACCACAATCTGACATTCACCAGCAGAGGGCACAGTCAGTCTACACCCACTGCACCCTGCAAGGTGTTCCAGCCATACACATGCTAACTGCAGACAGTCTGCTAGCCAGTACATAATGCATGTTCCAAAATGAACTACGTACATCTAGAAGTGGGATGCAAGCACAAACACCAAGCACATATGTCAGTGATTGGGCCCCAGAAAAGGGAACTCACAGATATCACTTGAGAGAAACACCATATAGCACTATGTGGGAACCTAGACATGCCATGGTCCCTGCTTCAGGGTGAGAGTGACCTCCCAGCATAGCATGCTGTGGCCACCCTGCCCATGCAGGTGGTGGTTGGGCACTACAATGTCCCAGCCATTGCCCTATGCCCTGTGCAGATGCATTCTGCCCAGACTGCCCTGTCTGGGCCATACCCACAATACCTTGCTCCTCATTATGCACATTGGCAGGCTAACGCTGGAAACAGTGCAAGTAGTGTGGGCTCAGTAAGGTGTAGGCAGCCACAAAACACTGGACAGACATACACACACTCCCATACCTATTTCAGCTTTGTGCAAAGATAGAGGTGATTGGCAGCCCTGCCCGCCACAGCAGTCCTGAGCACAGTGCAGGCATTGCTAAGGTATTCAATACTGTTAGGGTCACTCTCCGGGGTGGTAAACACTGTCAGAAAAAAGGACACTCCACATATATCAGAAAGGTTGTTATGATGAATCTCTGTTAATAAATTGTGTTAATTTAGGATTTGTTATCTGAAATTAATCATAGCAACTTTTTGATATATGTGGAGCGTGTTTTCATGTTTATGACGGTGCTAAGGTATGCAGGTGCTAGTAGTAGTAACTGCTGCTCGGCACCGGGCCCAACAGCCTGACTCTCCCTGAGGCTTTGGATAGTGGGGTCTGTGGGTGTGGGTGTTTATGCCCTTGTTGGCCGATTCTCTAGGGAGTGCACATGTTTATGTTACACAGTATGTGCTCTGTAGGGTAAAACATAGGGACATGGTCTGCAGGAGCCACAGCTGGGACTTGAACCTGTAACATTGTTGATTTGATCGTTTCCCAGGAGAGTCCCAGGTTGGCTTAATTCTGCGCGGATAAGCAGGCTAAGGGCAGTTCCTACTATTCCTGCTCAGGCACCGAAGATTAAATAGAGAGTGCCGATATCTTTATGGTTTGTTGAAAATAATCAGCAAGTTATTGTCACGGGTAGAATGGCTGAGTAAGCGTCGGTTTGTAGTCCCGACGACAGAGGATAGAGCCCTCTTTTTACCAGCCTTGTGGTGAATTTCACATAAGATTGCAAATCTTAAAAAACAGAATAAATCCTATCTGGGCTTTCTCCCACCTTTCCCCAGGCGGCGGGAGAAAATAGATTGAAGCTCTTTGGGTTGAGCGTTTAGCTGTTAATTTAAAGATTATGGGATAAAAACCCATCAATCTAAAAGGTTTTAGCTTAAATAAAGTGTCTGGGTTGCATTCAGAAGATGTTGGATAGAGTCCTGCAGGTCTTAATCAGAAACTAGGAGGCTTAAACTCCTACTTTGGGCTTTGAAGGTCCTTGGTCTGTGTATCCTAAGTTTCTAAAGTGGGAGTAGGTTTAGTGTAACTGGTAGAAGTAAGATTGTTATAATGGTTATGAGTGAGTAGAGCATTGATATTTGGTTTGATTTATGTTGTCAGGTAGTTGTAGCATTTGATGTATTTGGGGAGTTTGTTAGGGTTATTGTATAGGTTAGCCGTAAATAAAAGAATAGGCTGAGTAGTGATGCTATGGCCAAGATTGTTGCTGTGATTATGGTATGTTGTTTGGTCAGTTCTTGTAGAATTAATCATTTTGGTATGAATCCTGAGGTTGGCGATAATCCACCTAAGGATAGTAGTGTTAGTGATGAAATGGCTGCTATTGTTGGTGCATTAGATCACGATAGAGATAGTAGGCTGATTGATGTTGTTTTTAAATATTCTGTTGTTAAGAATATTGATGATGTTATGACTAGATAGATTGTGAAATTTAATAATATTAGGTTTGGGCATATGGTTACTACCGCCATTATTCATCCAAGGTGGGCGATTGATGAGTAGGCTATAATTTTTCAGAGTTGCGTTTCGTTTAGGCCACCTCATACGCCTATAATTGTGGACATGATTGCCATGGATATTAATAGAGATGAGTTTAGTGTATTGTAGATTATGTAAATTATTGTTATGGGGCGATTTTTTGTCATGTTGATAAAATAAGTCATGTGGTTAGGTCAATTCCTTGTAGGACTTCTGATAATCAGAAGTGTATTGGAGCTAATCCGAGTTTTATTGCTAGGGTGATGGTGATTATATTTGCTTGTATGGGTAATAGTTATTTTATTTCTCATTGACCTGTTAGTCATGCATTTGTTGTTGTTGAAAATAGAATAAGTGCTGAGGCGACTGCATGGGTGAGGAAGTATTTTATTGTAGCTTCTGTTGATCGTGGATGGAGTTGTTGGTTTATAAGGGGGATAATTGCTAGGGTGTTGATTTCTAATTTGATTCACACCAATAGTCAGTGGGAGCTTGATAGGACAATAATTGTTCCTGTGGAAAGGATAGATAGTATAATTGATAGGGCATATGGGTTCATTAGTAAGGGATGGGTTTTAACTATCATTTTCAGGGTATGGGCCCAAAAGCTTTTTTAGCTGACCTTACTAGAAGGTGGTGTATCGGGAGCACGAGGAGTTTTGATCTCTTATGTATAGGTTCGAGTCCTATTTTTCTAAGGATATGAGGGGGTTTAAACCCCTATTGTTCACTCTATCAAAGTGACCCTTATTTTTCGGGCACATAGCCTACAATTGTGGGGGGACTCCTGAGAGAGAAATTGGTATGGAGATGTATAGTAGTGTGGTGGAGAGTACTAGGGGTAGGAAGTTTTTTCATACTAGGTGCATTAGTTGGTCGTATCGAAATCGTGGGTATGATGCGCGGACCCATAAGAATATTATTGATAATAATGTTGCTTTTATTATTAGATTGATTGTGGTTGTTTCTGGGTTAATAAAGTTTTGAGTGGGGGAAAAAAGATGATTGTTGATAGGGTGTTTATTATTAGGATATTTGAGTACTCGGCTAAAAAAAATAGTGCAAATGGGCCGCCTGCATATTCTACGTTAAAGCCGGATACAAGTTCTGATTCTCCCTCTGTTAGGTCAAATGGGGCTCGGTTTGTTTCTGCTAGTGTTGAGATGAATCATATTGCAGCTATTGGTCAGGTTGGTAGAAAAAGTCAAATTGCTTCTTGTGCGCACATATAGTTGTATAGGGTAGAGCTACCTGAAAGTAGGATTGTAGAAAGTAAAATTAGTCCGAGAGTAACTTCATAACAAATTGTTTGTGCTACGGCGCGTAACGCGCCGATAAGGGCATATTTTGAGTTTGAGGCTCATCCTGAGCCTAAAATAGAATATACTGCCAGACTTGATAGAGATAGGATAAATAATAGTCCTAAGTTTATGTCTAGGATTGGCAAGGGTATTGGTATAAGGGATCATAATATTATAGCTAGTGTTATTTATTTATTTATTTATTTAACAATTTTTCTATATCGTCTTTCTACAAGTCAAGACGGTTTACATAGAACTGTTTTGGTTTCAACTGTTTACATGGAACAAGATAACAATGGATACATATGGTAACGAGAACTAAATACAAAGATCAAAGATCAACTATTTACATATGAGTTTACAATGAGCCAAATGGTTGTATAATAGAATTTGAGTGTTGCTGGAGGAGTAGGGAGGAAGGTGTAAAGGGTTATGAACTAAGGTGGGAGGGAGAAATGTTCAAGAAAAAGATGGGGTTTTAACTTCTTTCGGAACTCAGAGTGGTTTGAACAGTTCCAAAGTTCATGAGGAAGGGCATTCCATAAGGATGGAGCATAAAGGGAGAAGGCCCTGTTATTTGTGGATTGTTTGCAGTGTATCTTATTTATAGGGATGGTCAGTAAGTTTTTGGTAATAGAGCGGCGTGTTCTTGTGTTATTGGAGGAGAGGAGGAGAGGGGAGAGGCATGGAGCTGACTCATTAGAAATGATTTTATGTGTAAGAGTGAGGACCTTGAATTTAACTCTGTATTGGATGGGGAGCCAGTGGAGATCATAGAGGACAGGAGTGATGTGGGAATGTCTAGGGTTGTTAGTTATGAGCCGCGCTATCGTATTCTGGGCTAGTTGGAGCGGTTGGATAGTGTTCTTGGGAAGGCCATGATAGATAAGGTTACAATAATCAAGAGAAGGGATAGTGAGGGCCTGGCAGACAGTACGAAAGGAGTTTGGGCTTAAGAGGGGTTTGAGGTTCCGGAGGGTACGGAGCTTTGCGTATATTATATTAGTGGTTCTCTTTATTTGGTCAGTGAAGGAAAGGTTCTGATCCAGGATAATACCAAGATATTTCACTTGGTTTTTTTATAGTAAGTGTGAGATCACCAATAATAAGAGTGGGAGGTGGGGTATATGCAGGATTGGAAAATACCTGGAGAACCTCAGTCTTGGATTGATTGATTAAGAGGTTATGCTGGGAAAGCCAAGTTTTTAGGTTAGTTAGGCATTCACTTAGTTTAGAAAAGTTAGGGTTAGAAAGGTTAAATGGGGTGAAGCACATCATGTCGTCTGCATATAACTGATACTGAATGCCATAGTTTTGGAAGATCTTGCAGACAGGTTGGAGGAAGATATTAAATAGAAGAGCAGAAAGACTGGATCCTTGAGGGACACCTTGTTTTAGGATAAATGGGTGGGAGGTATCGTTTCCAATACGAACCTGTTGGGTTCTGTTATCTAGGTAGGAACGGAACCAGTTCAGGGTTGTGCCTCTGAGTCCTATTTCATGGAGTCTGTTTAGGAGTTAGAAACATAGAAACATAGAAACATGATGACAGAAAAAGACCACAAGGCCCATCTAGTCTGTCCTTCCATAACAACAACTACAACAGTCCACCTTTTACCTTTAGAGATCCTCTGTGTTGGTCCCATGCTTCTTTGAATTCAGTTACTGGTGAGGGAGGGAGTCGAAAGCAGCTGATAAGTCAAGGAATATGAGAAGACATCCTTGAGAAGGGTTCTGGGTGTGGAGGTATAAGGAATCGAGAAGGGAGGTAAGAAGGGTTTCGACTCCATGGTTCTTTTTGAAACCATGTTGGAATAAGTCGAGGGGGGGAGTGATCATCAATATAGTTCTGAAGTTGAGTTTGGACTAGCTTTTCAGTTATTTTAGCCAGGAATGGGATACTAGAGATAGGTCTGTAAGAAGTAGGAGAGGTTGGGTCGAGTTTTGTTCCTTTTAAGATAGGGCGGATAGTGGCACTCTTAAGAGGTGATGGTACAGAGCCAGTCTGGAGGGATGTTTGAACAATATATAGAATGTATGGGCTGAGAGAGCTTCTGGTAGATTTGATCCAGGGGACAGGGCAAGGGTCAAGGGCAGAGGTAGAGGCATTTAAATCCTTTATGACATTAGATACATTTTCTAATGTAAGGGGGTCAAAATCACTCCAAGAGTTTGAGGGGGTAGGCTCATGTGGATGGGTGCTAAAGTCAGCAAAAGGTTGGGGATTGTAGTCAGCAGCAGATTGGGGGTTATTAGTAGATAGGGGAGGGAGGAATTTGGAAATCAGGTGGTTGGCTAAGGCTTGAGCAGTTATTTTTGGAGGCTGGTCCTGATGTAAGGGCTCATTAATTAAGGATTTGGTAATAGAGAACAGCTCTCTAGGTTTGTTAAGTGATCGTTGAATTAGTGATCGTGTTAGGGCTAGTATTGGTGTTATAATAAATATTGTTTGTGATGATGTTGATGGGCGTATGCGTTCTTTAATAAATAGTTTTCATCCATCTGCAATTGGTTGGAGAAGGCCTGTAGGTCCTAGAATGCTTGGGCCTTTTCGTAATTGTATATAACCTAGGATTTTTCATTTGACGAGTGTAAGAAAGGCTACGGATAGTAAAATAGGAATGATGAGTGTTAATGGATTGATAATTATGGATAACATTACTAGAGAGAGGATTTGAACCTCTGATCTAAAAACCTTAGGTCTTTTGCAATTATCAGGCTCTGCCACTCAAGCAACCTCTTATTTTGAGGTGTGTTTTGTGTTTTATTTAGTTGATTTCATTAGTTTTTTGATGGCATGTATGTTGCATTTGCCATGTTTTTCCGGTCCTTTCGTACTAGAAAAAATTACATAACAGATAGAAACTGACCTGGATTGCTCCGGTTTGAACTCAGATCACGTAGGATTTTAATTGTTGAACAAACAAACCTTTGACGGCGGTTACACTGTCAGGTTATCCTGATCCAACATCGAGGTCGTAAGCCCTCTTGTCGATATGGGCTCTTGAAGAGGATTGCGCTGTTATCCCTAGGGTAACTTGGTTCGTTGGTCAAAGTTAATTGGGTCAATTATGTCAGTCTTCTGAGGTTTTGGATTGCTTTCCTGGCATGTCATCTCGTAGGATAAATATTCTCCATGGTCGCCCCAACCAAAAACAGTGTGGAATTAGTGTAGGAGATTGATAAATATTGTTGTACTTTCTAGTGTATTTTAAGCTCCATAGGGTCTTCTTGTCTTGTTGTTTAATCACAGCTTTTGTACTGGAAAATCAATTTCATTGAGTAGACAAAGGAGACAGTTAGACCTTCGTTTTGTCGTTCATACTAGTCTTTATTTAGAAGACAAATGATTATGCTACCTTTGCACGGTCAAAATACCGCGGCCGTTGAATGTTATCACTGGGCAGGCAGTACCTCTAATATTAGTTTTGCTAGAAGCGATGTTTTTGGTAAACAGGAGAGGTTTTGTTTGCTGAGTTCCTTCTTTGTCTTTTTGTCTTTCTTATTGCGAGCTTGTGTGGGGTTAACGAGTTTGTGTTTAATGTTTTTCTTTTTTATTGTTAGTATTTATTTGCATTGATAGGGTCGGTTATTATCAGGGACTAGTTTGATCTGATTTACGGGTTCGCATAGAGAAAATCATGTTTTCTTATTACAGATTCTAGTATTAATTTATCCATTTGTATGGTTTAACTCAATTATGGGTTTTGATGTTTTTATTAGAATTTTGAATACAGTGTGAGCTATGACGCTTTCTTGTAGAGATGCCTGCTTTTAAGCCTACTAGGTGTGCAGCGTACATTATAATCATTACCCAGTCTTGTAGGTTGTTTCCTTTTTCATGAGAGCTGTACCTCTTATGAATAACTCTTGAACTTTAATCTGTATTTTTATTATTTTGATAAGGTTTAAGATCAAGCTAAAACTTGTTTATTGAGTAACCAGCTATCACTAAATTCTTTTGGCTTGTCACCTCTATTTAAGAGTCTTCCCGCTATTTTGCCACATAGATGGGTTCGCTCATACTAGCTGCTCTTAAATAGCTCATTTAGTTTCGGGAAGAGAGACTAAGGGGCATGTTTACTAAACTGCGGTAATGGCATTCCACGTTAAAGGTAGAGATGCCCATATAAAGGAGTGGGCGGGACAGCAGTAAAGCCGAGTGTCAGATAAGGCGCGTTAAAAGGCACCGTAGAAGGCACGTGCCTACGTGCCTGATGTGCCTTACGTGCCTTGTAAAGCGCCTTGTACTGTGTTCCCAAGTAGGAGCCTTGTAATGTCTTCTAAGGAGTGTTGATAGCTGCAAAGATATGACTGTCACAGGCAAGCAAAATATCTGCATTGGACAGGAGGGAACAACAGGGAATTGAACCCATGACCTCTGCCCCTACAATCAGCATCGTAACCAGTGGGCTATAGCTCTCTAGTGTCTAACACACTGCTGGCTGGCTACAGAAAGACTGCAGGTGACCACACAAGCTGTCTGCTGTGGTTATCAGGATAGAGTAGACCCACCCATACCCATGATGCACTGCACAAGCAGATCAGCAGCCTACGTCTGATCACAAGATGGGGTATGCACCACTATAGCACCCCGGCCTGGTAGGGGGAACTGACCATGTGTGTTACTGGCACAGAGTAGCTACAGACCGTGACAGCATGCGGTTCATGTGCTCACCCTGAGGGTGAAGTGGGGGGCACAGCACCAGGTCCGCAGCACATGGCATAGCAGAAATAGGCTGTGCTGCAGGTTCTTATCAGTGTCAGTGTGTGATGGGTAGTCCCTGCAGACACCCCTAGGATACACCTGTGTCCATCTGTATTTCCCAGTCATGTTTAGGCCTTGTGGACTATGATGCACACAGTGCATATCCTGTGTGGGTGCCATGGTCATAGAATAAGTGAAGGGTGGTATGCAGACCCCAAAGAGGAGTATATGAGCACCACCCAACCTGCCCCTGTGGGTCAGGGTGGGGAACAGGATCCCCCACCAACAGATCCACATTCTACATCCCTGCAATGGTGGCAGTAGAGGGGACCATCAACCCCAGTCATGTTGGGGAACAGATACTCTACAGGGCAGGCAATGCAGATCTGTACACATCCATAAGGCAATGGCAGACAGACAGTAGGCCTGGAAATGCTCAGCTGCCCCCCACCACTATCTGACATTCTCCAGCAGCAAGCCCAGTGAGTCCCCAGCCACTGCATCCTGCAAGGTGTTCCAGCTATACACACACTAGCTACAGACAGTCTGCTAGCTAGTCCATAGTGCATGTTCCTGGAGGGGATGTGAGCACACCCACCAAGCAGCTAAGTCAGTGATTGGGTCCCAGAAAAAAGAACCCACAAAGATCACTTGAGAGAAATACTATATAGCACTATGGGGGAATGTAGCCATGCCGTGGTCACTGCTCAGTCAGGGTTAGAGTGAATTCCCAGCAGGACATGCTGTGGCCACCCTATCCGTGCAGGTTGTGGCCAGCCACTACAATGTCCCAGCCATTGCCCTATGCCCTGTGCAGATGTATCCAGGCCAGGCCACCCTGTCCAGGCTATACCCACAGTACCTTGCTCCTCATTATGCACATTGGCAGGCTTACACTGGCAACAGTGCAAGCAGTGTGGGCTGAGGAGGGTGCTGGCAGCCACCACACACTGCAGAGACAGACACACACTCCCACGCCTATGCCAGCATTGTGCAACTATAGAGGCTTTTGGCAGCCCTGGCCACCACACCAGACAGGGGCACAGTGCAGGCATGGCTATGGTATGCAATACTGTTGGTGTCAATCCCCAGGGTGGTGAACACTGTCAGACACCAGACCTGAAACACACTCCACAGACATCAGAGAGGTTGGTATGATACAGCTCAATGAGCAGATTGTGCTTAACTTAGGAATTGCTATCTTCCAGTAATCATAGCAACCTTTTGATATATGTGTACCGTATTCCCAGGTTTAGGGTGGCATTGCTAAGGTACGCAAGTGCTAGTATTGGGAGATGCACGCAGGGCCCAACATCCTACCTCTCCAGGAGGCCTTTGATAATGGAGCCTGTGGCTGCGGGTGTATCTGCCCCTGTTGGCCGCTGCTCTGAGGCAGAGGTTCCCAACTCCATTCCCTGGGGATAACATGACTGTTCATCAGACAGGGCCTGTCTGTTGCAGTGCATGACACCCACCTACACAGGGCTAGGCCATGGTCTGCTGTGGGCAGCTGCCACTGCCCCCTCCACCACCAGTACCCCTCCGCAACCATGCTGACATACCCTTCTGCTGGTGGTGCTGGTGGTGCGCCGTCTCAGGCCATCCAGTGTGCTGGTAGGCGGCTGCCTATGGTGTGGGTTCTGGGGTAGGGGTGCCTGCATAGACGTCCACGCATCCCCCCAGCACCACCTGCCAATGTTCTGTGCCCTTGGGGGTACCTGCTGGGTACTATCCCCTGTGACACTGTGGGAAACACACTCGTGCCCATGTTGGGCCCTCATCAGTTGCTGTCTGGCTGCTCTACTGTTTCAGCATTCCTATGGGCCACCTAGGCATCACTCTAGTCCGCACTGTGGCCCAGCTGCACCACAGCATGTGCCGCCTGCAGCCCTCTGTACCACATTTTCCAGCATCTGTCCAGTTGCCCGTTCCGACATGCCCACCCTGCTGTTGCGGAACATGTGCACACCATAGGGAACCTGTCCAATAAAAAGGGACGACCCTGATCAGTGCTATTTCACTGTGGGATCATTCATCTTGTAAGGGGAAAGAGCATAGACCCTTCCGAACATAATATCTTGTTTTTGGGGCTTTCTCGGTAGTGTTGTTTGATGTTTTCCAATAATATCACTATTGCCCAGCATGGTTATATTTTTTTAACATTCTGTTCAGGTCATTTTCAATGTTTATTTGCCCTTTTGTTCCGTGCACATGTATCACACTTATCACTTTTTGTAGGTTTCCCTGGCTTTGCTGTACATTGCCGACTGAAATGGTTTCTCTCTCCTGCAATTGTGTGCTAATGCCTGGTTTTCAGTTGCGTTAGGATTCAGCCCTTAATTCCTCCGCGTTAGTGTGAAAGGGGCCTCTCCCCGCCCACTCCCTGCCCACTGACCCCTTCTCCCCACCCTCTCTCCACCCTTTTTTGCACTTAACGCGGCCGGGAACATTAAGGCGCCTTAAGGCGTCTTAACCGTACAGAATGTACGGTTAAGAATGTACTGAATGTATTGATACAGAATGTACAGAATGTACTGTGTAGCCGTGGCTATGTTAACGCAGTTTAGTAAACATGCCCCTAAAGGTCTTTTTGCCTCTAGTTTACTTACTAGACCATGATGCAAAAGGTACAGGGGCTGATCCTTTCTTTTTTATACTTTTATGGTTTATTTAATTTCTTTTTCAGCTTTCCCTTGCGGTACTTTCTCTATTGCTTCAGTGTTTATTTTTATCGCCTATACTATTTTGGTAAATGTTTTAGATCTTTTTGTGTGGAAGTTTAGTGTTTGAGCTAGCTGTGTAGTTCAAAATGTCCTGGTTTGTGAGATTTTTTCCGGTGTAAGCGGAATGTTTTTTTTAAACTACATTTTGATTCCAAGAGCACTTTCCAGTACGCTTACCATGTTACGACTTTCCTCTTCTTTTAAGTTAGTATAATTAAGTTGATGAGGGTGACGGGTGCTGTGTGCGTGCCCAAGGGCTGTGTTAAAAAGAATTTGATTGTTTCTTTTTACTGCCAAATCCGCCCTCTAAGAATTTTTCATTTGCTTTTTCGTTTGTTCTTAGTAAGAAAATGTAGCCCATTTCTTTCCACTCTATGTGCTACACCTTGACCTGACGGTTTTAGTAGATTCATTTTGCTCACTTATTTTCCTTCAGTAGGGTGAGCTGTAGACATTGGTATATAGGCTGTTTTGACAAAGAGTGGTGAGGTTTAGCGTGGATTATCGATTATAGAACAGGCTCCTCTGGGTGGACTTTTGGCTTCACCAAGTCCTTTGATTTTTAAGTGTTTACTCGTAGTGTTCTGGCGGAAAAGAGTTGTAAGTTTTCAGTTTGTAGCTAGGCATAGTGGGGTATCTAATCCCAGTTTATGTCTTAGCGGGCATGATGATGAAAGATCTTTTAGTTAAGACTATTTTTGTATAATTGGATTTATCATCTACTAACACGTATGACAGTTTAGTTGGGCATCAGGCTTATGTCGCAGGCTTATTCTTTATCACACTTTACGCCGTAGGCTGTCAACTCGGGTTCCTCGTATAACCGCTGCAGCTGGCACAAGATTGGCCAATCCTTTTGGCCATGTCTAGTTCGAGCTTGTGTGCTCATTTACTAATGTTTATCACTGCTGTTTACCCTTGGGGGTGTGGCTGAGCTAGATGTTATTGGCTAACTTTTGTTGTGCCTGATATCAGCTCAAAATTATATTGGCTTTCTCACTGGTTTGCGGATGCTTGCATGTGTAATACAGGTTGTAGTTGATTATAAAGCTGGGACAAAACTTTTAATGTCGACGGAAATTTTAATGTTTCATCTCAGCATCTTCAGTGTTGCGCTATAAGTTTAGCTACGTGGACAACTTACATAATATATATATTGTTTGGGTGGGATTGGTGGCCCGACAGTAGGATTGCTCTTCATGTAAGGCATGTTAGTTGAGACTCGGATTTAGGGGTTTGGCGAGAGGTAGATAGCATGTTATGGGGGGTAAGGGGGGTTTAGCTGGACAACATTTTTTTTTTGTTGGGGGAGGGAATGATATAGGTAGAATGTGTGGTAAAGCAGCATTAAATATCAATTTATGTCCATAAATCATTCATTTATTATCAACTTTTATAATTGTTTCAGCGGATCAATAATTATGCAATAGATGTTCACATTTTAGACTAAAATGCTGTTAAGCACTCTGAGATGTTGGCTGAAAGGTGAAAATAAAAAAAATTATGAAGGTGCGAGATTACAGTTATGCTTCTTCATGGGCCGTATGGTAATTCAAGCATCAATCAGCTGTTGATATATAACTGAAATGACACTCTTAGGTAATTTGCCCGAGAAATTTCATGCAATGGATCCCTGTCGGTCAGGATGATGGTTTCCCGCACCCATGTTACTGATATCTTTTAATAGTATTTGATAAAATTCGTATGGAATATAGATGAATGCACATTTATACATAGTATGAAAAATTCTAGGGGTTTAGCTGGAAGTAGTTTAAAAAGAATTTTGGCCTTGGGTGCCATTGGCGAGGGTGAAAAATCCTCCTTCTTGAAAATAAAATTTATATTATTTTGTGGCTGCTCTCGGGTAGTTTAAGCGAGGGGTTAACCTCTATCTTTAGTTTACAAGACTAATGCTTTTATTAAGCTACTTAAACATTAATTTAATGGTTTGTTTTCTGCGAGTCAATTAGTGAGATTAGGATAATAAATAGTAAAAGTAAAGCATTGATATCTGTCCGATTGTAATAAATGGTTCTTCTACTAGTTGACCTCAAGTTCATGTGAGGATGGCTATGTTTGCTACGATGTCAGAATATTATTTGTGTGGCTGGGCGAAATATTATAGCGCGTTGTTTTGATATGTGGAGTATTGGGATAATAAATAGGATTAAAATTGAGAGGAGGAGGGCTAAGACACCTTCCAGTTTATTTGGGATTGATCGTATGATGGCATAGGCGAAAAGGAAGTATCATTCTGCTTGATGTGTGGCGGGATTACTAGTGGGTTAGTCTTGGAGCCATTGGCAAGGGTGAAAAATCCTCCTTGAAAATAAAATTTGTATTATTATGTGGATGCTCTTGGGTAGTTTAAGAGAGGGGTTAACCTCTATCTTTAGTTTACAAGACTAATGCTTTTAATAAGCTACTTAAACATTAATTTAATGGTTTGTTTTCTGCGAGTCCAATTAGTGGGATTAGGATAATAAATAATATAAAGTAAATAATTGATGAGATCTGTCCGATTGTAATAAATGGTTCTTCTACTGATTGACCTCCAATTCATGTGAGGATGGCTATGTCTGCTATGATTAGTCAGAATGTTATTTGTGGCTGGGCGAAATATAGCGCGTTGTTTTAATGTGTGGAGTATTGGGATAATAACTAGGATTAAAATTGAGAGGAGGAGGGCTAAGACACCTCCCAGTTTATTTGGGATTGATCATAGGATGGCATAGGCAAAGAGGAAGTATCATTCTGGTTTGATGTGTGGCGGAGTTACTAGTGGGTTGGCTGGCGTAAAGTTTTCTGGGTCTCCTAGAAGATTGGGAAAGAATAAGGCTATGGTGGCTAATAATGAGAGTATGATTATGAAGCCTAGGGCGCCTTTGTATGAGAAGTATGGGTGGAATGGAATTTTGTCAGTGTTTGAGTCTAGTCCGGTTGGGTTGTTTGATCCTGTTTCATGGAGGAAAATAAGATGTAAGATGCTTATACCGACAATTAAGAATGGTAAAATGAAGTGAAATGAAAAGAATCGGGTTAGTGTGGCTTTATCTACTGAAAAACCGCCTCAGATTCATTGCACTAATGTGTCGCCAGCATAGGGCATGGCAGATAGGAGGTTTGTAATTACTGTGGCTCCTCAGAATGATATTTGTCCTCATGGAAGGACATAGCCAACGAATGCTGTAGCTATGACTAGTAGTAGGAGTATAACTCCGATGTTTCATGTCTCTTTGAATAAATAGGATCCGTAGTAAATTCCTCATCCAATGTGTATGTAGATGCAGATAAAGAATGTTGATGCTCCGTTGGCATGAATGTTGCATATAAGTCAGCCATAATTAACGTCTCGGCAGATGTGGGCAACTGATGAGAAGACAGAGGTTGTGTCGGCTGTGTAATGTATGGCTAAAAATAATCCTGTGATGATTTGTGAAATAAGGCAAATTCCAAGAAGTGAGCCGAAGTTTCAAAGTGATGAGATGTTTGATGGTGATGGGAGGTCAATGAATGAATTGTTAATAATTTTTAAGATTGGATGGGTTTTTCGTGTGTTAAGGGTCATTAGTTTTTATAGTTGAAGTACAGCAGTGGTTTTTCAGATCATTAGTCTTGGTTAGATTCCTAGTAAAAATTATGGCATATATGACTTTTGTCGGAATGTTTAGTCTTGTATTTGGGTTGATGGCTGTTGCGTCCAATCCGTCTCCTTATTTTGGTGCATTTGGGTTAGTTGCGGCCTCTGCTGGGGCTTGTTTAGCTTTGGTTATAGTTGGGTTGTCCTTTTTGTCATTGGTGTTGTTTTTAATCTACTTAGGTGGGATGTTGGTTGTTTTTGCCTATCAGCAGCGATGGCGGCGGAGCCTTATCCTGAGGCATGGGGAGTATGATCTGTTATTTTTTATGTAGTAGGGTATATTTGTGTGCTGGTGCTTGGTTATTTGTTGGTTGATTCTGTTGATGCGGTAAGTGTCTCAGAGTTTTGTTTGGTTCGAAGCGATTGGGCGGGGGTGTCAGTGCTGTATTCTTCAGGTGGGTGGTTATTATTGATTTCTGGTTGAGTATTATTATTAACTTTGTTCGTGGTATTAGAGTTGGTTCGTTGGGGTACGTTTCGGGCTGTAAGTGCAGTTAAATAGAAAGGGCAATTAAAAAGGTGAATAGGAAAATTGTGAGGTATGTTTTTATCAATCCTTGTTGTAAGTTTGTAATTATTTTGATGGGGGGCAGTTGTTGGGTTGTTAGGCCTTTAGGTCCAATGCACTCTAATCAAGTTTGGTCAATTAGGCTCGTTGCAATGTTTTGCCCAAGCATTAGGGTTGCTTTTGGATACATTTGGTGAATAATTCTGGGGAAGAATCCAAGTGATGTTGTGAATAGATGTGCCTTATTTAGTTGTTTATTTGATGAGGTGAGGATATCTATGGCAATTATTAATCCTGAAATTGTGATTAGTATTGCTGCTAATTTGGATGTTATTGGTATTGTTATTACTTGTGTTTTTGGTTAAACAATGGTTGTTATAATTAGGAACCCTGTGAGGATACTACCTCATGGTAGGCGTTTAATTGGGTTTATTATTGTGTTTTCATTAATTGGTTGGATTGATGATATTCGTGTATGTCCTGTAAGTGAAAATGTAATGATTCGTAGGCTGTAGATTAATGTGAATATTGTTGAAATTGTGGTAATAGTAAGGGCCCATGTGTTTGTGTTTGATGTGTTTATGGCTTCAATGATTGCGTCTTTTGAAAAGAATCCAGCTAGGAATGGCATACCTATTAGTGCAAGGGTTCCGATAGTAATGCAGGATGATGTTGTAGGTAGTGTGGCTATGATAGCGCCTATTTTTCGAATGTCTTGTTCATCCGTTAAGCTATGGATTGAACCTGAGCATAGGAATAGTATTGCTTTGAAGAAGGCATGTGTGCAAATATGAAGGAATGCTAGTTGTGGTTGGTTTAATTCTTGTGCAACTATTATTAGGCCTAGTTGACTGAATGTTGAGAATGCTACAATTTTTTTGATATCATTTTGTGTTAGGGCGCATGTTGCGGTAAATAAGGTTGTTAGTGATCCCAAGCATAGGCATGTCGTGAGTGCGGTCTGATTTTGTTCTATTAATGGATGAAGTCGGATTAATAGGAAGATGCCCGCTACCACTATTGTGCTTGAGTGGAGTAAGGCTGAAACTGGTATTGGGCCTTCTATTGCTGCTGGTAGTCATGGGTGTAGTCCGAATTGAGCAGACTTTCCTGTTGCGGCAAGGATTAAGCCTGTTAATGGGAGTGTTGCGTTTGTGTTAGTTAAAAATATTTGTTGGAATTCTCATGAACTTGAGTTTGTTGCAAATCATGCTATTGCTATGATTAGTCCAATGTCTCCGATTCGGTTATATACGATAGCTTGTATAGCTGATGAGTTTGAATCTATTCGGGCGTGTCATCAACCGATTAGTAGGAAGGATATGATTCCAACTCCCTCCCAACCGATGAATAGTTGGAATATGTTGTTGGCTGTAACTAGTGTCATTATTGCAATCAAGAAAGTAAGCAAGTACTTTAAGAATTTTTTTAAAATGGGTCTTTTTCTATATATGAGGTAGCGAATTCTAGGATTGATCATGTTACAAATAGTGCAATGGGGGTGAAGATTGTTGAGTATTGGTCAAATTGGAAGCTGATGTTGATGTCAAAGGTGTTGATGCTGATAAGGTTTCAGTTAAAATGATTGTCTCTGTTCCTAGATTTAGGAAGATAGATATTCGGATGATATTAATGAAGAATGTTAATTTTACACATTTTGTAGTTGTAAGAGCGGATTGCGTGCTTGTTTGTTTTATTATGGGTATTAACAGGGTGATTAGTGTGAGGATCGTTATAGAGCTGAAAGTTGTTAATAAGTTCATACCTTTCACATGGATTTGCACCAAGAATGACGGCTCCTAAGACCAATGGAAGACTACTGTCCTTTAAAAGCTAAGAGAGCTGGGGAATTAAACCTCAATATAAGTAATTAGCAGTTCTTATTAAGTCTTTTTCTCTTGGTAAATAGGAAGTTGTTAGCTTCTGTTTTTAGAATCATAATCTAATGTTTTTTAAACTATATTTACATGAGTATCAGCCCCAGATTAGGGCCGGCTTTAATATTAGTAAGAATAATGGGGTAATATGGAGTGTTATTAAGAGGTGTCCATGGGTATGTGTGGGCTCTGTTTGGTTGAGGTGGTTTTGGGCTGGTCCATGTTGGGTAATTAAAAATATGTTTAGTGTGTACAATGCTGTGATGAGTATGCCTATCCCTGTTATAATGGTAGTTCAGCTTGATCAGTTAAATAAGGCAGAGATGATTGTTAGTTCCCCTAGCAAATTGGTTGATGGTGGGATAACCATGTTGCTAAGGTTTGCTAGTAGTCATCATGTTGTTATGAGTGGTAAAATTAGTTGTATACCTCGGGCTAGGAGTAGTGTTCGGCTGTGTGTCCGTTCGTAATTTGTGTTTGCTAGACAGACTAGTATGGACGAAGTTAGTCCATGTGCAATTATAAGTGTGATAGCGCCTGAAAAACTTCATGTTGTTTGGATCAGTCCGGCAGAAATAACGAGGCCCATATGACTGACTGATGAATATGTGACTAGAGATTTTAGATCCGTTTGTGGTAGGCAGATAGAGCTGGTTATGGTTACCCCCCACAGGCTTAAGATAACGAATGGGTAAATTGATTCTTTAGTAAATGGGGTTAGGCAGAGGAGATTCGTATGATTCCGTAGCCGCCTAGTTTTAATAAGACTGCAGCTAGGATTATAGATCCGGGAATTGGAGCTTCGACGTGGGCCTTTGGAAGTCAAAGGTGGAAGCCGTATAGAGGTATTTTTACTATGAATGCGAGTAGACAGGCAAGCCATCAGATTTGATTTGTGGCCATATTTGGGTTGATTTGTGGAATAAATCAAGTATTGGTTAGTGACAGTGTAGCTATTTCATTTTGTAGTGAAAGGATGGCAATTAATAATGGTAGTGACCCGATTAAGGTGTAGAAAAGAAAGTAGGTGCCTGCGTTTAATCGTTCTGTCTGGTTACCTCAGCGCGTGATAATAATTAGGGTTGGGATGAGTGTTGCTTCGAATGTAATGTAAAATAATATTAACTCTGTTGCAGAGAATGCAAGGATTAGTGCGATCTGTAAGGAGATAAATATTGAAATATAGGTTCGTTGGCGATTAATTGTATTGTTGTTTATGTGATTTTGGCTGGCTAGTATTTTTAGGGGTGTTAGTCAGCAGGTTAGGATTATGAGGGGTGCTGATAGTTGGTCGATTGTAGTGTATTTGTTTGTAAATTGTATGGTTTCTGATGGATAGTGGAATCATGTTAGGCTAAGTGAGGCAATTATAAGACTGTGGACTATTGATACTGTTCACAATCATTTTGGTTTGGTTAATCATGTTATTGGGATTAGTATAATGGTTGGAATTAGAATTTTTAGCATTGTAATAGGTTTAGGTTTTGTATCGTGTCTGTGCCATGTGTTCGGATTGTTGCCACCAAAATTGCAACACCTGTGCCTACTTCACAGGCTGAAAAAGTTAGTAGAATTATTGGAGTGAGTGTGCATGATGTTGATCCGGTTTGAATACATCAGAAAGATATAGTAATAAATAATGAGAGTATCATACCTTCTAGACAGATTAGGGCTGAGAGGAGATGGGTTCGGTGTAGAATTATTCCTGTTATTCCAAGCATAAAGGCTGAGTAGAGGCTGTATGTTGTTATTGTCATGAAGATGTTGTGAGGTTTACCACAATTTATTAGGTCAAAATTAATTGTCTTTTTTAGACTAACTTCTTATTCTGCCCATTCAAGACCACCTTGGAGTCACTCATAGATTAGGCCGAGTGTGAGTAGTAGGAGGATAACTATTGCTAGGAAGACAGAGGTTGATGGGGTATTTAATTGGTTTGCCCATGGGGTTGGGAGAAGTAGTGCAATTTGTAAGTCAAACAGGAGAAATAAGATGGCAACTAGAAAGAACCACATTGAAAATGGTAGGCGGGCTGGTGCTAATGGGTCGAAGCCGCATTCATATGGTGAAAGTTTTTCTATGTCTTGGTTTATAGTGGGGAGTCAGAATGCGATGAGTATTAAAATAATAATAAGTCCAGTTGTTATGGAGATCGTGGTTATTGTCATGTACTTCACCTTAGGTTTAAACTAAGATTTAATGGTTGGAAGCCATTGACATTGTGTATACTAGGGAAGCATGATCCTCATCAGTAAGAACATAAGATATGCCATACTGGATCAGACCAAGGTCCATCAAGCCCAGTATCCTGTTTCCAACAGTGGCCAATCCAGGTCACAAGTACCTAGCAGTTTCCCCAAAAGACACAGGTTCCACAATGCTTGTACTGGGTCAAGCATTGATATCCTGGGTCCCTTTTTAATAATGGTTTATGGACCTTTCCTCCAGGAACTTGTCCAAACCTTTTTTAAACCCAGCTACACTAACAGCTCTTACTACATCCTCTGGCAACAAATTCCAGAGTTTGATTACACGTTGAGTGAAAAAATATTTTCTCTTATTTGTCTTAAATAGATCACCTTGTAGCTTCATTACATGTCCTCTAGTCTTTCTATATTCTGATAATATAAACAATCAATCTATGTTTACCCGTTCCACTCCATTCATTAATTTATAGACCTCTATCATATCTCCCCTCAGCCGTCTCTTTTCCAGGCTGAAGAGCCCCAACCTTTGTAGCCTTTCTTCATAGGAGTAGCCTTCCATCCCCTTTACCATTTTGGTGGCTCTTTTCTGTACCTAAAAGGCAGGCTGTTGTGCCCTGCGTGGAGCGGCAGCCCCCAGTACTAGCAACTGCATACCTTAGCAATGCCGTCATAAACATGGAAACACATCCCATATATATCAAAAGGTAGCTATAACCAATGTCAGATAACAAATCTCAAATTAAACACTTCTTTCTAACAGAGATCCATTATAGCAACCTTTCTGATTTTATGTGGTGTGTGCCCCCTCATCAATTTCTGACAGTGTTTACCACCCTGGAGAGTGACTCTAACAGTATTGCGTAACCTACCAATGCCTGCACGAAGCCCATGACTGGTGTTGTGGACAGGGCTGCCAACCACCGCTATCTTTGCACAATGCTCAAATAGGTGTGGTAATCTGTGTATGTTTATCCATTGTTTTGTGGCTGCCCACACCCCACTGAGCCCCTAATGTTTGCACTGGTTCCACTGTTCCACTTCCAATGTGCATAATGATGAGCAAGGTATTGTGTGTATGGCCCCTACAGGGCGGTTTATCCAGGATGCATCAGCATAGGGCATAGGGCAATGGCTGGGATATTGTAGTGGGCAAACACCATCTTCACGGACAGGGTGGCCACAGCAAGTCATGCTGTGAGGGCACTCTCACTCTGATTGAGCAGTGACCATGGCATGTCAACCTTCCCACATAGTGCCATACAGTGTGTTCAATAGTGATATATGTGAGTTCCTATTTCTAGGGCCCAATCACTAACATACTTGCTTGGTGTTGGTATGAATATCCCACATCTGGGTGCACATTGTTCCTCTGGGAACATGCACTAAGTATGGGCTAGCACACTGTCTGCAGTGAGCATGTGTCTGGCTGCAACACCTTGCAGGGTGCAGCAGGTGCACACTGACTGTGGCCTCTGCTGGTGAACGGCGGAACCTGCATCAACTGTTGGGTTCCCAAAAGGAAGGTGTTTGCTGGTCCCACAGCCTGTCATCATGTTGCACTACTGCCCCTTTTGGAAATGTTCAGAATGTGGGTCTGTTGGGGGCAGATCATGTCTCTCACCCTGACCCAGAGAGGCCGGTTTGATATGTACATCATCATCATGTGAGTCCACACACAGCCCTGCTCCGAGAACAAGTGACCATGGCAAGCACACTGGCTATGCACCAGTTTGGTTGCATCACGGTCCACAAGGGGCAGACATGACTGGCAAATACAAATGGAAACAGAAACAAGACAATCGCAGGCATCTCTGAAAATACCTGTCACACACTAGCACTGATGGAGACCTGCAGCTAAGCATACCTCAGCCAACTCGGGTACTGCGGACCTGGTGCTGGCTACCCCACCTCACCCTCAGGGTGATCACAGAACACGCACAATGGCAGGGCCTGTAGGTAGTCAGTGGCAGTAACACACATGGTCAGTCCCCCCTACCAATTTCCACATTTCCCCAACATGCACTGTGTTCTGTGTTGTGCTAATGCAATGTTTGCATGTCTGACGTTGCATTCTATACATATTGATGTCTGCCTACCTGCAATGTCCCCTGATGTTCTGTGCAACATACCATGACAGTGTTTCTCCTTCTTCTAATACAGGGCAGAGCACACACACTGCACATCGACTACACTGCATCTGCAGGCACCATCACCCACGTGTCAGAGACACCAACAAGACCATGCAGCTATCCCTGGGAGATGGTGCCATAGGATGGCTGACCTCTGCAAGTGGCCCACATGCCTATGATGGACATTATTGTTGGACTGCTACTTTGAGCAAAAGGAGCCTGTCCTACACAACATTGCTACTGTGCTCTGGCTGGGTGTGATATTCATCACAGGGGTCATGCATGACCTTTTGCGTACTGTGGCAGATTGAGATGTCACACTTGCCTATGCATGCCCAGGGATTCACGGACAGTCTTAATGGGACATGTTGGTTTGCAGATGCTATTTGCACCATGGACACTGTGTACAGGCCCCTACGTATGCAGCAGCGACTGACATGCTTGCTGTATGGTGTACATCCATCTGACATTGTGTTAGTGTATGTGGACTATGTGTGTGACCTGCACTGCAGGATATCCTCATCTGTTTAGTTCACCAGGAGCATACAGCCACGCATGTGGCACAGGGGTGACATTGTATAGGTCCTCTTGTATTTGTAGGGCTACCCTGCACTTGTACATGACACGGTATTTACCAACACACCACTTTGATGTGTGCCAACATCTTCGGTAGATGTTTGCCCTCACCACGTGTGTTACAGTGCAAGTGGGGCATCACTGTGTCATTGTTCAACATACACGGTGCATGTGTATGTGACTAAATATGTTGATACACCAGAGAATGTGGCAGTGTGGCTTCTGTGTGGGTTACTGGCCCATGTTTGATCTTTCTTTCAACCTCTATGTACAGGTTAGTGTGTTTGGTTAGTGTTCAGACGTGCCGCTCTACATTGATTTACAGACATAGCGACGCATGTCTGCACCACAGTCCTATTTATCTCCTGACATTCCGGGACTCACATTGCACCAGTAATTTGGCAGTGTGGCAGTGTGGATGTCCGTGTTCGTCCTTCATTGGTGCATGCCATGTGCCGTGACATATGTATACGCATACTGTATTCACGCCACCCATTGCAGCAGACCTTCTGCATAGTGCTATCTCTATCTGTGTGTGAGTTTGCGTTTTTTTTATTCTCTGGGATCATGTTCCTCTTGTACCCGTTAACATATCCTCATTTGCATTTGCACAATGTTTTTGAGGAGATTTGTGGCACTTTATTTGCTATATGGCGCATTATGTGACATCTGTGACATATATATATGTATGTGTGTGTTCAGTTGCAGACATTTTGCTACTTATGCTTTTGAAGGTTTGTGCCACCTGTTTTGTGAGGCAGATATGTTTTGGTTAAAACTTCATGACTGGTGGGTATTGGGCCATCATCATGCACCACCTACTGTCTACAAGCACACATATGTGAATAAGGCATTTGGGGAATGCAGCAGCATATGGGGGGTGTAGGGCTACTGCATAGTACACACCATGCACCTAATGCATATTATCTGTACTGCTCATAATCTGTAGAGGGGCCAGTGACCTTTGCGCGACATGTGGGTTGCTGGCCTACTCAATGTGGTTTCAGTTTGTTCACTGTAAATAAACTAGCTTCATATCATGACAGGCAGTATATACGATATGTCTAGTACATTGCGAAAATAAAATATATGTGTTTAACGCACATTTGTCTCTGCTGCTGCTTCAAAACACTGACGCACATATTTATTGATTTCCTGGTGATTTACATGGCCCTCCTGTGCTCACGTCCTTGTACAGTGGCAGTAGTGTTTGTGGTAGCCATCTGCCACATCAGGGTGTTACGGGTTCCCATACACACATTCCCTTTTAAGGGACATATTTGCATGGCCCCTGTAGTGGTTGTTTGGGATAGTGGGAGTGGAGGAGTGGCCTAGTGGTTGGGGCAAGGTGCTTCAGGCCGGAAGGTCGGGGGTTCAAATCCCACTAGAGGACAGCAACCTTGGGCCGGAAGGACTGGGGTTTCTAGTCCCACAGGTGCTCCTTGTGGTCTTGGGCAAACCACTTAACCCTCCATAGCCCATGTTCCCTGTAAAATAGTTATCTCCAAGTTATAATGCCCTGTTCAATGTAATTTCAGTTTGTTCAATGTAAACCACACTGATGCAGAATAGCACGGTATATAAGAGAATGTAAATAAATAAATAGTGGTTAGAGGCATGTATTGGAGTACCATAGGTTGCAGGTTTGATTCCCACATGGTTTTCTTTTTTTCTTTGTGTTGTGCTAACCTGACCTTGAGCTGGCTGCTGCTTCATCAGCTCTCCTTTACACCATTATACAGCTCAGTGTGCCCTCTATGCAGTCTATGTGCTGCATATTAGCTATTACATTTTCCTGTTCCTTTGTACTGTCCATGTGGCCAGTATGCTTGGGTGATTGTTATTGCTGTTGTTGAGCTGATCGGTCCCAGCTTCTGTTTGCAGCTTCAGTTCTCACATGCTTCTTTTCAGTTCTATTCCTCATTTTGCCCTGCTACATAGGGCATCCCCTGACGCCCTTTGGGTTCGTTTTCTTTGCTCTTTTGCATGCTGTCTCCACTGCATAACATTTCATTGTGTGTGTGCATTTGTGTATATGTGCCTCTCGTCCCGATTGTAGACTGTGATATGAGCTGTACACAGCTCTTCTGCATGTGCATTACATCATGGTTACTGCTGGGGTTGCCTTATCCTGGCACACAGCAGGCTTTTTGTGTGGTGTCATGCAGTATTGTTGTATGCAGCCTTTGCTGTTTGACTCATGTTGGTGGTATGGGTGTACTGGTTTGTGCACTAATGTTTGTGCTAGTGGTCATGGGTTCAATCCCACAGTGGGCCTCCTTTAGTCAGAATGTCCAGCACAACTCCCTTTTATGGCTGTGACAGGCAGACATATTTCGGAGATCAGTGTCTAGAACACACACCACCCTCACCTCAGTTGGGTGACTTAAGGTGCCCTGTACAGTGCCTTGCCTGTGCTTTTACCCTGCCCCAGTAAGCACAGCAGAATGTTTGTGCAGTGACCTGTAGTTGTTGCTATTGCTGCCAGAGACGCATAGCACAGTTGTTAGTACACTGACTTCCCAGCCAGTAGTCATGGGTTTGATGCCTGTGTGTTCTTGTTTTTTTTTATGCCTCTCCTACACAACTATTTTTCCTTCTTGTAACAGTCATATCTGTGCAGATGTGTGTGGCAGCACATTATAGTCTCATCACAGTTGCCAAGCATCCTTCTGTCCGTCTATCTGTCTTTGCCAACTGTGTGGCGTCCTGCCCTAATGTGCGAAGTACTACCCCATGTCCTGCGCTGTTGCGGCTATTCATGATTACCTTTTGTGTGTCTGCTCTGCATGGCACTGCTACTCCTCTGTCCCACTGTTATGCTGCCACCTCTGCCTGCTCTAGTGAACACGTATTCCCATCCTCTGCCACACACTGTCATTTTTGTACTTTACATCACCATCACCTTATGCATTGATACAGCTGCCTCCGATATGTTCGTCCACTTTACCAGCTGCCACATGAGCTGCACACAGATTTGTCAGGTGCATCAGCTCCGCCATGTGCTACCTTCCATAATTTGTTGTTTGGCTTTCCTTGGTGCTCTGTGCAGTGGTAGGTTTACATCTGTGTTTGGCCCATACATTTGGTGCTATTCAACTTGGGCCACCTTACTGACATTGGCCACCTTTTCATGGGTCACCGTAACCTCCTTTGGTCATCTTTAGCTTCAGCTTAGGTTGCACAAGCTAATGGGGTGCCTTATATGGTACCTTGGAGGGTGGCAAACTATGGCGCCTCATAGGGCACCACCGGCATAAGGGCATGTCAGCATGGTGGGGGAGGGGTGTTGGTGGTGGAGGGGGCAGTGGCAGCTGCCCACAGCAGACCAAGGCCAAGCCCTGTGTAGGTGGGTGGCATGCAGTGCAACAGACAAGGGCTGTCTAAAGAACAGTAATGGTATCCCCAGGGACTGACCTACCTCTGTGGCAACAGTTTGGTGCAGTACCCACAGCCAGTGTGTTCAGGGGCAGAAAGTCACAGGTTCAAGTCCCAGCTGTGGCCCCCCTGCAGACAATGGACCTATATTTTACCCTACAGCACACATACACCATAAACATGTGCAGTCCCTAGAGCATCAGCCAACAGGGGCACAAACACCCACACCCACAGGCTCCACTATCCAAAGCCTCATGGAGAGTCAGGCTGTTGGGCCCTGTGCGGAGCAGTAGCTACCAGTACTAGCACCTGCATACTTTATCAATGCCTGCACTGTGCTCAGGACTGGTGCAGCGGCCAGGGCTGCCAACCACCTCTATCTTTGCACAATGCTGAAATAGGTGTGGGAGTGTGTGTATGTCTATCCAGAGTTTTGTGGCTGCCTACACCTTCCTGCACCCCCAATGCTTGCATTGTCTCCAGTGTTAGCCTGCCAATGTGCATAATGAGCAGCAAGGTATTGTGGGTATGGTCCAGACACAGCGGTCTGGGCAGGATGCATCTGCACAGGGCATAGGGCAATGGCTGGGACATTGTAGTGCCCGACCACCACCTGCACGGACAGGGTGACCACAGCATGTCATGCTGGGAGGTCACTCTCACCCTGACTGAGCAGTGGCCATGGCATGGCCAGGTTCCCACATAGTGCTATACAGTGTTTCTCTCAAGTGATATCTATGGATCTCCCTTTCTGGGGCCCATTCACTGACATATGTGCTTGGTGTCTGTGTGTGTATCCGTCCATCCATCCACCGTCCATCCATCTTCATCCCCATCCCCATCCCACTTTTGGGGGCACATGGTTCCTCCAGGAACATGCACTATGTACTAGCTAGCAGACTGTCTGCAGTTAGCATGTGTAAGGCTGGAACACCTTGCAGGGTGGGGACTGACTGTGCCTTTTGCTGATGAATATCAGATTGTGGTGGGGAGCAGCTGAGCTTTTCCAAGCCTACTGCCTGTCTGCCAGTGCCCTATGACATATGTACAGATCTGCATTGACTGCCCTGGAGGGTGCCTATTCCCCAGCCGGACTGGGGTGGTGATCCCCTCTACTGACTCCGATTTAGAGTGTGGATTTGTTGGTTGGAGATCCTGTCCCCCACCCTGACCCAGAGAGGGCGAGTTGGGTAGTGCTACATAATCTGCTTTTTGGGTCCACACAACACCCTTCTCCTATAACATGTGCCATGGCAACCACACAGGTTATGCACTATTCTGGGTGCATCATAGTCCACAAGGGCTAGACGTGACTGGAAAATACAGACAGACACAGGTGTATTCTAGGTGTGTCTGCAAGGACTACCTGTCACACATTGCACTGATGGGGACCTGCAGCACAGCCTATCTCAGCCAAACCAGGTGCTGCGGACCTGGGGCTGGGTGCCCACCTCACCCTCAGGGTGAGCACAGGAACCACACAATGTCACGGTCTGTAGCTACTCTGTGCCAGTAACACACATGGTCAGTTCCCCCTACCAGGCTGAGGTGCTGTGGAGGCACATACCCCATCTTTTGATCACCTGTAGACTGCTGATCTGCATGTGCAGTGCATCATGGGTACAGGTGGGTATACCCTATCCTGGTAACCACAGCAGGCAGTTTGTGCAGTGACCTGCAGTCTTTCTGTAGCCAGCCAGCGCTGTTTTAGAAGCTATAAAGGTGTAGCCCACTGGTTACTACAATGACTGTAGAGGTTGAGGTCATGGGTTCCATCCTGCAGTAGTGTTGTTTACTAAGGCTCTCTGAGGGATTTCCTTTTAATTTAAATCAGTGCTGCCAGCAAAACCACCCTCACAGTGCCGTAACCTTACGGTGCCTCATAAGGCACCCTATAGGGAGCCCTATAAAGATCCCTATAGAGCACATTATAAGGTGCCTTGGCAGACAGGGCACTTTATAATGTACCCTATGGGGCACCTTATAGGGCGCCTTATGTGGCACTTTAGGTTACGCACTGTGAGGGTGTTTTTGCTGGCAGCACTGCTTTAAATTAAAAGGATATCCCTGAGACAGCCTTATTAACTAACACCACTGTGGGATTGAACTGATGACTTCTGCCTCCATAGTCATTGCAATAACCAGTGGGCTATATCTCTACAGCTTCTAACACAGCGCTGGCATGGATTTAAGGTTACCGCACGTTAATGAGCCAAGGCACCCTCTATTGCGCGATACAGATTCTTGCTACCTTGCCGCCGGAATGCCCATTACCTTATATGGCATCCCTCACATTAACGCTGCAACTAGCGCTGGTAACATTAAGACGGTTTAGTAAACATACCCCTAATTGTACAGGATAGAATTTGTCCCAATTTTCAATGGGCTGTGTAATATCGGAGATAAGTGGGGGAGGGGTGTTGGAAGTTGAGTTTGTATTTGACGCATAAAAGTCAGTTAGAGTTTGTGGTAAGATAGCGGCAGATTCTGTTGGAGTTTGGGTGAGTCATGAGGGATTTTACAATTGAGAATAAGTCTATAGGTTTGTTAATTGATTTCATCAGGAGTGTTGAATGGTATTCTTTTTTAACAAGGTTAATCTGATAACAATATTTTGAGAGCATGCATAGGTAATTATCTCTGTTTTTGGTGGTCTTTTTGGGATTCCAGGTGCATTCAAGTTGTCTTAGTTCTCTTTTGATTAGCCTTTACTCGTGTGAGTACCATTGCTTGGATGGATTTTTGGGGGTTTGACGTAGGTTCTGCGGCTTAGTTGCTAGATTAGTGATAGAGGTGTTCCACTCATTAATTAGCTTGTCAAGGTTTTCTGTTGTAGAGCATATGGACTGTAAAATCTTCTCAGTGAAGGCTTCTTTTTCAAAATGAATGTATTTGGTGTGTTTAACGTTTTTTGCTTGAGTCTGTTGGGGCAGTTGTGTGGTCTCAAGCATGAATTCTATGAGGTGATGGTCGGACCAAGGGACTGGAGTGATAAGGGGGGGGGGGGGAAGCTGTTATGGAGTTGGATATCATGTGGTATAAATATAAGGTCTAGAGTATTTCCTTTTTTGTGTGTTGGGGTGGTGATTATTTGCTTATAGTCTAACTGTTCCATGGCCATGGTAATCGAGGACGCTTGAGAGCTTTGAAGTGAATGGAGATTGAAATCTCCAAGTAGTAGTCCTTTTTTGTTTGGTGATTTGCTGATTATTTCATCAATAATGGTAGTTAGACCTTCCAGGTTAGAGGATGGGGACCTGTAAACTAAGCAGAAAGCCATGTTTCTGCAATCTGTTATGAGTAGATCTATACCAGATATTGTTCTGGCACTATGAATTCATGGAGATAGTGAATCTCTGATAAGCACTAATACCACCATGTTTGGGGGTATGGAATACTTTGTAATTAGGTGGATTTAGTTGGTTTAAGAATACATTATCAAATTCGCTGAGCCATATTTCTGTTATGGAGAGAAGGTCTGGGTTAGCATCCTTTGCATAGTCAGCTATTAATGGTATCTTCTTTTTTATGGGTCTAGAATTGATGTATACACATTTAAGGAGGGTAGGGAAGTTTTGGGCAGGATGAGGTGTGATGGTAGCTAAGAAGGAGGTGTTTACGTTGATTAATCTTTGCATTTGTGGATGGTTAGGGATCCCGCTGTAAGGTTTGTGGAGGGGTGAGGCTAAACGAGCCCTATAATGTTAGCGAATGACTGGGATTGGTTCTGAGAAAGAGTGAGTTAAGAGTTGAGCGTGTAATTATGTTGGTAGACAAGCAAGGATAATTGAGCCAAAGATTAGTGGTAGAAGAAGCTAGGAGAGCATTTTTGTTGTTATTGTTTGAAGTGGGTGATTGAAGTAAGTCAATTGATTTAGGTTTATACATAAATACAGAGCTGGGTAAACAGATAGGTACATGGTCGGTATCAAGATGTTACATATAATACAAAATTACAGCAGATTGACTTTGTTGCTAAAAGGTACATTCACATGTTATTCAGTAACTTACGGGAAGTAGGATTATCAGAGGAGTTCTGTGGTTAGCTTAGGAAGCAGAACAGGCTTCACCAAGGATGGTGGCAATCCACTGCTTGATAGCCTTCTTTAAAGTTGTGAAACTTCAGGGATTTAGATTTTATTTTCAGTGAATGCAACTTCTTGCAGGACATGTGGCTGTTTATGTTTATTTTGAATTTGATATACCGCTAAGGCCAAAGGCATTAGAGCGGTTTACAGTGCTATATCATTCAAGGAAATAAAAAGGAAAGGAACGCCATTTATATGATAGGACAGAATAGAGGACAGAGACAGTCAAAGAGAATATGAGAAGGAGAGGAACATGGAATAGCGAGTTACCACACAGTAGAAGCTGTTAGAGAGGGTAGTCAGCACATCGGGTCATGCCTAAGGGCCACACCAAAGGCAGGTCCAAGAATTCAAATACCTAGGATCGCTAGTACAGGAGATGAAGGTGGCATCCACCACTGACGTTCTCAGCAGGATTGGCCAGGTGACAGTAGCATTCGTCTCACTCAAATGATGCCTCTGGTAGAAGCAGGGCCGGCCCGTCCATTGAGCGAGAATGTTTTTTGCACAGGGCCCAGCGTTTCAGCTGGCCTCACGCAAAAAAAATTTTGCATAGGTAAATTAAACAAAACAAAACAAAAAAGCTGGCTGCTGCCGCCATGGCAGCGGCAGGATCGAGTGTCCCGCGGGGCCCCCCCTGCCTGGCAGAGCCCTCCCTCCCTGCATCAGCTCCCTCTCGCGCTGCCTTTCAGAGCCGCAAAGGGAGAGTTTCTCCCTCATGGCTGTGTTAAGCCTGCTGTGACTGATGGGAAGCAAAGAAGAGCCACCAAAATGGTAAAGGGGATGGAAGGATACCCCTATGAAGAAAGGCTTAAAAGGTTAGGGCTCTTTAACCTGGAAAAGAGACGGCTGAGGGGAGATATGATAGAAGTCTATAAATTAATGAACGGAGTGGAACAGGTAAACGTAGATCGATTGTTTATGTTATCAGAATATAGAAAGACTAGGGGACATGCAATGAAGCTACAGGGTAAACTATTTAAGACTAATAAGAGAAAATATTTTTTCACTCAACGTGTAATCAAACTCTGGAATTTGTTACCGGAGGATGTAGTAAAGGCTGTTAGTGTAGCTGGGTTTAAAAAAGGTTTGGACAAGTTCCTGGAGGAAAGGTCCATAAACCATTATTAAGAAGGGACCCAGGATATCAATGCTTGAACCAATACAAGCACTGTGGAACCTGTGTCCCTTGGGGAAACTGCTAGGTACGTATGACCTAGATTGGCCACTGTTGGAAACAGGATACTGGGCTTGATGGACCTTGGTCTGACCCAATATGGCATATCTTATGTTCTTATGTCCTTATGTTACACCAAAGGTCCTTCGCCCAGTGTCCTGTTTGCAACAGTGGCCAATCTATCTTAATAACAGGCTATGGACCTTTGCTGCAGGAATCTGTCCAAACCTTTTTAAAACCCAGCTACACTATCTGCTTTTACCATGTCCTCCAGCAATGAGTTTTAAAGCCTAATTATACATTGAGAAAAAAAATGTTTCTCCTCTCTGTTTTACATATACTAATTTGTAACTTCATGATATATACTGTAGCAAGTAGCAACCTTACCGGGCGCCATTTTAGTGAAGCAGACATACATTTCAGTTTTACACAGAAAAGCTTAATTTTCCAGTGTTAGTTCTAGAGGAGTCCTTTCTAGACAGTCCGCCCCCTTCCCTTACCCATCGCCCAAAATGACACTACTAGAATCATCTAAAATGCACAAGTGTACGGACTTGGGAACACTAAACCCTACTGCATTCATTACCTCATCCCAAAGGTGCAAGATCCCTTTCCTTGATTTCTAGCATCAGAATTTGCAATAGTAATCTGGACTTCCCCTGTCACGGATGCCAGCTGGCACTACTTTCATTTGGCACTGTTCTGAGTGCTCGGTTTCCATCTTCTTGCGGGAGCAATTTCATCAAATGGGTGAGTCTTGCACATTCATACTCCAACCAAACAATCCCTTGAATATACGCAAACCTTACCATAAAAACAAAGAATTTCACAAATTTAGCCCAACACCCTCCTGCAACAACTTCAAAATTCAAGTTCTATAAAGGGAGAAAATGACCTCAGGACTACTCTTCGGTCCCACCATGTGGCAAAATTCATCACCCTAGGGGATTTCCTATGTATGTCTGCTTCACTAAAATGGCGCCCGGTAAGGCTGCTACTTGCTACAGAATATCTATGAAGTTACAAAGTAGTATATGTAAAACAGAGAGGCGAAACATTTTTTTCTCTATAGTTAGGCTTTGATGGTCTATTTTGCCAGTTTTTCCAATGTTCGCTGTATACCATCTTGCCCGTAAGCCGCTGTCCTGGGCAGCAGCTATCAGTCTCTCATCCTTCGGTTTCAGTTCACCTCTCCTTAACCATTCATGTGTCCATTCTTGACCGGCAAAAGGTTCCTGGAGGAACACTCTGTATTTCCCACTGTATTTGTGCATTTGCCACTTGTTTTTCCTTATTTGTTGATCTAATTCTTTGTTGAGTTTTTTCTCTTGTTTTGCAAATTCTGTTATATCCTTCCTGGTGTGTGCCTGTGGATTCTCACTCATTCCTTTTGGTCATCAGAATACTTGTCCAGGTTTGATGATGAAGACAAATTCTGAATGTTTACTTTCATATTTCAGTACTTTTTGTGTATTTCGATCCGATGATGCTGTTAGGTAGGCCTGGAGGTAGCTCTGTATGTGTCATCAATCTCTATGAGGCTTAGCTCTCTTTCAGCTCTAGGGATGTACAGTCTCGGCATACACTTCTTGTAAATTACCTCATGGGCATGGAGGAGTTTTCTTGTTTGCACATCTGGTTTTTCAAGATCTTTAATAGGCCAATCCACTATCCCAAAGCTGTATGAGAGTACAGGAATTGCCAGCTGATTAATGGCTTGTATCTTATTCCGTGATGTTAAAGCGCTTTTCACTTTCCATCTTCTTGCCATTAAAAACACCTCTGTGTTTATTCCACACCTTTTTAAATTCCATCACCGTTTTCGTTTCCACCATCTTCTTTCGGAAGGCATTCCAGGCATTTGCCGCCCTTTCTGGGAGGAAATATTTCCTGATATTGTTTCTAAATCTCTCTCCTTGCAATTTTCCATTTATTTCAGCAAGCCTTTGCGATGTCAGCAGTGTTTTAATTAACGAAGGGATATGTTGACTAAACCATGGTAGGCTTTTGCGGTTAACACATCGTTATCATGCAAATAGCGGTGTGTTCGTTGCTAATGCGCTGTGCTATCCATGGGGGGGGGGGTGCACAGATAACACACTGACATTGCAGACAGCACAACGGTTGCACAAATGCCAGCCATTGAGGCGGTGTTATCTGTAGCTGCGCTGTCTGATGGTGACCAAGCGCTGTTGATGCCCACTCACCGCCCATATCCCACTCACTCTGTCAGGTAACAAGGGCTATGTGGATAGCGCAGAAAAGTGCAGAAAATTGCTGCACTGTTAACATGGTCCGCTAGTGCACGCTATCTGCCGTGGCAACAGGTAGCACAGCTTAGTAAACATGCCCCTGTATCAATTTGGCTCTCAGATGAATTTGATATGTTGTCTTGTTTTTATTCTCTTTTGATTTTATGTTGTATAATTTGATGTTTGTATCATATCAATTTATTTTATTTCATGTTATCTTATGGATTATTATTTGTGTAGTGTGTGATCCGCCGAGATTCCTGATAGTGCGGAATAGAAATAACTTTAAATAAATAAACTATGTAAATGTCCCCAACTTCTACAGTTTCCTTTTCTGCGCAGTAATACCTTTCAGGTATTTAAATGCTTGTTTCTTATCTCCTCTGTTCCTATTCTCCCCTAGGATATGCATTTTTAGTCTATCCTCATATGTCTTTTGGTGTTGTAGATCCCACATTTTGGTCCGGGCACATCCTCCTCTCTCCTCCTATTGCAGAGACTTCCTTTGGATTTCTGCATCCCAAAAATATCATTCTGCATCTTTTCATATTAGAGCTTAACTACCAAGCATCTGGTCAGCTGACAAGCTCATGCTTATAGGTACTATCTTTACGAACAACAACTCTGCAACCAACATGTAGAACGGATAACCACCAAAGTTCTTCAGAGATACCCTCTGAATATTGGTCTCCCAGGATCCACTGATAAATGGAGAATGTATGTCAATAGAAGAATGATGGTATATTTTGACTACTTGAAGGCAAAAGTTTGTACTTCAGATATGTCAGCTGTTTCGAATGGAAGCAGAAACTCAAGTTGTTTTGGCAGGAGCTGGTATTTGGATGGAATAGAGAAATCACATGCAAACTGCAAGCATTCAGTGATTAGTCAACAAACCTTTTCAGAAAATTAAACAAAAGCAAGAGTGAAAAAGAGACAGTCTTTTTTTTCCAAGAAAAGAGGTAAGGGAGAAAAAGGCTGGCATTGAAAAGATATAAAAGGGTGGAAGACATGGAAAATATACAGAGAGCAAAGGTGCAAACAGAAAAGAATATAACAGAGACAATACAGTGGAAACAAAAGAGCTTTTACAGATGGAATTGAGAAGAGAATGGGGAAAGGAGTGGATAGAAACATGATAGATGCAGAAAGCAAGGTTACCTACCTGTACCGGGATTCTCCGTGGACAGCAGGATAAGTCAGCCACACCTGGTGATGTCATCCGATGGCGCTGAGAAGGAAGTACCCTCCATAGTTCAAAAGAGCTTTTTGCTCTTCTGAGCATGAGCCAACTAGCCCTTCCCCCTTCGTCCAGTTTGTTACTAGCTGAGCCTTTGCCAGTAGAGAGCGGGCACTGATGTAGGCCCAAGGGCCAACCCCTTGGTAGGGGAGGAGGGGGAGGAGGGTGGATAGTGTGGCTGACTTATCCTGCTGTCCACGGAGAACTCCCGTTATAGGTAATTTGTGCAAACAGTGTAAACAGTGTAGACAATAGTAGAGTCTACATAGTGTAAGGGTAGTGCACTCCAATGTTCCGCAACAGTTCACAGTCCAGGGCGCAGTCGACAGCCACTTGCTCGTGTGTGGACATTCTGAAGAGGCTAGGAGTGCCTGTCCAAAGGCAGAGTCATCTCCCACTGCAAGGTCATGGCAGTAGTGCCTCTGAAAGGTGTGTAGCGAAGACCAGGTTGCGGCTTTGCAGATGTCCGCTGCCGGTATGGCACATAGGTTGCTGATGGTGGCTGCCAGTTCCCTGAGCTGGTGTGCATTAACTCTTGGTGAAGCTTATGCCCCCGCCTGTTTGAGGCAGAAGGTGATACAAGCAGAGATCCACAGGGAGCATGTTCTCTTGGTAGCTGGGCAGCCCGGCTTGTTAGGGTCATGGGATACAAATAGTTGTGTTCCCTTCTGCAGGGAGGCTGTCCAGTGGAGGTGCATGCGCAACACCCTGATGCAGTTGAGGGTGTGCACCCACTGCTCCTCAGGGGAGGTGTGGAGCTCCAGGTGGAAGCTACTTTAGGGATAACCTTGGGGTGTGTCCTCAGGGAGGCGCAATCCTGGGAGAGCAGCATATATGGGGGGTACGATACCAGGGTTTGCAACTCGCTGATTCTCCTGGCTGAGGTGATGGCTATTAGGAACAGTGTCTTCCATGTGACATACTTCAAATCTGCCAAGTGCAGGGGTTCAAAGGGCAGCTGTGTTAGTTCATTGAGGATGGATCTCAGTGGGGCCCAGAGGCCTGGATTGGTGGCCGAATATTAGCCAGTCCTTTCATAAATTGCACGACCAGTGGTTGTTTTGCAATAGTATTGTCTCCGTCGTGGTTATCGAAGGCAGAAATCGCCGACAGGTGTACTCAAATGGACTGTACTTTCAAGCCACCGTGTAAGAGGGAGGTTAGGTATTGGAGGACTACTGCCACTGGGCAGGAGAAGGGATCAATTTGCCATTGTGAGCACCAGGTGTTAAAGCACTTCCATTTTAATCCATATGACTTACGTGTTGCGTATCTTCACGCCGCGAGTACTACCCTGTTGGACCTCTGAGGGAAGGTTGAGGGAGGATAGTGCTACCCTTTCAGCTTCCACACAGTGAGTGCTAGGGTCTGTAGATTGGGGTGGAGAGCATCCCCCCCTTCTAGGGTGATGAGGACTGGCATCAGGGGAAGCCTCACCAGAGGTTCCAGCACCAGGCAGCGGAGGTAGGGGAACCATACCTGGCACGGCCAGTGGGGCACTATCAGTATGGCTTGTGCCTTGTCCGAGATGATGCGTTGGATGGTCATTGAGATGAGTGGGGAGGGGGGGAAGGCATATACCAGTGACCACTCCCCCCATGATACGCCGAAGGCATCAGTGGCAATGCTACAGTTGGAGGGGCATTTGGAGCAGAAAAGGATGCATTTCATGTTGCTCTCCATGGCAAATAGATTGACCAGTGGTTGTCCCTATCTTCAGAAGAGTAAAGCTGCTATGCGAGGGTTGAGGGACCATTTGTGTGGGTCCATCTGATGGCTGAGATCTTTCTGTGTTCCTGGTAGGTAGGAGGCCCACAGAAGATAGTGTCAGGAGAAGGCAAAGGTCCAGAGTCTGAGGGATTCCCTCCATAGGGATTGGGAGCCCCCCTCTGTTTGTTGATGTAAAACATGACCACTTGCTTGTCCGTTTGGAGCAGGACCATCTTTCCCTGGATGTGGTCCTGGAAGGCCTTGAGGGTATAGTGGATCACTCTGAGTTCCAACAGGTTGTGTGGAAGGTGCGCTCCTTCTCTGTCCGGGTCCCTTGGGTACGAAGCTGTAGACAGCTCGATAGCAGATTCTGTCTCCTGCAAAGACTGACAAGAGACAAGCCAGTCATCTAGGTATGGGAATAAACAGATATCCTGTTTCCGGAGATGGGCGGCAGCCACAGTGATGCATTTTGTGAAGATTCGTGGATCATAAGATAGGCCAAATGGTAGGATTCTGTATTGATAGTGGCTGTCCAGTATCTGGAAATGGAGGTACCTTCAATGCGACACGTGTATGGGGATATGTGTGTAGGCATCATGCAAGTCCAAGGAAGCCAGCCATTCCCCAGGCTCGAAGGGTGGAAGGATGGAACCCAGTGAGTACATCCTGAATTTTTCCTTCACGATGAACTTGTTGAGTTTCCAGAGATCGAGGATGGGACAAACACCACCAGATTTCTTGGGGATAGAAAGCACCTGGAGTAGAATCTGGTATTGATTTCACTGATTGGTACTGGCTCCACTGCCCTGGTCACCAGCAGGTATCTCCATGTTAATGGCGAGGAGAGATGGTGATGATATGTTGCTGTGAGGCGGTTTGTGCTGCAAGGGGGGGAGGTGAATCTGATACTGTATCCCTATCTGATGATCTAGAGGACCCATCTGTCCATAGTGATGGATTCCCATGCTTGTTTGAAGGCTGTCAGCCAACCTCCCTTGGGAAGGTTGGCTGGGTTTTTCCAATCAAAATGGGGGATTGGCCTTTGCTGCACCAGATGGTGTGGACTTTTGTTGTTTTTGATCCCGTTGATGTGGTTTGTTGCGGTAGGAATTGGGATAAGGCTGTTGTTTGTAGCAAGGAGCCTGCCACTTCCAGTAGGAGTTGCAGCCATTGTGCTATTGTGAGGAGGAGAAAGACTTCTGATGGTTAATCCCTTTATGGCTGGAAGAGGTCTGCTCCAGTCCTTCCTCCGCGAGGGCTTGCAAGGTATTACGGCAATCCGTCATATCATTTACAGTGTCCTTCACCTTGTCACCAAAGAGAGTGTCTCCCACAGAGGGGGCATCCGCAATGTGGTCATGTGTGTTCTTGCGAAGACCAGAGGCTCGCAACCATGCCAATTGATGGGCTGAGATTGCGGTGTGAGTCACAGCATCAAATGTGTCAATAGCTGCCCTGACTTGGTGTTTCGTGCATTCCTGAAGGTCAGTGAGGGATGCTGTTGCCGTCAACTGTGCCTCATTGGTGAGGAAGGAGGTGGTAGATTTGAGAGTCTCTACGATGACATTCTTTACAAGGCATGCTGGAGTTGATGGGTTGCTATTCTTGCAGACAGCATGGCCCCTTGGAAATTTCTTTTTCCAACATCATCCAGGAGTTTGAGATCCCATCCTGGTGGGTTGTTCGCATGGGTGGGTTTGGATTTACCCAACTCCACCACTATGGAGTTGTGTGGAAGCTCAGGTTTGCCAAACCCAGATGTGGGTTACACTTGATACTTGGTATCAAGCTTCTAGGCAGAGGTGGGTCCAGTGGCAGAGATTTGCCAGAGCTTCCCCAAATTCTTATGCATCAGTGGGTGGACTGGAAGTAGTGTGGTTGTTCTGGGAGTCTCCAATAATTTCAGAGCTGCCTATGTTTTTGGGCACTGGTCGGCCATATCCATGGCATAAATTCCCAGGACTGAGGAGACCTTCCGCAGGAATTTTGGGTATATGAGGTCTTCAGGGGTGGCCAGGGGTGGTTCGACTGCAGCTGCAAGAGTAACTGTCTCTTGTGTTGTGAGGGGCTCTCCTGCAATTAGAGATCCTTATGTGGCTGCCTCCTCCTTGTCCCCGCTATGTGTTCCCATGGGGCTCCATGGTGAGTGTTCTGGGAGTGTGTCCTGCGACACACGGGGGGTGACAGATCCAATTATCAGCAGGTAGTAGGGTCCATCTGGAGGCCAGTAGTAGGGTCTGTGGAGACTGTAGGATTGATGCTTGTACCTTGTGAGGCCTCTTTCGTGGGATCAGCTGCAGGGGTAGCCCTCCGGGTGGTTGACCATTGTTGTAAAAATTCAGATAGCAGTAGAAGGAGTTCCTGGAGCTCCTGGGATCCTGCCAATAGAGATGGAGGAGCTGGAGGGAAGCTAAAGTAGTGTTGTTGGGGCTGGCCAACTAGGTACTGCTGGGTCTATGCACCAGAGTATACAGGGCCTTCATATGAAAGCAGGCATCCATGTGAGGGGCTGGAGGCCAATCGCAGGGACCCTGGAGAGGAGGGAGGAGTGAATAAGTAACTGGTCCTCCTGTGCCGGTTGTGCTGTTGCTGCTGCTGCCTCGGCGATGCCTGCCCCAATCCTTGGAGTGCCAGCTCTGTTGGCTGCACCCATGTCTGCTCAGATGTTTGCTACTGTGTGCCCTCTGCTCCGTGGTCCTTCTCTCGGAACTGTGATGCTGTTTGCAGTGTCCTGTGGCGCTGGGGCTGCTGGAATCATTTCTGTATTGGCACTGGGTGGAGCTGGAGCTGCTTCGATGTCAGCAATGCGGGACAGGGTGAAAACAGTCTATCGGTGCCATGAGAGGCTGTGAGCTGTGGCCTGGTCCAATCAGTGCTGTGGTGGTGGTGTTCAGCATTGGAGCTCCAATCATGGTTGTGATGAGCAAGGAAGCATAGCTGGAAACAAGATGGCTGCCTCCATACTCGTCCCCACATGTGCTGGTGTGTTCTGGAGCATTGGGGCTGGCTGAAGAAAGCTGGAGACGTTGCAGAGAGGGCCAGCCAGGGACAGAGACCTTCTCAGGCACGTCCTGGGCTTCCATAGAGGTCTTTGCTCACCCCTTCGAGGAGCGTTTCTTGCTGTGCTCCAATTCTGCGGCTAATGGGGTGAGAGCGAAGAATTCTTTTAAAGCATGGTCCAAGGGACTTCCGAGCTCTTGGGGACATCTGAGCACAGTGGGAGCAATTTTCAACTGGATGGTCCTTACCCAGGCAGCAAAGGCATCGGTCGTGTTTGTCCAAGTTACTCATTTTCCTCGAACACAGGGATCATTTCTTGAAGCCAATCTTTGGCATGGTTGCCGGTGAGAATCTTTTGTTTTCATAAAGATGTTTTCGGTAGGAGAGAAGAGAAATCAGTCTTGCAGGCAAAGTGGAAGAACTGAAACTGGCCAGCTAGTGGTGGGCCGAGGGGTTAGGGCTAGTTGACTCATGCTCAGAAGGGCAAAAAGTCCTTCTGAGCTATAGAGAGTACTTCCATCTTGGCACCATTGGATGATGTCACTAGGTGTGGCTAACTCATCCTGCTTGTCCTAGTAGAAATATAAAACACTCAGGCCTGAAAACATTCATGGCAATTTCTCCAAATGTGTTAGTTTTGTGCATACCATGACAATCATGAACCTCACTCTTAAGCCTAGGTATGTGTAGTACGATCCCAGTTTCTCAAATTTACTGCAAATGAGGAACTGAGCTTCATGTTTTCTGAGCCTGGGTGTGACTATTTTATCAGAGAGATGTCTAACTCTCGATATTTTCTGGTACCCATGAAATGCCCAGGCAAGAACCAGTGTTCCTTACCTACCTTCAAAGTCTGCCAATGTAAGGGGTTCAGATTTCAAAAGACCTTAGAATGATCTCTATTTCCTACTTTTTGGTGGTCCCTACCTGCAAATAAGGAGTATCACAGCAGCTTCTGACACAATTTAATTTAAAATGGTATTTATATCCCTTTTCTAGCTTAAAGAGCTTCAATGCGGGTTACAAGATAGTATTTAGAAACAGTACACACTTGAAAATATTCCGCTTCACTAATGAAACAATAATTAAATATTTTAGTAACCTTATTAATGTTCTGCAAAAAAACATTTTTAATTTCTTCCAAGGGATTTTATTCCATTCTAGAGCTGCCAGCCCTATTAATGTTTTCTTCCTCGTGCTAATTATTCTAAACATATTTGACTGTGATAAACCTAGTTGACGATCCTTCTCAGAATGTAGTGGGTGCAGCAGAGAATAAACTGAAATACAGATGTGGTCAACATTATTGGCACCCTTGCATTTTAGTGTTGTTATGGACAATATTTTGAGAAATAATTGGAAATATTCCAACTGTATGTCATCATAATATTTTACTAGTATGTTCAAAGATACAACAAAATAAAAATGTCTGTGCAACTTAGGCATAGTAATTTCTGAAAAAAAAATATGACCTGGACAGCATTAATGGTACCTTTCAATAATATTTGGCTGCACAACCCTTGGCCATCTATAAGTTTGGTACATCTATCTGCTGGTAGTTTCTCCCACTCTTCAACTGCAATTTGTTCCAATTCCTGAATGTTTCCAAGATTCCTTTTACCAATGCCAGACTTCAGCTCTTTCCAAAGATTCTCGATTGGACTGAGATCAGGACTCATTGCTGGCCAGTTTAGAACAGTCCATTTGTTCCTTTTTATCTATTCTTTTGTACTTCTGGATGTATGTTTTTGGTCATTGTCCTGCTGGAAGACCCATGACCTTCGACCCTGACCTAACTTTCTGACACTAGGTAGCACATTTTGCTCCAAAATATCTTGGTAGCCCTCTAACTTCATGATTCCTTTAATACGTCTTTTGCTCCATAAAACCAATACAGGGCGCTGAACCTCCAACACTTCATCTAGGGATCGTGTCTCTGCATATCACATAGAATGCCGGACTCTTCAGGCACTTATTCAAATTTGTATGAGCCTTTATGTGCCCCGCATGCTGCAAAACCTTAGGCAAAAGATTTTGGAATGTATTATGCCTCTAGATCCGTCTTAAGAAACATGCTGACCTTCAGACATTTCCTCAGAGATATTTGCCCATGCACTCCTGGAAGGTTGATAGGCTTCAGACAGTAATTATTTAGAAAGTCCTGACAGTCACACAGCGCTAAATTCTTCTTAGAAACGCCAATCCTTTCTTAAGAGGCGTGAAACATTCCAAAAACCTTTGCCTACAGTTTGGAGCTTACGGGGCACATAGAGGCTCAAACAAATTTGAATAAGTGCCTGAAGATTCCGGCATTCTATATGATATGCAGAGGTGCGATCCCTAGGGGAAGTGTTGGAGGTTCAGCGCCCTGTATCGGTTTTATGGAGCAGAAGACGACCATATAGCACGGTTTCTAGAAGAATTTAAATTGAAGTAGTGCCCGAAGTTCAGCACCCTGTTACAGTGCAGAAAGACAACACAAAGCTAAGTATTTCAGGGGGTCTGCTTTGTTACGATATCCCTCTGATTACTTTTATTTAGGCTAGGGGGCCTTATTATAAGAGAAGAAAGGAAGGCTAGCCACAAGAAAGGGTTTCCTTTCAAGACTAGCAATCCAACAAAAATATATATTGATGAAAGTTGAGGTATATGTAGGTCAGAGTAAACAGAGATTTTAGATAGGGTCTCGCTTTATTTTTGAATAATCATGTCCTGGCAAATGTCCCATTTTTTATATTATTTCCTACAATTTCCTTTTTAAATTGGTCTTGTTTTATTTGATTCTTTTATGTGTCAAATATGTGTGCATATATAGTCCAAAGCCATTTCACTGGCCATGTTTTTAGGAAATATTTGACATTGAGGGGTTAAACTGCAAGGGCACCAATACTGTTGACCACAACTGTATATAAATTAAAATGATGTGGCCCCCTACCCCAAATTGTACAGCGTAAACAGTAATTTATATCATGAGTGTTTCAAAAAATGCTAAGTGACAATTCCTTGCCCTCTTTCCCCACTTTTCATTAGTGTTTTCTCCCTTAGTGTTCCTCCCTCTCCTCCTCTGTCACCTTATCACTTCCTTTATTCGTGGTCCTTTCTCTTACCCTCAGCTACCCTAGTGGCCCTCCAGCCTTTCCCACCCTCTAATCTTTCACCGATGTTCTTCTCACTTTCATTTCCTCTCCCAGGCTCCCCTACTCTTGTCCATTCTGGACCCTCTCTCACCATGCAACCCTTCTCACCCTCTCTTCCACCCCTCCGTCCGTCTCCATGCTCTCACTCTCAGTTTCTCCATCAGTGCCCGGTGCCCCTTCATACTCCCTTTAACCTGGCTGCCCCTTTTCATTCATTCTCACATTCCCCCCTTCAATTCCTTCCCTTCCAAAGTTTAAAGACAAAACCAGTTATACCCGCTTTGCAAAGACGCCACTTGCATGATCTGGTGACAAGTGAGCAGAGACAGGTGACAGGAACTCAGGCGGTATGCAGGTGGATTTCAGTGCGGAAAAAATCACCCTGTTTATCTGCTTTACTTACCATATATAGCTAGCTTTGTGGAATGACGACTCCAGCAAACAAGAATTTATAATGTATTGTTTGACAAGCAAAGTAGGTACCCGCTGGATATTTATATATATGTAGATTTTCTTTTGGCATCTTGTGTGTAACCATTTGAACACCGTCACTTGAGACAGATGAAGGAAAGGTTCAGGATTTGCCTTAATCACATGAGAGGTCTCAGATCTATATAAATGACTAATAGCAGTAGGAGTAGATATGGCTCCTTTTACAGAACTATGTTTAGCTTCAGAAAGAGCGTCACCGTGTGCCCTTTTGAAAAACTGCCTTTAGAAGAAACGTGCTAGACAGATGGGTACTTCCATTTGTTAGTTTAAGGGAGTTTGTCCATAATAGCTTGGCTACTGTCTAATAACTCTCTAGCCAAGCAAGAGGAAGGGGAATGGGGAAGCAGGGGGAGTGCTGTGCTAGAAACACTTGTACAGGCTTGTCCTGAAAACTCACTGCCAAGCTGTCCGTGAAACTGCTTCTTTTTCCAGGGAACATTTAATTTGCTTTTTATTTATTTGAAAAGTATTTATATGCTGCCAGCCACACCTGTGGGTAAAATAAATGTTTAAGGGCACCTATATTGTTGATTATGGAGGCCAGTTTAGAAGCGCAATTCATGATTGGAATACTGAAAACGCCCATTCAGATATGGGAGTCACATCGACGGCACTGAATTTAAACATGTCCAGCACGATTACATCTGTGTTGCATGGGGGCTTTCCAGAGGTGTGTCTGTGGCATTTCCAAAAAGATACACACGTGCTCCTGATTTCACAATGGTGCTGCATGTTTGGACTCGGAGGCAGACACATCCATGTCTATACCTGCCCCTGGCCATGAATAGTCATCCGCAAAGTACTCATTTCAGTCACCGAAGACCTGAACAGAGATGAGGAGAAAGCCCTCTCTCTTCCACAGTAAGTTTTGCCACTCCAAAAAAACATACAGATGAATAAACAGATCTTTTTCTTGGCTGCCACACTACTGCACGTCTCTACTTGAAAAATGGCTGGACAGGACATGTATGAAGTGAGAGATACACATTTTGGAATACAATCACGGACACGTCTATGCTGGCGGGCCCCCAGCAGTCCATATCGAACACGTGCAAGTTTCTAAAATTACCTCAAAATTTGCACATGTCTGGGGTATAACGCTGCACATCCCTGTGTCTTTCTATCTGATGGAAGACATCCTAATCCCAATGCAAACCTCAAAGCAACTGGTATTACAGGAGTGAAATGGGGAAACCAGTGCAAAAATATAACAACAAACGTCACATTAAGCACAGGGACAAATCAAAAAGCTCACAAGTGGAGAAAAAAGACCTCAGTGCATCTTGTCAACCAAGCTGATGCAACAGCACTATGTCAGCGTAACTGGGTTAACTATACGTATGATCACATAGTACATGGTGTATAGTTGATCCAGCTACGCTGACATAGTGCCATTGTGTGGGCTTGGTTGACAAGTTGCACTGAGGTCTTTTCTCCACTTGTGGCTTTTTGATTTGTCCCTGTGCTTAATGTGATGTTTGTTGTTATATTTTTGCACTGGTTTTTCTGCTTCACTTTCTATCTGATGGAACTAAGAACATAAGAAAAGCTATACAAGGTCAGACCAAGGTCCATCAAGCCCAGTATCCTGTTTCCAACAGCGGCCAATCTAGGTAACAAGCTTCTTTATTGATAGTTGATCCAAGCAGGTTAAAGTTGTTCACGATTTCAATTTCTCCTCCTTCAACGATGAACCTGTTGATTATGCCAGTTGTCATGATCTTTGTCTTCTTTACATTAATGTGCAGGCCCATTTTGAGACTATGGGGCATGTTTACTAAACATTCCTAACGTGCGGGGCCGTGCTAGTGTGCCTGTGCCATATAAGGAGTGGGCGGTTCAGGCAGAAAATAGAAAAAAAACGGTAGTAAGCAACCGGACGTGTGTGCGTCGCGCTAATGTGCGGGGGTCGACATTAGCGCGTGGAAAGGCAAAGTGGCGTGCTGCTGAGTATACAAAACAACAGAGCCGTGGTACAACGGTGAAGACACTGACCAATGGTGCAGGGGCCATGGGTTCAATCCCCCAGTGTGCGCAACGACAAAGGTCAGCTGAGGCAGTAACTGTAATGATTAACATTGCTTTAGGAGGCAAATTAATTTGGAACTGCATAAGGCGGCGCACAGTTATTTTTGGGCGGCAGAAGGCGGCGCACAGTGCTTTTTGGGCGGCATAAGGCGGCGCACAGTTAGTTTTGGGCAGCAGAAGGCGGCGCACTGGTCCCCTTGGGCGGCAGAAGGCGGCGCGCTGATAGGCACAAGGCGGCGCGCTGATGCATAAGCACAGGAACAGAGCCACAGCACAATGGTTACAACACTGACCAATGGTGCAGGGATCAGGGGTTCAACTCCTCACAATGCCCAGTGAAAAATGCCTGCTGAGGCAGTATGTATTATGTTGTGGAGTGCTGTAGGAGGCTGTATAATTTTATTTTGTTATCACTACTAGCAAACGCACACTCCCAGCATGTTAACAGACGGCGGCCCATAAGGCACATGTTACAGTGCACTGTTCGCCAAGGCACCCTTGAATGACCCCTATAGGGCAGCATGTATGTTGCGACACAGGATAATGTATAGTGCACCCTATAGGGATGGCAACCATAAGGTGGCCTACAGGGCGCCCTATGAAGCACCCTCAGAGGCACCTAATGGGTATAGTAAGCTGAGGGTGGTCTTGCCGGCATAGACATATGTACAGTAAATAAAACTAAAGTTGTGGACAGCCCTACCAAAGGGCCCCACTGTGGGTTTGAACCCATGACCTCTGGCTGCACAGGCAGTGATGTAACCATTGCGCTACAGCTCCATAGCTGTAAGCAGGCCCCTGGCTGGCTGCAGATAGCCTACACGTCACCTCACAGACAGTCTGCTGGTGTCAACAGGATAGGGTTAGGCCACCCGTACCCATGATGCACTGCACATGCAAATTAGCTGTCCGCAGATGGACACAAGATGGGGAATGCACCCCCACAGCACCTCGGCCCTGTTGGGGGAAGTGACCGGGTGCACCCACACAGCACCTTGGCCTAGTAGGGGGCACTGACCGGGTGTTTTACTGGCACAGAGTAGCCACACACCGTTACATCGTGCGGGTACTGTGCTCACCCTGAGTGTGCAATGAGGTGGCCAGGAACAGGTCAACAACACCTGCCATGGCTGATGGAGGCCAAGCGGGCGTTCCAAAGCAGTGTTAATGTGTAAGATAGCTAGTTTCTGCACAAACACCATGGATATCCCTGTCTGCCGCCATCAGGCACCCCCCCCCCCCCCCGCCCCCCGCCGCGGCAAACATGGTCCCCATCAAGGGATCCACACTCTACCTCCCTGCAAAGGTGGCAGTAGAGGGCAACATCAACCCCAGTCCTGCTGAGGAACACCACCACCCCCCCCAGGCAGGCAGCTCCATACACAGCCACAACACAATAGCAGACAGACATAAGCCCAGGGTATGGTAAGCTGCACTCCACCACCAGATATTCCCCTGCAGCAAGCCAACAGCCACTGCACCCTGCAAGCCATTATAGCAAGACATTTACCAGCTACAAACAGTCTGCTGGTTAGTCCATAGTGCATGTTCCCAATGGAGATGCATGCACCCAGAACTGGGCTGTCTGCATACACAGCAAGCAGATAGATCAGTGACTGGGCCCCAAAGAGAAACCCATATCTATCACATGAGAGAACTACTATACAGCACTATGGGGGGCCTAGCCATGCTGTGGTCACTGCACAGTCAGGGTGAGCATGATCCCCCAGAAGGACATGCTTTGGCCACCCTGTCTGTGTAGGTGGTGGCCGGACACTACAATATCCCAGCCAATGTCCCTGCCAGGGCCCTATGCCCAGTGCAGATGCATCCTGGCCACGCCACCCTGCCCTGGCTATACCCATGGTACCTTGCACCTCATTATGCACATTGACTGGCCAATACTGGCAACAGTGCTGGCAGTGCGGGCTGTTGAAGGGGCTTGCAGCCAACACCCACTGTATAGACAGACACACACTTCCACACCTCTGCCATCATGGTGCTACGATTGAGGGGGTAAGTAGCCTTGCCCACCAAACCGGTCCTGAGCACGGCAAGGCATGGATATGGTACGCATTACAGCTGGTGGTCACTCCCCAGGGTGGTAAGCACCGTCAGAGGCCAGGCCTGGAGCATGCCCCGCAAACACCTAACAGATTGTTTGGATGGGGTCAACTAGCAGTATGTACGTAACGTATGGATAACTGCCTGCCTGTGCTCCTAGCAAACTTCTCCGAGCTGTGTACCGTATACCTCAGGTGTAGGGTGACATTGGTAAGTTATGCAAGTGCTCGTTTTGGGTGCTGCATGCACGGTCCAATGTTCTGCCTTTCCAGGAGACATTGGCCAATGGGGCCTGTGGGTGTGGGTGTGGGTGTGTCTGCCCTTGATGGCTGCTGCTGTACGGCACAGATTCCCAACTCCAGTCCAGGTTTGCATCACACTGTTCGGGTTTTCCTGCTATCCCTCATGAATATGCATGGGCTACATCTACATGCCATGGGGGTGGTGCATAGATATACAGCACAGGCATTTGTATGAGTGTCAGCATGGAACCTGACTGGTGTGTGGCCCACCAGGACTGCATTTGGGTGATTCTGCTCTAGGTACTGCCCCTGTTCATGGTGTCTGTGCTCAGTGGGGTAAAAGATAGATGTCTTACCATTGCATATGTCCCCGCCATGAAAGGTGTGTCCTTACTATCACTGTTTAGTTGTGGGAAAAATATGTGGGCAGGATTGGCAGTAGCCCCAGCTGGGCTTTGAACCTGTGACCTTCTGTTCTTGTATGCACTGTCTGTGTGCACTGCACCACTGTGTAGCCACAGATTGGTTGGATTCCCTGGACTGTCCATGACTGTGGATCCGGCAGGACCTGTCTGTTGCAGTGGACTGTGCCAGCCTGCACATGGCTAGGCCTCTGTCTTCTGTGGTTAGCAGCCACTGCCCCCTGCACCACATGTACTTGTCCGCCAACATGCTGGCATGAACTTCTCTCAGAAAAAGCAGTTGACCTGATTGCAATGTGGCAGTATGGGACTGCATTTGGGGGACTTGGCTGTAGGTAATGCCCATTGTTGTGGTGTGTGTGCGGTGTTGGGTAAAATATGGGTGGTTTCCCCATGCATACAGGGGTGTCTGCGCTATCTTTATTTAGTGGTGGGTAAAATATAGGGACTGGGCTGGCAGGTGCCCCAGCTGGGTTTTGAACCTCTGCCCTCTGGTCCTAGAGGTAATGACTCTGTCCGCTGTACCACACTTTGGCCACAGAGACAGTGCAGCCCCTGGAGGCAGTAAGCCTGGCAGGATGGAGTCACAAACCCTGCTCTACGCAATTCTACTGTGGGCATATGCACCCTGTCTGGTGACAAACGTGCACATAAACCCCGGAAATGACCACGGGAAATGTGGGACAAAATATCACCACGCTGGGCAACAGTGATATTAATGGGCAACCATAGCAAACACTCCCAGGAAAGCTCCAATACGTGGCAATGTTTTTTGGAAGAGTCTCCTCTCAGTAGACCCTTCCAAGAGTCATTTCTTTTTTCTGGAGCTTTGCTGGGTGTGATTTCTGTATTTGCCCATCACTATAACTGTTCCCCAGCTGAATTACTATTTTTAATAGTTCTGTTGTGGTCATTTTCTATTTTTATTTTCACTTTTGTGCTGTGCACATATATCACACTGCTCACGTTTTGCTGGTTTCCCCGGTTTTCCTGTACATTGCTGACGGAAATGGTTTCTCTTCCCTTTAAATGCTTTCTACCGCGAGTGTTTCACTCGCGGTAGTTTTTACATGCAACTTCGGGCCCGATACTGTGCGGGGAGCCTCTCCCCTCCCACTCTCCACCCATTGACCCCGTCCCTCCGCCCCTCGGGAGCCTTCCTCCGCCCTCAGAATGCCTTTCCACGCCTCTATCGGACATTTGCGGGCCGGGTACTTGTGCGGGGCACGTTAGTGCGGCGCGCAACTGTGCGGGGCCCACGCGCACTTGTGCGGGGCGTTTAAGAGCGTTTCTGAGCGTTTGAGTGCCGCGTTTCCGTGCGCTATTGTGCGGCACGCAATTGTACGGCTTTTAGTAAACATGCCCCTATGTTCTTTGATTGTGAGAAGCAAACGTTTCAGATTATCTTCACTTTCAGCCAGGGCCGGATTTACCTTGAGTGAGGCCCTACGCCAACAAAAATTGTGGGCCCCCAGCAGGGGCGGCCCAAGGGGGGTGTGGGCCTCATTTGCATAAGGGGCCTCATTTGCATAAATATTTGCATAATGTTACCATATACTAACTTTTAGTAAACGTGCCTCTTAATGAGTGTATGGATAAAGAAAGACTAAAAGATTTCTACATTACTATAATCCAGTGCCAACTGCCAGACACATTAGGAACTACTACAAACACTGCCCATTTAGAACCCATAGCAAACCCGCCGTATCCTAACAGCACTACCAGGACTCACAAAGCATCATACTCTACCAATCAAAAGGCAACACTGCAAATATTAAACCAATACATTTCAGAGAACAACAATACATGACCTACTGGGGAAAGAGAACAAGTGGCAATGTCAAATAGGAATTATATAAACAGAACACCTCAGCTCAGTTACACATGCAGAACATAGACCATCACCAAACAAGTAATCACAATTTAGAAACAGGAAGACAATAATTAAACTGGGAATCCCAAAAGTCAAACTTGGAATGTACAACACTGTAGAAATAAAACTATACATTAATTTGCTCTTGTACTAAACAAAGCGCAGATGTTAATGATGCACATTTACCAGAGCTGACATATTCCAATTAATAAATTCAAAATAAAGAGATATTTTTCTACCTTTTGTGCATTTTTTTCAGCTGCAATTGCTCCAGCCACTTTCTTCTGGTTTCTTCGTGTCTTCTGCTAACTCTCCATCGTCTGCTGTCCATTTGTCCTTTCTTCTCTCTTCTAGTTTTTTTCCATTCTCTCTCTACATCTGCTTTAACATACTAATCTTTCTCCTTTTGCTCTTTCCTCATTCCTATTTTATCCACTCAAGTTTTACCCCTCCATCCTCAATCCCCACTTACTCTCCCAATACCCGGCCAATTGTAGATTTTTTATCCCTCCCACACAAAATATTTTTCCCTTCTCCATTTTACTCTTCCAGCCCCATCCCATTCTAATCCTCCCCCAACATCAGCTCCCTTCTAGTTCCAGCCTCACCCAGCATCCATTCCCTTCTAGTCCCTGCATCAGCCCATTTCCAGTCCTAGCCACCCATCAGCCCATTTCCAGTCCTAGCAACCCCCCAACCCAATACCAGTCCTAGCCCCCCATCAACCCACTTACAGTCCTAACCCCCCATCACCCCATTTTCAGTTTAAGCCCCCCCTATAACCCATTACCAGTCCTAACCCCCCATCAGCCCACTTCCAGTCCTAACCCCATCAACCCATTTCCAGTCAGCCCCCCATAGCCCATTGCCAGTCCTAACCCCCCCATCAGCCCACAGCCCATTACCAGTCCTAACCCCATCAGCCCACCTCCAGTCTTAACCCCCCCAGCCCATTTCCAGTCCTAGCCCCCCATAGCCCATTACCAGACAGCCCCCATCAGCCCACAGCCCATTACCAGTCTTAACCCCCCCCAAAGCCCATTACCAGTTCTAAACCCCCCCAACAGCCCATTATCAGTCCTAACCCCATCAGCCCACCTCCAGTCTTAACCCCCCCAGCCCATTTCGAGTCCTAGCACCCCCATAGCCCATTACCAGACAGCCCCCATCAGCCCACAGCCCATTACCAGTCTTAACCCCCCCCAAAGCCCATTACCAGTTCTAACCCCCCCAACAGCCCACAGCCCATTACCAGTCCTAACCTCATCAGCCCACCTCCAGCCTTAATCCCCCAACCCATTTCCAGTCCCAGCCCCCGCCCCAATAGCCCATTACCAGTCCTACCCTCCCCCTCCCCCTCCCCCTCCCCCGGCCTAAAGTAAAATTTGATTTAAAAAAAAAACCTGCTGGCTGCCGCCGCGGGGCCCCCTCTGCAGCCGCGGCCGCTAGGTCTGACCCGCGGGGGCCCCCTCTGCAAGCTCGTTCCCTCCGTGCCTCCCTCCGTGCAGGCTGTGAGAGGCGCGAAGGAAGACTGTCTCCCTCGCGTCTCTGTTAAGCCCGCAGGGGCTGATGGGAAATGTCCCATCAGCCCCTGCGGGCTTAAAAGAGACGCAAAGGAGACAGTCTGCCTTCGCGTCTCTCACAGCCTGCACGGAGGGAGGGATCGAACTTGCTGAGGGGGCCCCCGCGGGTCAGTCCATGCTGCCGCGGCAGCAGAGGGGGCCCCGCGGCGGCAGCCAGCAGGTTTTTTTTTTAATTTTATTTTTAAAAAAAAGCCTAACTTGTTCCTTTTTTGTGGGCCCTTCCCAGCTGTGGGCCCTACGCCATGGCGTACATGGCGTATACGTAAATCCGGCCCTGCTTTCAGCCAGTAATGTGGTATCATCAGCATAGCGAAGGTTGTTGATGAGTCTTCCACCAATCTTCACACCTCTGTTGTCTTCATACAATCCTGCTTCTTTGATGATTTGTTCTGCATATAAATTAAACAGGTAGGGGGAAAGTATGCAGCCTTTTCTTACACCTTTGCTTATTTTAAACCATTCTAGACAGACTAGATAGGCCATGTGGTCTTTTTCTGTCGTCATGTTTCTATGTTTCTATGTTTCTATGTTTCTTTCTCCTTGTTCGAACTGTTGCTTCTTGATCAATGTACAGATTATGCAAGAGAACGATCAGGTGTTCTGGTATACCCATGCTTCTTAATGTGGCCCAGAGTTTTGCATGGTTTACACAGTCAAAAGCCTTGCTATAGTCGATAAAGCACAAATAGATATCCTTTTGGTATTCTTTAGTCTTTTCAAGGATCCATCTCACATCCGCAATGATGTCTCTCGTTCCTCGCCCTTTCCTGAACCCTGCTTGCACTTCAGGTAGTTCTTGTTCCAGGTATGGTTGTAGTCTCTTTTGAATGAAGTGCTGGAATTGGTGAGTCGCAATTCTAGTGCTTAGCATGGCTCCCTGGTAGACCTTCTTCCCCACGTCGTCCAGGAGCTTGAAGTCTCTTCCAGGTAGATGGTTGGCAAGGGTCCTGGAAGACTTGACCTTCTTAAGAGCCGAGGAAACAACTATGCACTGATGTGGGAGTTGTTGTTGAGGAAGCCGGGCATGGGCTGGACCTGGTATTTGGTGTCCAGTCATCTAGAGCAAGCTTGGCCCGAGGCGGGGGTCTGCCACAGCGAGAGCTGGTTGTCCCGCAGTTATTGGTGGATGGGTAAGACCGAGGCCAGTTTGGGTCCATGGAGGTACTTATGGAGTTCCGGCTCCTGATCCGCAGCCTTGTCCATTGTAAATTTCAGAGCTGACATCACCTATTTTAAGAACTTTGGGTAGGTGAGGTCTTCAGGAGGGTTTTGGGTGGAAGGGTCCTCCTTGTCCTTAGCTGGCGGCTCAGAGCAGTGGATCCACGGGGGCAGAGTCGTTGATTTCCTCTTCGCTGTCGCTGGCTTCCTCAGACAGGAGTTCCCTTGGGGAGGGAGACCTGGATGGAGTCCGAGAGTTGCTGGTGGATGCGGCAGCTGGAGCAGTCGCTGGGAATGCATAGGTTACTGCCGGTAGGCTTTGCTTTTGATCCTGAGGAGCAGTCTGTTTGACAAGACGCAAAAGGAGTTCAAAGATTGCTTCAGACCTGTCTCTGGATGGATGTACCCTGCTGTGCCTGCGGGGGGAGCTGTTGATGGAGCTTGTGCCTTCTCCACTTGCTGAGGAGGGCTCTGCTGTCCTCACTGGAGCTGTTGCGTCTTTTGTGCTGCTTGTGCTGCTTCCAGCAAGAGGCGTGCTTGCGAGATCACTTGGGGCTGCAAGATCTGCTCCAATACATGCCCCGATGGTTCTGGCGCTGATGGCTGTGATGCCTGCCATGGCGCCATCTTTCCGGGCTGCTGCTGCTGCTGCCTGATGAATCGCGCCGTCGGGGACTCCCTCTCCCGGCATGTTCCTGATGGCTGGGGCTTTCTCTCACAGTGCGGTGACGTTTGGAGCTGGAGGTGCGGTCCCAAAACTCAGGGGAAGCCTCTCTGTGCCAAGGAAAGCCGGCGCGGAGGGAGTCTCCTGATAGGTCCGCCGACTGGCCAATGGAGCTCCTGTGGGCGGGGCTTGTGATCACACTGCCGGCGCCATCTTGGGAAGACCGTGCCTGCCTCGTGAAGCCCTCCAGAGGGTCCGAGGAGTGTACATGAGTCGCTGCAACCCTGGGAGGAGATGGGGAGACCAGAGCAGGCAGGAGAGCAGGCTGCCAGCCGGGGAAGGAGGCCGCAGGCGGCGCATCCTGGGCTGGGGAGGTCGAAGTTTGAAGCGGAGAGCTTGGAGGTTGTAGGGGAGCCGGAGAGGAGCTGGGAACAGAGTCGATCACCTCCAATGCAGCTAGGAACTCCCGGAGAGTGTGGCCTCTGTGCTTGCGCACCCTGGGAGACATGCATGAGCACTTTGAGCAGTCCTGTACCTTATGATCCGGCCCCAGACATCTGATACAGCAGTCGTGGCTGTCGGTGGTGTTCATCTTTCTGCCACATCGTGGGCACTTTTTAAATACGGATTTTGGTAGCTTGTAGAGGTAAGAATCAGTGATTCTAGTTATTTTAATAGGAGAAGGAGAGAATCCGTCTTGATGGCAAGGCGGAAGAAGATAGACTGGCTGGGCTAGGGCGGGCCAGGGAGGTGGTGCCACCTACCATGCTCAGAAATCTGAGCTCTGGAGAGCACTTCCGTACATGGTGCCGCCCGGAGGACGTCACCTGGTGTGGCTGATGCCCGCTCCTTTCTGTAGTCTTTTCCCTCCTGTTTCTCCTCTCAGATTGTCTGCCTATAGCTTTCCGTTTTGTTACAAAGCCAGAGACTTATCAGCGCCACCCCCCCCCCCCCCCTCCTGTACCTCTTGTACCTAGCACTTTTCAGGGCATAAAGAGGGCTGGTATATGCATGGAACAAACTGTCTCTATCTATAGGTCAAGTCTCTTCTCTCCTCCTCTTCAAATCCATGCTAAAGGCTTACCTCTTTGAGGCCACATTTATTTATTTAACTAGGCTTATATACTGCTTTTCTATCGGTCAAAGCAGTGTACATTCACGTATTGCGTATATATTTTTCCCTTGTCCCCAAAGAGCTCACATTCTATGTTTTTGTACCTGAGGCAACAGAGAGTTAACTGACTTGCCCTGGGGCGGCTCAAGGCAATCTGCTGCCTGAGGCGAAGAATGAGATTGTGCCTCCCCCACCCTACCTTAGAGGGGATGAGGCTTTTTCAGAAATCCAATCAGAGGCTGAACCAACCCAAAAAGCCAATTAGATTATATGGAGGAAATGCAAGATGTCTGTACACAGGGCCATAACGAGCTGCAATCGTGCCCTGTGCGACTTGCAGCTCGGGCGCACCTCCCCCCTCCCCCATACCTCCGTCCGGCGCTGCCTACTCTTTCCCTGCTATTGCCACCCTCTGTTTTTTTTCAAGGTGGCGCCGGCAGCAGGGAAAGAGCAGGCAGCGCCGGACGGAGGTATGGGGAGGAGGAAGGGGGCATGCGCCCGATCTGAAAGGCACCGGCACTTTAAGCAGATCTCTCCCTCCCTGCGCTGACATTACGTCGGAGGAGGGAGGGACCAGACCTGCTAAAGGTGCTGTGAAAAGGCTTGGGGGTGCATTTCAGCTGCCTGCTATTGTCCTGCCAGTGGCGGCAGAGCAACAGCAGACAGTTGAAATGCCACCCCAAGCCTTTGCACCCTGTGCGGCTGCACCGCTTGCACAGGCTTGGTACAGTCCTGTTTGCACACCAAGGAACTAAAAGACAGCAAGAACCAGCAGCACAGTTTATAAAACTAAATTATAACTCATTTTTCTTTTGTTGTTATAAACTGCGTTATGGTTCTTGCTTTTTCTTTTTCAACATATATTTTGCATCCACAGTAGGTGCAGAGCAGAACCAGGACATTCACCCACAAAACTCAATATTTAAAAAAAAAATCTGATTCTGATCATCTCACTAACAACAACCAGTATTCTCCAGTACCAGGCATATTGTGAACTAATACAAAACTCTATAACAAAGAGCAAACCTACCATACCATATCAGCACAAACTTCCAAAACTCACATAAGGAGCCCATCCAAAAAAAGCATCACTGTAAATACTACAGTGGGCCCTGGAACATTCATACATCTATTTGAAAAGCTGAACAAGTCAAATTACTACAGTACAGAATAGATCTTAATGTGCAAACCCAATGTTAACAGAATACTTGACCTCAGTCACACACTCACAACATCGACCCTCACCAAGTACAGAACAAGTAACCACAATCTAAAGTAAAAATAAAAAGAATAGACAAAATTTAAACTGAAACCCCAAGAAGCCAAGAGTCCACATGCAGTGCAACATCAGATAAATAAGAGATGCAGTTCCCCAATACAGTGTGAAATATAAAGATAGCACAAAGTTCAATCACTAAAATTAAATAAAATTATTTTTTCTACCTTTGTTGTCTGACCATTTTATTCTCTGATCATGCTGGTCCTGATCTGAAGCTTCTGATTTCCTGTCTTCTCTTAGCTCTTTATCTGTGGTCTATGGTCGATGGTCCATCTACCATTTCTTATCTCTTCTTTTGTTTTCTTCACTTCCTTCCATCAGCCCATTTTCAGTTCTAGTAACCCTCCCCAGTATCAGCCCCCTTTCCAGTCCTCCCCTCCCAGTGCCTTCCAATATCAACCGCCTTGCATTCCCATGACTGGTGTCCATTCCCTTCCAGTCCCCCTCCTTTCCCCACTGTCCAGCCCCTTCTAGTCCAAATACCATCCCAGGTATCAGCTCACGTCCACTCTTAGTGCCACCCCCCAGACAGCTCCCTTCCAGTCACCCTACCCTCTGTCCATCCCCCTTCCAGTGCCATTTGCATGTCAGCTCCCTTCCAGCCTCCTCCCCATTACCCAGCCACCTACCACTCCTATCCCCAAGTGTCAGCTCCCTTCCAGTCCCTCTTCAGTACATCCCAGGTATCAGCTCCTTTCCAGCCCCCTCCTTCCCCATGTCAGCACCCTTCTTCCCCTGGCAGACCCTCTCAGTATCCACTCCCTTCCAGTCCTATTCTACCATCCCCCGCATCAGTCCATTTGTAGCCCTAGCCCCTAGTTTTCTTCCAGGGCCAGCAGCACTCTCTTCCTCTACCCCATTAGCCCATTTCCAGTCCCAGCCCATTTCCAGTCGTATCCCCCTTATCAGCCCACTCCAATCCTAGCCCCCCAATCAGCCCATTACCAGTCCTAGCTCATTTCTAGTGCTAGCCCCCCATCAGCCCATTACCAGTCCTAACCCCCCTCCCAATAAGTCCATTTCCACTCCTAGCCCCCCTCCCGATCAGCCCATTTCCAGTTCTAACCCCCCATCAGTCCATTTCCAGTCCTAGACCCCCCCCCCGATAGCCTATTAGCAGTCCTAGCCCCAACTCCTGATCAGCCCATTTCCACTTTCTAATCCCCCCATCATCCCATTTCCAGTTCTAACCCCCTCTCCCGATCAGCCTATTTCCATTCTTAGCCCCCAATCAGCCCATTTCCAGTCCTAGCCCCCCGATAGCCCATTAGCAGTCCTAGCCCCCCTCCTGATCAGCCCATTTCCAGTTCTAACCCCCCCATCAGCCCATTTCCAGTCCTAGCCCTCCCCCCATCTGCCCATTACTATTTCCTGTGCTATCCCCCCCCCCCCACCCCCACACCACCAGCCCAGCACCAGACCTTCTTTAGGGAATTACAAAAAAAACCCAGCAGTGGCATGAAGTGCCACATGGCGGCTACCTCCCCAGAAGAACCCTCACACAGCACCCCCCCCCCTACCACGCCGGCTCAGCTTTGCAGAGCTGCGTGAAGGGAGAGTGTTTCCCTTTCCCACGGTTCTGTTAAAGCTGAGCCTGCAGGCGCTGATGGGAAACCACTTTTGCAGCTGGGGTTTTTTGGGTTTTTTTTTTTATTATTTTGAAGGCTGAGTGAGGTGGTCTTTTTGGGGACAATTTTTGCCACCCCCACAAAGTTGCCACCTAAGGCTACTGCCTCACTCAGCCTCATTATAGAGCTGCCCCTGGACTTGTCCAAGGCCACACGGAGCACCTGTGGGACTAGAAACCCCAGTCCTTCCTGCACAAGGCTGCTGTCCTCTAGTGGGGTTCAAACCCCTGGAGCTCTGGCCTAATGTAACTTGCCGCAACCACTAGGCCGCTCCTCCCTGCTTGTAGAGCCCAATACCTTGTTCTCCTTGTGTCTCCTTCTTTATTTGTGTCTCCTTTATTTGATCCTCCTCCTCCATTTTATATTGTTCTGTCTGTCCTGATTAGATTGTAAGCTCTATGAATAGGGACTGTCTTCTTTATATATTTATAAAATGCTACGTATGCCTTGTAGCACTATATAAATGATTAATAGCCATAGTAGTAGTAGATTGCAGCAGCAGTCATTTCTCATAGGTATTTATGTCTAGTGTGCATCAGCAAACTATTGTCAGTATGAAGGGCAGCTTGGAAGATGCACATTTTTACCAAAGAGGCATGGTGTCCGTGTGGGTATATTGCAGAGACATGCAATATCTGAAACCTGCAAGTTTTCAGAATACAGTGGGCGCGGGGATGTCCAAAACATTTACCCACATCCCATAATATTGACACGGGACGTGTTTCTGCATTATATCACATGGCCCGTGTCTACACCCGTGCACTGGCCACTCACTGGATGCCTGCCCGTGCCACACCAGACACGTCTACCTCCCCGATTCCAGATCCATGTGCACATCTAGACCTGTGGATGTGGAATTAGGTTCAAACGGGGTCTGTTTTCAGTTTAGACGTGTCTGCAGGCTGGACATGCATGTTATGGAATCTGCCTCCACATGTTTTAGGTCAAACCAGGCACAGACATTGCTCATACATAATCAGGACAAACAAAAACATCCTGTTTCCATAAGAATTCTTTCTCACAAAACAATTTCATCTGCAAAATGTGACCTTGGCTTCTCTCCTACATATTTCTCTCCAGACTGCTGGTGAATTCCAAGCTGCCAGGCTTCGGACTGCTTTCATTTTCTATATTATTAACTCTTTCAGAGTGCTACCCACTTCGAGTACCTTTCTACATTATCCAGAAAAAAGGGGGTAGGGCTGGAGTCAGGGTGAGAGCAGGTTAACAAAGTTAGCCAAATAGCACTGTATTAGCCAACTGAAAGGGGCAGTTACTAAGTTGTGGTAAAATAAAATATTTTGTCACAGCCAACATTACTCCATGAGTCGCATAGCTGGGCTCCTTTATTTAGCAGCTTGACCCCTAGCGGTAGTTCCATGAGACTACCACCAGTGGGCTTTGGTGGCCATTTTGAATCTAGGTGCCAAAGGGGCAGGAGAGACCAGGGATCACTCCTGCACCCCAACTATCCACCAGGGAGACCTGGTGCTGGAGTGATGGAGGGGTCTCTTTCAAAAGGGAATTTTGCAGGGGTCTTTTGGAGAATGGGGTTTCCAAGGAGTTATGGCATGGCAAGACTGGGCAATACAGGGCTATTGCATTGGCTACCAGCCCCTTTAATAGGCTCCCTGGAGACATCAGGCTATACATTATGTTTATGTTCATGTTTTATTTAAAATTTGTTATACTGCTCTTCATTCACACATCAAAGCAGTTTAAAATGTATTAAAAATGTAAAATAAGTTAACAAAAATAAAATATAAAAAATGTTACAATATCAACGGGCACAGAAATCCTGAAAACACAATAATGTAAAAAGCTCAGACATTTACATTACAGCTTATCTCAGCAGGAGCCCTGGGAATCAGTCCAAGTAAAATAGGATCTTGAAAAGCAAACATAAAATACTGAGTCTTCAATGTTTTAAATTTAGACAATGAAGGCTCCAATTTAATTTCCTGTGGTAATGAATTTAAGCACTGGTGCTAGATAATAAAAAGACAACTACTATCTTAACGCAATTTAGAATTAGAGGGCAAAATTAACTTATTTTGCTGTAGAGACCGGTAGACTCTTCCTGGTGCATAAGGAATCAGTATGTTAGACAAGTAGAGTAGTAAACTGGAGTAGAACGCTTTGGGGTATGTTCACTAAACCGTACTAATAATTAGCGTGGTGTTTGCTGTGTACTAAGTACACCAGGCTGTTAGCATGAGGCGCCATGCTAAAATCCCATGCTAACTATAGAGCGTGCGATTGGTGGGGACTGGACAGGTTAGGGCCAGAATATGGGCATTTGGCAGTGTATTGGAGTTAGCATGAGCATTTTGGTTGCACAATAACTGCAAATGTTGCCCTTTTGTGCACTTAACCCACATCAACGATATCTGGATATATTTTGGTCAGCGAAAAAGCTGTTCTAAAATTATCTGGACAGCTGATCGAATATCATTATCCGGATAAGTCTGGCACTAACAGCATTATATAGTACATATATTATGCGTCGGCTGCTATCTGGATATTGGTGCTGAATATATGAGCCTGATGTTCCAAAAAAGCTGAGCTCCTAAATTTAGGTTGCTAAGTTAGGAGCTTAAAATTTATATGGGGGATATTCAGCGACGACAGCTAGCCGATCTAATGTGGCTAGATACCGCTGCCGAACTTTAATCCTGAATATTCAATGCCAGGGCCGTATTTAGGCTCTGGCGCCAACTATCCCGGTTCACCGGATTGCCAGGACGCTAATTAGGTAGCAGAGATATTCAGTCGCTGCCCGGTTAGCTTCTGCAGTGAAAGTTAGACCAGCCTTTACTGCGCCTGAAATTCACCATGTGTTGGTAACCGGGCAGCAGCTCAATATCACCACTACCCATATATTGATGGGTGTCACCCCAGAACACCTCAACACACACTGATGTTAACTGGTTATTATCGGGGTGTGCTGCAGTGACACCCGCGAATGTTCAGCTGCAGTAACCGTGTAAATTCCTTTGAATATCCCTTCTTATAGTCCTAAATTTAGACCTGCCATTTATTTGCCTTCATTTATGAGCCTAATTTAGGTGCCTAGTGCGGAAAATCAGTACTAAGCTCCTAACTTCTTTCCCCCTGTCCTGAATCTGCCCCCATTGCCATCTACTTTTTATGCTCCTAGGTTAAGTAATTTAAGGAAATTTTAAGAAAATATTTAGGAACTCGACCCTAGTAAATTTTTAGAGAGTCCAATTTAGGTGTATAAGTTTCAAATTCAGGAGCATAAATCCTTTAAATATCAGGTCCATGTACTTAATTTAAATGCCGCAGTTGGCGTGTAAATACGATGCCAACCGCAGAGCTTAAATATCGGGCCACAAATTTTCAATCACAAGCTCCTAATTTCTCATGTGTAAACCCACTCACAGATTTAGCAGGTGTAAAGTGTGTCAGCACTTTTTCAGCTTGATAGTTTCTCTTTTGAAAATTTGCTCAAGTTAGCCAAATATAAGAAGTACCTGTGTACTTTACCTCCAGGTAGCTTAGTAAAAAGTGCCCAAATATTTGTAAAGAAAAAATCCTGCTGAGGAGGTAAAATAATCAAATACCTCTATCCAGAGAGTCAGCAGAATGTATTCCGATAAGTATTATGGTAAATAGCTACATAACTATCTTCATACCTTTAGGTCAACTACTTGTGCCAACTGATAATTTACATTGGCAGTTACTAAGATGTGGCCCATCTTTGGCACCTAGGTTTACTTTTGTGTCTAGTGTGAAGATTTCCTTGATACTTCATCTGTGTGTGAAGTGAGTGTACAAGCCAGAGGTTTTTACCACCCCTTTGTCTGTGCGTTGGAGTATGGAATCATCAGCCAGGAGAGAAAGAGCTTATATTGAAGCTTGACTGCAGGAGAAGGTATTTGGTAGGACAATCTGTCCATCCAAGGAGGATGCATGTGGAATAGGATCTCATAATTGAGGGAGAGGATTTATAGAGTCTGTTACTGGAGAAATAGTTACCCCTAAATGGGGAACATCCCTTCCCATCTCACTGAGAAGCGGGCTTATTGTTGTTGTAAGTGTCGTCAAGTCAGTGTCAACTCATGACAACCCTCTGGATAGTTGATCTAAACTATGTTCGGTCTTCGGTCAGGCATCTCATTGTGGATAGAGTACCACCCATAGCTGCTGTCATTGTATTCATCCATCTAATTTATCTTTCTTTTTTTGTGTTGACCTTCTACTTTGCCAAGCATGATGTACTTCTCTAACAATATCTCTCTTTGCATGATGAGTACAAAGTATTAAAGTCGAAGACTTGTCTTCTGAGCTTCTAAGGAAAGCTTAGATGGTCTCCTCTAGTACTGACTGGTTTGTTCTTCAGACAATCCATGATATACACAGTATTCATCGCCAGCACCATAATTCAAAGGCATCAATTTTCTTCCTGTCTGTCTTTTTCACTGTCAAACCTTTGCATCCATATGATGTTATTGAAAATACCATGGCTTGAACAAGTCGAAAGAGACATCTCTGCTGTTGAGAATCTTGTCTAGGTCCTTCATAGCCATTCTGCCAAGAGCAATGCGTCATTGGATTTTTTGATTGCTTGTCCTTTCTTTATTGATTGTTGATCCAAGTAGGTTACACTTGTCAACTATTTAAATGTCTTCTCCATCAATGATGAACTTATTGATTTTGCCAGTTGTCAGGATCTTTGTCTTCTTAACTGTAAGGTGCAGGCCCATTTTAAAACTATGTTCTTGAGAAGCAAATGTTTCAGATCATCTTCACTTTCAGCCAGTAATGTGGTATTATCAGCATAGTGAAGGTTGTTGATGAGTCTTCCTACTACTACTACTGAGCATTTGTATAGCACTACAAGTAATACGCAGCGCTGCACAGACATGTAAGAGACAGTCCCTGCTCATCAGAGCTCACCATCTAGTCAAGACAGACAACACAGAAGGTGTAGACAGGGATAAAACAAGCGGGAAAAGAAGAGAAAAAAAAAGATCAGGTGAGTCAAGATCCAAAAGCAGCAGCGAAGGTGAGTGTTCAACCTGGATTTGAAAAGGGTCAGAGAAAGTGCCTGGTATACAGACACAGGTAATTTGTTCCAGGCGTAAGGTGCAGCAAGGTGAAAGGAGCAAAGTCTGGAGTTAGTAATAGAAGAGAAGGGCACAGATAGAAGCAGTTTGCAAGAAGAGCGGAGTTCCCGAGGGGGGTTGTAAGGAGAAATAAGAGAAGAAAGGTAGTGAGGAGCTGCAGAGTGAATGCATTTATAGGTCAGAAGAAGAAGTTTGAACTGGGTGCGGAAACAGATAGGGAGCCAATGAAGTGACTTGAGAAGAGGGGTAATATGGGCATGACGAGGCTGGAGGAAGATTAGCCGTGCTGCAGAGTGTTGAACAGATTGAAGGGGAGAGAGATGAGAGATGATTCAAAGGGAGACCAGCAAGGAGTAGGTTACAGTAGTCAAGATGGGAGGTGATTAAGGAGTGGATAAGCGTTATCAAATCTGCAGATGACACAAAACTATTTAAAGTTGTTAAAACCCAAGAGGATTGTGGAAAATTGCAAGAGGATCTTGATAAATTGGAAGACTGGGCATCAAAATGGCAGATGAAATTTAAAGTGGACTAGTGCAAAGTTATGCACCTAGGGAAGAACAACCCAAACTATGGTTACACGATGCAAGGTTCCACATTAGGAACCACCACCCACGAAAAAGATTTAGGCGTCATTGTGGATAACATATTAAAACCCTCAGCCCAGTGTGCAGCGGCAGCCAAGAGAGCAAATAGAATGCTAGGTATCATAAGGAAAGGAATGGAAAATAAAACAAAAGATATTATAATGCCTCTATATCGTTCCATGGTGAGACCGCACCTTGAATATTGTGTTCAATTCTGGTCGCCATATCTTAAAAAGGATATAGCGTTACTAGAAAAGGTTCAGAGAAGAGTCACCAAAATGGTAAAGGGGATGGAAGGATACTCCTATGAAGAAAGGCTAAAAAGGTTAGGGCTCTTTAACCTGGAAAAGAGACGGCTGAGGGGAGATATGATAGAAGTCTATAAATTAATGAACGGAGTGGAACGGGTAAACGTAGATCGATTGTTTACGTTATCAGAATATAGAAAGACTAGGGGACATGCAATGACGCTACAGGGTAAACTATTTAAGACTAATAAAAGAAAATATTTTTTCACTCAACGTGTAATCAAACTCTGGAATTTGTTACCGGAGGATGTAGTAAAGGCTGTTAGTGTAGCTGGGTTTAAAAAAGGTTTAGACAAGTTCCTGGAGGAAAGGTCCATAAACCATTATTAAGAAGTGACCGAAGATATCAATGCTTGACCCAGTACAAGCATTGTGGAACCTGTGTCTTTTGGGGAAACTGCTAGGTACGTATGATCTAGATTGGCCACTGTTGGAAATTGGAAACAGAATACTGGGCTTGATGGACCTTGGTCTGACCCATTATGGCATATCTTATGTTCTTATATTCTTATGTTCTGTGATGAAGAAGATGCTAGTGAGCCTATGGAGATAGGAAAAACTAGTGAATGTACCTTTAAAGAATGTGACAGGTCTGCAATACACACACTGCAGAGTGCAGCTAGAGGGAGTAAGCACAGAGAGTCTGAAGTTAGGTTGCCACACCCAAGCTATCCTGACTAGTTACAAACTTAGGGAATGATCACACACACCTGGGGGGAGTGAGAGAGAGCCTGACAGAGAAGCAGCTTTATAAGCCTTGCTTAGAAGGAAAGAAGAGGGAGAAGGTGACGAAGCAGCACCAAGCAAGGCAGCTAGAGTGGCTGTCATTGCAGGATAAGAGAAAGTTCCAAAGAGGCCAGCAGTCCCAAGGTGGAGAGCTCCAAGGAGAAGCCGTCAGGAGAGGTACAAGGAAAGCACAGCTCAGAGAGAGAGAGCATAAACGTCTTCCCACGTCTATGCCGGACTGGCAGTCTCAACGTGTTCAGAGGTGGGTGCCCAAGGCTCAAGCTAGGAGGCAGAAGAACCCAGCCTGGAACAGGGAGCCATCGATTAACACCTGAGAGGAACTTAAGCAAGGAGGCCAGGAATTGTTTAACCGCAGCTGGAGAGAGGTTGGTGAACCTAGCCAGAAAGTGATAGTTCAAACCCAGATACCTGTCTTCCATACCAGGTAGACCACTGCTGGATGGAATTACAGAGATCCCCAGAGAAAGTGTATCCTGGGAGACACGGGGAAAGCTCAGAGCAAGTTGATGTTTCTTCAGAGCAGGAAGAAATGTAGATAGATCCTAGCGAACAGGATTTTTTGCTGCCTGAGTTTCCCATGGATTGCACATTATGTTTGGCTAGAAGCAGGGAGTCCTTAACTGAGGAATAGCTTTCAGGATGTGCGCTTTTTGAGTAACAGAGTAAAGAAGTCTGACCTTGTTGAAAGTAAGAGCTTGTTTAATCAAAGGAATATTGCCTAGCACCTGTGCTTGGTGTTACTAAGGAATGAAAAGATAAAAGAGAACATTTTACTAAGCTGAATGAAGAAGCTTGTGTTTTGTGTTATCTGCTATGTTTTTGATTAAAACGCCTGCACAGAGGTAATGACTGTGAAACACATGCAACCTGAGTTTTGTAAATATCTTTGGAAATACTAACTGGAGAAAATATCCTGATGCTTTATGTTGAACCTTGTGACATTGGGGAAATAAACCTATATCATTTAGCTTCATACTGGTTTGTCACAGCTATACTTTAAAAGGGAAACTACAACTCCCAGCATGCCTCAGTGCTGAAGATAGTTTTTCAACCCATTTATGAAGGACATAATGTCCACCCTAGCTGGGGTGTGACAGTTCTTAGCTTATTTACAAGGGAGCAAGGTACAGTTGTATTAGTATAAGTATCCCTAGTAAACCTCAGTAAGAAAACAACTTAAATACCTAAAGAAAACCTTAAAACTAAGATGCAGACAGCAATCCAGCAGCGAGATGGGGGCTTTCCAGTCTTTTACAATGAATGTCACATGTATGATTTTCTCCCATTTGGTGATGAGTCTTACTTGTGCACGAGGTGCAAGGAGCTCTGCTCTCAGGGCAGACATAAGGAAGACAGGGAGGACATAAGGAAGACAGGGAGGTTTATAGACGAGACTTACAGGGATGTAGTACTGAAGTCCCACCTCCAGTCTAGCAGCCTCCCTGTTGCCATGGAGGAGTGACAGGGGAACATCACTCTGGTATGGCAGTAAATGATCCTGTAGCTAGGACCTGTCCTTCAGGTGATGCAAAACCCTCTCGCACCAAGGAGGTCTCTCCAGGGCCATGTACCCATAAGGGAAGGGTTAGGACAGCCGTTATAGTTGGTGATTTGATCATTAGGCATGTAGATAGCTGGATAGCAGTGGACATGAGGATCATCTGGTAACATGCCTGCCTGGTGCAAAGCTAGCGGACCTCACGCGCCACCTAGACAAGGTGCTAGATTGTGCTGGGGAGGAGTCTTGATACATGGTGGTACCAATGTCATAGGAAAGTGTGGTAGGGACATTTTGGAGGCCAAATTTAGGCTTTTAGGTAGGAAGTTGAAATCCAGAACTTCCAGGGTAGCTTTCTCAGAAATGTGTCCCGTTCCATATGCAAGACCCAAAAGATAGGGAGAGCTCCAGAGTCTCAATGCATGGATGAGACAATGGTGCAAGGATGAGGGTTTTGGAATTGTTAGGAACTGGGCAACAATCTAGAGAAAGGAGGGGCTTTTCTGAAGGGTTGGGTTCCACCTTAACCGGAATGGAACCAGGCTGTTGGCATCAACCGTTAAAAAGGAGATAGAACAGCTTTTAAACTAGATACTAAGAGAAAACAGTCGCTCAAGAGAGCATGATTCAGAATGATGTATCCTTGAAGGATACTAGCAAGAGACTGAAGTTAGGGCATATCAACAGAGAGATTCCAATAAAGACAAAAGTAACCCAAATGCCCTTAGGTACAGAGGAGACACAGCTTAAAGATTCCAAAGGACCCCTGCCTACCGATAACCAGATTAATATGAATAAAATACAACCTCTAAAATGCTTGTATGCAAATGGAGGAGTGGCCTAGTGGTTGGGGCAAGGTACTTCAGGCCGGAAGGTCGGGGGTTCAAATCCCACTAGAGGACAGCAACCTTGGGTCGGAAGGACTGGGGTTTCTAGTCCCACAGGTGCTCCTTGTGGTCTTGGGCAAGCCACTTAACCCTCCATAGCCCATGTTCCCTGTAAAATAGTTTTCTGTGTGCTGTGCTTTCCTGTCTAATCAATGTGTTTATACCTCAAAACTTTCCTGTCATGATTTGACAATTTCCAATCTGTAATCAAAAACCACTGCTGATCGCTGGAAGTAGCGGTATACAAATGTATACTAAATAAATAAATAAAATGCTGGAAGTCTAAAAAATAAGATGGGAGAGTTAGAATATATAGCACTAATAGAGAGGTTAGATATGATTGATATCTCAAAGACCTGGTGGAAGGAGGACAGCTAGTGGGACACTATGATACCTGGGTACAAATTATATCACAATGATAGAGTAGATTAAATTGGTGAAGGGGTTGCCACTTCCATCAGCAGGGCACTCCAAGCATCCACCACCTTTTCAGTGAAAAATATGTCTCAAATATGTTCTTAAATATGACTATTGTATTGACTAAGGGGATCATTCAGTACAGCGAATAGCGGGGATGGATATCCAGATGAACAGCTTGTTCGTATGGGGAGGCTTAGACGAAGGCGGGAGAAGGCGTTACTGAGGTGAACTGAGGGCAAGCTGCAACCCTGTACATACAGGGTCGATTCTGAGGTTGGCCCGGTATATCCGGGGCCGTGAACATGGACAGGGGACTTATTCCACCGCAGAGGTGGAATAAGCCCCCTGGACGTTAGGAGATCCTGCCACTGGGCCAGGACAAAAAGGTAGAGGGTGCAGGGAGGCCAGATTGAGAGTCCAGCTGCTGAGAAAGAAAAATACCTGCTGCTGCTGGCATTTGTGGCTCCTGAAAGGAGCCACGGTGCCATGGCAATGGGACGCCATGGCACTGCAGCTCCATTTAAGAGCCTGAGGTAGCTAGGGATCTGCCTGCATGTCTAGCCCCTGCAGGATCAGAATCGGGTCTACCTTTGGGCGTCACGTTTCTGGTTGGCCATAAGGGACTGGATGGCCAGGTCAGAATGTGCCTCTATGAGGCTAATTTTGTTCTGGGCGTCCCTGGGCTGTCCGGGCACCCAGAATCTGGACCGGCCTGTGCTGCACCCAATTCCGCTCCTGTGGGAGCAGAATCAAGTGCAACTGGCTGGACATGCAGGCCATGCCCCAATTCTGGGCACCTAAATGTCTAGCCCACTACCCGGCTAGACCATTCAGGCTCTTGCATTCAGGAGCCATGATCCCCAGCAGACTCCAACTTCTCCCTTTTTCCCTTTCCTCCGATCAGGCCTACCGTGGCAAGGGTCAGGCTGTGGAGAACCCCCTGCACCCCCTCACCTTGCTGTCCATGGCCTGCTGCTGCAAATGCTCCTCTGAGGTGGAATAAGTCCCCTGTACAAATGGTCTACCTCAGACATTCAGGGCCAACCCCGAAATTGGCTCTGTATGTCTGGGGTCAGACTCCCACCCAATACCCGCCCTCACTACACCTCTGGCCTGCCCCCTCCTGCCCATGAACAGAGCTCCCTGTGCAACTCTGAATTACATGTGGGGAGCTCTGTGTGCCGAATCGGCGCCAGATCAGATGCCAGCCCTGCTAAACGTTGGTAAGAATCTACCCTTATATGTTTTGAGGTTCCCCACAACAAAGGCATTTGCCAAAACACAGCTGTGTTGGGGTTCCTTTAATAAAAAGAACTTCTTCTATTTACAGCTCACTTCTTGTTGTTCTCCTGCTGGTTTGCGAGTGTGTGCGTTTCTTTGTTGTGGACCATATGACCAGCTAACTCCATAGTTAAGTCCAGAGATGCTGACCATCCCAGAGTATGAGGTACTACTCCAATGAATGGGATTGAATAAGTGAGTTCTTTTCTCACTGTGCATTTGGGATATAAATTTAGAAAGATCTGCATATTGTATTGCTTAGTAATGAAGAACGCCTTGGCCCTCCCCAGCACCCCTATTTCCCCACCCTTGTTCCCCTTAAGGCTCTATCTTTTCCCCTACTCCCCCTCCCCCCATCAAGTATGTGCTTTCCATCAAGGCAGCCCATTCTCCCATTAGGCAGATTTTTCTTTTCTTCAATCCATGGAACAGTAATGGCTACTAAAATGCTGGCCGGAGGTAGCACATGACCCAGCTCAGCAAGCCATGCAGAGCTCATGGGGCTGTGGGGGGGCAAGGGCAGGAAGGCATTTTAAGGCCACTTGCGACTGAGCCCAGTTGTGTGCCTGTGAAAGCTTAGATAGTCAGCTCTAGCAGGAAAAGTATTACAGTAGGTGACAACTGATAGCACTTGTCATCCCCCGACCAGCTGTCTGTCTCCAGGTAAAGGCGGTCCTTGGTTTGTAAACCACCTCTGCCTTCCTCACCTCCCACGAATCTGCCTCATGGGTCAAGTGAAGGAAAATGACTCTCTGGGCTCAAGGTAGTGCTGAGCCTGAGTGTAACTTATTTTCAGCTGACGGCACCTTGCTTTTGGTAGTTTGACGCTGCTCAGGTGGAACCAAGGCCGTCAGCTCTGCTGCGCACACTCTTGCACTGCTCCCTCAGACCACCCATGTAGCACACATGCACAGGAGTGCCCAAGGAGTCTCGCAACGTGCCCGCACAAATAGTCCCATGCTTAAAGTGCAAAACTACATGAGAGGAGAGGGGCTTAGCGTGTAAGTGTGAGAATGGGTCTGATTGCATATGTCACAGGCCTACCACAATATCTTGCTAATCACCTTGTTCCCCTACCACAGCTGCTACTAATAATCTCCTTCACATTCCCCAATCTGTGCGCCATTTGCCAAGCTGCACTTTTCTTTATCTTGCTCCAGTATTATGAAACTCACTCCCTCATTATCTCTTTCCTGAATCCGCCTACAGGAAGTTTAAGAGAAGTCTTAAGATCTTTTACTTTTCTTTCAGGATATGGTAAGAAGCTTTCAGGATACGGTAAAAAGCTGAAGATATAGCACTTAAGCTGTCTAGTACTATATATCACTATGGGCCCAATATTTGAAAAAAGCTAAGCTTCTAAATTTAGGCTCCTAAATATGTGCCTTCTTTTCAGCCACACTTAGAGCCTAAATTTTCTGCTAAAAATTCACCCTACTTTAGGAGCTTAAATTTATGCTCCTAAATTCAGTTCTTCCATTCATTTGCCTAGATTTAGGAGCCTAGAGCTGAAAATCATTGCTCAGCTCTTAACTTTTTTCTCCACCCCAAATCCATCCCCGTTGACACCCATTTTTTATGATCCTAAATTTAGACGTTTAGTGAAAGTTTCAGCAAACATTTAGGCACTCAAATCTACTGGGGGAATCTAGTTTGTTAACTCCATATTAAAGTTATAGAATTACAGGGCTTACAAGGGAGTGAGGAGGGTTAAACTAAAAAGAGGGAACAGGTAATCTATTTGCATTGTTATGATATACAGATCTACTTCACAGGGAGAAGACGTGGACAATGATTTATTAGAAGACATATGCAGTATTGCCATGAAAGGAGAAATGCTACTAATAGGTGATTTCAATATACTGGATATTGACTGGCACATCTCTGCTGCGATGTCATCTAGAAGTAAGGAGATCTTGGATTCTCTAAAAAGAGAACTATTCTGGCAACTGGCAACAGAACCCGCACGTGAAGGGCCCATACTGAACCTGGTGCTTACCAATGAGGAAAGTATTTCTGATGTTATAGTGGGAGATCATCTCACATCGAGTGTTCAACAGATGGTGTAGTTCAGTATTAGGACTAGGGCTGATAAACTCCATTCAGAAGCGAGGATCTTATACATTAAGAAAACTAACTTTGCCATGATAGGACAATACCTCAAGAAGATGTTAGCGGGATGGGAACAGCTGGGGGATGTAGCAAAGCAATGGGCAAAATTGAAATGGGATATTTTAAAGGCAACAAATCTTTTTGTTAGAAAGGTAAATAAATGTAAAAGGAAAAGGAGGCTGCTATGGTTCTCAAAAGAAGTAACTGAAAAGGTGAAGAAAAAGAGAGTGGCCTTCAGAAAATATAAGAGATTAATTAATCTTGATGAGCATTAATATTTGGGAAAACTTAGAAAAGCTAGGAAAGTAGTCAGGAAAGCACAGATATGAAAAGACAATATAGCCAATGCAATAAAATTGGGGGACTAGACATTTTTCAGATATGTTAGGGAGAGAATGAAGTACAAAAGTAGTATTGTCAAACTCAAGGGTGAAGGGGAAGAATATGTAGAAGCTGATGAGGATTGCTTAACAAATATTTTTGTTCTATGTTCACAGATTAAGGGCCAGGAACAGGACCTCAGAAAACACCCACAAACAAGAACAGAAATGACGTGGATCTCGAACAATTTTCAGAAGACTGTGTTTGCGAGAAACTAGCTAAACTAAAAGAAAACAAAGCAATGGTGTCGGATGTGATACATTCAAGAGTATTTAAATAGCTTGGGGAGTTCCAGTGGCTCCATTGTCTGACCTTTTAAATGCTTCTTTAGAGTCAGGTGTGGTCCCAAAGGACTAGAGAAAAGCACATGTGGCCCCTTTACACAAAAGTGGAAGTGAAGATGAATTTGAGAACTACAAGCTGATTAGTCTGACCTCTGTGGTGAGTAAATTAATGTAAACACAGTTAAAACAGAGGATAGTGAGATTTCTGGAGTCCAATGGATTGCAGGATCAGAGGCAGCATGGGTTTACTAGAGGCAGGTCTTGTCAAACAAATCAAATTAATTGTTTTGGCAGGGTGACCAGATATTTGGACCAAGGGAGAGCCCTAGAAGTAGTGTACTTACTTTTCATTAAAGCCTTTGACACCGTTCTGCACAGGTGACTTATAAATAAATTGAGCACCCTAGGGATGAACCCTAATGTGACTGACTGAGTTAGAAATTGGTTGAGTGAGAGGTGACAAAAGATACAGGTAAATTGAACTCACTCTGAGGAGATGGATGTTACCAGTGGTGTCCCACAGGAATCTGTCCTTGGTCCAATTCTTTTTATTTTTGTTAGTGATATTGTGGAAGAGCTGTCAGATAACATTTGCTTCTTTGCAGATGATACCAAAATCTTCATTCGAGAAGACACCCAAGAAGAAGTAGATAACATGAGGAGGGATCTAGCTAAGCTTGAAGAATGGTCTAGAATTTGTCAGCTGAGATTTAATGCTAAAAAAATGCAAGGTCATGCATTTGGGCTGCAATAATCCAAGAGAGCATTCTTGGCATGGTGCAGAAGCTTACTGGGCAGATGTGATACAGGTTTTTGAACTGTGTAAATACCTTTGAATACCACAGTATTCAAAGTGCTATATGCAAATTCTAAAATTGCATCAGCCAATAGGAGGACTCGTTCTTTCATCTTATTGTTGGTATTTCAATTTGAGGGCCAGTATATTCGACTCATAATACACACTTGGATCTTTTCAGTACCGTTTTGTTTGTTCAGGTTATACAGTCTGCCCTTGGTCCAGTAAAGAGTCTCCCTACTGGACGTCGATCTGAAATGTCACCACAACTAGACGAATCACAGTGCAGAAAGCATCTATTTTTATTCAAGAAATGTCATTTGAGCTAGAGGACAAAATATACCAGAAGTAAGGCAAACTGGAACGAGAGACTATCAAACCTTGGTTTTTGCTGCTGAATAGAAAAATATATCTAGTTATAGTGAGCTTCTGTGTTTTAAAATGTTGGAATGATACGATTAGAAGAGAGAGATTGCATTCTTATGTTGTTATTCACTTCTTGTTTAGCAATGAACATGATTGAAGCACTGGTAAATATAAGTGAGGCTGCTATAAATGGTGCATTATAGGTTCAATTCATTTTCCACTTCTCCTGGGTCAGACTCTCCACCTCCTTCATGAACCGGAGACACAGTTCATCCTGCCAAGGTAACGCCACGCACTGAACAGCCACGGGCAGCCCCACGCCTCCTTCCACGGCCTGTAGGGAAAGAAATAGAAATCAGTCATTACCACATAAGCCCTCGGGCCACTTTAAAATTAGTTACATCTCTGTCCAGTCCATTCCCAGTTTAAGCTATTAACACCCATCCTTGCATCACCCTTGGTTTAAAAAACACGGGCCCAATATTCAAAGGGATTGTTAATCCATGTTAATCCCCTTGTCCCGGATATTCAGCGGCAGTTACACAATTAGTGCTAAAGAATATCCACAGGTTTCGCTGCTGTACACCCCAATGCTAACAGTTAGCGATGAGGTGTTCCAGGGGCAGCACCCGGCTATATGTAACCGCTGCATGGTTATTGCAAAGCGGCAGACGTCAGGCACAGTAAAGACTGGCTTAACCTTTGCTGCTGACGCTAACTGGCAACCTGCATATTCAATGCTGGGACCCGGATATGGTCCCGGCCTTGAATACCTGGGTCACATGTTCAGTGGCAATGGTTCTAGCTACCACTGCTGTATATCGGGCCCAACATGTGTTCAAGTGTCAGTTTTGGGTGACTAACTGTTTCTAGTGATTTTCCTTTAATAAGGGCCATGATTGTACTCAAGTTGAAGAAGTTACCCTAATATGGGAAACACTGGCCAGGATATAATCTGATGCACGGCTGCCACTGATGTGCATAGCTTCCTGCGAATTCACCCACTATGAAATGAAGGTGAGAGGCAGGGGAGCAGAACATTTGGTTGGAGGGGCCAAACAAATCAATCTCTCTAGTTGCTAATGCTGTGTTGGGCAAAATATTGGCCCCTGTGACCCACCCCCTTCCGCTGCATATGGTAGAGGTGATGGGGAGCAGAAAACGGCACCTCTACATCGTTCACTTAATAAACAGCACAGTAGTGATAAGAGCACAAACAAGGCTTCCACGTTAATCGTCAGCATCACATAGCAGCATTTACAGACAGGGAGAGGAGGTTTATAATAGCATCTAGGATGTTAACTACATATATTGGGCCTATGTGCTTTTAGATAATGGCCTCTGAATGCTCCACACACTGCTACAGCTGCTCCAAGGCACATATATGCTGGTAAGAACTGTCTCTTATGCATATAGGAGCTGATATTCAAAGCCCTTATCCGGATAAGGGTGCTGAGAGAAATATTCAGCAGGCTATCCAGAGAATATCTGCACAGACCGCCCCGGCACTATCTGGTTAATGCAGGGCTGTCCATGGGCAGAGATAGGATGGTGCGGCCACTGTCCAGATAAGTGCCGACTGTATCCACACTGCTGCAGTTTTCATCTGACTTTATCCGGATAGGTTAGGCCTGCTGAAAGTCGCCGCTATCCAGATAAAATCGGCACTTATCCAGATAGTGGCTGCTCACTCCAGATATCCAGATACCGCCGCTGAGTATCCAGATTATATTTAAGTGCCGCAGCGTTTAAAGATCAGAGCTTCTGCATACAGAGCAAATCTTTCATAACATACATGGATACAGCGGCACAAATTCCGCCCAAGCAGCCCTCACAGTGTGAGGGGGCCTGGGCAGGAAGGGGGCCCACATAGCAGCACAGCAAATGTACATTTCTTTCCTGCGGTGCCTCAGGTCTGGGCCCGGCTGTTAGCTCACAGCTGAAGTCTCATAATAACAACTTTACTGCAAGACCAGCTCAAGAGGAAACCTCCGGGTCTAGAATGGGGGCACCACAGCAGACAAATGTACGTTTGCTGCGCGGGGCCTCTGGTGCTCCTGCCGCCGGCGGAAGGGAGTGGGGGGGTATTACTGCCACTGGAGAGCTGGGTGCTGCTGCTGCTGTTGATGCCACTGGAGCGGACAGCACCACAGAGAGGTAGCGAAAATAGAGGTCCCCCACCAAAACCTTTGCCACTGCATAGATAAATACCGATCCTTCCTCTTGTTCCACCCATTCTCCACCCCCCTCAGAATATTTATGCATATACTGTATCTTATCAAAATAGGTGCTACTGTATGTTATCCTGGTGCGTAGTTTTATGCACGTTTATGACAGCGCAATGCTAGAGGAGAATGTAAAATGCCATTCTACACACGCCATCCTTCAGTCCTCATCTCAGATTCAAGCCATGTATGCTGTGAGTGAAAAATCCAACCCAAGCAAAGCACCCAAGTCACATTGATGCCAGAAGATGTAGTAAAAGTTGTTAGCCTAGGTGGGTTTAAAAAAAGGTTTGGACAAGTTTCTGGAGGAAAAGTCTATAAACAGTCCATAAGAGGAAACCACTGCTTATCCCTGGGATACCTTTTAGGAACTTGTCAGACAGGGCTGTACAGAGCCAGAATCGTACCCTGTGCACCTTGCACATTGGGCGCCCCCCGCCCCATACCTCTATCCAGCTGCTGCCTGCTCTTGTCCTGCTGCTGCCGCCCTCTGTTTTCTCCACGGTGGCGCCAGCAGAAGGGCAAGAGCAGGACCTTCCCCATGCTCAGGCCCGACCCTCCCCTTCACACACAGGAAATAGCCATGTTTTCAGGGCCTTCTGGAATACCAGCATAGACAGCAGGCTAAGAAGCTCTACCAACAGCACATTCCACCCTTCACTAGTGCCACCACAAAGGTCTGTTCATGATGGGACACCCGGCACGCCACCTCCAGCCTAGGGACCACCAGCAGCTGGGCCTGGTTTTTTTTTTTTATGTGCCAAAGCAAAGCTGAACATTTGTCAAATTTGACACCTTAGTTCCCGCCCCAGATTTGGTAATTAAATTCAATGATTCTGTAAAACTGCATAACTGGACATCACACTGTAGTCCTGCTAGAATTCTGCACATAATAATTCAAAATTTTGCACTTTTCAGATTTTTTTTCTATATTATATTTAAATTAAGGGGTATTTCTATTAAGCCGGGCTAACTGTTAACCTGGGCTATCTGCCAGTAGGTCCCATGTTATTCAATGGGACCTAGTTGCAAATGACCCAGGTTAACTGTTAGCCCAGCTTAGTAGACACAGGGCTGGCCTTGCGCAAGAGACAAGAAGTGCCCCTATTGAACTTCTAGGTAGTGAGCCACGCTGGTGGCTGCAACTTAGCTCAGCTGCGGGAAAAAAAAGAAAATGTTCTTGCGGCTCTTTACTCCCATGGCTGTGAAGAGGTGAGTCGGGAAGCCGGGCTTCAGGCGTCACTGGTTCCTTCCTAAGCCAGTCAGGTGCACGCAGGGCTCCTTGTGGTGTGGGGCCGTGTGTGTGTGTGTGAAGGAGGAGGGGGCTGCTGGCACTGGAAGAGGACTGCTAATGGGGCTAGAACGGAAAATGGGCTAATGGGGGCTGGGGAGACTATGACTGAAAGAAAAACAATGCTGGGAGGAACTGGGACTGGAGGGGGCTGATACTGGGGGGCCAGGATTGGAAAAGGGCTGATGCTGGGAGATGGAGGGACTGGAAGGGAGCTGATACTGGAAGGGACTGGAACTGAAAGAATACTGATACTGGGCGGGCTGGGACTGGGAATGGATTGATGCTAGGGGATGGGGAGCCTGGGATTGGAAGGAAGATGATGCTGGGAAGGATTGGGACTGGAAGAAGACTGATACTGGGGGACTAGGACTGGAAACAGGCTGATGCTGGAGGATGGGGAGAATGAGACTGGAAGGGAGTGAATGCTGGGAGGCAGGGCCGGCCCAACCACTAGGCAAACTAGGCGGTCACCTAGGGCTGCAACTTCCAGGGGGCAGCAAAAGCAGGGCATTCAAAGCAAAATAATAGATTTTGACTTCGAGAGAGGGTGTAAAGCTTGAGGTTCACCTAGGGCACCAACACTTTGAACCAAGAGGAAATGGAGGCATTACCCTTAAAATACATACTCCCTTATACAATTCCCCCCCAGTATTTTCTTATGTTACTCCTGCATCTATCTCTTTGGAGCCTCAGTTTTTATTTATGTTATTGCTGCCTTGTTGTTGACTAGGGCAAATTAGAACAGGATTATGACCCCCAAACCATCCTTTCCTTAGACAAAGGTTTCCTTCCTATGCTCTATTTAGACCTGCGAATATTTCCGTCCTATTTCTCCTCTCTTTCCTCTAGTGCAATACATAATTAGGCCCTTAAGAGGTTGATATTCTGCCACATGATGACTGCCTAATTTGAAATGTTTAACTTGGATGGTTTCCAATCAATAGTCTATTGACTGATGCTATCCATTTCAGTGATGCCGCTGAATATCGACATATGATTTGTCATGTCTAAGTTAGGCGTTTCAAGCTTTACTTTCTATTTGTGCAGGCCATCTAGATATATAACTTATACATTTAGCAAATAAATGTTGCCATTTATTTACATTATTGATTAATTTAGAAGTCTTTTATTCTGCCAATGCAAACACAGCAAGGATAATTTCATAAACTCCCACGCAGGCTTTGCGTGCTTCCACATGCGTATGTATGCCCTTTTTTATAAAGGCAAGCATGCGCGTGCTATACTTTCTGAAATACTGGGGTACCTACATACCTCTACTTAGTCGTGGCTGTTATGGCTTCCCAAGAGCAGGTGTAGCTGGCCATGCTTAGATTGTGCCAGAAACACACGTAGGTCATGGACAACAGAAAGTAACATCCAGCCACCTCACCTCAGCACCGTTCCAAACTACTCAAGGAGTCCCCCAAGGCTCCACACTATCAGCCCTTCTCTTCAATATTTACATCAAGCCAGTATGCAAGATATTTAATAAATACAAGATACAATATGCCATATATGCAGACGATATTATGGCTTATATCCCAATCCATCTAGACTCCCCAGACTATACCACCATATCTAACTGCATACAAGAAATGACGACCTGGCTTACTAATAACAACTTGAACATCAACATAAAAAAATCTGAAGCTATTATCATTACAAGGGAAACTACGTTTACCCCTCCTACCACAATCAACATAGCAAATATACCAATCACAATAAAAAACGAAGTTCGGTACCTCGAAGTGATACTAGACAAACAACCTATCCTCCAAGCACATATCAGCAAGACGTCCAAGACCGCCTACTACAAAATAGCAATGATCCGAAGACTAAAGCCTCTCCTCAACAAAGAACACTTCCACAAAGTATGCCAGGCGATCATTACACCAGTGCTAGACTACTGTAATCGCCTCTTCCAAGGACTACCCAAGCATTACACACGATCCCTTCAATTAGTCCAGAATACTGCTGCCTGTATCATCTTTGGTGCTTCACAACAAGACTATATAACTCCCATTCTGCATGATCTGCACTGGTTACCAATGAGCAAAATATAAATTGGCTCTCACCACCTTCAAGTAAAAGACCTGACAGGAACAGCACCAAAAACACCATATCAATCCCTAGCCTGTTCACAGAGCAAGGGGAAAAGGAGGAGGAGTAGCCTTGTATATCAAAAGCAATATTAAAGTTACTGAAATGCAGGGGGCATGGGGAAAAGAAGAAGTGCTTTGGATTGTGTTGGAAAAAGGAGATGGCACTGTCATCCATACTGCTGTAGTCTACAGACCTCCAACTCAAATCGAAGAAATAGATAACGAATTGATTATAAATATTGCCAAGATAGCCACAAAGGCGGAAGTGATCATATTGGGTGACTTTAATCTACCCGATGTGGATTGGATTACTCCTTCTGCGAATCTGGAAAGCAAAAAAATTGTGGATGCTTTCCAAGATGCATTACTTAGACAAATGGTGATGGAACCAACCAGGGAAAGCTCAATGCTGGATTTAGTGCTCACCAACAGTGATAGCGTGTCGAATGTCTGGGTGGGTGCCCCTGTGAGCAGTAGTGATCATCACATGGTGTAGTTTGAAATAAAAGCCAAGGTGCAGTCCAATCATAGCAAGCTCAAAGTCCTAAACTTCAAAAACACTGACTTCAGTAAAAGGCCAAGTACCTGAAGGAGGAGTTGGCAGGGTGGGAGGGGATAAGGGAAGTGGAATTGCAATGGGCTAAACTAAAGGTGGCAATAAAAGGGGCAACAGATAAATATGTAAGGAAAGTAAATAAAAACAAGAGGAGAAGGAAACCTATTTGGTTCTCCAAAGAAGTGGCTGCTCAAATAAAGGCAAAAGACACAGCTTTCACAAAATTCAAAAGCTTGCAAACAGAGAAACACGAAAAGGAATACAGGATCAAACTAAAAGAGACAAAAAGAGACATAAGGAAAGCAAAATCAAAGGCAGAGGAAAAGCTGGCTAAAGATGTGAAGTGTAGCGACAAAACTTTCTTCAGGTATATTCGGGAGAGGAGGAAAATCAGAGATGGAATTGCAGGACTCAGAAGTGCTGGGAACGGATTCGTGGAGAAGGACCATCTGTGACTCCCAAATATAAAAATGGGAATGAAGTAGATACCACACAATTCACAGAAGATGATGTATTAGAACAACTTGCAAAACGGAACGTGGACAAGGCCATGGGACCGGATGGGATACATCCCAGGATACTGAGAGAGCTCAGAGAGGTTCTTGCAGGGCCTTTAAAGGATGTTTTCAAAAGATCCTTGGAAACAGGAGAAGTTCCTCAGGACTGGAGAAGGGTGGATGTGGTACCTCTTCACAAAAGTGGTGATAGGGAAGAAGTGACAAACTACAGGCCCGTGAGCCTTACTGCGGTGGCGGGAAAAGTAATGGAGACGCTTCTGAAAGGGCGAATAGTGGACTTTCTCAAAACCAATGGGTTGCATGATCCGAGGCAACATGGTTTTACCAAAGGACGATCTTGCCAAACAAATCTGATTGAGTTCTTTGACTGGGTGACCAGAGAACTAGATCAGAGGCATGCAATGGATGTCATCTACCTGGATTTCAGCAAAGCCTTTGATACTGTTCCTCATAGGAAGCTAATCAATAAACTCAGTAGTTTGGGGATGGGTCCCAAGGTGGTGAACTAGATCAGAAATTGGTTGACTGAAAGACGACAGAAGATAATGGTAAATGGAGCTCACTCGGATGAAAGGAGGGTGATTAGTGGGGTGCCCCAGGGTTTGGTCCTGGGCCCAGCACTGTTCAATGTATTTGTGAGTGATATTGCTGAAGGACTGCATGGAAAAGTCTGTCTTTTTGCAGATGACACGAAAATTTGCAACAGAGTGGACTCCTCTGAGGGAGTGGATAACATGAGGAAAGATCTACAAAAGCTGGAAGAATGGTCTAATGCTTGGCATCCAGAGTTCTGCATTCACGTCCTGGAGGATTAGAGGCATGTCTTTTTGCAATTCTAATCCTTCTCATGGCAGATTCTACCACAATAGAGTGGTGAGGAAGCTGAGTTTTATGGAAGCCAGGACAAGGAGGGACATGATACATAGTATCTAACCTACGAGAATGAGGAGAGGTGGTAAGAGGTGTTTCCCACATCCTCAACATGAGATCATATAGAATCTCATGAATGGGTAGGGTAGCTGCCTCCTTAGGAGTTTTGGGATATTGTAAAATATCCAACTCCTTGGCCCTTGGCTCTGTCTCAGGGGCCACAGTGATGGACAGGCCCCGAGCCACCTCTCGGATGAAGTCTTGGAAAGACATGTCCTCTGGAGGAGACATCCTGCGTTTAGGGGAGGAGGACTCCTGTGGAAGAAGCATCGCTGCATCGACAGAACTTTCAAAATCCTCCGATTCTTCTGAGGAATCGAAGTATCGTCTGTCTGGATGCTCCTGCAGAGCCCGATACCCATACCGAGCAAAATCGGTATTGGGAATAACCGGTACCGGGGAATCGGTACTGGCGGGCATCGGAGGACAGGGTACCGGCATAGCAGACACCGATGCCGATGTCGATGCTATCGGTACCGGTACCGATACCGATGCCGGTGCCGGTGCCAGTGCCGGTACCGGTGCCGGTGCCAGTGCCGGTACCGGTGCCGGTGCCAGTGCCGGTACCGGTGGAGTTGTCTGTCACGGTACCAAGGGCGTCGATGCCACAAGGAAAGCCGCCAGACTGCGTTCTATGGACAGAATTCTCTGGTCCACAGACGCTGCCAATGCCTGGAAGTCAGTACCGGTGGAAACTGCCGGTACCCCAGAGCATGGCACCAGGAGATCTGTCGAGGCCGAGCCATCATGAACATCCTGGAACCCCGATGATGGTGCTTTGGAAGCCAAAGCCTCCCGCCGGGGTAATTTTGCCGGTGCAGAATCCTCGAGGGCAACACCAGAGGCATCTCGATGCTTAGAAGGAGATCTACCCTTCGAGGACCGGCTGGATTTATGTTTAGTTACCTGATATCCACGGGAAGAAGAAGAAGCCCTGGAAGACGTTGATGCCACCGAAGCCTCATCAGAGGGAAACAGGGTGCTGAGCTTAGCAGCTCGGTTCTGTCGACCTCTTTTAGACATCATAGCACAGGACACACAATCTGTGATGGAGTGGTCAGGACCTAAACATTTTAAGCACCATTCATGGGTGTCGGTGACGGAAATGGTACCGCCACATTTTGTGCACTTTTTAAAACCTGAGGCAGGTTTTTCCATGTTAAGGAAAGTTTTTGGGCCTAAGGCCCAAAAAGGGGGGTGCACCTGAAGAAAAGGAAAAAACATATATATATATATTTTTTTTTTTTTTTAAATAGAAAAGAAAGACCGGCGGTACCGGTAGAGCGTCGGGGAAGGCAGACGCGACCACAAAAAGATATAAAGAAATAAGGAAATTCTTCTGCGGTGACAGGAACACGACCTGCTGGCTCTGCGGAAAAAGAAGAACTGGAGAGAGGCAGTTGGGAAAGGCAGGAAGGCAGCACACAGGCGCTGTGGGATGCTCCCAAAAGCTTTCTGATTGGACGCTGGGGAGCGTTCCCGCGCAGGCTCCGTCGATACCGACGATACCCATATGTGATGACTAGATTCCTGCTTGTTCCTGGAGATAGACCAGTATGGTCCATCTAGTCTGCCCAGTAATATGGCAAGAGTAGTGCACCTGCTGCTCCTTGCAGGCCACCCCTCCCCATGTCTTTGTTTAGGGGTGAACCCATCGCTCTGTGTAGGACACCCCTGTATGTTGAGAAATTAGATAGTTAAGTTTATTTTGATGTTATCCTGTTGCTGTAAAGGGATCCACTGTGTCTGTCCCATGCCATCTTGAATTCTGTCACTGTGTTTGTCCCCACTACTTCCATTGGGAGGGCATTCCAAGCATCCACCACCCTTTCAGTGAAAATGTATTTCCTGACATTGCCTTTCAATTTACCCCCTTTCAGCTTCATGTTATGCCCTCTAGTTTTACACTTTCCCCGTCTTTGGAAGAGGTTTGTTCATTCATTTTTTTCTCTTTAAGTATTTAAAGGTCTGAATCATATCTCCCCTGTCCCTCCTCTCCTCCAGAGTGTACATATTTAGGTCTTCAAGTTTCTTCTCATAAGGCTTCTGACGCAGGCTCCAAATCATTTTGGTTGCCTTCCTCTGAACAGTTTCCAGTCTTTTTATATCCTTTGCAAGATATGGCCTCCAGAACTGAACACAGTATTCCAAGTGAGGCCTCAACAGTGACTTATACAGTGGTATTAGTACCTCTTCCTTTCTGCTGGTAATTCCTCTTTGTATGCAACCCAACATCCTCCTGGCTTTTGCCACTGCCTAGTCGCACTGTTTTGCCACCTTGAGATCTACAGAAATAATCACTCCAAGGTCCTTCTCCTGGTCCGTGCACACCAACCTCTCGCACCCTATTGTATACATTTCCCCTGGTTTCTGCTTCCCAAGTGCATGACATGCCTCTAATCCTCCAGGACGTGAATGCAGAACTCTGGATGCTTTTGGACGTAGAGTCTTTCAAGCTTCCATGCTTGCTGCAAGAATCAGTTCCTATAGTCTCTACATGGGAATGTTCCTAAAGGAAGTTACTGATCATCTACAGACTTTAAGTCCTTTCATCTCTGAGGATAAAAGGCAGGAGTTTCTCACTTGGCTCAAACATGCCCAAGATGTCTCTAAATTCTCCAACCGTGCAGCCTTCGATTGCTTTGAATGTATAAGCAGAACCTCGGCTATTGCCATAGGTGCATGTAGAATTGCTTGCTCCAAGCATCGGATTTAGAGCTCTGGGTACAAGATAAATTGGGAAATATCCCTTGTACTGGTGAGAACCTGTTTGGTAAAGATTGGCAAGAAAAAGCCAATGAAATGGATGCTGAAAATTCCACTTTGGATTGACTATCCAAGTCTACTGCTGATCCTGTTAGGAAAAAGTTGTTCAAGAAAACACCTTTTTCTAAAAAGAAAAGATTTTATCCTGCTTATGGTCAGCGGGCATCTTCTGCAGGTCAGTTTTCAACCAAACGTCAGCAACCACCCAAACAGAAGAAAGCAAAGGCTGCTAGGCCTCAACCGGCCCAGCAGCCTCAGCCTCCTCAGGGCCTTTGACTTTCAGCTAGAGAACTTAGCCTTTCTGGCTCTGGAAGGACCAGAACCGTCCACCATTCCAGGAAGATTATGCCATTTTGCTCCCAGATGGGGGCAAATAACAGCAGAGCACTGGACACTCTCCATCATAAAAGAGGGGTACAAACTTCATTTTTCAAGCATGCCCCCTCCTACAATAGTGAAGCAGTTCAATTCTCCGACCTCTCTCATCGACCTGTTAGGTCAGGAGGTTACCATCCTTCTTGCCCAAGGGGCAATAGAAGAAGTGCCTCTCATCAACAGAAAGAAATTATCCCAAAGAAAACAGGGGGATACAGACCTATCTTAGATCTCAGAGAATTGAACAAATTCCTTGTCAAGGAGAAATTCAAAATGATTTCTCTCGGAGCTCTGCTTCCATACCTTCAGAGTCAGGATTGGCTTTGTTCTCTAGATCTCAAGGATGCGTACACCCATGTTCTCATCCATCCAACCCACAGAAGGTTCCTTCGGTTCCTGTTTCAAGGAAAGCACTACCAATACAGGGTGCTTCCTTTTGGTCTGGCCTCTGCACCAAGGGTGTTCACGATATGCATGGCTGTGGTAGCAGCATTTCTACCCACTCTGGGAATATTCGTCTTCCCTTACTTGGACGACTGGCTCATTCAAGCTCCAACACAGTCAGAGGCCAAGACTTCTCTATCCTGCACAATGCGTATCCTTCAGTATTTAGGGCTGGTAATAAATATCCCAAAATCCAGTCTAACTCCTACTCAGTCTCTAGAGTTCATAGGAGCCTTGCTGGATACCACAAAGGCAAGGGCCTATCTTCCCCAAGCCCGTTGCCTTCGCTTGGTGCAATTAGCTTCTCAAGCAGTGCTAAAGCCCTTTTTAACTGCTCGAGAAATGTTACAATTACTAGGCCACATGGCATCCACCGTGCATGTGGTACCATATGCTTGCCTTCACATGAGGGCAGCTCAGTGGACTTTATCCACCCAATGGACCCAGGCATCAGGTTGCCTGTCAGACAAAATAGCAAACACAGGTCGCCTCATTTTGTCTCTCCAGTGGTGGAAGTCCACACAAAACCTGTTGCTGGGGTCCCCCTTTCAGCAACCCCTGCCCCAAGCAACTCTTACAACAGATGCTTCTCCAATGGGTTGGGGAGCTCATCTGCAGGACCTCTCCACCCAGGGCACCTGGACTCCACAAGAGAGTTGTCTGCATATCAATCTCTTGGAGCGCAGAGCAATCTTCCTTGCTCTGCGAGTGTTCCACACCCTGCTCAGCTACAAGACAGTCCTTATTCATACGGACAATCAGGTAGCCATGTTCTACGTGAACAAGCAGGGGGGAACAGGCTCTCTGTCGCTTTGCAACGAAGCTTTGCGACTGTGGGCCCTCGCCAGAGAGCATCAGATTCATCTTCTGGCAGTGTATCTGCCAGGCGTTCAAAACTCTTGGGCAGACAGACTCAGTCGAGTTCTCCTTCCACACGAGTGGTCTCTGCATGCAGACCAGGTGGCCAGGATTTTTCAACTTTGGGGAACCCCGGACAAAGACCTCTTTGCAAGTCCATGGAATGCCAAACTTCTCCGGTTCTGTTCCAGAACTCCGGCCCAGGGAGCTCAGGCAAAGGATGCTTTCCTCCTTCACTAGGGTCAAGACTTCCTGTATGCCTTTCCACCCATTCCCCTTATTCCCAAAACCCTTTTCAAGCTTCAGAGAGACAGAGGCCACATGATTCTCATAGCTCCACATTGGCCACGGCAAGTGTGGTACCCTCTGCTTCTACATCTCTCTCAAGCTCCCTCCCTGGAGTTAGGGTCTGCTCCAGATCTCCTATCTCAGGAGAACGGAATGTTATGGCATCCCAATCCCCAGTCTCTGCATCTCAGGGCTTGGTTGCTGAAGGCTTAGATATCCAAGATCTTCATCTTTCTCAGCAAGTGAAAGATGTTCTTTATGCTTCCAGAAAACCTTCCACTAGACGTTCTTATACTTTCAAGTGGAAGAGGTTTACTATTTGGTGTTCTGAAAAGGGTCTTAACCCCCTTGCCATACCTCTGGAATCTTTGCTGGAGTATCTCCTCCATTTGTCTAATGCAGGCCTTAAAACAAATTCAGTAAGAGTCCATTTGAGTGCTATTGCAGCTTCCCTTAAGCCTCTCAGTGGGCAACCTATTTCCTCTCATCCTCTTATAGCAAGATTCATGAGAGGCCTCCTTCTAACTAAGCCTCCCATTAGACCACCTCCGGTGGCATGGGACTTGAACCTGGTTCTTGGGCTGCTCATGAAGCCACCTTTCGAACCCTTAGCTACCACCTCCTTGAAATTCCTTTCTTGGAAGGTTATCTTTCTCATTGCAATCACATCCGCACGCCGCATTAGTGAATTGCAAGCACTAGTAGCTAATCCACCTTATACAAGGTTCCAAAATGACAAGGTAGTCCTTAGGACTCATCCACACTTTATGCCTAAGGTGGTCTCGCCTTTTCATCTCAACCAGGAGGTCTACCTACCTGTCTTTTTTCCAGGACCTCATGCATCAAATGCAGAGAGAATCTTCATACCCTGGAGTGTAAAAGAGCTCTAGCTTTTTACTTACAAAGGACACAGCAACATAGAAAGTCCTCTCAACTCTTTGTTGCTTTTGACCCTTCTCATTTGGGACTTCCAGTCTCCAAGAGAACACTATCTAACTGGATTGCTCAGTGTATTTCTTTCGCCTATCAGAGTAAGAACCTTTCTCTGGAGGGCCATGTCACAGCTCACAATGTGAGAGCCATGGCAGCCTCAATGGCTCATCTGAACTCTGTGTCTATTGACGACATCTGTCGAGCAGCCACTTGGGCCTCTGTTCATACCTTCACAGCCCATTACTGCTTGGACAAGGACTTCCACCGGGATGCCTTGTTTGGTCAGGCTGTTCTCAAACACCTGTTCCATAGCTAATCAACTCCTACCCACCATCCCTGGTAGGATGCCAGAGATCCATGGGGGGAAGTGGAGCCCTTCTCAGGGACACACAACTTCTGGGGACCCCATATTTGATGACTAGATTCCTGCTTTTTCCTGGAGATAGCATAGTTACTCACCTGTAACAGGTGATCTCCGGTAACAGCAGGAATTTAGTCCTCACAACCCACCCACCTCCCCTAGAAGTTGCATCTTTCTATCTCTTTCCTTTCCCTCTCTCTCTCTCTTTGTCTCAGCTTTAAAACTCAATTGGAGAGAGGCAGTTGGGAAAGGCGGGAAGGCAGCACGCAGGCGCTGTGGGATGCTCCCAAAAGCTTTCCGATTGGATGCTGGGGAGCGTTCCCACGCAGGCTCCGTCGGTACCGACGATACCCATATGTGAGGACTAAATTCCTGCTGTTCCCGGAGATCACCTGTTACAGGTGAGTAACTATGCTTTATCTGCCGTCATTTACTATGTTACTATATGTTACTATGTAAGATCAAAAATAACATGTCAGGTAACAACAGCTCATCGGCATCAAAGCAAGTAAAAGACCTGACAGGGGAACAGCACCAAAAACACCATACCAATCCCTAGCCTGTTCACAAAAAACAATAAATCCACCTCTATGAGAGCTTTCTCACTTGCTGCCCCGCTATCTGGAATTCTCTCCCTGAAAAGCTAAGGTCCACAACAGACATAAAAGATTTCCGGAAGTTACTCAAAATCTTCCTATTCATCGAACAATACAATGAAGACCCCTAGCCACTCTAATCAATCCATGGTCTGAACCTCCCTTCCACCCACCATTCTTGTTACGATGTATATAGGTTTAGTGCCCAAGCTCCCTCCTGACCCCTCCCCCTCATTCGCAACAGATACACTTCTGTGATTGTTTAAGTTATTAAAATTTTTAATATTATTGTTTCTACATGCAAGTTCTCTGTAAAATGTGAAGTTTTATTGTAAACCACCTTGACTGAACGATAAGACGGTATAGAAAAATTGTTAAATAAATAAAATGGTATTCTATAGCCTACATGTGTGTATTACAGTCTTGCTTGCATGCCACCAAAGTTCCGCCCCCATGCACACTCCAGCTGAAAAGTATGCACAATGGGACTTATGTGCAGACTTAAGGAATAGTGACCAGACAAACCACATGTGCAAGCGCTCGTGCACGTCAGTCCTTTCAAACAGGGACTTACGCCTGTAAATAGCACATAGCGTTCCATGCGGCCTTTATAAAATCAGCCCCGGCATGTAAGTACGCACAGGGTTTCCGGTGCAGACCCTGCATCTTTTCATGGTGTTTCTTGGAACGTCTTCAGAGGTATGGCTTACAGCCCTAGGCACAATTCTCCACATGAGGTCTTACCAATGACCTGCATAGATGCGCCGTCACGTCCCCTTTCTCATGCTCTTTATGCCTCCTCCAGTACCTCCAATGGCTCTGACCACCACCTTGTCACATTGTTTCACTACCCTGAAATCATCAGGTTTCCGTGCCACCCCAAGAAGGTATGTGATAGATATATTCCCAATCTCATACCATGCTTTTGGAGGTCTGGACATTTCAGGAGAATGATTAGCACCTGCTGAGGTTAATCAAAATTTTAAAAATATTGCAAGTCCATTACAAATGCAATGTGGCGACCCAGCAGCCTTGGATTTTCTTGCCGTGGTATAACTGGAAGTAGATTGCCAGATCTTCCTTCCTTAGGTAATAGAGGGTGAAATAACATGCTCAAGGCCACAAAGAGTTTGAGTGGGAATCAAATCCTGGTATCTTGATCATTAGGCCACTTCTCTAACCACTTGGCTACCCCTCCACACACTACAGAATGAAAATCTGCCCCCACTGGGGCTACTGGAGTGGAAAGAGGCTTACAGTAGTCAGACACAAAGCATACTGAGATCCCTATAAACCTAGCCACTCGTTTCTAGTGCAAACTGACCTTTTTGAGGGTTCTGTCCCAGGAATCGTTGTAATGCCCCTTGTAGTATCTCAGCTCGTCTTCATCTTCCTCGGTCACTCTTGTTACAGGCACTGCACCAGCAGGGAAGTTCAGCAGATTGTATAGCATCGTATAAGAAATACCAGCTGGAAGAGACCATCCACATACACTCAGTAATTCTCATATTTATTAAGACACTTAAAGTTACCAAAGATTACTCTAGGTTGGTGGTTGTCCTTCTAGCCTGAAATACTCCAAATAAATCTACAGTAGCTAAAATGATTCTATAGTACCTATTGTGTCTGTTGTCGATCTAGTTATGAATATCTCTATAAAGGGTAGATTTTCAAAAGGATCTAAAACCTAACTATAAAGTTAGGCAATTAGATTCTTCAGGGTGAAAAATTTTATTTCCATTAAGTAGTTTTATTTAGTCACTTAATTTGTGAGCATTCCATAGGGTGGGGAAAGATCAGGAGTGAATTTAACCACCTAGCACTAATTTTCGGTGTTAACCAACTAAATTGGGTGACTACACCTATGTGTAGGGATGGTGGGCTTATATCTAGCTGGTCATATTTTAACTGGCTAGATTTAATAGGGGTGTGCATTCATTTGAAAACAGGCTTGTTGTTAAGTGCCATGGAGTCAATACTGACTCAACGCGACCCTCTGGATAGTTGTCCTAAAGTGTGTTCGGTCTTCTGTCAGGTGGCTAATTGCTGCTAGAGTGGCGTTCATAGTTGCTGTTATTGTATTGATCCATCTCATTGCTGGCCTTCCTCTTTTGTGTTGACCTTCAGCATTGCCAAGCATGACATCTTTCTCAAATGATCTCTCTTTTGATGTGCCCAAAGTACAAAAGTCAAAGTCTTGTCATCTGAGCTTCTAAAGAAAGCTTAGGTTTGATCTGCTGTTCTGTGGGTAGTCCATGATGCACAGATGAATGGTAAACAAGGCAATATATACTGCAGTAGCAAGTCTGGATTTAGGTAGTAAGGAAAAGAATAGAAAGAGGGAGATCGGTGGAAAATGCAATAGCTGGAACTAGAGGTAGGAGTTGCTATTTATAAGGAATCTAGCTGAAAGGAGAGTACTAAGACTACAGGTTATGAGAGGCAAAGCAAAAAAGAAGAATACTAGAATATATTGCCTGCTATTTCTTCTAGAACTATAAAATATTTGGGGTGATCAAGAAGTTCAAAGGACTACAGTAGCAGCCTTTTCCTGCATTGTATGAACCAAAGAAAATGGTATCTGAGAAGACTAGGATTTTGGGATGCTACAGCCAGACTCAGTGCATTGAACGGAGATGAACACTGCTCCTTCGTTTGAGCTTTGACACTGAAAGGATGAAGAGCTCCTGAGGAACTGGCTCAGGGACCTTGGGAGACACCTTGTAACAAGCAAGAGGGCTCAGCTTGGCTGGAGATAACTCTTGCTTATTTCTGTCTCTCAGCTGCCGTTTCTACTATGTATCTGATTGGTTCCCAAAAGGGCAACCTTTGATTGGCCAGTGTGAGCCAGTAAGCTCTGGAATATCCAATCAATTTGTGACAATTTACAATCCCTTCATATGCATGTTTCATTGATTAAGTGCAAAAGATATTAAAAATGCGTCAAGACAAAGGAATGAGGATCTGCCTGGGAGAATCCATTGAAAATGCAGCCTGTGCCGCCTGACTCAACCGTAACCTCTCTCTCTGTCTGCCGTCAAGAAAACTTTCTCTCTTATGCGACTCTTATAGCTACAACTCTTATATCTCTCACCTTCTTCATAAACCATTTCCTGCCTACATGTTTAAGGACAGGTGTGCTTCATCAAGGAGGATGTGCTGATCTCGTGCCCCAGGGCAATTCTCCAGAGGCGGGGATAGCAGGACCAGCTAACTGGCTAAAATGCGATCACTGTGGTATTCAGCAGCACTAACCAGATTACTGAAAAAAACACCTGCTTAAAACTGCAGCAGTCTATGAGTGGAGTGGGGGGCGGTAACAACCACGGTCCTGCTAGCAGAAATATTTAGCCGCAACCAGATAGCTTAAACAGTTTAAGTTAGGACAGGTGAATGGCTGTCGGAACTTTAACGGTTTTGCACAATCCGGTTCGCAGCTGAATATCTGCCCTAATCGGACAGCGGCTTCAGTGGCTAGGCAGCTTGGATAGTCAGCGGCGGAAACCGGATATCTTCTGCCGCTGAATATGCCCCCCACTGTGTCCAGGAACCTCTGAAACTTGATTATTTGCTTTCACAACAAAGAAAGAGATAATTGCAAGGGGGATATTCAGCGCCGGCGATTAGTGCTGCTAATGCCGCTAGCCACCGGCGTTGAAATTTAAACCCAGATATTCAATGATGGGATCATATCCAGCCCCGGCATTGAGTATCCGGGGTCACTGCATTGCCAAGAGGCTAACCGGATAGCGGTGATATTTAGCCACTGCCCAGTTAGCTAACATGGTGAAACTTAGGCCAGAGTTTCCTGTGCCTCATTTTCACCACATATTGCTAACCAGGAAGGGGTTAATATTGCCGCTGCCCAATTAGCGATGAGCGCTGCCTCTGCTCTACCCTGGAATGCTCCTATGTTAACGCTTATTGTCAGGGCGCGTAGCTGTAGCACCCGGGGATATTCCTAGAAAAAAACATGGAAACATGACAGCAGAAAAAAAATGCAGGGCCTATCTAGTCTGCCCTTCCATATCAACTACAATAGTCCTCTCTTTTCCCGTAAAGATCTTCTGTGTTTGCCCCATGCTTTCTTGAATTCAGGTGGAACTCGATTCAGTAAGGGGCACATCCAGGCTGTCCAGACAGCCCTGTGCAGGATGGACCCATCAACACCCGATTCTGCACCGCAGGAGCAAAACGTTCCCACAGGTGCAGGATCAGACCCTAGGTGCGGCCCGGCATGCCCCTGCATCACTGCAGGAATGTCTTCATTGCAGCACAGCCTGCTCGCAGCCGATGACATCCTGCTTCTCTACCACCCAACCCCCAATGGAAGCAGCAAGGCCCCAGATTGGGGGGCTAGGACCTACATGACATGCCTCCATTGCCTCGGAGGGTCTGGCCAACCAATTCGGAGGGGCAGCCAGCACTTACCCCACCTCCGAGGTGGAATAATCTGGCCGTCCCCCCAGTGTCCCCAGGACATACAGGGCCGTGACCGGAATTGGCCCTGTATGTCCAGGTGCTGGTCCCGCCCATGCTCCTCCCACTCTCCACCCCTATCCCGCCCCGTCTCCCACAGCACGCACAGTGGCTCTGTGCATGCGGGGGGGGGGGGGGAGGATGAGAGGCGGAATACGGAGAAGGCAGATAGCGGGGCTGCATGTCCCGGTGGGATGTGCAGCTCCGATATCCGCCTCTCTGAATGACCTCCATAGTGTCCATGTCTCTGCTACTTCTGCTGAGAGACTATTCCACGCATCTATCACTCTTTCCGCAATGAAATATTTTGGCATATTCCTCCTGAGTCTGTCCCCTTTTAGCCTCATCCTATGTTAGTGCCACTGAATATCCCGCAGAGCGACATTTTCACAGTTTGAAGGTCTGCAAACCATCTAAATGCCTTTGAAAATGTCCCCAATGAATTTTATAACCAACTATATAATGGCTTGTAACTTAAATTATCTAACTTTATTTTATATGCTGATATTATGGGCTACATGCTCATGATGAAACTTATATAAGAATTGTGAGATGTCCTACGTTGTTACTGCCTAGATACCTTTCTGATTACTCAGATTGGTAACTAAGAGGAGGTTGTGCTAGTTCTTACAACAGCCACATTTTACCTACAGAAGGGGCTCAACACAGGCAGTATTCATATGGCGGTAAAGATGAAAGAACTATGAGGCCAAAGTGCTGCAGACTCATGAGGGGAGATAGGACATCCCGTTGGTGGGAATACACCCTTGCTCCTGAGTAAAGAGCCAGGAACGTTTTGTTTCAGAAACAAGGGAGAATGGCTCATACCGAGTACGCAAGCATACTTTTTCAGCAAGAGCCCAGAAACGAGGAGAAAGTAAATACAGTGGCCTCTGTAAAGGGGACTCCAAAGGAGGTATCACTTTAAGGAAGGGAAGGACAGAGGAAGCTGCTGTGAGTTGAAGTCTCAAGAGATGTGAATCTGGAAAGTGAACACAGAGGAAGGAAGGTGAAAGTGATTCAAGATTTACTGGGAGAAAGAGGAAGATTGCAAAGAGCAGAGGACTGCCAAAAAGGCACAGCACCGCGAGAGGAACAAGGACTGGTTGAACTGGGACCAGGGCAGGCCTAAAGCTATCAATCTAGGCAGGGGCATCTCACCAAGGGAATTTGTAAGCCTGGATACAGAGGGAGGCAAGACACAGCTGAGAAGGGCATTTTGCTGCAGTGAAGAGTTTACACCAACTTCTGTTTAAATGGCTGCTGTGAATGACCCTTATGCCTCAGGGGCTTTTACATGTAGAGGAGCAGAGACTGAAGGAAAATAAAGATACTGGAAGACAGGAGGGCACGGTACTGGCTGGGCATCTGTAAAGCCTTTTGTTCATCTGTTGTGCCAAGAGGAGCTACCGGATGAGGTCGTGACCCAATGGCATCATCTTTACAGACTGACCTCAGGTATTAAAAGCAACAGTGTGGTGGTGTGTGTCTGGAAGACAGGAGAGCACAGCACCAGCTGGCCATCTGAAGGCACTTTGTTCATCTGTTGTACTGGGAGACGCTGCAGGGCATGTTCGCAGCCTGGTGATGTCATTTTGGGGTGTTAAAAGGTGCAGTGTAGTGGCATGAAGAGGTTTGGTCTAAGGGGCATGACAGGCCCCTTTGGAGCCTCTTCACAGCCCGGAGAAACCAGAGAGAGCAGAGAGATTTTCTGCATGGCACCATGGAGAAATGGAAGAAAAGAGATCAAAGTCCAACAGCTATATCTAGTATTAAGTTCAGCCTTATCAATAAGCCGCTAAAAAGGCACAATGATGCAGGTTCTCTCGTTTAGCTGAAAGAACTTCACCTCCTCCACCTATGGCTTCCCCAGTATCTCCAGTTCAGGGAGATAAAGTGAGGGCTGGTCCTCCTTTACTGGATTCCTCTGGATGGGGCCTTCTCCTTTTATTGGTTAGCCCCTGGGCAATTATACCAAATGTAATTGAACTTCCAGTTATTATTGATGTGGTTAAGGAGGAGTCTGATCTTTCCCCATTGGACATTTGGATTATCGGGATTGGAGGGCTATTAAAGAGAACTGTTATCCAACTCTGTGAAGTTGCAAAAGACATTGTTTTAAAACTTTACTGATTTAGAATCCAGAGTATCGCAAGGGGTCACATCTCAGCTGAATATTTTGCAGGCTACAGGGAGGCTACAGTTATCTCCTTCCCTTAATATTAGAATACTTTGACCAGGTAAAAGGTGCCCAGATTTATATGTAACTGGTCTTCTGGGGGGCATACAGCTTGATTTATATTAGGAAGGAAGGTAAGTGGGAAACTTTTAACACCCAGAATGGACATTACAAATACTTGGCTATTCCCTTTGGGCTGTGTAATGCCCCCACTACCTTTCAGGATTTCAGCAGTGATGTTTTATAGAGGTATGTTGGGACGGTATGTCATCCCATGACTGAATGACTGCCTTAGCCGCTCCTCCACACTTACCTTTCATAGACGGATGTCAAGAGCATTATCCAGTATTTTAGGGATAATTACCTATATACAAAAAATTGAGACGTGCCTTACCAGGTGGCCATGAGTAATGGGTTGTCTGTAGACCAATAGATCAGCAGTAGAGCACTGACCTTATAATCTTTGTATATCTTTCTGCCCTGTCATATTGGTGTAGTCCCATTCTATTCCTAGTTTAGTTTGTAAATCGTTCTGGTCTGTTTAGTCTGTTGTCTGCCTTGACTAGACTTTAATCTCTGATGAGCAGGGACTGTCTCTTACATGTCTGTGTACAGCGCTGTGAATAGTTTGTAGTATTACACAAATGATTAATAGTAGAAGTAGTAGTATCCACAATCAAGGATAATTTAGTTGCCCATCATTAGTTAGAATCAACTGAAAATTCTGCTTGGGCTAAAAATTTGAGTGTTTTTTTTAACTTTCTTGCTTTTCTTAGAAGGTTTATTCAGGAAATATTTTAAGGAACTCCTATTCCTTACTGACATTGGTGGGTTTGGGATTTCGAAGTCTGTAGTGAGCCAGATGTGCTTAATGCTCAAGGAACAGTTTTGTAATCATCTCATGACGATACTGCAGAGGGGGCTACCGATCATGTGACTTTCCTTAAGGCACAAGATAAGATTTCAGTTCGTAATTCTTACTTGAAAGTAAACGATTCATTGTTCTGTGGGCAGAAAATTCACATTTTTCCTGATGTTACTCAAGCAATTGAATTGCGTAGGAGGGTCTTTTGACAGAAGACGACTCAGGTATTAACCTTTGGAAGCGTCCTTCTACTTATGCTTGCCTTAAAAATGTTTGATTAATTACTATCACATTTTTGTACACCTTTTACAAGTAAATATATTCTGACAGGATAAGGTTACATAACTGTGGATTCTAAAAGGCCCTTTTACTAAAGTCTGCTGTGGTTTTGAACATAGCATGGGAACAGCGTGAAAATCCATGTACGCCAAATGCGAAACTACCACTTTAACTGTCGGGGGCCTGGGCGACATTTTCCCAGAAGTTAACGCATGGTGCAGTACTGTAACGTGGGGCACCATTACCGTGGGTGCATTTAACTCTACCTGTTGAGATGGAGGTAATTGCACCAGCGTTAATTGCCAAAGTCATAGTTAGCACACAGTGTTTTTACCTCCATGCTAGCTGCACAGAACTCACCACAGCACTCACCCTCTGGCCGAACCCACCCATTTACCGCTTTCCTGCACAAGGCACAGTTAGTGCGGAAATCGGCGTTCATTGCCACAGCTGCGCACTAACCGTCACTGTGGGCCACAGCACATAGCTGCCATGGTCCAAAACCCACACTAACTGTATAGCGCACTTTAATAAAAGGGACCCGAAATGTTTATGATTGTAGCTTAAAATTTTATCTGCTACATTGCAAAGAGGTGTTAATTCTCGGTTTTCTTTTTTCTTCTTCTTCTTCCCTCGATGTGCACGGACAGAATTTTTGTTAGTTCTTTTGCAACATTTTCTAGAATGTTTTTCTTTGGATTTGTGTTCTTTATTTCGTTTACTTCTAGAGCGGTATACGTTTATAAATTCTTAAAGAAAAAAGATGTTGTTTTCTTTCACGTTCTTCCTACCAAACAGTTTTCCAGGGTAGCCAATATTAAAGGCGGGACCCAACATCGGACAAAGCAAAACATCCAGCTCTAGCCGTGTCCACTGGGCTATGAATTCCCGGCAGTATGTCTAGAAAGAGAGAGAGAAATGGCATTACCTGTCTGGAATACCATTAATAAGATTCTTATTTATATAGCAAGATTTGTAAATAGTTTACCCCTGTTATCCGAGTTATTTGCCCTGTTATCTGTAAACTCATACGTGTTAATTGCACTGAGCATTTTTGTTCCATGTAAACCGCGCTGATGCTGAATAGTGCGGTATATAAGAGACTGCAAATAAATAAATAAATAAATATTTAGCAATGTTCATGGTGGTGAGGTGGTCTTGCCGCTGTTGGGACTGCTGTGGGCTGGCTACCATCATACAGTCTCACGTTTAAGGCGTAGGCACAGATTACAGCTGCTGAGCACTTTCATGTGTAGTGAAAAAAGGTTGCACTTTAGGGTCCTCTCATTAATCCTGGCGTACCGGCAACATCATGCCCGTGAAAACCAATAGCTCTCTATATGAAGCAACATCACTGTGCAAGGCTGGCTGTACCGCTAAAAACTGCATATAATGAAAATCAATAGAGTACCTGCACTGCGGTGTGCCGTCTCCAGAGCTCCTCCACCGACCTAAACATTCAAGGAATACATGTAATTCACCAGGTCCTGGACGTGGATTTCACATCATCACACAGTCTTGTTAAGAATACAGCAAGGTGATCATTTTCAAACTATACACGCCAGAAAAAAGTCCGCAGACAGTGGATAAGGGGAATAAATCAGATGAACTACCCCAGGCTTGGCAGGGCCCTAACACAACTGCTGTCACATCCTCCCCTGACATCACTTCCTGTCCCAGAGCGCCAGCAGGGCCTGCAGGGGAAAACTCGGGTGGCTCAGAGAGGCCCGCGTCCCCTCCCTCTCTACCCCTATTCTTCGACCTTTGCAACTGTATTTTTCTCAGCAGGTGCTGTTTCCGTGGATTTAAAAATATAAACTATGAACATTATTGTCCTTCTCCAACCAAAACACATCCCTGGGAACAACTCCTCTTGCTGCTGAGGGAGAATAGCTTTCCAATGGCCGGTTTATACATGTAGTTCATGTATTTATTATTCTGCTCATCAAGTGAAGAGGTTGCCTGATGGTTTGAGCAGCAGGTAAAAAGGAAGCAGAGAATCCAGGGTTCAAATCCAACCGCTGCTTCTTGTGATCTTGGGCAAGTCACTCAGGAGGGAATTTTATAAGGGCAGAGTAAAGTCACGCGCCACCAACACACCAAAGCCACGAATTTTCAGTGACTTAGGCGGTGACTATTCTAAAAGTACTTTTGGTGCGGGTGCGCAGATTAGCTGCTTCTGCCCCCATGCAAACAGAAAGTCAGCATCGGGCATCAGAGGGGATGGAAAGACCAACAGCCTTACAGCGCTGGAGGTTTAGATAAACGCTGGAGGGCTGTTTGACGCCATTGCCACAACTTCAGGTCCCGGAAATGGGCCGCCCTTGGACCATTGGCGCTCTAGGTGACCACCTAGTTCATCTAATGGTTGCGCCAGCCCTGGATAAGCATGCCAAACATAGGCGCAAGCACTTAGGCCAGCCCTAGATTTTGTAAATGCACGCGCGCCGAGATTTATATAGAATATGCCAAAGCTAAAGTATTTCAGAACTTACATGCATACATTTTCACTCTGTCCCTGGCCATGTCCACTCCAAAAGCATGTGCCAATGGTTTGACACCCATTCCACACACGCGTAAGTGCCCATCCACATGTGTAAGTCATTGAAAGTGCGTGACTTATGTGCACGGATGGTGAGTAACTTTACACGGCTCCTTCTGAAATTGCCTCTTGAATAAAAAGCCATAGCTGAGGTACAGCACAGTCTGACCAAGGTGATAAACGTCTGACCTCTCATGGCACTCTCTTCAATTGCATTTGGTTCTGTCCTAAAACTGCAGCGTCGTGGGATGAAGCGTTAGAGGCTAGCGTGCTTATAACAGAGTAGCAAAATGCATCAACTGCTGGATCAAAAATGATTCCCCCGCATTACTCGCCTTATTGCTGGAAAGTGCAGTGGTTGGAGCCATTTCCTCCAGGCATCATCTTATGGAAAACCCAATTACATTAGATCATGCTCCGGGATGGATGTCGACCATAGGCAGTTTCATCAGAACACTTCCATATATTAATTCTTTTCTCACTTACCTCATGCCGCAGTGTGAATTATAATTGTTGGCAAGTCTAGGGGACTACAGAGAGACAAAGAAATAAAAAGATTTCTAAGAAAGCATTAGCTTGAGAAACTTACTACTATTTTGTGAGATGTGAAGGCAAATTTCAGTACATGGGGATCGGAAGTGAGATGATAAGTTCAAGACGTACACAGTTCTGGTGGAATTAGAGAAAAGGTTCTGCCAAACATGGGAACTTTTTAAAAATACATACAAGGACTTGCAGGAATGTATGCAGATAGGTATCCATGAACAGAGTATCCATTTTACATACCTACATGTAGGAAAAATCAACAGAGGAAATGCGGGATCTTGCACGGGGAAGTTTGCATTTCACAAATCTATGCATTTACATGCTGCCAGTTAGCCACAAATTCATGTCAATTTGGAGGGGGAAATAAACAATAGGGGATTAAGGAAGGTAACCCCCCTTAATCCCTCCTGTAAAGGGCTGCCCGAAATGAGCACTTCTTTGAAATCTATAAAGCCAGAGAACAGCTGCAAATCCTGGCGTGGGCAATTTTGGTCGCCCACGTGCATCTCCTAGATGAAGTGGGAATTACACAGGTAGATCTTGACCCACCAAAGCCACACCCCCATCATGCCTCCAACACAACCCCTTGCAATCTCTACATATGGACATCCACATGGAAATTTAGCCTTTTATAAAATTGCCATTTCCACATGTAAATGCCAGATTTTCCATATGGAAATCACAAATAAGGCTTCTAAAATAGCTCCCACTGTATTTTTAGCTCAGCTTTCCATTACCCCTGTTCTAGTCCGAGTCTTGTGAACAGCAGCACTGTCACTGTAATGACTAATGGAGATTCCTCTTTGTCTCTGGATGCACGCTGACTGGTTTGAGATCAGAAGCTGCCAGTTCCAGTCCCACTGCAGTCAGGAGTGGCCCAAGGGGGGTGTGGGGCCATGTGCGGAGACTCGGTGCGGGGCCTCATTTGCATAAATATTTGCATAGCATTACCATACACTAACTTTTAGTAAACATGCCTCTTAATGAGTGTATGGATAAAGAAAGACTAAAAGAGTTCTACATTACTATAATCCAGCACCAACCGCCAAGCACATTAGGAACTACTACAAACACTGCCCATTTAGAACCCATAGCAAACCCGCCATATCGTAACAGCACTACCAGGACTCACAAAGCACCAGACCCTACCTATCAAAAGGAAACACTGCAAATATTAAACCAATACATTTCAGAGAATACTGGGGAAAGAGAACAAGTGGCAATGTCAAATAGGAATTATATAAACAGAACACCTCAGCTCAGTTACACATGCAGAACACAGACCATCACCAAACAAGGAATCACAATTTAGAAACAGGAAGACAATAATTAAACTGGGAACCCCAAAAGCCAAACTTGGAATGTACAACAACACTGTAGAAATACAACTATAAATAAATTTCCTCTTGTACTAAACAAAGCGCAGACGTTAATGATGCACATTTCCGAAAGCTGACATATTCCAGTTAATAAATTCAAAATAAAGAGATATCTTTCTACCTTTTGAGCATTTTTTTTTCAGTTGCAATTGCTCCAACAACTTTCTTCTGGTTTCTTCGTATCTTCTGCTAACTCTCCATCGTCTGCTGTCCATTTGTCCTTTCTTCTCTCTTCTAGTTTTTTTCCATTCTCTCTCTCTACATCTGCTTTAACATACTAATCTTTCTCCTTTTGCTCTTTCCTCATTCCTATTTCATCCACTCAAATTTTACCCCTCCATCCTCAATCCCCACTTACTCTCCCAATACCCAGCCAATTGTAGATTTTTCTTCCCTCCCACACAAAATATTTTTCCCCTCTCCATTTCACTCTCCCAGCCCCATCCCATTCTAATCCTCCCCCAACATCAGCTCCCTTCTAGTTCCTGCCTCACCCAGCATCAGCCCATTTCCATTCCTAGCCCCCCATCAGCTCATTTCCAGTCTTATCCTAGCCCCACCATAAGCCCATGTCAAATCCTAGCTCCCCTCCACTCAGCCCATTAACAATCCAAGCCCCCCATGAGCCTACTTCCAGTTCTAGCCCCTCCATGAGTCCATTTCAATCCAAGCCCCCACCACAGCCCATTTCCAATCTTAGCTCCCCCCATCAGCCCATTTCCTGTCCTAGCTCCCCCCCACTCAGCCCATTTCCAGTCCTAGCTCCCTCCCCTCACAGCCCATTTCCATTCCAAGCCCCCCTCCCCATCAGCTATTTGCAGTTCAAGCCCCCCTTCCACTTAGCCCATTTCAATTCCAAGCCCCTGTCCCCATCAGCTATTTGCAGTTCAAGCCTCCCACTCAGCCCATTTCCAGTCCTAGCAACCCCCCAATGCATTACCAGTCCTAGCCCCCCCATAGCCCATTACCAGTCCTAAACCCCCCATCATCCCACAGCCCATTACCAGTCCCAACCCCATCAGCCCACCTCAAGTACTAACCCCTCCCCATCAGCCCATTTCCATTCCTCGCGCCCCCCCATAGCCCATTACCAGTTCTAACCCCCCACTCAGCCCATTTCCAGTCTTAGCCCCCCCATAGTCCATTACCAGTCCTAATCCCCCATCGGCCCACAGCCCATTACCAGTCCTAACCCCATCAGCCCACCTCAAGTCCTAACCCCTCCCCATCAGCCCATTTCCAGTCCTAGCCCCCCATCAGCCCATTTCCAGTCCTAGCTCCCCCATCCATTTCCAGTCCTATCTGAGTCCCTCCACCAGCTCATTTCCAATCCCAGCCCCCCATCAGCCAATTTCTAGTCCTTTCCTAGCCCCACCATCAACCCATGTCAAATCCTAGCTCCTCTCCACTCAGCCCATTTTTAATCCAAGCCCCCCATGAGCCTACTTCCAGTTCTAGCCCCTCCATGAGTCCATTTCAATCCAAGCCATCACCACAGCCCATTTCCAATCTTAGCTCCCCCCACTCAGTCCATTTCCTGTCCTAGCTCCCCCCCCCCCCCACTCAGCCCATTTCCAGTCTGAGCTCCCTCCCCTCACAGCCCATTTCCATTCCAAGCCCCCCTCCCCATCAGCTATTTGCAGTTCAAGCCTCCCCTTCCACTCAGCCCATTTCCAGTCCTAGCAACCCCCAATGCATTACCAGTCCTAGCTCCACCATAGCCCATTACCAGTCCTAAGCCCCCCATAGCCCATTACCAGTCCTAAGCCCCCCATCAGCCCACCTCCAGTCCTAATCCCCCATCACTCCATTTTCAGTCTTATTCTCCCCCATAGCCCATTACCAGTCCTAACCCCCCCATCAGCCCACAGCCCATTACCAATCCTAACCCCATCAGCCCACCTCAAGTACTAACCCCTCCCCATCAGCCCATTTCTAGCCCCCCATAGCCCATTACCTGTCCTAACCCCCCATCAGCCCATTTCCAGTATTAGCCCCCCATAGCCCATTACCAGTCCTAACCCCCCCCCCATCGGCCCACAGCCCATTACCAGTCCTAACCCCATCAGCCCACCTCAAGTCCTAACCCCTCCCCATCAGCCCATTTCCAGTCCTAGCACCCCCCATCCACCCCTACCCCATAGGCCATTATCAGTCCTAACCCCCCATCACTCCATTTTCAGTCTTAGCCCCCACCATTGCCCATTACCATTCGTAACACCCCCCCCATCATCCCACAGCCCCTTACTATTCCTAACCCCCCTCCCCCCCCCCCCCATCAGCCCAGGGAAAATTTAAACAAAAAAAAAAAGCTGGCTGCTGCCACTGCCACAGCCGTAGAATCAAATTTCCCGCGGCCCCCCTTGCCGTGGGACATTCGATTCTGCGGCTGTGGCAGTGGCAGCGGCAGAGCCCTCCCTCCCTGCAGCATCAACTCCCTCTCGTGTCGGCTTTCAGAGCCGCGAAGGGAGAGTTTCTCCCTCGCGGCTCTGTTAAGCCCACCGGGGCTGATGGGAAATGGGCATTTCCTGTTTCCCTTCAGCCCCGGTGGCCTTAACAGAGTCGCAAAAGGGAAACTCTCCCTTTGTGGTTCTGAAAGCCGGCACGGAGAGGGAGCTGATGCTGCAGGGAGGGCTCTGCCAGGCAGGGGGGACCCCACAGGACACTCGATTCTGCTGCTGTCGCGGCAGCAGTCAGCTTTTTTTTTTTTTTTAATTTACTTTTGATGCAGAATGTTCTTTGCACAGGGCCCCCTGAAACGCGGGGCTCTGTGCAAAAAACATTCTCGCTCAATGGACGGGCCAGCCATGACTGCAATCACCTTTCCTCTCAGTGGGGCCCAGTTGTGGAACTGAAACCCCAATGTTTTCTTCTTGTGCTATCTCATGCTGAGGACTCCTTTTACTAAAGCCCACAAGGAATTTGCAATTAATGCACCCAACAAAAGCATATTAATTGCAAAAGATCTGTGTTAGCTGCCAGTGCGTGACTAGTACATGTATGTTCATGGCAGCCAATGCATGAAGGGCCAATTCAACATGTGCTCCGCTAATGACTCCCATACAGGAGTTAGGTGAACACACTTTAAGAGCCACATTATAGCATAAGAACATAAGAAATGCCATACTGGGCCAGACCAAGATCCAAGCCCAGGATTCTGTTTCCAACAGTGGCCAATCCAGGTCAAAAGTACCTAGCATTCTCCCAAAAAGACACAGAGAGGCCTATTCCCAGTAGGACATCCAGCCCCCTGTACGGCTGAGCAGAATTGGGCCATGCAAAGATAGACCTGATTCTGATCCCGCGGCCCCCATGGGATCAGAATCAGGTTTAGCACCTGGACGTGCATTCTGGGGCCCGATTCTGCCCTGCTGTATGTCCTGGCGACTAACCGGCTAACTCAGCCAGGCTCATGAACGGAGTCACTGTGCCATGGCATCCCGTCACCATGGCACTGTGGTTCCATTCACGAGCCACAATTGCTGACTGCCCCAGAGCGAGACCCGTTCCCCACAGCCCGACCCCCAATCTGGCATTCCAAGGACCAGGGCCGGATTTACCTTGAGTGAGGCCCTACGCCAACAAAAATTGTGGGCCCCCAGCAGGGGCGGCCCAAGGGGGGTGCGGACCTCATTTGCATAAGGGGCCTCATTTGCATAAATATTTGCATAATGTTACCATATACTAACTTTTAGTAAACGTGCCTCTTAATGAGTGTATGGATAAAGAAAGACTAAAAGATTTCTACATTACTATAATCCAGTGCCAACTGCCAGACACATTAGGAACTACTACAAACACTGCCCATAGTAAACCCGCCGTATCCTAACAGCACTACCAGGACTCACAAAGCACCATACTCTACCAATCAAAAGGCAACACTGCAAATATTAAACCAATACATTTCAGAGAACAACAATACATGACCTACTGGGGAAAGAGAACAAGTGGCAATGTCAAATAGGAATTATATAAACAGAACACCTCAGCTCAGTTACACATGCAGAACATAGACCATCACCAAACAAGTAATCACAATTTAGAAATAGGAAGACAATAATTAAACTGGGAATCCCAAAAGCCAAACTTGGAATGTACAACACTGTAGAAATAAAACTATACATTAATTTGCTCTTGTACTAAACAAAGCGCAGATGTTAATGATGCACATTTACCAGAGCTGACAGATTCCAATTAATAAATTCAAAATAAAGAGATATTTTTCTACCTTTTGTGCATTTTTTTCAGCTGCAATTGCTCCAGCCACTTTCTTCTGGTTTCTTCGTGTCTTCTGCTAACTCTCCATCGTCTGCTGTCCATTTGTCCTTTCTTCTCTCTTCTAGATTTTTTTCCATTCTCTCTCTACATCTGCTTTAACATACTAATCTTTCTCCTTTTGCTCTTTCCTCATTCCTATTTCATCCACTCAAATTTTACCCCTCCATCCTCAATCCCCACTTACTCTCCCAATACCCGGCCAATTGTAGATTTTTTATCCCTCCCACACAAAATATTTTTCCCTTCTCCATTTTACTCTTCCAGCCCCATCCCATTCTAATCCTCCCCCAACATCAGCTCCCTTCTAGTTCCAGCCTCACCCAGCATCCATTCCCTTCTAGTCCCTGCATCAGCCCATTTCCAGTCCTAGCCATCCATCAGCCCCATTCCAGTCCTAGCAACCCCCCAACCCACTACCAGTCCTAGCCCCCCCATCACCCCACTTACAGTCCTTAACCCCCCATCACCCCATTTTCAGTTTAAGCCCCCCCTATAACCCATTACCAGTCCTAACCCCCCATCAGCCCACTTCCAGTCCTAACCCCATCAACCCATTTCCAGTCAGCCCCCATAGCCCATTGCCAGTCCTAACCCCCCCCCATCAGCCCACAGCCCATTACCAGTCCTAACCCCATCAGCCCACCTCCAGTCTTAACCCCCCAGCCCATTTCCAGTCCTAGCCCCCCCATAGCCCATTACCAGACAGCCCCCATCAGCCCACAGCCCATTACCAGTCTTAAACCCCCCAAAGCCCATTGCCAGTTCTAAGCCCCCCCCAACAGCCCACAGTCCATTACCAGTCCTAACCCCATCAGCCCACCTCTAGCCTTAACCCCCCCCCCAGCCCAGCCCAGCCCAGCCCAGCCCATTTCCAGCCCCAGCCCCCCAATAGCCCATTACCAGTCCTACCCCCCCCCCTTTGCCCATTACCAGCCCTACCCCCCCCCCAATAGCCCATTACCAGTCCTACCCCCGCCAATAGCCCATTACCAGTCCTACCCCCCCCCCCCCCCGGCCTAAAGTAAAATTTAATTTAAAAAAAAAACCTGGTGGCTGCCGCTGCGGGGCCCCCTCTGCTGCCGCGGGGGCCCCGTCTACAAGCTGAAGCCGTCGGGTCGGGTCGGGTCGGGTCGGGTCTCTCTCCCTCCCTCCCTCGCTGCAGGCTGCAGGCTGCGAGAGACGCGAAGGGAGAGCGTCTCCTCGCGTCTGTGTTAAGCCCGCAGGGGCTGATGGGAAATCCCATCAGCCCCTGCGGGCTTAACACAGACGCGAGGAGACGCTCTATCTTCGCGTCTCTCGCAGCCTGCAGCCTGCAGCGAGGGAGGGAGGGAGAGAGACCCGACCCGACCCGACGGCTTCAGCTTGTAGACGGGGCCCCCGCGGCAGCAGAGGGGGCCCCGCGGCGGCAGCCACCAGGTTTTTTTTTTTAATTGTGTTTAAAAAAAAATTACCTGGTTCTTTTTTTGTGGGCCCCTGCCGGCTGTGGGCCCTACGCCATGGCGTACATGGCGTATAGGTAAATCCGGCCCTGCCAAGGACTGGGTTGGGCTGCGGAGAACCACCTGAACCACCTCACCTGCATGCCTGTGACCCATGCCACGGTCCCCCACCATCCAGGGGGACTTATTCCACCTTCAAGGTGGAATAAGTCCCCGTCTAGCCTGAAGGCCCTGGAAATACAGGGCCGACCTCGGAATTGGCCCAGTATGACCAGGGTCAAGGGTCGCCCACATCACACCCTCACTCTGCCTCTGGAATGCCCCCTGCTATCCCATCTGGGCATCACCGTACAAACACGCTGTTCATATGGGGAGGTTAAGGACAGGGACAGCAGGGGAACAAATAGCGGGACAGAATGACCCTAGAGGTTCCACAGTCCTTATACAGGGGCAAGCAGTGGATTTCCCAAGTCCTCTTTAATAATGTTTTATGGATCTTTCCTCCAGGAACTTTTCCAGACCATTTTTAAACTCTGCTACACTAACAGATTTTACTACAACCTCCGGTAATGAATTCCAGAGTTTGATTATGTGTTCCACTTGTCCACATTAAATTTCATCTGCCATTTGGACGTCCAGACTTCCAATTTATCAAGGTCCTCTTGCAATTTTTCACAATCCTCTTGCGTTTTAACAACTTTGAATAATTTTGTATCATCTGCAGATTTGATTACCTCATTCATTATTCCCATTTCCAGGTAATTTACAAATATGTTAAAAAACAGTAAACCCAGCACAGATCCCTGGTGTACTCCCCTATTCACCTTTCTCCATTGGGAAAGTTGGCCATTTAGCCCTACCCTCTGCTTTCTATCTTTTAACTAGTTCCTGATCCACAATAGTACACTGCCTGCTATCCCATAACTTTTTAATTTCTCCAAGAGTCTCTCATGAGGGACTTTGTCAAAGGCTTTCTGAAAATCCAGATACACTATATCAACTGACTCACCTTTGTCTATCTGTTTATTCACACCTTCAAATAACATAACAGATTAGTAAGACAAGATCTTCCTTGTCTAAAGCCATGTTGGCTGTCTGCCATTAAGCCATGACTATCTACATGTTCAGTAATTTTGTTGTTCATAATGGCTGATGTCAAGGCTCACCGGTCTGTAGCTTCCCGGATCACTGCTGGAAACGTTTTAAAAAATTGGCGTTACATTGGACATTTGCCAATCTTCAAGTATTACATATTACTAATAGTAGATTTGCAATCTCATATTTCAGTTCTTTCAACACCCTCAGATGTATACCATCCAGTCCACGTGATTTGCTACTGTTTAGTTTATCAAATAGTTCCTGGTATATTGATATTTCTTTCAATTCTTCCCATGCATCACCTTTAAATACCATTTTAGTCATGGGTAACTTCCCTACATATTCTTCAGTAAAGACTGAAGCAAAGAATTCATTCAGTCTCTCCGCTGTGGCCTTGACCTCTCTTAATGCCCTTTTTACCACTCTATCATCTAATGGTCCAACTGACTCTCTCACAGGTTTTTTGTTATGAATGTACTTGAAAAAGTTTTTTATTATGTGTTTTTGCTTCCACAGCATGCTTTTTTCCAAATTCTCTCTTTGCCTGCCTTATCAATGCCTTGCATTTAACTTGCCAGTGCTTGTGCTGTTTCCAGTTTTCATCATTTGGCTCCTTTTTCCATTTCCTGAAAGATGCTTTTTTGGCTACAACAACCTCTCTGACCTCACCTTTAAACCATGCTGGCAGCTTTTTGGACTTCCTTCCACTTTTCTTAAAGTGTGGAATACAGCTGGTCTGGGCTTCCAAGATAGTATTTTTAAACATTCATACTTGATGTAAATCTTTAGCTTTTGCAGCTGCTTTTTAAAATGTTTTCTTAACTATTTTCCTCATTTTATCATTGTCTCCCTTTTGAAAGTTAAAAGGTAATACGGTGGATTTCCTTGCTGTCCTTCCTCCATTTATTAAATCAAACGCGATCCTACTATGATCACTATTGCCAAGTGGCCCCAAAACCCTTATTTCTTGCACCAGATCCTGTGTTCCACTAAGGACTAGGTTCAAAATGGCTTCTCTTGTCAGTTCATGAACCAGCTGCTCCAAGAAGCAGTCATTTATTTCTTCTAGAAACTTTATCTCCCTAGCATATCCTGCCATGACACTGACCCAGTCGATAACAGGGCAATTGAAATCACCCATTATTATTACTGTGTTGTAACTTTTGTTAGACTCCATGATTTTTTGAGCATTTCATCATCCATTTGTTCATTCCTGCCAGGCGGCTGGTAGTGCACCCCCACTGCCATTGCCTTCCCCTTTTTACATGGAATTTCGATCCATTGAGATTCTACAGTGTATTTTGTTTCCTGCAAAACTTTAATCCTGTGTAACTCAATGTCCTCTCTAAGAGAGTTCAACTCCTCCATCAATTAGAACTACTCTATCATTACTATATAATTTGTACCCAGGTATCACGTTGTCCCACTGGTTGTCCTCCTTCCACCGTGTCTCTGAGATACCAATCATATCTAATTTCTCATTTAGTGCTATATATTCTAACTCTCCTATCTTATTTTTTAGACTTCTAGCATTAGCATGCAGCATTTTATGTATTTTATTCATCTAAATCTTGTTACTGGTAGGCAGGAGTAATTTGTAATCTTTAAGCTCTGTCTGCTTTGAACTTAAGGACCTTGATAAATTGGAAGACTGCGCATCCAAATGTCACATGAAATTTAAGGTGGACAAGTGCAAAGTTATGCACCTAGGAAAGAACAACCCAAACTATTGTTACACCATGCAAGGTTCCACATTAGGAACCACCACCAAAGAAAAAATTTAGGCGTCATCGTGCATAAGATGTTGAGATCCTCCGCCCAGTGTGCAGCAGTGGCCAAGAAAGCAAATAGAATGCTAGGTATCATAAGGAAAGGAATGGAGAATAAAACAAAGGATATTATAATGCCTCTGTATCATTCCATGGTGAGACCGCACCTTGAATATTTTGTGTACAATTCTGGTCGCTGTATCTTAAAAAGGTTATAGCATTATTAGGAAAGGTACAGAGAACAGCCACCAAAATGGTAAAGGGGATGGAAGGATACCCCTATGAAGAGAGGCTAAAAAGGTTAGGGCTCTTCAACCTGGAAAAGAGACGGCTGAGGGGAGATATGATAGAGATCTATAAATTAATTAATGGAGTGGAACGGGTAAATGTAGATTGCTTGTTTATGTCATCAAAATATAGAAAGATAAGGGGACACGCAATGAAGCTACAATGTAGCCTATTTAAGACTAGTAAGAGAAAATATTTTTTCACTCAACGTGTAATCAAACTCATTACCAGAGGATGTAGTAAAGGCTGTTAGTGTAGCTGGGTTTAAAAAAGGTTTGGACAAGTTCCTTGAGGAAAGGTCCACAAACCATTATTAAAGGGGACCCGGTTATCCACTGCTAGCCCCAGTACAAGCATTGTGGAACTTGTGTCCCTTGGGGAAACTGCTAGGTACTTATGACCTAGATTGGCCACTATTGGAAACAGAATACTGGGCTTGATGGACCTTGGTCCGACCCAGTATGACATATCTTATGTTCTCATGTTCTATATTGGAATCTCTCTGTCGATATGTCCTAACTTCAATGTATTGCTAGTATCCTTCAAGGATGCATTGTTCTGAATCATGCACTCTTGGGCGACTGTCGGCTTTCCCCTATTATCTAGTTTAAAAGATGCTCTATCTCCTTTCTAAAGGTTAATGCCAGCAGCCAGGTTCCATCCTGGTTAAGGTGGAATCCATCCCATCAGAAAAGCCCCTACCTTCCCTAGAATGTTCCCCAGTTCCTTACAAATGCAAAATCGTCTTCCTTGCACTGTCATCTCATCCACAATTTGAGACTCCAGAGCTCTGTGTGTCTTTTGGGTCCAGCATGTGGAACAGGAAGCATTTCTGAGAACGCTACCCTGGAAATTCTGGATTTCAACTGCCTACCTAAAAGCCTAAATTTGGCCTCCAGAACCTTCTACCACACTTTCCTATGTCATTGGTACCAACATGTATCAAGACAGTAGACACCTCCCCCCCCCAGCGCTATTGATGCTAAGCACCCGGTAATGCGCCCTCCACCTCCGCTCTCCACCCATCCCCTCTCCCCATCACATGATTACTGATTAACGCGTGTTATAGCGTGTGGTGGCTGACACTCCCGCATATTAGTGATCCCGACTCCCAGCAGTCGCACATTAACCGGCTAATTGGCTTTAGTAAAAGAATCTGGCAGTGTGAAAACAGTGATGTAGGCCCACAAAAATAAAATTAGTATTATTACTAGTACTTCTGCAAGGAATGAATAGAAACACATACAGACTCATAAAAATATTGTTTTCTAAAAGTTACAGGGACACAGCTGGTACAATAGGGGAGAGAAATGTTTTTAAAAGGGCCAAAATGATTTGCAATAATTTGTTCCATCGCTGGATATGTGATGCACCATCACACATGATCACATGTGACGAAGCAAAATTGACCACTGTCACGTTTATCCAAGATACTGAGGCCAACAGTATCCAGGAAATCACGCCCTCATTGGCCAGTGATAGATGTTGCTATAGTAATGTGCACAACCGTCACATGCACCTTTCAGCGTATCTGTCACAGGAGGCTACAGCATGCATTTATGTAATGCACCTATTGGTTCTTCCTAGGGATCCTCTACATCGTCAAATACCCTGAAGTGTCACAAAAGGCAGGGAAAGTGAGTCTGCAACTTTGGCCATTTTCAACTGGAACCTCTAGGCGTCCCATTGCCCAGGTGAGACAACTCTCATTCCTATGTGTCTGCACAGTGCTTCCCAGATTGTAGATACGGCTAAAGAGATGCATGAAGAGACAAACCTAAGTCAGGTGGGCACAGCTGGAAAAAGAAAGGACCCACAATCTGCCAGATAACTCTTCCTTCTATACAGCAGCACTTGAAAGTTCCTGAGAGATTGCTGAAAGGGGGAAATGCTTTGGCATGCAAGAATTTTCAGAAGTGGGAAGGAAAAAGTGGTTTATTTATTTTCAGCAAAAAAAAGGGAGTCTCCCAACTCAAGAGAACTGATAGCCAAATGTGAGAGAAGTCCACAAGAAAATGCAAAAATGTAACTTACCACTGGCTTCAGGAAAAATGCCAGAACTCTCTTTGCCAAACGTGGAAGTCGATACAGAAAGACCTGCTGTTTTAAGTTCGGATCGACAATGTCTACATCACTAGGACAGAAGAGGATAACCTCACATATACAGATACGGCTTCTCTACTTAAACTATAAACACGTAGGGCCCGATTTTCAAAAGGCTCTTACACGGTTTGCAGCTCGGTAGACCGTGTAAATGCCTTAAGTCGGGATATTCAACGATTAGCTCCATTGAATAGCCCCTTCTAACTCCCCCTACACAGTTAGCATTGAGGCGTATTGGGGCTAACCGGATAGCATGCATAATCGCTGCTGCCCGGTTAGCTTCCGCTGTGGCTGTGCCGTTGCCGGGGCATTGAATATCTGGGTTACAGCTTGGTGGAGACGAGGCGCATAGCCCTTCGAAAATGAGCCTAGCCCATAGAAACTGTAAGAGAAGCCTTCCGTTTCTAAAGGACCTGCATCGTCTGCAGAATTCACTATCTAGTTCTCGCCTTTCTCTTCTGGGTCATCAACATACAGATTGAACACTAATTACATGATTTCATCATCACACCTACTATAGCCAACCAAATAACAAGGTTCAATTGGAGAGTGTTGTTACCAAGCACTGATATGTGACATACCAGTCACATAGAGTTCGAGTAGCCATTTTGGCCCTGGGGAAAGCTGCGGTGTTACAGAGTGAGTTCCCTACAATGGATCAGTAATAATGACCCAGGCCAGACCAGTGGTTCAGGAACAGCCTTTCAATGTGGAGAATCCAGGTTCAATTTCCAGGCCAGGAGTCTATGCCCTGGACCAGTTGGAGGTAGCATTCATAGTCTCCGGGTGGATAGGGAGGAAATATTGGTGTTTCAGCCATTGCTCTTCAGTGCAATCTACTAGCCAGATTCAAGGTCCATGATTATGCATTCTGAAGTGAGCCATGAGGTGTCGGCCCAGGCAAAAGGCCATTGCTGGAATATGAAATAGGGACTAAAACCCCCAGTTAATTACACATGAAGGCTCATTGTGCCACAGCCCTATAGAGGCCAGTTCCAACAAGGAGAGGGGGGGATCTAAAGGAACAGGAGGAAACTTAGCACATCTCACAAAAACTCATGTAATGAACAAATTCATATCTTAATTTTAATACTTTTACTCACAACTTTTCCAATAAAGTTGAGGCTCCATCAGCAAAGACCTCTCTGATGAAAAGCTCATTTAAAGCGTAATCAATGCGAGGAGGCATGAACGATATAAGCTGTAAGGGTCAAATGAATAAACATTAGTGTAAGGAAACCTTTAGTAAATATTGGTCCTAAAACAATAAATCAATACTTGTGTCACAAATGAGAGAAGATATATATAGGAGGAAAAATACCCTTTCCTTGAATCAGAAATTCCTGCAGTGGAAACTGTCTTGCTGGTTTGGATTTAGTTAAATTCATCTTGAAATCAACACCCACTGTTAATTACTTAAAGATGAGAGGTGGGGGGGAGCAGTCCATTGCTTAGTGGTGAGCATTTTCCCCTGTCAGGTGAAAGACTGGGTCTCTATTCTCATATTAAACTTCCATTCTCTGAGCTTGCCAGAGCTTGGATTGTAAATGAAGTTCAACAGTCCCAGACCTTGAGAACAAGGAGAATGAAGCTGTGTGGTCACAGTGACATCTAGAGGGCACATTTATAACTATGCACCTAGTTAACGTGTTTTACATTATGTCTATTTTATAACGTCAAGTTTGCACATATTTAATTTTATAAAGTAAGGCACAAGTGTGAAAAGTATGCAGTTATATTAAGATGGGAAGAATTACACCAACCCTAGATCTGATGCAAATAGCAGGGTCCACTTTTTGAAGCATAAATTAAGGAATTTTATAATTTAGGAATTAAGCTTTTGCACATAAATTAAGGAATTTTATAATTTAGATATGTGTTTGCTCATACTGTCCACACTCCATATAAGCTCCACCCACAGTGACAGTATACACTGTGCAAACAATGTGCTATTTTTACGTGCCAGTAATTTGCACGCACAAGTGGTCACTTACATTACACAAGTGAGTGACTGAAATACCAGTATTTATGTCTGTACTTGCCACACAAATCTAGGTTGCCCCTTATACAATTATGCCCCCTAGTGGCTAGCTAAGGAGCAGCAGTGGACTATCCATTCCCAGATAGCAGCCATGGATTTGAGTAGAAAATGAAGAAAATATTGGCAAGAGAGTATAAGAGGAGAGGAAGGATAAGCCAAAAATCAATACTACCCCTTATGCCAATAACTTGCTAAACTTTAATAGGAATATAATAGTGAACTGTTAGAAGACCGTAGGGAGTGTGGTGTTGCCATACCTGGTCATTTCGTCTTGTTGTGAATCCTTTTATTATTGTTCTCTACTTACCCATTCTGTTGCTGAATATATTTGATTTTAAGTGCTGAGTTTTTATGTAAACCGCTTTGCTTTTTGGAAAGGCGGCATATTAAGTTTTAATAAACCATAATTTCACGTTCTTAATGCTTGACATGCACCTTGTGCCCTGCCTTCTCAAGAAGCTTCTTGGTTTCCAGGAAAGCTCGTCTCATGCTTGGGGGCGGGAGGAAAAAGCCATCAGTGTCATAATATCCAATCTTCAGGAGCCCAGGCCTGGCGTAGAGCTGCAGAGGGGAGGATTAACTGATGAATGCATGTCTCCTGTCTTTATGAATATCCTGGAATTCACACAAGGCAAGACAATTGCATGTTTTCAGTGCAGAAATCATTTAGGCTTTTGGATTTAATTATCTCTCTTTTCCAAATCTGAGCCAAGGTGAGTTAAAATCCAAGTACTGTGATTATTGCCCTGAGGCAATGCAGGGTCAAGTGACCTCCATAAAGTCACAAGGGCCATCAGTGAGATTTGAACCCTGGTTTCCCCAAGTCCCCATTTACTGCTCTAACCACTTGGCCACTCCTCCGCTCAGCTAATGTTAACTAGTCCTAGAATTTAAAAATTTAACCAGAAATTAAAGATGGGTTAAAATAAAGGAGGGAGCACAAATGTCTGAAGTGCTGGGGGGAAAGCAGTAAACCAAATTAAAGAAAACAACTGAAAACATGATACTCAATAAGTCAGGCCAGAAGAGATTTAAAAAATCCCCACCTTTTTATTTAAACCAGGTATGGGACTGCGTTGCCTTCAAGGGGTGTGGCCTTGCTTCCAAGGCACAATGGATACACAGCATCGCTACTGTCCTGGTAGCGGCCTACTACACGTCAATGCTGAAAAGGCACAGACTGGCGGCCCAAGAAGCCAATGGGCAGGAGGAAGACAAAGCAGAAAAAGAGAGAAGAGACAGCTGAAGAAACACCAGAGACAGAGGGAGAAGAGGAGGAGAGCTACAGAAACACCAGAGATGAAAAAAGAGAGGAAGAGACAGGAGAAAAAGGAAAAGAGAGAGAGACAGCTGGAGAAACACACCAGAGATAGAGAAGAGAAAGGCAGAGAAACACCAGAAATGGGAATAGGAGGGGAAGAGACAAGAGAATAAAATAGTAGAGACAGAGAGCAAGATGCAAAGAGAGACAGTGGGAGAACAGCAACAACAGAGGGAGAGGAGAACAAAAAGCAAAGTTGCTTACCTGTAATGGAGGTTCTCCATAGAAAGCAGAGGAATGCAGCCGCATTGTATAGTGATATTACCAGCAGAGCTTGTGCGTCAGACTTCATCTCCAGCTCAGAGAACCTCTTTTGGCTCCTCAGAATTTGTGTGGGCGTTCCCAGCTAGTACAAGTCCCTCCCCCTATCCAGTCTTTCCAACTGCTTGATGTGTATATTTTATCCCCTTTTTTATGGGGAAAGAGTGAAGGTGAGTGTGACTGCAGTCTCTTGCTCTCTATAGAGAACTTCCATTACAGGTAAGCAACTTTGCTTTCTCTTCTCAGATGAAGGAGATGAATATACAGAGGCTGATGAAGATAAAGCAAAATTGCTTAATAAATATTTCTGTTCTATGTTCATAGATGAAGCGCCCAAAGTGGGACCTCAGAAAATGCACACAATAGGAATGGAAATGAGGTAGACCTCGAATGATTTTCAGAAGACTATTTGTGAGGAACTTACTAAACTAAAAGTAGATAAAGCTGGATGGGATACATCTAAGAGTACTGAAAGAACTAAGGAAAGATCCAGCAGTTCTACTGTCTGACCTTTTCAATGTTTTTGTAGCGTTGGGAATGATATCAGAGGCCTGGAGAAGGGCACATGTGGTCCTTCTATACAAAAGCAGAAATAATAAGCTGCTGAATGTAGGCATGCCTGTTGAGTTTAATAAGAAGAGCCTGAAGGAGTTTTTGTTAGAGTGAATGTTGAGGCAAGTTGCTGTCTCTTACTATGAACATGTGAGATGTTTATTTGGCGTGAATTTTTTTTAAGTGACCATAGCTATAGCTTGATTAGGATAGGGTTGCGTCCCTAAAGAAAAAATAAAAAAAGGAATATCACACTACGAGAGGGGAATTTACATTTGTCCTCAAAGTGTACATTCCGACAAAAAATGTTGTTTGTTTGTTTCCCTTAATTGCTAAGATATAATTGTGGGAGATAAGCTTGAGGGTTATTGGGTGGATAGATTGATTAAAAGCAAAGGGATTTCTGCTAAGTATGTATGAGAACTCACTGGTGCACTTTTATAATAGTGAGTCCAACAAAAATTCTTCTTTTTTTGGTTGTTCGAATGTATATTCTGGGATTTATTTTTGTTCTTGCTTTGATATTTAACCTGGTATTTGGTGGAAACTGATTTTGATTATTACAGTATAAATAAATTGAGCACCCTTGGGATGGACCCTAAAATGAATGACTGGGTAAAAAACTGGTGGAGTGAGAGGCGACATAGGTAGTGGTAAATGGGACGAGCTCTGGGGATAAAGAAGTTCCGGTGGGGTGTCGCAGAGATAGGTTCTTGGTCCAGTTCATTGTTACATTTTTGTAAGTGATATTAAAGAAGGGCTCTTGGGTAAAGTTTGCCTTTTTGAGGATGACAGCAAAATCTGCAATAGAGTAGATTCTCTGAAAGATGTAGATAACATGAAGAGGGATCTAGCAAAGCTTAAAGAATGGTCTAGAATTTAGAAACTGAGATTTAATGCTATAAAGTGTAGGGTCATGTATTTGGGCTGCAAAAATCCAAGGGAGCAGTACAATATAGGGGTTGAAATACTTCTGTCCACAAAAGAAGAGCAGGACTTGGGAATGATCATATTTGATGAGCTTAAGGTGGCTAAACAGGTGGAGAAAGCCAGAAGAATGCTTCGGTGAATAGGGAGAGGAATGGCCAACAGGAAGGAGGAGGTGATAATGCCTTTTTCTAAGTCTTTGGTGTGACCTCATTTGGAGTATTGTGTGCAATTCTGGAGACCGCACCTTGAAAAGGATATAAACAGGATGGAGTCTGTGCAGAGGGCATCTACTAAACTGGGCTGTGGTCTGCACCATAAAGCATATTGGAATAGAATTAAAGATCTCAATATGGGAACTTTTTTAAGAAAGATGTTTAAACACCCCCATGGCATAAATGCACAGGAGGAGAGTCTATTTCAGTTGAAAGAAAGCCCCAGAACTAGGGGACATAGGATGAAGGTGAAAGGGGATAGACTCAAGGAAGAGTGGTGGATGCGTGGAACAGTCTCCAAGCCGAGGTGGTGGAGACCGTAACTGTATATGAATTCAAGAAGCATAGGCCAAGCCCAGAGGATCTCTAAGGGAAAGGATTGTAGAGATTAGTATTTGGTATGGATGGGCAGACTGGATAAGTTGTATAGTCTTTTTCTGTCATCATTTTTCTCTGTTTCTATGATTTCGTTCACTCAAGATTTTAGATTCCTCTATCATATCTCCCCTCAGTCTTCTCTTTTCAAAGCTGAAGAATCCTAACCTCTTTAGCCTTTCCTCACAGGAGATTTGTTCCTTCCCCTTTATCATTTGGGTAACCCTTCTCTGTACCTGTTCTAACTCTGCTCTAACTTTTTTGATATGCAGTGACAAGACCGGCACACAATACTCAAGGTGCGGTCGCACCATGGACTGATACCAAGGCGTTAGGATATTTATTTATTTATTAGTGGTATTTGATGCACCACCCTTCAGCCAGAGTCTGCCAGAGAGATAGTCTTTGTTTTATTCTCTATTCTTTTCCTAATATTTCCTAACATTCTGTATGCCATTTTGGCTGGCGCCACACACTGATCAAAAGATGTCAGTGTATTGTCCATAATGATGCCTAGAGCGTTTTCTTGGGTGGTGACTCCTAATATGGAACTTTGCATCATGTACTATATTCATGGACGAGCAGGATAATTCAGCCACACATGGGTGACATCATTCCCTGAAGGTGCCAGGTCAGATCTGCTCTCTCTAGGAAATCTCTCTGGGCAAATACATACCCTCCCTTCTGCATGAGCATTGCCCATCCTCCTTCAGGAATAAATCTGCCCTCTCTCTTCTCACTACTACTACTGCTACTACCGCTGATCATTTGTATAGCGCTACAAGATGTATGCAGCACTGTAAGGCAGATGTAAAAGACAGCTGTTGAATATCCCGATTTAAAGCAGTACTCTTGGCAGAATGGCTATGAATAACCTAGAGAAGATTATCAAGAGCAGTGATGTCTCTTTCAATGCAAAGATTTGACTTGTCCAAGCCATGGTATTTTCAATAACATCTTATGGATGCAAATGATAGACAGGAAGAAAATCGATGCCTTTGAATTCTGATGCTAGCAAAGAATACTGTGTATACCATGGACTGCCCAAAGAACAAACCAGTCAATACTAGAGGAGATCAAACCAAAGCTTTCTTTAGAAACTCAGATGAGAAGGCTTTGACTTGCATACTTTGAAACATCATGGGAAGAGAGAGATCATTAGAGAAAGACATCATGCTTGGCAAGGTTGAAGGTCAATGCAAAAGAGGAAGGCCAGCAATGAGATGGATCAATATAATAACAGCAGCTATAGGTGCCACTCTAAGAACAATGAGCCACCTGACTGAAGACCGAACACAGTTTAGGTCAACTATCCAGAGGGTCTCCATGAGTTGATACCGACTCAACGGCAACTTAACAACAACATTTGTATGCAAAAACTTTCCAGTTTAATTGATACTCAATGGCAGTGGCCAATGCTTTTAAAGTGGCTGACCATCGCCATTTTAGCTTAAAATTGGATAGTCAGTGCTGGTGTCCTTCCTGCCCAGTTAATCTAGACAGTCTGGTCTAAAATTACCCTCTATGAGCCTTTTGTAAAATACCTAGAAAGACGAGCTGAAGTACACAGGTAGCTGCCTACACATCCAGCAGGAACAGTGATTTCAAACAGCTGCGCACATGAAAAAAGAGCGTCCTGCTTAGCCAAAATTTCCAGGTCAGCAACCTTTTAAAATTGTTGCCCCTGACAGCATGAGATACCCCCATGCCTGCACCTCCCAACATTTATAGTGCCTTTCTGGAACCCTCTTTCTAACATCAACTGTACCTCTCTGCAGCTCCCTGACATCATTTATACCCCTGCACCCCCTCCCAACTCTTCTCCCAGTAAAGACAGACCCCCACCGACAAACACCCCCACCCCCTGACTCTCTCCTGAGTCCAAGGGGGGCAGGAGCCTTTTTGCTCTTATTTAGCAGCTTGACGCCTAGTGGTAGGAGCAACTGAGGGAATGCAGTGGGAGAATGTGGGAATGCTATTGATGTCAGGGGGATCTCAGAATGGGGGGGGAGGAAGGGGTTCTATGCCTCAGAGCAGGTGTAAACGTCAAGCTAATTTCTTGTTCTACACATGTATTTCCTTTATAAAATAGGAAATACATATCCATATTTTTGGCCTGTCCAAACCACAGTCTCTTGACATCTCTGGTTGGGATCTCCATGTGTAGATAGTGGTTTTTAAACTGCTGCTTGCACGTGTGGCTGCTGCTATTTATACATGGAGATGCTTCTAAAATAACCTGCCTTGTCTCATAAAAAAGCAGAAGACGGCACTTGATGAAACTTCACTAAGCAGGTTTAAAACAAAGAAAAAGATTTTATATAATAGAGGCAACAGCTTCCATAGCAAGGATCAGCGGAGAGCGACCATAGATTGGAAATGCTTATGAATGATGGATTAATTGGAGTCTATTGGGCATAAGACCTTGGGTCCCTAAACCATGACAGCTAGAAAGTGGGATGGACAACCCTATACATGTCCAGTGTCTTAAACATGCCTCTAAGCCCCTGCCGCTTGCCACCACTAGAAACGGACACTGGCCAGACCCAGTTTGCTATTTCTCCTCTGTACAACAAGGGGCACAGCAGCAGAGAAAGAAGGAGGCCAACAGGAAAGGAGAAGAATAGTGAAGAGAGAGCATAGGGAGGAAAAGAATTAAGGCAGTGGAGAAAGGGGAGGAGAATGCAGAAGGCGAGGGACCTCTGCTGATGTCTGTTAAAGGGGAAAAGACAGGAGATGTACAGGAAAGGGTAAGGAAAGAAAACAGACAAGATGGGGAAAACTGAAATAGAGAAACTCAATAATGATGAAAAATGCAGGCTAAAAGCAGAAATTGGCTAGGCAAACACAACAAAGATCCTATACGATCTTTCTGAAAGAGAACGAGGCAATAAAAAGCTACAAGGTAATGACAGGATAGGAGAAATTGTGTGGTTGCAAGGTGCAAGCCTGACAGAACTGATAAGGAAGATTCAATGATATTTTACAAATCTGTGCTCTAACAGTTTCTTGAAAGGTTTGCTTGAGAATGTTTAAAAGCAGCAGAGGGATTGTGCCTTTAGACAGCGGCCCTATTTCTGCCTCTTTACCTCCTCTCTGAAGGGGATGGGAGGCACTGTGGGGTCCAGCTGGAACATGTGGTCACACAGGAGGGCCTTCATGCACACAACCAGGCTGTCCACGTCCTTTGCCATAGGTCCCAGCATAGTTGGCACTGTGATTAATACACAACATGACCGTAAATTGTCAACGCACCACAATATACAAAAATACCTACTGTGCCTAAATGTTACACGCTGTAAGCTACCCTGAAAAGGCATCAGCTAAATCTCAGTTAATATACCATGTATGTACTTCTTAGTGTAAAATATGGCACAAGAAATATTGTCAACTGACTTCTTAAAAACCTATGAAAAAGGTAATAAAAAGAAACATGAAGAAAACCAAAATTGGTTTAAAAACTACTAGACGTACACTGTTCTACAGATGTACTGTACCTATAATAGACAGTCCTCGCTCCACAGAGCTTGCTATCTATTCAAGAGAGGCAAACAGGATATTAAGGAGGTTAATTTATAATTGGGAAATGATTCGAAACACGAACATGCAACCTCTCTGTCCAACACCTGAGCATAAGTCAGAAAGGCGCTTCAGCTAGCATCAAGGGCTTTGGACAGCTCAGCGGCTGATTAATCTGTCACCTGAACTTATAACAGTGCGCAAGTAAGAGCCAACCTCAATCAATTCTGGTTAATGCAACGTATACACAGGAGTTTTCTTTAGGTCCTGGGAATTGCACAATCCAGTCTAGTAAATGTGAGAAAAGTGTAGTGGTTCAGACATTTTTAAAAATGAATAAAACTCAATTCGTTAGGGTTATTGGCTTAAGAGAGTTTCCTTTAGTCAGCCAATTTTATTAAAATAAGAAAGACAATTAGGGTTATAAAAATATTCCAGAGTGAATAAATATGTTTGCTTAAAGGAAAAGACACAACTTTTCACCAGACATGACTACCTGGCCTGCTCATGAATATATGCAGTTGAAAGCTGATACATCAAGGCAGGGATACAATGGCATTGGTCCAATTAAGCGCTCACAGAACAATCCTAGGTCCGGGATCTTTTGACGCCTATGTAGTTTCCTGTAGATGTCAGTCTTTGTACTTTATAACTGCCAAGACCTAGCTGGGAATGCGGTGAACTAATCCAGAAGAAGGGCGATACTAAGTCCCTCTTTGTACCTGCTCCAATTAGCTGCAGGGGCGGCCCAAAGGTGATGTGGGGCCATATGTGGAGACTCATTGCAGGGCCTCATTTGCATATCCACTGGACCTCATTTACATAAAGTTAGTTTATTTTCTTTTAAAATGTACATGTTGCCTATCTAAAATTTTAAGCAACTTTCAAAGGAGCCCTTCACAAGCCTCTTTTCCATCCTGGCAATGACTTAGGGGCATGTTTACTAATGTGCATTAAGTGCCACTACACCAATACAGAGCTTTGTGAAAGTATTTGTCCCCTCGGTGTTTGTCCTGTTTGGTCGCATTAAAATGGAGTTTTGGGAGATAGCACCATGTGATATATACAACATGCCTACGACTTTGAAGGTGTAAACTATCCTTTATTGTGACACAAGCAATAATTCAGACAACAAAAAACACTGGAAGCAGGAGTGTGCATATACATTCTCAAAGTCAATACTTTGTAGAGCCACCTTTTGCTGCAATTACAGCTGCAAGTCTCTTGGGGTATGTCTCTATTAGCTTAGCACATCTAGCCACTGGGATTTTCACCCATTCCTTAAGGCAAAACTGCTCCAACTCCTTCAAGTTAGTGGGTTGCGTTGGTGTACAACAATCTTCAAGTCATGCCACAGATTCTCAACTGGATTGAGGTCTGGGCTTTGACTAGGCCATTCCAAGACATTTAAATGTTTCCCTTTAAGTCACTCCAGTGTAGCTTTAGCAGTATGTTTAGGGTTATTGTCCTGCTGAAAGGTGAACCTCGTCCCAGTCTCAAATCTCTGGCAGACTGAAACAGGTTTTCCTCAAGTAGTGCCCTGTATTTAGTGACATCCATCGTTCCTTCAATCCTCACCAGTTTTCCTCTCCAGTTTTTGGTGTATTTCAGTCATTGGGTGTGAGGAAGATTAATAGTTTGTTCCGTAACATCCTTAGAAAATGTGTGTTTTAAGCTTCTTCCTGAAGTCCCTCAGGTCAATTGTTGCTCTCAGATTACTTGGAAGGGAATTCCATAAGTAGGTCCGTATATGGAAAAGGTGCTATGGCATGCTTTTTGTGTACTGGTTGTTTTCTGTTTGGGGACTTTAAAGAGGTTCGTGGTTTGGTCCCTTCTTGATCTGTTGTCTGAAAGTGTGTATAAGAGATTGTAAGCAGACAGCAGTTAGGTTGTGCATACTCTTGAAGGTGTTCATGATTGATTTTTATTGTACTCGTGCTTGGATGGGTAGCCAGGGTAGCTCCTTTAAAACTGGGGTGATATGTTCTTGTCTAACTGTCTGTGATATCATGCAAACTGCTGAGTTTTGAGCAATCTGGAGTGGAAGGAGTGTACATTTTGGTAATTCTTGGAATATGGAGTTACAGTAATCCCAGACAGGAGTAATGATTGCTTTGCGGACCATGCGAAATAGATTATGGTCCAGTAGTAGGCAGAGGTTATGTAGAGTCCTTATTCTCTGATATGTTGCTGCAGTGGGTTTTTTAATGTGTGCTTGGAAATTCAGTTTCTGGTTTGGAGTCACACCAAGGTATTTGACTTCTGACTTGATGGGGATATCATGGTTGTTGAATGTGAGTTTCTCTAGTGGGACATATGTGGGGTCTCTATTCACCACTAATGCTTCAGTTTTGCTCAAATTCAGCGTGAGAGAGAGTGGTCGTGTAGCCACTGCGTCACGTCGGTGAGGCATGAGAGGACGGTGGAGAAATCCGGATTCCTTATTGCAATTGGGATGTATGACAATGTCATCTGCATAGATATGAAACATTATCCTGTGTTTCCTAAGGATATTGCATATGGCCTGGATGTATAGATTAAATAAGAGGGCTGAGAGAGCTGATCCTTGAGGCATTCCTTGGTGTATTTGAAATGGCTTTGAGGTCCTGTTTTGTATTTTAACCTGTTGTGTGCGGTCAGATAAGTATGAGTGGGACCAACTTAGAAGTATCCCATTTACTCTGATTTCTGCCAGGCGGGTAAGGAGTCTTCTGTGGTTTACGGAGTTAAAGACCCCTGAGATGTCTATAAATATAAGGATAAATGCATGTTTGGATCTTTCGATTTCCTTAAGCAGGATGTCAAGGAGGGGAGTCAGAAGTGTTTCAGTACTGTAATGTTTATTTATTTATTTATTTATCCATTCTTATATACCGCGCTATTCAAAGTCAGTGCGGTTTACATAAAACATAATATTTGCATTACATCAGAACAGTGATATCAATGCTTACATTGTAATAGGGAAATAAACTTGGATTGAACGGGGAAAAGGAGACTAATAAGCTATTAACAGGGTTAAATAGCAGAGTTAAAATATGAATATGAACTATTTTGTTGGATGTTGTCCAACATGAATGTTGTCGGAATCCGTGTTGCTGGTCATCAAGAGGTTGCGTTGGAGTCTCTGAATTCTTGGAGATGGAGATGGATGGCTTTCTCTATTATTTTTTCTAGGAGAGGGATACTAGAAATAGGTCTCTAAGATGTGGGTAAGGCAGGGTCAGCTGTATCATTCTTCAGAGTGGACCTGACAGTGGAGACCTTTAGGTTGGTTGGCATCAGTCCCTGAGTGAGGGAAGAGTTTATTATTTTGAGCAGTGGTGAGGTTAGCTCTTTCCTGGATGCTTTAATCCATGCAGTTGGGCATGGGTCTAATGGTGAAGTGGTAGTGTTCATCATGGAGAGAATTTGATCAAGTTGCATTTTTGATATCGAGGTGAATCAGGTCCACTTTGGTGAGCTGTTGGCTGTGTTCGTAAGTACTTGATCTAGTGGTGTTGTATCTTTAGCACAAGGGAATTTGTGGGTTCAAGTTTGGGCTTTTTGGAGTAGGAGTGACTTGGTGATTTTGAACCATTCTCTAGGCTGGTTGAGGGATTTGAATATGAGGTTACTGTGATATTCTTGTTTTCTTTGGTTTATCGGCTTATTGTAGTCCTCTGCTTGGCTGAGTATTCTGTTTGATGTTTGGGGTCATGTGTTCTTTGCCATCTATGCTCAAGCTGTCTCATTTTAAGTTTTATATCTTGAGTACCAGGGTGCTGAGGAGCTTCGCCTCGATACCCACTTTGGAGGGAGTACTACAAATGTAGTTATCCGATTATTCCAGTCATCAACTAGTTTTGTGATGTCTATTGAGGATGATTCCATTAGAGGGTGAGATGTTCAAGAAGGGCTTCTTTGTTGAAGTCTCGGAACCTGCACATTCCGTGGGGTTGTGGTTTCCTATTTTGGATAGTCTTGAGTAGCGGGAGATTAAATGATATCATGTGGTTTTCAGATCATGGTAATGGTGTGGTTTGAATATTCTGTGCAGTCATCATTTTAGGAATGAATATCATGTCCAAGGTGTTTCCTCCCTTGTGTGTGGAGGAGCTTATGATTTGCAAAAGATCCATCACATCTATTACTTCAAGAAAGGATGTGACTTGGTTTGTGGGTGTCGAGTGTAGATTTAGGTCTCCTAACAGGATGAATGGTTTCTCTGATGCTGATTGGGAACTTCCTAGCTCAATTATCGAAGAGAAATCATCTGCTATTGATGTTGGTGATCTGTACACTAAACATATGGAGAAATGGTTGTTTTGGATCTGTAGTACATTCAATGTGGCATTTGTTGTGGATGTGGATGTTTGGAATTTGAGATCGCTCCTGGTGAGAATAAATATCCCCCTCCTCTCTTATTTATTTGTGGACAGTTATGTAAATCAAGTCTGGTGTGATGAGTTGATTTGTTAGCACCTGGTCTGTATCAGTGAACCATGAATCTGTTATGAACATTATATCTAGCTTGCTGTCATTTACGTAGTTGTTAATAAGGTGTATAGGTGTATCTTTTTGCATGCTGAGCGTGCATTTGCTAGCACACATTTCATATATTTAGGTGGAACATTGTGGTTTTGTTGGTCAATAGGGCAGAATGATCTACTGATTTGGATTAGTCTTGGTTGCCGTCTGGGTATATGTAGGAATTGTTGACACCGAGAGAGGTTCCTCTGGTTATATATGATTGATATGATTGCAGTTGGAATTGTGGCAGCATTAATTACTCTTATCAGAAAAATTGTAATTATCAGTGGAATAGGCACCCTAGAGGTTATCTGTAGCATTTCGGTGCCCTAATAATCTGACCCAAGCAGCTGCAGATTGCATGGATACAAGATGGCAACAGCTTGTTGACTTACATATAACGTGGGCATTTCGGTCCAGGTAGAGAGTCTTTTGTAAACCCTGTGGTGTGACGTGGAGGTAGTTCCTGAATTGATGATTGGTGAGCAGGAGTCAGGCAATAATCAATTCCCTGAGCGCGACTGAGGGTTCTGGTTTTCTTGATGGGAACCCCACCTGAGGTGGGCCGCTGATTGGTCCTGAGGTGGTGAGTGGAGGGGTTTCAGCTTCCTGCTTGTTGTTCCTGATTGGGGCTCATTGGGGGTGGCAGTTATGATTATTACTGCGCCTACTTGGAGGGCTCTGTGACTTGTGGTTTGTCTCTCGCAGCGGTGCCGTGTTATAGGTGTTGGCTTGCTGGTGCGCGGAAGATTTTGATTTCCTTTGGTTATAGAATACCCTTCGGATATACTGTGCTTGTTCTTGGTTGTTGCGAGATGTGTGGACAGTAAGGTTGTTTACAGGTAGGATTGTTATGGTTCTCCTTTATGTCCCCGCCTAAGGGCCATGCCAAAGGGCCCTCTGGCATGGGCCCACCAGGTGCGGGCATGCCTGGAGGCGTTGCTGGTTTTAAATTCCCCGGTGGAGGGCCTGATTGGCCTTGCAGTGGTGATCGGGGAGGGGCTTTCTCTCCTGCTCACCTCCCTGATGCTGATCGGGCCGATGGAGTCAGTGGCTGGCTGTTCCCATGCCTGGAGGCGCTGCTGGTTTTAAATACGCCAGTAGAGGAAAACATCCCCACAGCATGATGTTGCCAGTACCATGTTTCACTGATGGTGTTCTCGGGGTGATGGGACGTGTTGGCTTTGCGCCACACATGGCATTTCCGTCTCATCTGACTAGAGAACCTTCTTCCATGTGTTTGAGGGATCCGCCACATGCTGTTGTGCAAACTCCAAACGCATTTTCTTATGTCTTTCTTTAAGTAATGGATTTTTTCTGGCCACTCTTCCACAAAGCCCCACTCTTTGGGGTGTACGGCTTAAAGCAGTCCTATGGACAGATACTCCCATCTCCGTTATGGATCTTTGCAGCTCCTTCAGTGTTATCCTTGGTGTCTTTGTGGCATCTCTAATTAATGCCCTCCTTGCCCGATCTGTGAGTTTTGGTGAGCGGCCTTCTCTTGTCAGGTTTGTAGTGGTGCCATATTCTTTCTGTTTTGTTATAATGGATTAAATGGTGCTCTGTGGGATATTCAGAATTTGGGATAATTTTTTATAATGCAACCCTGATCTATACTTCTCCACGACTTTGTCTCTGACCTGTGTGGAGTGCTCCTTGGTCTTCATGTTGCTTGCTTAGTGGTGTTGCAGAGTCAGGGGCCTTTCAGAACAGGTATATTTATACAGGCATCATGTGATAGATCATGTGACACTGATTGCACACAGGTAGACCCTAATCATCTAATTATGTGACTTCTGAGCTTAATTTCTTGGACCAGATCTTATTTAGGGGTTTCACAGCACAAGGGATGAATACATATGCACTCACAACTTTTAGGTTTTCACTGATTTTTTAATATATACCAGTATATATACCAATTATTTTATTGTCATTCCACTTCACCAATTTGGATTATATTGTTAGGTCCATTACCTAACATCCAAATGAACCTCCATTTTCATTACAGGTTGTACGTAATGCGACAAAACAGGACAAACTTCGAAGGGATGAATACTTTCGCAAGGCACTTTAGAAATAAATGGGTGTTGCTTCAGTTAGCGCACATTAACATTTGCGAATGCGCATTAACTTTTAGTAAACATGCCTCTAACTGAGTGGCTCAATACCATTTGCATGGGCAGTGAGGATAAAGAAAAGAGTAAATTAGACTTACCTGCTAATTGTCGTTCCTTAAGGAACTCTAGTCCAGTCCCGGAACCATAGAGTTGTCAACCTCCACCAGCAGCTTTGGAGACTGAAAGATTTCATCACTTTGATGTCACCGGTATAAGTAGACAGTATCACCAGTACCTATTGACAAAGCAGACTCAGCAGAGCAACAAATAAGTAGAAGAAAGAAATAACAGCCATAATCGGCCAACAGTCTAATTTAACTCGCACCCATACAGACCCAAGCATTGTTACCAGAAAAAGAATGGGTGAACCTAGAACCCCTAAGCTCGGCGCAACGGTGCGACCAAGCTCAAGAGACACTGCTGCGTAAAGAAGGGTCCCGCCTGTCTTCCCTGCGCTTCTTCTCAACCTTCCTACGCTAAACAACTACACTGACCATCTGGACCGCTCTAAAAAATCTTCAGGCTGCCCACAATGTAAAGACCCTGGGAGGGATCCGGGACTGGACTAGAGTTCCTTAAGGAATGACAATTAGCAGGTAAGTCTAATTTACTCTTCCTTAGCGTCCCTCTAGTCCAGTCCCGGAACCATAGAGGACGTGACAGTGCAGTACACATCAACGGGAGGGACCTACTAGCCCAGCCTGAAGAACCGCTAAGCCAAAACGCCCATCCCCCCGTGCCTGCACATCCAGCCTATAGTGCCAAGCAAACGAATGGAGCGAGGACCACGTCACCGCCCTACAGATCTCCTCCGCCGGCACCAAACTGAATTCCGCCCAAGACGCTGCCTGCGCCCTGGTGGAATGCGCACGAAGACCTTCCGGAACTACCTTACCCTTTAACAGATAGGCCGAAGCAATAGCCTCCTTCAACCACCGCAAGATGGAAGATTTCGCTGCCGCCTCACCTTTCCGAGGCCCCCCAAAAACAATAAACAGCCTGTCTGACTTCCTAAAAGAGGCCGTTCTCCTGAGATATTTCTTAAGCACTCTCCGAACATCCAAGAGATGCAAACGGCTCCCCGAGCGCTCTTTCTGATCCGCCGAGAACACCGGAAGCGATACTACTTGGTTGACATGGAACACCGAAACCACCTTCGGTAAAAAGGCCGGAACCGTGCGCAAAACTACCTTGTGTCTGAAAAAGGTCAAATACGGTTCCGTACACGCCAACGCCTGCAATTCCGAAATCCTCTGAGCCGAACAAATAGCCACAAGGAAGAGAGTCTTCAACGTCAAGTCTTTCAAGGAAGCCTTGTCCAAAGGCTCGAATGGTGCTTGAAGGAGCGCGTCCAAAACCAAATTCAGATCCCAAGAAGGAACGGAATCTCGTCTTGGAGGCCTCAACAGTAACACCGCTCGAAGAAAACGCCTAATATCTCCGTGGGCACTCACCGGCTGACCTTGAATCTTACCCCTGAAACAGGCTATGGCTGCCAGCTGCACCCGCAAAGTGCTCGCGGCCAACCCCTTTTTCACACCATCCTGAAGAAAAGACAATATATGAGGCACCGAAGCCCGCAAAGGTTGAACCCCGCGGTCTTCACACCACGCTTCAAACACACGCCATACGCGAACATACGCCAAGGAAGTAGAGCGGCGCCGCGCCTTCAATAAGGTAGAAATTACCGCCGCCGAGTACCCCTTGGCAGTCAACCGAGCCCTTTCAAGAGCCATTCCGTAAGCGAGAATCGACCCACCTGCGGCATGCGTAAAGGCCCCTGTACCAAGAGGTCCTCCCGCAGAGGAAGCCGCCACGGACTGCCCACCAGAAGCCGAACCAGATCTGCGTACCACGGTCTTCTGGGCCAATCGGGTGCCACAAGAACCACCAGACCGCTGTGTTTCTCTATGCGTTGAATCACCTTGCCTATGAGAGCCCAAGGAGGAAACACGTAGAGAAGACCCTCCAGCGGCCACCGCTGAGCCAACGCATCGAGGCCTTCCGCCATTCGTTCCCGCCTCCGGCTGAAGAATCTCTCCATCTGCGCGGAGTCGAACTGTGCCCTCAGATCCATTACCGGTAGCCCCCAGCGCTGCACTATCAACGCAAACACGTCCGGGTGTAGACTCCACTCCCCCGGGTCTACTCTGCGGCGGCTCAGAAAATCGGCCTCGACATTCTCTACTCCTGCCACGTGCTGTGCCGACAGCGCCGACAGATTCCGCTCGGCCAAGAGTCGACTCGCCTCCTCTTCCAGCGACGCACTCCCTGTGCCGCCTTGGCAATTGATATAAGCTACCGTCGTGGCATTGTCGGAGAGCACTCGAACCGCCTTCCGACCCAAGTCTATTTGAAAACTCTGCAGCGCCAGAAACACCGCTCGCATCTCCAGTCTGTTTATGGACCATTGACTCTCTTCCCTTGACCACTTTCCTTGGGCAAACCTTCCTTCGCAGTGTGCCCCCCAACCTGTGAGGCATGCATCCGTCGTCAACAGCCTCCATAAAGGAGCCTCCAGAGGCATGCCCCCCTCTAGACTTCCGGGGCGCAACCACCACAGGAGCTCCCGTCGCACTTCCGGAGGACACACCAACCATTGAGACAACGCATCCCTCTGATGCGACCATTGCCTTAGAAGAGAGCTCTGCAGCGGCCGCATATGCGCTCTGGCCCACTGAACCACCTCGATGCTGGCCGCCATCGTCCCCAACAACTGCAAATAGTGCCATGCGGTCGGAGCTCTGCAACCCAGAAATCTGCGCACGAGCTCCCGCAAATCCCGTGCTCTCTTGTCCGGGAGAAACACCATCCCTCGACTGGTCTCGAAACGCGCCCCCAAATATTCGAGGGCTTGAGAGGGAGCTAGCTTGCTCTTCGCAAAGTTGACCACCCAGCCGAGACTTTCCAACAATTGCACCACTTGCGCCGTGGCCGCCACGCTCTCCTCCCGGGACTTCGCTCGAATCAACCAATCGTCCAAGTAAGGATGCACGAGAATGCCCTCCTTGCGGAGCGCCACCACCACTACTAACCATGACCTTGGTGAAGGTGCGAGGCGCCGTCGCTAGGCCGAAAGGCATTGCTCGGAATTGAAAATGACCCATCGGCAGAGCAAACCGCAGAAACTTTTGATGCTCGCGGCGTATGGGAATATGCAAATATGCCTCCATCAGGTCTAGAGACGTGAGAAACTCTCCCTTTCGCACCGCCGCAATGACTGAGCGCAAGGACTCCATCCAAAAATGGGCCACGCGAAGACAGCGATTTACCCTCTTTAAATCCAATATGGGACGGAACGTACCCTCTGTTTTCGGGACCATGAAATAAATGGAGTATCGACCGGAGCCGCACTGAGCCGCCGGAACGGGCACCACCGCCCCTAAATGCCGCAGCCGCTGCAGCGTGCTAGCAACCGCCCTGAACTTCTTTGGGGCTCAGCACGGGGAGAGAACAAAGGCGTCGGAGACGGGGCGCTGGAGCTCTAGGGCATAACCTTCTCAAATGACCTCCAACACCCACTGATCCGAAGTTAATTGGACCCAGACAGGGTAAAACTCCCGTAACCTTCCTCCCACGGGCACCTCCCCCCTGCGGATCCGCCTTATCTCATTGGGGTTTTTTACTGTTGGCGGACTGAAAGGAACCAAATCCTCTGCCCGCCCCCCGGAAACCCCGAAAGGACTGACCTTGAGCCATATACCTACCCCGCGAAGGCTGGGAAAACTGGAAGGATCGGAATCTCCGCGAGTCCCTGGGGAAACCCCTAGAGGCTACCGTCCCCCGGCCCTGCTTCAGTCTATCCTCCGGGAGCCGACCCCCTTTGGAGTCCCCCAAGTCCTTGACCAACTTCTCTAAATCCTCCCCAAAGAGAAGCTTGCCTCGAAAAGGTAATTTACTAAGCCATGCCTTGGAAGAACCGTCCGCCGACCAGTTGCGGAGCCACAGATACCGGCGAGCCGCCACCACCAAAGCCATGCTCTTGGCGAGCCCCCGAATCAAATCATAGTGAATATCCGATAGGTAAGCCGTGCCGGATTCTAGCCGGGCCAGATCATCGGTCTGCTCTTCCGGCAGTCCCCCCCGCAGACCTTGGGACCACCGCAAACCAGCTCTAGCCACCCATGCTCCCGCAATGGAGGCTTGCAAAGAGAGAGCGCACATATCAAACACCTGTTTCAACAAGGTATCCAGCTTTCTATCCTGCACATCTTTTAACGCCGCGGCGCCCGCCACCAGAATGGTGGTCTTCTTAGTGACCACCGACACCGCAGCATCCACTTTTGGGGACCGAAAAATCTCCCTATCCTGTTCCGACAACGGATACAACCGGGCCAAAGTCTTGGTTCCTCGGAGCGCCGATTCCGGCGAGTCCCATTCCTCCTGAATCATATTCCGAAACACCCTATGAACTGGGAATACCTTTTGAGAAGTCCTAACCGCCTGCAACAACGGATCCTCCAACACATCCTCAGCTGCAGGCGTCACCGATGGCATGTTTAAAGCCTTTAGAGTCTCAGCAATCAACGCTGGCAACTCTTCCCGCCGGAACACCCAGACCACTCTACTCTGCTCCACGTCCGGTAGCTCTCCATCCTCTAAATCCTCCTCCGAGGCCACTTCCAGATCCGTATCCGCTCCGAGCTCATCTATCCCAACACCTGATAGACTGTCCGCTCGTAGCTCTCTACGTTTCTTAGCCGAGCCTATCTCCCCTACCGGGAGATCTGCCGACCCCGACCGTTTCCGACTCCTCTGGGCTTCCGACTGTGCCCCCAACGCAGGCTGTAGCAAGGCAAACGCCTGCTGCATCAGAGAAAAGAAGTCCGAGGGAATCTCCGCAACACTCCCTCCCGGACGTCCTTCCGGAGCCGAAGACACATCAGCTGCCCCGGACGGCCCAGCCATTGGCTCAGAAAGACCGAGGGAGGGCGGCCGGGACCCCTCTCCTACTGAAGCGGCCACTGGTTGATCTCCTGCCGGCCCCCCCAGCGCCTTATCCATACCTACTAGTTCCAGGGAACAGCCCCGGCATACCCCGGAGTCCAGCAGCTCGCTGCGCTTCACACCACAAACCAAGCAGCGATTTTTAAGTGGCATGCTATTGTCTAGGAGCAACAAACAGCCCTGAAGAAACAAAACAGGCTATCTGCCCTGTGAGTGAAGCCTCTGTCCGTTTTTTGTTTTTTTTTTTAAACCAGTAATCTACTCCCTATAGGCTAATTAGCTGAATTCTGAAGGTCCCATGCAAAAACGAAGCTTCTAGCCTGCCCAATTAGAGGAAGAAAATTCTGCCGTTTAAAAGAAATGCCGATTCCAAAATGGCCGCCGCCAGCTTTCCCACTTAAAAAAGGGCTGTCTGACAGCACGCACCGAGGCCCCAAGTTTTCCTTTTCACCTGGGAGCCTCTCTAGGGCCTCTAATATCACTCCTGCACTGCCCCCCCAAAAAAAATTCCAGCAGCACTTACCCGATCCGGAGGAGGAGGGGGGAAGGAGGGGGGCAGAGATAAATACAGCTCCGGAGCACAGCTCTCACCCAGCTTCAGCTCCCACTGACTGCTGCAGCCTCTTAGCCGGCTCACAGCTCCTGCCAGAATATGTCCTCTGCTGCTGCACACTCTTCCTGCAACCTGCTCCTCACCCTTCTGGCACGGGTTCGGGAGCAGGGAGGTAAGGCAGTCAGGCTCTCAGCCCACTGCACGTTTAAATCGTGGGGCCTCCCCAATAGAAGAACCCTTCTGAGGGAAGGGAAGGATAGAGAGAGAGAACAAGAGGGAAAGGCAGAACTGGGACCCCTCCAGCAGCAGCAGATCTTCACCTCAGAATAAATCAAAAGGACTAAATTAAAAAAGAGGAAAACAAAAAGAAATCAACCCCAAAGAAACAAACAAAGCTCTGCTTATTTGATCTCCCTGAGCCCAGTCCCGGGCTCAGAACCTCCAAGCTGCTTGGAGACTGAAAGTACTGGTGATAGGGGGCGGTTCCTGTCTACTTATAACGGTGACATCAAAGTGATGAAATCTTTCAGTCTCCAAAGCTGCTGGTGGAGGTTGACAACTCTATGGTTCCAGGACTGGACTAGAGGGACGCTAAGGAACTACCAGATTTCTACATTACTATACTCCAGTGTCAACTGTCAGGCATATTAGAAAATACTATAAACCCTGCTCATTTAGAACCTATAGCAAACCCGCCATATCATAACAGCACTACCAGGACACACAAAGCACCAAACCCTACCTATCAAAAGGCAACACTGTAAATATTAAACCAATACATCTCAGAGAATAACAATACATCTCCTACTGGGGAAAGAGAACAAGTGGGACTGTCACATAGAAACTATGGGCCTGATTTTCAATTAGGCAGGTTATGCGTGGCGGCGGCGCACAGCCTGCCTGCCAACCCCCTTAACCTAGATTTTCACTTCCACGACACTGGGTTTGTCTGGATGTGTCGACAGCGATTTCCGATGCTACCAGTTTAGTCCTCTGCATCTTAAAGATAGGCGAGGAAAAACCTTATCTATCTTTAAGGCACAGAGGGCTAAGTGGGTAGCATCGAAAATTGCTGCTACCCGTTTAGCCTCAGCAGCTGCCGGCATGTCCAGACAAACCTGGATTAGCTGCTATCCGTTTAGCCCTTTCTTCTGCCCACGCTCTGCCCCGGTACGCCCCTAACACGCCCCCGATGCTACCCACATAGCATCTGGGCGCATTAGGGACTTAACCGGGATTTTCACAATTTTTTGAAAATCCCGGATAAGGCCTTTACATGGGTAACTAGGGAAGTTACCAGTGTAAAGGCCTCCGAAAATTTCTAGCTTTTGTTGTTTGGGCATTTTATTTTTCAGTTGCAATTGCTCCAGTCACTTTCTTCTGGTTTCTCCTTGTCTTCTTCAAAGGCCAGCACTCTCTCCCTCCCTCTTCCCCCCATTGCCCCACATAAGAAGAACTCCATGCCTGTCTGATTGGCTTCAGAGGTGCTGGGGAGGCTTGAAGCCCGGCGTCCCGGCTCACCTCTGCACAACCGCGGGAGTGAAGAGCGGCATTTTCCTTCACGCCCATGGCAGTTAACGTGCAGCCTGCCGGCGTGCTGAGTGCCAGGAAGTTAAACAGAGGCATTTCCTGTCCAAAGTCGGGCCGGCCTTATTCAACTGTACCCCTGAATGCACATATCTACTGCTGCACACACCAGCACTAAAGCATATAAGATAAATCTTGATAAATTACCTGACAGTATGCCACTTACAGGGCCATTTACTCCGCACAGACTGTGGAAAAGAGAAAGAAATGCATGCCATGATTCGGGTTGCAAAGCGTAGAAAGATTGCAAGGTTAGTTCATGGAAGCGGGTCAGTCCTCTCAGTCTGACGTCTCTGGTGCCAGACAATACTGTGTATTATTACATGAATTTAGCTCATGCCTTTTTCTGAAGTAACTCAGGGCAAGTTGCATTCGGATACATTCAGGGGGGAATATTCAACGCAATTAACAGTTAGTGCCGCTGAACAGCACTGGGTGCCATCACAGCACACCCCAATCCTAGCCGGCTGGCATCAGCACGGAGCGAGGCAGCACCCAGCAATAACCAGGTGGCAGTGATATTGAATCACTGCCCGGTTATCGCTAAACGAGCAAAAATTAAACACTTGAAAGGGCGGCCAAACGTCCGCTGCTTGGTTAGCTTCTCGCTTCTCCAGCTAACCCGGATATTCACTGCCGGGGACCAGGTATGGCCCCAGCATCGAATATCCAGGGGTTAGTTTCAGCGGCAACGGTTAGGTGCTGTAATTGCACTAGCCGCTGCCATATACCCCCTTAGGTGTTTTACTATCCCTTGGAGGGCCTATAATCTGAGCTTGTAACGGAGGCAATAGAAGGTGATTTGCCCAGGATCACAAGGAGTGGTAGTGGGCTTCAATGCAGGCTTCCCCGGTTCTCATCCTGCTCAGAGCTGGCCCAAGGGTTTCTGCCACCCTAAGCAGAAACTACGGCCGTACCACCCCTGCCAAACCACGTTGCTGTCCCCCCCCCCTCAGCTACCCCTGCCCCTCCCCCTCAGCGGTCACCAGTTCCATCGCAGGGGGAAGGGGAGGCAGCAGCAGTATTTCAAAGGGCAGAGGCTTTCTGCCGCTGCTTTCTTCCCCACGAAAGGCCATGTCCTTCAGCACACTGCCTGCCGCTTCTGATCCCCTTCTGCTGCTCTAAACATTACACCAGGGCAATGGAACTGTTTCTTGCTCGGAAAGGCCTAACAAATCGATCTTTGGTCCTGCCTCAAGCTCTCTAATTACTGATGCTTTGTTGGGTAAAATATTGTTAGGGCCATTGCCCCAAAGCTGCTGCAAGAATTAGAGGAGCCCTAGGCAGGCCCTCCACCCTGCTGTCTCCCCCATGGTCCCCCCTGCCACCACTCGCCGGGGCCTGCAATTGAGGCGATGGCTTGGAAACCACAATGCAGCACTTACCTAAACTCTCTGGTGCTGCATCACGGTTCCTCCTTCTTTTATCTGTTGCTTCCGCCCCCCTCCAACACAGATTTCTGGGAGCGACGGAGAATATAAAGTAGGAACCGCGACACAGCACCAATGAGTTTAGGTAAGCATGGTGTCATGGTTGCTACCACTGCAAGCGCTGGAGGTCTGTCACTTTAGGTAACCACCTAGTTCACCTAATGGTAGCACCGATCCTACATGGCCGCTGTAGCACATCCCATTCCTGCTGCCTAGGCATTACACTATCCCTCATGGAAGAGCGGCATGGAATACATTGTCCTTCTACTGACACATGTTACTTATCGTTTCTTGACTGCAATCAGATGGAAATGCTGCTTACAGCACTGCATGGGTGGTACATATTCCATCATTACATTTCATCTATAAAACATAGCATGACACATGCTGCGAATTTCCACAAGATTAAAAGTCCTACATCGTCATTTCACATAAAATAACAATTATCAACTTTTCTCGCGAATGATAACTGCAGTTGTTGAAAACTTTAGCTGGTCTTAACAAATTAAGGGGGTTATTTTAGAAGCCCTGTGTGTGTGCTTTGGACGTCTTGAAGCCGGCATAGAAACATCCAAAGTACAAAGATGTCCCTAGTCATTTTAGAAGCTGGTTCGGTGGATGTCTTCAGTGCGAGGACATCCAAGTCGGAATAGGGGCATGGTGTAGGCGTGTCCGGGGCGTTCCCAAGAACTTGGATGTCCTCACCCAATTTCAGAAACATCCTGAGGCCACGTCCAAGGTTATACCTGTTCCAGGCACAAACAGGCACCAAGCAAGTGCTCATTTTGTCAGGGAAACAGGGTTTGGACAAGACGATGCACTTATAGCCTCTTTATTTTACAAGTTGAGAACGAACACTGATGAGGAATGAGGCCTCATGTTTACATTTTCCTCTACCATTGGGCGTCCTCTTCTGCTAGCTTGCCTGCAATAGACGTCCCTGCCCTACACTTTCCTAAGGGAGACGTCCTTCTCAGGCAAGTGAACGTCCATGTTGGGGGCATCTATGTCACTAATATCGGGTGGAGACATAGACGTCCTGGCATTTCTCAGCACATTCTGCTCTTCACGTCCCCGATTTGACTTGGACGTCCTTTCTAGAATTCCTCTTCACATGTTTTTCCTAAATTGTGTCATTTACATACTTGCCACTGTTTAGGTTGCTGGAGCTGTAAGAACATTCTAGCACTATGGAATGCCATCCCCAAGGATGTTAGGTTGGAGAAAAAATATGTGACTTTTAGGAAGAAACTGAAGATAATTTTGCTTCCTAATTTATTTTTATTCTCTTATATACCATGCTATTCTGCATCAGTGCAGTTTACATTGAACAAACTGAAATTACATTGAACAGGGCATTATAACTTGGAGATAACTATTTTACAGGGAACATGGGCTATGGAGAGTTAAGTGGCTTGCCCAAGACCACAAGGAGCACCTGTTGGACTAGAAACCCCAGTCCTTCCAGCCCAAGGTTGCTGTCCTCTAGTGGGATTTGAACCCCTGACCTTCTGGCCTGAAGTACCTTGCCCCAACCACTAGGCTACTCCTCCACTAATGTTGGAAGTGACTCTGTATGTGAATAGGTGAGTGGCAGGTTAGAGTTCTAGGTTTTATTTTGAGGGGTCTGTAACATGAGGGATCTTTTGTCACGACAGGAGTCTTATTTTGTTGTTTTAGTTATATTCTTTTACTTTATTTTGTTATATTTTTATGATTATGGTGTCATTGCGTTGTAACCCAATTTGGTCATCACAGAACAGGGAGGCAGGATATCAGAACAACAAATAAATAAATACAGTAAAGACAGAGATAACATTTTGATTCACTGTGAACACAATCAGGCTGGGTCTTTTTCTATATACAACACTCTAATGTTTTGCTAAAAATATAGAGCCTGATATTTTTTAAAAAACTAAGCTCCTAACTGTAGGCTCCTAAGTTAGGCATATAAATGTGTGCCCTATTTTCAGCCTCACTTAGGAGCCTACGTTTTCAGCTGAAATTGTATCCTAATTTAGGAGCTTAAAATGGATGGGCCCAATATTCAGCGACGGCAGCTAGCATGATTAGAACACCTAGCAGTTGCCGCTGAATAATAAACCACAGGCATTGAATATCCAGTTCAGCTGGAAGCCAACCAGGCAGAGGCTTAGTATCACCACTGACTGGTTACCCCCGAATACCACCCCGGAATATCCCGAGGCTAACCATGTAGCATCACGCCGTATAGCGGCTATACCTGGGGATATTCAACGTTGACTATCTCGCTTAGGGGCATTTACACAGTTTACAGGTCTGTAAACTGTGTAAATGCCTTTGAATATCAGGCCCTATGCTCCTATAATTTAGGCCTGCCATTCATGTGCCTAGATTAATGGACCTACTTGACGTGCCTAGTATTGAAAATCAGTGCTAAGCTCCTAATTTCTTTTCCCCACCCTAAATCCACCCCTGTTGCCACCCACGTTTTATGTGCCTAAATGTAAGAGTTTAGTGAATTTTTAAGAATCTAATTAGGCACTCGGCCCTAGTAAATTTTCAGAAGCCAGTTTAGGAGCATAACTCTCAAAGAAAGGAGCATAAATCTTTTGAATATCGGGCCTAGATTTCTTAAGCTTTTTTAAAGCTTTCAGTGCTATCTTGTTTTTTTTTATCAACCTGATAAATCGTCTCCAAGCAGGATGTGAACCCAGGACTTACCTCAGTCGAAACGCTGTTGGCTTGAACCCACAGAGCCCACAGAAGCTGGCTGGCAGACGAATACTCCCACCAGTATCAGATCCGATGCCAAGAATGCTGCCCCCACCTGCAATCAGTGCCCCCTCCCCTCCAGAAGAACCACCGGGTGTCTTCTTGGAGTTCAGCGGATTCAAGGTTTGTCCAAAAACGGAGTTGCTGCAGTCATAGCTGAAGGGAACCAAGAGCTGATTCAGTACCTGAAGGACTGCCATGTTCTGCTCTTATCTCAGATTATAATTCTCTTTCTTTAAAGATGAATTCAGTATGGTGTGTGGTATACGGCCTCACTATCTTTTCCCCTTATCCCTTTTGTATTTATATTAGATTCAATTTATATGTATGTCAAGTTCTGTTTAAACCTTCATACATCATGTCTGTTATTAGACACATTTTGCTTAAGTGATAGCGCCTATTGGGGAGGGTCAATCTGTCTGTTTGTCCATCTTTCCGTATGCATCCGGCAGGAAAAGAACAGGAGCTCAGTGAAGAGCCAGAAGGAGTCCCTTGGTCCCGTCAACAGGAAGAGAGATGTAGGGCAGTGAAGGAAGGAGTGAGTGGTGGGCAGAGTCTAAGGTAAGGGGCGGGATAAAGAGAAAAAAAAGAGAGGCAGAGCGTAACAGAAGGGGTGGGGTTCAGTGGAAAGAAAGGGGCGGAGCATAAGGGAAGGGATGCGGTTACAGAGGGAACGAGAAATGAGGGTCAAAACATAAAGTAAGGAGTGGGTTTAGAGGAGGAAAGAGAAGAAAGCAAAAATATTAAGGGAAAAGAGAAGAGAGGGAGGGAGAGAGTGAAAGGGCAGTGGTAGGGAAAAAAGAGAATGCGAAGTTGGCTAGGAGGGGAAAGAGGGAGGGAGAATGCATCAGTAGATGGAAGGGAAAGAGGGAGAGAGCAAGAGAGCGGGCAGTGAAGGGCAGGGGAGGGGAATAATGCAAGAGGCTGGGAGGGGCAAAAAGTAGGTGAAGGAGGAGAGGGGAAATTGCACACACACATATACACACTGAACCCCAAACACATGAGCACACACATACAGCCCCGACATGCAGTCACACACACACAGGGCCGTACTGAGGCGGGAGAGAAGAGGCACGCCCGATGTGCAAATTGCCGGCTCTTGCAGGGAGGGAAAGATCTGCTTAGCATGCTGGCGGAAGGCTTAAGGGGTGCATTTTAGCTTTCTTCTGTTGCCTGCTGAGAGAAGAAAAAGTGGTGGCGGCAGGCAACGGAAGAAAGCTAAAATGCGCCCCTTAAACCTTTGCGCCCTGTGCGGCCGCACCGCTCGCACAGGGCTAGGTACAGGCCTGCACACACACATCTCTTTGACACAGACATGCACACGTACACACAGCCTCCCGACACACACACACAGCTTCTGACACACTGTGAATACAGAAACATCCTGCCCTCACACATACCCCTTTCCCCCAACATACACTGCCAATACACACTCACACAACGCCACACCCACACACCCTTTCTGATATCCCACCCTTACATTTCCTCAGATAATATGCACATCGTATCACTGATTCACAGATACATGCTCATCTCACATACACCATCAGTCACTACGCACACTCTGCGCACCCACCCCGACGCTCACTCATACATCCCATGTTACTTTACTGACACACGCTTATACCACGGCTCTTTCTGCCAAGCCCCCACAGAGCCACAGCCAAGTATGAATGAAAGAAATGGGAAACGCACCATTAGGCCACACTCATGGAGGGCAGTCTTATAACTGGGTGCCTAGTTTTAGCGCCTATAGTGAGCCTATTTTATAAAGAAAAGCAGGTGCCAACTTTCCTTTCCAAAACAAAGGTGTAGGTATCTGAAAATGCACATCTGACGCAGGCGCGAGTTCTTACTCTGGCCCTAGAGCTGCCGTAAATGCCGGCGCCTAGATTTTCATGAACACACAGAAGTTACAGTCTTTTACAGCTTACACGCTTAGATTTGCGCACACCCACACCAAACCTGACGTGTGTGCTTGCAGGCTGGCAGCCAGCTGAAGTCGACGAGTAAAGGCCCCGTCACCCATGTAAAGTCATTGGAAATAGGCGACTTATGCGCCCCGATGGTGTGTAACGTTACACAGCTCCTTTACAGTTACCCTTAAGTGTGCACTTTTCAACATCTAGTTTAACTCATGAACCACTTTGCTGAAATTATTGAAAGGGGGTATAAACAAATCTTAAGAAACAGACAAACAAATGAGCAGATGGGGGTCATTAGCTTAGGTGGCAGCAAGGGGTGAGTCATTCTAGAAATAACAAAGGCATCCTTCAGTGGCCCCCAAAAACACTAATAGGTAAAAGTTGCCCCAAAATGCAAAGTCGCTCAGAAAAGGTACTACTTCTAGAGTCAGAGACAACAGGACAGAATATTCTTAAAAGAAGAACAGTTACTTGAAGGTGGACTGAGGAACATTGGTTTTTACAAACGGAACTGCCCCCTGCCTTTTCAGGACCTGGACTATTACACTGTCTTGCGGCTCCAGTATATCGAGGAAGTAAGCCAGACCACAGGGCGAGGCTTGTCCCTAGGAAAGCAATAAGAAATTGTCAGACTTGTAGCATCACCAAGCATGGATCTTTGGTATCTTCCACAAAAAATTAATATAAGAACATAAGAAATGCCCTACTGGGTCAGACCAAGGCCCATCAAGCCCTGTATCCTGTTTCCAACAGTGGCCAATCCATGGTCACAAGTACCTGGCAGGTTCCCAAAAAGGCACACAGGTTCCACAATGCTCGTCCCAGAGGAAGCAGCGGATTTCCGGAGTCCTCTTTAATAATGGTTTATGGACCTTTCTTCCAGGAACTTGTCCAAACCTTTTTTAAACCCAGCTACACTAACAGCTTTTACTACATCCTCTGGTAACGAATTCCAGAGTTTGATTACGCATTGAATGAAAAAATATTTTCTCTTATTAGTCTTAAATGTGTTACAGGCAAGTCCCTGGCAGGAGAGTCAATCTAGCTACAGAGGAATCTGCCCACTCTTATAGTTCATTTCAATGGCATAGCATTCCCATTTTATAAGTTGCGGATGCAGGGCCGATGCTCCTTTTTGCTGCCCTGTGCAAATGATTACTGTGCTGCTCCCCACCTATCCTTGCCATCACGTTGCCCCCACCCTCACTTATTCCAGTGGAGCCATTCACAAGCCTCCCTTTTGTCCCAACATGTGTTAGTCTGGAGTAACAAAAATGACAGAGGCAGGTGGCACCTTTTACACTAACCAATTTATTGAGGTATGAACATTCAAGGATAAGAGTCCACATCAAAGCAAACTCTTGTCCTCAAAATTTCATGCCTCGATAAATTGGTTAGTCTATAAGGTTTATATATGGGTGAGGTTATAAATGCAGCAAGTAATCAATAACTCTGGGATCTGTCTTAACTTTATTGATAAAATATGTCCCTTCTTATACATCTGGTTGGTACAAAAAAGAAATCATTTAAGCTTTGATGTAATTCTATTCCTTGAGAAAAGCCCCTCGCTTCCTTTCCCTGTGTAATGACCCAGTGCCATTATAGATTAAATTAGTTTTGAAAGTGTCTATGCAAAGTCTGCTTCTGGTCCTCGTGATTTAATTTCTTAAATAAAGTAGTATGACGGCATGTTTGTTCACTTAAATTCACAGAAATAAAGGTGAACAAATGATGTTAGTTGGTGCAATAAAAAGATGACACCTTTTGTGTCTGTTTACCTTTAGCTCTTTCTTCCTAGAGAAATGGAGGACAGGAAGGAGAGGGAGAAGGTGAAATTAGACCTTACCTGCTAATTTTCTTTCCTTGACTCCCTCCAGTCCAATCCAGACTCCTGGGTTATATCCCACTTCCAGCAGACGGAGACTGAGAATTCTAAGCTTCTGTGATGTCATGGTATAAGGGAGCTGATCACCACCCCTTAAGCCAGTATCCTCCTAAGAAAGCAAACTCTAATGAGCTCAGTAAACAGAATTCCCTATGAAGCTAAAGACAACTATATTTATTTATTTATTAGCTTTTATATACCGCACTATTTATATACAGGCCAAACACAGCCCCAAGGAGACCTGGGAAAACAGACTTATCCCCTCGGAGGAGCAAAGGCACATCAGCTTCCGTCCTCATAAAGAGAAATAATGAATGCTGCAGTGTACCCAGTGAAATTAATTCGGGCCTCACTACAGACTGTCAAATGGGCGGGTTCTGGACTGGAGGGACTCAAGGAAAGAAAATTAGCAGATAAAGTCTTATTTCACCTTCCATATCATCCCTCCAGTCCAGTCCAGTCTCCTAGGATGTATCAGAGCAGTACTCAAGAAAGGAGTCCAGCTTGTAACACCCGCCTCCAAACCGCACATCCCCCCGTGCCTGCACAACCAATCAGTAGTGCAGAGACGACCACATAGCTACTCTGCAGATATTCACTGGTGGAACAACATCAAATTCCACAAAGAGGCCGCTTCTTCTCTTCTTCTCTTTTCCTTCCTTCCCTTTTCTCTTCCTCCCCCATTCTCTTCTTTCCCTCTCCCCCTCACTTCTTTCCTTCCCCCTCCCCCTTCCTTCGCCTTCCCCCCTCCTTTTTTCCTTCCTTTTTCTCTCTCTTTTTCTCTCTTCCCCTCTTGTTTTTCCCTTTTGTCCGCCCCTCCCTTTTCCCTCTTTTCTTTTCTCTTTTTCTCCTTTTTTTTGTTCCAGCTTACAATATTGATTTAACTTAATTTAATTGTGTTATGCATTTAAGTTGTTCTTTGTATAACAATTTTATTGTATATTTTTATATAGGCCCCTGATGAAGGCTAGTTAGCCGAAACTTGGCTAGGTTGGGCCCTTTAATAAAATCTGTTTGTTACATTGCTGCCTTCCATTTTTGGTGTTTGCATTAGAATGTGCATGTAAACCCGCCAGCAGTGTTGTGTGATACAACAGGAAGGTAGAGACAATCATTTTATTTATTTTATTTTTATTTAACAAACATTTTTATACCACGCTTTCCATATAATCAAGTGCGGTTTACAAATAACAATATTCTGAAAAGTACACTAAACACTGTCTTATTCAGTTACATGGAACAAAAATAACTATTTACATTGATAAGGTTCAAACATTACAGGGTGGGTGTACCCTATAACTATATACAAGGGTGAGCATAGTTGATCATCTCCTTCAATCAGTGGACAATGAAAGCCTTTGATGCTGTTTCCCCCATACAAGATCCCCCAAAGAGGACCAACATATGATCCAACTTATGGAAGGGCACAGTATGCTTAAGGTACCGACAGAGCACCCACTGCACATCCAGCAAGTGCAGGTGATGATCCGCATCCTCCGAAAAAAACAAGAGCACCACTACCCGATTCAAGTGAAAGGTTCAAACCACTTTCAGCAAGAAGGACAATACCAGGCATAGTACCACCTTCTCCTTGGAAAGCACCAGAAAAGGCTCCCTGCATGACAATGGATAATGCCTGCAACTCCAAAATCTGCCTCGGGAACAGATGGCCAGCAAAAAAACAACTTTGAGGGTGACATCTCTCAGAGTCGCCACTCCCAAAGGCTCAAAAGGAGACTACATTAACAATGACTGTACCAAATTAAGGTCCCAAGGTGGGACCAGGGCATGCACAAGCAGCCAAAGCTGTTTTACTGACCTCAGGAATTGCGCTACATCCAGTGCACCGCCAAAGAGACACCCTGCATGTGTCCATGATAGCAAGTCAGCGCAACCACCTGGACATGCAAAGAATTCACAGCCAATCCTTTCTCTACTCTGACCTGCAAAAAGGCTAGAACATCCAGACTCGTGGCCAAAAGCACCCACTGTTCCTGATCCGCACAGCAGTCCTCAAAGATATGCCACACTTGAATATAAAACAAAGAGGTAGAACGCTTCCTAGCCTTTGGCAAGGTGGCAATAACCTGCAATGAATAGCCTCTCTTTCTCAACCAAGCCCTCTTAAGAGCCAGGCCGTAAGCAAGAATCAATCCACTTGAGGCATGAGGATCGGGCCTTGTGACAGGAGAGTGACTTGCGTTGGTAGATACCATGGAACCCCCACAGACAACCGAATCAGATCCTCATACCACAGCCTTCAAGACTAGTCCAGCACCACAAGAACTACCAGTCCTCAGTGTGCTTCGATTCTCTGAAGTAGACGCCCTATCAGAGGTCACAGAGGAAAAACAGAGCAGACCATCTGATGGCCAAGGTTGTGCTAAGGCATCAAGCCCCTTGGATATCCTCTCTCAGCATCGACTAGCAGCAAAATCCATGAGATCCATCACCAGCGTCCCCCACCAACGAGTTATCTTGAGGAACACTGACTCTTCCAGAGATCATTCCCCCAGATCCAACCATTGTTGGCTGAGGAAGTTGGCCTGCACGTTTTCTTTGCCCGCTATGTGAGCTGTGGACAATGTCAGGAGACTCAGCTCTGTCCAGTGAAGAAGCGGCATTATCTCCTCCACCAGGACTGCACCCCCATTCCTCCCTGGCGATTGATGGTAGCATTGTTTGAGAAGATGCGCACCACCTCCTGCTGCGGCAGTGAAAGGAAGGCTTGGAGCATTAGAAACACTGCCCGCATCTCCAGGCAATTGATGAACCACTGACTCTGCTCCAATGACCAAAGTCCTTGCTCCACCTGCGACCGACAATGGGCTCATCAACCGGACAGACTGGCATCTGTCATCACCACTGTCCAGTCCTGTAGTTCCAGCAGCACGTCCTCTAACAGTTTGTCAGAATCTAGCCACCAGTCCAAGCTGAGCCTCACCTCTGGTGGGCACACAAGCTTCCTCGAGAGAGGGTGAACTTGTGGCAACTACCGAGGCAGCAGCAACCTCTGCAGAGGATGCATGTGCATCTGAGTCAAAGAACAAGATCCAGCCTTGCCACCATACAGCCCAATATCAGGAGGTACAACCAAGCTGATGGCACATGCTGAAATCTGCTTCTGTACTTTCTGCACCCGATTCTGCAGCAGAAACACCTAACTGGACCGCGTGTCAAAACATGCTCCCAGATAGTTGAGGTCCTGCGTTGGCACCAGACTTCATGAGACTTTGCAAGGCAACAACAGAAAGGCGTCGGCAAGGGGTCTCACAAATTCCAGAGCATAGCCTTCGCAGATGACCCAGCACCCACTGATCGGAGGTGATATGGACCCAGGCAGAGTAAAACTGATGGAGCCGCCTGCCAATTGGGGAATCCCACCTGAGTCTCTCTCATCTCATTGGGATTTCTTAGAACAAACACTAGCTACCAAAAAATAGCCTCTTCCAGTTCCTCTTCCACCATGAAAGGGCTGACCACTGGAGGGATAGCACCCTCGCTGATAGGGAGAAAACAAAACCACTTGGAACTGATGAAAATCTCTTGATTGGCCCCTCATCAAGAGGGCCGCTTTAGAGCTCTTAGGCTTATTCTCTGGGAGCTTGGCAGGCTTGGCCTCCCCCAAGTCCTTTTCTAACGCCTCCCCAAAGAGCTTACCCATAAAGTGCAGCCTGCTAAGATGGAACTTCAATGAAATGTCAACGGACCAGTTGTGCAACCAAAGAAGATGGTGAGCCACAACAACGGAAGCCATACTCTTAGCGGAAGCTCTAAGATCATAGAAAGCATCAGCCAAATACACAGACCAGGACTCAAACTTGGCTGCCTTCAATAGAGGTTGCTGACCTTCTACACCTATTTCTAGTAGCCCTTGCAACCAACGCAAACAGGTCCTGGCCACATAAGTGCCACACATGGAGGCCTGGAGGGCTAAAGCATTCACCTCAAAGGCCTGCTTCAGTAATGTCTCTAATTTTTTGACTTGTACATCTTTGAGCACTACACCACCCGCCACAGGGATGGTGGTCTTCTTATTGACCGCCGAGACCAGAGCATTTACTTTAGTGATGAGGTATGGTAGTGAGAAGAGGAAGGGCAAAAGTGGTATTGTCAGACTCAAGGGTGAAGGGGAAGAATATGTAGAAGCTGATGAGGATAAAGCAGAATTGCTTAACAAATATTTTTGTTCTGTGTTCACAGATGAAGAACCAGGAGCAGGACCTCAGAAAACACCCACAAATAGGAACAGAAGCGAGGGACATCTTGAACAATTTTCAGAAGACTGTGTTCATGTGAAACTAGCTCAACTTAAAGTAGACAAAGCGATGGAACTGGATGGGATTCACCCTAGAATATTGAGGAAACTTGGGGACGTTCTAGCAGCTCCACTGACTGACCTTTTCAATGCATCATTGGAGTCGGGAGTGGTGCCAAAGTACTGGAGAGAGGCTCATGTGATGCCTTTACACAAAAGCGGAAATAAGGATGTGGTTGAAAACTACAGGCCGGTTAGTTTAACTTTGGTGGTGAGTAAATTATTGGAAACGCTACTGAAAGAGAAAATAGTGAGGTTTCTGGAGTCTAGCGGATTGCAGGATCCGAGGCAGCATGGATTCACCAGAGGCAGGTCTTGTCAGACAAATCTGATTGCTTTCTTTGACTGGGTGACCATGGTGTTGGACCGAGGGAGAGCCCTAGATGTGGTGTATTTAGATTTCAGTAAAGCCTTTGACACTGTTCCTCACAGGCGACTTATAAACAAACTGAGCACCCTAGGGATGGACCCTAAAGTTACTGCTTGGGTTAAAAATTGGTTGGGTGGGAGGCGACAAAGAGTACAGGTAAATGGGGCTCACTCTGAGGAGAAGGATGTTACCAGTGGTGTGCCCCAGGGATCTGTCCTTGGTCCGATTCTTTTTAACATCTTTGTTAGTGATATAGCGGAAGGGCTGTCAGGTAAGGTTTGCCTTTTTTGCGGATGATACCAAAATCTGCAATAGAGTAGACACCCAGGAAGGTGTAGATAACATGAGGAGGGATCTAGCTAAGCTTGAAGAATGGTCTACAATTTGGCAGCTGGGATTTAATGTTAAAAAATGTAAGGTCATGCATTTGGGCTGCAGCAATCCAAGGGAGCAATATAGTATAGGGAGTGAAGTACTTTTGTCCACTAAAAAAGAGCGGGACCTAGGCGTGATTGTGTCTGATGATCTTAAAGTAGCTAAACAGGTAGAAAAGGCGACGGCAAAAGCTAGAAGGATGCTTGGGTGCATACGGAGAGGAATGGCTAGCAGAAAAAAGGAGGTGATAGTGCCTCTGCATAAGTCTTTGGTGCGACCTCATTTGGAGTATAGTGTGCAATTCTGGAGACCGCACCTTCAAAAGGATTTGAACAGAATGGAGTCGGTGCAGAGGGTGGCTACTAAAATGGTTAGTGGTCTTCATTATAAAGCATATGAGGACAGACTTAAGGATCTTAATATGTACACCTTAGAGGAAAGGCGGGATAGAGGTGATATGATTGAGATGTTTAAATACCTCCATGGCATAAATGTTCAGGGAAAGAGCCTCTTTCAATTGAAAGCAAGTTCTGCTACGAGAGGACATGGGATGAGGGTGATGGGGGATAGATTCAGGAGTGATATGCGGAAATATTTCTTTACGGAAAGAGTGGTGGATCCGTGGAATAGTCTCCCAGTGGAGGTGGTAGAGATGAGGACAGTGACTGAATTCAAAAAAGCATGGGACAAACACAGAGGATCTCTAAAGGAAAAAAGGGGACTGTTGTAGTTGTTGATATGGAAGGACAGACTAGATAGGCCATGTGGTCTTTTTCTGTCATCATATTTCTATGTTTCTAGGTACTTTCAGGAACTCCTTTTCCACGACTGGGATGGGATCAAGCGAGCCATAGCCCACCCGCCCCGCAATCCCACTTCAGGCATCTCCCATTACATTTCCATCATCTGCTTGAGAGCCCTGTGGACTGAGAAAGCTGTTTCTGATCTTCTGATGCCCTGCAGCAAAGGATCATCCAGCAGAATCTCCTGCTCCTGAGAGCCCTGCAGGATATTAAGTGTCACCAGGAAAAGCACAATTAACACCAAAACGTCCTCTCATCAGAATACCCTGACAATACTGGGATCCTCCCCTGGAGGTATCATCCCCACTTCCAGCTCCACTTTGAACTCATCCATACTAAGGCCTGATGGCCCATCCAGAGGATCCTCGGAGGCCACCAACCCCACAGAGGCTTGATCCTCTGCAACGCCTCCTGCGAATGAGTTCGCTCTACTCCCAAAGGCTCAAACAACAGTTGAGGTTTCTTCTGTCAATTGAGGGGGTGCTTATTTGACCCTCCCATGCTCTTCCAGGCCTTGCTTCATATAGTAGGCCTGATGTAGAAGGAGCACAGATTCAGGAGAGAAGGAAAGGGCTTCCAGACTAAGTGCTGCCCAAAATGCTGTCCCTAATACCTGCGGGCAGGAGCAACAACTGAATCCTGGCTCCCTGTAGCAGTCTGAAATGGTGGGACTGGGGAGTCTAAAATGGCTGCGGTTCCTGCCAAAACCGTAGGAACTGTGGTTTGAGAGGCCGATTCCAAAATTTGCTCAAAATCAACTACCAGCAACTCCAGAGGTTCTCCCGATGAAATTCGTGCCCCTTCCCCCCCCTCCCCCTCCAAAGCCCATCTCCCACAGTGCGATCCTCCACATTGCACCTGCGGCAGAAACCTGAAAGCGTGCGTCAGCCCCATTTCAGGCCGCAGTCTGCACACACAGCCTTCTCTGATGCAAGTATGCCAACGCCAATAAATGGAGCAGCACCCAATGCCGCAACAAAAACAAACTCAGAAAGGCCGCGGACAGAGCGGGAAGCCTATGACTGCCAAACTCACCTCCCCTTCGCAAGCAGCACACTTACACAAGAGTCTGATCCCCTCAGCTGCAGCTGATTACGATGGCTCCTGCCCTGCCTGCACCAGCCCCATGTCACTGAACACTCCGGGCACAGCTATTAAAGAGGCAGGAGCACTCTAATCAGAAACGGGCAAAATATACACCAAGGTAGATCCTAGAACAGAAAGGGGACCCGACCCAAAGGTATTGCCTTCCTCTACTCTCCCCATCAGAGAACTCAACTGACTGAACGGCTTTGGTTCCCTGAGGGTTAGTTCTCCTCATCAACAAACTACCTTTTCAATTAGATCTCCCCTTGCTATTATTAATATTTTAATCTCCTTTTTTTTCAACCCTTTTGCCACCTTCAATGCAGCCCAGACTGCACCGAGCTCATCCCATCTGTTGGAGACTGAGAATACTGGCTTAAGGGGTGATCAGCTCCCTTATACTGTGACATCACAGAAGCTTAGAATTCTCTGTCTCCATCTGCTGGAAGTGGGATATAACCCAGGAGCCTGGACTGGACTGGAAGGACAATATGGAAGAGTGAGCATTCCACCTTCTGAATTCAAGAAAATTCCACTCAATAATAAAAATGAAGCTCTCTCTGTAAAGTAATTATGGGTGCAATCACCGAGGAAAAAAAGATCTCAGCGAGTGCGCAAAATACACCATTTGCAGTTCCCTACGTACTGCTTTCAAACCGGGTACTCCACAACTGAGGTACATTTAAGATACTCTTTCTCTGAAATCCCATCGTGTCCATAACACCTGCTTCACCTCCCTCCCTAAAATCTGAAAGACAGGAGCTAACAGAGCTCATTTTACCTTTAACTTGTGAAGTAAACATGGGGGTCTGTTTACTAAACATTCCTAATGTGCGGGGCCGCGGTAGTGTGCCTGTGCCATATAAGGAGTGGGCGGTTCAGGCAGAGAAAAGAAAAAAAACGGGAGTAAGCGATCGCACATTTGCGCGGGGCGCTATTGTGCGCCGCGCTATTGTGCGCCGTGCATAATAGTGCGTGGGAAGGCTAAGTGGCGCCCTGATGTGCACACACAAAGGAGCAGAGCCATAGTACAATGGTTAAGACACTGACTGTGGGTGCAGCTGCCATGGGTTCAATTCCCCATTGTGCACAACAAAAAGGGCTGGCTGAGGCATTAACTGTAATGGGTAAAAGTGCTTTAGGAGGCATATTAATTTTGGGCGGCATAAGGCGGTGCACTGTTAATTTTGGGCGGCATAAGGCGGTGCGCAGATGCCCAAGCATAGGAACAGAGCCACAGCACAATGGTTAAGACACTGACCAATGGTGCAGAGATCAGGGGTTCAATCCCCCACAGTGCCCAATGAAGAAGGCTCACTGAGGCAGTGTGTATTATGGGGATGAGTGCTGTAGGGGGCAATCTATTTTTATTTCAGTTATCACTACTAGCAAACGCACTCACAAAGCGTGTTAACATAAGGCGGCCCATAAGGCACATGTTAAAGTTCACTGTCCGCCAAGGCACCCTTGAATGTCCCCTATAGGGCACCATATATGTTGCGTCACAGGATAATGTATAGTGCACCTTATATGGACGGCAACCATAAGGTGCCCTATAGGGTGCCCTATAAAGCACCCTCAGAGGCACCTTATGGGTACAGTACACTGAGGGTGTGTTTGATGGCAGCAACATATGTACATTAAATCTAAAAAAAGCTTTGGACAACCCTATCAAATAACCCCACTGTGGGCTCGAACCCATTACCGCTGGCTCCACAGGCAGTGAAGTAACCATTGGGCTACAGCTATATAGCTGCCAGCAAGCCCCTGGCTGGCTGCAGAGAGCCTGCATGTCACCACACAGACAGTCTGCTATGGGAACCAGGATAGGGTTAGGCCACCCATACCCATGATGCACTGCACATGCAAATCAGCTGTCCACAGATGAACACAAGATGGGGAATGCACCCCAACAGCTCCCCGGCCTGGTAGGGGGACGTGTCCGTGTGCACCCACACAGCACCTTGGCCTGGTAGGAGGTACTGACCGGGTGTTTAATTTGCACAGAGTAGCTACACACAGTCACACTGTGCGGGAACTGTGCTCACCCTGAGTGTGCGATGAGGCGCCCTGGACCAGGTCCACAGCACCCTCCATGGCTGAGAGAGGCCATGGCAGAGCTCCAAAACAGTCATAATCTGTGAGATAGGTAGTTTCTGCAGGAACACCTTGGATATCTCTGTCTGTCTCAGTCAGGGGGAACCCCACGGACCCCCTAGGTGGGCTATGTACCACCAACCCAACCCCCCCCCAGCTGAGGGTGGCAAACAGGCAGGGTCTCCTATCAACAGATTCCCCATTATACACCCCCTCCCCTGCAATGATGGCAGTAGAGTGGACCATCAACCCCAGTCCTGTTGGGGAACAGACACCCTACAGGGCAGTCCAAGCAGCCCCACACACACCCAGACCACAATATCAGACAGACAGTAGGCCTGGATATGCTAAGATGCACCCCACCACTATCTGATATGCCACTGCACCCTGCAAGGCACTCCAGCAGGGCACATACCAGCTGTGAACAGTCTGCTGGTTAGTCCCACTGGAAATGCATGCACCCACAACTGGGATGGCAGCACACACAAGCAGATACATCAGTGACTAGGCCCCAACAGGTGACCCATATATATCACATGAGGGAAGTGCTATGAAGCACTATGGGGGTGCCTAGCCATGCTGCCATCACTGCACAGTCAGGGTGGAGTGAAAGCCCAGCAGCACATACAGAGGTCACCCTGTCTGTGGAGGTGGTGGACGGCCACTACAATGTCCCTGCCAGTGCCCTATGCCCTGTGCAGATGCATCCTGGCCAGCCCACCCTGTCTGAGCTATACCCATGGTACCTTGCTGCTCATTATGCACATCATCAGGCCAAAACTGTGGACAGTGTTTGCAGCCAACACACACTGTATAGACAGACACACACTCCCACACGTATGCCAGCATTGTGCTACTATAGAGGGGTTCAGAATCCTTGCCCACCACACCAGTCCTGGGCACAGTACAGGCATGGGTATGGTATGCAATACCGTTGGGGGTCCCTCCCTAGGGTGGTAAACACTGTCAGGGGCCAGACCTGACGCACACACCGCAAACATCAGATAGATTATTATGATGGAGCTCATAGAGCAGACTGTGCGTAACGTAGGGATATCTATCTGCCAGTACTCATAGCAAACGTTTGAGAGCTGTGTACCATATACCCTGGTGTAGGGTGACATTGCTAAGGTATGCAAGTGCTGGTATTGGGAGATGCACGCAGGGCCCAATGTCCTGCCTCACCAGGAGGCATTGGCCAATGGGGCCTGTGGGTGTGGGTGTGGGTGTGTCTGTCCCTGTTGGCTGCTGCTGTACGGCAGAGGTTCCCAAATCCAGTCCAGGTTTGCAATACACTGGTTGGGGTTTCCTGCTGTCCCTCATGAATATGCATGAGCTACATCTACATGCCATGGGGGTGGTGCATAGATATACAGCACGGTTATTTGTATGAGTGGCAGCATGGAACCTGAATGGTGTGTGGTCCTCCAGGACTGCATTTGTGAGACTCTGCTCTAGGTAATGCCCCTGGTCATGGTGTCTGTGCTTGGTGGTGTAAAAGATAGGCGTATGACCAATGCGTATATCCCCAGCAATAAAGGATTGCCCTTACTAACATGGTTTAGTTGTGGGGAAAATATGTGGACAGGAATGGCAGTAGCCCCAGCTGGGCTTTGAACCTGTGACCTTTTGCTCCTGCACACACTGTCTGTGTGCACTGCACCACTGTGTTGCCACAGATGTGCTGAATTCCCTGGGAAGTCCATGACTGTACATCCGACAGGGCCTATGTTGCAGTGGACGTGCCAGCCTGCACATGGCTCGGCCACTGTCTTCTGTGGCTAGCAGCCACTGCCCCCTCCACCACCTGTACCCTACCGCCAACATGCTGGCATGTCCGTATCTTGGAAAAGCATATGACCTGATTGAGTTGTGGCACTCCAGGACTGCATTTGGGGGACTCGGCTGTCGGTAATGCCCATTGTTATGGTGTGTGTGCGGTGTTGGGTACAAAATGGGTGTGTGAACCATGCTTATGTTCTCTGCAATAAAGGAGTGTCTTTACTATCTCTGTTTAGTGGTGGGTAAAATATGGGGACTGGGTTGGCAGGAGCCCCAGCTTGGATTTGAGCCTGTGACCCTCTGGTCCTAGAGGTACTGCCTCTGTCTGCTGCACCACACTGTGGCCACAGTGATAGTGCAGTCCCTGGGGGTGGGAAACCTGACCAAAGGAGTCAAAAACCCTGCTCTGCACATTTGTACTGTGGGCTCAGTCACCTTGTCTGGTGACAAAAGTGAAAATAAACCCCTCAACCGACCACGACGAACTGGAGATAAATATAACCAAGCTGGGCAACAGTGATATTAATGGGCAACCATAGCAAACACTCCCAGGAAGGCTCAGAAAAAAGGAAATGGTTTTTGGAAGGGTCTCCGCTCCGTAGCCCCTTCCATACTTCATTTCATTTTTTTGGAGCTTTCCTGGGTGTGTTTCTTATGTTTGCCCATTAATATCAGGGTTCCCCAGCTGACTTCCTATTTTTAATATGTTTGTTTGGGTCTTTTTCTATCTTTATTTGCACTTTTGTTCTGTGCAAATGTATCACACTGCTCACGTTTTTCAGGTTTCCCCGGTTTCCCTGTACATTGCTGACGGAAATAGTTTCTCTTCCCTTTAAATGCCCTCTACCGTGAGTGTTTCACTCGTGCTATTTTTAACCTGCAAATTCGTCCCCGATACTGTGCGGGGAGCCTCTCCCCTCCCCTTCCCCGCCCATTGACCCCGTCTCTCCGCCCCTCGGGAGCCTTCCTCCGCCCTCAGAATGCCTTTCCACGCCTCTATCGGACATTTGCGGGCCGGGTACTTGTGCGGGGCCCACGCGCACTTGTGCGGGGCGTTTAAGAGCGTTTGAGTGCCGTGTTTCCGTGCGCTATTGTGCGGCACGCAATTGTACGGCTTTTAGTAAACATGCCCCATACTGTCTACAGACATTTCACCACCTATGGGGAATAATGACATAGAAATTAAAAGTTGCAGGTCCTCTTAAGGCAATGGCTCTGAGGGAAGTTTCTGAAGGCGTAACACTAATAGTAATAGGCATTAAATAATAAAGAACAGGATGGATGACCTCAGTTGCTCACATAGCCAAGTCCAGCGCTGTCCTTGGCCCATGAAAATTGCAGTGGGGCTTGCTGTCTTGCTCCCCGATGCCTCTCATACAGCAACAGAGCTGGGCTTCACGGTGCTATGGCTCCACCCTCACCTTACCTGGCTTTGCCTCCCCTTTTCTTTAATGATGCCTACCTTGTTACTGCTACGAATCTGAAAAAGTAGAAAGCAGCACGGGGCTCTGGAGCCCATGGACATATTGAATGTCTGAGACATCCCAGGCTTCTCTGATGCAACTTACTGTTACTGGGGGGCAGGGATACATCAAACATGTTGCATGCACCTGGATTCCAAAACCCCAAAGCTGCTTTTTGTTCTGCCTCTCCGCTGTCCCTTGCTTGCTGCCATTCATCTTACAGCTGGGTCTGGCTGGCTCACTATGCTGACCCTGCTGCCCTCCCACGACTGCTGCCCTGTGCAAATGCACAGTTTGCATAGTGGGTTGCACCGTCCCTGTGTGGATGAACAAATATGAAATATGTATCCAGCAGGTAGTCAGTACATTTTCTTTTGCAGCAAAAATATCATCAGCCCTCTGGCATTTTACAGAACATACAGTAGTTCAGAGTGAAATCTAATATTAGGAGTCACGCAATTTCGTCTAAAGGAGAAACAACCTACTGAATGTAAAGAAAAAACTGATACAACAAATATCTTACATTCTATAGTACCATGAGGGCTTTCATCAAAGATTTTACACCTGTTCTAAAAGAGACGGTACGGACGTGCTTTGCCATTGAAAACTGCACATGGAAAAGCATCTGCACAGATTTGCCCCGCTTCTTTATGGCAAACAAAAATGCATAATTTAGAAAATGAAAACCTACATGCATTACTGTTCCTCCCAACCCCGGAGACAAAATTGTGCACACCATAGGCAAATTTCCGAAACCTCCGTTACCTGGATAAGAAGCCACAGGCACAGGTAAACCATTTTTGAAAATTGACTATGCACGAAGAATGCAAAGGAAACCAATACCTTGTAAGCGATCTGCTCCTTCAGGCTGACTGGGACGCCGTACAGCAGACCCTTTTCTTCCTGATCTTTCACCTCTTGAAGATGGCTTTCGCAGTCTTGGAGAAAAGCAGTCACACAGTTCACCTTTTCATTTACTTCCAACGTCTAAGATGCACAGAAAAAGCCATAAATCCTTAAGCAAAGGCTCTGTGGACGGTACATTACAGACAAAGCCAACAGTGTCCTCACATGGTTGCTTTAGCCGATAGGCCTACGTAAACCTGGAAGCACTATTTGACTAAAGTACTAAGGGGCCGTTATTCAGAATCTTTGGCTAAGGTGCTCACTGCAATATTCAGTAGCACTATCTGGATAGATGCTGCTGAATACCGCCAAAGACCTCCTTGGCTAGTGCAGGTGCAGTCCAGGGATGCAGGGGGGCTGTCAGCAGTATCCACATAAGTGCCGACTCTTATCTGCTTAGCATATTTTCAGTCGGCACCTATCCAGGCAATTTAGGCCACATGAAAATCTGGCCTAAGCTGCAATCCAGATAAACGCCTGCAGAAAATCTCACTTATCTGGATAAGTGTCGTCACTTTATTCATTTATGCTTATATTACGCTCTTCACCGGGTCAAAGCGGTTCACAAAAAGCAACAGGAGATACATTGAAATATAGTACAACTTTATTTACAGTGGGGTGGGGGGGGTTATACCTTCACCAGGGAGCAGGGGCGGCCCAAGGGGGGTGTGGGGCCATGTGCGGAGACTCGGTGCGGGCCTCATTTGCATAAGGGACCTCATTTGCATAAATATTTGCATAATGTTACCATACACTAACTTTTAGTAAACATGCCTCTTAATGAGTGTATGGATAAAGAAAGACTAAAAGATTTCTACATTACTATAATCCAGTGACAACTGCCAGGTACATTAGGAACTACTACAAACACTGCCCATTTAGAACCCATAGCAAACCCGCCGTATCATAACAGCACTACCAGGACTCACAAAGCACAAGACCCTACCTATCAAAAGGCAACACTACAAATATTAAACCAATACATTTCAGAGAACAACAATACAAGACCTACTGGGGAAAGAGAACAAGTGGCAATGTCAAATAGGAATTACATAAACAGAATACCTCAGCTCAGTTACACGTGCAGAACATAGACTGTCACCAAACAAGAAATCACAATGTAGAAACAGGAAGACAATAATTAAACTGGGAACCCCAAAAGCCCAACAACACTGTAGAAATAAAACTATAAATTAATTTCCTCTTGTACTAAACAAAGTGCAGATGTTAATTTATTTATTTAGCTGTATTTATATCCCGCTTTTCACCGGGTCAAAGCGGTCAATTGGGAGATACATTTAACACGAGGGGATATGACACACATACGCTAATACTTACAGGGAACATGGGCAATGGAGGGTTAAGTGGCTTGCCCAAGACCACAAGGAGCACCTATAGGACTAGAAATCCCAGTCCCTCCGGCCTGAGATTGCTGTCCCCAGGTGGGACTTGAACCCCTGGCCCTCCGGCCTGAAGTACCTTGTCCTAACCACTAGACCACAATGATGCACATTTCCCAGAGCTGGCATATTTCAGTTAATAAATTCAATAAAGAGATATTTTTCTACCTTTTGTGCATTTTTTCAGTTGCAATTGCTCCAGCCACTTTCTTCTGGTTTCTTCGTGTCTTCTGCTAACTCTCCATCGTCTGCTGTCCATTTGTCCTTTCTTCACTCTTCTAGGTTTTTTCCATTCTCTCTCTACATCTGCTTTAACATACTAATCTTTCTCCTTTTGCTCTTTCCTCATTCCTATTTCATCCACTCAAATTTTACTCCGCCATCCTCAATCCCCACTTACTCTCCCAATATCCGGCCAATTGTAGATTTGTCTTCCCTCCCACACAAAATATTTTTTCCCTCTCCATTTCACTCTGCCAGCTCTATCCCATTCTAATCCTCCCCCAACCTCAGCTCCCTTCTAGTTCCAACCCCACCCAGCATCTGCTCCCTTCTAGTCCCCGCATCAGCCCATTTCCAGTCCTAGCTCCCCCATCCAAGTCCCTCCATCAGCTCATTTCCAATCCCAACCCCCCATCAGCCCATTTCTAGACCTTTCCTAGCCCCACCATCAGCCCATGTCAAATCCTAGCTCCCCTCCACTCAGCCCATTTCCAATCCAAGCCCCCCATGAGCCTACTTCCAGTTCTAGCCCCTCCATGAGTCCATTTCAAACCAAGCACCCCCAACAGCCCATTTCCAGTCCTATCCTAGCCCTCCATCAGCCCATTTCCTGTCCTAGCCCCCCCTCACTCAGCCCATTTCCAGTCCTAGCTCCCTCCCCTCACAGCCCATTTCCATTCCAAGCCCACCTACCCATCAGCTATTTGCAGTTCAAGCCCTCCTTCCACTCAGCCCATTTCCAGTCCTAGCCACCTCCCCAGCCCATTACCAGTCCTAGCCCCCCCATAGCCCATTACCAGTCCTAAGCCCCCCATAACCCATTACCAGTCCTAAGCCCATCAGCCCACTTCCAGTCCTAAGCCCCCCCATCACCCCATTTTCAGTCTTAGCTCCCCCATAGCCCATTACCAGTCCTAACCCCCATCAGCCCATTTCAAGTCCTAGCTCCCCCATCCGAGTCCCTCCATCAGCTCATTTCCAATCCCAGCCCCCCATCAGCCCATTTCTAGTCCTTTCCTAGCCCCACCATCATCAGCCCATGTTAAATCCTAGCTCCCCTCCACTCAGCCCATTTCCAATCCAAGCCCCCCATGAGCCTACTTCCAGTTCTAGCCCCTCCATGAGTCCATTTCAATCCAAGCCCCCTAACAGCATATTTCCAGTCCTATCCTAGCCCTCCATCAGCCCATTTCCTGTCCTAGCCCCCCCTCACTCAGCCCATTTCCAGTCCTAGCTCCCTCCCCTCACAGCCCATTTCCATTCCAAGCCCCCCTCCCCATCAGCTATTTGTAGTTCAAGCCTTCCTTCCACTCAGCCCATTTCCATTCCAAGCCCCCGTCCCCATCGGCTATTTGCAGTTCAAGCCCTCCTTCCACTCAGCCCATTTCCAGTCCTAGCCACCCCCCCCCCCCAGCCCATTACCAGTCCTAGCCCCCCCATAGCCCATTACCAGTTCTAAGCCCCCCATAACCCATTACCAGTCCAAAGCACATCAGCCCACTCCCAGTCCTAAGCCACCCATCACCTCATTTTCAGTTTTAGCCCCCCCATAGCCCATTACCAGTCCTAACCCCCATCAGCCCATTTCAAGTCCTTACTCCCCCATCCGAGTCCCTCCATCAGCTCATTTCCAATTCCAGCCCCCCATCAGCCCATTTCTACTCCTTTCCTAGCCCCACCATCATCAGCCCATGTCAATCCTAGCTCCCCTCCACTCAGCCCATTTCCAATCCAAGCCCTCCATGAGCCTACTTCCAGTTCTAGCCCCTCCATGAGTCCATTTCAATCCAAGCCCCCCCAACAGCCCATTTCCAGTCCAATCCTAGCCCTCCATCAGCCCATTTCCTGTCCTAGCCCCCCCTCACTCAGCCCATTTCCAGTCCTAGCTCCCTCCCCTTACAGCCCATTTCCATTCCAAGCCCCTTCCCCATCAGCTATTTGCAGTTCAAGCCCTCCGTCCACTCAGCCCATTACCAGTCCTAAGCCCCCCATGGCCCATTACCAGTCCTAAGCCCCCCATCAGCCCACTTCCAGTCCTAAGCCCCCCATCAGCCCACTTCCAGTCCTAAGCCCCCCCCCCCATAGCCCATTACCAGTCCTAACCCCCATCAGCCCATTTCCAGTATTAGCCTCCCTACAGCCCATTCCAGTCCTAACCCCCCATTAGCCCATTTCCAGTCCTAGCCCCCCATAGCCCATTTCCAGTCCTAGCCTCCCCATAGCCCATTACTAGTCCCAACCCCCCATCAGCCATCCAGTCTTAGCACCCCCATAGCCCATTACCAGTCCTAACCCCCCCCATCAGCACATTTCCAGTCCTAGCCCCCCCATAGCCCATTACCAGTCCTACCCCCCCCATCAGCCCATTTCCAGTCTTAGCCCCCCCATAGCCCATTACATCCTAATCCCCCATCAGCCCATTTCCAGTCCTAACCCCCCCATCAGCCCACTTCCAGTCTTAGCCCCCCCGATAGCCCATTAGTAATCCTAACCCCCCCATAGCCCATTACCAGTCCTAACCCCCCTCCCCCCATCAACCCACTTCCAGTCTTAGCCCCCCCTATAGCCCATTAGCAGTCCTAACCCCCCCAAAGCCCATTACCAGTCCTAACCCCCCTCCCCCCATCAGCCTTGATAGATTTAAAAAAACCAAACCGGCTGCTGCTGCCGCTGCCGCCGTGGCAGCGGCAGAATCAAATGTCCCGATGCGGGGCCCCGCCTGCCCGGCAGAGCCTCCCTTCACCATCAGCTCCCAATGCGCGGGCTTTCAGAGCCACGAGAGTTTCCCTTTCTTCTCGCGGCTCTGTTAATCTCGCCGGGGCTGATGGGATTTCCCATCAGCCCCAGCGGGATTAACAGAGCCGCGAGAGGTCAGAGACGCTCTCGCAGCTCTGAAAGCCTGCGCATTCTGAGGGACTCGGGAGCTGATGGTGAAGGGAGGCTCTGCCAGGCAGGCGGGGCCCCGCGGCGGAACATTTGATTCTGCCGCTGCCACGGTGGCAGCGGCAGCAGCAGCCGGTTTGGGTTTTTTTCTACTTGTGCTAATGAAGAATGTTTTTTGCGCGGGGCCCCCTGAAAAGCAGGGCCCTGTGCAAAAAACATTCTTGCTCAATGGACGGGCCGGCCCTGCCAGGGAGGGGGTTTTGTCTATTTACATTCCTGATTTGATATGTATCAGGTTTTCCTAACATATCTACAAGTCTCCTTTGCTTCTCTGTCCATATTTCTCTGGTGGGCATGTGTTCACTGTATGGTACTCTGATCTGCCCCGAAATGTTCTCTGAATAAGTAGCTCTTTAATTGTTTTCTAAACGAGGAAAGGTCCTTGTTGTTTCGGATTTTGTTTGGGAGGGAGCGTAGAGCTCAAACGCCCGGGTACAGGTCTGGAGGTTGTAGCGGTCTGACGTGTTGGTCGTCCAGAGTTCAGTTGCAGTAGTAGTGAGTGGAGGGGTGATGTTTGCTGCTGGTGTAATGCTTTAGGAATGAGTATTAAGGTTTTGTACTTGATCCGGGCTTCCATCCAGTGAGAGGATGTGGAGATGAATCAGGACCAAGGTGACTTATCTGACTAGCACTGCTCAGTCCCAAGATTCAACAGATACTGCCACTGAATATCCCACTAATAATATATTGGCCTTTTGAATATCAGCCCTAAACACGTGGAGGCACAATCCAACATGTATGTCCAGGCCCCTGTACGCCCAATCGGAATCGGGACGCACAGAGGTAGACCTAATTCTGATCCTCTATGGGCTAGACGTGCCCCGTCAGAATCGGGTCTAGGGTCTATGTGTGCAGGCCGGGATATGATTCCAATTGGCCTGCACATACAGAACCATGCCTGGCTATCCCAGTCGGGCTCTTGAACGGAGCGGCAGTGTCATGGCGTCCCGTTGCCATAGCACTGCGGCTCCATTCAGGAGGCACGATCTCCAGCTGCTGACCATTCTTTCCTTTCCACGCAGCCTGACCCCCGATCTGGCCTTCCATGGCCAGGGCCGGCCTACAGGGAACTCTCTTCACTCCCTCACCTTACTTGCGCTGCCCAGGCCTGCCGTCCCCCCGACATCCAGGGGAACTTATTCCACCTCCGAGGTGAAATAAGTCCCTTATCCATTCTGCCGACTCGGATGTACAAGGCCGACTTCAGAATCAGCCCTGTATGTCTGGGGTCATTGACCTCGCACTGCCTGCCCTAATTCTGCCTCCACAATGCCCCCTCCTGCCCCATCTAAGCCTCCCTGTACAAACTCTTTGTTCGTATGGGAGGCTTTTGACAGGGCCGGCAGGGAGCAAACAGAACCCATAAGTAATAAAGTCCGATATGTCATAATGAGGGAAGGGCTCATCTAACAAAAACACTCCAAAAGTGGAACCTACTACCAAAAAACAGGACCAAGATAATAAATTTCACAATATAAGCATCACAATAAAAATTATACCCTGGGTAGGCATTTATTTCAACCATAAGGACTTCAGATGAGGGAGTCTGGCCCCTGCCATTTCAATCGGTGTACTAGGTAGACACGGGCTATTCAATCCCCCAATTACTATCTTTCAAATTCACGTGTCTGACATGTGTGAAGTTAAGTGTGTGTGCATAAGTAACCTCACCCAAACTGTGTGGAGGCATTCCCAGGGATGCGGTTGCAGAGGGCTTTGTATTTTCAAAATACGTGCAGAAATTTACTCAGAAAATGAGAGTGCATCAAAGAGCAGTGTGAACACAGGTGTGCACATTCCCTGGGCTAGTTATCAAAGGTCCAGAGGGAGTTAGGGCTTGGGAGAAGAGACCAGAGACTAGGAGAGAGAGATTAAAGCGTTGCAGTTCTTCTGTAATAACTCTAAGCGTACTGAGAAATTTGTGTACGACAACTGTTGAAGTTTGCAGAAAGTAAAGGGCGTCCGAGTGCTAGGCAGTCAGAATTTCATAGGGGACATGAACAGGGCTGGTGCAACCATTAAGCAAATCAGGCACGCACCTAGGGTAGCAGATTTTGTGGGATGGTAAAGAGCAGGATATTCAAAGCTAAATGATAAATTCTGACAGCTGGGGGTCGGGGTGGGAGGGGCATAAGGCTTCAGGTTTGCCTAGGTGTCAACATCTTGCCCCGGCCCCAGACATGAAATCAAGACCATCTTTGTCTCTTTCATGAATGTTTGCACATCGGGAGATAAAAGTATACCTACTTTGTTGATTTGGTTCAATCAAATACAGTCATCATTGACAAGATCTAGACCCTTGCTCTCCCGTTACTTGTGACAGGTACCTTGCTAGTTTCAGTAAGCTTCCTGCCTCAGTCCTGTCAATCCAGACCCAGAATTTCAGCTCTCCATAGGGAGTCTATTTTAAAAAATAAAATAGCAGTGAAAGGGCACATATCAAGCAGCACCAGGGTTTATTCCGAAATTTTCTGAAAAACATTTCTACACCTCCTTAGGGACCGGAACTGGTTACCTGCAAGAGTAGCAGAGAACCACACTAATTCCCAAGGACCAAGCGGACTTGCTGTTTCATTCTCTCCCATCTGCCGCTTCCAGCCCATACGTCCAGTTTTGAATAAACCAGACATCGAGGGGAGGGGCAAAGTGGAGACCGAGGGTAAATGGTGTGTTACGGTTTTAAAGCCAATTGCCACTGTTGTTGGCCATGGAGAGGGGTGCCAATGACAGCAATGGGTATGGGGAGAAGAGGGGTGTGTCCCTGGGGGCCAGCCCTCCTGGTGACCACCTAGTTTACCTAATGGTAGTGCCGGCCCTGGGACTGGTCCTGCACTCAAAGCATGTAGGATTAGAATCACTCAACTGGAAACCTCCTCCCTAACTAAAAGAAAATCAATAAAACAAAATCCTGTCTTTGGACATAAAACCCTTTCTTCTGCTGTGCTGGAGGTGGTTTTTTTGTTTGTTTTTCCCTCTTTCGTTTAAATAGGGTTACCAAACACTTGAAGAGCAAATCTGGGACACCCAGACAGGGCTAAGATGAGATGGGAGAGGGAGAGGTCCTCTTTCCCCATATATTTCAAAATGACCAGTCTAAGTAAATTCAGTCATTTCAAAAATTGAAAGAGACAATGGCAGCCCCTCTTGAGTTATAAGCTTGCACACATACATTTATGCTTAAACCTTTTTATACAGATAAGTATTCTGTAACCCGGGTGCAAGAATCGACTACTCCGGCACAGTAGGTTGGAACAGTTGTAGTGGTGGCCTTTCTTGTAGCCAAAAGCAATGACCCAAGATTCAGAATTTAATTTACGCAGATTGAACTTACCACATCCTTGCCGATTACAAGGAAGGAGGAAAATAAAATAAATTTAATAAGGACTGGATTCAGTGGTTGGAGATTAGACCACTGCACTCTTACTGATGTTCAACAAAAAGTGCACCAAAATTTCTTTCTGACAAACTCATCAGCAATGAGTTCCACCACCGAAAATGAATTGCAGTACAAAAGTTATTTATTCCAACAATGAATGGTAAGTATGAAATATGCTATTCAAATACAGCAAATAAATGCTTAACACATTGAAATCATGCTTATGCTTATGTCTATGTTTATGCAATTTCTTATGTTATGTTTATTTCTTATGTTATGTTATTTCTTATGTCATGTTTATGTTTATGTTTATGCAATTTCTTGATATACTGCCCTGGCTGATAGGCATCAGGAATTGTCAAACAGTTTTAAACTCTTTCTAAAGATGTTATAATAGCTATTACAAGCAACAGTGAAATTTCCCTTTTACAGGAGAATTAAGGTGTTATCAAAATTATTAAAGTTCTCCTAAGATTATTCCAGATAAGTATTGATATTCTCTTTTACCAAACATTTACTTTATCAGTCACAGAAACCAACAAAATTCATAGAAAAAAATGTTCTCTCTCCCCCTTACAGGTAAACTCAAACACGTAAGGTTTTCCTCTTTCAGAACTTTGGAGCCAAAAGTTCAAAATAAAGGCTTCCAAAGGAAACGATTGAAATTCCATGTAAAAAGGGAAAGGGGAAGGCGATGGCAGTGGGGGTGTACTATTGACTGTCTGGCCAGAAAGAACAAATGGATGATGAACTGCTCAAACAAATCAGAGAAACTAACAAAAGTTACAGCACAGTAATAATAATGGGTGAGTTCAATTACCCCGGTATCGACTGGATCAGTGTCATGGCAGGACATGCTACTGAGATAAAGGGGTATGTTTACTAAACTGCGGTAATGTGATTTGCATTAGGATCCGCCGTAGAAGCAGAAATCCCAAATAAGGACATGGGCGGTACATCGTTACCGATAACGCGCGTAACAAGGCGCCATAAATTAACAAGCGCTACATGGCACATTACCGCACGTTAATCTTAAGAAGGCGCACAGGCATACAAGCACAGCAACAGAGCTGTAGCACAATGGTTACTACACTGACTGATGGTATAGGGGTCATGGGTTCGATTCCCTGGTGGGCTTAATGTATAAGGCTGGCTGAGGCATCACCCTTTACATTTAAGTAGTGATTGATGAGGCATTTGATTTGTATTTTAATTAGTGCTGCCAGCAAACACACCCTCACGGTGGCGTAACCTAAGGTGCCGCATAAGGCACCCCATAACGCACTCCATAGGGCACATTATAAAGTGTACTGTCCACCAAGGCACCCTATAATGTCCTCTATAGGACACCTTATAAGGCTGTGAACAAAGCCCTGGCTGGCTGCCGAAGGACTGCACGTCACCACACAAACTGTCTGCTGTGGTTACCAGGATAGGGTTAACTCACCCGTACCCATGATGCACTGCACATGCAAATCAGCAGTCGACAGATAGGCACAAGATGGGGTATGTACCCCCACAGCACCTCAGCCTGGTAGGGGGAACTGACTGTGTGTGGTACTGGCACAGAGTAGCCACAGACCGTCACATTGTGCGGGTACTGTGCTCACCCTGAGGGTGAGGTGGGGTGCCCAGCACCAGGTCCACAGCACCTTTCATGGCTGAAATACACCATGCTGTAGGTCCCCATCAGTGCTACTGTGTGTGATAGGTAATTCCTGTAGACACACCTAGGATACATCTGTGTCCTTCTGTATTTCTCAGTCATGTCTAGCCCTTATGGGCGATGATGCACCCAGAATAGTGCATATCCTGTGTTGGTGCCATGGTTACCTGCTGTAGGTGGAAGGGGGGGGGTGTTTGGACCCATGGGCAGATTATGTACCACCACACAACCCACCCTCTGGGGCTCAGGGTGGGAAACAGGATCACCCACCAATAGATCCACATTCTACCTCCCTGCAATGGTAGCAGTAGAGGGGACCATCAACCCCAGTCCTGCTGGGGAACAGACACCCTACAGGGCAGACAATGCAGAGCAGTACACATCCATAACGCAATAGCAGACAGACAGTAGGCCTGAAAATGCTCAGCTGCCCCCCACCACTATCTGACATTCTCCAGCAGCAAGCCTCCAGCCGCTGCACACTGCAAGGTGTTCCAGCAAGACACATACTAGCTGCAGACAGTCTGCTAGCTAGTCCATAGTGCATGGTCCTGGAGGAGATGCGTGTACCCAGAACAGGGATGTCAGCATACACACCAAGCAGATAAGTCAGTGATTGGGCCCCAAAGGAAAACCCATAAATATCACATGAGAGAAATACTATACAGCACTATGGGGGAATCTAGCCATGCCGTGATCACTGCTCAGTCAGGGTGAGAGTGACCTCCCAGCAGGACATGCTGTGGCCACCCTGTCCATGAAGGTGGTGGCCGGTCACTACAATGTCCGAGCCATTGCCCTATGCCCTGTGCAGATGCATCCAGGCCAGGCCACCCTATCCAGGCTATTCTCACGGTACCTTGCTCCTCATTATGCACATTGGCAGGCCAATACTGGCAACAGTGCTAGCAGTGTGGGCTGTGGAGGGTGTTGGCAGCCACCTCACACTGGATAGACAGACACACACTCCCCACACCTATGCCAGCATTGTGCAACTATAGAGGTGTTTGGCAGCCCAGGCCACCACACCAGTCCTGGGCACAGTGCAGGCATGGCTATGGTACGCAATAGTGTTGGGGTCACTCTATCAGACACCAGACCTGAGGCACACTCCACAGACATCAGAAAGGTTGCTATGATGCAGCTCAATCAGCAAATTGAGCTTAACTTAGGAATTGCTAGCTGCCAGTGATCATAGCAACCTTTTGATAGCTGTGTACCGTATTCCCAGGTTTAGGGTGGCATTGCTAAGGTATTCAAGTGCTAGTATTGGGAGATGCACGCAGGGCCCAATGTCCTGCCTCTCCAGGAGGCATTGGATAATAGAGCCTGTGGGTGCGGGTGTGTCTGCCCCTGTTGGCCGCTGCTTTGGGGCAGAGGTTCCCGGCTCCAGTCCTGGTGGGCCAGACACTCTTCGGGTTTTCATGCTGTCCCTCATGAATATGCATGAGATACATCTGCATACCATGGGGGCGGTGCATAGACATGCAGCACAGGCATCTTTATTAGAGGCAGCATGGAACCTGAATGGTGTTTGGCCCTCCAGGACTGCATTTGGGAGACTCTGCTCTAGGTAATGCATATGTTTATGGTGTCTGTGCTCTGTAGGGTAAAATGTAGGTGTTTTGGGCATGTTTACGTCATCTGCAATAAAAGTTCTGTCTGTATTAGCACGTTGTAGTAGTGGGTAAAATATGGGGACTGGGTTGGCAGGAACCACAGCTGGGACTTGAACCTGTGACTGTCTGCTTCTGAACACACTGGCTGTGTGCACTGCACCACCTTGTTGTCACAGAGTCAGTATATTCCCTGGTGATACCATGACTGTTTGTCAGACAGGGCCTGTCTGTTGCAGTGCACGGCACCCACCTACACAGGGCTAGGCCACGGTCTGCTCTGGGCAGCTGCCACTGCCCCCTCCACCACCAGTAAACCTCTGCCACCATGCTGACATGCCCTTCTGCTGGTGGTGCGCAGTCTCAGGCCATCCAGTGTGCGGGTAGGCGGATGCCTATGGTGTGGGTTCTGGGGTAGGGGTGCCTGCATAGACGACCACGCTCCCCCCCAGCCCCGCCTGCCAATGTTCCGTGCCCTTGTGGGTGGCTGTTGAGTACTATCCCCTGTGACACTGTGGGAAACACACTCATGCCCATGTTGGGCCTTCAGCAGTTGCTGTCTGGCTGCTCTGCTGTTTCAGCATTCATATAGGCCACCTAGGCATTACCCTAGTCCGTACTGTGGCCCAGCTGCACCACAGCATGTGCCGCCTGTGGCCCTCTATATCCCCTTTTCCGGCATCTGTCCAGTTGCCGTTCCGACATGTCCGCCCTGATGTTGCGGGACATGTGCACACCATAAGAACCCTGTCCGATGGAGGGGAAAACCCTGAACAGCGCTATTTCACTGTGGGCTCATTCTCCTTGTATGGGGACGGAGCATAGACCCTTCCACGAGTAATATCTTTTTTGTGGAGCTTTCTCGGGGGGGGGGGGGTTGATGTTTCCCATTAATATCACTATTGGCCAGCTTGGTTATGTTTTTTTTCCAGTTTGTTGAGGGATAAAAGGGGCACTAAGAGGGGACAAGGCCAAAGTGGAGAGACTGAATTAATTCTTTGCTTTGGTCTTTACTGAGGAAGATGTAGGGATGTTACCCATGACTGAAATGATATTTAAAGGTGATGCCACAGAAGAATTGAAAGAAATATCAATACACCAGGGAGATGTATTACAACTATGTAATAAATTGAAGAGTAGCAAATCACCTGGACCTGATGGTATACATCAAAGGATGTTGAAAGAACTGAAATATGAGATTACAGACCTGCTATTAGTAATCTGTGAACTCTCATTAAAATCATCTGTAATACCTGAAGATTGGAGGATGGATAATGTAACACCAATTTTTAAAAAGGGTTCCAGGGGTGATCTGGGAAACTACAGACCAGAGAGTCTGATGTCAGTACCAGGAAAAATGGTAGAAACTATTATAAAGAACAAAATTACTAAACATGTAGATAGTCATGGCTTAATGGGAGACAGCCAACATGGCTTTAGCCAAGGAAGATCTTGTTTTACTAATCTGTTATGTTTTTTTGAAGGTGTGAATAAACAGGTAGACAATGGTGAGTCAGTTGATATAGTGTATCTGGATTTTCAGAATGACAAGGTTTCTCATGAGAGACTCTTGGTGAAATTAAAAAGTCATAGGATAGGAGGCAGTATACTATTGTGGATCAGGAACTGGTTGAAAGATAGAAAGCAGAGGGTAGGGCTAAATGGCCAATTTTCCCAATGAAGCAAGGTGAATAGTGACATACCCCAGGGATCTGTGCTGGGTCCACTGCTTTTTAACATATTTGTAAATGACTTTGAAATGGGAATTATGAGTGAGGTCATCAAATTTGCAGATGAAACAAATTATTCAAAGTTGTTAAAACTCAAGAGAATTAAGAAAAATTGCAAGAGGACCTTGATAATTGGAAACTGGATGTTCAAATGACAGAAGAAATTTAATGTGGACAAGTGCAAAATTATGTACCTAGGACAGAACAACCCAAACTATGTTTACACGATGCAAGGTTCCATATTAGGAACCAACACCCAGGAAAAAGATTTAGGCGTCATCATGGATAACATGTTGATACCCTCCTTCCAGTGTGCAGCAGCAGCCAAGAAAGCAAATAGAATGCTAGGTAACATAAGGAAAGGAATGGAAAATAAAACAAAGGATATTATAATGCCTCTGTATCACTCCATGGTGTGACCGCACCTTGAATATTGTCTGCAATCTGTTTGCTGTATCTTAAAAAGGATATAGCGTTATTAGAAAAGGTACAGAGAAGAATCACCAAAATGGTAAAAGGGATGGAAGGATACCCATATAAGGAGAGGCTAAAAAGGTTAGGACTCTTCAACCTGGAAAAGAGACGGCTGAGGGGAGATATGATAGAAGTCTATAAATTAATGAATGGAGTGGAACAACTAAACGTAGATCGATTGTTTATGCCATCAAAATATACAGGGTAACCTATTTAAGACTAAGAAGAGAAAATATTTTTTCACTGAACGCGTAATCAAACTCTGGAATTCGTTACCGGAGGATGTAGTGAAGGCCGTTAGTGTAGCTGGGTTTAAAAAAGGTTTGGACAAGTTCCTGGAGGAAAGGTCCATAAATCATTAATTTAGGGGACCCGGGAAATCCACTGCTTGCTCCAATAGAAGCATTGTGGAACCTGTGTCTTTTGGAGAAACTGCTAGGTACCTATGACCTAGATTGGCCACTGTTGGAAACAGATGGACCTTGGTCTGACCCAGTATGGCGTATCTTATGTTCTTTTTCACTTTGGCACAGCAAAGGAATAATCGCTAAAAGGAAACAGTCAGTATTTAAACACTGAGATGTACATCAAAATTATACAAAAGTTTTCTAAAGCTAATATTTTATGTCTCTAAATTCAACCTACACCTCACGGACCCTTATTTCTATCAGAGCCACTTCAATCACACTCTGGAAAAAAACACAACAGCACTCAAAATTCGCTTACAGCAATCCCTCTTTTATTCTCTATCAATTACCTCTCAAAACGTCCACATCCTTAAACTTTCCTGCCACTTTCCATGCCTTACACTCCCCAATCAGTCTCTCACCCATCCATCTCTCAGTCAGCCTCAGTTACCTATTGATCCATGCCCAAAACATGGTTCCAGAAACTCTTTTTAGAAGACTAATGCTCTTACGCCAGGTCCCAGAACAAAATACAAGTTCCAAAGTGTCACAAAACCATAGGCAGCACCGTCACATTAACCTATTCAAACCACTTATATTTAAATAAGGATGGCTTTAAACTATAAACATTAACTACACCACTCCTAAACTCCCTCCCCCCACTCTTGTTGTTTGTAGGTACTTTACCCGGCTCTCGGTGTCCCCCTCCACAGCTGTTCTATGTGCAGGACAATTTCTTTGATGAAGTGCTACTATACATGCTCATTGCAGCTTCTCTCTTTTCTGGGATTGGTCCCATTTAAAACTTTAAATTTTATGAGCAACCTAGGCTCCTAGAGCCTCTCTCAACCATTCTCCACCATTTATTTTGCAAAACGGTGCTCCGGAGCCCACCCCTGAGCTTCATGAACTCACAACCATTTGCTTATACGGCCGAAAAGTTTGGCAATATCTTCTGCCCTTTCAAAGCACTTTTAGAAATGAAATAACACTTATTAAAAGAGGGCTGCTACACAGTACCCTGTCTTGTGCTGCTGAGGTAAGCTATATTAAATTTAAACTACAAGCTCTCTGCTGGGTATGAAATGTAACCAGAAAGTTCTCTTCTGTGTTTTAAATTTAAACTTAAACTGCTGCTACTAGGCCCTGACTGATTTAACAAAAAATAGTGGGTTCACAGATTAATTAGCTTTAATACAAAGAATTCCTTTCAGAAAATTCCCAGAAGTATTGTAAACGGGGGCGCTGGGTGAGAATGTCCACAGTCTTGGCAAAGGCAAATATTAATATGACTTGCAAAGGATTGTGGGAAATGTAGTCCATTCATACCAGAATCAGCCGTTCACAAATAAATTAGTTGTGCTTGCTCGAGTGTAAAGCAATGAAGATATATTTTATTTATGGGGTTATTTCTCCCAACACAGATTTGCTTGGTAGCACAAAAAGGATACTTGCTTTCAGTATTATACTTAGAAAAACAAATCAGGAAAAACAACAACTGAACTTCTTAATCAATCAAATCAAACAATAAAGACCTTGATGGGAATAGAAAGGTCTTTTCTGTAGGCTCCTGCTAATATCTTTTTAGCAGTGCTTCAAAGAATAAACAAAACCCACAAAGTAAGAAAAAACTGTTCTTTTTCAGGGACAACTTCTTGTATCTTCACACACCCCCCGAAGTGTCCCTTCAGAGCTCACAGGCAATTAGGCAAGGCTCAATTGCTAACAATTACCCAGCTGCAAACCTCTTGGCTGGTTTACTTTCTATTACATGGCTCAAATCCTACTCAGAAGCTTTTCTGAGTAGATCAAAGAACAAGTTTATATTTCTTTGTGATGATTGTTGTATTTTGTGACAGCATATTACCACAGAAGTTTAGACAGAGAGCAATCCATGTATTCACACTGCTCATTTACAACATCCCCCTCTTCTTCAACTATCATAGATTCAATATCATGGATTGGCACAGAGGAATTTCTCAATGGAGCACTCTCAGGACAATACTTGTTTCCCTGCTGTCTTCCAAGCAGGGGCGGCCCAAGGGGGGTGCGGGGCCATGTGCGGAGACTCGGTGCGGGGCCTCATTTGCATAATGGGCCTCATTTGCATAAATGTTTGCATAATGTTACCATACACTAACTTTTAGTAAACATGCCTCTTCATGAGTGTATGGATAAAGAAAGACAAAGATTTCTACATTACTATAATCCAGTGCCAACCGCCAGGCACATTAGGAACTACTACAAACACTGCCCATTTAGAACCCGTAGCAAACCCACCATATCCTTACAGCACTACCAGGACTCATAAAGCACCATACCCTACCTATCAAAAGGCAACACTGCAAATATTAAACCAATACATTTCAGAGAATAACAATACATGACCTTCTGGGGAAAGAGAACAAGTGACAATGTCAAATAGGAATTACATAAACAGAATACCTCAGCTCAGTTACACATGCAGAACATAGACCATCACCAAACAAGTAATCACAATTTAAAAACAGGAAGACAATAATTAAACTGGGAACCCTAAAAGCCAAACTTGGAATGTACAACAACAATGTAGAAATAAAACTATAAATTAATTTCCTCTTGTACTAAACAAAGCACAGACATTAATGATGCACATTTCCCAGAGCTGACATATTCCAGTTAATAAATTCAAAATAAAGAGATATCTTTGTACCTTTTGTGCATTTTTTTTTCAGTTGCAATTGTTCCAGCCACTTTCTTCTGGTTTATTTGTGTCTTCTGCTATCTCTCCATCGTCTGCTGTCCATTTGTCCTTTCTTCTCTTCTAGTTTTTTTCCATTCTCTCTCTACATCTGCTTTAACAGAATCTTTCTCCTTTTGCTCTTTCCTCATTCCTATTTCATCCACTCAAATTTTACCCCTCCATCCTCAATCCCCACTTAGTCTCCCAATACCCGGCCAATTGTACATTTTTCTTCCCTCCCACACAAAATATTTTTCCCCCTCTCCCAGCCCCATCCCCTTCTAATCTCCCCCAACATCAGCTCCCTTTTAGTTCCAGCCCCACCCAGTATCCGCTCCCTTCTAGTCCCCATATCAGCCCATTTCCAGTCCTGGCCTCCCATCAGTCCATTTCCAGTCCTATCAGAGTCCCTTCATCAGCTCATTTCCAATACCAGCCTCCCATCAGCCCATTTCTAGTCCTTTCCTAGCCCCAACATCAGCCCATGTTAAATCCTAGCTCCCCTCCACTCAGCCCATTTCTAATCCAAGCCCCCCATAAGCCTACTTCCAGTTCTAGCCCCTCCATGAGTCCATTTCAATCCAAGCCCCCACCACAGCCAATTTCCAATCTTAGCTCCCCCCAACACCCAATTTCCAGTCCTATCCTAGCCCCTCCATCAGCCCATTTCCTGTCCTAGCTCCCTCCCCTGAGCCCATTCCAAGCCCCCCTTCCCATCAGCTATTTGCAGTTCAAGCCCCCTTCCACTCAGCCCATTTCCATTCCAAGTCCCCCTCCCCATCAGATATTTGCAGTTCAAGCCCCCCACTTCCCCTCAGCCCATTTCCATTCCAAGCCTCGTCCCCATCAGCTATTTGCAGTTCAAGCCCCCCACTTCCCCTCAGCCCATTTCCATTCCAAGCCCCCCTCCCCATCAGCTATTTGCAATTCAACCCCCCTTCCACTCAGTCCATTTCCAGTCCTAGCAACCCCCCCAACCCATTACCAGTCCTAGCCCCCCATAGCCCACTCCCAGTCCTAATCCCACCAGCCCATTTCCAGTCCTAATCCCCCATCACCCAATTTTTAGTTTAAGCCCCCCATAGCCCATTACCAGTCCTAACCTCCCCATCAGCCCACTCCCAGTCCTAATCCCACCAGCCCATTTCCAGTCCTAAGCCCCCATCACCCAATTTTTAGTTGAATCCCCCCCCCATAGCCAATTATCAGTCCTAATCCCACCAGCAGATTTCCAGTACTAATCCACCATCAACCAATTTTTATTTTAATCCCCCCCATAGCCCATAACCACTCCTACCCCCCCCCAGCGCCCATCACCACTCCTAACCCCCCCCAGTGCCCATCACCCCTCCTAACCCTCCCCAGCGCCCATCACCCCTCCTAACCCCCCCCCCCAGCGCCCATCACCCATCACCACTCCTAACCCCCCCCCCAGCCCAGGGAAATTTTAAAATAAAAAAAAGCTGTCTGCTGCCGCTTCCGGGGCAGCCGCAGCAGAATCGAGTGTGCCGCGGGGCCCCCCCTGTGCCCGGCAGAGCCTTCCCTCCCCGGTATCAGCTCTCTCCAGCTGCAGTCACACGCGCCGGCTTTCAGAGCGTGAAGGGACTAGTTTCCCTTTCGCGGCTCTGTTAAGCCTGCGGGGGCTGATGGGAACTTCCCATCAGCGCCCGCGGGCTTAACAGAGCAGCGAGGGAGAAACTCTCCTCTAGCGCTCTGAAACCGGCATGTGTGACTGCAGCTAGCCTGGAGAGAGCTTATACCGGGGAGGGAAGGCTCTGCCGGCCACAGGGGGGGCACGGCGGCACACTCGATTCTGCCGCGGCGGCCCCAGAAGCGGCAGCAGACAGCTTTTTAAAAAAAAATTTTAATTTTACTTTTGGATTAGAATGTTTTTTGCGTGGGGCCCCCTGAAACGTGGGGCCCTGTGCAAAAAACATTCTCGCTCAATGGACGGGCCGGCCCTGCTTCCAAGTGAAAAGCTAGGGCATAGATCAGTGTTCATACCTGAGCTTCCATTGCTGTTAGAGTTCCTCTCCAAATATCCTGGCCAGTATGTAGTCCAGTTTTTATGTCCAGCCTTCCAATCAAGATCCCTGGACACTGGGTCTCTCTTCACATACCTTCTTGCACTGGTCTTAGGGTCCCTTCCAAATGCAGCCGTCTCCCTCACAGGTGCCGTCTGGGGATTCCTGGCTCTGCAACCCCACTCCTCTGGCTTTCCCCAGTCCAATGGTGTATGCTTGCCTCTAGAATGCCTCCCAGCACACGTACTGCTATGGACTCCTTTAGACCTCCCAGATGCTTTTCTCTTCTTTCTTCCAAAGTGTTTCTTGCTCTCTCTGTCCGTCAGCTCTGGCTTCTGCTGATGATGATCATGCTGATGGTCAGGACGATGGTCAGGATGATGATGATGAGGATGATTCTCTATAGAATAAGCTTTACTTTTATCCTGCTTAGATGAATGCTCCACCCTAGCACAGCGCAGCTGTGCTGAATCAAGCCCTGCCCTTGGAGATGAGTACTTGGGGATTACCTCATAGTTCTCCTGATTGAACACACGTTTCCCCACTTCAGCTCTTCTAGTGGCTGTTGGAAACCTGATGCATTCTGGGACTGGTAGTCTTTTATGAGAACATTCTGTTTTATTATTTCTAACAGCAAAGACAGGTTGCTTGTTCAGAGCCAATTCATCTCTATTATAGCTCCTTCCTGAACTATGATAAGCTTCCTTATCACAGTATATACTCACAATTGCAGATCTCTCTCCAGAAGTAACAGTCCCCTTTTCTAGTCCTTCAAGACTAAGGATCACAGAGCTCTGGTTGAGCTATTTATGCCTGTGCTGCTGAGGTAAGCTGCGACCAACTTCCTGGGTGATTAACAGTCCTTGCTTGGATAGAAGGAGTCTTTCAAAATGGCCTTTTGACCTGCCACCTGGTGTTAACACCTATTGAAAAGGTTTCACAGTTCTCTTGCCCCCTAGGTAGAAGGATATCATTGGGCCTGGATATCATTGGGCCGCATAGGGGATTTAGTAGGGGATATGCATGTACGTGTCGTTGAATATTCCCATCTAAGGCATTTACATGGTTTACTGGGCTGTAAACCATGTAAAAGCCTTTCAAAAATCAGGCCCATAGACTTTATGGGGTGGTTTTATAGAGAGTTTTCTGCATGTAAAACATATTTTAAATGTCCCAACAGCCTCTTATAAAACTGCTGGCAAAATATATCTGTGTAAACAATAGGCAAACAGAAAGATTATCCCTACGGCGCATAGCTCTGCCTGCCGACCCTTAACCCTGGATATTCAATACCGGGGTCATATGTGGCCTCAGCATTGAATATCCAGGGATCGCTGTAATAGCCGGAAGCTGCAGTAGCTAACCGCGCATCAGCGATATTGCATGCTGCCTGGTTAGCTCCTGCACCTCACCTATCTTTAAGATGCAGATCGTTAATCGAGCAGTGTGCAATGTTGCTTGTTGCCGCCTCTCCTCTGCCCCGGAACATCCCGGAAACACCATGATGCTAACTAGATAGCTTCAGGGTGCGTAGGGAAGTTAGGAGGGGATATTCAATGGCATAACCATGTAAGTGCCGTTAAACATTCCCATTTAAGGCATCTACATGGCTTACTGGGCTGTAAACGTGTAAATGCCTTTTGAATATTGGGCCCCATATATTTATAAAATATGCCTGCGTATTGTCACCAGTAACCCTCCCCAGAGGCAAAAGCATGGGGGTAGGTCAGCCTGGGCGTGTCCAAACCTAGCAAGAAGGATAGTGCAGTTGGCCCTGCACTGCTTTCTGGGTATTGTAGTCCCTCTTACTAAGCAAGGAATGAGTTGTAGTCGAGTGGAGTTAGGCAAAAGACAGGATTTTATTTCCCCTTCCGGGTGGATTCATTGCAAGAAAAACAAGAACAAAAATGACCATACTTCTGGTACAAAAATGAAACAAAACAGGAACAGAAACAGCTTCTATCTTCAGCTCACATAAACAATTAGTTGAACAAAAATGTAACTGCAGCAGTCCCTTTTAATAAAGGCAACCTCTCTTGCTTTCAGTGTTGTTTCACCAAAACTCTTGAACAGCTATTATAGCATAGAGACGTGACATGGTCCGCTACAGACAGCGTACAATCCATTTCTTCTTCTGGGGTTTGTTCCATAAAACATTCTGTTGGCATTTCTTCACACTCACCCCCAGCCAAGTATTCTTGTGGATTATTATACGTCTCTCCAAAGAGCAGTCTCTCTTCACTGCCTCGAGACTTCCCTTCCCCCGTTGCTACAGAGCAGGGTGGAAGATTACCACATATACTGGAGTTTGCTATAGGAGAGCCCCACAAACTCTGGCAGTTACAGGGAAAACTTTTACATTCAGTTTCTCTTCTATAAGGTTTATACAGCCTACCTTCCGGCTTTCTCACACAGGAACCTCTCAGCACAGCTGGGTCAATAAGGCTTTCACAGCACGGCTGCGTTCTCCTGCCTTTTACCCTTTGCTTTTTCTCTGACATATAAATGTCCTCTGGCCAGGACGTCTCTGCTTCACTGGACCTGCAGCTTCCAACTTGGACACTTTCCTCTGGTCCCTTTCTCCAACTGGTTCCCCAACCAGTCCTCCGACCAAGGCTTCCTTCGGTTCTGCAGCTGGGTCTCTCATCAACTCTCCTGCTGAGACTCCTCCTGGTTCTGAGTCCTCTCCTTCCTCTCTCTGTTCCTGTTCTTGCTCTCCTTGTTCTTCCTCTTGCTGTTCTCACACTATCCTCAGGTGAGTAATTTTTATGTGCGTGTGTCCTAGGGCTTAACTGCACCCCACCCTCATCCAGCTGCCTCTCATTACACACTGAGCTCGGGCTTGTTTGCAGTTTGGGCGTGTTCTCTCCCCTCGTGCCACTCTTTGTTTACGTTGCTCATGGCAACCCTGGGCCATGTGCTTTTCTATGCTGTCAGTTTCAGACACACTTTCTTCAGCTTCATCCAGATCCATAGCTTCTGGAAGATCCACTACATTACAGTATGCATATGGTAGCCACAACATTTACACCTTCAGAGCATCTGTGCATTACTAAGGGTCTCTGTAGGAATCTATTTTAGAAAGACACATAGGTGCCTACATTATCTTTGTGAAACTCACACCTTTATGAACTTTTCCAATAGGCATCCTATTATGAAATTACCTTCCTTCTCTATCAGTGGATAAGAAAGGAAACATTTAAACTAGGGACTGTACAATTTTCTGTTGCTATTAGACTCATGGGGGGATATTCCAAGACATTTACATGGTTTGCAGACCCCAAAATTGTGTAAATGCCACTGAGCTGGGTGCCACCGCTATACGCCCCAATGCTGACTGCTTAGCATCAGGGCATGTCTGTATTCTGGGGTGGCACTCATCGCTAACTGGACAGTGGCGATATTGAGCCCAGAGGTGGTGCTACGTGGTAAGTTGGATAAGCATGGCAGAGGGGCTCTGATCTCTGGAGGGCACCCCCAACTCCCAAGCAGGAAGACAAGTGCAGCCAGAGAAGCAGAGCCCGCACATGGGACCAACATGTCTTGTGGGCAGAAGGCTGCAATTGCTGCCTTAAACAGCCTCTGCCCATGGGACATGTTACTCCGGCAGGCAGGCTCGGACTTCTTTCCACCATGATCGCTGCCAGGCTCAGCCCTCAGCAAACTTAAACCACTGAGGGCTGAGTCCAGCAGTATTCGCAGCTGACAGAGGGCCAAGTCTGCCTGTGGAAGTAGCATGTCCCACAGGCAGAGGCCCTTTAAGGCAGCAGTCATGGCAAAGAGAGGGACTAGCCTGCCTACAGTAGTCTCGGCCCGCGGGACACGCTACTCCCGTGGGCAGGCTCAGCTCTTTCTTAGCCGCGAGGAGGGAGGGAGTAGACAATAGGGAGCATTGGGAGATGGACTGGACTCTGGGAGACAGATGGAGATGCTGAATGCATGGGGGGATAGGGAGACAGAGGGCACAAACTAGAGGTGGGGGGCTAGGAAGATGAAGGGAAATCGTGGACATAGGAAGGGGGCATAGGAAGAATGGGCATAGGCATCAGCAAGAAAGGAGATGGAGTGGTGATGCTGGATATGCATTAAGGAGACTATAGGAAGATCCTTGGAAGACAGAGGAGAGATGCTAGACATGGGGATAATAAGGGGAGGGGGAAATGCAGCATATGGGGGTAATAGGGAGAGAGAAGGGAGAAGACAGAAAAAGAGATGGAGAGATGCTTGACGTGGCAGTAATAGAGGATGGTATGGTATGGGCAGCAGCAGAATGGGACAGTGTTGGTGGTGGAGGATCACATTTCTGTGACAATGGCAACAACACTAGAATGAAACTGTGCGGAAGAAAGACCTGGCAATCCACTTCCGTATCTTGCCTTGAAAACCCAATGGATAGTCACAACAAAACAAATTGCACTATAGTGCTGGAAGATGAGATCCCCCCAAGTCAGAAGGCACTCAACTGGCTACTGCGGATGAGCTGAAGACTTTTCAGAGTAAAGCCAGCATTTATGATGTGGTTGGATCAAAGCCCTCAGGACATCTGACTGTTGATGTAGCTGCGCATGAAATGAGAGTCAGAAGCTGCAAAGATGTCTTACATATTGGGACATGGAATGTACGAAGCATGAAGCAAGGGAAGTTGGAGGTGATCAAGATTGAAATGGAACGCGTACAACTCGATCTGTTCAGTGTCAACAAACTGAAATGGACTGGTATCAGGCATTTTGCATCTGATGATTACATAGTCTACTATGCTAGAAATGAAGACAAATAAGAAACAGTGTTGCATTTATAATTAAGAAGAAACTTGCAAGAACTGTAATGAAATACAATGCAGTCAGTGAACGCTTAATTTCTATTTGTCTATGGGGAATGCCCATCACCACAACTATAATTCAAGAATATGCCCCAACAATAGCTACAGAAGAGGATGAAGTTGATGAGTTCTACGAACAAGTACAAGCTGAAATTGTCAGAACATGTAAACAGGATATCCTGATAGTTATGGATGACTGGAATGCAAAGGTTGGCAACAAAAAAGAAGGCAAAGTGGTTGGAAAATATGGACTTGGCAAAAGAAATGAAGCTGGAGAAAGACTGATAGAATTCTGCAAGACCAATGATCTATTCATCTCAAACACCTTCTTCCAGCAACACAAACAATGTGGACTTCACCCAATGGATTGTACAAAAATCAAATTGACTACACCTGTGGAAGTCAATGATGGAAAAGATCTATAACATCAACAAAGACAAAACATGGAGCTGACCATGGTACAGATCATCAACTACTAGTATGCAAACTCAAGCTAAAGTTGAAAAAGAGCAAGCCACTCATGAGACTTTGTGAATATACTACTGGAATTTACGACCTTGAGAATATACCACTGGAATTTAAAGACTGTCTGCAAAATCAATTTGCTGCTTTAGATACAAATGGCAGAGCTCCAGAAGAGTTATGGGATGACATCAAGAAGGTTGTGATAGAAAAAAGTGAGAGGTCTCTACAAAAGATGAAAAAGCAAAAACAGCCAAAATGTATGACTGAAGAAACTCTGAAAATTGCCCAGAAACGCAGAGAAGCTAAAGCCAGAGAAGAAAGAGAGGCAATCACAGAACTCAACAGAGATTTCCAACGTGCAGCAAGACTATATAAGGAGAAGTATTACAGTGGCACATGCAAGGAAAAAGAAGCAGCAACTATTAGAGGAAGAACAAGATCAACTTTCTTTTTTTTATTATTTATATTTTATGAAATTTTACAATATTATCAAGACAAAGCTTGAACAGAAAAGGCAAACAACCAAAACAGTGCAAAAGGATAAAGTCACATAATAGAAAACTCTAATGGAAGTGCGTATAGTCCACCATATAGGGAAAGAACAGGAGGTCGAGGGCACCACCTATAACAAGTATAAACCAAAAAGAAATACAAGAAAGTTGCGAGAGGACAGAGGCACACTTCTATTACATACACACGGCAAGGGTTCTCCTACATTATCCAGTGGAGTCAGAAACTGGAATAGAAGTTGGAACAGAAATTAAAGCAGAAGTAACCGGTAGTTTGGCACTAATAAATGTGGACAAATAAGTTGGATGAAAAAAATACATATCTCTGAGAATTATACACAACTAAATACTTACAAGGAAAATGTAAAAAAAAAGTAGCTCCTAGTTGCAATACACCAGGCTTCAATATAAGAAATTGTCTACACCGCTTCGAGTTTCCCTAGCAGTATCTGGGAACATTAACACTTTAGATCCATAAAAGGGAACAAGATGCTTTTTAAAATATAATTTTAACAGCCTGTCCCGGTCCGACACTAACACACAAGTGACCAGGAGCGTAGAAACATTCAAAGAGTCTTGCTTGGGTGACTTTAATAAGTCAGAAACATTTAATAAATCCATGCTGCCCTCCTCAATTGGTCCTAGCCCCTTCTTGCCGCCAGAGAGGAAAAAGCTTTGGAAATTGGCGGCATCAACACTTCGGGAGCCATCAAAACTTCAGCCAGATATTTTTTACAAAGGTCTATCGGGCTAAACCCCACAAGCATAGGAAAGTTTAAGAGTCTCAAGTTTGAGGCTCGAGCAGCATTTTCCAGACTTTCTACTTTAGCACAAAGAACTACATTGTCTTTCACCAGGACCAATGTTGAATCCGAAACTGTGCTCAAATTCCTAGCAGTTTCTACTACTTGCGCCTTCATGTCATCAGTCACAGACAGATATTTCTCCACATCCCCAGCTACTTGCGTCAGCCGGGCAGAAATCCCAGCTGTCTGCTGAGAAATAGCATCAGACAACAAAGTTATAGCCTCCCAGATACTTTCCAATGTAATCTTACTTGGACACAGCAGCTTAAACAAAGCTGGCGAAGACTCAGCCAGGGGAATACCAGCAGGATCAATGCTTAGACTACCGGTTCCACTGACACCTCCAAGTCACCCGAAGAGCCCCCAGAAACATCAATGGCAGCCACTTCATCCAGAATCACCATAACCCCCCATTCTCGCATTCCCACTGTGCTGACTTCTGACATCACAGGAGTGCAGTCAGGTGGTGGTGAACCAACAACACCAGGCAGCAGAGGCAGAGACCATGCTTCAGGGGAGAGAGTAACTTCCAGGTCAGTGACAGACAGCGATGACTCCTCCAGCCATTCCCTCTCATTACCCACTTGAATCTCACTTCTCATAGCCTCTGTAACTTCAAAGAACCGGTCCATGGGACCTAGAACAGCTTGTGGGGGTACCGTGAGGAACATCCTAGCCTTGCTTTTCCACTTTGGCATCAGACACAAAGAACAGGAGCCTCACGCAGCCATCTTGAATAAGGAAGACACGCCTCCCCAAGATGGGCTTTCTTAAAGCTACGAGAGTTAAACAAAAAATTCCAGCCCTGAATTGGAATGTTACAAGATGCTCAAGGATCCATGTTGAATAATGCTGAGAAGATCAAGAAAAGGTGGAAAGAATGTACAGAGTCATTATACAATAAAACCATTGGTGATGAAAGAAGAAGTTGAAGCAGCATTGAAAGCCTTATAAAATAAAGCACCAGGCATTGATGGCATTCCCACTGAAGTATTACAGCAATCTGAGGGAGGAAATTTGGAAGACAACATCATGACCAACTGACTGGAAAAGATCTGTGTTTATACCAATACTAAAGAAAGGTGATCCGCTGCGCTGAGAGAGGGGGCAAGATGGCGGCAGGTTGTTGCGGCTGTTGAGACGCTCGACGCTTATCGCTCAGGTCCAGAGAGTTCGGCTGCTCTAGAATGGGGTGTCAAAAGAGGAAACAGGCTTCCCTTCCCTCGGGGATAGCTTCTTCCAATACTCCCGGGCAGAAAACTTTAGAGGCGTCCGGATTCTCAGTGGCAACTGGTGGAGCAGTGTCTTCAGCAGAGCCTTCGGTGTTTAAACCGTCGGCTCTGGGTGCATCCGGGGTTTGCAAGAGGAGCAGGCTCGGCGTTTGACCGGTGTGGAGACGGAGTTGGAACATCTTCGAGGACTCTGTGCTGCTCAAGTTAAGGATAAAATCTTGCTGTCTAAAAAGGCTGAATATTTGGAGAATTATGTGCGTAGGAATAACTTGAGGTTATTGAATTTTCCTAAGTCTCCTATTATGTTGCCTTTGGAGATGGCCCGCAAATATCTTCGAGAAGTGCTTAAACTCCCTGCTGAAAATTTGCCTCCTATTGTGCGTGCACAGTTTCTATCCGTAGGCCCTGTGTCTAAGGGTCCCACTTCGGGGAATCTGTTTCAAGGAGCCGGTGATCTTATGGCTTTCTTAGAAGATTATTTAGAAGTGGTGACCGGTTGAACTACCTTGCTTTTGACCCTAGCCTTGGATCCTGATAAATCTTGGATTCTTCGAGCATACTTTAGAAATTTCAATGTTACTTTCTTAGGGTCTAAAGTATACATGTTTCCTGATCCTGATCGTGTCACCCAGATGAGGAGAAAGGAATTTCTTGGTCTTCGACCAAGAGTCCTCTCCCTCAGGGGTAGTTTTTTGTTAAGATTTCCCTCTCAATGAATAATTACCTTTGATGATACGTTTTTTTCTTTTTTTTTGAGCCTAGTCAGTTATTGGAATTTCTTGTAGCTAGGGAAGGTCTTGTGGTGCATACTACTTATTTATTTATCTATTTACATTCTCTTATATTCCGTGCTATTCTGCATCAGTGCGGTTTACATTGAACAAACTGAAATTACATTGAACAGGGCATTATAACTTGGAGATAACTATTTTACAGGGAACATGGGCTATGGAGGGTTCAGTGGCTTGCCCAAGACCACAAGGAGCACCTGTGGGACTAGAAACCCCAGTCCTTCCGGCCCAAGGTTGCTGTCCTCCAGTGGGATCCGAACCCCTGACCTTCCGGCCTGAAGTACCTTGCCCCAACCACTAGGCCACTCCTCCACTCCAACATGGCTGATACGTAAGTCTCCATCCTGCTTTGATGATTTATGTTTCCATGTTTTTCTTTTTTCTTGTAGCCCAACTGGAATTGCCTAAAGCTTGTGAGCAAATATTAGGGTGTAACATTTATTGTTTTTCTCTTTAATGCTTAATGCTTAGTTATTGTATGGAATGATTCATCCTGTTTCTCTCATTCTTGTTTTGCTGGAATGTATTTTTGGAAATTTATAAAAATTAAATTAAAAAAAAAAATAAAGAAAGGTGATCCAACTGACTGTGGAAATTATCGCACAATTGCTCTGATCTCACATGCCAGCAAGATTCTACTCAAGATTATGTAACAGAGATTATAACCACACCTGGAACAAAAATTGCCTGAAGTGCAAGCAGGGTTCAGGAAAGGGTGAGGAACGAGAGACATCATCGCGGATGTGAGATGGATCCTTGAAAAGACTAAAGAATACCCAAAGGATATCTATATGTGTTCTATCAACTACATCAAGGCTTTTGACTGTGTAAACCATGAGAAACTCTGGGCCACATTAAGAAGCATGGCATACCAGAACACCTGATCGTTCTCTTGCACAACCTTTACACTGATCAAGTTGCAACAGTTTGAACAGAACAAGGATAAACAGAATGGCTTAAAATCAGCAAAGGTGTATGACAAGGCTGCATACTTTCCCCCTACTTCTTTAATTTATATGCAGAACAAATCATCAGAGAAGACAACCGAGGTGTGAAGATGCTCGCAGGCTACTACTAGAAACAAAGCTTTTGCATTATATGCACCCACATGCTGGACCGCCCTGCCACCTGCCATCCGGGCTATCAATGACCTCACCCAGTTTAGGAAAGCATTGAAGCACTATCTGTTCCTCCAGCACTACACCGAACCTGAAGACAACCCGCAGACAGTCACACTCGGGACCCAGGTAGACGCCCCCGACGCAGCCACTCCACGAGTCTGCAACCAAGCCCGTTAGACCCCGATCCCCTCGATGGATAGAGATATACACCCCTGCCTGTCACCTTGTATATAGCTGAGCCAAGGTGTAAATAGTTGAGCTGTCTTCATAACCTATGACAGCAAGTTATCTTGTACATAGTCACCCTGTTAACCTTGTATATAATCCCCGGTTTATTGTTAAGTCCAGTGTAGGCCAGCCTGCACAGCACAAATCTGTTACCTGTAAACCACACTGATTTTTAAAGAGCGCAGTATAGAAGAGACATTAAATAAATAAATAAATAAAAGATTGGTGGGAGACTCATCAATAACCTTTGCTATGCTAATGATACCACATTACTGGCTGAAGGTGAAGACAATCTGAAACATTTGCTTCTCAAGATCAAGGAACAGTCTTGAAATGGGTCTGCACCTTAATGTAAAGACGACAAAGATCCTGACAAGTGGCAAAGTCATTAAGTTCATCATTGATGGAGAAGAAATCAAAATAGCGGACAACTTTAACCTACTTGGATCAACTATCAATAAAGAAACAGCAAGCAGTCAAAAAATCTGACGACGCATTGCTCTTGGCAGAATGGCTATGAAGGACCTAGACAAGATTCTCAAGAACAGAGATGTCTCTCTCCATACAAAGATTCGACTCGTTGAAGCCATGGTATTTTCAATAATGTCATATGGATGCGAACGCTGGACAATGAAAAAGATAAACAGAAAAAAAATTGATGCCTTTGAATTATGGTGCTGGCGACGAATACTGTGTATACCATGGACTGCCTGAAGAACAAACCAGTCGGTACTAGAGGAGATCAAACCTAAGCTTTCTTTAGAAGTTCAGATGACAAGACCGTCTTTCATACTTGGACATATCATGCAAAGAGAGAGATCATTAGAGAAAGACATCATGCTTGGCAAGGTAGAAGGTCAATGCAAAAGAAGAAGGCCAGCAATGAGATGGATCAATACAATAACAGCAACTATGGGTGCCACTGTCAACAATGACTGAAGACAGAATATAGTTTAGGACAACTATCCAGAGAGTCGTCATGAGTTGACACGGACTCAAAGGCACTTAACAACAACAACATAGGAAGATCCTGGGCATGGGGGGAGGCAGAGGGAGACAGAGGAGAAATGCTAGACAGAGGGGTAAAAGGGGGGAAATGCAGGACATGGGGCTAATAGGGGGAGAGAGGGGAGAAAATGGAAAGAGATGCTTGACATGGGAATAATAGGGGATATCATGCTATGGAGATGCTGGACACAGGGGAATAGGAAAGGAGAGGGCAGACATTACTACTACAAATCATTTGCATCAGACATGGGAGGATAGAGAGAAAGAGAGAGTGGAGATACTGGATGGAGGGAAAGAAAAAGAGTGCGAGAGAGAGAAAGACACTGGATGGGGGGGGGGGAGATGGAGAGATGGATGGATAGGGAGTGGGTGAGACTGGGGAATAATGGACCAGGAAAAAAGAGGTGGGAATTGGGAGGACTGGGGTGAGTGTTGAAAAGTGGTAGGTAGATAGATAAAAAAGAGGGGGACTGAGGACTGGATAGTAAAAGAGTATTGAAATCTGAGTGGACAGAAAGAGAAAAACAAATGGAAGAAAGCTGAAGGGCAAAGATCAATATCCAAGATGGAATGAAGTGCAGAAAACGAAAGAGGAGGCAAGAAATAGCAGATGGACTAGAGACCACAGAAAGAGAGCTAAGAGAAGACAGAGGAAAGCAGCATGATCAGAAAATAAAATGGTTTTACAGCAAAGGTAGAAAAAATAATTTTATTTTCAATTTCGTGATCAGACTTGGTGCTATCTTTATATTTTACACAGTACAGGGAAATGCATCTCTTTCTATTTCTCTGGGGCTGCATCGTATGCAGAATCTGGCTTCTTGAGGTTGCAGTTTTATCTACAAATGTTTATTTTTAGGTTATGTCACTTATTCTGTACTTGGTGAGAGTCTGTGTTCTGAGTGTGTGACCAAAGCCAGGTGTTCTGTTAACATGGAGTTTGTATGTAGGGATCTGTACTGTAGTAATCTGAATTGTTCAGCTTTCAAATAGGTGTTGGATATTCCAGGGCTCACTGTAGCATTTACAGTGATGCTTTTTTTGGATGGGTTCCCTATGTGAGTTTTGGAAGTTGGTGCTGGTATGGTATGGTATGGTATGGTAGATTTGCTCTGTAGATCCTCAGTGACATTTGTAGGGTTTTGAATTAGTTCACAATAGGGTTGCCAACTTTTTGAAAGAGAAAAACCTGCCACCTATGGCAAGCCATACCTGCCCCACCCCCAAAATCACCCCACCCATAAAAAATAATTGTAGGCTGGGCAATGGTGCAGGCTTTAGCATCTGCTGGGTTCAAGAGGTTGGATTCAGCTCCTGTTCAGCTCAGTTGCCTTCTCAGGCCCCTCCAACACACATATGCTCTCCCATATGGCTTTAAATCCAAACATATATTCTGCATCCACTGAACCCCAACCCCAGCTCCTACCCCAACAATCTGTGCAGAACAGAGAGGAGCTAGAACCTTCCCCATAAAACTTACCATATGAGAAAAAATCCCTCTCAATACCAAGCATATTGTGACTTAATCAGGGCCAGCCCCAGAGCTGATTCAAAGTGTTGGCACCCTAAGCAAATCTTAAGTCTCATTCCACAGAGCACTAGAAGATCAGAGGAGGGGGGCAGCTTGCGAGGAGAGCTCCTGGGAAGCACGAACGATCCTCTGGGATTTAACCTGATTGGGGAATCTCGGGGTCTAGCTCCCTCTGAATATATCTGCAACCAAAGTTTGACTTGATTTTCGGCATGCCTCAAAGAATCAAAAGGTGCAAACGAGACCCGCAATCTCCATCCAAGATGGAGGGCACAAAAGGGAAAGACATTTCATTGGCAATTTATCCTCCAGGGGCTGCGCAGGATTACAGATCTCCTACATGCTACAATCAAAATTAAAGTGGAAATACTTGCGATTAAATTGCATTTAGAAAAGTCATGGAAAAACATGGTTTAATGTGCCAGTAAGATTTCAGCACTTCAGGGAAAAGTGGTGCCATTTCGAAGTAAAGTTAAAATGACAGAGGTGCTGGAGGGTAGCTGCAAGGACGTGAATAATTGTAGCAGGCACAACAATCTGAGGCTCATGCGCATACCTGAAGGTGTGGAGAGTGCCAGTCCCATTGTATACCTGGAGTATTTGCTTAAGTTTGCAAAGGACTTTGAACATGAAAGACTGCACCAGGTTCTGGCTCAAACAGTACAGAATGCAAATTACCTTAGGCCCTGTGTATGCCAAGTGTTATGAAACCACAGGTGTTTCGGCTCCTGCAAGCCACTGTATTCCCGGTTCCATTACAGTTTCAAGGGAAGGGCCTGATGATCTTTATGGATATGCTAAAAGAAAGCAGTTCCTTGCTATGAGGGAAGAGCTCAAGGCATGCAAGTGCACTGTGGCTTGCATGAGAATTCCCAGAACAACAAAACCAGATTGTTTGATTTTCCTGAGGATCCAGAAGCCTTCCTTTAACAGGAGTCGGGGCCCTTGATGAAACCTTGCTCCTCACTAGATTTTGCTTGTGCTAGATATCAGGGGTAACCAGGCTAGATCCAAGTAGAGAAAAGTTTGAATGAAATTGAAGATTTCCTGCAGTTGGTACGCCCATGTCCATTGTCCAATATCTCCCCTGTGCCATCCTATTTCCTCTCTGTTACATCCCTCACTCTCAGTACGCATATCCACAGTCTCCTTCCTGGCCCCATGAAGCCACTGTCTAGCTCCCTCCCCCCACCCCTGGGAACCTATGGCAGTGGAAATACAACTGCAAAACAGTGGAGCCTGCAGAGTAGTTGAGGTGCGTCACTCAGGACTCTGCCGGTCCCTCCACTTAGAAAGAGGACGTTTTTGTTAGAAGGGATGGGACTGGCAAAGCCCTGAGTAACGCATCTGAACTAACTTGCAGGCTCTGCTGTTTTTGCTGTTGTATTGTCGCTGCCGCAGGTCCCGGTAGAGGCCGTCGAGGTGGGCACAAAAAACTAGCTTTCCAATTGCCGGTTTTACGGCTGTGCCGGCAGCCAGCCTGGCCAAATAAAAAACAACCAGGCCGGCTGATAACCGGCCAGTTGGCAACCCTGTAGCAGCGAAGTGCAGACAATGAATAAATCCAGGAGTCAATTTACAGGGTCCAAGTCAATTTATTGTGCACAAGGCCCAGTTAGTCAAAGCTTCAAAAAGGACTGAGCAAAGTTCTTACAGAAACATATTCATTTATACATTTCTTTTCAGTTTGATACATGCAAACTTTCTATTGGTCCCAACGCCCCCTGCATCTGTCCAATCAGAGATCCCTCCTGGGCCTAGCACCCAGCTCCCTCCTCTAGGACTGTTCTAACAATGGTGCAGTTTCTAGGTTTGGATACTTCTCTACTGCAAGGTCATTTCTGGCTCTAGGAATGCAAGTATTGAAACATTTCTATTTTCATAGCACAAGAGAATAATGAAAGATTTATGCATTCATGAAAACTTCTTATTAAGCAGTTTAAAACAGTTTTCTCAAACTTTTACAGACTTTGGTTCTTTACTGAGATGGGGGTTGGAATCAGGGCCTAACTTACAGGCCTTTCACATTTGCAGACTATTATAGGCCATAGCCTGCCACATTCCCCCCTTTGATTATTCTCACCCGCTAGTGAGAAAGGGTGAGAATTAAATCACATATTAAACTTGCGTAATAGCATCATCTTGGGATATTGGGGAATATTGCCACATAGCTAATATTTTTGTAGCTGCCTTCCGTTCTACAGTGTTATCAATAACTGAGGTTATCATGCGTAAGCAAAGGGGTAGGAGACATGGGAGAAACAAGCAAACAGCCAATATGAGTAATACAATAAGCACAAGCGTCTTCATACCCCCTAACCATGAAAATGCTGAACCAAACCACCCATCAAGCTTCAGGCCATGCCAGGTCTGAAGAGGCACATAAGCTTGTGTGCGCATTTGAGTAGCTATATCTTCAACAACATGTCCATTATTATCAATCTGCAAACAACAGTTACTTAAATTCAACTTTCCACACACTCCACCTTCAGCTGCTAACAAATAATCTAGAGCTAAACGATTCTGATAAATAGCTGTATGCATTTGTGTACTCTGCTTAGCTAAAAGAGTTAGTGCTTTACTGGTTTCATTGGTTATTATTTCAACAACAGCTTGTAAGCGTATAATACGATTTATCATATACACAGGAGTATGATATCCCCATGTACCATCTTGCTCCCAAGTCGCAGGTCCATAGTATGAAATGATTCTCTCAGGTGGCCACTCCCTTCCATTTGTCCCATTGGCCTATTTTCAAGACTTCTCGTTTCTGTCGACCTCTGTACACGGGAAAGCCCAGTTGTTCTCCATGGGACGTAGGCAACAGGAAGAAGGAAGGTCATATGGTTCCCAAGGCACATGCTCCTCCCCAATGGTGAGAAAGCCTAGCATATGCTCGGGTTGCACAAATCCAGTACAGTCCAGGTGGTGCTTGCCAGGAATTATAAGCTGCTAGATTAGTCCAGATGCTGGCAAGATTAGGGAAACGAACTAAAGGGTTGGAGTGCTCTGAAGCGTTGATTCCTGACCACCAGGACGTCTTCTTAGTGGTGCCGTTGTAGAACTTCTGATTGAGACAGACCAGCTGTCCAACTTCCATGGCAAACTGTGATCCAAAGCGAGCTAAACACAAATTACCAACAATGGGGTGGGCCAGTACCCACTCACTAGTAGTCTGATGTAAATCAGTCTGATTATAAGGCATAGAATAGTTCACTTCTTGTGCCTCCCAGGGCCATTGGCCTCCCATCTTAGTCCCTCCACAGAAGAGGCAGTCCGAAATGTGGAGACTAGATGCTACTGCCCCGGCGAACTCAATGAACAAGTTTTGGGAGGCATGAGGAATCTCAAACTCCGCTTTCATGGCTTCATAGAAAGAGTGATGTATTCGATAAGGTGCAGATGCATGAGTCTTAGTATTCAGCTGTATATGTATAAAAGTTCCAGGATCTATGCCTCCTCCTGCTATTCGTAACCCAAATCTGTACCCCTGCTTCCACTGGCTAGGGTTAAGTATGATGAGTCGTACTGGATTACAGGCACCTTTCTTACATTTCTTAGGTTCTGGTAATGACACTTTTTCCAGGCTGGCTACGAGTTTATCTCCCTCTTGTCCAGTAGGCGCACCAGACCAGGTAGCATAATACACGCATTCCCACTTGGGACAGTAGTAAGCATCTTTGGATGATGTACTGTAGACGGTTGGGGAAGATTTCCCAGTACACTTTCCCCATCCGTATGCTCCTTCAGGACACATATATTTATCATCATAGTAGTAGGCATGCTCCAAATATCCACACTTGTGATAGACATTTCTGTTGATCACCTCACAAGCATCAAAACTCAGGGTAACATGCTTCATGGGATCAGTAAGCTGTCGTGTGGCATTTATGAGGGCTCCATCCTCATCATTCCATCGTATCTCAAGTACATAAGAGGGGTTCTGCCGGGGGTTGTAACAAGTCTTCCCCTTCATAGAGATATTTAACTCTATGCCATTATATATACACCGGCTGACTATACCAGTGCAAGTATAGTAGGAATGATAAAGTAAAGTCTGAGTGATCTTCTGTCCAGTTTGGGTGGTAGTTATGCAAGCTGCACAAGGGGGTAAGGCAAAAGTCTTTTCCAGGAATCCCAGGACCACCACTCCCACAAGGCAATAGTGGAAGAATATTGTGATTACAGTCTTTGGAGGTCAACTGGAATATCGGGTATGCTGAGCTTGTAGAGTCTTTTCTTCTTTTCTGCTTCGGCTGCTACCCTTGCGTGACAGGGGTAGGATGATAGAATCTAAGGACTCTTACAACGCTGGTTGTCTCTGCAATGTGAGTCGCAATGGAGTTTCAGGATCATTTACTGAAGTCCATTGACCAGGTTCAGGAGCAGCGGCCAGCTTCACTCGACTGTGATGGATCCAGGGTTCGAGTTCTGCGACTTTTACTGCAGTTGGGGTTGACAAGATGACAACATAAGGTCCCTTCCAATGCGGCGCCAGCGGGATCTTTCTCCACTCTTTGATCCACACTGACACTCCTGGCTTGAAGGGATGCAGAGGTTCTGTTAGATTGATGGGCAATCGATCTTGCACCCAGGTATGAAGACTCTGCAAAACAGAACCTAAAGCCAATAGTTCTTGTCTAGTTATTTCAGATCCTATTTGTTTCATATCTCCTTTAATTCCCTGTACAATGGGCAGAGGTCGCCCATACAAAATTTCAAAAGGGGAAACTCCCAAAGACTTGGTTGGAGCAGAACGTATCCTAAGAAGGGCTATAGGGAGAACCTGAAGCCACTTTAGGTGTGTTTCTTGGCAAAGCTTGGTCAACTGAGATTTCAGGGTTCTATCCATGTGTTCTACCTTCCCTGAACTCTGGAGTCTATAGGCAGTGTGCAGCTTCCATTGTATCTGTAGGGCTCGAGCTAACTGTTGAGTCACTTGGGACACAAATGAGGGTCCATTGTCTGACCCTATAGTCAATGGTATTCCAAATCGAGGAATAATCTCTTGGAGCAGTATTTTAGTGACTTCTCAAGCTTTCTCAGTACGGGTGGGACGGGCTTCTACCCACCCAAAAAATGTGCAAACTAGAACTAACAGGTAGTGATATCCATTTGCTCGTGGCATTTCAGTAAAATCTACTTGAATATCACTCATAGGGGTCACCCCTACTGACTGAACTCTTGGGGGTGGAACGGGACCTTGCCTAGCATTATTCTTGGCACATGTCAAACATTGCTGTGCCACTGAAGTAGACAGGGGTCCTAGTAGTGAGATGCAAAAATGGGGTCTTAGGGCTCTTTCCATGGCTGTTTTTCCATAATGTGTGGCCTGATGGAAAGCATGAACAAAAGCTGGCCCTAATGCTTCAGGAATGACTGTAGGACCTGGAGGTGAGCTATCCTCTGGAGGTGGCAGCACTATCCAACCTTTTTCTGTTAGGACCCCTACCTCCTTTTCACAGAAATAATCCAACTCTTTTGTAGTGTATCGGGGAGCCCATGAGCTAAGGGGCATGGGGAATAAGGCTGCTTGCACTGAAGTGTCTTGGGTCACAACTCGTCCAGTTGTGGCTGCTTTTCAGGCAGTGGCATCAGCAAACCTATTTCCTCGGGTAACTTCTCCTGCTCCTGCCTGATGTCCTCGACAATGCATGACTGCAACTTGCTTAGGGGCCCATACAGCATCTAATAATATCAATATCTCTGGCCCATACCTAATGGACTTGCCTCCTGAGGTGATCAACCCTCGCTCTTTATACAAGGCTCCATATGCGTGCAAAGTGGTAAAGGCATACTTGGAATCTGTGTACACATTTAAACAGAGTCCTTCTCCTAATGTCAGTGCTCTAGTGAGAGCTATCAGTTCAGCCTTCTGCGCTGAAGTTCCTGGGGCCAAAGCTGAGGACTCAACTACCAGATCAAGGGTCACCACTGCATATCCAGCACAACGATGTCCATTGATGACGAGACTGCTTCCATCTACAAAGAAAGTCTGTTCAGGATTCTCCAAAGGAACATCAGTTAAATCTGGGCGACTTGAAAATACAGTGTCCATAGTTTCTAAACAGTCGAGATCAGGGGGCCCAGGACCAATCGGGAACAATGTAGCAGGATTCAGAGCTTGACTGACTTTTAACTGTATTTGGGGGTTTTCGCACAACATACTCTGATATTTCAACATTCGTGAATTCGTTAGCCAGAAACTTCCTTTGTGCTCCATGAGGGTCAGGACAGAGTTCGGCACAGTCACTTGAAGATTCTGTCCCAAAGTGAGCTTGCCTGCTTCGCTCACTAAAAGGGCTGTTGCTGCAACAGCTCTCAAACAAGGGGGCCAACCTCTTGCTACCATATCCAACTGTTTTGACAAGTAGGCTACTGGCCGTTACCAAGATCCAAGAGATTGGGTCAGTACTCCCAACACATTTCCTTGTGACTCATGGACGTAGAGATGGAAAGGCTTCTGGACATCTGGGAGACCCAGAGCTGGTGATGACATCAAAGCGCGTTTCAGAGATTGGAATGCTGCATCCTGTTCAGGTCCCCACTCCAGTGGGGACTTTTCCATTCCTTTGGTAACTTGATACAATGGTTTTGCTAGCAGTGCAAAATTGGGGATCCATATGCGACAGTATCCTGCGGCCCCCAGGAAGGCTCTTACTTGCCTCCTGGTGGTTGGAGTGGGAATACTGCATACAGCTTCTTTGCGTTCAGGTCCCAAGCGTCGAATTCCACTGGACAACTGGAACCCTAGGTATTTTACTTCAGTTTGACATAGTTGCGCCTTAGCTCGTGAGACTTTGTATCCAGCCTCGTTCAAAAGGTACAGAAGTTCACTGGTGGCTTGTAGACATTCACTTTCTGAATTGGTGGCTATGAGCAGGTCATCCACATATTGAAGGAGAACCTTTTGTCCTGGGTTCACCGAGTAACTTGAAAGATCTTGATTCAGGGCAGCACTAAAGAGAGTAGGTGAATTCTTGAATCCTTGAGGTAATCGAGTCCAAGTGAGTTGGCCCCGCCTTCCTGTTGTGGGGTCCTGCCATTCAAAAGCGAACAAAAGTTGACTAGTGGGGGCCAGGCGTATGCAGAAAAAGGCATCTTTCAGGTCCAGGACGGTGAAATGGGTAGCCTCAGCGGGGATCAGTTCCAAGAGAGTATAAGGATTTGGTACTACTGGGTGTATAGTTTCAACTGCATCATTTACCCGCCTCAGATCTTGTACTGGGCGGTAATCCCCTGTCCCAGGTTTCTTGACTGGGAGAAGAGGGGTGTTCCAAGGTGACTGGCACTCCTTGAGAAGTCCATACTTCAACAGTTTCATCAGATGGCAGTGGATTCCTTCAATGGCTGGTCGGGGAAGAGGATACTGCTTCACATGCACTGGTTCCGCTCCTGGCTTGAGGGTGACAAGGACTGGGGCTATGTTCTTCGCTAGGCCAGGTGGATTATCTTCTGCCCATACTTCAGGCGGGGCTATAAGGTTGGTGGGTATACAGGAACTTGCTGGCTTGGTTGGAAGTGTACTATAGAACCGCCACTCTTCTTCTCGGGGAACAGTTAGCACCATCAATCCAGCAGGCTTTGGGTTCACAATCATTTGCATTTCTCCCCCTTCAGCAAAGGATATTTGTGCCTGTAGCTTTGCAAGCATATCTCGGCCCAGAAGTGGAATAGGGCACTCAGGCATATACAAGAACTGGTGCATTATCTTCTGTCCCCCTAGTTCACACATACGGTTCTGCAGGAATGGCTTGGTGGCCCTGTTCCCAGTGGCCCCAACAATGGTGACAGATCGAGAGGAAAGAGGAACCACTGGCTTTGCCACCACTGAATGTTCTGCTCCTGTATCTACCATAAAGTCCAAATATTGGTCCCCTACTTTCAAACTGACCATAGGCTCCTGGGGACCCAGGGTGAACTTGGAGCCCGGTCTGGCCTAGTCCTCATCCACTTCATCCATGTCATAGCCCGTTGCCACTGCCACTCCCTCAATGGCTTCTTCTCTCTCTCGCTGGAACTGTGCTCGGTTCATTCCTCCATGATTTTGAAATCGGCCTCCTGTTCTCCAGGGACTCCCTTCTCCCCTCCTGGAGGTGGAGTCAAGATGTGGGTATTCATTTCTCCAATGTCCTTCTTCTCTGCAATGGACGCACTGATTTGCACCCAATGGAGGCCTGCTATTTCCGTGGCCTCTTCCACGTTCTCTGGTCCTTTGGTTAGGAAAACCTCCTCCACATCGTTCAACTAAAGCGGCAGCAAGAAGATCTGCTTTCTTCTTCATCTTTCGTTCACTTTCTCTGTCACATTCATTTTCATGATTCACAAATACTTTCTGAGCGACTTCCATTAACTGTGTTGTATTCATACCCGCAAATCCATCCAGTTTCTGCAATTTTTGTTTTATGTCTCTCTGGGACTGACTGACAAAGGCTGCATTTACCATGCGCAAATTCTCCTGAGCGGCGGGATCGTATGGGGTATATAGTCTATAGGCTTCAGACAACCGCTCATAAAAGGCCGCTGGGCTCTCATCTGGACCCTGGATAACTTCAGATACCTTCCCGATATTCATGGCCCTCTGGCCTCCCTTCCTCAGGCCCTGCAGCAAGGCCTGGCAAAATCGCGTTAGGTTCGCTGCCCCCCTGTCATTATTTGGGTCCCATCTAGGATCTTCATTCAGGAAAGCTGCAGCGGCTGCTTGTGGGAGATTCAGATCCCCCCCCCCTCTACGGGATTCTCTTCTAACCAGTGGATGGTTGCTTGCACAATCCGCGCTCGCTCCTCAGTAGTAAAGAGAGTGGACAGGAGCTGGCGACAGTCGGCCCAGGTAGGCTGATGAGTTTGCATTATACTAGACATTAACTCTGTCAATTCCTGGGGTTTTGCTGTATAGGATGCATAATGCGTTTTCCAGTTTAATAAATCAGTAGTGGAAAAAGGTACGTAGACTAGACTGGTTGGTCCTGGTGCCATCTGGCCCTGTTCATTTAGGATAGGTACACCAGGCACTTGACGCAATGGCATTAGGCACGCTGCTTTCTCCTTCTTTTTCGGGGTTATACTTCTTAAATCATACGGCTCCCGGGTATAAGCTTCCTTGGTTGGTGACCCTGAACTGGCAGGAGAGCCTCTGCTTTCTATATCACACGTCAAAACATTAAAAAGATCCAATTAACACAAAACATTGCAGCAAGAATTATAATGAAAGTAAGTCCAAAAGAGCACATTACACCAATTCTTGCTAAACTCCATTGGTTACCTATTCATGAAAGAATACACTACAAAATACTAGTTACCACCTTTAAACTGATAAATAAACTTGCACCATCCGTTCTTAATAAACTAATCAACACAGAACCAAATAAAAGGTCTCAAAGAAGTAGACATATAAACACAATATCACTACCTAAAGATTATAAAAAATCTAGAAAACTAACTAATAACAGAGCCTTCTCACACTATACACCGTCTCTCTGGAATAACCTACCTGACAATATTCGCCTCCTAACTGAAATTAAAGAATTTAGAAAAAAACTGAAAACACATCTATTTACCTCACATTATACACCTCTGGATTGCCAAACCACACAAGCTGACACAGGATAATAATCTTTACAAAACACACACCCACTCAACCAAACTAAACGCATAATCTGATATTAAAAGGTTATTCTTATGTAAAAAGGTTGTAATTATGTAAAAAGTTTGATTACATCCACTCAATACAATTGGATGAAATCATTGTTTGCATGTCTTTAGATTGCATGTCCTTAATTATACTGTTAAATGTAAAAAGTTAAATCTGTTCCCTGTAAAACAACTAGGACATGATTATCCATGTACCTTAAATTTTTTCTGTTCTCTGTATACCGCACTTGATACTTGGGAAAGAGCGGTATATAAATGTGTGCTAAATAAATAAATAAATAAATATCGTCGGAGGACCCTGGTTCCCCCGACGTACTTGGGCAGGACTCGGGGCTATCGCTCAGGGAAGTGGGCTTCTTTTGCTGCTGCGGCGGTAATTGCTGAGGTGCCTCATCAGGTTCCGCTTCAGTTAGCGGAGCTGGGGGAACTAACCTATGTGGGTACTGGGGTAAACGGGCCAGGATTTCTGGAGACTCTGAGGCGGAATACACAGGCGGCTTCCTTTCCTCAACCTTTCGGGTCCCCCTAGTGGTTGCTACTAATATTCTACACTGTTCCTCATAGCAGCGCTTTACCCAAGAGGGCTGCCTTTCGCAAACACCCAACCAGGAATCTATGTAGGGGAACTGATCAGGGTGCGCTTTTTGTACAAGCTGATGAATACGAGAAACTATTTCTACATCAAAGGTGCCCCCATGGGGCCATGAAGTAGCTAACACAGGTCACTCCCTATCACATAACATTCTTAACCTAGACGGAGACATTTTTATGCCGTAGTCTCCTGAAAATCCTTTACAGAAATTCGTGATCATACATTCCAGCGGAGTTTGCGTGGACTCCATCCCTCCCATAATCGTAATGGCATACACGTAATGACGTACAAGACGACAAACAGTAAGGTTAGGTAGTATGGCGGTAGGTAAGGGGTCTGTACAGCCCACAAAACACTGAGGGGAACAAACACCACACGCTTCCTCCTTTTCGTGACCTGGGCATGGTCGCCCGGCCAGGAACTGCGCTACTCAGGAGTCCGCTCTTGCTCGGTCTGTGTCTCAAGACCTCTCAATCACACAGACAATCATACCATCACAAGAAATCATTTTTCAAAATGCCCAAGGTTTTCTGACTAACTGACTATTCCCAACCAAAGGGTCAGTGGCTTCGGCTTCCGCTAACCCTTATGCGGAGCGTACTAGGACCACCCTTATGAGAGGTGATTAGGCTCTCTTATCTCGCGCACTCATGCGACACTTTCCCAGTTAGTCTATACCAAATCAGTCTCGCGCACTCATGCAAGACTCTTTTCCCCAGGCTTCACTGACTTTTAAACAAGAAAATATCTACTCACTGGATCCAGTTCCCGATACCAAACCAGTTCTTGGGTTGGATCCTGGACTCCCCTCGGGTTCGGAGGTGTTGACCGGCCGGACCCAGTGGCCTGCCGAGGCAAGGCAGAACCCTCTCCGATACAAAGGGACTGGCGGCGCCTGAGGTTTCCCTTGCGGTTGGACGGACACGGTCCCGACCGGGCCAAACCTGGAGGCAAATTGCGTGGAATATTCGCTTGACTACCATTCACTATCCGCACATTCCCGGCCAACGCACCAAGAATATGTAGCAGCGAAGTGCAGACAATGAATAAATCCAGGAGTCAATTTACAGGGTCCAAGCCAATTTATTGTGCACAAGGCCCAGTTAGTCAAAGCTTCAAAAAGGACTGAGCAAAGTTCTTACAGAGACATATTCATTTATTAATTTCTTTTCAGTTTGATACATGCAAACTTTCTATGGGTCCCAACGCCCCCTGCACCTGTCCAATCAGAGATCCCTCCTGGGCCTAGCACCCAGCTCCCTCCTCTAGGACTGTTCTAACAATGGTACAGTTTCTAGGTTTGGATGCTTCTCTACTAGGGTTGCCAACCAGCCGGTTTTCAGCCGGCCTGGCCGGTTTTCCTGTGGTCGGGCCGGCTGCCAGCAGAGAACCGAAACCGGCCATTGAAAAGCCGGTTTTTTGCTCTGGCTGCGAGATCGGGAGCGGCCAGAGCAGAAAACCGGCTTTGCGCTTGCGATCGCGATTGCGATCACAGTCCTGGCCCCCCCTTGCAGCCGCTGCTGCTGCTTCTTACAGAGCAGCGGCTGCAATAAAGTTAATTTAAAAGTAAGGAATCCTGTGAGGGGCCTTCCGGCCCTATGAAACTCCTTCTGCAGTGCCCGCCCCTCTGATGTCACTTCCTTTTCAGCCAGGGACCCTGCAGAAGGAGTTTCATAGGAGCTGAGGGTTTCTCACAGGTTTCCTTACTTTTAAATTAACTTTATTGCAGCTGCTGCTCAGTAAGAAGCAGGAGCAGCAGCTGCACGGGAGGGGGGACTACAAATGGGCTGTGATGGGGGGGGGACCTGTACTGGAAAAGGGCTATAGGGGGGGACTTGGACTGGAAATGGGTTGTGATGGGGGGGGCCTTGACTGCAAAAGGGCTGGGGGGGGAACTTGGACTGGAAATGGGCTATGGTGGAGGGAGGGGGAACTTGGACTGGAAATAGGCTGTGATTAGGGGGGCTAGGACTGCAAATGGGCTGTGATGGTGGGGGGGGGGCTAGGACTGCAAATGGGCTGTGATGGTGTGGGGCCTAGGACTGGAAATAGGCTGTGATGGGGGACTTGGACTGTAAATGGGCTGTGATTGGGGGGCGGGGCTAGGACTGGAAATGGCCTGTGATGTGAGGGCTAGCACTGGAAATGGGCTTATGAAGAGCTGGAATAGGACTGGAAATGGGCTGATGTGGGGCATGGGAGAATGGGAGTAGAAGGGAGTGGATGCTGGGTGGGTCTAGAACTATAAGGGAACTGATTTTGGGGGAGGACTAGAATGGATGGGGAATGAGAATGGAGAGGGGAAAAAATATTTTGTGTGGAAGAAAAGTCTATGATGGGTCGGGTATTGGGAGAGTAAGAGGGGCTTGAGAATGGAAGGGTGAAATTTAAATGGATGATAAAGGATAAGGAAAGAATTGGGGGAAAGAGCAAAAGGGAAACAATCAGTATGTTAAAGCAGATATAGAGAGAGAGTGGAAAACATCTAAAAGAGAAGAAAGGACAAATGGATAGCTCGCAGAAGACACGAAGAAACCAGAAGAAAGTGACTGGAGCAATTGCAACTGAAAAATGAAATGCCCAAACAGAAGGTAGAAAAATACTTTTTATTTTGAATTTATTAACTGGAATATGTCTGGTCTGGGAAGTGTGTATTGCTAACATCTTTGCGTTTTGTTTAGTGCAAGAGGAAATTACTTTATAGTTTTATTTCTCCAGTGTTGTACATTTCATGTTTGGATTTTGGGGTTCCCAGTTTAATTATTATTTGACCAAGGAAGTTAGCCTACACTATCCTTGGTAATTTTTGTGGGTGGGGCTGGGGGAGGGGCAGGGGTGGGCCTAGGGGAGGAGAATGGGTGGAGCATGGCGAGCCAAAGGTGTCGGGTTTTTCTCGGTGAAAAAGTTGGCAACCCTATTCGCTACTGCAAGGTCTTTTCTGGCTCTAGGAATGCAAGTATTGAAACATTTCTATTTTCACAGCACAAGAGAATAATGAAAGATTTATGCATTCATGAAAACTTTTTATTAAGCAGTTTAAAACAGTTTTCTCAAACTTTTACAGACTTTGGTTCTTTACTGAGATGGGGGTTGGAATCAGGGCCTAACTTACAGGCCTTTCACATTTGCAGACTATTATAGGCCATAGTCTGCCACAACCCTAGTTCACAATATGCCTGATACTGGAGAATGTTTGTTGTTAGCAAGATGACCAGAATCAGATTTTTTGTTAGATATTGGGTTCTGTGTGTGAATGTCCTGGTTCTGCTCTGCACCCAAGGACAAGGGAGGGGGATCTGTGGATACAGAATATATGTTCAAAAAGAAAATGCAAGAACCATAACGCAGTTTTTAACAATAAAATAAAATGAGTTATAATTTTATAATTTGATGTTATAAACTGTGCTGTGGTTTTTGCTTTTGCTTTTAGTTCTTTGGTGTACAAACATCTTGCTTTTCCTTTGTTTTTTGCGGAATATATATTTACATTAACACCATGCTGTCCAGTGCACAGTATTGTGTGCTACAGTATCAGGAGTTATGTTGGAGATGCCAAGCCCTCTTGGTGTTTATGTTGGAATGGGAAGTGAGGTCACAAAGCCCTCTTGATGTTTATGTTGGAATGGGAAGTGAGGTCACAAAGCCCTCTTGGTGTTTATGTTGGAATGGGAAGTGAGGTCACAAAGCCCCTCTTGTTTTTTTGACCATAAGAAATGTTGTTTAGGGGCCACTGAGACCAGTGCAGTATTTAGCCCTGAGCGAGTGGTGCAGCTGCACATGGCGCTGTGGTAGGCGAAGGCCTGTGATCCATGGTGTCTGACGTAAGCAGGGAGGCCTAAACAGCTTGACCTGTAAGTGGAGTCTGTGGAGAGGCCCAAAGGGATTACACATTTCCCCAAATGCTGCTATTGTAGAAACGAAACTTAACTGAGCACAATTAGGTATAGCTAAGCAGAATCGAAACTTAGAAAGTAGAGAAAAACAAGTTTAATTGGTACTGATAAGGTGTGCTATGCTTCTGTGAAATTAATTAACTGTGCTGAAAGAAAAGTTACAGTGCCCTGCCTCCCATATGCTTTAACTAGCTGAGCGACCTTGGAGGAGAGATGTAACAAGTTAGAGACACTGACCATTGTAATTGGGACTAGAAGGGGGGTGAGCAGGTGCTGGGCCCAGACCAGAGTCCCAATTGGATAGCCATATCAGTACCGGGACCAATAGAAGGTGTACGAGGGGTTACCGGGACCAATGAAAGGTTTGCCTATGTCTAGAATGGGAAAGAAAGCTATAAAAATTGTTTTACTAGAAACCATTGCTCAGCCATTTTGAATTTGATTCTGCTTGAGTCTTGTGCACAAATAAATGATTTGGACCTTCTGAACTGACTCCTGGTATCATTGGTTTGTATGTGCTCTGCTGCTACAGCGCAAAAAAAATGGGGGCGCATTTAGGGCTGATCGCCAGCCTCTGCTCTCTCCATGCTGCCTGCCCTTGCCCTGCCGCTGCTTACTCTGTTCTTTTGGTAGCGGCAGTGGTGGCAGCAGCAGAGTGGACCTCCAATTTTAAAAAAAACACGCAGGTCTTTCCAACTCTGCACTTGCAAGGCTGATCTGATCCCTCACTCCTCTGACACGCATACATCAGAGGAGGGAGGGGTCAGACCAGCCATGCAAGCACAGAGTTGGAAAGGCCCATGTGCTCTTTTTTAATTGGAGGTCCGCTCCGCTGCCACTACCAATGGAACAAAAAAGCAGGACAAGCGGGCAGTGCTGGGGGAGCCGGCTGGAGATGAAGAGGTGTGGGGTAAGATGGGGAGATGCTGAGCATGAGGGGATGGGGCAAATAACAAAAGTGTGATGTTGGGGGGGGGGGGCCCACCAGGCTGTCAAGTCGCACAGGGCACATTTATGGCTTGGTATGGCCATGACTGAGATTCTCTTGTTTTTTGTGAAGGTGAAAAATGCTATGTTGGGGCCACCAAGTCGCTCTTGTTGTTTTTGTGGAAATGGGAGCTGCGGCATTGCTGCTGTTAAGCCCCTCCTTTGTTTAGCACATTTAGCACATGTTTCCTAAGCTGTACTGGTAATACATGTTTGGATCGCATTACCAGAGCGGGGCCAAAGGCTAACTTCAGAGAGACAGCTATATCCCCCTGCAGTTACCACATTTCAGCGTGGCAAAACGGCTGCAGGAGCAACTAAAGTGGCATTAGTTGCACCCATGCTACTTGCGCTGAGCATTTATGTTAGTTTCTGCCGACAATGCAGATGCCTGAGCGTGAGAGCTTTTTCTCTCGCCTCATTCTAGATGAAAGTATAATTTTGGGAAAGAAATCCTGAAAACCTAAGAGTAATGGGAAAAGCATGAAACTTGTTCCCTGGTCAGACCGGAAAGTGACCTTATTATTTTTGCTTTTCTGTCATTCCAGCTTTACTTCCTACTGCCAGAACATTGATCCCCCTCCCTCGTCAATGGGAAGGAAGTGAATCTAGAGTAAGAGAAAGCTAGAATAAGACATCAAGAAATGAAAACACATCCTGTGATCCCACAAGGGAACAACATTTTGCTTATAGTTTCTAGATGTACATTGACTATATAGCTGTCATGTTTTTGATTCTTACGAAATCTTTTTTCCTGCATATTTTTTCAGTGAACAAAATATTTTTGAGCTGTCCTTACATCTGAGTGTTTTTCTTTTAATTCATATCTAAAATTTAGCATACTCGTGGACCATCACAGCCTCTTCATATGATGCTAAGTATTTACTGCTTAGTAGTTATTTTTATTATGGCTATGCTTTTGCCCCTTCGCTGTAATTTTCTTTCAACACTGGATTTAAAGGAGAAATACTAGCATCATGTAAAGAGTTCACAAAGGAGTTTTGGGAAAAAGAGGGGTGGGGTGAATCCAGCATTAATAATGAGAGAGAGAGGCACCGATCTATAGGTTACAGGAGGAGGGTGCCATTGAGCCACTGCCTGGCTAGCAGCATGCAGCTAAAGTAAGGCTGACCTGCATTTTGGGATGGTTCTTGGAGTGGACTGTGAGAGCAAGTTATCCCCTAGATCGAGGGCTCAGTTAATACAGGCATTATAGTAAAATTGTATATTATGCCCCCTCAACCCATCCATAGCCCTCCTTCTAATTGCTGGCAACCCATCAATATCAGGACCCTCTACGAATAGGCTATAGATCGAGCAAAAGAATGGTACGTTACCATAATAGTAATACTATACTGTACTTTGGCAGTCACATGACAGAACCGTAGAGTGTCTCTCTCACCTTTCCCATGTAGGCGCAGAGAACACTCTCTGGAGACAAGAAGCCTTCCCTCAACTTCTCTGTCAGTTCCAAAAGCGACAGGGTGAGGACAGCGTCACAGTCTACTCCTGGATTCTGAACAAAGGTAAACATGATACTATTATGTTTAGGAATTTGTGCATGAAACACTGCAGAATAACTTCTACAGAAATATGAAGAAAACCGCTTAAGGCCCAATTCACTGGGCTTTTATTCCTGTACACAATGGGAAAACCACCCTCATGAATCAGGCCGGTGATGTTCAAAACTGCAATGTAAAATTACTGCGCTTGGGCATTCTGACTTAATCTCTACAAAATCCACCGAATTGCAATTTTTTTGAAATCTGTTATTTGATAGGGGTTTGCAGTATGAGAGCACCAAGTATAGAGAATAACTTTAAAAACACCCCATATAGAAAAAACCTTTAACACAGTAGCATAGAGAACAGCATTTAAGGACCAGTTACCCATCCAGACTGTGCAATGTTCTTCTCTAGTTTTATTTATTTAACACATTTTATATATCACTTTATCTTAAGTCAAAGTGATTTACATAAAACAAGTAACATGAACGTAAGAGAATGGGGTCTTACATGGAACTAAGGTGGGATACATGTAACTTGGATTAAACAGGGAAGGGGTGTAAACATAGCAAGAACTTGTATAGCTACACGGCCTTTGGAGAGTATTGTGCTAATTGTTTGTGTCAGATCCAAAGTATTGGATGAAGAGATATGTTTTGAGTCATTTTTGAAGTTCCTGTACTGTTTCAGCTGATCTTAACCAATTAACTTCCAGCAAGTACCCAAAAAGACTATCTCCAATCGAAATAGCATGGTAAATAAGTTTACTTGCTTTTTATATGACCCAACTAGTTCCTATTATTCACTTGATAGTTAACTAACTACTGTTCTCATGTAACACTAATTTTGTGTTCCACTAATTTGTTCTATGTAAGTTCAGTTGTGTTCAATGTAAACTGTCTTGATCATCTGGAGAGGCGGAATAAAAGAAATGTTAAATAAATAAATACATACATACAGAAAATCTTAAGGGTTCGGGAAGAGAGCTCCAGATTGAGGGTGTGAATAGGGTGAAAGCTCTATTGCACGTCTGTTGGTTGCAATTTGTTTTGAGAAGTGGGATGGAAGTAAGGTTCTGGTTTAGATATCTTCTTGATCTAGTTTCCGAGGCTTTGTTTATTAGGGTCTTCAGGCTGGTAGCCAACTGATTTTGACACAGTGGAAGGTGGGGACTGGAAAGGAGCTGACACCTGCAGATGGCACTGGAAGGTGATAGGGGAAAATAAGGCTTAAAGTGTGTGTGTACAGGAGGACTAGGAGGTCCGCAGGGGAAAATGGGAATCCTGTACATATCTATATATGGAAAGGAATATGCTGTGCTAAGACAAATTGATTGTTCTACACGGAGACGACTAACATCTGTGAAGTTACTGATAAGCTGTGTTGGGCCTCGGGATGAGTTGATGACGTATGTATATGTTTCTGTTAATGTATAAAAGACAGACAGCCCCTCTAACCTGTGGAATAAACTTACATACTACTTATATGCGAGTGTGTGTGTTTGTTCCCCTGGAATTCCAGACAGAGAAGGTAAAGTGACTCAGCCCAGAGGATTAACGGATGTCCCGAGGGTAAGTGGTATATAGTGCTGGGAAAGGAATAACCCACACTAACAATTTGGTTTCAGAAGTGAGGATTTCCCCGTTGCACTGGAATTTCCAGACTTCCTAAATTGACGTAGCTTTGGTAGCTGCACTGGGATTTCCTGGCTTCCTAAATTGACGTAGCTTTGGTAGCTCGTCTCAGGAATGCACTTTGGTAGCGCTATGCATAACATGCGCTTTGGTAGCGCTATGCATAACAGGGACATCCTGCTGGGTCCGTGGTAATACCCTTTTCCTTCTCTGTGGCTTGTGTGATTGTGTGAGCTTGGCAAGACGCTCCTGCCTCAGCCTGAAGTGATAGTGCTAGTGACGGTTGTTGGCAGAAAGCAAGTGGCCAAGCGTGCAATTGTTGGATATTAATTAGAGGATGGGGGGGGTCCCAAGGTAAAGGGACCGCTCCAGAATCCGCGGGAGTGCATGCGCAGCCAAATGTTGTGATAAGGTTTAAAACTGCAGCTAAGAAGGCATCCTATTCTCGCCGTACCCCGGTCCCTCCTGGCGCACCCCCTGTAGATGGGGAGATGCCGAAGGAATACGTAGACAGAGTGGCAGGGGGTTATTATACTAATCCCTGGGTGGATAATATGGTGGGGTGGACAGAAGGTTTAATAGCTCAAATCCTTTTCCCAGGGAGGGTAGCTTCTCTGCCTGGCATTTAGATATGATTCGGGGATTGTGTCTGGGGGATAAGAAAGCTTTTCCCTTTTATTCTGGAGACCCGAAATGGCCCAAAATCTTATATGAAGGAATGTGGTACTGTATGAATACAACGGGCTCCTTATTATAATGGTCAGCAACTACCGGTGCTTGACTCACCCACGGAACTGCCTCCGAAATCGCTCCAACCCAAGATGTCCTCCTCCCGGGTGCCCATGGCCCCTCCGTCGTATCAGCCCATTTACCCCTCCCTGGTTGGATCGGCCGCCGTTGTAAAGCCAGCCAGAGACTCTGATTCAATAGAGGACATTGTTCTGGTGGCGGCTGCTTCTACCGCGCACCCCCTCCCCCCCCCCCCCATAGTAATGGCGGAGCGTGCCCCACCCACCGGGAATTACCTATAGATAAAATGTTTCGGCAGATATGTACCACTTATGAGGCTGTGCCTGGCAAGGTAGAGGAGCCTGCCAGTTCACCTCCACTGCCGCCCGCTGCCTGGCTACCTTCTCCTGCCCTACCTTCTCACTCAAGCCCATGCTTGACCAATTCTGGGCCCGCCCCTGCTGGTCAGGACGCGCCCAGGAAAAACATGTATCGCCAATTGTGTAAGACATCTCTGGAGGTCTCTACCGGGAGTTTGGGGATGCGAGCGGGGGCCGGAGGGTCCACTGCCGCTTCCCCTTCTGTCCCGTTTGCCCTGCCGGAGTCCCTTATTACCCCCCCCCCCTAATTCCCCCCTTCTGATGCCTTCATCCGAAGATCGGGGGGGGGGGGACAGGAACAGAGTAGGGCTAGGGCTCATAGGGATGGGCTTAGCCCTCATAACCCCTTTCATAAGCTGGATTCAAATGACATGAGAACTTCTAACAGTGACAGAGTGACAGGAGACCCTACCTCTAAGGGCCATATATACACCCAGTATCCTTTTTTAACTATTGGTAACCAGCTTGTTAAGCCCCTGGATCCCGCCATCCTTTCTTCTATTTTACAGCATGCCCCGAACCCCATGAAAACGCCAGCTGCCACTGTGCAGTACTTGCAACGTATGACTCGTGGTTTACAGTGCACGGCGCAGGACTACCGCCTCATTATTGAGGGTGTCCTGGGGTATGATGAAGAAACCCCATTTGATTTTTCTAGAGTTAAGTCACTGGCGAATCCTTATGAGATGCCGGATGATTCTAATTACCCCCTCCGATATCCGGAGGTGATAAAAAAGATGTGGGACGAAGTGTTAGAAGAGTTTGAGCGTTTATTTGAGGCGAAACAGAATCTTGCTGCGTCTATTGCATGCATGCAGGAACCAGGGGAAGGAGTTTCACAGTTTGTGCGAAGGTTTCATAAGTGTTGGAAGGAGGAGGCAAGTTTATCAAAGGAAGGCATGATGGCTTCGATGTATATTCAGACGCTGTTTGGGGCTATGCGTCCCGAAGTGACCGTAGCATGTAAGCAAATGATAGATGCTTGGTTTAGTATGACTCCGGCAGAATTGGAGAAGGTAATACTAATGAAGGAAGTGGTGGGATGCTTTGCAGATATGGATGTTAAAAAAGGTAAAATTTCTCATGCTTGGCAGCATGATATTGGTTGCCAGCAATCCTACCCCAGGGGATATCAACCCCCGGGGCCTCAGTGGTCGCAATCTCGGGGGTAGAGGGGACAGCGGGGACGGTTTCGAGGTGGGCGGGGTGGTGGAAGAGGAATAGGGCAGGGAATATCTAGGAATCAGATTTGTTTTCATTGTAAGCAACAAGGACATTGGAAAAATGAGTGCCCCTATGCGGCAGGTAGCGGCCCTGTGCCGACTCATGAGGGGTGGGCCTTGCCCCCTCCCGCGACGCCATGGGCACCACTCCCTCCCCCATCTAGTAGCCCCGCAACCCCTGTTATCCCTATTACATGGCAACAGCCCCCACAACGCCCATAGGGCTGCTCTGAGGCAACGGTTCTGATCTGGGTTCAGTTAACGGGTGGATGGAAGGAGCCCCCTTGTTGTACGTTGTGCATTAATGGCCAGTAAGTCTCCTTTGTAATTGATATGGGAGCGACTTGCTCTATGTTGCATGCTTCTGTTTGTAGGGAACCCTTAACTCCAGGTCCTGCCTCAGTTGGGATAAATGGAACCTCTATCCCCACGTGGATTACACCCCCGTTGTCTGTCTCCGCGCTTGGTAATAATACTGATCTGTTTACACATTCATTTACGATTATTCCCTCCTGTCCAGTGAGTCTCTTGGGGCGGGACCTGTTGTGTCTCTTAGAAGCAGTAACTATTAGTAATTCAGATGGCTCTTTTGCCTTGCACCCTCCTTTTTTATTAAATATGATTTCTACAGAGACTTATGGGTTGTCTAAGGTTCCTCCTAAACTCTGGGCCACCTTCCCAACTGACGCTGGATTGCTCCCCTGTACGCCGTATGTGACACGTTTGAAGGATCCTCACACTGTCGTCTGTATTTGACAGTACCCTTTGTCTGGCCCTATGGAAACTGCCTTGCAGTCCATGGTCCAGGATTTTGTTGCAGCAGGTATTGTAGTTCCTACTGTTTCTCCTTATAATACTCCCATGAATCCCGTCCCTAAGGGGGATGGGTTCCGTTTTACCCAGGATTTACGGGCCGTAAATCAGCTTGTTGTCCCACTGGCACCAGTGATGCCCGATATTTCCGGGCTACTTAATCTTATTCCTACGGAAGCCAAATGCTTTATGGTTATTGATTTAGCTAATGCCTTTTTTAGTGTACCCCTGGACCCCATCACGCAGCCTCTTATGGCTTTCACACATGCAGGCAAACAATATACCTGGACTCGCCTGCCGCAGGGATACATTGATTCCCCGGCGGCATATTCTCTTGTTCTTAAGGCATCATTTGAAATGTGGCATCCGCCTTGTTCCTCCACCCTTCTCCAGTATATGGACGATTTGTTGTTATGTTCTAAAACAATCACAGAATGTGAAAACGACTCTGTATCCTTGCTCTGCCATCTAGCCTCCCATGGACATAAGGCTTCTTTAAAAAAGCTCCAGTTGTGTTGTGAGCGTGTTACCTACTTGGGATTTGTGCTGTCCCCTGGAAACCGGGCGCTTTCTCCCACCCGAGTACAGGCAATTATAAAATTATCTCCTCCAACAACAGTGACACAAATGCTGGCTTTCCTTGGATTAGTATCCTTCTGTCACGCTTGGATCCCGGACGGTGCTTATTGGGATTCCATATTGCGAAGGGCTACTTTGCAGTTACCAGGCTCTGCATCTATTGAATGGACCGAAGAAATGCTTTCTGCATTTGCTACTTTGAAAAAGCTGCTTATCTCGGCTCCTACACTTGGACTACCCGATTATGGGAAAATGTTTTACTTATATGTAAGGGAAGAGAGAGGAACTATGGCAGCTATTTTGGCTCAAGACCACGGGGGAGGGGGGTGGAATGCACCCAGTCGCATATTTATCGAAAAAATTGCCCCTCCAGGTACAGGGTATGCCTGCATGTTTGCGAGCCCTGGCGGCTTCGGCTATTGCCGTACAGATGACTATCCCGATTACCCTGTCTCATGAGACTATTCTGTTTTCTACCCACTCTGTTTTAAATGTGTTAAAGAACCTCACTACGCAACACATGACAGCCCAGCGCCTTAGTGGGTATGAGGTAATTTTAACAACTACTGAAGGGTTGTCGGTTAAACAGCAATCCGCTGCCTTTACCCCGATGCTGGCCTTGCTGGCCTTAATGCGCCCAGTAGATGATTCCAAGTTGCCCCAAGAAGAACATGATTGCTTAAAGTTGATTAACTTTGAGATGTCAGTACGTCCTGATTTGCCCTCCTCCCCGCTCTCGGACACATATATTTGTGGAAGGGAGCTGTGTCCGTCCTGCAGACAACGCCTACATTGCTTCTTATGCCATTGTAGAACTCCCAAATATTTTGCATGAAGCCCAGTTACTACCTTATGGTTCTGCACAAGCTGCAGAATTGGTAGCGCTTACTAGAGCTTGTGAATTATTTGCTGATAAACGTGTTAACATTTATACAGATTCCAGGTATGCCTTTGTGGTGGCGCATGATTTTGGTCTCTTATGGGGGCGTAGGGGATGGAAAATGGCAGACGGTAAACCAATTTCTCATGCACAATTGGTTAATGAACTGCTGGCCGCCTTATGTAAACCCAAAGAAGTCGCCATTATTAAATGTACCGCACACAGATATGACACTTCTATTGCCTCTCAAGGTAATGCCTTAGCTGATCTTGCAGCCAAACAGTGTGCACAAGCCCACATTGAACTTTTACGTAGTAATAATATCTCTTAGGGCATGCCGACAGTTTCTTATTATTTGTCTGATCCTTTACTGTCTGAGTATTATGTTTCCCCTCTTGAGCATTCTTTCCCCCTGCACCACTTGCAGGCTGCTGCAGATCCCGAGGATATTATGTATTGGGAACAGCATAATATGAGTTTAAATTCAGCACAGATTTGGCAGGAAAAAGGGGGGGCGAAGAGGGCTACCAAAAGCGGCAGCCCCCTCTTAATTGGTCAAGTACATGGGGTAGGTCATAAAAACAGAAAGAAGGTTCTTAAGGAGCTACAGGAAATATTTGTTTGCAGAGATTTGCCTCATTTAGTAGAATCACAACTGAGTCAATGCTTAGTATGTGCTAGGAATAATGTTCAGAAGGGAAAAGCAATAGGACAATTGCAACATTTACCCCCACCCCAAGGCCCATTTCAGGCCCTACAAGTAGATTTCACATGTATGCCACAATCGATAGGGGGTTATAAGTACTTGTTGGTCATTGTAGATAGGTTTTCAAAGTGGCCAGAGGCTTTTCCCACGACCAAGGAAGATGCTAGAACAGTAGCAAAAATTCTCTGTAAAGGAAGTTGTTCCCCGCTTTGGGTGTCCCCTTTCTATAGATTCTGATCAGGGACCAGCGTTCACCTCTAAGGTGTTACAACAGATTACTCAGATGTTTGCCATTGATTGGAAATTTCATGTCCCATATCACCCACAGTTATCAGGGATAGTAGAACGAATTAATCGAACAATTAAAGAAAAATTAAAAAGGCTACACAACACGCCCCAGGAAGGTGGCCAGTGTATTTACCAGCTGTATTGGCAGAGAATAGGCTAACCCCCGGGGCATCTGGATTCTCTCCTTTTGAAATTCTGATGGGACGACTCTTACCCTTACCCTGGAAATGGCCCGAGGGAACGGTGATAATGGCGGATGACTTGTTGCTTGCACAGGAAGAATATGCTACACAGCTAGCTAAATATTTGTACACAGTGTCTGAACAAGTGTACAATGCTTTTCCTTCTGCAGAACCGATGCACCCGTTCCGCCCGAGAGACCGTGTGCTCGTAAAGCTGTTTCATAAGGGGCCAGTGGGACCCGCCATTTGGAGAGCCGGAGGAGATTATTGCAGTTACTCGCACAGCTGTGCTAACTGATAAGCATCCGACCTGGGTACACGCCTCACGCGTCAAGAGTGCACCGGAGGATTCCTGGAAGACACCTGACTCGCCCCAGCCATGAGGACCTTGGACAGAGAACAATGCAACTTGGATTCAGGCCCTGCAGAACTCCACCACTTTTATGTACTCTTATACACCTGTTTTCACGGTGGCTGATGCACCTGAGCACGCCACCACCGACCTCCAGTTAATAATGTCTGCTTAACTGTCCTTCAGAAGACTGTTTGGCTGTTCTTATAGTGGGCCTATGCAGGCCCAAAGGGGGGATTGATAGGGGAAAATAAGGCTTAAAGTGTGTGTGTACAGGAGGACTAGGAGGCCTGCAGGGGAAAATGGGAATCCTGTACATATCTATATATGGAAAGGAATGTGCTGTGCTAAGACAAATTGATTGTTCTACACGGAGACGACTAACATCTGTGAAGTTACTGATAAGCTGTAGTAGGCCTCAGGGGATGAGTTGATGACGTATGTATATGTTTCTGTTAATGTATAAAAGACAGACAGCCCCTCTAACCTGTGGAATAAACTTACATGCTACTTATATGCGAGTGTGTGTGTTTGTTCCCCTGGAATTCCAGACAGAGAAGGTAAGGTGATTCCTCGGCCCAGGGGATTAACGGACGTCCCGAGGGTAAGTGGTACATAGTGCTGGGAAAGGAATAACCCACACTAACAGAAGGTTGCTGGGTAATGGAGGGGCTGGAAGGGAGGGGGCACTGGTACTGGAAGGGAGCTAACACCTGGGGATGGCACTGGAAGGGGGATGGACAGATGGGAGGGTGACTGGAAGAGAACTGACACGGAGGGGGGCACTGGTACTGGAAGTGAGCTGATACCTGGGATAATATTTGGACAAGAAAGGGCTGGACATTGGGGAAGGAAGGGGAATGGAAGGGAATGGACACCAGTGGTGGTGCTGGGAATGCAATGGGGTTGACATTGGAAGGTACTGCGAGGGGAGGACTGGAAAGGGGGCTGACACTGGGGAGGGTTACTGGTACTGGAAGTAGGCCAGTACTGAGGGAAGTACTGGGATTGGAAGAGGGCTGATGCTGAGGCTGGACAGGAGATAGGCTTATGCTGGGGGGAACTGGAAAGAAGCTGGAACTAGAAGGGAACTGATGCTGGTATAGGCTGGGTTAGGTGGGTAAAAGAGTCAGAAACTGGAGGATTGAATAGGGAGAGGGGGCAGATATTGTGTGTGTTGGAGGGGAAGAAACACCGCTGCTGAGTATCGACTGACTCAACGGAGCAGAGGCAGGGAGGCCACGCTGCCACAGGCCTGGGACTGTGAACCAGGCAGGCCCGGACAGTTTGCCTCTGCCTCAGCCTATTGGATGGAAGGAAAGAAAGAGCCAGAGAAAGAGAGACACTAGATGGGGAGGTGAGAGATGATAGACATAGAGGGGGAGAGAGAGTGAGCAAAAGCCTGGGGAATAATGGACCAGAGAAGAAGAGCTGGGGAATGGGAGGGGATTGGGGTGAAGGTTGAAAAACGGTACGTAGATGACTTAAAAAGAACTGGATAGTAATAAATAGTGAAATCTGGGTGGAGAGAGAGAGAGAGAGAGAAATAAATGGAAGAAAGCTCAAAGGAAGACAATCAATATCCAAGATGGAAGGAATTGAAGAAAACAAAAGGAGAGACAAGAAATGAAGATGGACTACAGACCATAGAAAAAGAGCTAAGAGAAGACAGAGGAAAGCAGAAGTCTCAGATTGGGACCAGCATGATCAGAGAATAAAATGGTCAGACAACAAAGGTAGAAATAAGAATTTTATTTTCAATTTAGTGATTGGACCTTCCACTATCTTTATTTTTTAACAGTATGGCGAACTGCATTTCTTATTTATCTGGGGCTGCACCGCATACAGAGTCTGGCTTCTTGGGGTTTCATTTTAATTTTTGTCTACATATTTTTATTTTTACTTTGATGTACTCACTTATTCTATATTTGGTGAGGATCTGTGTTCTGAGTGTGTGACCGAGGCCAGATATTCTGTTAACATGGAGTTTGTACATAGGGATCTATATTGTAGTAATTTGACTTGTTCAGCTTTTCAAATAGGTTTATGGATGTTCTAGGGCCCCCTGCAGTATTTATAGTGCTGCTTTTTTCAGGGTAGGTCCCTTGTTGCGGGAGCTTTGGAAATTTATGCTGGGGTGGTCTGGTAGATTTGGCCTTGTAGATCTTTGGTGGCTTTTGTAGGGTTTTATATTTGTTCACAATATGCCTGGTACTGGAGAATGTTTATGATGATGTTAGTGAGATGGCCAGAATCAGATTTTTTTTGGACTATCACAGCCTGTTTGAATGATGCTAAGTATTTACTGCTAAGTAGTTATATTTATTCTGGCTATGCATTTGCCCTTTCACTACAATTTTCTTACAATATTGGATTTGAAGGAGAAATACTAGCATCATGTGAAAAGAGTTCACGAAGGAGTTTTGGGAAAAAGGAGGGGGGGGGGTGTAACCAACATTAATAATAATGGTGGAGAGGGCGCCGATTTATAGGTTACAGGAAGGCACCAGGAACCCTACCACCAGCCCTGTCTGGATGCACAAGTTATTATTCTGGTGGCATTATTTTGCACCATTTGCAGAGGATATAGTGCATGTTTTGGGAGGCCTTGATAAAAGATGTTGCAGTAGTCTAGGTGGGGTGTTACGATGGCCTGGAAAACAGATCTAAAATCACTAGTCTCCATTAGCGAGAGCAGGTTTTATAATGTTCTCATCTAGTGGTATGCTGTGTTAACTCTTCTTTTGATATGTTATAGCATATTTAGGTTCTGATCAAGCGTGATATCCAGATATTTAACTTCTGTTTTAACTGCTAACTCCATCTGGAATTCACTACCAGAGGACCTACGATCACTAACAGAGATCACGGAATTCCAGAAAAAATTGAAAACGTATCTATTCACTAAACACTATAATACCATGGAAAATCCTCCACTCAACTTAGATAAAGGCTAAACAGGAACCTGCCCACATCAAGTATATACTCCCTACTATAACGGACAACATACATAGCTTAAACGAAATGACGCTCCATTCTATTATGCCCTAATACCTCCACATGTATATAGTTGCAACTGTTATGTACTGCCTTACGTTGTACAGACATTACATTTTGTTTAGATAAATTGTTACTCACACTGTTTTAGTTGAAATATTCTGCTTAGTTTTACTCTCTGCTTTGTTTAAGTTAAGATGTTCTATGTAAAAAGTTAAGATGTTCTATGTAAAACAAACTTCGCTTTGTTAACTGTTGTTAATTGTACACCGCAACTGATCGCTGGAAGATGCGGTATATAAATGTTAAATAAATAAATAAATAAAATGTCATTGATTCTTATCTTTGCTGGAATGGTGAAAGTGGAGTCCCTTCTTATATGGAGCACTTCTGATTTATTGTGGTTTACCGAGAGATTCAGGTTTGTGAGGCATTGTGTGAGTGTATTGAAACATGCTATTACTACTACTACTACTGAGCATTTGCATAGCACTAAAGTCAAACTGCACAGACATGTAAGAGACAGTCCCTTCTCATGAGAGCTTACACTCAAGTCAAGACAGACAACACAGAAGGTGTAGACAGGGATAAAACAAGGGGGGAAGGTAAAGAAACAAGATCAGGTGAGTCAAGCTCTAAAAGCAGCAGTGAAGAGGTGAGTTTTCAGTCTGGGTTTGAAAAGGGTCAGAGAAGATGCCTGGCGCACAGACACAGGTAGTTTGTTCCAGGCATAAGGTGCAGTCGGGAGGTTTTGTGGAGAATGGGGTATAAATCATAATGTCGTCGGCATGTGGTGCTTTCTTAGTATTGCACATATCGATTGTATGTGGATGTTAAAGAGGAGGGTGGTCATTGCAGACTCTCAGGTACACCTTGACGTTGTTTGAAAGGGCCTGATGAGAGTGTACTGACTTTTGACTTGCTGTTGGCAGTCAGTTAGATATGAGTTGAACCAATCCAGTGTTGTGTTGTGGAGGCCAGCTTCCTGTAGTCTAGTTATAAAAGTGTGATTGTTTATGGAGTCGAATGTGGCGGAGATGTCTAGGAATATCATAATGAAGCCTTGCCCAGAAATTTTGATTCCTTTGATTAATGTGTCAAATAGGGTTGTGAGTAGCATCTCACTAAAACCAATCTGTGACTTATCAGCAACTCCCACGTTGCCAGGTCAATAATGGGGAGTGAGGGAGAGGAAGGCACATTTCTACGTGAAGAAGGCTTGTAATTGTTTATTAGATTCAAGACTCAAAGGTTGAGGTTATGCAAATGGTGGTTGGTAAATTTGAAGAGAGGTTCAAGGTCCTAGTTGCTCACATAGAAGGCTGCATAGGTGGACTAGAGGATAAGCAGCAGGATTGATTGGTGCTTACCCAAGTACAAAAGCTGCTCTGTGCTGTCAGTGACAAATTGTAGGACTAAAAAAATAGGAGCAGGTGCTCCAGTGTTAGAATTTACAAGATCCATAAGGGGCTGATGGATCTGATGTGTGGGTATACATTATTAAGAAGGGACCCAGGATATCAATGCTTGACCCAATACAAGCATTGTGGAACCTGTGTCTTTTGTGGAAACTACTAGATACATATGACCTAGATTGGCCACTGTTGGAAACAGGATACTGGGCTGATGGACCTTGGTCTGACCCAGTATGGCATATCTTATGTTCTTATGTCCAGGGGTTCTCAAACCAGTCCTCAGGATACACCAACCATTCAGGTTTTCAATTTAATCACAATGAGTATACATGAGAGAGATTTGCCTACAATGGAGGCAATGCATACTGATCTCTCTCATGCATATTCATTGCCGCCATCCCGAAAACCTGACTAACTAGTTGTGTCCCGAGGACTGGGTTTAGGACTGCTGCATTAGAGTGTTGTTATCAAGATGCTTTCAAGACTCTCCAGCCATACCTCAATTAGAAATAGACAGAGCACATAGAGAATGTCACCCTAAGCCCAACCCGGACTGGCCACCTATGGCGATAATAGCTAAGATGCTGTGTGGACAGCCTACAACCAAAATGACATGAAAAGCTCAGAGCAACACAAACATTGTCACAATAAGACCTTGCTCAAGTAAAACAGTCTATAGACTCTGATTCCAAGTGAAATCATACAATACCCAACAATGCTGTTCTGGTAGAAATGCAAGCAGTGATCTACCAGTTCAACAGAAGGGTTGAGAAGATGATAGTCAACAGTGATGGATTAATTCATCAGTTTTAGAAGAGGATTCAGCTAATTGAGAGTAATAGGTAGGGATGACCAAACTGAAATTTCCATGTTTAATCTATATACCCCTAATGACAGTAAAGAACTTCACCAAAATACGAAAGATTTCAATCTGATAGTTGTATGGAGAGTGCCAAACCGGAATGTCAAGGAATAAATGTTTTACTCACTGAAAAATGATTCCTGCTCCAGAATTGATTAGTAAAGGCCAACTTGATTGTTTGGGGGAAATCAAAATATACCTGTTTAGGACTTCAGATCATGCAAAAGTAATTAAGTTAGGAACAATTTCCTGTAGGTTGACTGCTAAGAGATGGCAAATATTAGCTTGCTCCAGAGGCAAGATATGGTTGATGTCCATCTCAAAAAATGGGTGCAGTATTTGGATGCAAACAATCAGGAAGGATGGGAGCTGCTACTCTTTGGGATGCTGGTAAAGCAAACATGTGAGGGGTGCTAATAAAATGAACCTTTAGATTGAAGAAGGAAATGTAAAAGGAATTGAAAGTCCTATATGAAAGACTGGAGGAACTGCAGAAGCAACACAAATCCTCCGGCTGCAAAAAGGTTTACGGAAACTCATTTTTTATGAGAAATAAGATAGACGCCTTAGAAACAGACAAGATGGAATTTCCTATGTGCCAAAGTGTTACTTCTTGGAACATGCTTAAGAGAATGGTTAAATTACTGGCTTTGGCAATGGAGAAAGAAAAGGAGGGATAGATCAGTGAAGGAGATCAAGGGAGGAATGGTAACTTAATCAGATCTAATCACAGGTCTGCGACTAAAAAGCTGTTTGATTATTTTCATCTAATTTCCATGTATTTTGGTGTGCTGAAAACAAATAAAATATTGAAAAAACTCCTAGACGTCATGATTTGCCACAACATGCAAAATTGTCTTCAAATTTATCAAATTTTTTCAAATTACTATTAATTAATTCAAATTACTATTAATTAAGTCACATAAGTGCATTTAAGATATAAAATGCCAAAAAAACCTTAAAGGGGTTGTCAGAGTTATGTAAAAAAAAATATAGCACTGTAAATCTGATGGTCAGCAATATATACATAAGCTAAGCAAGTTTTAAGTCCATGCTTCTAATGGTAGAAGGGGTTAATCTTTCCTGAAGAATCTAGTGGGAAGGAGACACAGGGCAGATAGCAGCAGCTCCAGTCAGTGCAGGGGGCGTGGCCAGCACTGACACGTCTCATGTACAGACACAGAGCTGCTCTCTCCTGCATGCCACACTTGTGCACGAATCATCATCAGGTTCTTGGTTCTAAGCTGTTCACACTTTTTCATCGCAATTCGTGTTAGCTCATCATTCTTCAACCTTTATGTTATGGCTCCGCGAAAGTGTATTAATTCGCCAGACAGTTTCTGTTTCATCTGTGGTGAATATACAGTGTTGAAGCAACAGCAGAATATTACAGACTTTGTGAAAAAAGTATACTTTGGATACTTTGGACTAAAAATTGGAGATCAAGATAAAGTCTGGGCGCCTCATAAAGTGTGCAAACGGTGTGTTGTGGACCTCCGAAACTGGTTCAAGGGTAAGAAAAAATCTTTCCGTTATGGGATTCCTATGGTATGGCGAGAGCAAAAGAACCATAGTGACGACTGTTACGTTTGTTCATGCGATGTGAAAGGGTTTAATTCCAAATGGAAGCATTCCATTTCATACCTCAGTCTTCACTCGACAATTCGACCCATCCCCCATGGCACAGATATACCAGTACCCAAGCCCTCTGCTACCTTGGAAGAGATACCTAGCTCCGATGAAGGTGAAGTCATACCTGAACCAGATGACGAATCATGTTCTGACTTTGAAGATGATACAAGACCAAAATTGTTTTCTCAGGAGGAGATGAATGATTTGGTAAGAGACTTGAATCTTCCCAAGGATGCCGCTGAGTTACTCGGATCAAGGCTGAAAAGCAGGAATTTATTGTTGCCAGGAGTGTCATCTTCATGGTTCAGACATCGTGAAAAGGAGTTCGTTCCTTACTTCGCCCAGGAAGACAAGTTGGTTTATTGCATCGATGTCGAAGGTCTGATGGGTCAATTTAAAATCCAATATGATTCAGAGCAATGGCGTCTTTTTATAGATTCTTCAAAAAGAAGTCTCAAAGCAGTTTTACTCCACAACAGTTTTTACGCTTCCATACCTGTAAGTCATTCCGTACACTTGAAGGAAACCTACGAGAACTTGGAATTGGTTCTTCGTAAACTTAAATATGAAGACCATGGTTGGCAAGTGTGTGGGGACTTGAAGGTCTTGTGCATGCTGCTCGGGCAACAAGCTGAGTATACCAAATATCCTTGTTTTCTGTGTCTATGGGACAGTCGAGACTGACAAAACCACTGGACCAAGAAGAGTTGGCAGCCAAGGGTGCTAACAGTCGGTGAAAAAAATGTTCTCCGAGAAACTTTGGTACCTTCCCATAAAGTTCTTCTACTACCTCTCCACATAAAATTGGGATTGATGAAGCAATTCGTAAAATCACTTCCAAGAGATGGAGAATGCTTCAAATACTTGGTCACCAAGTTTCCAGGCCTGTCGGAGGCAAAATTGAAAGAAGGTGTGTTCGTCGGACCAGACATTAGAAGGCTTATAGTTGATCAAGAGTTTGTCAATACCATGACAGATCCTCAAAAAGAAGGGTGGATTGCATTTAAAGAAGTCGTACAGAAAATTTTAGGCAATAACAAAGATCCTCACTACAAAAAGATTGTCGGACGAATGCTGAAAGCATTTCAAGCTTTAGGTTGCCTGATGAGTTTGAAAGTGCATTTCCTCCAGTCCCACCTTGATTACTTTCCTGAAAATTTGGGAGCTGTGAGTGAGGAACAAGGTGAACGATTCCACCAAGACATTAAAGAGATGGAAAGGAGATACCAGGGAAAATGGAGCATTACAATGATGGAAGACTACTGTTGGATGCTTCAGAGAGACATTCCAGATGCTACTCACAAGCGTAAATGCACCAAGAGGAGCCTCACAAGGAAGAAGAATCGAGTTTAGTGTGTGTAGGTGAGCTCATTTCAGTTCAAAAAAGGATTTTCATGAAAATATTGTAATAAAACTTTAATTTTATGTCTATTTCCATTTATTTTGAGGTATTGCCTTATTTAACATAGTTACCTAAATTGTCAGGAAACGTGATGTCCTATGACAAAATGGAGGTCATTTTCAGATTCAGCGCACCAAAAACCATAAAGATTACGCGGAATAACCAAAACAGCTCTCAAAAAAATTTTTTGCAGACCTGTGTAATGACATCAGAAAGGAGTTGAAAAGATTTTATGAAATCCTCTATCACTCAGAAGGTTCTATAAACTCTGCATAGGTTAATGAATACTCGGCAAAGGCCAATTTTAATAGATTGGCAGACCCAGAAAGTGATAGATTAAGACAACTGATTAAGCAAATAGAAATAGAGGTAGAAGATGTTATTAAGAACTTACAAAGAGGTAAAGCAACTAGGGAAGATGGATTCACCAGAGCTCTGAGAACTGAAATAGCACTGTCTTGCCGAGTAACGTTTCAGGAGATAGTGTTTTTTATTGTTTGCTTCCGGTTCCTATTTATGGACTGTCGACTATTATGATGCATATCTTCAGCGGTATAACAAAAGTTACACACTAAATAAATAAATTAAACTTTACAGTGAGGTGTTGGAGGATGATAGTTTGCCAGATGTTTAAAGGGAAAGGGAATTGGATTTAGCTAACATTTAGATACTGTAGGTATTTCCCTGTCCCCAGAGAGCTTACAATCTAATAGGCTAGACTCACGCTGGATTGATTTTTTTGATGTTCCTGACAACTCACACATTTTAACGTGCGATGCAGGAAGGTTAGGGTATGCAAATGCCTGCCGCAGTAACCATGCGCATGCAAAAGAGCCACCGCAGCATAAAACTGGGAGAGCAAACCAAACACATGCGCACAAGAAATCTACGCTAGTTTGGCTTGCTCTCCAGGCACCACATTGCTAATTTGCATTTTTTTTCACTTGGGGGTGATTTCACATTTACTTTGGTGTGGGGGGTTCAAGGGCCACTAGACCACCAGGTAAAGTTTACTTTATTTTTGCTTGGGGGTGATTTCATTTTTACTTTGTATGGGGGGGTTCGAGAGCTGCTAGACCACCTGGTGATTACTTTCTGTTGGGGCACAGTCCCGACAGTGTTTTGATAGTATCAGGGGCTTTTCCCAATGCCATCAAAATGCTGTCAGGGAGAGGGGAAGGGGCTGCCGGGAATTATTTTTTGTTGGGCATGGCCCCCGCCAGTATTTTGATGGCATCGGGGGCTTTTCCAGATGCCCGATCATCTAAGGAGAAGATGATCTAGGCATTGGGAAAATCACCCAGTGTCATCAAAATACTGGCGGGGGCACACGTTAGAAGTTTACTTCTACTCCGACCCTGCAGTAAAAACTTTGGCACAGTGGCTGATTGAGAAATCCTCTGCGCCTCTCTCTACATACGGCGTAGCCATAATTTCCATACCAGCTCAGCTGATCATAATACATTTGAATAATTAGGATTCATTTAAATAGATTTAAATATGGGTGGTGTTAATTAGGCACTAGTTTCTCCATCAGTGTTTATGTCTATTTCCTGCATTTTAAAGGATGGTAAAATGTGCTTAAACGTGGCATTATGGACTCATAAAGCTCACTTTAGCTTTCTGCATCAGTCTGTAAGCAATGGAGGGTGAAGTAACTTGCCCAACATCAAAACGAGGAGCAGCAGGTTTGAAACTGGGTTCGCTTGCTTCTTAGACCTCTGCTCTTACACTAATCCAACCGGTCTTCTGAACTGTCGACTGTGATCCACGAAAGTTTCAAGAGCGAGGGCAAAAAGTAAAGGTAAAGAAAGGGCAACCTATTGGGTACCCTAGCAATGTGCTAGTAATTCATAAGGAAGAGGAACCTGAGGAACAGTGTGAGCGTTACCACCCAACTGCGCTTCTTAACTGTGACATGAGCAGGACCAGCACAGCCATTAGGCAAATCTGGGTGGTGCCTGGGACCAAAGGAGCAGCAGCATTCAAAGAAAAATGAGCCTAACAGCCAAACAAACTCGCAGGAAGAGCAGGCATGCACATACATACAAAGCCAAGTTTCATTTTAAAGGGTGCTGTTCAGATGATCATGGTTGTTGAGTTTAATTACCAAAATCTCCAGGGCTGGGGCATGCGGATAAGGTTGAAAGTTTGCCTAAGACACCAAATACCTTGCACAGCCCAGGGCTGGCCCTGGACATGAAAATATAGGTAAAGATTCTAGAAATGAGACTAGAGTCACTGGTAACTTTGTATGTTCATCCAGGCCGATCGGGATTTCTAAAGGCTCAGCAGAATGGAGATAGCAAGTAGAGAGAAAGTACTTTGTGTAGCACTAGACGGTGGAAAAGCTTTCGATAGGGCTGAATTGGGGGTTTTGTTTAAGTTACTGCAACACCTGAATCTACATAAGACCATAAGAAATGCCATGCTGGGGTCAAGCCCAGTATCCTGTTTTCAACAGTGACCAATCCAGGTCACAAGTGCCTGGCAGGAGCCCAAAAAGGTACATAGATTCCACAAGGAAGTCTTTTACTAAAGGGCGTTAGCTGTCAGTGTTTGTGCTGAAGGCACTCAGGGACACACGTTGACAACTAGCACGAGCCATGACAGTTAGCCTGGGCCTGAAGTCTGTGGTGGGGGGGGGGTACAAAGCAGCAGGTTGGGCAGTGTGAAACCACAATGCAGCCTCAGAGATGGAGGGTAAGTACTGCGTCATGGTTTCAAGGACAATTGCTGCCGCTGTTGACCACAGAGAGGGGTGACGGCAATGGGTGTTGGAGGGGGCAGCAGAGGGCTGCACAGGGCCACTGCAAGGATTGAGGGCCAACCTAGATCATCTCCAGTCCTTGCACTGGCCCTGTGCAGCCATTGTACTATCATCTGAATGTTCTCACCATAGATTTTAGTCTGGAGTACAAATCTGAACAAGCATTGCCTCACTCTCAGATATAAGCCAAGTTTCTGTCACGATGAAAAGTCCAACTATTGTCTGAAGAAAGTTATTAAAAAATAGTGTTTGCTTGAGTTGAGATCACATTCAGAGAGCTATGATTCACCCTGGGTCTTTAGAAACTGCAGGCAAACACTGAAGAGTCTTAGATACAGGGAGGGGGACAAGGGTCTCCAATGGTCAATAATCACAATAATTACTTTGACCTTGCAAACAAGGAATAAAATTAGCTAAAGACAGGGTTACTGATCCCCCTCCACATGCTCCATATTGAAACCAACAGAAGCCAAACAAGTAACCAACAACTCTTGCCCCAGGCTTCTAATTCTAACCTCTCAAGAAGCCCTCCAAGGACCCCTAAGGGGTGCTCGCTTTCTGCTTGTGCCTTCCACAAGGTCTCCCAGCACGTTTGACAGCAGGGTCTTCTGGTTAGTGTCAGCACATCGGGGAAGAACCCAAGAGGCAATGTTTGAGACCTTGGAAGTGGATGTAGCTAGCAATAAGCAGTGGCATGAGTCCTCGGGATAACTCTCTCTCCAGCTTTCTTTGAGCTGCCATAGGTAAGGCAGTTCTATAGAGCTGAAACAAGCTGGCAGGCTTACATTATGAGTGAGTCTTCCAGCATTTTTGGCAATGAGGCACTTCTGAGTAGTGCCAGCACATTGGAGAACAACCTCTCTGAAATCTTGGCAGCTGCTGCATCTTAGCTCAGGATCAGTCCATTATTTGAGCAGAAAATGAATGCAAATGCCAGAACCAGGACATCCAAGCACAAGAAGGACAAGACAATTATCAAAACTCCCACAAACAAACTTTCACAAACACTGACAAAAGTACAGGTGATGTGGGAATATTAAATCTCTCTAATCTTCAGCTATCACATCATGAGGTCTCTGTACTGTCAAAGGGGCTAACATTCTGCCCCTCCACCAAACTGGATGAAATTCAACTTGACTCTGACCTGGGGGAATTCTTCAGAACACTAAAGGAGCAGTTGATAACTCTGTCCTGTCCTAGCCTGTCTGGTTTTCAGAATATCCACAGTGAATATGCATGAAATAGATTTGCATTGCTGTCTCCATTGCATGCAAATCTGTTTCATGCATATTCTTTGTGGATATCCTGAAAGGCTGACTGGCAAGGGGGTACACCAGGACTGGGCTGTGAACTACTGGTCTAAAGGTACATTTCCACAAAAGAGAGGGAATTTCCAATTCAGTGACTTACAAAATCAAAAGAAAGAACGCCTACCAACACAGGGTAAAAACATTAAATAGAGAAAATCTTACACAATCTTCTCCCATTAGAAAAAATGGCAATTAAAAATCTACTGAACAGTAAAATCACCATCAAACCAGCAGATAAAGGAGGCACTGCTGTAATCACGGATACTGAGAAATACATGGAAGGGTTCAGACAACTCAGACAATATATATTACAAAGAACTTAACAAGGGTCCTGCATAAGAATACACCAAAATCTAAGGAATATCATCAGCACCTCTCCAAAGCAACTGCAGACTCATCCGGAGAACCTGATACCAAGCTACCCCTCTGTTGCCACCTTCTACATGTTATCAAGAAGGGACCCAGGATATCAATGCTTGACCTAGAACAAGCATTGCAGAACCTGTGTCTTTTTGGGAACCTGCCAGGTACTTGTGACCTAGATTGGCCACTGTTGGAAACAGGATACTGGGCTTGATGGACCTTGGTCTGACCTAGTATGGCATATCTTATGTTCTTATGTAAAAGTACACCAACCTGGGACCTCTGGCAGACCAGTCATATCTGGCACTGGTACACTCACAGAAGAAATATCTGGACTAATAGAAGGAACCTACTTCCATGACAAAATCCAGAAGATCACACGGACCTTCTTTTCTCATCCAAACTCATTACCTGCTTCTGTAATCCTATTCCCACCAGTCTCCTTAGCTCCATCTCCTCCACTACAGTCCCTTCCATCTCTCATATTCTCAACCTATTACTCTCCACTGCAACTTTCCCTACAGTCTTCAAGGATGCTGTGGTTACTCCTTTTCTCAAGAAACCCACATTAGACCCTACCTGTCTTTCTATCGACCCATCTCCCTCCTCCCCTTCATTTCTAAACTACTTGAATGTGTGGTTCACCACCGTTGCCTCGACTTTCTCTCCTCTCAGGCCCTTCTGGATCCACTACAATCTGGCTTTTGTCCTTTACATTCTACTGAAATGACTCTTGCCAAAGTCTCCAGTGACCTGTTCCTGGCAAAATCCAAGGGCCTTTACTCAATCCTCATCCTTATTGACCTTTCTGCCGCTTTTGACACCGTTGACCACAATATTCTCCTTGATACCTTTGTCCTTACTTGGTTTTAAGGGCTCTGTGCTATCCTGATTCTCTTCGTATCTCTCCCATCCCTCTTTCAGTGTTTGTTCTGGTGGATCTCCTCTACTGCTATCCTGCTCTCAGTTGGTGTACCCCAAGGGTCTTTCTTGGATCCACTCCTTTTCTCTCTCTATACCCAGTCCCTTGGGTGTACTCATCTCTTCTCATGGCTTTCAGCACCATCTTTATGCTGATGATTCCCAGATCTACCTCTCTACACCTGAAATCTCTCCAACAATCCAAGATCGGATCTCTACCTGCCTTTCTGACATTGCTGCTTGGATGTCTCACCACCACTTGAAATTTAACATGGCCAAAATTGAGCTTCTTATTTTTCCTCTTAAACCTTCCTCTCCCCTTCCTCCTTTCTCAGTCTCTGTGGATAACTCTCTACTTCTCCGTTTCCACATCCAATTCAAACTTCTCCTGCCGACCTATAAGTGCATTCACTCTGCAGCTCCTCACTACCTTCCCTCTCTTATCTCTCCCTACACCCCTCCTTGGGAACTCCGCTCTTCTGGCAAATTGCTTCTATCTGTGCCCTTCTTTTCTATTACTAACTCTAGACTTTGCTCCTTTTGCCTTGTTGCTCCTTAAGCCTGGAACAAATTACCTGAGACTGTACGTCAGGCTTCATCTCTGGCCCTTTTCAAATCCAAACCAACAAAACAAGCCCCAGCTCGCCAAGCCTATCGTGTGATAGTAATGCAAAATCAAAATCAAAAACAAAATATCTCAATAAGTACACTTTCTTTTTGTCGGAATGACCTTTCAAGAGAAAGCAGGAAGGAAAACCTGCCCCTCGCCAAGGCCAATCCTTTTTATCTTAAAATGCTTGAAAAACTTATCTTTTTTAATCTTTGTTTAATCTTTGTTGATTCAGCCAGCTCCGAATTCTTTAAACAATTGTTTATAGAATTCGGAGCTGGCTGAATCAACAAAGATTAAACAAAGATTAAAAAAGATAAGTTTTTCAAGCATTTTAAGATAAAAAGGATTGGCCTTGGCGAGGGGCAGGTTTTCCTTCCTGCTTTCTCTTGAAAGGTCATTCCGACAAAAAGAAAGTGTACTTATTGAGATATTTTGTTTTTGATTTTGATTTTGCATTACTATCACACGATAGGCTTGGCGAGCTGGGGCTTGTTTTGTTGGTTTGGATAATTTTGCCCTGTGCTGGGGTTTTTTTTGGACTGGACCCTTTTCAAATCCAGGCTTAAAACTCACCTCTTCGTTGCCGCTTTCGGATCCTGATTCACCTTATCTCCTTTGTATTTCCTTACCATTCCCCCTAGTTGTATTCTATGTCTACAGCTACTGTTTCTTGACTAGATTGTAAGCTCTGATGAGCAGGGACTGTCTTTTACATGTGTCTGTGCAGCACTGCGTACGTCTTGTAGCACTATAAAATGTTCAGAAATAGTAGTATCAGCATCCTCAAGCCCTTAGTAAAAAAGACAAACAGTTTTCTACAAGACACTACAGATTTTCTAAACAAGTTAGGAAATATCGGGGAGCCACCACCAGACACCATCCTTGTCGTAATGAATGTGGACATCCCCCTGCAGACGACACAGCAGCAGGCTGCAAATTCCTAAAGACAACTTCCCTAGACCATGATTACACAGCAGCAACTGCTATAAAGCTAATTGGATTCATCCTAACTCACAACCACTTTAGCATATCAATGCCATCTATCTTTCAATTATGGAAATGGCTATGGGCAGCGGAAAGGCACTACCGTATACCAACCTTTTCATGCCATGACTGAAGGAGACATTTATTTATTTATTTGTATGTTCTTATATAACGCTTTATCCAAAAAGTTACAAATAACAGGAAGTTACAGATAACGGTGAACATGTGCGGTAACTAGCAGGTAAAAACATTTAACATTGGTTAAATAAGCTCAAACAAATGATAATTGAACGTAGGTATGTATATTCCCTTGTCCCTTTTGGGGACGAGGGAATGTATCCAGTACCTGCTTGTAGTGATTGTAAACTGCTCTGATGCCCTTCAGCCTGGGCGGTATATCAAGAAATTGCATAAATAAATAAATTATAATTAGACCTAAGTGTGTAGATAGTAGTAATAGGGTTAAAGGATCAGTTGGGACAAAGCTAGCTGTATCATACGAGGAATAGGCAAGAGGTGAGGGGGAGGGGGGAGTAGTGGCAGAGTTCAAGCCAAGAAGTGATCTGGCCAAGTTATCGTCCCTTCAGTGTTCCGAGAACAGATATGTTTTTAGCTGCTTGCGGAATGATGTGATGTCCGGAGTCACTCTGATACTTTCTGGGAGCGCGTTGCAAAGCTTGTCGGCAGACAGGGAGTAAGCTCTATTACATGTGGTTTCTCCTCTTACACGCAATGGCAATAGCAAGTGTGTTTGTGGAAAAGCCTCTTCTTGTTGTATTGCTCGGCACCTCTTGTAGGAGGGATTTCAAATCACTAGAGGATAGGTTATGAAGTATTTTGTAAGTATTTAGTAGCACTTTGAACTTGATTCTGCTAGCTGTCGGGAACCAGTGCTGAAGGGTTACCACAACAGACCTTTCAGATACTACCAGTATCTAGATGAGATATTCGTACTATGGACTGAAGGAGAAAAGAACCTTAGACATTTCTACAACTCCTTCACTACAATCAGACTCCAAATGGACTACTCAATGGAAAGCTTTCTCTTTTCAGACTCTACAGTCCCAATCCGCAGGGGTCACTTACAAACATCAGTATACAGGAAACCAACTCCCAGATGTAACTCCCTTCTCCTCTCCAGCTTCCATCCTCCACATATAAAAACAATCTATCACATCGTATCATACTGAAAGAACGCTGTCGTTGGGTTTTATGGTACATCTCCTTTTCCGCTTGGCACCATAATAAGGAACACTCCGGCAACTCAAAAACTCAGCATCTTTCAAACCTCTTTCATGATAATAGATGCCTATAATCTAAGCCTGTGAATAAATATGCATTTTGATAAAGGCATGTCACCCTCCAGTAACACTATCAATGAAAACAGTTTGGGGCGGAATACCTGCTTTTTAAGCCTTAAAACAGCTTGTCTCATTTCCTCCAGGCTATCATCTCTGTTCTGTTTAGCTTTTGCTAGATTCCTTTTTATTTTCTTTCTCTCAAGCCATTTCAGTGTGAGGAAGGCTGCTGCTGAGCTGCATACGATGACAGTTAGGATGCGAGGGTCTTTGGCAGGTTTCAGCAGAAGCTCCTGTATTCCCGTCAAGTTCATGGTGAAGTCTCAGATCACTCCGTTTGGCTCATCTGAAACGGAGCACAAGCAGATCTACAAATAGCCTGGACTGGTTTTTTGAGTCGTGCTACTGAAACTCAGAGGTGGAGCACAGTCTTGTAAAGCAATCTCTTCTTGAATGGATTTCAGAACATTCTTTTTTATTTTTTTAATATTTCTATAATTTACATAAACAAACAAGGATATTATTATACACTCAAGAGGAAAAAGAAGGCTGAACAAAAAATGTTAGCATAGGAAAAATAATACGGTATACCAAAACCTTAGACAAGAGGGGGAAGTAACAGAAAACAACTATCACCAATATCGAAGGAAAAAAAGATCAACAGGCATATAGACTTGCATTATATTTCAGCAGTAGAAACTTCATCAGCAACTGGGTCAGGTCAAAAAAAATATAAGTAACAGACTGCATTTTAAGAGTACACTTGCAGGGAAACTTTAAAACAAATTGACCCCCCAGTTGCTGAACTCCAGGATAGAGCAAAAGGAATTCACATCGTCTCTTCTGAGTTTCCCAGGATAAATCCAGAAAAACACAGACTGCTAACCCCCTCAACAAAATAGATCTCTCCCGAAAAAAACATTAAAAAAAAAACAATCCCTATCAGATGATAAAGTAAATGTCACCAACAAAGTGACTGATGTGTAAGCATCAGCCCCAGACGACTCTAAAATTGCAGAGACATCCAGGGAGTCAGCCTGTTGCACCCCCGGAATAACCCTAGACCCAGAAGACCTTTGACCAGTGGGAATATAGTACAGCTTAGAAATTAGGGGATGGGATTCGCTGGGAACCCCTAATACCTCTACCAAATACAATTTAAACATTTCCTTAGCATTAATAATCAATGATTTACGAAAGTTTGTTAATCTCAAATACTGGTATCTGGAAAATGTTTCTAATTGTTCAATTCTGTTTTTTATAACCAAGGCATTCTTACAAAAGTTTCAAGAGAATCTTCCATCCAACCAACCTTTTCTTGTATAAGAGAAGTAGAGTTCTTTAAACTAGCAATATCTTCTGTATGTTGTTGAAGAGAAGACATAATTGCCTGAACTTGTGCGGCCAAAGAATGCACCTGAAGAACCAACAACTCTCCAAGCTGTACAAGAGCAGACCAGATTGTTTCCAAGGTAAAGACAGCTGGTCTCTGCAAAGAGAATGAAGGAAGAATCCTTGCCACTACGATGCCAACCTCCAGTGCTCGTAATGTCATTTCAGATGACGAAGACACTGTCAGATCCTCAACTGGGTCCTCACCATGCTGCAGTGCACGGGGCCGGTGGAGTGCTGAACCAGAAGAGGAACACCGGCTCCTCCTGTCTGACCCAGAGACAACCCTCCAACTGCCGCTGTAGGTAACAACCGACTTTGCCTGGCTCACTGGGCAGGAAGACTCCAATACAACCACCTTCATTGCACACAGCTGCTCCAGAGACTGGATGTCTGGCCCTGACCTCAGGGGCAGTTCTATCATTAAGCCAACTGAGGCAGTGGCCTCAGGCAGCAGTTTCTAGGGGGCGGCACTGATTTGCCGCTCCCTAGAAACTGCCTATGATAGAACCGCCAATGCCATCCAGCCAGATTCATCCATTAAAATCAAATGAAAGCAGCCACGGGAACATTTCCCCATTCCCACAGCTTTGCTTTCAAACTGCTGGGTCGCGTCCATCTTCCTGGAGCCGGTGGGGTGGGGGGGGCCCCGAGGTCATCGCTTCCACCACCCTTCCACTTCCGCTGCTGCTGCTTCCTCCAAAATGAAAGCAGCCGTGGGAACAGAGCTGCTTTCGTTTTGGAGGAAGCAGCAGGAATGGAAGCGGAAGGGCAGCGGAAGCGATGACCTCAGGCCCCCCCCCACCCTGCCAGCTCCAGGAAGATGGACGCGACCCAGCAGTTTGAAAGCAGAGCTGCGGAAATGGAGAAATGTTCCCGCAGCTGCTTTCATTTGATTTTAATGGATGAATGAGTGAGGTGAGGGGGGTGGAAGGAAGGGAGCAGACAAGGGTGGGCCGGGAAGGGAGCAGACAGGGGGGCCTGGAAGGGAGCAGACAAGGGGAGCCTGGAGGGGAGCAGACAAGGGGGGGCCTGGAAGGGAGCAGACAAGGGGGGCTTGGAGGGAAGCAGACAAGGGGGGGGTCGGGAAGTGAGCAGACAAGGGGGGCCTGGAGGGGAGCAGACAAGGGGGGCCTGGAGGGGAGCAGACAAGGGGGGAGCTGGAAGGGAGCAGACAAGGGGGGGGCCTGGAAGAGAGCAGACGGGGGGTGGGAGCTGGAAGGGGGCAAACAAGAGGTGGCCTGGAGGGGAGCAGACATGGGGGGAGCTGGAAGGGAGCTGACACCCGGGGATGGCACTGGAAGGCAGATGGACAGGGGAGAGGGGGAGCTGGAAGGGAGCTGACATGGGAGGGGACACTGGGACTGGAAGTTCGCTGATACCTGAGATGGTATTTTAACTAGAAGGGGCTGGACGATGGGGAAGGAGGGGGACTGGAAGAGAATAGACACCAGTGGCGGTACTGGGAAGGCAAGGGGGTTGGTACTGGGAGGGGAGGCTGTAAAGGGGTCTGATACTAGGGAGAGTTACTGGGATTGAAAAAAGGCTGATGGAAGAAAATGAAGAAAGCAAAAGGAGAGACAAGAAATGGCAGATGGACTATAGACCATAGAAAAAAGAGCTAAGAGAAGACAGAGGAAAACGGAAACCTCAGATTGGGACCAGCATGATCAAAAATCATCAGACAACAAAGGTAGAAAAAATAATTTTATTTTCAATTTAGTGATTGGATTTTGTGCTATCTATATTTCACACAGTATGGGGAACTGCATCTCTTATCTGGTGGGCACCACATGCGGAGTCTGGCTTCTTGGGGTTTCATTTTAATTTTCATCTACATATTTTTATTTTTGCTTTAGGTTGTGGTCACTTATTCTGTACTTGGTGAGGGTCTGTGTTCTGAGTCTGCGGCCGCGGCCAGGTGTTCTGTTAACATGGAGTTTGTACGTAGGGATCTCTACTGAAGTAATTTGACTTGTTCAGCTTTTCAAATAGGTGTATGGATGTTTTGGGCCCATTGCAGTGTTTATAGTGCTGCTTTTTTCTTGGTAGGCCCCTTATTGTATGAGTTTTGGAAGTGTATGCTGGTATGGTATGGTAGATTTGGCCTTGCAGATCTTAGTGACTTTAGTAGGGTTTTATATTAGTTCCCAATATGCCTGGTACTGGAGAATGTTTGTTGTTGGTGAGATGACCAGAATCAGATATTTTTTTTATATATATTGAGTTCTATGGGTGAATGTCCTACCTCTGCTCTGCACCCATTGTTGAGGAGGGGGTTCTGTGAATGCAAAATGTATGTTCAAAAAGAAAAAGCAAGCACCATAACGCAGTTTAACACAAAATACAAATGAATTAAAATTTGGAGTTATAAACTGCTGTGGTTCTCGCTCTTTCTTTTAGTTCGTTGGTGTGTGAACATCTTGCATTTGCTCCACATTATCTAATTGACTTTTTGATTTGGTTCAGTCCCTGACTAGAGTTTTGAGAAAAATCCCCACCTGGGGGGGGGGGAAGGATGTCAGGGGGGAGGGGCAAGAGAGGAGTGGCCTAATGGTTGGGGCAAGTTACCTCAGGCCAGAAGGTCAGGGGTTCAAATCACACCAGAGGACAGCAACCTTGGGCCAGAAGGACTGGGGTTTCTAGTCCCACAGGTGCTCCTTGTGGTCTTGGGCAAGCCACTTAACCCTCCATTGCCCATGTTCCCTGTAAATAGTTATCTCCAAGTAATAATGCCCTGTTCAATGTAGTTTCAGTTTGTTCAATGTAAACCGACTTGATATCATGAAAGGCGGTATATAAGAAATGTTAAATAAATAAATGCCAGGGGGTGCGCCATCTCATCCCTCACCCCAGGCAGCAGATTTCCTTGAACCACCCCTGCCCAAACTACTCCATCAGGTTGTCAATGGGTCTCTGTGTCGATGGGCTTGCACAAGCCTGCAGTAGTGTGCAAACAAAAAACAGATCAATAAGACCTTGAGAGTTAATTGGAGAGGAAGCTGCAGGGGCTTCAGAGGACTTTTTGCTACCCTTAATTTTCCTCTTACCCATTGTAGAAACACACAGCACCCACTAGAGCCTGACAATGCCATTCTCGGTACCGCCCCCCCCCCCCCCCCCCCCCATTTTAGAACATTCTAACCTTCTGAAAACTCTTCAGGGCTCCAGTATTTATCTATTTCTTAAAATCCTTTCTCTATCCCTAAGTTTACATTCTTAGCAGTTTACAATTAAATACATTGGCAGCAATATCCACCATTCATTAAGAAAGGTAAGGAATCAAGAATTTCTTCTGCCTACTGCAATCCTCCATTTACCCCTTGGTGCCTAAAATGGGACTTTTGAATACTTGGTCTATTAAACCTAAATATTGATCATAAGCTAGATCTTCTTTCCTTAGCTATCTGAAGTTAAAAATCTCTAGCTTAATCAATCTGAGCACTTTTCAAATCATTTAGAATCCCTTCAGCAAAGGCTCCAACGATCCTGTGAGCAGTGAGTGAGAATCAGCTGTGCCTACTTAGTTGGGAACTGTGTGTGAGAGAAAACTGCAGCCAATCTGAGCACTTTTCAAATCATTTAGAATCCCTTCAGCAAAGGCTCCAACGATCCTGTGAGCAGTGAGTGAGAATCAGCTGTGCCTACTTAGTTGGGAACTGTGTGTGAGAGAAAACTGCAGCCAATCTGAGCACTTTTCAAATCATTTAGAATCCCTTCAGCAAAGGCTCCAACGATCCTGTGAGCAGTGAGTGAGAATCAGCTGTGCCTACTTAGTTGGGAACTGTGTGTGAGAGAAAACTGCAGCCAATCTGAGCACTTTTCAAATCATTTAAAATCCCTTCAGCAATGGCGCGCCCGTGCCTTGCGGGCCCGCGCCTGAGGGCCTCGCAAGAGGGCCCTTTGGCGTGGCCCTTAGGCGGTGGACCGTGCGAGACCCACTATCTGCTGCTATATGCTCATTCTGTTCAGCGATATGCTGTTTGTAGTTAATGTAAGGTAATGTAATGTAAGTTATGTACTGTGTTCCCTGTTTGTACTCCTAGTATTTTGTTGTGATGTAATGATAATGCAATGTATGTTTCCCTCACCTTTGTTTAACTTTGTGCTGCATTAACCGCTTTGATTGAAGGAAAAGGCGGGATACAAAACATGTTAAATAAATAAATAAATAAATCAATCGTGAAAGTCGTAGAGATGGGAGTGATTTTTTTCTGATAAACTGAAGCTTAGTTTTCTACAGATTCAGCCTCTTATTGAAGGCTGAAATTTTCCATTTTTAGCATCTTTCCAATTAGCTTATTTTTAATCTATCAGCCTCCCCTGCTAACCTTAAGTCCCTTTTCTGATCTCTTTGATCTTACATCTTCATGTGCCGTGACACGTGCACCATTAGCGATTCTGAATGATTTCAGTTTCCATATAGACACAGCCGCAACACCCCTAGAAAAAGATTTTATGGCATTTGCGGATTATGTGGGAATCTCACAGTTGGTTATAACTCCAATTCACGCTGCAAGCCATACTCATTTATTATTTAATTTATTTATTCATTTATAGTAAATTTCTATACCGCATTTTCCACGAGATCAAATGCGGTTTACGTTATACAAAACTTTGAATTGTACAGAACGGTACGTATTCAGTTACATTGAACAGTGAACTATTTACATTAGTCTAACAATAAGTAACTATTTACATAGGTAGATCTGTTTTCTTGATGGTTCGCTTGGGGTATATCATCTTATGATTTATACTTAGAAGCGAGAAGGGATGTGTTAGTGAGTTCAGGATGGGTGTCATCAGTATTTGTATCTTCAGCTGTTTTGTTTGTGTCTCCAAAGTGTAGTGTAAACCGGTGGGCCTTGAGTTTCTTTCGAAAGGTAGAGAGGTTGCTTATGGATCTTATGTTGTCTGGGAGATTATTCCATAGGATGGGGGAGAATGCTCTATTATTAGTCGTTTTTGGCTTTCCTGAAGTCGGATGGAATTGTTAGTTTATTTTTGTTACATTCTCATTGGTTTCTGATGTTGTTGTCTTTGGAAATGAGTGTGTCAAGGTGGGATGGGGCGATGCCATTGATAAGTTTGAAAGTGGTTAGAAGTACTTTATACTCTATGCGGCTTTGGATTAGGAGCCAGTGGAGGTTGAGTAATATAGGTGTAATATGCTCTGCTAGTTAGACGTTCGAGGTTATTCTGGCAGCAAGATTCTGGGCTAGTTGGAGTTGTTTTATGGATTGTTTAGGTAGGTCTTGAAGAATGCTATTGCAGAAATCGAAGTGGGGTGTGATGATGGAGTTGATAATTGATTTAAAGTCGTGGGGGTAGAGGAGTGGATGGAGCTGCTTTAACATTCTGAGCTTGTAGAGGATTTTTTGTTGTTGTTTGCTTAATGTGAGGTAGCATGCTAAGCGAACTATCTAACAGAACTCCAAGATACTTTACCTCACTTTTGACAGCTATATTGGCATCCTGGAAAAAGATGTGTTGGTGGTATAAAGTACCACCAACACTAACAAATTTGCTGACCCCTTCAATTTTGAATTTTTATTTCCCATTTTCCATTACCTATTTGCTCTCTATCTATTTCAGTCCCCTACAACTTACAAAAAGGTTTTAAGAACTTTCAAGGTATAGTTAAAGACATTTTTGCATCCTAGTGGCATGAGCTCTGACTTGCTTCAGCACATGCTTACCAGCCAGAATGTACACTGACCCAATGACCTCATTAATTCCATAGGCAACAGCAGACTTGGCTGCCACCAATCTCTCTCCATGGACCACTGAAGACAAAGGATGAGCCAACCAGAAGAAGGAATCAGCAATGGACATGTATCTGATCAACACCCTCTGCATGGCCCTCAGAAGCAGCAAGAGATTCTTCTGAAGATACTCCTTTGAGAAGAAAAGCAGAATGATAATCTAGTTAAGATGAAAGTGAGACAGCACCCTCGTTAGAAAGGATGGCACAGTCCAAAAGGAGAGAGAAGCCTGACTGATGCAATGATTGGACCCAATGGCTCTCATACAGAAATGAGGAGCTTGGCATTTGGCACAGATTGCCTTTAGGTTCAAATTAGGCTAGAAGAAACCTCCTTTCTTGGGCACCGTGATGTAGATGGAATAACCTCCCTGGCCCTGCTCTGTGAAGGGCATGGATAGAATAGCCTGCAACTGTAGAAGGTACTAAAAAGGATCTTGGAATGTCACCTGGTTGAATGAGGAGCCACAGGGGGACTCTACAAGGATGTTGCATAGAAGCACCACCATAATTCATTGAAATATAGATATAGATAGATAGAAGGTGTTTTTAACCTATGGCTGGCCTGAAACAGTGACCTTAGAGTAGAAAAGGGGCTGGTCAAAAAGAGGACCCTAGAGTGCTTCCAGGGGTCAAAGAACTTGTGGCTAGGGCCACCTTGCCAAGCTCCACATTCGCCGGGATCAAACTGCTATTTCAAAGGGCTGAGGCACCCACTGGTGGGAAAAAAAACAAAGGAGTGACAGAGGCCACAAAATAGCAGGAGGAACTAACACATCTTCAGTCTTGATTGAGGACCCACTGGTCTGATGTGATATGGATCTCTTAAGACAGAAACAGTCAGAGCCACACATCAAGCAGCTGCGCCTTGGGAGGACCTGCTGGAAACCATTGAAAGGGCTTTCTGGCTCCCAATGGAGCTATGGTGGTTCACGAGTATGTGGAAAGCTCCAAAAGGACTGCCCTTCCTTATACTGAGACCCAAAGGATGACCAAGCCCTATCCAAGCTCTCTGCATGGCCCTACAAGAGGCACACCTGGCACCTCAAGGCCTATCCCCCAGGAATCTCTGTGGGTGAGCCTCCCAAAGCCTTACATCATTTCATGAGGGCCACTCCAAAGAGTAAGTGTCCCTTAAGCAGAGTTTGCTCAGTTAGAACTTGAAGGCAATATCTGCTGACCAAGGGGAAAAACCAGAGCCATCGTCTGTCTAATACCATTACCTCCATGCACCTGGAAGAGATTCTGATTGAGCCATAGAGGACACCAACCACCTAGGCAGTCCACTTTCCACTTCATAATCTCTGGGCTGCTGACAGTAGCTGGATCCATAGCAAGAGAACTTAACACCAAGGATAAAAGTAGTCTGGGGCATCCTAATGAAGGGCCTTATAAGTCAGGATCAGAATCTTATAATGCATCCAGATTGCAAATGGGAACAAAATGACGGTTGATTAAGTGGGGTCACATGATCATTTTTTGGGCATAGGACAAAATATGAATGGCAATGTTTTAAATGGATTGTAGACGTTTGAGCTCAAAACCAGGCAGATCAACATAGGTGGAATTGCAGTAATCAATATAAGATATGACCAAACCAAGAATTATGGTAAACTGAGCTGATGAATCAAGGACAGGATGCATTGCATGGAAACATCTCATGGCATTAAAGGACAATTTGACCAGAGTTGATTTGTTGAGAAAAAGATAGACCAGAGTCCAAAATTATTCCCAAGTATTTGAAATATGATGTTATGGTAATGGGAGTGCCTGAAGAGTGGAGGCAATGTTAAGGGTTGGCGACCCCCCAACTAATCAGTTAGCTGTGATTTTCTTGTGGTTGAGTTGCAGACAGTTGTCATAGAGCCAATTAGCTACCACTGAGAGACAGGAATTGATGGAGTCTACTACTACTACCACCAATCATTTATTTAGCACTACAAGGCATATTTTATTTATTTATTTATTTAGACAGTTTTGTATACCGCCTTATCCTTCAATCAAAGCGGTCACAACACAATTGGGGGATACATTTAACATGCGGGGATATGAGACACATACACTAACACTTACAGGGAACATGGGCAATGGAGGGTTAAGTGGCTTGCCCAAGACCACAAGGAGCATCCGTGGGACTAGAAACCCCAGTCCTTCTGGCCCAAGGTTGCTGTCCTCTAGTGGGATTTGAACCCCCGACCTTCCGGCCTGAAGTAACTTGCCCCAGCCACTAGGCTACTCCTCCCTCCTCCTCCCATATATCTATATGCAGCACTGTGCATATAGATATAAGACACAGTCCCTGCTCATCAGTGCTTACAATCTAATCAAGATGAAAAAAACATCGCAAAACTGGGGACTAGAGTATGGCAAGATACACATAAGAAATGGACAAGAGAATGAGGAGCTTCAGGATCTGAAAGCAGCCTCAAAGAGGGGTTTTTAGCCTGAATTTGAATAGGGCTAAAGACACCCAACGCACTTACTCAGGTAGTTTTTTCCAGGCATATGGAGTAGCAAGCTGGAATGAATGAAGTCTGAAGTTGGCAGTGGCAGAGAAGGGCACAGATAAAAGGGATCTGCCAGAGGAGCGGAGTTCCCAAGGAGGGGTATGGAGTGAGATAAGAAAGGAAAGGTAGTGAGGAGCTGCAGAATCAATGCACTTGTAGATCAGTAGGAGAAGTTTGAAATGGATATGGAGCCAGTGAAGTGACTTGAGAAGAGGGGTACATGAGCATAGTGACACTGGCGAAAGATCTGGATTGGTGCTGTCAGGTGACAAAAAAGATATCATCGGCGTAGATGTAAGAGGAAATCCCGGTGTTTTGGATAAGATAAGTAGTGGACCAAAGAGGATATTGAAGAATAAGGGAGAAAGAACGGAGCATAGATCCTCTCCTCACCCCTCAGCATACCAATCTCACACCCTTAATGTCCCTTTCCCTGGCTCAGGGTGTGTCAGTCATCCTGTTTCCCAGCTGCCTGGTGCCTTCTGTCTGTGAGTCCCAGCTGCATCTCTGTCTCTGGATGCCTCAGTGTTCCCAGCTGCATATATGTTTCTATGTGGTTCCCTGGTATGTCTGTGTGTGTGTGTGTTTAGGTGCATGTTCAGTGCTGTAGGTGTCGGTAGAGGTAGTCGCTGGGTGTAAGTGGAGGAAAGTTGGTGCCATGAGTGACCTGAACACTTGGTTTGTGCAGGCCATGCCTCATGAGACCCACAGAGAACACAGGAGAGACACCAGGAGGCATCTATATCCGAAGGTATACAGGCCCAGAACCCAGTACCTAGACTTCATAAATGAGCAGTGCCCCACCAGGTTCCACTGTGACATGGCAGCCATCCACTATCTCTGTCAGGTGCTAGAGCCATTCGTCCACTCTGACATACAGAGTGGTCAGCGCATGCCCATCCACCTCAAGGTCATTGTGTCCTCTCCGTCTTTGTGACTAGTAGTTTCCATCACAGTGAGTCTCAGCCAGTCAACCATCTCAAAGTGCATTTCATAGTTATTAAGAGCTTTTCTCACCACACCACAGAATATAAAGCCTTCCCTCAGACAGTGCAACAGAGGCAGCTAACCATTACCCAATTCCTTGAGGTAGCCAGATTCCTATCTGTACTGAGGGTCATTCAGGCCTCCATGAGGGAGGGAGGCTACCTACCACAACAGAATGGAATTCCACTCACTGAACATGCAGATCGTCTGCAATGCAGAGGGAGACATAACTGATAGGTTTCCAAGGTTGCAAGGCTCCTACTATGACTCCTACATCCAGACCCACTCTGGCATCTATGAGATTCAAAGGTGGTGATATCACTGGTGGATAGCTGCTAGATAACCCCTGCACCAGCCCACTCTGCCACCCAGACATGCATATTCTAGGAGGTCTCAGTGGTTCCTGGCAGCAACAACCAGCAAACATAGCACCTACACACCACAGTGAATACCTTGGCTCTTGGCTCTAATCTGTTCCATCTGTCTCCATCCACAATGAAGATTGAGGCTAGCCTCTATGGAAGTGGTTCCTGACCCCCATCATCACACCCCACACAGATGCAGAGAAGCAGTATAACAGGGTCCACAGACACACCCACTCCATCATCAAGAGGACCTTTTGTCTGCTAAAGAGCTGCTTCATGGGCCAGGAGACATCCAGGGGAGAACTCCTCTATAGCACAGCCAAGGTCTGCCAGATATTTATAGCCTGCTGCATGTTCTGCAAGACAACCGGTGCCTGAAGGACTGGAAACAGCAGATCTAGACATAGAGTATTGCACAAAAAGTCCTCAGCAGGAGGGCACAAGCTCATCCTCACCAGCTTGGTGTGATTGTAAGAAATGAGCTCATATGCAGGCATTTTTTTGTGAAGGTATATGGGGCTTTTTTTAAATCACGATTTTGCAAATATATAAATTAATTAAACCATACAAGAAATGCTAAACACAATAGCAAAACACACAAAGAAATATGACTTTCCCTCAACACAAAGTAGTCGGGCAGGCAAATAAACAAACAAGCACCAGTCCCACATCAAGGAAAAAACAAAAGGTAACAAAGAAATTAAAAATAAGAAATAAAGGGAGAAGAGGTTAAATCCAACTCACCTCTTCAATTAACCATAGAGGGCTAAATCACTAAACTCCAATTAACCCAAACCCAAAAATGTCTCTAACTGAGATACTTCATACAAATAATATGTGCTTCCATGCCAGTTTATAATACGCTTGATTGGGAAACGCAAAAATGAAAGTTGTACCCAAACCCAGAACCTTAGATTTCAAGGCAAGAAACTGCTTGTGGTGAAGCTGTGCATCCCTAGATACATCAGGAAACTCATTCAGCATTTTGCTGCACAACAAAATATATTTGAAGAAATGTTTCAGCGCCTTCATTTTATCTGCTACTGAAAGAAAATACACCAATAAAGTTGCCCTTTGGACTATATTATCTGATGAGCCTTCAAGAAACAATTAGGTCCTGATTAGCACTAGAAGAAACATCCAAACCTTCGCCCCAGCATCCTCTTTACAAAGTTTAATAGACAAATAAAAACATTTTGAACAGGGACAGGATCTACCAAAAGCAACACCTCTTTAGAATATTTACTTAACAGAATTTCCACAGATAATAGGTGTGTCATAGGAAAATTCAAAAACCCCAAATGATTAACCCTAGATGCATTCTCCAGAGTTTCTAATTTAAAATGCAAAGATAAAGAATCTTTTATGAATGAAATGCTGGTCTGCTGCACTGAGGCAAGCTGACCTTCCATTCTGGAAACATTTTTAACCACGGCAACTATCCTATTATCTACTTCACCAAATTCTGCACCGTCTTCTGAGAGAAGGAGCACAGTCTGACACGGTACCAGATCATTTAAAATCCATATTTGCAATAGCAACCCACAAATCTTTCAGGGAACCATCTTGAGGCAGAACTATAGGTGTCTGTCCCATATGCGGTAACTCGACTGGCCTCGGCAGAGGGCCAGGGGCTTGGGAAGAAGCCAACCGCCCAGTAGAAGACAGCTGTGGTTCAGGAAATGGTGGAGGAGTCCTTTCTGAGGTATATGCTTTAATAAAATAAAATTGTGTACATGTGAGTTTCCTAATCAATAAAAGCACTATTTCAACCCTTCCACCCCCTTGCACGTTCCCCACCCACCTCAGGCCCATCCACCCTCCCATTCCCCATTGGTGTTCCACAAGGGCTTATTTTGGTGCTGATCCTTAACATCTATTTGTTGCCATTAACAACCTTGATACATTCTCTAGGGTTTCATTCTTTTTACTATATAGATGGTATTCAACTATTGACCTCAATGACCCTAATGCAACCACTGAACTTACAGGTAGGCTTTCCGTTATTGCTCATGGATAATCTCCTCCAATTAGATCCCGAGAAATCAGAAGCAAGAAATATTAGGAAACCTGTCTGTTGCAGGATGCTCATTTCCCTTAAAATCATCTGTTCAGATATTGGGAGTCATTGCTGACAATGACTTACATTTCCAATTGCATATTTCAAATGTAATACAAAATGCTTTCTACTTTGAGATTAATCCAATCTATCAGGAAATTATTAGATCCTCAGAGATCGATATTCGGAGCAGACAGCTAGGGCTCCTACAGCGGCTAGCCGCCGGTGCTGAATCCTAGACCTGGATGTTCAATGCCGCGGCATATCTGGCCACCGGTACTGAATATCCAGCTTGGCCGTAGAACCCAGAAGCTAATCGGGCAGTCGCGATATTCAGACACTGCTCGGTTAGCTTCTGCAGCTAAAGTAAGGCCAGTATTTACTGCACCTTACTTACTTTATCCATGTGTCGCCAATCGGACAGCAGCTCGATATTGCTGCTGCCCGGTTAGTGACGGATGCTGCCCTGGGAACACGCCTGACCGGTTAGCATCCAGGCTTGTAGCAGCGACACCTACAGATAGCCAGCCAAGCAGCATTTACACAGTTTGCAAGTCTGCAGACCATGTAAATCTCTTGACATATCCTCCCTCGGGCTATTCATACATGCTCTTATAACTGATCGTCTTGATTATTCTTATACATTTCTTCAGGGTCTTAAATCCTCTACTGTTTAATGGAGTTACTCCAGAATCTTGCAGTGAAACTCATTCATGGAGCCAAAAGATTTGATCACGTCATCTCACGCCTCAACATGGTTGCCTATTGTTTTCAGAATTACATTTAAAATTCTACAATGGTTAGAGCACTGGCTTGGGTAACCAAGAGACCTGGGTTCCATTTCCAGCCGCACTTCTTGTGGCCTTGGGCAAGTCACTTAACCTTCCTTTGCCTCTGGAAAAAAAGCCTGCCAATCTACTTCATCACACTGCCAAAAAAAAAACAGGAAGTGCTGGGCTGCCACGAGTCAGCATTGAGTTAAAGACACATGTTACATTGCATTAACTGGTAGAAATTTCTATTTTGGTTTATCTTGCCAATTTGATGATCCCTTATATCCATTGTGCTCATTGCAACAGAATGTAGAGTAGTTCCTACCTGAGGCAACTCATGCTGTCTTTACAGTGATGGTTCCCAGTATTCGGAATGAGTTGCGCATTGTCTTGTAGCTGGAATCCTCTAGTATAAAATTTAAGACTAGGTTGAAAGCTCATTATTTCAAACAGGTCTTCACATTGTCATCATGCTTTTATAACACATCTTATAGCAAACCGTTGGGTTGTGAATTTCATAATGTTTGGCAAACCGTAGTTATACTTTAACTAAAGATTCTTTTATAGAACTGCTGGCCCTGCCCACTGTGCACCCAATAGGCAAGTCTGGAGGAGCTTTCGAACTGTATGATATTTTGAGTATCCATCCTGCATATTGTTTTCTAGGCTTTATATATTTATATTTATTTTTTTAATTTTATTATGGGCCCAATTCTGAGGCAACTTGCGGGGCTGCCAATATTCCCCCTCCGACTCTCCCTGCAAGGCCAGAGCAGCAGTATGGGGACAGCCAGCGGGGGGGGGGGGTGGGAGGGGACAGCCAGCGGGGGGGGGGTGGGAGGGGACAGCCAGCGGGGGGGGGGTGGGAGGGGACAGATTGAGGGCCAAGCAGGGGTGAGCTGAGGCGGCAGGATGGACAGGGCCAATTCAGGTCACCTCGAGGTGGAACAATCAGCTTTGACTGGGCAATCGGGACCAGAATCCACCCACATACACACACACACACACAGAGGCCAAGGCAGATAGTTCCGCTGATCCTGGCCACGACTGCCCAGCTTTTCAGTTGGGTGGCAGGGAAACAGAGAATTGGTGTCACGGGGTCAGGGGGGCCTGTGGGGAGGACATCTCCAAGGGAATGCAGTGGCACACCAGGCTGTCTCAGGGCACAATCTTGCACCCACAGGAATGTCTGGTTCCCGCAGTGCAGAATCAGGTCCAAACAGGCCCGTCCTGCTTGGGTCCATCCAGAGGCCGGGGGGACATGCCCCTTAGGGACTTGGGCTCCACATTTACTATTTTTTATTCATTTGATTATACATTTTCCTTTTGCAATCTAAATTTTAATTATGTAAATTGCTCAGACGATTTAATTTGATGAGCGGCATATCAATTATTTATTTAACTGGTTTTATCTATTGCTTTATCATACAGACAAAGCAGTTCACAAAGAACATTGAAACTAAACATTGAACCAAAAAGAATTGATGTCAAACTATTACATTATGAATTTGAAACCTGAGGCTTTTTGGTCTCAGGAGCTACTCCAAGGAGTCTGGCAGCTCCAGATTCATGCTCCAGTCCTCTCATGGATGGGGAAGAAAGAGATAATAATCCTCCTTTTTCCTAGATTCTTAGATCAGGCTGCAACTTAGGACTCAGTTCCCATTAGGCCAGGAATCGTCTCCCGAGTCCTGCACCTTATGCAGCATGAAAGAAAAGAAATTCCCTCCCATGCACAGGATTATATACTCCAAGGGCACGATATTCAGCAGCGGCGGCTAGTGCTGATAAAGTAGCTAGCCACCTCTGCTGAACCTTAGACCCGGATATTCCAAGCCGGTGGCCATATCAGACCATCTGCATTAAATCTCCAGGTCAGTCGGAGAGCGATGAAGCTAATCAGACAGCAGCTGAATATTGCTGATTAGCTATTGCTCTGTCTGGCCAACCAATATCCGGATTCACAGTTCAGTGGCGACAGCTAGCTGCTTCGCAAGGGCCAACCATCACCACTAAATACCTCCCTCAGGTACGTATGTCAGCTGTTATCTTTGGCAGAAGTTTGAATTTTGAAAAGCACATTTTTACATGATTGACAATTTCTTTTATTACTTACGTCAGCTGAGAAGGATACGATTCTTTTTTGATCAGGAAGATTTTCAGGCTATTGTTTATGCTTTTATTTTGTTCCGTGAGAATTACAGCAATGCCTTTGTTTCTGCGGTTGCCAAAGAAGAATTTGAAGCCCCTACAGTGCGTCACAACGCCACAGCTCAGCTTATTGCTTTAGCAAGGTTTAGGGATCATCTCGTGCCAGGTTTATGTTCACTCCGTTGGCTGCCCATAATTAGTTGTATTCAGTTTAAATGACTAATTACGGGTTTGAAGGCATTCCATCAAATAGATCCGAGTTGTATTAGAGTTAAGCGGCAAAGGCATGCGCTCCCACAGGTTTTATGATCACAAAAGAGCAGGTCGTCTGCACTTTCTGCAGTAAAATTCCTTAGAGTGATGAGGGAACTACTCCCATGTATTCCCTTTCAGCAGAATAAGTTGCCTGTTGAGACTCCGAGGGGTTTCAAGGGAGCTGTAAAGATTCATTTATTTCCATCATGATGGAATAGAACTGGGGATATCAAGATAAAGAGGGGGAGGTTTTATCCTTGATGTTGATATATTTTAAGACTGTGGTATTATCTTGCTTATGTGTTTTGTCTTTTTCTATGAGTATATATTAGGTACCCTACTTTAAACTCTTTGTATGAGCAGGGCTAAATATCAATATAAATAAAATGAAACAAAATTAAATGAAATGCAGAGAGCGCAGAGGAGCAGAAGGTGACAAACGACACACTGACACATAGGGACATGTTTAGTAAGCTGTTAGGCTTTTGCAGCTAAGGTGAAGTGTTAGTGCAAATAGTGCTGTATTAGCCGCAACAGCCATGTGTCGGGGCATTTCCCCAGCAGATAACGCGGTCTAAAAGCAGAGAATGCGGCGCTGCTGTATCACGGGGGCAGCAATGCCACCTATTGATGTTAGCTGAGCCCACGAGGTCTGCAAAATGTGCAGTAACCACGCGTTACAGCACACCCATTCTCCGCCCACACCCACACCCAGTCGCGCGGCTAAAATGCGGTCTGCAAATAGAGCAGGAAATCTCTGCACTATCTGCATTTGGCCCGCGTTAGCTGTTACCGCAGCGTGCTTTCCACGCAACTAGCGTGGCTTAGTAAACATGCCCCATGCTTGAGCACTTTCAAATAAATTCAGAGCTTAAGTAAACCACCCATTTTTAATTTCAAATTTGTATTTCACCTCTTTCTGTTTTTCAGCAATACAGTCAAAACATATAAAGCCTGGAAAAAGAAGTTAGCTTAAATAACCAATAACCTTAAACTTTTGTTTTTCTGTCGGCGTCCACCGACCTGAGATGGGGAGAGGAAAAACCTCCCCACTCGTTGTCGGCAGAGACCTTTTATTGCTTTATTAGATACATCAAAATATCAAAACTACATAGAGTGAAAACATCACTTAGCTGAGAGCTGGCGAAGGGGGCAGCAAGAAGGTGAATCAGCGACATGCATGTTTCGAGCCCCGGAGGGACTCTGTATCAAGCTGTTCCCAAGAATGCACTCGCCCTAAAAAACGCCAGGTAAACCAGGTCCTTTAAAATCACAAACGAAATCCAAGTGGCTGCTGAAAAGCGTCATCCACGACAACGGGATGACGTCAAAATGTGCTCAGGGAGGAGGAGAAACCTAAAGGAGACTCCACCAATCGCATTCCAGGTTAAGTCCCGTAGGAAACACAGTTTGAAGCTGGAAAATCCAACGTTGCTCACGCTGTTGAAGCCGCTGCTCACGATCCCCTCCCCGGGGATCCAGAGGGATAGAATCAATCACGCGCCATCGTAAATCGGCAAAAGAATGATGGTGTTGGAGGCAATGATCCACAATAGGGGCAGAAAGTACTCTGTTAGTCAGTCGGGAGGCATGTTCACTCAAACGGATCTTTTCTCTTGGAGCTGACTCGGTTAGTATTGACTCGGAATTACTTTGTTTTTCAAGGCCAATTTTACCAGCAGTGCTATGGGGTGGCGATGGGAGCCACCATTGCACCCTCGATTGCCACATTGTATTTGGCGGATATGGAAGAACGTTTCATTTATCCAGCTCCTGCTTTTCAGCATGTACGTCTTTGGCTTCGATACTTGGATGATATCTTCATGCTCTGGGCTTCCACCACTGATCATCTATTGAGCTTTGTGGCTTGGTTAAACAGCTTGAAACCAAATATCCAGTTCACCTGTCATATGGATGCTCACAAGATGGAGTTCTTGGATGTTTTGGTGTACAAACAAGATGATACACTTGCTACTTCCTTGTTTCGGAAACCCAGCCAGCGAAACAATTTATTACGCTATCACAGTCATCATCCTGCCTCCTTACGTAAGGGGCTTCCCGTGGGTCAGTTCTTGCGCCTTCGACGGATTTGCTCCTCTCTAAGTGACTTTCAGAACCATGCACGGGATTTACGTGCACGCCTCTTGGATCGAGGGTACCCGGCTTCGGTGGTTCGTCGGGCGTACCTCCGGGCCCGGTTCTCCCATCGAGAATGGCTCTTGGGCAATTTGGATTCCACTTTGGTCACTTCCACTACTTCCACTTCGGAAGCACCAGATATGGTGACGGGGATCCTTCCATTCACGCAACATACAGCCTCGGTCACAGCTTTATTAAAGAAGCATTGGGGGCTTTTGCGGATTCACTCCTGTTTTTGTAAACCTCTTCGGTTAGCCTATACCAGGGGCCGTAATGTCCGTGATCAACTGGTCCGTGCTGTCCTCCCATTGCTACCTTCCCAACCTCATGGAAGCCGGGAAGGTCACTGGTCTTGTCAACGTTGCAAATTTTGCACCACCACTGAGGAAGGGGTTCGCTGGATGCATGCATTTTCGGGCAAGTCGTTTTCGTTCACGGGACACTCTACCTGTTTGACACCCTTTGTGGTGTATATGATTACTTGCCCCTGTAATTTATCTTACATCGGTAGGACTATCCGTCCGGTGAGGATCCGTTTGAGTGAACATGCCTCCCGACTGACTAACAGAGTACTTTCTGCCCCTATTGTGGATCATTGCCTCCAACACCATCATTCTTTTGCCGATTTACGATGGCGCGTGATTGATTCTATCCCTCTGGATCCCCGGGGAGGGGATCGTGAGCAGCGGCTTCAACAGCGTGAGCAACGTTGGATTTTCCAGCTTCAAACTGTGTTTCCTACGGGACTTAACCTGGAATGCGATTGGTGGAGTCTCCTTTAGGTTTCTCCTCCTCCCTGAGCACATTTTGACGTCATCCCGTTGTCGTGGATGACGCTTTTCAGCAGCCACTTGGATTTCGTTTGTGATTTTAAAGGACCTGGTTTACCTGGCGTTTTTTAGGGCGAGTGCATTCTTGGGAACAGCTTGATACAGAGTCCCTCCGGGGCTCGAAACATGCATGTCGCTAATTCACCTTCTTGCTGCCTCCTTTGCCAGCTCTCAGCTAAGTGATGTTTTCACTCTATGTAGTTTTGATATTTTGATGTATCTAATAAAGCAATGAAAGGTCTCTGCCGACAACGAGTGGGGAGGTTTTTCCTCTCCCCATCTCAGGTCGGTGGACGCCGACAGAAAAACAAAAGTTTAAGGTTATTGGTTATTTAAGCTAACTTCTTTTTCCAGGCTTTATATGTTTTGACTTTTTGTTACATTGTTCCCTTTTGGGGTGTCATCACATTGTTGGAGGTTTTGTGTTTTTGTTTCAGCAATACAGAGCAGATTACAATATAAATCCCTCCCCGCCCCTAACCCTAATGCCTGTCTCCTCTTTCCCTCCCAAACCATTACATCCTCATTCCCTCCCTACACATTATATTTCCAATGTCCACTAGAACACTACAAAAATAATCCCCTCTAAAAACTATTTATTAAGATTATCTGAATCACAATCTATTTTTATGCAATAAAATCCTTAAATTATTTTTTAAAAAGCCATGTCTTCAGTAACCATCTTTTAAATATTTATTTAATTTTTATAAATCGTGAAAACCCTCACCAAGGAACAGAAAACCGAGAGCAAAGTTCAAATAGACCCACAAGCATTCGCAGACCATATCCAAGAAAAATTCCATTCAGCTACACAACGGAAAACAGAAAGAAGCACCAAACCAGCCACCCCCTCAAGAAAAACTTAGGACAAATTCAGCAACCCATCCACAGAGCAGCTCTCACACATCATCACCGCACTCAACACAAGCACGGCCCCAACAGACCCATGCCCAGTTACATGGATTAAGGCGACAAAGGGGCATGTTTACTAAAAGCCGTACAATTGCGTGCCGCACAATAGCGCACGGAAACGCGGCACTCAAACGCTCAGAAACGCTCTTAAACACCCCGCACAAGTGCGCTTGGGCCCCGCACAATTGCGCGCCGCACTAACGTGCCCCGCAAAAGTACCCGGCCCGCAAATGTCCGATAGAGGCGTGGAAAGGCATTCTGAGGGCGGAGGAAGGCTCCCGAGGGGCGGAGAGAGGGGTCAATGGGCGGGGAAGGGGAGGGGAGAGGCTCCCCGCACAGTATCGGGGACGAATTTGCAGGTTAAAAATAGCGCGAGTGAAACACTCACGGTAGAGGGCATTTAAAGGGAAGAGAAACCATTTCCGTCAGCAATGTACAGGGAAACCGGGGAAACCTGCAAAACGTGAGCAGTGTGATACATGTGCACAGAACAAAAGTGCAAATAAAGATAGAAAAAGACCCAAACAAACATATTAAAAATAGGAAGTCAGCTGGGGAACCCTGATATTAATGGGCAAACATAAGAAACACACCCAGGAAAGCTCCAAAAAAATGAAATGAAGTATGGAAGGGGCTACGGAGCGGAGACCCTTCCAAAAACCATTTCCTTTTTTCTGAGCCTTCCTGGGAGTGTTTGCTATGGTTGCCCATTCATATCACTGTTGCCCAGCTTGGATATATTTATCCCCAGTTCGTCGTGGTCGGTTGAGGGGTTTATTTGCACGTTTGTCACCAGACAAGGTGACTGAGCCCACAGTACAAATGTGCAGAGCAGGGTTTGTGACTCCTTTGGTCAGGTTTCCCACCCCCAGGGACTGCACTATCACTGTGGCCACAGTGTGGTGCAGCAGACAGAGGCAGTACCTCTAGGACCAGAAGGTCACAGGTTCAAATCCAAGCTGGGGCTCCTGCCAACCCAGTCCCCATATTTTACCCACCACTAAACAGAGATAGTAAAGACACTCCTTTATTGCAGAGAACATAAGCATGGTTCACACACCCATTTTGTACCCAACACCGCACACACACCATAACAATGGGCATTACCGACAGCCGAGTCCCCCAAATGCAGTCCTGGAGTGCCACAACTCAATCAGGTCATATGCTTTTCCAAGATACGGACATGCCAGCATGTTGGCGGTAGGGTACAGGTGGTGGAGGGGGCAGTGGCTGCTAGCCACAGAAGACAGTGGCTGAGCCATGTGCAGGCTGGCACGTCCACTGCAACATAGGCCCTGTCAGATGTACAGTCATGGACTTCCCAGGGAATTCAGCACATCTGTGGTAACACAGTGGTGCAGTGCACACAGACAGTGTGTGCAGGAGCAAAAGGTCACAGGTTCAAAGCCCAGCTGGGGCTACTGCCAATCCTGTCCACATATTTTCCCCACAACTAAACCATGTTAGTAAGGGCAATCCTTTATTGCTGGGGATATACGCATTGGTCATACGCCTATCTTTTACACCACCAAGCACAGACACCATGACCAGGGGCATTACCTAGAGCAGAGTCTCACAAATGCAGTCCTGGAGGACCACACACCATTCAGGTTCCATGCTGCCACTCATACAAATAACCGTGCTGTATATCTATGCACCACCCCCATGGCATGTAGATGTAGCTCATGCATATTCATGAGGGACAGCAGGAAACCCCAACCAGTGTATTGCAAACCTGGACTGGATTTGGGAACCTCTGCCGTACAGCAGCAGCCAACAGGGACAGACACACCCACACCCACACCCACAGGCCCCATTGGCCAATGCCTCCTGGTGAGGCAGGACATTGGGCCCTGCGTGCATCTCCCAATACCAGCACTTGCATACCTTAGCAATGTCACCCTACACCAGGGTATATGGTACACAGCTCTCAAACGTTTGCTATGAGTACTGGCAGATAGATATCCCTACGTTACGCACAGTCTGCTCTATGAGCTCCATCATAATAATCTATCTGATGTCTGCGGTGTGTGCGTCAGGTCTGGCCCCTGACAGTGTTTACCACCCTAGGGAGGGACCCCCAATGGTATTGCATACCATACCCATGCCTGTACTGTGCCCAGGACTGGTGTGGTGGGCAAGGATTCTGAACCCCTCTATAGTAGCACAATGCTGGCATACGTGTGGGAGTGTGTGTCTGTCTATACAGTGTGTGTTGGCTGCAAACACTGTCCACAGTTTTGGCCTGATGATGTGCATAATGAGCAGCATGGTACCATGGGTATAGCTCAGACAGGGTGGGCTGGCCAGGATGCATCTGCACAGGGCATAGGGCACTGGCAGGGACATTGTAGTGGCCGTCCACCACCTCCACAGACAGGGTGACCTCTGTATGTGCTGCTGGGCTTTCACTCCACCCTGACTGTGCAGTGATGGCAGCATGGCTAGGCACCCCCATAGTGCTTCATAGCACTTTCCTCATGTGATATATATGGGTCACCTGTTGGGGCCTAGTCACTGATGTATCTGCTTGTGTGTGCTGCCATCCCAGTTGTGGGTGCATGCATTTCCAGTGGGACTAACCAGCAGACTGTTCACAGCTGGTATGTGCCCTGCAGGGTGCAGTGGCTGATTGCTTGATGCAGGGGAATATCAGATAGTGGTGGGGTGCATCTTAGCATATCCAGGCCTACTGTCTGTCTGATATTGTGGTCTGGGTGTGTGTGGGGCTGCTTGGACTGCCCTGTAGGGTGTCTGTTCCCCAACAGGACTGGGGTTGATGGTCCACTCTACTGCCATCATTGCAGGGGGGGGGGGGGGTGTATAATGGGGATCTGTTGATAGGAGACCCTGCCTGTTTGCCACCCTCAGCTGGGGGGGGGGGGTTGGTGGTACATGGCCCACCTAGGGGTCTGTGGGGTTTCCCCTGACTGAGACAGACAGAGATATCCAAGGTGTTCCTGCAGAAACTCACAGATTACGACTGTTTTGGAGCTCTGCCATGGCCTCTCTCAGCTGTGGACCTGGTCCAGGGCGCCTCATCGCACACTCAGGGTGAGCACAGTTCCCGCACAGTGTGACTGTGTGTAGCTACTCTGTGCAAATTAAACACCCGGTCAGTACCTCCTACCAGGCCAAGGTGCTGTGTGGGTGCACACGGACACGTCCCCCTACCAGGCCGGGGAGCTGTTGGGGTGCATTCCCCATCTTGTGTTCATCTGTGGACAGCTGATTTGCATGTGCAGTGCATCATGGGTATGGGTGGCCTAACCCTATCCTGGTTCCCACAGCAGACTGTCTGTGTGGTGACATGCAGGCTCTCTGCAGCCAGCTAGGGGCTTGCTGGCAACCATATAGCTGTAGCCCAATGGTTACTTCACTGCCTGTGGAGCCAGCGGTAATGGGTTCGAGCCCACAGTGGGGTTATTTGATAGGGTTGTCCAAAGCTTTTTTTAGATTTAATGTACATATGTTGCTGCCATCAAACACACCCTCAGTGTACTGTACCCATAAGGTGCCTCTGAGGGTGCTTTATAGGGCACCCTATAGGGCACCTTATGGTTGCCGTCCATATAAGGTGCACTATACATTATCCTGTGACGCAACATATATGGTGCCCTATAGGGGACATTCAAGGGTGCCTTGGCGGACAGTGAACTTTAACATGTGCCTTATGGGCCGCCTTATGTTAACACGCTTTGTGAGTGCGTTTGCTAGTAGTGATAACTGAATTAAAAATAGATTGCCCCCTACAGCACTCATCCCCATAATACACACTGCCTCAGTGAGCCTTCTTCATTGGGCACTGTGGGGGATTGAACCCCTGATCTCTGCACCATTGGTCAGTGTCTTAACCATTGCGCTGTGGCTCTGTTCCTATGCTTGGGCATCTGCGCACCGCCTTATGCCGCCCAAACCTAACAGTGCACCGCCTTATGCCGCCTGAGATTAACAGTGCACCGCCTTATGCCGCCCAAAATTAACAGTGCACCGCCTTATGCCGCCCAAAATTAATATGCCTCCTAAAGCACTTTTACCCATTACAGTTAATGCCTCAGCCAGCCCTTTTTGTTGTGCACAATGGGGAATTGAACCCATGGCAGCTGCACCCACAGTCAGTGTCTTAACCATTGTACTATGGCTCTGCTCCTTTGTGTGTGCACATCAGGCGCCACTTAGCCTTCCCACGCACTATTGTGCCCCGCGCAAATGTGCGATCGCTTACTCCCGTTTTTTTTCTTTTCTCTGCCTGAACCGCCCACTCCTTATATGGCACAGGCACACTACCACGGCCCCGCACATTAGGAATGTTTAGTAAACAGACCCCAAAGTCAAACTTCATCCACACTATACACAACATGGTGAACAGTTCACTAACCCAAGGAATCATGCCTGACCAGCTAAAACTCGCCACAATAAGACCAATCCCGAAGAAATCGCCATTCAACAAGAACAACCCAGGAGCCTACAGACCTATCTCAAGCATCCCCCTACTGGCAAAGATTATTGAGAAAGTGGTACAACATCAGCTACAGGAACACATCGACAACCACGCACAACTGGACCTCAACCAACACGGTTTTCGCCCCAGCCACGGAGTCGAAACACTCCTGCTATACCTATTTAACGACATACTACACCTCATAGACAACAGAAAGAAAGGAATACTCATGATCTTCATTGACATTTCTTCAGCATTCAACACAGTGGACCACGGAACCCTACTAGCAAGACTACAGAACATCGGATTACACGGAGCCACACTGAGGTGGTTCCACTCCTACTTAACAGACAGACAGATACAGGTCAAGATTGGTCCCAACACATCCCGATCCATAAAGGTCATGCAAGGTATACCTCAAGGATCCGCCCTATCAGCACTATTATTTAACCTTTACATCCACCCAATATGCATCATCATAAAAGAACATGGGATAAAATACATAATCTATGCGGACGACATAATGATATACACACCACTCACCCTCAACAACCCAGACTACACCAAGATAACAGAATGTCTCATGCACATGAACAGCTGGTTTCAACACAACAACTTGAACATAAACTATAGCAAGACCGAGGCTCTAATCATCACACGAAACTCAGACTTCATCCCTCCTTGCAACATCAAGATAGACAACACAACCATACCCATACAACCAGAAGTGAAATACCTCGGAGTGACCCTGGATAAAGAACTGAACCTTCAGTCCCACATCAGCAGAACCACCAAAAATGCATACCACAGGATGAGACTAGTCCGACGCCTCAAACCCCTCCTCTCTCAGGAACACTTCCGCACAGTCTGTCAGGCACTAATAACCCCAATCCTAGACTTCTGCAACCCAATATATCTTGGCCTAACAAAACAGACACTCAGGCAACTGCAACTGGCCCAAAACACAGCAGCTCGCATAATAACTGGCAACACAAGACAAGAACACATCACACCTACCCTAAAAGATCTCCACTGGCTACCAATCAGCTCCCGCATCAGAAACAAGACAATCATAAACATATTCAAAATCAAGCAACAGTCGTCAGCTTTCAGCCTACACCCACTCATACAACCCGACAGCAGCACAAGACCGAGGAGGAGAGGCACATCCAACCGTGTCAACACACCTAAAGACATCAACAAGGTACACAAGGACACCAAAAAACGAGCCTTATCAAAGGCGGCACCAACAATCTGGAACGCCCTCCCTGACGAACTACGGTCAACAAAAGACATTAAGGACTTTAGGAAACTGTTAAAGATGACCCTCTTCATAGAGCACTATGGTGACATCACTTAAACGGTGCAACAGACAATACCCCAACTCAACACCCCACCCTAGCGACATAATTTAGTATTAAAGTCCTGATGTACGTAGTATTAGTATTAAAGTCCTGATGTACACAGTATTGTAAATAGCGCACGTTGTAAATAGCTCACCAAGAATCAATGTCCATCTACACACACATGCACTGACTGCTCAATGCATGCACACACTAGACACTGTATCTTGTTGATAGTTTGCTGTGTAGACCGCCTTGATTGTAGGAAAAGGCGGTATAGAAATCCGTTTAAATAAATAAAATAAATGATAAAACATGCTCATTCCTTAGCATCTTTAATTAGTAAAACCCTAAAATGTATTTTACAAAGGAGGAAAAAACCTCAGAGGCTAAGACTTCGATTGTTTTACAAAAAAAAACCCTCTTGACATCAACGTCCAAAAACCTCCTTAACAAAAATTAATTTCATAATCAATTAAAAATATTTTATAGCCTTTAATTCATTACATATCAAAAAATGCAATTTATTTTTCAGCTAAAAGCGTAACAATAACTATCTCCACTTCTCAAAGCAGAACCCGATGTGGTCCATGTTTTGCTCATAGTGGCACCAGTCGAGTCCTTCAAACAAATCTAATCTCTCTAACATCGGGAACTCAGCCTGCGCAGGAACTTTTCAGATCTGCGAAGGGTCAGTAGTGAAGTAGGAGTGATGTACTTTGATGAAGGAGCCAGAAATAAAACGAGAGTCAGAGACCAGGGTTTGTCTTTAGCTGGATTATTTGCTGACCGCAGAGGGCAGCCAAAAGAGCTGTGCTCAGCCTATGGCCATCACAAAGGAACTTCAGGAGGGACTCAGCCTTCCAGGGAGAGAAAGAGAAAAGCGAAGCATCTTCACACTAATGGGCTCTTAGGTGTGTGTATGTTCTGGCACATGCTGAATACACACCGAGACACGCATTGACAGCGCGGGGCCTTGACAGCGTGGGACAATTTCTGCGATAAGTGTAAATCATGTATTGGGGTGGTAAGGAGGGTGTTTAGATGCAGAGGGTGGGCATTATGAGCGTGGGGGGGTAAACACTGCACACTAACTGTAGCGCTTACATTTAGCACGGGTCACCTAATGCCACCTCAATAGATGGAGTTCAGTGCACCTGTGCTAACATGGCCCCCAGTAAGGGACAGGACTCCATGTTAACTGCTGTGAAAAGACTGTCCACACCCCCAACAGTTAACACGGTGGTGTTGACTCTAATGCCCCATGATTCTGAAGTTATTGGTGCGTTAGTGCCCTTTACTAAAGAACCCCTAAGTGATCATCCCTAGACTCGCAGTGTTCACTCGCGTTTCAGAGGAGTGAAGGCTTATTTCGACGATATTCCTGGAGTTCAAAGCAGATGAGCTTGAAGGAGAACAGTGCAAAAGCTAAGTTATACAGTATTAAGTTTTCAGAAACTGGAGGGATGCTGTGTATTTGCATATAACTCACTTCTTTCCAGTAGTAGTCCAATGCACGTTACATTCAGGTATGGTAAGTATTTCCCTGTCCTCAAAGGGCTTACCAATCTACATCTACACCATAGGCAATGGAGGTTAAGTGACTTGCTCAAGGAACTCTTGTTTCCTTTAATGCCTTACCAAAGCACAATAGGCCATTGACTCCTATCCCATGATATTTTACTTTCCTGAGGAATTTTATGAAATGTCTCCTGAAAATCCACCAGCAAACTTGTTACCCACACGTTTATTTCTACCTGCAAAGAATTCCGATCAATTAGTCAGGCATGACCACATTCCAGAAATGCAGTCATGACCTCCCTTTGCTAAATCCATACCTGACTAATGTCAAACACTGGATGGTCCTGAGGTTTTTATGCCTCGTATAATTCTAAGAGTCACAGAGTATGAGGTGGGAGACTCTCAAGGCAGTAAAGAGGGGAATATCATACTGGCAATATTAAGGAGAAAATGTTCATTAAACAGCAACTCCTAGCAGTGCTGCACAAAATCAGTTGTTTGAAATCAGTGTAGGTGGAGCTTACATTGGCTGGAGATGAATTAAGATCATTACAAACATCATATATAAATTGTCAAGATTTATGATTAAAATATTTTATAACTTGGGAATAAATCTACAGTATTTCTTATCAGAGCAACCATAAAATACATGCTTGGATCTGATATTACAAAAGTAAAGGAGAAGTCTGGTCATGTTAAAAAATAAGTCTGAAATTAGCGCAGTACCCTTTACATGATTTGGCTACTATTTATTCAGGTAATAATGCTCCATCAGTGGGCAAGCCAAAAGTTTTATTTGCTGATTTGCCGTTACCTAAATTATATGTTGTAGAGAACAACTGTCTTGCCAATAACGCTGTTAGAAATTTCACTGATGGGAGATGCCCTGGTCCTGATGGCTTTCTTTTAGATTTAAAAAAAAAAGTTGTTGTTTTATATATTTAGGGACATTTTTATTATTTTAAATGTTCCTGCAGCCTCTGTTGGAAACATGACTGCCATTATTTTAGTTTTGATACACAAGAAAGGGAAATGAAGTCTGGATTGCAATGCATACAGGCTAATGTGTGCAATTAAATTTGGATATGAGGATTCTAATTAAGGATCTTCAATTAAGGCTCTTGCCTTCCTGAATAGTCTTAGACTTGACTGGTGTCAAGATACTTACAGGGCTCAGAGGAAGGCTAAGCCTTGGGTGTGTGGGTTCTCAGACTCAAAAGAGAGCTGGGAAATACCTAGAAGCTTCATTCAGATGGAGATCCCAGATCTGAACCTACACATAGCAAGAGAGAGAACTACAGTCAGAATTTGCACATGGACCTGGATCTAGCTGGTAGCAAGAGCTGGGGCAGAGGCCTAGTCAGAGTAGGCAGTCAAGTGAACAAAACTATGGACCTGGAATTTGTGAGTAACAAGAGCTGTAAGGTGCTTAGGTACAGGCCTAGACTGCAGTAAGAAGGCAGATCATGAAGATGGATCAAGAATTCTTAGCCAAAACTGGAGATCTAGGCAGAGAAACAACAAGAGGGATTCTGCATGTAGGAGGAGTTCAATAGTAAGTAAAAAATTAGTCTCCAGGTAGCTATGAACAGCTTCCTGCTTCCCATCAACACCCTTCAGCTGAGACCCAATCAGTGCTTGATCCTTAGGGGTATGGCCTGGAGGTCTCTCATGCACAGATCAATGGCTCCAGTTTGCGCCAGTTTACTATGTATTTTAATGGCTAGGCCCCAGTCCTGAATGTCCAGGCTGACCACATTGGAGTCTTTCCCCAACAATTGGTTTTATAAAAGGCAGGTTATTTATATATAACATTAGTAGGGTGTTTAACGTCATTGTCTGGCAAAATGGGAGGAAAATCCCATTGCTGAATTTCTCAATATATGTGACCGTTTTGATTTCTCATTCAAATGTGTTAGATTGGGTTAAATATCTTTCCTTTAAGCACAAAACTCAGATTTTGATTTTATCCTCTATTGCTTGAGTTAGCAGCAGAACCACTTATGCAAACGATAGCATGAGAGGCACCTAGAGAAATATATAACAAAATGTGAGGTCCCTATTGGATATGATTGGTCAGTACTTCATTTCAGTCCCATATCGCTATATTGTAGCTCTGGAGATTACCTGATTGGACCTTTTCTTCATGCTCACTGTGATAATATGCCGTGCTTTGATATATGTCATTAAGTGAAGGTTTGTTATACTGTAGAGAATGTTAAAATGGCATTGAAGTACTATGTCTGACTACGCAAATGCAATGTGCGCCTTCAAGTCAATGCTGACCTCTGGTGACCCAGCAACACCTGGGTTTTCTTGTCAGTGTGACTGAAGAAGATTGCCAGGCCTTTCTTCTGAGGAGGTGGAGGGTTAAGTGACTTACCCAAGATGTACTAGTAGTAGGAACTGAACTGTGGTCTCTTGGTTACCAAGCCAGTGCTCTAACCACTAGGCTACTCCTCCACTCCATGTCTGAGTATACACCTTGTCACCTGGGGGCCAACCCAGCGCCTAGGGCACGGAGGGTTGGTCTGCCTGGGGATTCTAATTCAGGGAGTATGGCATGGCATTTGCTCCTGCAATGCCTTATGGGAATAGTAGTCCCTTTTGCCTTCTGAGAAAAGAAGAAATTGTAGTCGAGTGGTTTCAGGCAAATGACAAGGATTTATTTCCCTTTCCAAGAAGATTAAGTGCATGTGGAAAACTTAGGACAGTTGCCATATAATTGGCCTGTGGAATACATTCAGGAACTAAGGTAACCAGCCTCTTTAGCTTCAGGCTTTAAAACGTGCAGTGCTCAGTACAAACAAAAGCAAACAACAGCTTCTCATAACAAAAGAAAATGTTCCCTTTTCTTCTGCTGCTTTCTCAGCCTTCTTAATATTTTCTTCAGCAGAGAGATTCAACATGGTCAGCAAGAGACAAAGTGCAATCCATCTGATTATCTGCTACGTCATTGATATCAGAATCTATCTGCATCTCTTCTAAGTCAGCGTCAGCTGGGTGTGTCTGCAAGTTGCTATACGGCGTTTTAAAACAAACCTCTTCTCTGCCTTCACGTGGCTTCCCTTTGCAGCACTCTAACGAGCAAGGCTGTAAAGTACCATATATACTGGAGTTGCTGCTTGGGGAGCCTAATACTTCCTGGCAACTACAAGGAAATATTTTAAAACTAGGTTCAAATCTGGACAAGTTGTGAAGCCTACCTTTTGGCTTTAAAGAGGAAGGAATTCTCTGTTCTGCTGGATCAGAAAGGGTTCCAAACACCGGTTCTGTTTTCTTGCCATTTAGCTTATCAGCTTCTGCCTCAGACGTATAAATATTCTCATGCCAGTATGTCTCTCTCCCCGGAGCCTCTGATTTTTCCCAAGCCAGCCTCTCAGGAGGTTTCTCCTTCCTCCTGCCTTTACTGGGCGGCACCAGCCCTGTGTTGCTCACACCTGGCTTTTGGGCTTTGGCTTTCTGGGTCCTTACTCCTCCTTGACTCCTTTTGGTCAGTGTGCTCCCTTGCTTGATCCCCTGCCAGATCCCTTGCCTTTGTCTTTGCTCTTGTCCTGGCGTCTCTCCCTCGGAGCTTCCTTGGAACTCCTGTTCCTTCTCTTCCTCCTTCCTCCACCTTCCCCTGGTCAAATCTAATGACCACTTTTTATATTCCTGCTTCTCAGGGCTTAGCTCTGCCACTCCCCCAACCAGGTGTTTCTCATTAACTCCTGAGCTTGGGGATACGTTACAGCATGGGCATGCCTGTTCAGCTCGTGACTCTTTTTGTTTACCTTTTCCTTGAAAACATTGAGCCATGTGCTCTGACTGCCTGTCAGTTTCTGAAACGAAATCCTCTTCACTCCCTATCTCCATAGGCTCAGAAGGGTCTTCTACATGACAACCTGTAGAACATATGACATTATGGATATAGCCTTGGTTTCATTTGGTCGCAATGTTACCAATGCATGTGAGCTCAATATTCAGGGGGACTGCAGCCATATAACTGTATATGAATAATATATCAATTTAGATCACTACTGCTATTGTTATAGTTTGTCATTTTTAATGTTGTGTTCTTTTATTTTGCTGATATTGGTGAGGGTTTTTCATGTCATTTAGTCGTATTGGCTCACGCCTTTCCAGTATAGATCAAGGCAAGTTACAATCTTACCGTAGGTATTTTCCTGTCCTGGAGAGCTTACAATCTAAGATTGTACCTGAGGCAGTAGAGGGTTAAGTCACTTGCCCAAGGCCACAAGGAGAGTCAGTAGGATTTGAACCCTGGTCTTTATGATACCAGGTTACTGCCCTAAGCACTAGACTAGAATGTTCAGTAAAGTCATATGGATGTGAAAGTTGGACAGTCAAGAGAAACTCTGGAAGAAACTTGATGCTTTCAAATTATGGTTCTGGCAAAGAATGCTGTATATATCATGGACTGCCCAAAGAACAAATCAGTTGGTACTAGATGAGATCAAACCTAAACTTTCCTTTGAAACTCCATTGATAAGACTTTGGCTTTCATAATTGGAACACACCAGTAAATAGAATGGATAAAGTTTTATGTATTTTCAGCCTTAACCGAGTATACACTTAGAACTAAATCCAGATGTCCATCTAAAATTATACCTGCTGTTTGTGCAGTAATATGAATATGTTCAACTTATACTGGTAACAGCCTGAATTTTGCCACTTCCATATATAAGTTTTCAGACCACTCTCAGTCACCCAAGACCCACGACACACCCAGACTGAAAAAAAACTAACTTTAGCCATTCCAAGGGCTGAAAAATTATTTACAAAGCATTTAAACAGTTGGCACCAGCTACCAATGGCATCTGTTTCAATTAGAAAGATTATATTAAGGAACATTTTCTCCTGTGTAGTGGCCCCAGAATTTAGTAGGTCATCATTATGTTTCCTATTCAGAAAACACCATATTCCTATTTGAACAATCATTAACTAGACACTTTCCAATCATCCCAAGGACAGGCTATTACATCCAATGGCCAGATATAAAATTTTGGAAGAATCCATCCACTATTCTCAAGATATGATGTTGAAATAATTTCCCATTATAAATGGATTTCTCACAGAGGAATTCCCAAATTTCCTCTTGCTACACTCCTTCCACCACCACCCTCCAATCGCTTCTAATTTTTGAAGTAAAGAGTGAAATGTCCTCCCTGGGAACAAGCTTTACACTAAATTTGATTCAGAAAATTTTAAATAATTTTGAAAAATATATGTGAGAGAAAGTAGCTAAACAGGTAGAAAAGGCGACGGCAAAAGCTAGAAGGATGCTTGGGTGCATACGGAGAGGAATGGCTAGCAGAAAACAGGAGGTGATAATGCCTCTGTATAAGTCTTTGGTGCGACCTCATTTGGAGTATGGTGTGCAATTCTGGAGACCGCACCATCAAAAGGATGTGAACAGGATGGAGTTGGTGCAGAGGGTGGCTACTAAGATGATTAGTGGTCTTCATTATAAAGCATATGAGGACAGACTTAAGGATCTTAATATGTACACCTTAGAGGAAAGGCGGGATAGAGGTGATATGATTGAGATGTTTAAATACCTCTGTGGCATAAATGTTCAGGGAGAGAGCCTCTTTCAATTGAAAGCAAGTTCTGCTACGAGGGGACATGGGATGAGGGTGAAGGGGGATAGATTCAGGAGTGATATGCGGAAATATTTCTTTACGGAAAGAGTGGTGGATCCGTGGAATAGTCTCCCAGTGGCGATGGTAGAGATGAGGACAGTAACTGAATTCAAAAAAGCATGGGACCAACATAGAGGATCTCTAAAGGTAAAAAGGGGACTGTTGTAATTGTTGATATGGAAGGACAGACTAGATAGGCCATGTGGTCTTTTTCTGTCGTCATGTTTCTGTATCATAGAAGCAGGCCATAACGAAGGACCAACACCTATAAAAGATATCATTCTCACCAAAAAAATGTCTTTAGAATCAGCTCTGTGATTTCTAAGGTAGGATGGGTTGCATTTGCCCCCCCCCCCCCAAGAATTTCTTGACCCCTCATAAATTACTTTTGCAGCTTTCAAGTCAGATGTCCTCCCAAGAGCCTATCTCCACACAAAATTTGGTTTGGCTCCTTCTAGCCAGTAAGCTATTGAAATGGGTGGTGGCGGAAAGGGCATACACACAAACATACTCAACAATCTGCTATGTATCTGTTCCTTATAGACTTCTTTAGGCTAAGAAGTTGTTAAACACCATTAGTAGTGTAAATTACTTCCAAAATTTATTCTCCCTCTCTCTCTTTCTCCGTTCATTATGAATTTTTTTTACTGTGCATAAAAACTGTAATCCTTCATGAGTAAAACTAAAGCAGCAGTGGCTTCCATATACACTGTCATGGTATCAGAGCTAATCAATCTGTTTCTATAGTGGCCTAATTTCAGCTCCTCCACAGATCTTGTAGGTCCGTGAGCACTTTGACAATTCCTTACCTGGTGGAAACCATGAGGCTAGTACACAGCTGCAGAGTTTGCAGATGTAAACTCCCCATTGAGATGTACACACGTGGAGGGCAATTATGTAAGGCACATTTAGCTTTTCATGGGAGCCTATGCATTTAAGTCATGGTATTCTAGTGGTTTACGCATGTAAATGACCACTTAAGTTGGTCACTGTACTGAAAGTACTCACCATGGACTGAGCACGGTGGACATGGAGAGGGATGGAGCGCAAATTTACCTGCATACTGTAGAATATGGGCCAACGCATGTGAGATACGTGTGGTCATTAACACCTACTCTCAAGCTGGTGTAAGTGACCCCAGCTTCATTTACACAGCAACTTACACTCATATTCTCGAAAATCAAATCTGCGCGGATGCGACTTTATCAAATAGATGTCATTAACATGTCTTCATCCATTTAGCCGCTGCTTATAGAAGCACCTCCACGGAGATGAAAATTACTCCCCGTGTGCACCTTGCCACTCCAGCCTTCATCTCACACCGTTCCCAACACTACCACTTTTTTCTCCATAGAGGGGTAGTTCTCCAAGAGGCCATTTAGCTGTGGAGAATTTCTCTCCAAACTGTCCCCATTTTATGCCCACTTCTGCATCTTTCAAGGCACTGTGCATAAAAGCTCAAAATTAAAAAAGGGTTGAAGCTGGAACTCAAACTCCACTGTTCATTCTTGTGATCCTAGGTAAGTCATTTCACCCTCTGTTGCTTCACGTATGAAACTACTGTACCTGAATGTAACTTACCTTGAGCTAGTCTAGAAAAAGACGAACTAAATTCAAAACGCCTTCTCAAGCTTCAAATCTTAAAGGACCTTGATAACTCATCTTTGCAAACCTGAACTCAAGATGAGTTATATTCAGGTATAGTAGATATTTCCCCATCCATTGGCTTATGATCTAAATTAGTATCTGAGACAACCGAGGGTGAAATGATTTACCCAAGGTAACGAGGAACATCAGTACGAAAACCTGATTCTCCACCTGCTGCTTTAACCACTAGGCTATTGCTTTATGGGCTTATGACTTACAAATTATGGGATGGCACAATTAGCAGTAATGATGATTACATTTATTTCTAAGACGGTTTCTTTTTTGTTTCTTGTAGTGCTTAGAGCTTTCTTCTCTTCTCCAGGGTCAATGTCTCCACCTCCTTCATGAACCGAAGGCACAGTTCCTCCTGCCAAGGTAACGCCACACACTGAACAGCCACTGGCAGCCCCATGCCTCCTTCTGCAGCCTTCAACAAAGAAAGAAACATAAGAATAAGCATCCAAAACAAGGACAAACTATTCGTTCATCCTCATGTACTGGCTTCTCAGTTTGGCAACTTGCTTCTGACCTTTTTTAATAGTTTATCCCAGTGGTCATTGTAGTGCCCCTTGTAATTTTTGAGCTTCTCTTCATCTTCTTCAGTCACTGTGGTCACTGTCACAACTCCAGCCGGAAAGTTTAATACGTTATATAAGAAGGTGTAGGTACCACAAGCTAGAAAAAAAGATACAATTTTAAGTACTGTATTTCCAACATCATAGTGCAAGACAGAGGGTTTCGTCCATCTCATTTTAGACAAAAGGAAACATTTCAGATCTCAGTCCAAAAATGTCCCGATTATGCAATTCTGAATCTACAGAAAAGGCGTTTCTGTAGGAAATTCTACAAAAATTACAGAAACAAGATAGATTTTAGAGATTATAAAAGGCATAAAAGTTTGTTGTGGACTATATTATTGGCTCCAAAATTCTTCATCCTCATACCTACATTCTCAAGGACAAGGAAAGTTAGCCGAAAAGTTGGAAAGAAACTGCCATAAAATTAGAGATTTCTCATCCAATTGGCCAATTTAAAGAGCATTTGTGCAGGTGGGAAGAGGCAACCCAAAGCTCAATAAATCAACCTTCTGGATTTTCATCCAAGTTATCATAAACTGAGCAGGTTTGTTTAATGTGACTCCTTCGAGCTATCAATAAAGGTGGGCAAGACAGGCACCCTCCTTCCCTTTCTACCCTGAGCCTGGCTGACTACTTCCATGACCAAGTCTACTAGATTACTCTTGAGTTCCTCCGGGGTCATCTCCATCCCCCCTTCCCCCTCTTAGGGGTATGTTTACTAAAGTTTCTTAACGTGCGCACCGCGTTAGTCTGCAGGATGCCATATAAGTAGTGGGCGGTCCGGTCAAAAATAGCAAAATGGGATCTCTTGTGCGCCGCGCGCTCTTGTGTGCCGCGCACATTAGCGCACGAGTAACGCGCGCAAGAAGCATAAGCAGGCGCGCTGATGTGCAAACAGAGGAACAGGGCAGCAGTACAATGGTAAAGACATGGCCAGATGGTGCAGGGGTCATGGGTTCAATCCCCCACTGTGCCCAATAAATAAGGCTGGCTGAGGCACTACCGTTTATGTGTAATATTGCATTATGAGGCTTTTTAATTTTATTTTAATTACTGCTGCTAGCAAACGCACTCTCTCAAAGCGCTGTAACATAAGGTGCTGCATAAGGCACCCCATAAGGTACCCCAGAGGGCACATTTTAAAGTGCACTGTCCGCCACGGCACCCTACAATGTTGCTTAAAGGGTGGCCTATAGGGCGCCATATAGGGTGCCCTATGAGGCACAGCAAGGTCATAGCACTGTTTTTGATGGCAGCACTGTGCATTTAAATGTATGGAAATCTTAAGTAGGTGTGCTGACATGCATGGAGGAACAGCAGTGAAGCACAATCGTTAAGGCACTGACTGATAATACAGGGGTCATGAGTTCAATCCCCAGTGTGCCTAATACGTAAAGCTGGCTGAGGCATCAGCTTTGACATGTAAGTATTGTTTCCTGGGGCACTTTATTTGTATTTTATTAATTGCTGCCAGCAAACACACCCTCACGTACCGTAACCTAAGGTGCCGCATAAGGCACCCTATAAGGCACTCCATAGGGCACATTATAAAGTGCACTGTCCGCCACGGCACCCTATAATGTCCCCTATAGGGCACCCTATCAGTCGCTCCATAGGATACCGTATAGTGCACCTTATATGGACGGTAACCATAAGGTGCCCTATAGGGCGCCCTATAAAGCGCCCTCTGAGGCACCTTATAGGTACAGTACGCTGAGGGTGTTTTTGCTGGCAGCACTAATGTACATTAAAAATAAATAATGTTTTGGACAGCCCTATCAAATAACCCCACTGTGGGTTTGAACCCATGACCTCTGGCTCCACTGGTAGTGAAGTAACCAGTGGGCTACAGCTGCTAACAAACCCCTGGCTGGCTGCAGAAGGACTGCAAGTCACCACACAAACAGTCTGCTGTGGTCACCAGGATAGGGTTAACCCACTCATACCCATGATGCACTGCACATGCAAATCAGCAATCTGCAGATGATCACAAGATGGGGTATGTACCCCCACAGCACCTCGGCCTGGTAGGGGGAACTGACCGTGTGTGGTACTGGCACAGAGTAGCTACACACCATCACATTGTGCAGATACTGCACTCAACCTGAGGGTGAGGTGGGGTGCCCAGCACCAGGTCCACAGCAGAGATAGGCCATGCTGCAGGTCCAATGTGTGCGATAGGTAGTTTCTGCAGACACACCTTGAATATATCTGTATATCTCAGTCAGGTGTAGCCCCTATGGACCCCTAGGAGGATTATGTACCACCACCCTCCTCCTCCTCCAGGGCTGAGGGTGGTAAACAGGGTCTCCCACCAACAGATCCACATTCTACCTCCCTGCAATGGTGGCAGTAGAGAGGACCATCAACCCCAGTCCTGCTGGGGAACAGACACCCTACAGGGCAGTCAATGCAGCTCTGTACACAACCATAATGCAATAGCAGACAGACATTAGGCCCGGATATGCTAAGCTGCACCCCACCACTATCTGATATTCTCCTGCAGCAAGCCTTCAGCCGCTGCACCCTGCAAGGCGCTCCATCAAGACACATACCAGCTTCAGACAGTCTGCTAGCTAGTCCATAGTGCATGTTCCTGGTGGAAATGCGTGCACCCAGAACTGGGATGTCAGCATACACACCAAGCAGATAAGTCAGTGACTGGGCCCCCAAAGGAAACCCATAAATATCACATGAAAGAAATACTATATAGCATTATGGGGGTGCCTAGCCATGCTGTGGTCACTGCTCAGTCAGGGTGAGAGTGATCTCCCAGCAGGACATGCTCTGGCCACCCTGTCTGTGCAGGTGGTGGCCGGGCACTACAATGTCCCAGCCAGTGCCCTATGCCCTGTGCAGATGCATCCTGGCCAGGCCACCCTGTCCGGGCTATACCCATGGTACCTTGCTCCTCATTATGCACATTGGCAGGCCAATACTGGCAACAGTGCTGGCAGTGTGGGCTGTGGAGGGTGTTTGCAGCCACCACACACTGGATAGACAGACACACACTCCCACACCTATGCCAGCATTGTGCTACTATAGAGGAGTTTAGCAGCCCTGGCCACCACACCAGTCCTGGTCACAGTGCAGGCATGGATATGGTACGCAATACTGTTGGGGGTCACTCCCCAGGGTGGTAAACACTATCAGAGACCAGACCTGAAGCACACTCCACAGACATCAGAAAGGTTGCTATGATGGAGCTCAATCAGCAAACTGTGCTTAACATAGGAATTGCTATCTGCCAGTAATCATAGCAAACCTTTGATAGCTGTGTACCGTATTCCCAGGTGTAGGGTGGCATTGCTAAGGTATGCAAGTGCTAGTATTGGGAGATGCACGCAGGACCCAATGTCCTGCCTCTCCAGGAGGCATTGGCTAATGGAGCCTGTGGGTGTGGGTGTGTCTGCCCCTGTTGGCTGCTGCTTTATGGCAGAGGTTCCCAACTCCAGTCCTGGTGTGCCAAACACTGTTCGGGTTTTCATGCTGTCCCTCATGAATATGCATGAGATAATCTGCATACCATGGGGGTGGTGCATAGATATACAGCACAGGCATCTTTATTAAAGGCAGCATGGAACCTGAATGGTGTTTGGCCCTCCAGGACTGCATTTGGGAGACTCTTCTCTAGGTAATGTGCCTGTTTATGGTGTCTTTGCTCTGTAGGGTAAAATGTAGGTGTTTTGGGCATGTTTACGTCATCTGCAATAAACGTTCTGTCTGTATTAGCATGTTGTAGTAGTGGGTAAAATATGGGGACTGGGTTGGCAGGCACCATAGCTGGGACTTGAACCCGTGACCTTCTGCCTCCAAACACATTGGTTGTATGCACTACACCACCGTGTTGCCACAGAGACAGTGCATTCCCTGGTGATACTATGACTGTTTGTCCGGCAGGGCCTGTCTGTTGCAGTGCATGGCACCCACCTACACAGGGCTAGGCCATGGTCTGCTCTGGGCAGCTGCCACTGCCCCCTCCACCACCAGTACCCCTCCGCCACCATGCTGACATGGCCTTATATTGGAGACAGCATAAAACCTGAATGATTTGTGGCCCTCCAGGACTGCATTTGGAGGACTCTGCTCTAGGTAATGCGCATGTTTCTGGTGTCTGTGCTCGGTGGGGTAAAATATAGGCGTTTGAACCATGCGTATGTTCTCTGCAATAAAGGTTTGTCCTTACTATCACGGTTTAGTAGCGGGTAAAATATGGGGACTGGATTGGCAGTAGCCGCAGCTGGGACTTGAACTTGTGACCTTCTGCTCCTGAATACACTGGCTGTGTTCACCTCACCACACTGTGCTCACAGAGACAGTGCAGTCCCTGGAGATACCATGGTTGTTTCTCAGACAGAGCCTGTCTGTTGCAGTGCATGGCACCCACCTACACAGGGCTAGGCCATGGTCGGCTCTGGGCAGCTGCCACTGCCCCCCTCCACCACCAGTACCCCTCTGCCACCATGCTGACATGCCCTTCTGCTGGTGGTGCTGGTGGTGTGCAGTCTCAAGCCATCCAGTGTGCAGGTAGGCAGCTGCCTATGGTGCGTGTTCTGGGGTAGGGGTGCCTGCATAGGCGTCCACGCTTCCCCCCAACACCGCCTGCCAATGTTCTGTGCCCTTGGGGGTACCTGCTGGGTACTATCCCCTGTGACACTGTGATAAACACTCTCGTGCCCATGTTGGGCCCTCATCAGTTGCTGTCTGGCTGCTGTTCAGTTTCAGCATTCCTAAGTGCCATCTAGGCATCTGCACTGTGCCCCAGCTGCACCACAGCATGTGCCGCCTGCAGCCCTCTGTATCCCCTTTCCCAGCATCTGTCCAGTTGCCCATTCCGACATGCCCGCCCTGCTGTTGTGGAACATGTGCATGCCATAGGTAACCTGTCCAATGGAGAGGGAAACCCTGATCAGTGCTATTTCACTGTGGGCTCATTCACCTTGTATGGGACGGAGCGTAGACCCTTCCAAAATTCATATTTATTTTTTGGGGCTTTCTTGGGAGTGTTTTTTGATGTTTCCCATTACTATCACTATTGCCCAGCTTGGTTATGTTTTTTGTATATTTTGTTGTGGTCCTTTTCAATGTTTATTTGTACTTTTGTTCTGTGCACATGTATCACACTTATCACTTTTTTGTAGGTTTCCCTGGTTTTGCGGTACATTGCTGACATAAATGGTTTCTCTTCCCTTTAAATCGGCTCTAACGCGAGGTTTTCACTTGCGTTATTTTTGGCCTTGAATTTCACCTCGTTAGTGTGCGGGGAGCCTCTCCCCTCCCACTCTCCACCCATTGACCCCTTCTCTCCGCCCCTGGGGAGCCTTCCTCTGCCCTCCGGGAGCCTTTCCCCGCCTTCAGCGCTCGTGTGCGCCGCTGCGCGCATGAGCGCGCACTAAAGCGCATTTTTGCCCCATAAATCGTCATTAGCGTGCGCTAAAGTACCATAGCGCGTGCTAATTGTGCGGCATGCACATTAAGAAACTTTTGTAAACATACCCCTTAAACTCCCAAATCCTTCCCTCAACTTCTATCACCCTTTCCTCCTTTTCTAAGATCACTGAGGAAGAAATCACACATCTTCTCTCCTGCTCCTCTAAACTTACTACCTGCTCCTCTGATCCCATTTCTACCCATCTACTAAACTCCATCTCCTCTACTGTTGTCCCTTCCACCGATGATATCCTCAAGCTATTGCTTTCTACTGCAAATGTTACTCCAGCCTTCAAGCATGCTGTAGTTACACCTCTCCTCAGAAAACCATCCCTTGATTCTACTTGTCCTTCTATCAACCTATTTCTCTCCTCCCCTTTATTACTAAACTACCTGAACTGCAGTTCCCTGCCTCTGTCTTGACTTTCTCTCCTCTCAGTCCCTTCTGGATCCATTGCAATCTGGCTTTCACGCTCTACATTCTACTGAGTCTGCTCTTGCCAAAGTCTCCAGTGACTTGTTTCTCACCTAATCCAAAGGCCTTTACTCGATCCTCATCCTTCTTTATTTTTATTTATTAATTTGGCTGTGTTTATATACCGCTTTTCACAAAGGTCAAAACGGTTTACAGAGAACTGAAATTATACAACCAAACGTTTACATTGAAATAGGCAAATTTGTACATTGAACAAGGGGTGGGGAATTTGGAATGATTAACTATGTACAAATTGCTGTGTCATCTACATATGCTTGTAGCATTTAGTGTTCATTTATAGGGGGTGCAAGGCATTTAATGTCCATTTGTGGAGGGTGCAAAGTGGAGGGTGAAGAGGTGAGTCTTGAGGAGTTTGCAGAAGGTTAGGAGGTCTGTGGGGTTTCTTAAGTTGGCAGGAAGGGAGTTCCATATGGATGGGGCATATAATTCGAAAGATCTGGCACGGACCTGTTGGAAGCTTTTTGTCATAGCTTGAGGGGTAGTCAAAGTGTTCATGGTGGAGGCTCTCTGTGGTCAGTTTGATTGCTGCGGTGTGATTGGGGAAGTGAAGATGGGTGGATTACTGATGGTTTAAGGCTTTGTGAGTCATTAGCAGGATTTTGTAGAGTATCCCTTCTTTGCAGGGGAAGCCAGTGGAGGTGTCTGAGGATGGGGGTGGTATGTGTTCGTATTTGGATGTTTGTGTGGTGGTCCTTGTAGCTAAATGGAAAGTTGTTTGCAGAGGTTGGAGCATTGATTTTAGGAGTCCTTGATATGTTGAGTTGCAGTAGTCAACATGGGGTGTTGTGAGGTCTTGTAGGGCTGAGTGGAAGTCTGATGGAGCGAGGAGAGGGCAGAGATGTTGTAGTGTACGTGTTTTGTAGTAAATTGCTCTTGATGTATTTGCTATTTGAGTCTTCAGTGTGAGGTGGTTATAAGGATACTTTACTTCTGTTTTGAATTTGGTGTTGTTGAGAGTGATGGAGAGGGGGGCGGAGTGAAGGAAACATTCCTGGTGATGTGTAGAGCTTCCGTTTTCTTCAGATTTATGGACATGTGATTTTCAAATAACCATTGTGAGACATCTGAGAAGCATTGCTGGAGTTCATGGTATGATGGATTGGTTGAGTGGTGTATAGAGCATAATGTCGCCTGCGAAAATGTGGTAGTTGATGTTATGTACCTGAATGACATTGCAAAGCGGTGGCAGGTAGATGTTGAAGAGGCGAGCTGAGTGTGTAGATTTCTGGGGGACATCTTGAGTTTGAGAAAGTATGGGAATGATGATAGCAGTCCGATTCTTATCTGCTGAGATCTGTTGTTGAGGTAGTCTTGAAACCATCTTAGTGTGGTGCCCTGTATTCCAATTGATTGGAGGTACTATAGGAGGGTGCTGTGGTTGATGGTGTTGAAGGCAGCAGAAATGTCGAGAAATACAAGGATGAAACCTTGATAGATGTTTGAGTTCCCTTTATGAGGTTGTTGAGGAGGAAGATTAGGAGTGTTTCCACTCTGTGCTGAGGTCAGAAACCGTGCCGTTGAGAGTCGAGTGGGGCATGTGTGTCGAGGTGTTCCTGGAGTTAGGTTTGGACAGTTTTCTCTATTATTTTGGATAAGAAAGGTAGGCTTGCAATAGGTCTTTAGGATGACGGTTCTGATGTCGCGGTGTGACTTCTTGACCTTTCTGCTGCTTTCAACACTGTTGATCACCACCTTCTCCTCGATACCCTGTCCTCAATTGGATCTAAGGGTTCTGTCTTGCCCTGGTTTTCTTTCTATATCTCCCACCACATTTTTAGTGTTTGTTCTGGTGAATCCTCCTCTACTGCTATCCTGCTTTCAGTCAGTGTACCCCATGGCTCTGTCTTGGGACCTCTCCTTTTCTCTCTCTACACTCAGTCCTTTGGTGCACTCATCTCCTCATGGGTATATAGACAACTATTAGACAACTTTTTGGTGGTGGTGAGAATCGAGGAGGAATGTGTCACATTCTATATACCCTTTCGATGTCTAGGACATCTGCACCTTGCCCACTCACAATCTTAAATGACAGAGGTGTAAGGCAGGGGTCTCCAAATCCAGCTCTGGAGGGCCACAAACCAGTCAGGTTGGCAGGATATCTCTAATGCATATATATCTCATGCATAGTCATTAGGGATATCCCGAAAACCTGACTGGCCGGTGTGCCCCGTAGGACTGGGTTGGGAAACACTGGACTAGACTGTAAGCTCTTATGAGCAGGGACTGTCTCTTTCATGTCTCTGTACAGTACTGTGTACGCCTTTTAGCACTATACAGATGAAGAAAAACAGAATAATCCATGCACCACCAACCCCCTTCCATGTACTTCCCTCTGTCCCCATACATGTCTGTATGCATACTCAGACTGGCCAATAGCAGCCTAACCTGCTTCAACATAGAAAGGATCCAATGGCTCACACACACACACACGCACACCGGCAAACCCTCCCATACCACTCCAGCCAGCCATCTCCTCCACACTTCAACGTTGTTGCATAAGCACTGGAGGGACATCATCACTGAAGCAACATGGAGGTAAGCATCACCACCAGGCATCTACAGACTCTTTTTACATCTCTTCACACCCAAGGTGCACAGAAAGGATCCATCAGCTCACATACCACTCCAGCCGTTCCAGCCAGCCATCGCATCCACACTTCGATGCTGCTGCACAAGCACTGAGGGACTGTCACTGAAACAATGTGGAGGCAAACTTCTCCCATGCTTCTCATCACCAGGCATCTGCAGACTCTGTTTATATCTCTGCACACCTGAGGCGGACCCTCTGATGAAACCACGAACCCTCTTAGAACCCCCAAGTGATCTACTTGCCGCGATCCCTCGAGGCTGACTACCACAGAAACAATGTCTCCACTCTGGAATCAACCCCACACAGCATCACAACAAACTATGAACTCTGCTCATATCAAGATAACTGCCTCCCCCAATGACACTAGATCAACTAATTCAAGCAAACACAGACGCCTACAAGGACAACACCTTGTCAAACCCACAGCCCAACTGACTGTATACTCTGCTCACACTCACCATACTAGCCTCAGCTCGCAACCCATATACCCACCCCACATGCCACCCTCTTCTTCACCATCACCACAACCACCAACTAACAACCACCTACATCCATCATATCAGACAACGAAACACAACTCCTCATTCATATTCAGATAGGAAATAATAAAGCAACTGCATCCCCAGCCCCCACTACCTCCACTCAAACTCTCCAATGCACTTTCAAACACCCAATGAGAAATAAAATCCCCATCATCCATGACCTCATCACAGCTCACTACCTAGACAAACTGTATCACAGAAATATAGCTCACTGATACTGACACCATTCTCACATACCAGCTCATACCAAACAGATTCAGCCTCTTTCATTGTCCTCACTCATGCCATTGAGGAGAAGGAATGCTAAATCTAGCCAAATCACACCTCCATTTCCATTACCTGTCAACTGAAAGCACAGAAGAGACTGACACCATCATAATAACTAACAAACAGATAACAATCTGTCTCAACTACAGAATTCCAACCACCTCAACTACCAACCTCTCCAATGTACTCGAAAAGCCCTAGAGAACACCATATCCTCCAAGGATCTCATCATCCTAGGAGACTTCAACCTCCCCACAGTCTAACCCAAACATGCTGCCTCATTTCTAGAGGCCATGACAGCCATGGTCCTCACCCAAATTATTCAGTCTCCCACACACAAGGGCAACATTCTTGACCTAATATTTGTCAACAACCACACAACACACCAGCCCACAATACTCAATACAAATCCACCCAGTACCCTGGTCAGCCTCATCAGCTTCTCCTTGCCCCTCAATAACCCAACAATCCACCGCACCCATCCTCAAACCAAAAGATGTTTCAAACAATTCAACAAGGACAAATTCCTCAATTACATCTTCCCCCAGCTTGATACCAAAACCACGGACCCTTACACACTATCATCCCACTGGAACTCTGTCATTGGAAAAGCTGCAACCATAACAACCCACACAAATCAACCAACAGACAACCAAAGGCCCCCCTGGTACACCCCTGACCTCCAACAACTTAAAACCCAGCTCCGAACACTTGAAAGAAAATGGCGCAAATCCACACTCGACACAAACAGAAACCCCTACATGAAACCTCTAGAAGGTGGCAACCAAAATGATTTGGAGCCTGCGTCAGAAGCCTTATGAGAAGAGACTTGAAGACCTAAATATGTACACTCTGGAGGAGAGGAGGGATAGGGGAGATATGATTCCGACCTTTAAATACTTAAGGAGAAATAATGAACAAACAAACCTCTTCCAAAGATGGGGAAGATGTAAAACTAGAGGGCATAACATGAAGCTGCAAGGGGGTAAATTGAAAGACAATGTCAGGAAATACTTTGTCACTGAAAGGGTGGTGGATGCTTGGAATGCCCTCCCGATGGAAGTGGTGGGGGCAAATACAGTGACAGAATTCAAAATGGCATGGGACAGACACAGTGAATCCCTTTACAGCAATAGGATAAAATCAAAATAAACATAACTATTTAATTTCTCAACAAAGAGGGGTGTCCTACACGGAGCGGTGAGTTCACCCCTAAACAAAGACATGGGGAGGGGTGGCCTGCACGGAGCGGCAGGTGCACCTACTCTTGCCATCTTACTGGACAGACTAGACGGACCATACTGGTCTTTATCTGCCATCATTTACTATGATACTATGTTACTATATTATCGCACTACAGCCAACAATGCCAAACATACATAGTAACATAGTATCACACGAAGCAAATCAATGGCTCTTAATCGCCCTAGAGAACTATTTGACCTCATCAAGCAACTCGCAAAGCCTCCCACCAGCACCACCACAGACATCAACCCCCAAGTGCTTGCCAACCACTACAAACAACTTCACCCTTAACCCACTCTCACCCCACCTTCAGTCAGGACCACTCCTCTTACACATGACCCACCCTCACTCCACCCACAACTTAGACCCCTCCCCTCCAGCACATGGTCAACCTTTGACTCCAAAGGACAATATAGAATCCATCATCTCCCTCAACACTATAACCTCTCCTCTAGATCCATGCCCATTAAGCTGGATCAAGGCAACCAAGCAAGAACTCAGCCCCATACTCACACGAATCGCCCAATCAGCACTCCAACAAAGACGAATGCCAAACTGCCTAAAACTCTCCTTTATACGCCCTACCCTCAAGAAACCTGACCTTGACTCCTCAAACCCAGCCTCCTACAGATCAAACACCAATCTTCCCTTCATAGCAAAAATCATAGAGAAAGATGTCCAGCAACAACTCTAAGGGGCATGTTTACTAAAAGCCGTACAATTGCGTGCCGCACAATAGCGCACGGAAACGCGGCACTCAAACGCTCAGAAACGCTCTTAAACGCCCCGCACAAGTGCGCTTGGGCCCCGCACAATTGCGCGCCGCACTAACGTGCCCCGCAAAAGAACCCGGCCCGCAAATGTCCGATAGAGGCGTGGAAAGGCATTCTGAGGGCGGAGGAAGGCTCCCGAGGGGCGGAGGGACGGGGTCAATGGGTGGAGAGTGGGAGGGGAGAGGCTCCTCGCACAGTATCGGGCCCGAATTTGCATGTAAAAACTACCGCGAGTGAAACACTCGCGGTAGAAAGCATTTAAAGGGAAGAGAAACCATTTCCGTCAGCAATGTACAGGAAAACCGGGGAAACCAGCAAAACGTGAGCAGTGTGATATATGTGCACAGCACAAAAGTGAAAATAAAAATAGAAAATGACCACAACAGAACTATTAAAAATAGTAATTCAGCTGGGGAACAGTTATAGTGATGGGCAAATACAGAAATCACACCCAGCAAAGCTCCAGAAAAAAGAAATGACTTTTGGAAGGGTCTACTGAGAGGAGACTCTTCCAAAAAACATTGCCACGTATTGGAGCTTTCCTGGGAGTGTTTGCTATGGTTGCCCATTAATATCACTGTTGCCCAGCGTGGTGATATTTTGTCCCACATTTTCCGTGGTCATTTCCGGGGTTTATGTGCACGTTTGTCACCAGACAGGGTGCATATGCCCACAGTAGAATTGCGTAGAGCAGGGTTTGTGACTCCATCCTGCCAGGCTTACTGCCTCCAGGGGCTGCACTGTCTCTGTGGCCAAAGTGTGGTACAGCGGACAGAGTCATTACCTCTAGGACCAGAGGGCAGAGGTTCAAAACCCAGCTGGGGCACCTGCCAGCCCAGTCCCTATATTTTACCCACCACTAAATAAAGATAGCGCAGACACCCCTGTATGCATGGGGAAAACACCCATATTTTACCCAACACCGCACACACACCACAACAATGGGCATTACCTACAGCCAAGTCCCCCAAATGCAGTCCCATACTGCCACATTGCAATCAGGTCAACTGCTTTTTCTGAGAGAAGTTCATGCCAGCATGTTGGCGGACAAGTACATGTGGTGCAGGGGGCAGTGGCTGCTAACCACAGAAGACAGAGGCCTAGCCATGTGCAGGCTGGCACAGTCCACTGCAACAGACAGGTCCTGCCGGATCCACAGTCATGGACAGTCCAGGGAATCCAACCAATCTGTGGCTACACAGTGGTGCAGTGCACACAGACAGTGCATACAAGAACAGAAGGTCACAGGTTCAAAGCCCAGCTGGGGCTACTGCCAATCCTGCCCACATATTTTCCCCACAACTAAACAGTGATAGTAAGGACACACCTTTCATGGCGGGGACATATGCAATGGTAAGACATCTATCTTTTACCCCACTGAGCACAGACACCATGAACAGGGGCAGTACCTAGAGCAGAATCACCCAAATGCAGTCCTGGTGGGCCACACACCAGTCAAGTTCCATGCTGACACTCATACATATGCCTGTGCTGTATATCTATGCACCACCCCCATGGCATGTAGATGTAGCCCATGCATATTCATGAGGGATAGCAGGAAAACCCGAACAGTGTGATGCAAACCTGGACTGGAGTTGGGAATCTGTGCCGTAAAGCAGCAGCCATCAAGGGCAGACACACCCACACCCACAGGCCCCATTGGCCAATGTCTCCTGGAAAGGCAGAACATTGGACCGTGCATGCAGCACCCAAAACGAGCACTTGCATAACTTACCAATGTCACCCTACACCTGAGGTATACGGTACACAGCTCGGAGACGTTTGCTAGGAGCACAGGCAGGCAGTTATCCATACGTTACGTACATACTGCTAGTTGACCCCATCCAAACAATCTGTTAGGTGTTTGCGGGGCATGCTCCAGGCCTGGCCTCTGATGGTGCTTACCACCCTGGGGAGTGACCACCAGCTGTAATGCGTACCATATCCATGCCTTGCCGTGCTCAGGACCGGTTTGGTGGGCAAGGCTACTTACCCCCTCAATCGTAGCACCATGATGGCAGAGGTGTGGAAGTGTGTGTCTGTCTATACCAGGGGTGGGCACCTCCGGTCCTGGAGGGCCGCAGACCAGTCAGGTTTTTGGGATATCCCTAATGAACATGCATGAGATATATATGCATTAGAGATATCCTGCCAACCTGACTGGTTTGTGGCCCTCCAGGGCTGGATTTGGAGACCCCTGCCTTACACCTCTGTCATTTAAGATCGTGAGTGGGCAAGGTACAGATGTCCTAGACATCGAAAGGGTATATAGAATGTGTCACATTCCTCCTCGATTCTCACCACCACCAAAAAGTTGTCTAATAGACAATTTTTTGGTGGTGGTGAGAAGTTAGGAGGACTGTGACAAATTCTATCTAACCTTTTTGATGTCTTGGACATCTGCACCTTGTCCACTCACTATCTTAAATGACAGAGGTGTAAGGCAGGGGTCTCCAGATCCAGCCCTGGAGGGCCACAAACCAGTCAGGTTGGCAGGATATCTCTAATGCATATATATCTCATGCATATTCATTAGAGATATCCCGAAAACCTGACTGGTCTGCGGCCCTCCAGGACCAAGTTTGCCCACCCCTGGTCTATACAGTGGGTGTTGGCTGCAAGCCCCTTCAACAGCCCGCACTGCCAGCACTGTTGCCAGTATTGGCCAGTCAATGTGCATAATGAGGTGCAAGGTACCATGGGTATAGCCAGGGCAGGGTGGCGTGGCCAGGATGCATCTGCACTGGGCATAGGGCCCTGGCAGGGACATTGGCTGGGATATTGTAGTGTCCGGCCACCACCTACACAGACAGGGTGGCCAAAGCATGTCCTTCTGGGGGATCACGCTCACCCTGACTGTGCAGTGACCACAGCATGGCTAGGCCCCCCCATAGTGCTGTATAGTAGTTCTCTTATGTGATAGATATGGGTTTCTCTTTGGGGCCCAGTCACTGATCTATCTGCTTGCTGTGTATGCAGACAGCCCAGTTCTGGGTGCATGCATCTCCATTGGGAACATGCACTATGGACTAACCAGCAGACTGTTTGTAGCTGGTAAATGTCTTGCTATAATGGCTTGCTGCAGGGGAATATCTGGTGGTGGAGTGCAGCTTACCATACCCTGGGCTTATGTCTGTCTGCTATTGTGTTATGGCTGTGTATGGAGCTGCCTGCCTGGGGGGGGGGGGTGGTGGGGTTCCTCAGCAGGACTGGGGTTGATGTTGCCCTCTACTGCCACCTTTGCAGGGAGGTAGAGTGTGGATCCCTTGATGGGGACCATGTTTGCCACTGGGGGGGGTGCCTGATGGCGGCAGACAGGGATATCCATGGTGTTTGTGCAGAAACTAGCTATCTTACACATTAACACTGCTTTGGAACGCCCGCTTGGCCTCCAGCAGCCATGGCAGGTGTTGTTGACCTGGTCCTGGCCACCTCATTGCACACTCAGGGTGAGCACAGTACCCGCACGATGTAACGGTGTGTGGCTACTCTGTGCCAGTAAAACACCCGGTCAGTGCCCCCTACTAGGCCAAGGTGCTGTGTGGGTGCACCCGGTCACTTCCCCCAACAGGGCCGAGGTGCTGTGGGGGTGCATTCCCCATCTTGTGTCCATCTGCGGACAGCTAATTTGCATGTGCAGTGCATCATGGGTACGGGTGGCCTAACCCTATCCTGTTGACACCAGCAGACTGTCTGTGAGGTGACGTGTAGGCTATCTGCAGCCAGCCAGGGGCCTGCTTACAGCTATGGAGCTGTAGCGCAATGGTTACATCACTGCCTGTGCAGCCAGAGGTCATGGGTTCAAACCCACAGTGGGGCCCTTTGGTAGGGCTGTCCACAGCTTTATTTTTATTTACTGTACATATGTCTATGCCGGCAAGACCACCCTCAGCTTACTATACCCATTAGGTGCCTCTGAGGGTGCTTCATAGGGCGCCCTGTAGGCCACCTTATGGTTGCCATCCCTATAGGGTGCACTATACATTATCCTGTGTCGCAACATACATGCTGCCCCATAGGGGTCATTCAAGGGTGCCTTGGCGAACAGTGCACTGTAACATGTGCCTTATGGGCCGCCGTATGTTAACATGCTGGGAGAGTGCGTTTGCTAGTAGTGATAACAAAATAAATTTATACAGCCTCCTACAGCATAATACATACTGCCTCAGCAGGCATTTTTCACTGGGCATTGTGAGGTGTTGAACCCCTGATCCCTGCACCATTGGTCAGTGTTGTAACCATTGTGCTGTGGCTCTGTTCCTGTGCTTGTGCATCAGCGCGCCGCCTTGTGCCTATCAGCGCGCCGCCTTCTGCCGCCCAAGGGGACCAGTGCGCCGCCTTCTGCTGCCCAAAAATAACTGTGCGCCGCCTTCTGCCGCCCAAAAATAACTGTGCGCCGCCTTATGCCGTTCCAAATTAATTTGCCTCCTAAAACAATGTTAATCATTACAATTACTGCCTCAGCTGACCTTTGTCGTTGCACACACTGGGGGATTGAACCCATGGCCCCTGCACCATTGGTCAGTGTCTTCACCGTTGTACCACGGCTCTGTTGTTTTGTATACTCAGCAGCGTGCCACTTTGCCTTTCCACGCGCTAATGTCGACCCCCGCACATTAGCGCGACGCACACACATCCGGTTGCTTACTACCATTTTTTTTCTATTTTCTGCCTGAACCGCCCACTCCTTATATGGCACAGGCACACTAGCACGGCCCCGCACGTTAGGAATGTTTAGTAAACAGACCCCTAAGACCACTGAAAGAAACTCCCTTCTCAATCCCCAGCAAAATGAATTCTGACCCCTCCACGGAGCAGAAACACTGATGATCTCCCTCATAAATACCCCAATAAAAGGCATCCAAGGTACAAAAACAGGGATTTATTCAATCATCCTTGATATCTCCACCATGTTTGATACCATCAACCACATCACCCTTCTTCAATGAATACAATCCACCGGTATCCAAGATATGGTGCTCCGATGGTTCCACTCCTACTTGACCAACAGACAACAACAGATCTAACATATCCACCCCCTATCGCCAAATTCAAGGAGTGTCTCAAGGATCCACCCTCTCCTCACTCCTCTTCAACATATACCTCCAGCCTCTCTGCGCTATCATCAAATCTCACAACATCAATTTCCACATCTATGCTAATGACATTATGCTCTATGCCTCATTCAACACAAAGCAACCTACATACTCAAACCTCCTGCAATGCTTCACCGATGTATCCCAGTGGCTAATCAATAACCACCTAGAAATCAACTACAAGAAAACGGAAGTCCTATTCATTACAAAAGACAATAACTTCACACCCCTTTCCTTCATCAACCTGAACACCCATGTACAAGTACAAACTGAAGTCAAATACCTTTGCATCACTCAACAAGGACAAATTCTTCAAAACACAAATAAGCAGAACTACCAAAGCAATCTACCACAAGGCCAGAACACTGCAACCCCTCCACTCTCTCCTCAAACCCCCAGACATTCGCTCAGCACTCCAGGCCATAATTCTCCCACATCTCAATTACTGCAATTCCATCTACCAAGGTCTCTCACAATCCACCCTCCTACCTCTATATACAGCTTTATGTACATCAGCACGCATGCTAGAAAGAGCAGCAAAACATGACCACATTACACCAATCTTTAAACAACTACACTGGCTACCTCTTAACAGCCGCATCAGATATAAGATTCTCTTCCTGACCCACAAAAGCCATCCTCACATCACACTTACATATATTAATACAAACTTTCAGCCCAGCAGAGCCAGAAGACAGTCCACAAAGAATGCACTTATAATCCCTGACAGTAAAACTAAAAGCACCCAGCAAACATTTGCATGCTCCTTTGAGTTATATGCACCCTCTCTCTGGAATACTCTCCCACACACAATCCAAAACATCACAGAAATTCACACCTTCCAAAAACACCTAAAACCCCACCTATTCACCGAACACTGATACCTCCACCTAACCCCCTCTATCAGACCAACCTCTACCCTATATGTAATTTACAACCCATGTATATAAGTTATAGTTCCCTGTATATAAGTTAATTGTTTCATGTAATTTCTTCCATAACCATTGTTCTATGTAAACCACTTTGACCCAGTGAAAAGCGGTATATAAGCATTGCTAAATAAATAAAATAAACATAGGTTCAAGAGCCAAGCAGTCAATTGGAGGGTAGTGGGTGTGCACCAACGACAACCTTTGCTTAGTGTGCCATGCTCCCCAGTGAGTACGCTGACTAGGTTCTCAAAGGTATTAGCAATGTACAAGATCTAACCTTTTTTCAAAGGAAAGACTTCTCTAGAGAAGAGGTCGTAATACGAGGCTGCAAAGGGGTAGACTAAGGAGCAAAACATCAGAAGAGATTTCTTCCTGGAAAGGGCGGCGAATGCTTGGATCACCCTGTAATAACCACACAGGTGTGAAGTGGTGGAAAGCCATACATTAACTGGGGTCTATGACAGAAATCAGCATGAATTCAACAGTATTTAACAATAATGCACCAAGAATGAAATTGGATAAACTAGATGTGCATTACAGTGCTTATCTGCCATCGTCTCCTCTGTTTGTGTGTCTGTGAGCTAGTGAAATTATGCAAGCGGAGATTAATTTATGAGAGATAAAAACAGTTAGGGGGTTATTCTGAGCCACAAATAGTGGGGATGGATGGCCCAACAGGACATCCATCTCCGCTATTCGTGGCTTCACCTGCCCCCAAATAACCTCCCCACCAGTTGTGCGGGGAAGTTTTTACGGGGGTGGGGAATGGGTGGAGATGGGCAGTCGCCGGCCCTGGACATATAGGCCCTGGACCGATTCTAATGTTGGCCCTGTATGTCCAGGGCCGGCAAAATGTCCAGGAGAAGTTATTCCACCTCCGAGGTGGAATAACTTCCCTGGACATTTCATTTTCGAAGGCCCGGGACGCGCATGAGGCAGGGTGGGCCAGGGTTTATTCCCTGCAGCCCGATCCTAGCCTTAGGAGGTCAGATCGGGGGTCGGGCTGTAGGAAATAAACCCTTGTTTTTGGTAGCCGGCATCACAGCTTTTAAATGGAACCATGGTGCCCTGGCAACGGGACGCCATGGCTCCACGTCTCCATTTAAAAGCCCTAACAGAGTTAGCCAGGTGCAGTCCTGTATGTGCAGGCCGGACAGAATCGTGCAGGACTGTTCGCGATTCTGATCCCGTGGGGCTAGGCGTGCTCCGCGGGATCAGAATCGCAATCTCCTCTGTGCATCCGGTTCAGTCCGGACGCACAGAGGGGCTCTATGTCTGGGACAGAATCAGGCCCTTAGCGTTTGAATGAGGTTTTAGTGGGAGAGACATGCTGAATCTCTTCTTTAGGCCTATAATGATTCTGCCTGAATGGACTCAGTTTCCTGAAAACTATCATCAATGGGTGTGTCTGCTTAGACCCAGCAGTTACACTTGTTAAGCTAATCACCGTATCCAAAAAAAAAAAAAGGTTGAAAAGGAAATCAACTTGCAGACTAGTCTAACCTCCAAAGAAGATTTGATTGACTCAGATGTGTCAAAAGACATTTTCTTACTTGGGGCTCAATATCTGCAATAGAAACTTCAAAGTCTTAAGAACTATTTAGGTTTTTGTAAGTTGATAAAGAAACAGAAAACATCACAGATAAAGAGCAAATGGCCTATCAAGTGTTTTCATCCATACCAACCATTAAACTCTACAATGCTTTCTTTTCCCTTAGAGAGCCTCTGTATTTATCCCCTACTTTCTTGAATTCAGATACAGTCCTCATCTCTATCACCTCCACTGAAGGCTCTTCCACACATCCACCACTCTTTCCGTAAAGAAATATTTCTGCAAGTTACTTCTGAGTCTATCTCCTCTCACCTTCATCCTATGCCCCCTTATTCCAAAACTTTCTGTCAGTTTAAAGAGGCTGTCCTCTGAGGTCTGATTAAGGATAAAACCTCAGCATTTGTCTCTGTAAATTAGTGACTGCTTGTGCCGTCATATCCATCACTTCAGGATCACTGACAGCAAGAGAAACAGCCGAGGGTGGGAGGGGAGTCAGGGAGTTCCATGGTGGTCCTCAGATAATGTTACAGCCGAGTCCACTCTAGGACCAGAGAACACGGAAGTGCATTTTCAATTATTACAGCTTCCTTTCCTTTTGGGTTGAGCCCTCCAGTATTCGGAAGTTGCCAGGTCTTGAAGCATGGGTGTTCCAAGCAGGATGGTCACTGGAAATCAAGCAGAGGAGGCGACAGGAGAAGTAGCGGGCAAGCAACCAATCCAAAATGGCAAACAGAGGCAGAGTCTAAGAACAGTTAGAAGTCATGGCAGAATAGGTTTGATGACAGCAGACAAGCAAAGATCAGCAGAGAACAAGGCACTAAGAGCTCCCACAAGAGAGATATCTGAGGACAGGGAGGATAGGAGCTCATCAGTGGCTGCTTTCTATAGGTCTCAATCAGTCCAAAGAACATCAACATCATGCCCAATGCTAATTAGAAAATCGCCCTATCCATGGTTGGAGATGCATAGCAGACTGGCCTGATCAACAGCTTTTTAGTGTAGGGAGCGGAAGAGGGTCCAGAGTGGGGGGTGGCCAGTTTTGCCACAGTCTGAGAACTCTTTCAGCAGAAGGATCATTCCCCCCACTGCAGATGATGTCATCCCTGGGACTATGTGTGCTCTCAGCCCGGAAGGCTCTTGATGAAGTGAGACTTTGGGTATAATTGAGGAACTCGCAGAAAAGGAGTGAACCTTCCAAAGAAGTCAAGTGGAATTGGAGGAGAACTCTCAGTGGACTCTTGGAAAGGGTAGGAATGTCAAACCCTCTAGGAGGAATTAAAGGCCTCTTTGCCCTGAGTTGCTGGTGGGGTAACAGGAACTGTGCCTAGGGAAGATGACTTCCAAGCTTTGACCTTGGTCTCTTCTCTGGTGACTGTTTCCCTTCAAGATATCTGGGCGGTTGTGGCCCAAATTGAATCCTCTCTAGTGGGCACTGTTAAGCATTCTGGAAATTCTCTGAAACTGTCGTTAAATTTCAGGAGCAGGGCAAGTATAATATAGCAAATATTTTGCAAGTTAAAAATTGTGTTGCAGATATTGACACGCTAAAAGAGTTAAATCCAGCATTAAAGATAATTTTGCATTACATAATAAACTAGAAATGATGCAGAATAATTATAGAAGGAGTCATTTACAGTTCCTGAATTTTCCTAAGCTCTCCACTGTTACCCCAAAGGAAATGTTTTCTAAGGGCCTGATTTTCATTTAGGCAGACTATGCGCTGCGTTGGCACATAGCCTACCAGCCGACCCCATTAACCTGGATTTTCATTTCCGCAATGACAAATGAAAATCTGGGTCACGCCACACAGGCCTGCAGCCACCAAGGCTAAGCGGATAGCAGTAATTTTCAATGCTGCCTGCTTAGCCCCAGCACCTTAAAGATAGGCAAGGGTTTTCAAAAATCGCTGCTACCCACTTACTGCCCTTCCCCGCCTCCGCTCCACCCCAGAACGCCCCAAACACGCCGACGCTAAGCGGATAGCATCTCGGCATGTTAGGGATTTAACTGGGATTTTCCAAAGGCACTACCTGTCTAGGTGCTTTTGGAAAATCCCAGTTAAGGCATTTACATGGGTAACATGGGCTGTTATCTGTGTAACTGCCGTCGAAAATTGTGCCCCAAGTATTTAGTGGTGAAGCTGAATTTCTCCACAGAGGATCTTATACCAGTGGCAAAACACCAATTTCTGCCCTATGTCCAATGGGGTAGAGGTCAAGGTTACATCTGGCACGTATTCTGCCCTCAGACCTAACCCAGTTTCTGGAAGTCTCTTGGGAAGAGGAAGCACTGGGAAGGAATTTTGGATTTAGCTCATTCAGTTACAGTAGGCTTACAATTATTGTATGAGTATGTGTATAGATGAGACAAGGGAGGGGTTAACTAACTTGCCCATGATCACAGGAGTCAGTAGTGGGACTTGAGCTGCTCTTCCCTGGGCCTCGGCCCATTGCACTAACCATTAAGCTACTTCTCCACCCCAAGAGCAACATTACTCGTTTTGTTTCCACTGGAACTTAACTTAAGTTCTTTTCTTTGACATAAGGATGAATTGTTTTTCAGACAGAAAATAAGAGTTTTACCTGATTTTTCTAGATCTACATGGGATAGAAGGAGGAAGTTTGTTGTTACGCTCTAGGTTAATCCAGTTAGGAGGTGAATTTTTTCTGAAATTTCCTGTAAAACGTATTGTGAAGTTCCAAGACACTTAGGGGTATGTTTACTAAACCGTCTTAATGTTACCGGCGCTAGTTGCAGCGATAATGTGAAGAATGCCATATAAGGAGTGGGCGTTCTGGTGGCAAGGTATGTCACGTGGTCAGCCCTCCGCCTAGGGCTAAGAGGGCTGGCCTACCATGATGTCCTATAATCAGAAAGTGAGACCACACCTTTCTGCTTTCGCAATGCCTCTTGGGAGTTGTAGTCCCTTTTTAGACCTCTGATAAAGGAATAGTTATGAGTCGGGTGTTTAAGGCAAAATGACAAGAAATTTATTCCCCTCACATTAGGACTTAGTGTAGAACAAAATAGGAGAGTGTCCAGGTGTTTGCTTGAGGATTATTTACAACAAAATAAGGTAACTGCTCTTCACACTCTGGCTCCAAAACGTGCTGTGCCTTTTCTAAGTAACAAAGATGGGAAAACCAAACAGCTTCTTCTGTCAAAGTAAAATAACTTCTTTTCCTTTGCTGTTTCACAGCTCTTTAACTCAAAGACTTAACACATTGACTCGATATCATCAGCTTAAGTAAAGCGTGCAATCCATTGGAACTTCAGCTATATCATTAACATTACAGTCCGTTTGCATATCCTCCAGCTCAGGATTTACTGAGCTTGGCTGCCAGCTGTTACTTCTGTGTTTAATGTAACCTCCCTCTGCAAACTTGGGTGTTTCCTCTGTATGCAATTCTAGACAGCAAGGGTTTGAAATACCTGTGGCTTTGGAGCTTCTTCTCTGCCTCTCATCTAGTTCCTTCCAGTTATAAGGAAATGCTCTGTGACTCTCCGTTTGTAATTCCTGACTAGAGCCACCCCCTGGCTCTCTGTTCCAGGTAGAGCTTCTTAACCTCCCTGCTTTGGTGCTGGGTCTCCATTTGTGAAAACTCTGAAGCCTTTCCTCAGGCAGTAAGGACTGAATGGCTCCCTGTTCTCTCTGCCCAGGCTGGTTCCTGGCAACAGGCTGTGCTTTCCCACCTTCTAGTCTGCCGGCTTCTCTCCCAGAACTGCAGGTAGGTTCTTTGCCAAATCTCCCATTCTCTAGGGTTCCTGAGCCTCTCCAACCACGTCTCCCAGGAGCTCTTTCCTCTTGCTCCCTCTCTGGCTTCCTTCCTTGCTTCTCTTGTTGTCCTCGCTGCCCCTCCTTTGCTCCCAACCAGCGTTTATATTTCTGTTCCCTGAGGCTTGGCTCTGCCTTTCTGAACAGGTTTGAGTGATCAAGCTCCAGGCTTGCCGCTACGTCAGAGCTTGGGCGTGTCAGCTCAGCTCCTATCTCCCTCCGTTTGTCTTTCTCTTGTAAACAGTGAGCTATGTGTTCTGGCTGACTGTCAGTTTTAAAAGTAACCTTTTCCTTTCTTTCTATTTCCATGGGCTCTATAGGGGCTTCTACATCACAGGTAGCAAGAATCTGTATCGCGCGATAGTGGGCGCCGTGGCACGTTAATGCGCGTTAACCCTAAGTTTATGCCAGCGCAGTGTTAGAAGCTATAAAGATGTAGCCTACTGGTTACTGCAATGACTGTAGAGGCAGAGGTCATGGGTTCAATTCTGTCTGAGGTATTTCCTTTTTTAAGTTAAATCAGTGCTGCCAGCAAAAACACCCTCACAGTGCCGTAACAAAAGGTGTCGCATAAGGCACCCTATAAGGCACTCCATAGGGCTCATTATAAAGTGCCCTGTCTGCCAAGGCACCTTCTAACGTGCCCTATGAGTCACCTTAAGGTTACAGCACTGTGAGGGTGCATTTTGCTGGCAGCACTGATTTATTTTTTTTTGAAACTTTTATTTTCATTTTGCAACAAACAAAAGAAACAACACACCAAAGGAGACAAAACAAGTATACAATAAGGAAAAGTAAACCCAATTACCCCCCACCCCGATGCTTCTTCTCTACCCGATTAGATCAGCATGTGGGCACTTCCAATTAACAGTGATTATACATCAAACAATCAAAAGAGCATCTACGATACAGCATGATCATGGGACAGAGATATATACAAAGTTAGACAGTCAGATGAGAGCATTTAGCAAAATGTACATAGTCATTGAGCATCTTTCATTGAGACCAATGAGAAGGAGTCTGAACAGGGGAAGCGAACAGACGAGGTATTTGTACATATTTACTGTAAAGACAAGCATGATTCCACCATTCATTGGGGCTCAGCTGGGAGCTAAATTTCCGGTATTACTTAATTAGGGAAATAGCAATGCCAAGCATAAAGTTCGAAAGGAGATAAGCCATTTTTGGGGAGAGAGGGGATCCCCACAACTGGGCGAAGTCCCACTATCCTCCAAGAAAGGGGCTCCTGAGAGTGCGAGATAGACTAAATACGACCCCAGACCCGACACCAGTAATATTGTAGTGCGGGGTATACATGCATAACATGAGGCAATGAACCAATGGCCGCAGGACATGTCCAGCAACCATTGCCCTGAGTAGTGTTCCATTTGTCTAATCTGTGAGGGGTGTAAACTGTGAGGAGTGTAAAAACACCGGTGGGCTAGAAAGAAGAGGGTCTGAGTGAGTGAGGCGGAGCGGGAACCCGTGTCCCTCTACTCCAGATAAGGCTCCATTGCTCCGAGGTCAGAGTCACATGCAATTCTCTCTCCCATACTTTCTGCGCTATAGGGGTATCTCTAGTTATAGCATTACATAAGGTTTAGGAAAAATTGGATGCTACACCCGGTGAACTACCGATAGATCGGAAAGTCTCCAATCAACCTTATGCAGAGAATGCCGATGGCGGGAGTACCCTAGTACTCCGAAGGCGATGCTGAAGTTGCACTGACCAGAGTCGGGAGTCTAAAAGATTGCATAAGAGTATTAAAGGCACCTAAAGTGTCTAAAAGCATTGGTGGATAGTGGGAGTCTGATGGGAGAGTCATACCAGGGAGAAAAGCAAGAGGAATCGGTTTGCAAAGGCCCGCCTCTATATCTAGCCACACAGGTCTACTCGGTACTGGATCTTCCAGCCAACGAGCGCCTTATTTGAGAAGAAAAGATTGAGGGAACACTGGAGTAAAATCGCCACCAAGTATTAATGGAGCATTGGCAGAGGCCAATGCCAACTGCGCAATACTTGCATAGTAAGCAGGGTTGTCCACATTCGGGGCATAATGCAAACACACGTGAATTCACTATCTCCAACCTCAAGGTGTACACGGGCCCATCTACCCTTTTTGTCAACGCTAATATCAAGTACAGTAGCGTGCAAAGACTTCTTAACCAGTATGGCTACCCCGTACCATTTGGAAACGGTGGGAGAATAGGCAGCTACCATGTAAGGCTTAGCATTGAGTTTCAGTGTTTCAGCAAAGGTTAAATGCGTTTCCAGAGGAAACACTAAATCAACATGCTCATGGCTAAGATAGCTAAGGATTTTCTTTCCTTTGAGTGGACCATTAATGCCTTTTACGGTGATTGATAAAATTTTACATAAGGCCATTCAGAAAAGTTAAAAATTCTGAGCATTATAGCACACATAATTTCACTATGTCCCTCAAACTGACTGTATCTGGCTGTACACATGACATAAGAAAGATAAGCTAATATAATACAATGAAGTGCCCCACATTAACAAAGAAAACCGCAGTAAGGTAGAGGAGAAGCAAAACCCCAAAATTACTGGCGACCATGTGTCTGCGGGGAGAAACCCCAGAGAAGGCCGAAATTGAAAAAACACATAACCTGTAGGACTGTGCGTGCTCCGAATCCGACCGAGGCACACATCATGAAGGGATAGGAGACCAAAAAACAAAAGTCATATAGAGAAAGAGAGAAAGTCCAGGCAATCTCTGTGTTTGGCTATGACCGCCGCATCGGGCCCTTCAAAATGGCGGACAGAGCCGACAGATAAGAGTCCAAGATTTGGGATTAGCGCATCTGCTCTGCTTCTTTGGAGTCCAAAAATGTTGATAGTAGATCAGGATCTTCGAACGTCCTGGTTTGGTTGTGGAGAGTCACTCGGAGCTTCGCTGGATACAACAGGCCAAAGCGAGCCTGTAGCTGTTGAAGTCGAGGGCGAAGAGCAAGGAGTTTCTTCCGACGGTCAACGGTAGGCTTTGCCAAATCAGGAAAGAAGGAGACTTTACGACCTTCAAATTCCAAATGATGATTCGCTCGGGCAGCATTTAAAATTTGTTCCACTTGTTGATATCGTAGCAAGCTAAAGATAATAGGCCGGGGGGTCGTGCGGTTGGGCGCCATGTGGGCAGGAACACGGTGTGCTCGATCGATTTCCAGTTCTCTATGAAAAGTAATCTTCAGCAAGGAGGGAAGAGTTTTGAGCAAGAATTCTCTTATATCTCCTGCTTCCACCCCCTCCGGCATTCCGAGGAGCCTCACATTGTTGCGACGGGCGCGATTATTGCTATCTTCTAACTCCTTTTGAAGATTCTGTATCTGGCGCTCAGCCTTGTCCAATTTGCCCAAGCGCACCGCGTGCGAGTCGAGGACCCCCGCCATATTGTCCTGCCGTAATGAAAGACTTTCAAGTCGGTCCTGGAGCACTCCAAAGTCTTCTCGCATGGCTCGAAGCGCTTCTCCATTGGACTGCACCAATTCCTTCACACCGCGGATTTCCTCCAAAATCTCCAGGTGCATTTCGGGGTTTTCACGAAATGGAACCATCTTCTGTGGGGAGGACACCTCTGTTTTGGAGCGTTTTCCGTGAGAAGAAGAAGGAGACCCGAAGTCCAAGCGCGCTGGTTTATGGGCCGCCATCCCCCCACAAGGTACCCCGGTCAGCTCGGAGCAAAATAATAAGTTTGTATAGGTATTAAGTCAGGATTCTAAGTAGGCCTCTCGGGAGCTTCAACGCAAAGCGTCCTACCCGCTGGACATCAGGCTCCGCCCCCCGGCAGCACTGATTTAAATTAAAAGGAAAAGCCTCAGAGAGCCTTATTAAATAACACCACTGTGGGATCAAACCCATGACCTCTGCCTCCACGGTCATTGAAGTAACCAGTAAGCTACATCTCAATAGCTAATACCACACTGCTGGCTGGCTACAGAAAGACTGCAGGTCACCACATATACTGTCTGCTGTGGTTACCAGGATAGGGTAAACCCGCCCGTACCCATGATGCACTGCACATGCAGATCAGCAGTCTACAGCTGATCACATAATGGGGTATGCACCCCCACAGGTCCTAGGCCTGGTAGGGGGAACTGACCATGTGTGTTACTGGCACAGAGTAGCTACAGACCGTGACATTGTGCGGGTCCTGTGCTCACCCTGAGGGTGAGATGGGGCACCCAGCACCAGGACCACAGCACCTGGCTTAGCTGAGATAGGCTATGCTGCAGGTCCCCATCATTGCTAGTGTGTGATAGGTAGTCCTTGCAAACACACATAGGATACACCTGTGTCCATCTGTATTTCTCAGTCATGTCTAGCCCTTGTGGACTATGATGCACCCAGAATTGTGTATATCCTGTGTAGGTGCCATGGTCACTTGTTATAGATGAAAGGGGGTGTTTGGACCCAAAAGCGGATTATGTAGTACCACCCAACCCGCCCTCTGTGGCTCAGGGTGGGGAGACAGGATCTCCCACCAACAGATCCACATTGTACATAAGAACTTAAGATATGCCATACTGGGTCAGACCAAGATCCATCAAGCCCAGTATCCTGTTTCCAACAGTGGCCAATCTAGGTCATACGTACTGTCACCCAGCATGTGACCCTACAGGTAAAAGCAGGGTATTACGCTGAGGCCTTGTGTTTAACCAGCCTGAAAAAGGTGTAGAGAGCCTTGCTTGGCACTCTGGAAATTGTAGTTTTCACCAGCCAGTCAAAAGAATGAGTTGTAGACGTGTGGTAAGGCTTAAAGACAGGTTTTATTCCCCTTCCGGGAGGATTCTTTTAGTGGTGGAAAATAAGGTAGACAGACCCACTTTGGGCACAAAATAAAGAAACAAACGTGAACAAAAATTGCTTATCTTCAGCTTCTTAACACTCAATACAAAGGTATTTTAAACAGTCCCTTTCCCAGCAAACAAAACCTTTTCTTTGCTGCTTCAATGGTTAGCAACTTTTCCAAGCAAACAAAACCTTTTCTTTGCTGCTTCAATGGTTAGCAACTTTTCCAAGCAAACAAAAACCTTTTCTTTGCTGCTTCAATGGTTAGCAACTTTTCACAGCTTGTTCAACACAGAGAGGAGATATCATCTGCGATTGTGAGCGTACAGTCCATGCATTCAATAAAAGGTTGGTCCCCTTGTACTTCACATTGCATATCTTCACTTTCTGCTTCTAACAATTCTTCCTTTGAACAGCTAGGAATATTATTAAACAGTCTCTCCCTATCATACAGAGACTCTCTTTCTCCCTCCGTGAAAGTGTGTGAAAGACAATTACCACATTCACTGGAGTATCTTGCCCGGGAGCCCTTCCAGTGCTGACCACCATATGGGAAGTTATTGTATTCACTTCTCCCTCTATTAGAAGTAATCAGCTTACCTTCTGGCTCTCTCTGACTAAGGCTTCTCGGTACAGCTGCAGTCACCGGAGTAGAACAAGACGGAAGCTTTCTATGGGTTTTGCCTTTTAACTTTCCCCCAGATATAAAAATATCTTCAGGCTAAAAAACTTTACCTTTCCTGTGCCTGTTGTTTGGGTAAGTAGCTTTCTCAGCCTTTCTTAATCTGGCTTCCAAACTGAATTCTCTGTTACCTTCTGGATAACCTTTGCTGAGCTCTGATGTCTCTGTGCACTGTTTTATATAACAGTCACCTGGGCTCTCTCTCTCAGCCTTGGAGTAAAACCTTCCAGCTTTCCCAGCTCTCTCAATGGCTCCACTCCAACCCGGGCTTTCCCCAGAACGCCTTGGGCTCCTTGAATTCTCTGTAAAAGCAAAGCTTCTTAACTTTCCAGAAGTTCCTGTAGCTGCTGCATTCTCTGGTCTCTCTGTTCTATCAAAGCTGCTTGTTCCCGTGTTCTTTCCTGTTTCCGTTCTGCTTGTTCTTGCTCTGCCTTCTCTGCCACTAACTGCACGTGAGTTAGGTTTATCTGTGTGTGTCTCAACTCCACCCACTCCCAGCTGGCTTTCATCACTTAATGATCCCTCAGCCTTCCTGCTGCTTGGGCGTGTTTCTAAGGCTCGTGGCCTGATTTGTTTGTGTTGCCTATAGCAACTTCCTGACATGTGCTTCCCTGAAGTGTCAGTGTCAGATTCACTGCCTGCATTTCTGCCTATTTCCATGGGCTCTGCTAGATCCACTTCGTGACAGTACCTAGCAGTTTCCCCAAAAGACACAGGTTCCACAATGCTTGTATTGGGTCAAGCATTGATATCCTGGGTCCCTTCTTAATAATGGTTTATGGACCTTTCCTCCAAGAACTTGTCCAAAACCTTTTTAAACCCAGCTACACTAACAGCCTTTATTACATTCTCCGGTAACAAATTCCAGAGTTTGATTACACGTTGAGTGAAAAAATATTTTTTTTTATTAGTCTTAAATAGTTTACCCTGTAGCTTCATTGCATGTCCCGTAGTCCTTCTATATTCTGATATTTAGTTATTTATTTATTTATTTAGCTGTATTTATATCCCGCTTTTCACCGGGTCAAAGCGGTCAATTGGGAGATACATTTAACACGAGGGGATATGATAACGTAAACAATCGACCTACGTTTACCCGATCCACTCTGTTCATTAATTTATAGACCTTTATCATATCTCCCCTCAGCCATCTCTTTTCCAGGTTAAAGAGCCCTAACCTTTTTAGCCTTTCTTCATAGGAGTATCCTTCCATCCCCTTTACTATTTTGGTGGCTCTTCTCTGAACCTTTTCTAATAACGCTATATCCTTTTTAAGATACGGCGACCAGAATTGCACACAATATTCAAGGTATGCATCTCTGCGATGGTGGCAATAGAGAGGACCATCAACCCCAGTCCTGCTGGGGAACAGACACCCTACAGGGCAGTCGATGCAGATCTGTACGCATCACATAAGGCAATGGCAGACAGGCAGAACTCTGGAGAAGCTCAGCTGCCCCCCACCACTATCTGACATTCACCAGCAGAGGACACAGTCAGTCTCCACCCACTGCACCTTGCAAGATGTTCCAGCCATACACATGCTAACTGCAGGCAGTCTGTTAGCTAGTACATAGTGCATGTTCCTGGAGGAACTGTGTGCACCCAAAAATGGGATGTGAGCACACACACCAAGCAGGTATGCCAGTGATTGGGCCCCAGAAAAGAGAACTCATAAATATCACTTGAGAGAAATGCTGCATAGCACTATGGGGGAACCTAGGCATGCCGTGGTCACTGCTCAGTCAGGGTGAGAGTGACCTCCCAGCATGACATGCTGTGGCCACCCTGTCCGTGCAGGTGGTGGTCGGGGACTACAATGTCCCAGCCATTGCCCTATACCCTGTGCAGATGCATCCTGCCCAGGCCACCCTGTCCAGGCCATACCCACAGTACCTTGCTCCTCATTACGCACATTATGTTTATGTTTATGTGTTTATTAGATTTGATATACCGCTGAGGAAAATACATCACAGCGGTTTACATGGTAAAAATAGGCTCAGAAAGGAAAGGTACAATATGAGACAGGAAAGCAAACGAGCAGAGTTATACAACAGGACAGGACGGGGAGAGGAAGTGAGGACAGAGAAGAGCGGGTCACACAAAGGGATCGGACAGGTCGAAGGCACGGGCAAAGAGGTGAGTCTTGAGGTCTTTCTTAAAAGTAGAGTGTTCAGATTCAAGTCGGATAGAGGAAGGCAGGGAATTCCACAGGGCGGGGGCCAGGAAGAAAAATGCAGATGAGCGGGTGGACTGGAGTCGAGCAGCAGAGGGTGAGGGAAGGTAGAGGCGGTTGAGGTGGAGAGAACGAGCGGGGGCATGTAGGCGTACAAGATTGGACAGATACTGAGGCGTGCAGGTGTGAATGACTCGGTGAAGGAGTACCAGGATTTTAAAGTGGATACAGAATTTGATAGGTAACCAGTGCAGATGGATAAGGAGAGGCGTGACGTGATCACGGATGGAGGAGTGAGAGAGTAAGCGGGCTGCGGTATTTTGTATAAGTTGGAGGCAACGGAGGTGGACAGTCGGGAGGCCGGCTAAGACAGAGTTACAAAAGTCAAGGCGGGACATAACGAGAGAGAGGAGGAGAGTGGTGAGGGCTGACATAGAGAGGAAAGGTCTGATAGCCCGAATTTGACGGAGATGGAAGAAAGAGAGTCGTGAGATATGTGCAATATGATCACGGAAGGTTAGAGCAGGGTCAAAGAGAACGCCAAGGTAGCGAAAGGAAGAGACTATGGGAACCGGTGAGCCAGAGAAAGAGGGGGAAAGTGTGGGCGGGGAGGCATCACGGGTGAACCACATGGCAAGGGTTTTGGTGAGGTTGAGGTGCAAACAGTGAGTAGTGAGCCAGTTGGCGACAGCGGTAAGACAGGTGTTGAGAGGAGAGAGGTCAGGTAAAAGGGGGGAGGTGTGATAGAGGAGAAGTAAGTCATCAGCATAGTACTAGGCAGATATCCCGTGTTGTTGGACTAGGAGGGCAAGAGGTGTGAGAAAGATATTGAAGAGAAGGGGAGCTAAGACTGAGCCTTGGGGGACCCCACAAAGAAAGGGAGTGGGCTCGGAAGCAGTAGGGGAGGAAGAGTGAATGGAGAAAGAGCGGGAGTGAAGAAAGGAGTGAAACCAGTGAAGGACTGTGCTGCATAGACCCGCTTCACGGAGGCGAGCTAGAAGAAGGGAGTGATCAACAAGATCGAAAGCGGCTGATAGATCAAGGGAAACCGCCACTGAGAGGTCACCCCGGTCGTGAGCAGAGTGGAGTTCATTGAGAAAGCCCAGGAGAACGGTTTCAACACTATGACCGGGTCGGAAGCCAGATTGACGAGGGTGCAGAAAGTGAGTAGAGTCAAGATAATAACAAATATTAAATATTAAATATTAAAAAGATACAAATAACTCAGAACTTAGCTGCCAGAACGATTATGAATATAAGCCCACTTGAACATATTACACCAATTTTAGCTGAACTTCATTGGCTACCAATTTACTCCCGAATCAAATATAAAATTCTTGTCACTACATTTAAACTTATAAATAAACTTGCACCATCTGCACTAAATACACTGATTAACATTGACATTGATAAACGATCTCAAAGGAGCAGAAACATAAATACTTTAACAATACCAAAAGATTTTACAAAAGCCAGAAAACAAACCAATAAGAGAGCTTTCTCACACTCTGCTCCAATACTCTGGAACAATTTACCTGACAACATTCGCCTACTGTCTGACATAAAAGAATTTAAAAAAAAATTAAAAACTCACTTATTTACATTACACTATAATACACTCCCAAAACAGAATTCTCAAAGGGATACAGGCTAACATTTATTTTTAATATTATATACCCTATTTTCAAAAATAAACGACACTAATACACTAATTTAACCATACTACACACTCATTTACATGATGATTAATAATTTAACTAGCAATGTATATATGTTCTAATATGTTATACTTGTAATGTTACAATTTTCCTTGTAATTTATAATTATCTGTTCTATGTAAAATGTCCTAGTATATCTCATACCAATTAACCTACTGTTACATGTAAACCGCACTTGAAACATGGGAAAGAGCGGTATATAAATAACTGTTAAATAAATAAATAAATAAATAAAAGATAGGAGGATAGCTGGGAAAAGATAACTTTCTCAAGGATCTTTGATAGGAATGGAAGATTAGAGACGGGACGATAGTGTGCAGGGACAAGCGGATCAAGTGAGGACTTTTTTAGGATAGGGCGAACCAGGGCATGCTTCCATGGTTGAGGGAAAACACCGGAGGAAAGGCTAGTGTTGATCAGTGTGAGAGCTGGGGGGAGGAGGGCCAGGGAGGGAATGAGTAGCCAGGAGGATGGGATGGGGTCAAGGGCACAAGAGGTTTTCTTGGAGGAGGAAAGAACTGCAAGGAGCTCTGAGGAGGTGAGTGGATGGAAAGAGTGCCAGGTATGGGAGAGTTGGGAGAGAGGGGGAGGAGAGCATGGAGGGGGACTGGAAATAGGAGGAGGGCATAGGGGGAGAGAATGTCGGAGATCAGATACCTTGGTGCTAAAGTAAATCGCCAGTTGAGAAAAGGTAGGTGAAGGGGCAGGAGGGGAAGGAGAAGTGTGAGACTGAAGTGAAGTAAGGGAGCGAAGGACGGAATAAAGATGACGGGTCTGGTTTGGTGCAGAAGAGATTGCGGTAGAGTAATAGGTCTGCTTGGCGTTGTGCACCTGGGTTCTGTAGTAGGAGTGAGCAGAGCGGAAGTGGGAGAGAGTGAGTGGGGAAGGGACCTTGCGCCATCGGCGTTCCGCACGACGGAGCTGAGATTGGAGAAGAAAGAGACCAGGGTGAAACCAGGGTTGGGAGGGATGAGAGGTAGATGACCGGGGACGAAGAGGTGCAATAAGATCTAAAGAGGATGAGAGGGAGGAGGACCAGACAGAAGCCTGTGAGGAAGGGGAGAGGAGGGGGAAATCGGTTGGGAGCAAGTCGGATGCAGGGGGGAAATGTTGGGGGGGTCTCTGAGGTGATACGGCGAGTATAAGAAACCTTAGTGGAAGGAGGAAAAGAGGAGTAGGGGGAAGGGGGGCTGGTGGGGGAGGAGGGGGAGGAGAGAAGGCATTGAAACGTAATGCAGAGGTATCGGTCCAAGGAAGGGGAAAAGCGTGGAAGGACTGCAAAAGATAGAAAGCGGTGGAGGGAGAAAGAAGGAGGTTGAGAGTATAACCAGCAGAGTGAGTTGGAAAGGTAATGTGCTGGAGCAGGGACAGGTCCTGCAGAAGGGTGGTGAAGGAATGGTCCCTGACAGAGACGGGGGGATCAAGGTGCAGATTGAAGTCTCCAGCGATGAGCAGTTGAGGGTAGGCCAGGGATAAATCAGTGATGGAAGAGAGAAGTAGGCTAACACTGGAAACAGTGCAAGCAGTGTGGGCTCAGTAAGGTGTAGGCAGCCACCTCACACTAGATAGACATACACACACTCCCACACCTATGCCAGCATTGTGCAAATATGGAGGTTTGTGGCAGCCCTGGCCGCCACACCAGTCCTGGGCACAGTCCGGGCATTGCTATGGTACGCAATACTGTTGGGGTCACTCCCCGGAGTGGTAAACACTGTCAGAAGCAATAACTGAAACACACTCCACAGATATCAGAAAGGTTGCTATGATGAATCTCTATCAACAAATCGTGTTTAACTTAGGATTTGTTAGCTGACATTAATCATAGCAACCTTTTGATATATGTGGAATGTGTTCCCAAGTTTAGGACGGCATTGCTAAGGTACGCAGGTGCCAGTATTGGGAGATGCTGCTCCGCGCAGGGCCCAACAGCCTGACTCTCAATGAGACTTTGGATAGTGGAGCCTGTGGGTGTGGGTGTTTCTGTCCCTGTTGGCCGCTGCTCTAGGGCAGAGGTTCCCAACTCCGGTCCTGGTGTGCCAAACACTGTTCAGGTTTTCATGCTGTCCCTAATGAATATGCATGAGATACATGTGCATTACAATGGGGGCGATGCATGCAAATGCAGCACAGGCATATTTATTAGGGACAGCATGAAACCTGAATGGTGTTTGGCCCTCCAGGACTGCAGTTGGGAAACTCTGCTCTGTTTATGGTGTCTGTGCTCTGTAGGGTAAAATATAGGCATTTCAGGCATGTTTATTTTATCTGCAATTAAGGTTCCATCTTTATTACCACGGTTTAGTACTGGGTAAAATATGGGGACAAGGTTGGCAGGAGCCACAGCTGGGACTTGAACTTGTGACCTTCTGCCCCTGACCACACTGGCTGAGTGTACTGCACAAAACTGTTGCCACAGGGGCAGATCATTCCCTGGCGATACCATGACTGTTCATCAGACAGACCTTGTCTGTTGCAGTGCATGGCACCCACCCTTAATGGGGCTTGTCCATTTAGGCACCCCTACCCGAGAACCTACACCATAGGAAGCTGCCTACCGGCACATTGGATGGCCTGGGACTGCGCACCACCAGCACCACCAGCATAAGGGCATGTCAGCATGGTGGCAGAGGGGTGCTGGTGGCGAAGGGGGCAGTGGCATCTGCCCACAGCAGACCACGGCCAAGCCCCGTTTAGGCTGCAACTAGCACCAGTAGCATTAAGACATAGAAACATAGAAACATGATGACAGAAAAAGACCACAAGGCCCATCTAGTCTGTCCTTCCATAACAACAACTACAACAGTCCACTTTTTACCTTTAGAGATCCTCTGTGTTGGTCCCATGCTTTTTTGAATTCAGTTACTGTCCTCATCTCTACCACCTCCACTGGGAGACTATTCCACGGATCCACTACTCTTTCCGTAAAGAAATATTTCCGCATATCACTCCTGAATCTATCTCCCTTCACCCTCATCCCATGTCCCCTCGTCGCACAACTTGCTTTCAATTGAAAGAGGCTCTCTCCCTGAACATTTATGCCACGGAGGTATTTAAACATCTCAATCATATCACCTCTATCCCGCCTTTCCTCTAAGGTGTACATATTAAGATCCTTAAGTCTGTCCTCATATGCTTTATAATGAAGACTACTAATCATCTTAGTAGCAACCCTCTGCACCGACTCCATCCTGTTCACATCCTTTTGAAGGTGCGGTCTCCAGAATTGCACACCATACTCCAAATGAGGTCGCACCAAAGACTTATACAGAGGCATTATCACCTCCTTTTTTCTGCTAGCCATTCCTCTCCGTATGCACCCAAGCATCCTTCTAGCTTTTGCCGTCGCCTTTTCTACCTGTTTAGCTACTTTAAGATCATCGGACACAACTACGCCTAGGTCCCGCTCTTCTTTAGTGGACAAAAGTACTTCACCTCCTATGCTGTATTGCTCCCTTGGATTGCTGCAGCCCAAATGCATGACCTTACATTTTTTAACATTAAATCCCAGCTGCCAAATTCTAGACCATTCTTCAAGCTTAGCTAGATCCCTCCTCATGTTATCTACACCTTCCTGGGTGTCTACTTTATTGCAGATTTTGGTATCATCCGCAAAGAGGCAAACCTTACCCGACAGCCCTTCCGCTATATCACTAACAAAGATGTTAAAAAGAATCGGACCAAGGACAGATCCCTGGGGCACACCACTGGTAACATCCTTCTCCTCAGAGTGAGCTCCATTTATTTGTACTCTTTGTTGCCTCCCACCCAACCAATTTCTAACCCAAGCAGTAACTTTAGGGTCCATCCCTAGGGTGCTCAGTTTGTTTATAAGTTGCCTGTGAGGAACAGTGTCAAAGGCTTTACTGAAATCTAAATACACCACATCTAGAGCTCTCCCTCGGTCCAACTCCCTGGTCACCCAGTCAAAGAAATCAATCAGATTTGTCTGACAAGACCTGCCTCTGGTGAATCCATGCTGCCTCGGATCCTGTAATCCGCTGGACGGTTTAGTAAATATACCCCTATGTTTAGAAGCCAGTAAAGATAAATTATAGTCTAGGTGGTCTGCTTCCTCTGATGGCAGGCGTTATTAAAGAGCAGTCTGATAAGTATCTGGGATGTGAATGATTTTTTATGCTGAATCGTACTGCTGTAAGTGTCTGGTTAGTTGTGTTTATGTAATGTAATGATGTTGGAGCTCTCCGGCCCGAAGCAGCTCTCCCGCTGGGGAACGAGCAGGCCGGAGCCACCGTGAACCGGCCACACACCGCCTCGCTCCGCCCAGTCGGGGCACTCACAAGCCAGTTCCTAATGAGCACCATCGGGCGCATTGCCTCAGTCTCCGGCCGGAAGCAGCTCTCCCGCTGGGGAACGAGCAGGCCGGAGCCAGCGTGAACCGGCCGCACACCGCCTCGCTCCCCCCAATCGGGGCACTCACCAACCAGTTCTTAAGGAGCACTATCGGGCACGCCCATGCCTGAGGGCCTCGTCAGAGGGCCCTTTGGTGTGGCCAGGGCCGGCCCGTCCATTGAGCGAGAATGTTTTTTGCACAGGGCCCCGCGTTTCAGGGGGCCCCGCGCAAAAAACATTCTTTTGTAAAAGTAAAATTGAAAAAAAAAAAGAAAACCTGTCTCCTGCCGCTGTCGGGGCCGCCGCGGCAGAATCGAGCGTGCCGCGGGGCCCCCCTGTACCCGGCACAGCCTCTCCTCCCTGTAGCAACTCTCTCTTCTGAGCTGCAGTCAGACGCGCCGGCTTGCAGAGCGCGAAGGGAAGAGTTTCCCTTTCGCGACTCTGTTAGGCCCGCGGGGGCTGATGGGAACTTCCCATCAGCCCCGCGGGCTTAACAGAGCAGCGAGGGAAAAAACTCTTCCCTCGCGCTCTGCAAGCCGGCACGTCTGACTTCAGCTCCAACGAGAGAGCTGCTACAGGGAGGAGAGGCTGTGCCGGGAACAGGGGGGCCCCGCGGCACGCTCGATTCTGCCGCGGCGGCCCCGACAGCTGCAGTAGAAATGTTTTCTTTTTTTAAAAAATTACCCTGGGCTGTGATTGGCTTAAGGAGTGGTGCTGTGCTTGTCTGGGCTGGGGGTTAGAAGTGGTGCTGGGCTGGGCTGGGCTGGGCTGGGGGGGGTGTTAGGAGTAGTGATGGGCTGGGCTGGGCGGGGGGGGGTGTTATGAGTAGTGATGGGCTGGGCTGGGCTGGGGGGGGTTAGGAGTTGTGATGGGCTGGGCTGGGCTGGGCTGGGGGGGGGAGGTGTTAGGAGTAGTGATGGGATGGGATGGGCTGGGCTGGCTGGGGGGGGTTAGGAGTGGTGATGGACACTGGGCTGGTTGGGGGGGGTTAGGAGTGGTGATGGGCACTGGGCTGGCTGGGGGGGAAGGAGTGGTGATGGGCGCTGGGCTGGCTGGGGGGGTTAGGAGTGGTGATGGGTGCTGGGCTGGGGGGGTTAGGAGTGGTGATGGGCGCTGGGGGGTTAGGAGTTGTGATGGGCGCTGGGGAGGGGTTAGGAGTGGTGATGGGCGCTGGGGGGGCTTAAACTAAAAATTGGGTGATGGGGGATTAGGACTGGAAATGGGCTAGTGGGATTAGGACTGGAAGTGGGTTGATGGGGGGTTAGGACTGGTAATGGGCTATGGGAGGGCTTAAACTAAAAATTGAGTGATGGGGGATTAGGACTGGGAGTGGGCTGATGGGGAGGTTAGGACTGGTAATGGGCTATGGGGGGGCTTAAACTGAAAATTGGGTGATGGGGGATTAGGACTGGAAATGGGCTGGTGGGATTAGGACTGGGAGTGGGCTATGGGGGGGGCTAGGACTGGTAATGGGTTGGGGGGTTGCTAGGACTGGCAATGGGCCGAGTGGACGGGGGCTTGAACTGCAAATCGCTGTTGGGGATGGGGCTTGGAATGGAAATGGGCTGAGGGGAAGTGGGGGGCTTGAACTGCAAATAGCTGATGGGGACGGGGCTTGGAATGGAAATGGGCTGAGGGGAAGTGGGGGGCTTGAACTGCAAATAGCTGATGGGGAGGGGGACTTGGAATGGAAATGGGCTGAGTGGAAGGGGGCTTGAACTGCAAATAGCTGTTGGGGATGGGGCTTGGAATGGAAATGGGCTGAGGGGAAGTGGGGGGCTTGAACTGCAAATAGCTGATGGGGACGGGGCTTGGAATGGAAATGGGCTGAGGGGAAGTGGGGGGCTTGAACTGCAAATAGCTGATGGGGAGGGGGACTTGGAATGGAAATGGGCTGAGTGGAAGGGGGCTTGAACTGCAAATAGCTGATGGGAAGGGGGGCTTGGAATGGGCTCTTAGGGGAGGGAGCTAGGACAGGAACTGGGCTGATGGATGGGCTAGGATAGAACTGAGAATTGGGTGTTGGGGGGAGCTAAGATTGGAAATGGGCTTTGGTGGGGGCTTGGATTGAAATGGACTCATGGAGGGGCTAGAACTGGAAGTAGGCTCATGGGGGGCTTGGTTTAGAAATGGGCTGAGTGGAGGGGAGCTAGGATTTAACATGGGCTGATGGTGGGGCTAGGAAAGGACTAGAAATGGGCTGATGGGAGGCTGGTATTGGAAATGAGCTGATGAAGGGACTCGGATAGGACTGGAAATGGATGGGGGAGCTAGGACTGGAAATGGGCTGATGTGGGGACTAGAAGGGAGCGGATACTGGGTGGGGCTGGAACTAAAAGGGAGCTGATGTTGGGGGAGATTAGAAGGGGATGGGGCTGGGAGAATGAAATGGAGAGGGGAAAAATATTTTGTGTGGGAGGGAAGAAAAATGTACAATTGGCCGGGTATTGGGAGGACTAAGTGGGGATTGAGGATGGAGGGGTAAAATTTGAGTGGATGAAATAGGAATGAGGAAAGAGCAAAAGGAGAAAGATTATTATGTTAAAGCAGATGTAGAGAGAGAGAGATGGAAAAAACTAGAAGAGAAGAAAGGACAAATGGACAGCAGACGATGGAGAGATAGCAGAAGACACAAATAAACCAGAAGAAAGTGGCTGGAACAATTGCAACTGAAAAAAAAATGCACAAAAGGTACAAAGATATCTCTTTATTTTGAATTTATTAACTGGAATATGTCAGCTCTGGGAAATGTGCATCATTAATGTCTGTGCTTTGTTTAGTACAAGAGGAAATTAATTTATAGTTTTATTTCTACATTGTTGTTGTACATTCCAAGTTTGGCTTTTAGGGTTCCCAGTTTAATTATTGTCTTCCTGTTTTTAAATTGTGATTCCTTGTTTGGTGATAGTCTATGTTCTGCATGTGTAACTGAGCTGAGGTATTCTGTTTATGTAATTCCTATTTGACATTGTCACTTGTTCTCTTTCCCCAGTAGGTCATGTATTGTTATTCTCTGAAATGTATTGGTTTAATATTTGCAGTGTTGCCTTTTGATAGGTAGTGTATGGTGCTTTATGAGTCCTGGTAGTGCTGTTGGGATACGGTGGGTTTGCTATGGGTTCTAAATGGGCAGTGTTTGTAGTAGTTCCTAATGTGCCTGGCGGTTGGCACTGGATTATAGTAATGTAGAAATCTTTGTCTTTTTTTATCCATACACTCATGAAGAGGCATGTTTACTAAAAGTTAGTGTATGGTAACATTATGCAAATATTTATGCAAATGAGGCCCCTTATGCAAATGAGGCCCCGCACCGAGTCTCCGCACATGGCCCCGCACCCCCCTTGGGCCGCCCCTGGGTGTGGCCCTTAGGTGGGGTCCTGTGTGGAAGACACTGAGAATTGCAGATCGTGGAAAGAAACAACCTAAACAATCAGAAACGAACCGCACAGCGAATATCGTCAGAATCACGGTAGCAGGCGACAGTTTATGGAACGCTGCGCTTTCAGCAAAACGTATGTAGACAAAAACATTACGGTATAACATTGCACGAAACTGCACATGCTAAATACTGGACATACTTGTAAGAACTAAAATACCCAGCAACCACCATTGTTAAGGTAGCCATTCCTCTACAAGTATCATTGTTGCTTTTCTAAGGACTCATTGAAGCGCAAAGTATTCATTGCACACTGCTGAACGGGTTAGTCACAGATGTGTAGCTAGTAACTCTTATACAAACAGCCATTTTTGTTTCTAAAAGCTCTCACTATCCATTGCTGTATAAGTTAGACGCCATCGTTAAGCTAGCCAGTTCTATACAGAGTACGCTAGTCGCTTAAAATTCTCATTGAAGTGTGAAGTATCCATTGCTAATCCTATACAAAGTATTCCTGGTCACTTGAAAAGTCCTCATTGAAGTGCAAAGTATCTATTGCTGTACAAGCTAGCCACTATTGCACTCATTGTGCCCCACTATTGTTAACCTAGCTATTTCCTTTACCAGCACCCATTGTTGCCCCACAATTCAACATGGCCATATCCATCCTAACCCTAAACAGCTTGTACCTCCTTAGCAACGCATTTATCTGCTCCCTCACTTCGGCCTCCAACTACAACCCTATTCCAACCCTTCAAGGCCGAGGAAAGAGATATCATGGCAGCGCACGTCGCAAACCATCAGAATTACATCAAGACTCACAACTACACTTAATCCACATACCAAGTCAACACTCCGCAAAATCCAAAGCGGCACAGCCCCAAAGCCAGTGAAACCTGAAATGTGCCCGCATAAATGCACGTTCGGTCCGCAGGAAATGGCCAGCCATCACCGACCTTATAACCCACCTTGAGCTAGACATCCTACTGGTCACTGAATCATGGCTCACCGACTCAGACTCAGTCCTTATCAACCAACTCATCCCCAACAACTTCTCAATCCACACTTGCCACAGACCTAACCACAGAGGAGGTGGTGCTTTCATCCTATCGAAAACAGAGCTCCATTATCAACTGATCAAATCCAGCAGCACAACACACCTTGATACACTCACCATAATCAACAGCCACAGCACCATCAGCCTAATCTACAGATCACCATCCTCCTCCCCCGAGGACCTTGCAACCATAATTGACCTTGCCTGTAACCCCAAGAACACTCACAAGCCAAACTGGATATAGGGAGACTTTAACCTACCAGCTCTCCAAGATACCCACTCCAAAGCCTTCCTTAAAGCACTCAACGAACTTGGCTACAAACAGATAGTTGAGACACCCACCCACCGGAAAGGAAATAAACTAGACCTCGTATTCATCCCATGACCTGACATAAGCCCGAACTACAACTTTGACCTAGATATCACCCCAGTCCCATGGTCTGACCACAACCTGATCAAATTCCAGATACCCATGCTTCAGCACAGCAACCTGCCTAGGAAAGCAGCCGAAAGCTCATCTTCACCCACAGGACGGTTCAGACCATTCGACAAAGAGGCGATCCTCAACGAAGTCCTTCCAAACCTCAAGCTAGATTCACCTGACCTGGATGAAATGATTGCCACATGGAACAGCCTAAATTCCTTCGCATGCCTACCTACCTCTAACAAGCCAACTACCCCAGACAAGACACCAAGTGGTAGGAAACCGGCACGATGGTACTCCGTAGAGCTATGGTCCTCGCTACTTCTCCTTAGGAAACTAGAAAGAAGATGGTGGCAATCCCGGTCCCCAACCGACCAGGCAGTCTACACCGCCCACCTGAACACACACCGAGACTCTATATCAGTGAAAATGAAAGAATACCACTCCGAACTCCTACGCCGCTCACTAAACAAACCTCACGACCTCTTCAACTTAGCGAAGACCCTAACGAAAGAACCTTTGCCCACCCAGACTACAATGTTACACCCGCAGGAATATGCAGACTACATACTAGCCAAATCCAGCAACATCAGCATACCCACGAAACCCACTCCTGAACACAACCCATACCAACTATTACCGCTCATCTCGCTTACAACACCATCAGCCAGAGGCATCGAGGACATCATTGCAACCATCAATGCCACCACTGCTCCAAACGACTCCTGTCCAGCATATTGGATAAGATCTTTGCGCAAAGAACTCAGTCCAACTCTAGCCATGATCATGGAGCAGTCCTTCTCCACAGGAACATTCCCAGCTTGCCTCAAATAGACGTCAATCCGGCCCCTTCTGAAGAACAACAAGCTGAACCCCCAGAAGGTTGAATCCTATCAACCAATCTCAAGCATCCCGCTTCTAGACAAGATTATTGAGAAGGTAGTCCAATGGCAAATCCAAGATCACATCGACTCAACTGCCCCCCTCGACCCATGCCACCATGGCTTCAGGGAATCACATGGCATCGAAACGCTTCTTGCCACGCTTTTCAACACATTAATCACAGGGATTAACAACAGTCGAGGATATGCCCTAATCTTCTTGGACATCTACGCGGCTTTCGACTCAGTCAATCACGAGCAGCTCCTGATACGTCTCTAGGAAAAGGGAATCCAGGGCTCAGCCTGGAGCTGGTGCAAATCGTACCTAACAGATAGATGGCAGCAGGTACAGACAGGCTCTATGAGCCTTTTCATCAAAAACACGGAGTTCCCCAGGGTTCCTCACTATCTGCCCTATTATTCAATATATATATGCAGCCCATATGCGCAATCATCAGCTCCTTCAACATCTCCTGCCTGATTTATGCAGATGACATACTACTCTTCACCCCATTCACTATCGACCAACCAGACTTCTCTGCAGTAGTAAAATGCTTTGATGCCGTCACTGACTGGCTCCACTCACAGAGTCTCAAGATAAACCTCAGCAAGACAGAAGTGCTGTTCATCACGAGAAATCAAACCTTCTCCCTACCAGCAACATTAAAGACGAGAGACACCGAGCTCCCAAGTCGACCCACCATCCGCTACCTAGGAGTCACGCTGGACCAGCACCTTGACCTGAAAGCGTACATAGGCAACACTGTCAAGAAAGTCTACCATAAGATGAGGACAATTCGACATCTTCGACCCTTGCTGCAACCAGAGGACTTCGGAACAGTTTTCCAGGCACTAGTAACCCCCCACTTTCACTATGCCAATGTGATCCTTCATGGACTCCCTAAGAGCACACTTAACCCACTACAGTTAGCGATGAACGCTGCTGCCCACTTCCTACACGGGGCTTCTAGAAGAGACCACATCACTCCAATCCTAAAGGACCTGCACTGGCTACCAATCTACTGCCAGCTCATCTGCAAAGTAGCACTCTTAACTTTCAAGGCCATCAACAAAACAACCTCTAGCTCCTTGACAAACCTTATCCACCCCACACCCGCAACCAGAGCAAGAAGGTCCTTCGTCATCAGCACACTAATAACCCCCAATGAAGTAACAAAAGTCACCCAGGCAACAAAGAACAGAGCTTTCATGTTCTACGCAGCTACCTGCTGGAACGAGCTCCCAGTGACCATCCGCGCGATCACTGACCTTGCCCAATTTAGGAAGGCACTAAAGCACCATCTTTTTCTCCTACACTATGCCCAGGCCAACAACACATCCCCACCTGGCACAGCCCTATGACCTAACCGTAAAGAACAGTCAACCCAATACATAAATTACACCCCTGTACATAGCTCTCAGGGCAAGCCATGTTCCTACAACTGCATAGTGACTTCCTTGTATATAGTCTGTATATAGTTTCCCCTGTTATCAATCCAAGTTGTATTACCTGTTCATAAGAACATAAGAACATAAGATATGCCATACTGGGTCAGACCAAGGTCCATCAAGCCCAGTATTCTGTTTCCAACAGTGGCCAATCTAGGTCATATGTACCTAGCAGTTTCCCCAAGAGACACAAGTTCCACAATGCTTGTACTGGGTCAAGCATTGATATCTTCGGTCACTTCTTAATAATGGTTTATGGACCTTTCCTCCAGGAACTTGTCCAAACCTTTTTTAAACCCAGCTACACTAACAGCCTTTACTACATCCTCCGGTAACAAATTCCAGAGTTTGATTACACGTTGAGTGAAAAAATATTTTCTTTTATTAGTCTTAAATAGTTTACCCTGTAGCTTCATTGCATGTCCCCTAGTCTTTCTATATTCTGATAACGTAAACAATCGATCTACGTTTACCCATTCCACTCCGTTCATTAATTTATAGACTTCTATCATATCTCCCCTCAGCCGTCTCTTTTCCGGGTTAAACACTTATTAAAAGAGGGCTGCTACACAGTACCCTGTCCTTTGCTGCTGAGGTAAGCTATATTCTGATTTGATTTAAATTATAGCTCTTTGCTGCTGCTAGGCTCTAACCTATTATGAAATTTAAACTACAAGCTCTCTGCTGGATTCTAAATTTAACCAGAAATCTCTCGTCATAACTTAAAAAATAAACTAAAAGTACTTAGCTGATGCTAGGCCCTGAGTGACTATGAAATTTAAACTACAAGCTCTCTGCTGGATTCTAAAGTTAACCAGAAAGCTCTCTTCTGTGTTTTAATTTGAAACTAAAAGTACTTTGCTGATGCTAGGCCCTAACCTATTATGAAATTTAAACTACAAGCTCTCTGCTGGATTCTAAATTTAACCAGAAAGCTCTCTTCTGTGTTTTAAATTGAAACTAAAAGTACTTTGCTGATGCTAGGCCCTGAGTGACTATGAAATTTAAACTACAGCTCTCTACTGGGTATGAAAGGTAACCAGAAAGTTCTCTTCTGTGTTTTAAATTGAATCTTAAACTGTTGCTACTAGGCCCTGACTGATTTAACAAAAAATAGTGGGTTCACAGATTAATTAGCTTTAAAAGAAAAAAATTCCTTTCAGAAAAATTCCCAGAAGTATATACTCACAATTTCAGATTTCTCTCCAGAAGTAACAGCCCCCCTTTCTAGTCCTTCAATGTAAGTGCAAAGCGGGCTCTTCCCACTCTGCACAAAATGTTATCTGTAAACCGCACTGATTTTAAAGAGTGCTGTATATAAAAGCATTAAATAAATAAAATGAATAAATAAACCAGTGTGACTGTGTGGTTTGTTTTCCAAAGAACACAGAGAGAGCTGAACCCTAAGGGCCTTAAAGCTTGTCTTTCCCTGTTGGAGGAACCTGGGAATACACAAGGCATGTGATGGCCCCACAGCTCCCAGCTGTCTTTCATACCAGTAGAGCCCCTGCCCCACCTTCTGTTGGGACACAAATGTTTAGTGCCGTCGAGTTTAGGGCACAATAAAACTAACAAAGTTTACTGTTTTGCAATACGTTCACACTATATGGTAGACAAAGAATTCTATGCATCTCATTTCATCCAAAAATAATACAGGCTGGTCACCATGGCATGCTTTTTTTAAATAGGGTCTGCTGTCTTATCCTAAAGATAGAGTGTGCCAGTTTTAAGAAGAGACTCTATTACAAATGGCTTCCTCCATTTTCAGCTTCCAGTTCAATTGGAACTGTCCTTTACTGGAACTATGACATCATAAGTCTTTATTAGTGTGTGTTTAACTCCTTTTTGCCTTACCTATCCTTCCTTATCTAGTCCAGCCATTGTAGTGACACTTTTCAGCTAGGGGCCAGAGACCATAGCTCTCTCCAGAACCCATTATAGAGTCACCTTGAATCTTGCCAGATGGGACCCCCTTTCCCCTCTAGGGGCTGTGAACACTGCTTCCATAGGATCCCCAGCCCCAGCCAATTAAAGCAATAGAAGCTGGGCCTGGGGATGAAGCCCATTGAGCCATCAGGCTAACCATGCAGTAACATTTACAGTGAATGAACTCTGTATTTGAGAAATTGGACCATTGATTTCTTAACCCGCCTCTCCTGAAGTCTTAAACTTCCAATACTGTTTTGCATTCACTCCTAGACATACCTAGTAATCTTCCCAGATAGCCCATGTTAAAGGCAGGACCCATCACAGGGCAAAGCACAACATCGAGCCTCAGTTTCTTCCACTCAGCAATGAATTCCTTGCGGTATTCCTAATGAGAAAGATAGGGCACTCTTGACATCTCAGAACCATTTAACCTTCAATGACGAGCCAAACAAGGTCCTCTCTCGTATACTGAAGCTTGCAGCCAACTACCTGCACCATGCTACTCACAGATAGACCGATCCATAGTAATAATCCAAGGCATTTTTATAGTGCTACAGGATGCAAATAGTGCCACACAGAGGTGATAAGCATTCAGTCATAATATGTCCCTGTCCCAAAGAAGATACGAGAGGCAAAGGAAGATAAAGTGACTTGTCTGAAAGGTATTCAACAGAAGCTTATAGGCAGCGGGTTCAGAAAAGAAAATCTGCATTGAGCTGTACAAATACAGGGGGGGGGGGGGGGGCTCTCCAGAGAGTGCCTTTGCTAGGAAACAATTGCTAAAGAAACTCCTGGTATGTGTAGATTTAAAGTGACTACTTGTATGGATGTGTTTTGTACTTTTCATTTTCGGTATGATTTGAACCAGTCTTAAATATGTTGTCTGCCAAATAATTCATCTGCCTCAAGTAACCAAGGAAACTATTCTTGTCCTATGGAATTTCCCCATATTAGATTTTATGTGATTTGCTCTCTTGGAACTGGACAAGAGGAATTTTCCGCAAGCCTAAGGACCTATATTGTCTTGCTTATTTGATGGCCCCAATTTTCCCCTAGAGCCCCCATGCCCAACTAAAGAGCGGAGAAGGGGCTGCAGTCGAGATCTGACCTCTCGCACTCTATACCTGCCAAGCAGGCAAGACTCGGTCTACAGGGTGGAGCTCTGGACCTCCTTCCTTAAGGTGCATCGACATGTGAACGCACCTTATTTATTTATTTAAAACATTTTTATTCCACACGGTACGAATGCACTTTAACACACACAAGAAAATCCCATTATCCTCAGTGGAGCCTATTTACTAGCTATGCATCAAACTCAAATTAATGTGTGATAATGCGCATGAAACCACTTTAACATAAATTAGTGAGTGAGGTCATCTGAGCCACCATGTAAAAGCTCTTAAGAATAGAGGGAGACATCTCAGCTTCCCATCACTAGGCACTAAAAGCACAGAAAACATTAGGAAAGAGTCAGTCAAACTCGATAATGTTTTCAAGCTGTACACCATCTAGAGCCATTTTGCAAATCAAGTGACTTAGAAAGGTAAGTTTAGGAGCCCTTGTACTAAATGTTGCTAACCAGTTAACAAGCATTTTAGCAAGCGGTAAGTGGCTGTGGTGAACCCTAATGCGTGAGCACGCCAGCTACCGCTCGCTAAAACACATGCTAACTAGAACTCGCATGCTAGTAAGGACAACTGGTGGGTTAGAGGCCAAGCATGGGCTTCGAGAACATAATAGCGTTTGAGTAAGTTAATGTGGCACTTAGGGCGAGTCACCTAACAGCACCTCTATGGGTGCCGTTAGGTGCACCCATGTCACTTTGCCACTCATTATGGTCCCCAGTCGTGCACCAGCTGTCAGGAATGTACCGGGCACGCCCCTGACTGCTAATGTGAAGACTTTGCACTTAACGTGCGTTGGTAATGCTCATTAAGTGCAAACCCCTTTGTGACATTTAGTAAAAGATTTCCATAAGAAGGAGGAAGGTCTACTCACTCTGATACATTGTACCAGATAACTACAAGAAAGTCTCACTGAAACAACTGTAATGACGAATCAAACTCATGATAAGGAATTTGATCAGTAACAATTGCTGATGGTGTATGATATTATTGTATTGTGAAAGCGGGAGTACCTTGGCCGCAGCGAGCTGTTTGCAAAGGTTCTTCGCAGACCTAAAATTCAAATAAGCATGTTAGAGCTAAATGTTGGATAATTTAATATCTCTGAATCTACTGTCTCCACTCATTCCACAATGCTCCTCCACGCTACATTCTACCGAATTGTCCAGTAGTACAACATCACTTTGGCATGCAGCGAAGGAGAATGCTGATTGGGTTAACAGGGTTCATTGTAAGTCTTGATACCATTTTACTAAAGCAATATCAAATTATCCAAGGTTAGACTTTACACGATCTTTCAAGAATGCATGAGTCACTTCTTTGGAAGAATTGAAATAGAAGGGGTAAAATGTCTAGTAAAAATGAAAGTTGAGATGGAAAAGTGCACAAATTTCAAGACATGAATTTGGATTTGATTACTGGCCTTTCCAAACCTGAGCTCAAAGTTATATTCCGATGCAGTAGATATTTCTTTGTCCTCAGAGGGCTTACGATCTAAGCTTGTATCTGAGGTAACAGAGGACAAAGAGACTTGCTCAAGGTCATGAGCAGCATCACTGTCCGACCATGACATTTTGTTAGCCATTTTGTATCGTCTTGGGATCTCAGAATTAGTGTATAAGTGGTTCTCGGGCTTTTTAAATAACAGGTTATATCAGGTTAGGACTGGTGTGGATGGTCAAGAGGTTGGAGAGCTTGTGGTGGTTCCACAGGGCCCCCACCCCAACCCCCACCCTCTCCTGCACTTTTTGATGTTCTTATGATAATATTAGGTTGGTTTCTTCTTCAAAATAATAATCTTAAGCTATATGGATGATATTTTCATTCTGTTAACATTCACATCACCATCAAGTGACTTTCATTCAAAAATCAGTCATACCTTACAGTTACTTGAGAAGTGGGCGAAGACTTTGTGACTACAGTTAAACACACCTAAAATAAAGACTTTGGGCTTTAATAATGCTAAACCGCCTCCTAACTCTTTGGTTGAGGCGTTAAAACATTTAAATCTAGTCTCTGATCCAGTACACCACATTCTGGGAGTTCTACTGGATGAAAATGTATCATTTGAGGCTCATATCAGTTCTATTGTAGCGAGGTCCTTTTTCAGATTACATCAGTTATGTAGAATCAAACCTTTTTTCTCAGTAAATCACTTTCGGCTCTTAGTTCAAAGTACCATTCTTGCCTATTTGGACTATGGAAATTTTCTCTTTCTAAGCTGTTCGCAGGAGCAGATGAAATGTCTGCAGCTTTGTAGAACTGCATTGGTTTAGGGTCCTGAATCGGATTAAATTTAAAGTTTACATAACTCTTTATAAATTATTCAATGACTATAGGCCCGAATATCTCTGCTCGCTTTTACTTCCAAATTTAGTAACTAATTCCAAACGCTTACAAGTGTCCAGTGCTACTTTGTTTTGCTCATGCAAAGGCATGAGATTAAAATCCAGATTTAAACAGACAATTTCATATATGGCAGCAGAATTATGGTCGCAGCTACCAAAAGAGATTAAATCTATTCTGCCATTTTTGCGCTTTCACAAAACTTTAAAATCCTGGTTGTTCAACTACTAACAATCTTGTGTTTCTTATGAACTTTTCATTTTTTTTTCTTTGTTAGCTGCACTGAACCACTGGGTCTGGGAGTGCTGCGGTATATAAGTATGTGGTAGATTAGACTCCAAGAAGCTATGCAATCCTCAACCAGTGGATCCACGAGAAAGAACTGGGGGGAGCGGCAATTGTACCCCCTAAAAGGCAACGGTATTGCTATCATGAATTAGGTGGGGGGCATGGTGTTGGGTTCCATATGAGAATCCTATGCATATCTACCCAAGTACGTAAATCTCTGCTGGATGGACTGGGTGGGCCAGTTTGGTCTTTATCTATCATTTACCATGTTACTTCTCTAGAATGTAAACCTGCTCTCAGTAGTAAATATTCTCTCAGATTTCCTCGCCTGCTTAAAAAATCATTGGCCCCCTATTCATCACCTGCTAGCTGGATAAGTGCCATTGATGGCAATATTCATGGACACTGTCTGGATAGTGCACTGAATATTACCACAGGCTGCCCTTGGCACTATCCGGATAGTGATGGGGCAGTCCACGGGCGGAGTCTGCGCGCAGTGGAAAATTATCCAGATAGCAACACTTTTCAGCACTGTGACCCAGATCCTATCCGCATAGCTTAGGACAGCTGAAAAGCTAGGTGGAAGGGCTATTCAGATAGCGCTGGCAACGATCCGGATCCCAGTGATGAAGATCTGGATTCTACATAAACATCACAGCCGGCATTTAGAAAGAACAGCAGAATTTAAATATTGCCCCAAATAATTCTTACTACAGTAGACAGCTTTTAATGATTTCAGATTACAAAACTAATCTCATCAGTCAAGAAAGCGAGAGAAGCTGCTGTTTCTCCCAAAGCTAGGGTGCTGCTAGCAAAGCTCAGTGCTCCCTCATGTACTTTGGGTCTATATCACAGGACCTGATGCCACTAGTTTCCCCAACTACATTAATATTTCCAAATGTTATAGATTCCCGGAAAGCCCAGCAGGTAAATGGGAACACAGGAAAAATCAGGTTATTCCATGCAATATATAATATGTTGGCAGAGAACCAAGAAAGCGGTTGGGTAACAATGATGTCTTTATCCCAGTCGTCAACATCTCTAAGCAAACATGAGCGAGATTTATCACCCGTCATGCGAGAAGGAAGGCTAAAGAATGAGATTTATAAGGTGGTGTGTGGGGGGTATAAATCTGAAAGGACATGAGGCCCTGAATTAGGACCTTTGAATCTTTACCCCTGAAGTTTCAGCTGGAAAACCAAGTCTTAAATTTAGAGCATGGCTTGAAAACTGACCCTACATTACAATGTGCATTTCTGCAGAACATCAGGTTTTGTTGGTTGAACTCTACGTCGCTTTGAAGATCAAAGACAGCAGCTTACCCGACTCCACATATTGCCTTCAATTCCCCAGCAATTCTAGGAGCCTGTAAGTATAAAAAATTAACACAGATTGCAATTATATAATTATATAAACTCTAAAGTCTTGAAAAAGGAAGCTATCTCAAATGAATCTCCCTTCCAAACACATACACACTTTAGCCCCTCAGTGCTTTCCCCTAGATTTCAGTATTTTCAACATCTTTTTTGTAATAAGTAGAAAGTCTAAAGTTTTCATATACAAGTTGAACTATGGCACCACACGTAAGACCTCACAATCTGACCATGACAGTTTGCTGTATTTAGGGCTCTCTAAAGTTATTATGGGGCATGTTTGCTAAAATGCGGTAGTTTACCGTGTGTTAAGCCCCAAAGGTTAGTGTGGAAGGTGGCATAAACCCACACTGACTGTTGGGGGCTTGCCTGGCAGGTCTCCCTGCAGTTACTATAGGGGGAAACACATCTCACTTCACTAACCTGCAAGCACGCACAACACAGGTGCACCCATGCTAACATCAACAATTGTGATGACCCGTCAGCGACCACACTCCGTTCCAACCTGCCCAATCAGTGTCCCATTGTAGGGATTTTCACTGTGTTGCCCCATGCTAACAGCACAGCGCAATTAGCCCCCTGAGGGTAAATCCTGCGCTGTTAGCACACTTTAGTAAATATGCCCCTATATGAACAGCTTGAAAACTTTTAATTCCAGAAATGAGAGAATTTGGAAAAAATGGCTATTATTTAACCATCCTATTACTGAGATTAAAAGACTGCATATTAACACAACTTTAAAAATATGAGAATTTCAACAACTCTCGTAATTGTCTTGCTCAAGGCTGACTTTCTTAAACCCGTAAACTTCTGTTTTACTCTGATGTCTCTTAAATCGTGCTTGTCTGGTCAGTCTAGAGTGGAGCACAAATTATAAAGTCTGAGAAGCCGGTTAAGCAGTAACACTCAAAGAGCGGTAGTCGACAGTATCCACTCTGGTAGAGGGAAGGAAACTAGCGCTAGGCCCAGTCTTCTTTAGAAACTTTATAAGTAATATTGCGTAAGGATCAGAAGGGAAAATGTGCCGTTTGTGGATAACATGAAAATCCATAATTGAATAGGCTCATAGGAAGATATATAAATTGAAAGAGGACTTTAAGACATGCATATGAATGGATAAGGATTTAGCAACTGTGCTTCAGAATGATGAAAAGATAAGCCATGTATTTGGGGTGTAGAAATCCAAGGGCCAAGCTTAATGAATCAGACCCTTTGTCTTTATTTCAGGGTACAAACATTGAGCAAAATTGGTCACCTACATATTTACTGAAATTTTCAATGACATTCCAATAAATAAATCCTTGTTACAGTAAACAAAGGAGAAATCTACCCCAAAGAAATACATATTTCAGTGAACAATACTGAATATATCTCCTAATGCCAGTCCACCAAGTTATACAAGAGAGCGAGGCCTCAATTTAAGGAAATTAAGGGGCTTGTTTACAAAGCCGCGGTAGCGGTTTGCGATCGTAATCGGAGCCGCGGCCCCATTGATTTCAATGGGGCCGCGGCTGCGATCGCGATCGCGAACCACTACCGCGGCTTTGTAAACAAGCCCCTAAGAGTGAAGATGGTACAGTTTAGGTGTTGAGGTAATAGCTGCTTTTCTACAGCTCAAAAAAGCCACCAGGTGTGTAGGATAATAAAATATATAATGAGTAAATGCAACTAAATAACACCCTTACAAGGAAACTTCAGCTGCAAAAGATCTCCTGATTGCAACGCTCTAAGTCGTAGGAGGAGAAATTCCCTCCTATTTGTAGCATGAGCCACATCTGCAAAAACCCTGATCTTATGACCAAGGGATCTCTTATGGAAAGACCCATTCCCTATCTGGTTCTAATCCAAAGCTGACAAACAAGGCCCCTTTTTTTTAATCTATAAGGATTTAAAGGTTTTTGGGTTTTTTTACTTTGTTTTAAGCAGGTGTCCCTGTCACTGAGCCGGCTTTGGCAGGAATGTCGGTTTTAAAAGGCAGCCCGTTACTCAGCCAGACTTCCTTCGGTGTTGTGGACACGTTTTTGATCGTGGCCAGGTACGTTTAGTGGGCATTTATTGCCTTTGCTGGCAGTGGTTTTTATCTAGTTTTAGCCGTTTTGTGTCAGGTTATAGGGTTGTCTGCCCTTGATGAGTGACTTTTTGGACATCGGGGAGAGCATCAGTATGCAAAGGACTCCTGCCTTTTGTTGGAGCGTTTAGAGATGTGTGGCGTGGTGGTGTAGCCTAATGGTTGGAACACTAGCAGGGGTTTGGTAACCATTGGCACTGCTTGTGGCCTTGGGCGGGTCGCTTGGCTCTCCGTTGCCTCAGGGGAGGGGCTTGGTGGTCTGCTTCCAGTTGCACTGCCAGGAGAGCCCAGGGACTGCTGGGTCACCAGGCGTTAGCATCGACTAGAAGGCACACATTGCATTTTGTCTTTTTAGAGATGTCCAAGAGCGTTCTTGCAGCCTCTGAAGATGGCTTTGTTTAAAGCAATCATTTTTTAAGTCTTTTTGAGGCTTTGAGAAAAGTATAGTTTCCTGTTTTTAGAAAAGGCTGCTTCCTCGTTTTGAGGTAGTTGTGAGATATAGGGGTATGTTTACTAAACAGCGCAATTGTGCGGGGCGCACTTGAGCGTGTGCTAAAGTACCTTAGCGCACGCTAATAGTGCGTTTTTGGTGCCCCGCACGCGTGCGCTCTGGCCGCACGCGTGCGCGCCGCCCGCAAAAGTGCGCGGCGCGTTAATGTGCGATAGAGGCGTGGAAATGCATTTCGACGGTGGAGGAAGGCTCCTGAGGAGCGGGGGGACGGGGTCAATGGGTGGAGAGTGGGAGGGGAGAGGCTCCCCGCACAGGAGCGGGGCTGAATTTCGGCAAAAAAAATACCGCAAGTGAAACCCTCGCGTTAGAGCCGATTTAAAGGGAACAGAAACCATTTCCGTCAGCAATGTACAGCAAAACCGGGGAAACCTGCAAAACGTGAGCAGTGTGATACATGTGCACAGAACAAAATAGCAAATATATATTGAAAATGACCACAACAAATTCCAAATAAATTATGATCCAGCTGGGAAACACTGATATTAATGGGCAACCATAAAAAACACTCCCAGGAAAGCTCCAAAAAAAGGAAATGATTTTTGGAAGGGTCTACGCTCCGTAGACCCTTTCAAAAAGCATTTCATTTTATTGCAGCTTTCCTGGGAGTGTTTTTTATGGTTGTCCAGTGTTATCACTGTTGCCCAGTTTGGTCATGGGTTTGTGCCCCTTTTTCCGAGCTCATTTCTGAAGCTTATTTGCACTTTTGTCTCCGTACACGGTAAATGAGCCCACAGTAAAATTGTGCAGAGCAGGGTTTCTGACTCGTCCAGCCAGGATCCCTATCTCCAGGGACTGCACTGCTTCTGTGGCCACAGTGTGGTGTAACGGACACAGCCAGTGCCTGTAAGACCAAAGGTTCAAATCCCAGCTGGGGCTCCTGCCAACCCAGTCCCCATAGTTTTACCCACCACTAAACAGTGTTAGTAAGGTCCCTCCTGCATTGCAAAGAACATAAGCATGTTTCAAACAACCATATTTTACCCTACACCGCACACAAACCATAACAATCGGCAGTACCTACAGCCGAGTCCCCCAAATTCAGTCCTGGAGTGCCACAACTCAATCAGGTCATATGCTTTTGCCCAGATAAGGACATGTCTGCATGTTGGCGGAAGGGTACAGGTGGTGGAGGGGCCAGTGGCTGCAGGTCACAGCACACAGTGGCATAGGCCTGTGCAGGCTGGCACCGTCCACCACAACAGACAGGCTCTGTCGGATGTACAGTCATGGACTCCCCAGGGAATGCAGCACACCTGTGGCAACACGGTGGTGCAGTGCACACAGACAGTGTGTGCAAGAACAGAAGGTCACAGGTTCAAAGGCCAGCTGGGGCTACTGCCAATCCTGTCCACATATTTTTCCCACAACTAAACCGTGATAGTAAGGACAAACCTTTATTGCTGAGAACATACACATGGTTAATATGCCTATATTTTACCACACCAAACACAGACACCATAAACAGCCGCATTACCCAGAGCAGAGTCTCCCAAATGCAGTCCTGTAGGGCCCCACACCATTCAGGTTCCATGCTGCCTCTAATAAAGATGCCTGTGCTGCATATCTATGCACCACCCCCATGGTATGCAGATGTAGCTCATGCATATTTATGAGGGACAGCATGAAAACCCGAACACTGTTTGGAACACCAGGACTGGAGTTGGGAAACTCTGCCATAAAGCAGCAGCCAACAGGGCCAGACACACCCACACACACCCCCACAGGCCCCATTGGCCAATGCCTCCTGGAGAGGCAGGACATTGGGCCCTGCCTGTATCTCCCAATACTAGCAGTTGCATACCTTAGCAATGCCACCCTACACCTGGGTATATGCTACCCAGCTATCAAATGTTTCCCATGATAACTGGCAGATATCAATTCCTACGTTAAGCACATTTTGCTCCTTGGGCTCCACCATAACAATCATTCTGATGTCTCCGGTGTGTGCTGCAGGTCTGGTCTCTGACAGTGTTTACCGCCCTGGGGAGTGACCCCCAACAGTATTGCGTTCCATATCCATGCCTGTACTGTGCCCAGGACTGGTGTGGTGGGTATGGCTGCTGAACCCCTCTATAGTAGCACAATGCTGGCATAGGTGTGGGGGTGGCTGTCTGTCTATACAGTGTGTGGTGGCTGCAAACACCTTCCACAGCCCACACTGCCAGCAATGTTGCCAGTATTGGGCTGCCAATGTGCATAATGAGGAGCAAGGTACCATGGGTAAAGGCAGGACAGGGTGGCCTGGCCAGGGTGCATCTGCACAGGGCATAGGGCACTGACTGGGACAATTTAGTGCCCGGCCACCACCTACACGGACAGGGTGACCTCAGTATGTCCTGCTGAGAGATCACTCTCACCCTGACTGTGCACTGACCACAGCATGACTAGGCACCCCCATAGTGCCATATAGTATTTCTTTCATGTGATAGATATGGGTTTCCTTTTGGGGCCCAGTCACTGATTTATCTGCTTGCTGTGTATACTGACATCCCAGTTCTGGGTGCATGCATCTCTACTGGGAACATGCACTGTGGACTAACTAGCACACTCTTTGCAGCTGGTATGTGTTGTGATGGAGCAGGGTGCAGTGGATGATGACTTGCTGCAGGAGAATATCAGATAGTGGTGGGGTGCAGCTCACCATATCCAGGCCTAATGTCTGTCTGCTATTGTGGTATGGATGTGTATAGAGCTGCATTGACTGCCCTATGGGGTGTCTGCTCCTCAGCAAGACTGGGGTTGATAGACCCCTCTACTGCCACCTTTGCAGGGAGGTAGAATGTGGATCTATTGATGGGTAGACCCTGTTTGCCACCCTTGGCCCTGGAGGAGGGGGGGGGGTGGTGGTGGTCCATGGGGCTACACCTGACTGAGTCAGACAGAGATATCCAAGGTGTTTGTGCAGGAACTACCTATCTCACACATTAACACTGCTTTGGACCTCCAGCATAACCTCTTTCAGCCATGGAAGGTGTTGTGGACCTGGTCCGGGGCGCCTCACCGCACGCTCAGGGTGAGCACAGTACCCGCACAATGTGACAGTAAAACACACGGTCAGTACCCCCTACCAGGCCGAGGTGGTGTGTGGGTGCACATGGTCACTTCCCTCTACCAGGCCGAGGTGCTGTGGGGGTGCATTGCCCATCTTGTGTTAATCTGTGGACAGCTGATTTGCATGTGCAGTGCATCATGGGTATGGGTGGGCTAACCCTATCCTGGTGACCACAGCAGACTGTCTGTGTGGTGACATGCATGCTCTCTGCAGCCAGCCAGGGGCTTACTAGCAGCTATAGAGCTGTAGCCCAATGGTTACTTCACTGCCTCTAAAACCAGAGGTCATGGGTTCAAACCCACAGTAGGGTTGTCCAATGCATTTTTTTTAATGTACATATTTTGATGCCAGCAAAAACACCCTCAGAGTACTGTACCCATAAGGTGCCTCTGAGGGTGCTTTATAGGGCGCCCTATAGGGCACCTTATGGTTCCTGTCCATATAAGGTGCACTATACAATATCCTGTGACGCAACCTATAGGGTGCCCTATAGGGAACATTTTAGGGTGCTGTGGCGGACAGTGCAATTTCTAATGTGCCCTATGGAGTACCTTATAGGGTGCCTTATACGGCACCTTCAATTACGGCACGTGAGGGCGTGTTTGCTGGCAGCAATTAATAACATAAAATTAAAGTGCTGCAGGACAAAATATGTACAATGCAAAGCTGATGCCACAACCAGCCTTACGTATTAGGCACACTGGGGAACAAACTCATGACCCCTGTATCAGCAGTCAGTGCCTTAACCATTGTGCTCCACTGCTGCTCCTCCTTGCCTGTCAGCGCACCTACTTATGCTTTTCATTCCTTAAACTGCACAGTGCTGCCATAAAAAAAGTACACTGACCTTGCGGTACCTCATACGGCACCCTCTAAAGCGCCCTATAAGCAACATTCTAGGGTGCCTTGGCTGACAGTGCACTTTAAAATGTGCCTTATAGGGCACTTTATGTTAACACGCTTTGGGAGTGCATTTGCTAGTAGTGATAATTAAAATATGAATAAAATGCCTCCTAAAGCAATCTTCCCCTTAATATGTTATGCCTCAGCCAGCCTTGTTCATTGGGCACTTTAACCCCTGATCCCTGCACCATTGGTCAGTGTCTTAACCATTGTGCTGTGGCTCTGTTCCTGTGATTGCACATCAGCGCGCCGCCTTATGCCGCCCAGTATTAAAAAGCCTCCTAAAACATTAGCGCACTGCCTTATGCCCATCAGCTTGCCGCCTTATACCGCCCATCATTTAAATGCCTCCTAAAATAATGCCTCAGCCAGCTGTCTCCATTGGGCACTGTGGGGGATTGAACCCCTGATCCCTGCACCATTGGTAAGTGCCTTAACCATTGTGCTGTGGCTCTGCTTTTCTTCCAGCACATCAGCGCACCACTTATACCTCCCAGTATTATAATGCCTCCATAAACATCAGCGCCCCGCCTTATGCCGCCCAGTATTAATATGCCGCCAAAAACATTAGCGTGCCGCCTAATGACGCCCAGTATTTTTGCGCCTCATAAATTAACACCTCAGCCAGCCTTCTTCATTGGGCACTGTGGGGGATTGAACCCCTGATTCCTGCACCGTTGGTCAGTGTCTTAACCATTGTGCTGTGGCTCTGCTCTTTTTTTTTTTTTTTTGCACTTCAGCGTGCCACTTATGCCTCCCACGCAGCTATCTCATGCGCTAAGGTGCGGGGCGCACATGGGCGCCGCGCACCTTAGCGCATATGTAAATTCCGCCTTTCCTTTTTCAGGACGGAACGCCCACTCCTTATATGGCACCTGCACACTACCGGGGCCCGCACTTTAATGGGGTTTTAGTAAACATGCCCCATAGTCTGGGGTTTCAGCCACTGTGGTCTGCTCTTTTCTCTAGCTTTGTTCGACCTAATGTTCATTTTTAGAGTGGTTTGGCTGTGATGTGTGAGCTGCTACCCTGTTTTTGGATTATTTCTGTGAAGTCTGTTTGGTTTCATTTGGATTAAGTACTCTTTGGGGCATTTTGTTTGTCACTGATATGTTTTCTTGGAGGCTAAGTAAGTTTCAGGGAGATTAAGTAAGCTTTTTGAAGGTTAAAAAGGACATGTGGATTTTAGGCGCTTTATGTGCTTATGAATTAGGGGATGTTCCCCTGTGTGGCATTTGCCCCTTTCTATTGGATTTGTTAACTGCTTTGCATATGAATTTATTTATTTATAATGGGCCTGATATTGCAAGAGGCGCAGAAGGAGCCGATAACCATCTCAAGAAACCCACACCGAAAAAGGGCATGAAATGCGAGTTATTCACCAGACATGTGTGCAATGATGGAAAATGGCCAGATATGGGAGATCCTCTGCCGGCGGCCAAATCCAGGTACATAGATGGGATTCAAGCACCGATATTTGACATATCTGTGCAAGGCAAAGGTATATACAAAATGCGTGGATAAGAAATGCAGGGCGCAGAGGGAAACCCATAGTCGCACAGTGATAGAAAGGCGGGCAAAGAAAGGAGTCCAAATTTGCGCTGATGTGGCTAAATTGTATCAAATCAACTATGAACCTCTTTGGAAAAAAATGCTTTCTGATTTGGAGCGTTGGCACAGATTCCTGCTATAATGAACCAACTTACACACACACACATTCACTGTATAACACTGCATGCACACACAAATGGCACTATACTTTGATTGGTTGTTGTGTAAACTGCCTTGATTACAGGAGAAGGCGGTATATAAATCCTCTGAAATAAAATAAAATAAATAAATAAATCATGGCGGGGCAAATTGCAAGCGTTAAAATGATAATTTTGCCCCAAATGTTATATCTGTTTCAAACGCCGCCTATAGCAGTACCAAAATAGGTCCTGATTCAGTCACAGAGAAAAGTGTTTCGCTACATTTCGAACTATAGACCCCCCCCCCCCCAAGGGTAGCTAGGAGGATATTAGATAGATCCAGAAAGGAGGGAGGACTAGCTGTCCCTAAAATTTGGCACTATAGTGCTACACAGCTTACTAACATTATTGGGTGGCAAGAAGGCACACAAAGAAAATGGGTGGAATTAGTACAAGGAATGGAGAGAGAAATAATTTTATGGAGTATTCCATGGATGGATCAAGTAGTGGGAACTTTTCACAACCCTTACTTGCGACATGTGATGAAACTATGGAGGGGAACGAAGGTTGGGAGGAATTTACAGAGAGCATACTCCCTGTTGCAACCGATATACCATAACCCGAATTTTTGACCAGGGATGCAAGACCCATTGTTTAAGAGGTGGAATACAAAGGGCTTAACAGCAATCATTCAGTTAATGGAGGGGGGAGGTCATAACTCGAGTATTTAAAATGTCAGGAGAAATATGGGTTACCCCACAACGATTTTTATGGATATTTACAGATGAGACACTGGCTTTCTGGAAAGGACTAGGTAAAGAGTATAAGTATGGGGCTGACGGATTTTGAACGATTGTGCTGGGTTCTGATATTGTGCCGAAAGGCATTATCAAAGATATCTTTATCTTTATTTTACGCTTGATATACCGCCCAGGCCAAGGAACAGGAGACTAGAAGACTACCATGGCAGAGACAGTGGGAACGATATATAGAACGATATATAGAAAGGATGATATAGCTTGGGGAGAGATTTTTAAAGATATGGCTAAAGGTTTTGTAGCAGCAAGGCACGTAGAGCACATTTACAGAATGATATATCATTGGTATCTCACCCCGGTGCACCTGGCACATCAAGGGAAGGATCACACGGGAGAGTGTTGGAGAGGCTGTAAAGAGGTGGAAGATTACATACACATGTGCTGGGGATGCCACAAACTTCAGCCTTTCTGGGATATTATCCACCATGAAATTCAGGAGATAGTGGGGCACCCAGTTGCATGGGACAAGGACAACACACTATTGACCCTGAAAGGAGAGGGTTGGGAGGGGTGAGAAGGCAATTTGGTGAGATTTTGCGTGATTGCGGCTAGATGTATAATAGCGAGATTGTGGAAAGTGGAGGCTATACCCACACAAGAGTCTTGGTATAAATGTATTCATGAGATCTATAGGTATGAGCGATTAACAGACATCCGCAGGGATAAGCAGGAGGCACATCCTGGGTGCCCTTCTGTAAAAGATATCTCTTAAAAGAGCGGATAGATGGTGGAATTGTAGAAAGGGGAAACCCAAGACACATGTAAAAAACAGATAGCTGTAAAGTATATAAGATAACACTGAAACAGGTAACCGAGCAGACAAATAACATAAGGGGGGGGGGAGGGGTAAAGAGGGGGAGGGAGGAGAGAGGTAAAGGAAAAACATGTTTAAATGGAAAAAGTTAAGTGAATAATTCAAGGATTGTATCTTGATGTTACATTGTTTAATAAAAATTGTCAAATTTTTAAAAAAAGAAGAATAAGAACATAAGAAATGCCATACTAGGTCAGATAAAGGATCCATCAAGTCCAGTATCCTGTTTTCCAACAGCAGCCAATCCAGGTCACAAGTACCTGTCAGATTCCCAAAAAGGTAGACAGATTCCATGCTGCTTATCCCAGGGGTAAGCAGTGGATTTCCTTGGCCCTCTTTAAATAATGGCTTATGAACTTTTCCTCCAGGAACTTGTCGAAACCTCTCAAATCCCGCTATGCTAATAGCTTTTACTACATCCTTCAGCAACGAATTCCAGAGCTTGATTGCATACTGAGTGAAAAACTGAGTGTCAGTCATGGGTTTGCCAAAGAGTTTCGCTCCTTGGCAGGGGACATTAACCAATTTGTCCTGAACCCACTGCTCGAAGTCGGACGACTGTAGCCAAGTTTGTGGCGGGCACTGATGCCAGCCACCACTACTCCAGCTGCCGACTCGAACCCGTCATAGGCCACTCGAGACATGAATTTGGAACGTTCACAGACTGCTTTGGCCAGGGTCTTGAACCGCTGCAAAGGTTCCTCGGAAAGACCAGCTAAGAACCCGGTGAGTTACTTCGCCAGGTCTCTCAGGTATATGCCCATGTACAGCTGGTAGGCCTGGATGCCACCGATGAGCATTGAACCCTGTTAGCAACTTCTGCCAAGGGTGTCCAGGGTGTGGACCTCCCTGCCGGGGGGCACCGAGGAGTGCGTCTTCTGGCTTTTCAGCCGATGCATGGCCAATTCCACCACCATGGAGTTATGCGGCAGCTGTGACTTTTGGAAGCCCAGGCTCCAGTGGACTCAATACATTGAGTCAAGCCGTTTGCTCACCACCGGCACTGAAGCCAGTGTCTCCCACATTCGGAGCATCAGCCATTCCAGGATGGGAGGGATGGGCAGCATGAGCGATTTCTGTGGAGGGGCCTTGTACTGGAGGTTTTCCAACTCATCCGCCCGAGGGTCCTCCTCTGACTCAGCCGGGAACGCCAGGACTTCAGACATGTCCCTGAAAAAAATCAAGGAAGCCCATATCCTCGGGCAGAGACCGCCATCAAGGCTCCAAGACGGGAGACAGATGGGACGTCGTGTGGAGTAGTCCGTCAAGGACTCGTAGGAGGGCTGCTCTGCGGGCCCGTGCCCGGAAAACTTGCCGTGGATGATCGCGGTCCCGTCGAGTGGGACTCGGAATGCAACCTCGGCCGAGGATCGACTCGAAGCCAAAGGACCTCGAGGATCAGCTCGGCTCGGCTTCCGGGGATATCTTGGACATCAAGGGCCCGGTGGTCGAGGAGGATGAACCAGTCATGCCAGACAACAGCGCCCACTGCTGGTCCATGAAGGCAGACAAACTGCGCTCCAGGGCTGCCATTCTGGACTCCAGACCAGAAGGCTCCACAGCCTTCGGCACAGGCACCAAGGATCTCGGACCCGACACCGATGCCGGTTCCCCCAAAGGGGAATCCTCGATGAGGATAGTGTCTGGGGACTGAGGCCACAGTTGGAGCCTTCCAGGGGACCTTCCAAGGCCGCTCCTTCTCCGACACCTTGGATGAACGTCTCGGACTGCGAGATCAGGGAGCACCCGGCCAGTCGGAACAGTCCAAGGATGCCGCCTTCGAGGGTTTCTTCTTCTTCCTGGGTTCACTCGAGGGAGACCACCTTTCTGAGGACCCAAGATGAGGCTCGGGTTTAGAAGGTTCTGCCCGAGATGTTGGGGCCTCAAACAAGGCCCTAGCCTTCGGAGTCACCGGGGACTCTGGGAAAAACTTATTGTGCTGCTGCTGGCGGCTCTTGAGGGCCTTACTGGACATCCTCTTGCAGAGACCACAGGCTGCTGGGTCGTAGTCTGGCCCAAAGCAGTGCAGACAGCAGTCATGTCAAAGACATAATTTTAGAGCACCGATCACACTTCTTAAAGCCACTGATAGCCATGGGGGGAAAAAAGTACCCCTGCGAGGTCGAAGACTCCCCAGGCTGCCAGTGGGCAAAACAGGCATGAAGACGTCAGGAAAAGAAAAGAACAAAAGGCCAAAAAAATAGACCAAACTCGACACCAAAGCAATGAGGTCAGCAGGCAGGAAGAGTACCGGTGCAATACCGGAGGTGAGTATGAAACTCGGAGAGAAAAATCATCTTTTTCCGGGGACAAGCCAGACAAACGTCTGAAGGGCTCCACGAAAAAAAGGAGACTGAGCAAGATGGCACCCTTGGGCGGGAAGGGGACCATGCATGCATGGTGGCATCTCCCAAAGGCTTTCTTTGAAAGCTGGGGAGACACTTCTGTGATGGCTCCGTCAATGCCAACGTCACCCATATGTGAGGACTGACTTCCTACTTGTTCCTGGAGAAAAGGCAATCAGGAACTTGGTGATGGGTGGATTTGTAAGTGAGCATAATAGCTTTGTATTTGATTTGTGCCTGTATAGGGAGCCAGTGTAGGTTCTTGAGCACTGGGGTGATATGTTCATGTCCTGCTGTGCTTGTTATCAGTCTTGCAGTGTTTTGGGCAAGCTAAAGTGGATGGAGGCCATGTTTTGGTAGGCCTTGAAGGATAGAGTTGCAGTAGTCTAATTATTATTATTCATTTATTAAGCGCTACAAGGTATAAGCAGTGCTGTACAAAACACAAAGAATGTCAATCCCTGCTCAAAGAGCTCACAATCTAAAACACAAACAGACCTCACAATACAAGGAGCATGAGGTCAAAGGGAATAGGAGACACAAGGAAAACAAAGATCATGGTCCAAAAGTGGTCTCAAAGAGGTACGTTTTTAGCAATATGAAAGGATTGAAGTCTGGAAGTTAGCATTAGAAGAGAAGGGCATAGACAGAAGGAGACCAGAGGGGGGGGCGGAAGGAGAGTGGAGTTCACGAGGGGGGAAGGAGGGAGAGAGGGTGGAGGAAAGATAATGAGGGACCGTAGAGTGAATGCATTTAAAGATTAGGAGAAGTAGTTTAAAATGAATATGGAACCGAAATGGAAGGCAGTGAAGTGATTTCAATAGAAAGGTGATTATAGCCTGACAAACTGTTTGGAAGTGGTTGGGGTCCAGGAATGGGCAAAGGTTGCGTAGCGTCTTCATCTTGTAGTAAGCAGTAGTAGTGATATTCTGTATGTGAGCCTGCATGTTCAATTGTTGATACAGGGTAACTCCGAGGTATCTGACTTTCTGTTTATGCAATGAACTCATAATGCCGCTGGCTATGAACATGCTGCGCAGGATACAGACGCAAACAGCAGGCAAATCATGTTAGTTGCAAACGTTCGTTGCCTGCACAGCTGTAGGTTTTGCCCCCTCTGCCTGCACAAGACTGGGAGCTAAAGTACCTGCACCTGGCCATTCCCAGTGTGGCGTCACTTAAGTCACTAGTTCCCCACATATCACCACCTGTTCCAGAGCTAGAGCATGGCAACAATCACACCAATGCACAAACATCACAACACACAAACTAGGCTAGATAGGGAGGACGAGGGGGTTGGGGGGGAGGATGGTGTAGACAGGCAAGGATGGAAAGAGATGGGACAGAGTGGGGTGGAGGGTGGGAAACAGTGAAGAAGAGACGTGGTAGGGAAAGTGGAGGCACAGAGCACGGAGCAGAGGTGAAAGACAGGCATGTGAGGTAGCACATGCAGGGTCAAGCTGGCAGCCAGAATGTGCCAATGCCCAGAGGACTGGGAAGGGGTACGGGTGATGTGGAGATGATGGTAGTGTCCATGAAGCCCCACATGTAGTGGCATAGCACTTCTGGAACATCCAAATAGCTGCTTCTGAAGCTGTGCAATTTGGGGGCATCCACATTTGTAAAATGGCTACACCCGTGCACATATCAGGGATGTTCATTTTTCGGGGTGGAGACAGAGCAGTTTCAGAAGGCACACAGGTCTCCTTTCACTGCCACAACCCCAGATTTTTTAATGTTCTGCTCTGAACATCTTGGATTCTTCCTAGACGTCCCTTCTAAAATCCCACCTCATATGTCATTTCATCGAGCCCTTTAAATATTTCTGTTTACAAATTATTTTGGCTGCCTAGAAGAGCTCTTTTAGTATTACCGTAAAACCTCTAATTGACCGCCATGGCGCTCTATTTTTCAACCCCTCTGCCAAGGTGGTGGTCTATTAGAGGTGGCGTTCAAATAGAGGGTGGCGGTTTATTTTTCAACTATCTGGCCAAACGTTTAAGTGGACAAACTTTACACACAGCCGACTATTGTAACGTGCAGAAAATGCATCTGTGAACTATCACTTTTTGACAGCCAAATCAAGCTAGAACGTTAGCGGTGAGCACTGCTTTTACATTGCGCAATACAGCATAGTACGGTAGAAAACACATGAATTATTGCATCAGAAAAAGGCGCCAACAAGACGTCTACATTAACATTCATAAACTACAAATCTTTTTATCGTTTCGAACAAAGAAAGAAACTCTATGAGAAAATCTTTGTTTCTTTTACACATGAATGTTAAATGCAGTAAATTTACACAAGGTGAGAGTGGCGCTCTATTAGAGGTGGCGCTCTATTAGAGGGTGGCGCTCTATTAGAGGGTGGCGCTCTATTTTTCAACCTCTCTGCCGGAGTGGCGGTCTATTAGAGGTGGCGTTCTATTAGAGGTGGCGGTCTATTAGAGGTTTTACGGTATTTATTGTTATGTTTTACTTAGACAAAGTTTCATTGCTTTTTATCTTTTAGTATTTATTTTATGTACTGTATATTACAGTACTTTGGAAATTGTAATGATGTAATTTTTTTTTATTATTCTTTTTATATAATTTGCTTTGAACTATTGGGATAGAAAGGAAAATAAAACCTGTATTAAATTAAATGTAAGTTTAAAACCAGATTAGCCAAAAGGTCTCCCTCCTGAAACAGGGTAACTTGACAACTCTGCCTGTTAATTCCCATATTCTGGGGCTTACGGAAGGAGAGAGGCAGAGGCCTATGTGTTTAGAGTTATGAGGCCACCACTGGTGTCTCTAGTTGCTGCATGGTGAGGAAAGCTGAGCCTATGTGCTGGTCTCAACCAAAGCATCAGAAACTGGTGACTTTTTCTAAAGTAATCCTGATCAGGTCTGAAGGCACAGTGATTGGGAAACATGGTGTTAACACATAGATTCATGTCCTAGCAGGTGCTGCTTCTCAGCACTGATCATACAAGGCCCTCTGGTTATTTACAAAAGCAACATGGCTGCCTGCCAGTTCTTCCTCTCCCTGTAGCACCTCACCCCTTCTGCCTCAGCAAGTGAGAAAAGAGAACTCAGAGCTGGCCCCCAAACATTAGAGTACTTTTATCTCATTCTCCAACAGTTACTTTTATTACATAGTTCTGCACACAGAGTTAACCAGTTCCAACAAGGAGCCTTTATAGCCAGTCCTTGATTTGAACTTGCATCCAAAAGCGCTGTGGAATTTGCAGTCCCCAATTCTACTCATTGAAATTGGTGTTCTAGTCCCATAATGCAGCCAGATAGGACTCTCATAAATCCAAGACTGGGCTGAAATTTCCCTCTTGGAACTGGATATAAACATGCATAGAAATGTATCCTTTTTTTGCTAAATCAGAGTCATCTTAACATAATGTCAGCGAGGAGAGAGAGAGAGAGAGAGAGAGCAAGAGACATGCAGAAACACGCCCAGCTCAGCCTGCAGAAGTTCCCCTATCCCCTGGCTATGATAGTGTCCTGCTCCCTCTCCGCTATCCTTCAACTTTCTCCACTCCTTCCCTCTCCCTGTCTGCTGCACCGTTCCCTCTGATTTCTCCATACTCAGACTGCGGGTTCTCCCTCCTACTGTAGCTGTATCAGTCAGTACTAGAACCTTGTATGTTGTCATCTGTTCTGTGCAGACACTGGTACCAAGTTTCATTAAAAGACAGAAGCGCTAATGCAGCAAGTAATATATCAGAACGCTGTTAGCTTCTGAGTGGTAAACTCATTGCATGCAAATTATAGCCACAACATTTTAGAGGTAGCCCAATGGGTCCTGAACGGCCCATCCAACCCTCCCCTTCCCCCCCCCCCCTCCCCCCCCCCCCCCCCCCACCTCACAAAAATTCCCTGGTAACTTAGTGAGCCCTGGAATCTCAACCCCCTTAAATATTTCTGACCTTCTTTTATCTTTATCTTATTTAGCAATGCTTATATATCGTTTTTCACCGGATGAAAGCAGTGTAATTCAGGTACAGTATATATTTCCCTTGTCCCTGAAGGGCTCACAATCTATGTTTTTGTACCTGAGGCAACAGAGGGTTAAGTGACTTGCCCCAGGCCACAAGGATTGCCTGTGGGACTAGAAACCCCAGTCCCTCCGGCTTGAGGTTAATGTCCTCCAGCAGGATTCAAACCTCTGGCCTGAGGCAACTTGCCCCCAACCTCTAGGCCACTCCTCCTACCCCTCTTGACTCTGGGGCTATCTGGTCCAGGGCATCCTGAGCCTGAGCACCTGACATAGGGAGGCCCTTGACCAGACAGCTTCCAGTGATGGACTGAATCCCCCAGACCAATTATACTTGCTTGGTTCAAGGAGACATCCAGAGGCAATCCTCTCTTCACACTACCATCCTGGAAAACTGTGGCACCACTAGGGGGGTCATTCTGCCAAATAAGGGAGTGCTTCCCTTATTTGGGCAGCATTGCCTTATTTGGCAAGACTGACTGTTAGTGATGCATCTCTAAGCACCTCTAGGGGTCAGGCACCTGCCATTTTCTAAGATGGCAGCTTGAAGAGAGGATTGCCGCATGACCAGGCAAGTATAATTCGTCCAAGAATGTCTACTGGAGGCTCTCTGGTAGATGCCTCCATATCAGGGGTGGCCCCAGAGTTGGTTCAAGGTGTTGGTGCCCTAGGCAAACCTTAAGCCTTCCACCCCCAGTTATCAAAATCTATTGTTTAGCTTTGAATGCTCTGCTCTTTGCCACCCCTTCTCCCCCCACCCTTCCCACAGAAGCTGCTGCCCTAATTGGTTGGCCTGGCTCTGCTCCCTATGCTGGGTGTCTGGACCAAGTGCTCTAACCTGCAGTGCACAGGCTAGGGGTGACCTAATCCATGGTGCCCTGGTCAGGCGTAAACTGGATCAGATAGCTCTGGCAGGGTCATGGGGTCCTGAAGATGAAGAAGTGTCGGGGAGGGCACCGTGGGAAGGTTCTGGGGGGAGCTGTGGGATTTTTGGGGGCAGGGAATATTACAGAAAGACAGAAATCCAGGGGGAATCACAAGAAAATGATTGCAGGGGTGTCCAGGGAAGAAGAATCTGCGAATGCCTGGGGGGTGGGTGGTTTGAGGTTCCACGGGCCACCTGGGATCCTGGGTCATCTGTGTCACTCTTCACCTCAGGTGACCCTTATGTCCCCACACGGCATCTTTACTCCAGCCCTGAGCTCACCTGAAGGAACTAGTGATTCTTGTACCATATTTTGTCCTGCAGGGACTGGAATAAACAGGCCAACATAGATCTTCTATCTGCTGGAGTGAGACGACATCTCTTACAGCTTAAGAGGCCTTATTTAAAGCACCTATATCAGTAATGAAACATATAGTCCTGCATAATGTAAGCCGAACACGTGTTCTGCAATGAGCAAAGAAACGCCCCAACGCGTTTCGGCACAGCCTTCATCAGGGGGCTGAGGACTGCAAAATACAATAGTCAATAAATAAATAATAACATACAATATAAATATTAAAACATAAATAATTATGTGTGCTACAAATAAAATATAAAATATAATACAAAAATAATGGTAACGAACCGTATATTGTGTAAACAATATACCAATTCAAACACATTATAATAAATAGACAAAAATGTCATCACAGCTGATTGTACACACAATATAAGACTAAAGAATTGAACTTGGACAAAAAATACAACTTATATATTGATAAAAAATACTTACAGTATATGGAAGTCTAACAAGCACTATGGAGCGCACAGCAACGGCTATTGGTTTGTAAAAGATGGAAGTTGTATCACAAATAACAAGGTTAATATAAAAATGGTAATACAGATATAAAACATAATAGAGATGTAAAACATAATTGAAATAGTGGGAAACCAGAACCAAGAACCAAACACAAATTACAAAAACCAGGCAAAATGAAAACAAAAGACTAAATAATCTTAATGACAAAACATCAATCATAAAAATTGGTCATAAAGAATAATAATAATCATAAAAATCAACTATGGACATACTGCAGCACAATTAAAAGTAAGGCATTATCAAACAACTGTAATAAATAAAAAATAAAAAATAAAACCTTTTGATGTGAAAAAGGAATTAAAAACTTCAAAAACTCACTAGGGAACGTAAGTTATTAAAGCGCTGGAACCAGAGAGAAACTGCAACATTAACTAGACTAAAAAGGTTATATGCAACATAAAAAGGGGGGAGGAGGACAATAAATCAAGAACATTGCTAAATCGCACAGCAGCAAGGGTGACGTAGAAGAATTGTAATAACTCTGTAGTAAAAAGAAAGAAAAAACAATAATAACTCTATAGCAAAAAAAGGGGGGGGAACCGTATGTATGCAATTATACTTGCATGAGGTCCTCATAAAACCGTGTGATGAGAAAGCGCAAGGAAGATGCTGGTTTTGTTGAAGTTTCGTTTAACTAATATCGCTTTTTCCTTGCGCTTTCTCATCACGCGGTTTTATGAGGTCACACTGGCCGTTTTAAATGTTTCAAAACGTTTTTATTAATAAAATCCAGTCCACAATTCAACATTTTTCATAATTGTATTCTTTTTGTTGGACCTGCAGTATGTCCATAATTGATTTTTATGATTATTATTATTCTTTATGACCAATTTTTATGATTGATGTTTTGTCATTAAGATTATTTTGTCTTTTGTTTTCATTTTGCCTGGTTTTTGTAATTTGTGTTTGGTTCTTGGTTCTGGTATCCCACTATTTCAATTATGTTTTACATCTCTATTATGTTTTATATCTGTATTACCATTTTTATATTAACCTTGTTATTTGTGATACAACTTCCAGCTTTTACAAACTAATAGCCGTTCGTTACCATTATTTTTGTATTATATTTTATATTTTATTTGTAGCACACATAATTATTTATGTTTTAATATTTATATTGTAAGTTATTATTTATTTATTGACTATTGCATTTTGCAGTCCTCAGCCCCCTGATGAAGGCTGTGCTGAAACGCATTGGGGCGTTTCTGTTAATTAAATAAAGCACTAGTGACCACCCATCACCGCTCGCTTTTGTGTGTTTCTCTACGGTATTGCGAGAGGTTGCTCCTCTTGTGTTTTCTGCAATGAGCAAAGGACACAGAACTCACCACCGGTCTCAAGATGAAAGCCAGAATCCTCTTTACCAGCAATGGGAGTTTATAAACTGAAATCTGTGGCTTCAGGTTGGGATCAATGAGATCTCCTTCACTGGAAAAAAATGGGGAGAGAGAAACACACACACACAGTCTTACGACAGCATCCAGCCACAGCAAAACAAATTTACCTGCGCATGATGGTAGATGAGATGAAAGAAAAGATCACCAGAAAAGCAGATTCATTTGTAATAACTATGACACAAATGCACCCCTTAAATCATCACAGCCACTTACTGCCAGGTCAGCGTTGCAGTGTAGAGGAGAGGTCCTCTCTGCGGTGAGGGGGAAGGGCTGCCACCGAAATGGCAATATGTTGAAAGACATTCCTCAATTTTATCACAGAAACGTACTGCTGAATGTTAGGGTTCTGTCCACATTCACTAATCGCCAACCTTAGAACTAGCGTATGGGCAGAAAATCAACTGTAACTAATTTATTTGCCTTATTTAAATCAGAAGAACGTAGATAACCCCAGTTATCAGTCCCTCCTTCTCATATCCCCGATTCAGCTCTTGAACCTGAAGAGAAGTTGTAAGTTACTGATAAACCCCCAGGATACCATGATCAAAGGTTAAGGTAAAATTAACACCCTCAAATAAATACCTGAAATTCAGGTTAACCTGTGTTTGTCTATAATTTGCAGATATAAACATTCATATTGCAGTTAGGATAGAACCTGTGAATAATCCCATTTGTCTGGATGAATTTAGAGATAATGCCCTTGATCCCCCCCCCCCCCAAAAAAAGCTTCACTGGTGGTCCAAGTGGCCCTTAACTCTGATCCCCCTCCCCCCACCCAAAGAACTGATAGCCCAGGTCACCTCATTCCCCCTAGCTCCCAAAAAATCATATTAGTGGCCCCTAGCCCCCATCCTATGGTATCCCCACCCTACCAAAAGAAAATCTCTGGTGGACTAAGTAGTCACTACATCCCCTAGCCCTGGAATGTGTGGGCAGTGTCTTATTTGGCAGACTAACTCCACACGATGCATCCCAGGGTACGCCATGTAGGGAGAGATGCAGCCAGGGCGGGGGTAGGGAGGGAAATCAGGGGGTATGGTAGGTGCCATGGGCCGCCGCTGATGTTTTTAGGTGTTTGGGATATGGGTGTAGCTGCCAGTTGGGCCATCAGTGATTTCTGGGAGGGGATCGGGGGGAGGGTGTAATGAAGGGGCCAATTAGGTTTTATCAGACTCGATGACAGTGACTGTCAAGAGCTTTTTGTAGGCGCTGACCTGTTAAAGAGGGCAAATGCTCATCCATTACTGAAGAATCCTCAGCTTGACCCTGGCGATCCTTTGAGTTTGTGTCCTATTTCATTATCGTTCATGGCGAAAGTTTTAGTAACAATTGGTATTGGTTCAATTGAATGAGTTTTTAACTACTAAACTGGATTTTGATTCCCATCAATTTGGTTTCTGAGCTAAACCTAACATTGAATCATTATTAATATCTTCTGTTGGTATTGTTTTGAGGGGTTTTGATTGTGGAACTCATGTTTTTCTGATTTTGCTTGATGTGACAGCAGCCTTTAATACATTGGATCATGATATTTTGCTGCAGCAATTCATAAATATTAGGGGGTCTGTAAAGGTACTTGCTTGGTTTTGATCTTTTTCGCAGAATCGGCAACAACAGGTAACTGTCTATATACTGACTATATTGAGTATTGTAATAAGTGAGAATGACTACAATGATTCATGTATTAACCGAGAAGACCCAGCCTTAACCATTCAGTTTGGGCCTAACATCTAACTTGTAAATAGTTACTCAGCCACAGCTTTGATGTTGAATGTGTAAATAGTTCACCCAGTTACAGCTCCAAGTTACTGATCCTGTTCTATGTAAGCACTAGGCAGCTCTCACTGGTCTCGTGCAAGAATTGTTAATTGTAAACCACACTGATATTAAAGAGCGCGGTATATAAAAGCTTTTAAATAAAATAAATAAATAAAAACTGTCCTCCTTGGTATGCTGTTAAAATGTGTTCCACAGACCCTGTCTGATGAACTTCTAGCTGGGTTGAGTTTGCATTAATTTTGTTTATGCTGAAAATATTCAAGTTCTTAATCCATTACAGGGGATTTTTCTACGGCCATTCAAATGATTCAATCAACTGTGGCAGTGGTGAAGGAAAGGGTGGTTAATACTAAATTGATGTTGAATGTTAGTAGAGCTGAGATTTGATTACTGTCTTGTTCCTCAGTGGGGCCTGCACTGGAGGGTGTAATCCTTGACAAGCTGGTGATTTCAGTGACTGATCAGGTTCATGATTTGGGGGTTTTGTTAGACTCTAAATTAAGTTTGAGAACTCAAATAGATTTTGTTATTGGGTCTGCCTTTTTTAAATTGAAGTTAGTCCATCATCTCACGCCTGTTTTGAGTTTGTAGACTTTGATACTGCTTTGCAGTCTTTAGTGCTAACGCACCTCAACTATTAGAAACATGACGCGACGGCAGAAAAAGACCATATGACCTATCTAGTCTGACCTTCCTATTGTTTTTATCTGGGCCTACCTGCATGTTTTTGGGTACGGGGGTGAGATAATGGGGGTAGATGCTGGACAGGGGGTAGGGGACATAAAGGGATGAAGGGCAGATGATGGACATGGGGTGGAGGGGTGGAGAGCAGAGGCTGGACATAGAATGAGGGGCATAAGGAAATGGCATGCAGATGGTGGATATGGGGTGGGGGAGTGGAGTGGAGGGTAGATATTGGACACACGGTAGGGGTCATAGCGAAGTAGAGGGCCAGGGCCAGCCTCGGAGCTCATTCAAGTGTTGGCAACCTAGGCAAACCTTAAACACTATGCCCACCCTTCTCCCCCTCCCCCATCCCCGGATGTCAGAATCTGTTTAGCTTTGAATGCCCTGCTCTTTGTTGGGCAAGAAGCTGACCCCCTAGGCAGTCACCTAGTTTGCTTAATGATTGGGCCAGCTCTGTGGAGGGCAGATGCTGGACATAAGCTGAGTGAGGGCATAGGAGATGGAGGCCAGAGACTGGACACTGAATAGTGGTAGAGGGCAGATGCCAGACATGGGCTGAGAAAGAGAAGAGATGCTGGATATGAGGTGGGGGAGATCGAGAGAGGAGATTCTGGACATGGGGTGGGGAGAGAGAAGATGCTGGACACAGAGTTGGGGGAGATGGAGTGATGCTGGACATAGCCTGAGGGAGCCAGAAAAAGGGGGAATGCTGCACATGGTGGGGTTTAGGATGAGAAAAAGAGGGGAGGCTCTGGATGATGTGAGAGAGAGAAAGAGGAGACACAGGATAGGGTAGGAGAGAAGAGGAAAGATGCTGGACACAGGGAGGGTAGATGATAGAAAGAGAAGGAGGAGAGTTAGTTAAAGACTGGTGAGTAAGTGGCTGGAGGAAGAATAGAGAGACAGAAAGTAAGAGGTCTGTGTTAAAAGTTGAAAAATGGTAGGTAGACAGTAAAAGAGAGAGAGACTGAGGACCGGATGATAAGAAGGAGAAGTAAAATCTGAGTTGATAGAGAAAAATAAATGGAAGAAAGCTGAAAGGAAGAAATCAATATCAGAGATGAACAAAGGGAATGAAATGAAGACAGGAGGCAATAGAAATGACAAATGGACAGGAGATCCTAGAAAGAGTTAAGAGACAGAGGAAAGCAGAAACCAGAGCCTGGGATCAACATAAGAAGAAAACTAAAATGGTCAGACAACAAAGGTGGAATTGACCACCATTTACATCATTTTTGGCTAACATCTTTAAGCTCAAGATAAGTTTGAATTCTTCCAGCTCTTTTGAAATGTTGTTATCTCACAATATTAGTCAGTATGCAGAGCTGTGAAGAAGTTTCAAGTATGATAAAGAAAAATTTTTTTGAATAATCAACAAACATTGAATCAGGTCATTGATGTAAGGAAAAGCACATTTAACGGGTGAATACCCCTGCTATAGTGCTGACAGTTTCTTCTGAGACCTGTATTCATTGTTTTGATGTATACGTATAGTTCTATGTTATTGGGTTTAGGATACTGAACGGACTTTTTTGAGTACATCACTGATATGGAAGGACAGACTAGATAGGCCATGTGGTCTTTTTCTGTCATCATATTTCTATGTTTTTATGTCTAAATAATTGGAAGCACTGCTGAAAGAGAAAATAGCGAGGTTTCTGGAGTCCAACAGATTAGCAGATCCAAGGCAGCATGGATTCACCAGGCAGATCTTGTCAAACAAATCTGATTGATTTCTTTGACTGGTGACCAGGGAGCTGGACTGAGGGAGAGCCTTAGATATGGTGTATTTAGATTTCAGTAAAGCCTTTATCTTTTGATACCATTCTGCACAAGCAACTTATAAACAAACTGAGAACCCTAGGGATGGACCCTAAAGTTACTGCTTGGGTTGGAAATTGGTTGAGTGGGAGGTGACAAAGGGTATAGGTAAATGGAACTCACTCTGAAGAGAAGGTGGCTACCAGTGGTGTGCCACAGGGATCTATCCTTGGTCTGATTCTTTCTAACATCTTTGCTAGTGATATTGCGGAAGGGCTGTCAAGTAAGGTTTGCCTCTTTGCAGATGATATCAAAATCTACAATAGAGTAGACATCCAGGAAGGTATAGATAACATGAGCAGGGATCTAGCTAAGCTTGAAGAATGGTCTAGAATTTGGCAGCTGAGAGTTAATGTTAAAAAATGCAAGGTCGTGTATTTGGGTTGCAGAAATCCAAGGGAGTGATACAGTATAGGGGGTGAAGTATTTCTGTCCACAAAAGAAGAGCGGGACCTGGGTGTGATTGTGTCTGATGATCTTAAAGTAGCTAAACAGGTAGAAGAGGCGATGGCGAAAGCTAGAAGGATGCTTGGGTGCATAGAGAGATGAATGGCCAGCAGAAGAAAGGAGGTGATAGTGCCTCTGTATAAGTCTTTGGTGCGACCTCATTTGGAGTATTGTGCGCAATTTTGGAGACCGCACCTTCAAAAGGATATAAACAGGATGGAGTCAGTAGAGAGGGTGGCTACTAGAAAGGTTAGTGGTCTTCATTATAAAGCATATGAGGACAGATTTAAGCATCTTAATATGTACACCTTAGAGGAAAGGCGGGATAGAGGAGATATGATTAAGATGTTTAAATACCTCCCTGGCATTTATGCACAGTAGGAGAGCCTCTTTCGATTGAAAACAAGCTCTGCTATGAGGGGACATAGGATGAGGGTGAAAGGGGATAGACTCAGGAGTAATATGTGGAAATATTTCTTTATGGAAAGAGTAGTAGATGCGTGGAATAGTCTTCCAGTGGAGGTGGTAGAGATGAGGACATTATCCGAATTCAAAAAGCATGGGACAAACACAGAGGATCTCTAAAGGAAAAAAGGGGACTGTTGTAGTTGTTATGGAAGGGCAGACTAGATAGGCCATGTGGTCTTTTCCTGTCGTCATTTTTCTATGTTTCAACTTCTTTGTTGTTTTGTATTACTTCATAGTGTGCTTGGTACTGAAAGGGTGTATGTTGCTGTTAGTGAGATGACAAAAGAATCATGATAATTTTTTGTATGGTAACTTCTATGGGGAACTCTCTCTGTTCTGCACTCATTGTTGGGGGAAGGTCAGGGGATTCTGTGGATGCAGAATATATGTTTGGATTTAACCCCATATGAAGGAGCATATTTGTGTTGGGGAACTAAGAAAGGGACTGTAGCTCAAAGGGAGTTGGAGTGCAACCTCTTGTACCCAATCCTACCCTACGTGGTCTGCAGGAGCTAAAGCCTGTATGGCTGCCATCATAGCAGATATTGTTGGGAGTGTGGTGGATCAGGAGGCGAAGTGGGGGTGGAGCAGGGGGTGGGGTAGGTGGGGTGGGGTGGGGCGGAGCTCAGGCAGCAACAGGTGGTGGGTTTTCTCTTTCAAAAGGTTGGCAACCCTACTTACATCCAGGTGGCGTCCCAAAGTGATTTCACAATACAAGAGGACATTTCATTTCATACAATGAGGTGGGTTTGTTCCTTTTTAAAATCCATGATGCCATAGTTTTAAAAATTTCTCCTCCCCAGGCTTAAAGCTGTTCTCCCCACATCTTACGCATCTTGTGAGTCTTCATAGCACAGGAACAACTTCCAGGCCATGCTGTTGCTCTTTTTCAAAATGTTGCCAGTCTCAGATTGGCAACACCATTTTCAAAAACAGGAATGGGGCAGGAGCGACCAGGAATCACTGCTGCCCACTGAAGGTTTGCAAATGGACTAGGAGATGGGAGAGTGTCCAAGGAGGACCTGCAGGGAATGGCGCTGAGCTGGAGGGGAGGGGGGCGCTGGACCTTTTTGGGCACCAGTGGATTTTATTCAGCTGGCTGTGGCCTCCAATGTAAAACAAGCAAAATTATTTTTGCTGCATTTTCTTTGCTTCAAATGAAAACATACCCCCGCAGTGCAAGCACCTGGCTGGAACAATGGAATAGCCAAAGCTTGAGGATAAAACCCACCACAAGTCACAGCGCCATTTCCATACCCCACAAGCTGCCCTAGAACTACAAAACAAGTCAGCACTATGGCCGTCCATTTACTCACAATTTCTCTAGTAATGTCGAAGCCCCATCAGGAAAGATTCCTTTCAGGAAGAGCTCAGTGTTAACGTATTCCATCCGAAGAGGACTAAAGGATATCAACTGTGTGATAAAGAGCATTACTGAGCTGGATAATTGCGAGATGACTGACTTACAGGGTCATCTTCTAAATAAAACATGCTGTTTAAGTAGCTGGAGAGTAAAGAGGTGTCACTAAACCCTGCATCTCCGAAACATGGGTGACTACATAATTTCATGTCAGGAGTAAACTGAACCACTGCTGCTTTTACCCCATTGCATGAAGGGAGCTGTAGTCCTGCTTTTCTCAGGCAAATCACAGCTGGATTTAATATTAAGGCACCCCTCCTTCCCCAGAAAGCAGTGGAGGGATTCTCAGATTTTGGGCACCTTCAGAATTTTGCACCCTAGGCAAGAGCCTGCCTTGCTTATCTCCACATGCAGCCCTGAGGGGAATCGTAACAGCACCTCCATGCATGCAGTGAAACAAAACCAGGACTTAGCCGGTTACTTCCTTCATGAAGCTATGTGACTACGGTATCCCAGGGCTTCCTAAACCTATCCTAGCCACTCAGAGTTTCAGGTTTAGAGACTCATTATGAGGGCAGTTTTCAAACTACCCATATTGTTGCAGGGTCTGTAGATATGTGGCTTAGAGTCTTTGCACCAGTTTTCAAAGTGAAATGTGAATCTATTATTTTGTGCTTCTTTTTCTGACTAAACACTGTGCGTGCTTTTGAAAGCATAAAATTGCATGCTTGGTTGCAAACCCCACCCAAACCTGAGGCCTGTGAGGCTCCACCGTACCCTCCTCTATGGGCTTCCCGCTACCAAGGAAACTCAGCAACATATCTAGTCACTCTTCCCAAATCTCCCTCTTATCCTTTATGTACTTCCCATCTTCACTTACTAGTCAGGCAAATTTCTACTTTTCATATGTAGTACTGTAAATTCTAATGGGAAAAACAAAGGAGGGAATTTGAGTGGTCTGTCTAGATGCAAGTTATAGAGTGGGTGGCGGTGACTTATCAAAGGCAAAGTACCTGGGCCATTGCCTTTTTAAAATTCACTCCCCCAGGTACGTGCGCTTTGTAGTTGCTGTTTCTGCAAGCACAGGAATGGGGATCAAAAGCCTTAGACAGACATTCTGTTCGCACCGTTTCCTCCCTATTCCTCATGGACCCCGAAACGGCTTTTCTTTCGGTCCAGCTGGACGTGCACTTGCTGTCCAAATCTGTGCGCGCTTTCAAGCGCTTTGAGGGGCACAGGTTTCACCCAGCAAAATGTCATCAGATAACTTCTTAGTAGCTTAATTGCATCAATTTCAAAAATGGCCTCAAAATTCCTTTTACACTGGGGGCGGGGTCGATTTAACTAATAGTATAGGCAGGATCTTTTAGGAATGAAACAGCATCAATGTTATTAAGATGTAGCCTATCAAAAGGAACAGATTGGGAAGAAGAGATTGCAGCTGAAACATACCGTATGTCCCGCCTTCTCCAGAAGCTTTCGGGTCTCCTGGACGGCCCGTCTCATGCAGGGAGCAGGTAGGGTGAAGCCATCTGTGTCATAGTATCCAATCCGCAGGGGTTTTGTGCTGGAATACACCTTCAAGGACAGACGAAAAAGCTTAGGCCTGGTCTGTTTCACAGAAATATTTTCTTCAGGGTCCAGAAGAGGAGGCCTATTTCCAGTTCATACAGACGGCCTGTGAGAAAAGCCTTAGGGAGTTTTTGTTTACTGAAATTGTTAGACAGTTTGTACTGAGGGTGATATTCAACACCCTATAGGGTGCAGAAAATTGCTCCATCCCCTTCACCACAGATAAACGTATCTGCGCTGTTTGCAGCATCTACCTGTGCCTAATAAGGGGTGGTGTTAGAGCAGAGAGCCCTCAACCTTCATTCTGAAAGCATCACTTAGATTTTGTAATCTTTTAAGGTCATTTTTGTGCTTATGTGACCACATATGCACGTTAAAGGCCTCAAATAGTAATCAGGGTAAAAGTACGTGATTAGTATGAATGCAAATACTCTGCCTCTAAGCCTAGTTGGAAACACAGTCTGGGAGAAGTGCAGGTGGAATTCACAAGTACATGCGTTGATTATAAAATATCTTAATTTTGCACATATTCTTGCACCATACTTATGTACTTTACCCCTGAATATTTGCACCTGAATTTACCCCTGAATTTTTGCACCTGAATTTAAGGCATAATCCCTTCCAACCAAGCTAGTATTTCATCGAGAGACACAGATAGCTAGGTGTCATCATAAAATAAGTACCTACCTACCCTCTAGCCCTAGGCAAAAATGCAGTGTGCGCTTTTTGAGTTAATCCTGACTCCTGGATTTGGCAGTATGACCAGAAGTAGACTCCCAAGCCTTTCTTCCAAGGCAATGGAGAGCTCAGTGGTTTGCCTGAAGTCACAAGGAGTACCAGTGGGAATCAAATCCTGGTCTCCCAGTTACCAAGCCAGTACTCTACCCACTAGGCTACTCCTTCACTCCCTAGTCCTAGGCATCATGCCCCTCCACATGGGTACAATAGCTTCTGCTTTAATGCAAATGAGGCTAGGTACTTTGGACCTGTACCCCCTGCCAGCTGGATTTTCAAAGCAAAGATTTTGTTACTGTCTTGAGCAAGAGGCTCAAAGCTAAACTGAACAGCCTGGGGGTGGATCCCAAGGCGGTGAAGTGGATTAGAAATTGGTTGACAGTGATAAATGGAATTCACTTGGACAATGTAGTGATAAGACACACCCCATGGAGTAGGTAAGCCCCGGGGCGACTCAAGGCAATCTGCTGCCTGAGGCGAGGGATGAGATGACTCCCCTCCCCCAAGCTTGGGGGGAGGCTTTCTCAAAACTGCAGTCAAGGACTGAACCAAATCAAAAAGTCAATTAGGTAATGTGAAGGAAATAAAAAGATGTTCGCACCCCATGGAACTACTGTAAAAGAGAGTGAGAACCACTGCACGGTTTATAACACCAAATTAAATAACTCATTTTTATTTGTTGTTATAAACTGTGTTATAGTTGTTGCTTTTTCTTTTTGAACATATATTTTGCATTCACAGAACCACACCCCCCCCCCCCCCTTCAACAATGGGTGCAGAGCAGAACTGACATCCACCCACAAAATTTAATATCTAATTTTTAAAAAACATCTGATTCTGGCCATCTCAGTAACAAACATTCTCCAGTATCAGGCATATTGTGAACTAATACAAAACCCTACAAATGTCACCAATGATCTACAAGGCCAAATCAACCATATCATACCAGCATACACTTCCAAAACTCATACAAGGGGCCTACCCAGATAAAAGCAGCACTATAAATACTGTAGCGGCCCTAGAACATCCATACACTGATTGAAAAGTTAAACAAGTCAAATTACTACGGTACAGGTTCCTTCGTACCAACTCCATGTTAACAGAACTCCTGGCCTCAGTCACACACTCAGAACACAGACCCTCGCCAAGTACAGAACAAGTGAGGATAATCTAAAGTGAAAATAAAAATATGTAGACAAAAATTAAACTGAAAGCCCAATGCAATAACAGAGAAATAAAAGAGACTCATTTCCCTGTACTGTGTAAAATATAAAAATAGTGCAAAGTCCAATCACTCATTTGAAAATAAATTTATTTTTTCTACCTTTGTTGCCTGACCATTTTATACTCTGATCATGCTGGTCCCGATCTGAAGCTTCTGCTTTCTTCTGTCTTCTCTTAGCTCTCTTTCTACGGTCTTTACGCCATCTGCCATTTCTTTTCTCTTCTTTTGTTTTTTTCACTTCCTTCCATCTTGGATATTTATTTTTTTCTTTCCAACTTTAATCCATTTATTTATTTCTCTCTGGCCACCCAGATTTCACTGCTCCTTACTATCCAGTTCTCAATCTCCTTCTTTTTTACGCCATCTACCTACCGCTTTTCAACCTTCACCCCCAGTCCTTCCATTCCCCAGCTCTTCTTTTCCTCTGTGTTGTCCAGCATTTGTCCTCCTGTCTCCTACCCCATTCTCCAGCATGTTTCCCTACTTCCTCCATCCAGCATTTGTCTTCTTGCCCCTTCCCCTGTTGCCCAGCATTTGTCCCCCTTTTCCCCCCCTTTATCCAGCATTTGTCCTCCTGCCCCCCCATTGTCCAGCACTTGTCCTCCTGTCCCCCCCAGTTGACCAGCATTTGTCCTCTTGTCTCCCCCTCCCATTGCCCAGCATTTGTCTCCTTGCTTTCCCTTCTCCAGCATTTGTCTTCTTGCCCCGCTTTCCTGTTATCCAGCATTTATCCCCATCTCGCCCCTTTGTCTAGCATTTGTCCTTCTGTCTCTCCCCTTTGTCCAGCACTTGTCCTCCTATCCCCCCTCCCTCCACCTGCACTTCTCTTCCTGCAAATGATCTGGCAGTGGCGGTGGCATTTCAGCTATTTTTATTTTAGATTTTGCCGCCTCTGCCCTGCCTCTGCCTTCCTGCCGCTTTTTTTTCCTCAAGAATGCTTGCAGCGAGAAAAACAAAGCAGGAGAAAGGCAGTTGCAGACTGGAATCTTGCAAGCGATCAGGCTGATTTGTCCGGCGGCTGCAGCACTCTGGCTGTTTTCATATTAAATTTTGCTGCCTCTGGCCTGCCTCTGCCTTCCCGCACGGGAAAGCAGAGGCAGGCCAGAGGCTGCAAAATCTAATATTAAAACAGAGTCAGAGTACCACAGGTATCTGAGTGCTGCCCTGGTTAAGCCCTTCAGCAGTAAAGATTCAGTATAGAAAGTACAAACTCGTGTTTGGAATCCAGAAATCCAAGGAAGAATAAACAGCGGGGACTGATAGGCACCAGCCAGGAAAGACACCTTAGAACATAAGAACATAAGATATGCCATACTGGGTCAGACCAAGGTCCATCAAGCCCAGTATTCTGTTTCCAACAGTGGCCAATCTAGGTCATATGTACCTAGCAGTTTCCCCAAGAGACAGAAGATCCACAATGCTTGTACTGGGTCAAGCATTGATATCTTCGGTTCCTTCTTAATAATGGTTTATGGACCTTTCCTCCAGAAACTTGTCCAAACCTTTTTTAAACCCAGCTACACTAACAGCCTTTACTACATCCTCCGGTAACAAATTCCAGAGTTTGATTACACGTTGAGTGAAAAAATATTTTCTTTTATTAGTCTTAAATAGTTTACCCTGTAGCTTCATTGCATGTCCCCTAGTCTTTCTATATTCTGATAACGTAAACAATTGATCTACGTTTACCCGTTCCACTCTGTTCATTAATTTATAGACTTCTATCATATCTCCCCTCAGCCGTCTCTTTTCCAGGTTAAAGAGCCCTAACCTTTTTAGCCTTTCTTCATAGGAGTATCCTTCCATCCCCTTTACCATTTTGGTGGCTCTTCTCTGAATCTTTTCTAAAATCGCTATATCCTTTTTAAGATACGGCGACCAGAATTGCACACAATATTCAAGGTGCGGTCTCACCATGGAACGATATAGAGGCATTATAATATCTTTTGTTTTATTTTCCATTCCTTTCCTTATCATACCTAGCATTCTATTTGCTCTCTTGGCCGCCGCTGCACACTGGGCCGAGGGTTTTAACATGGTATCCACAATGACGCCTAAATCTTTTTCCTGGGTGGTGGTTCCTAATGTGGAACCTTGCATCGTGTAACCATAGTTTGGGTTGTTCTTCCCTAGATGCATAACCTTGCACTTGTCCACATTAAATTTCATCTGCCATTTTGATGCCCAGTCTTCCAATTTATCAAGATCCTCTTGCAATTTTCCACAATCCTCTTGGGTTTTAACAACTTTAAATAGTTTTGTATCATCTGCAAATTTGATAACCTCACTCGTTATTCCACTTTCCAGGTCATTTATGAATATGTCAAAAAGCAGCGGACCCAGCACAGATCCCTGGGGTACACCACTATTCACCTTTCTCCATTGGGAAAATTGGCCATTTAGCCCTACCCTCTGCTTTCTATCTTTTAACCAGTTCCTGATCCACAATAGTACACTGCCTCCTATCCCATGACTCTTTAGTTTTGCCAAAAGTCTCTGATGAGGGACCTTGTCAAAGGCTTTCTGAAAGTCCAGATACACAATATCAACTGACTCACCTTTGTCCACCTGTTTATTCACTCCTTCAAAAAAACATAACAGATTAGTAAGACAAGATCTTCCTTGTCTAAAGCCATGTTGGCTGTCTCCCATTAGGTTGTACTATCTACATGCTGAGTAATTTTATTCTTTATGATGGTTTCTACCATTTTTCCTGGTACTGACGTCAGGCTCACCGGTCTGTAGTTTCCCGGATCACCCCTGGAACCCTTTTTAAAAATTGGTGTTACATTGGCGATCCTCCAATCTTCAGGTATTAGAGATGATTTTAATGATAGTTCACAGATTACTGATAGCAGGTCTGCAATCTCATATTTCAGTTCTTTCAACACCCTTGGATGTATACCATCCGGCCCAGGTGATTTTCTACTCTTCAGTTTATCTAATAGTTGTAAGACATCTTCCCGATGTATCGATATTTCCTTCAATTCTTCCGCACCTTTAAATACCACTTCAGTCATAGGTAACAGTGGTGATAGTGTCTGGTGATTCCTGTTTGCATGCTCTAATCCTGACCAGAGGCAACAAGTAAAATCCTCTCTCGGTTCTTGGCTCCAATTCCCTGGACTCAGTCAAAGGGAGAAAACACACAGAGATTATGTTAATAACACAGTACTGCCAGAGCGATCCAGTGGAAGAATTCATAGGCTTGCAAAACTAAGCAATCTTCCGTAATTCCTCCCTAGCTAGGCCGCAGCACTTTCTTTTATTAGGAAAAAAATACCACATTGTACAATTTCATCTTATCACTCTACATCATGCTTCTGCACTACTTTTTGTTTATCTAAATGTTACAAGTCAAGCTAAACGCTACATGTTACAGGTCATGCCAAGCACAAACATATTGCTCATGCTTAATCAGAACAGGCATTCTGCAAGCAAAAACATTCTGTCTCCCCGAGTATATCTGTCTCCTGCCTAGCTGTCTTTGTAAAGATATTTATTTATTTAGCTGCATTTATATCCCGCTTTTCACCGGGTCAAAGCGGTATGACCTTGGCTTTTCTCCTACGTATCTAAATTCCAAGCCATTCTCACTATTTATATTATTAACTCTTTCTCCAGTACCCCAGTTCTCCACTATAAGTCCCTTTGTACAATTCCAAGGTAACAGAACAATGTGACAGGGTGGTGGCCAGAGTCAAGGGGATGCTGAGCTGCACAGATAGCAGCCATACTGACCTCACTCCACCCATGGACCGCCTCTACACTAACAGGAGAGTGCTGGGGTGGTCTGCAAAGATATTCAGGAGCACTATCCAGATAAGGGCACTAAGTGAGACATTCAGTGGCACTTAGTGCCTTTATCTAGATATCTCTCTGTAGGCTATCCGGAGAAGAGCTTTGAATATTGACCCAGTATGTTAAGATGTTTTCAGCATTTGTTTTTAAAGTGGGCATGTCTAGGTAGAGACTGCTATTATAGCCAAACCCAGCTTAAGAGGCACTGGCTTGGGGCACACAAGACGAAGGGTGCAGGAAGCCTGCCTCACTAGCTTACTTTCAGCCACCTCTTCTCTTCCTCTCTCTACCCCCACTATCACATTAATGTTTAACACAGTCACGGGAACATTGGCCTTTATTCCCATGGTAGTGTGGTACTGAAGCCGTGGGCGCCATGGCATTTTTAACCAGCAAAAACAACCACTTCCTGTCTCTTGCCGAAAAATAGGAAGTGCTTGTTTTGGCCATTTGAAAATGCCTCATGGCCAGCAGCTTTAGCACAGCACAGCCATGACAGTGAAGGAAAATGCTCCTGCGGCTGTGCTAAACGTTAATATGGCCATGAGGGCACAGAGAGAAGGAGAGGAGGTGGCTGACTGGGAGTGATGGGGGGAAGGAGGTAACTACTGGGGCTAATGTTGAGGGCTGATACTGGGGGAGAGGGTAGGACTGGAAATGGGCTGATAGGGGTTGGCTCAGATTGGAAATGGGATGATGTGGTAAGGGAACTGGGACTGGCGGAGGGCCAATGCTGGGAGGGAGGCTAGGACTGGAAGGAGACTTATTCTGGAACTGGGGGCATGGGACTGAAAGGGGATTCATGCTGGGGTCATGGTGGGAAAAAGAGGGAGATTCTGGGTGTGTGAGGAGAGGAGGACAGATATTATTGGGGGTAGGAAGGAAGCTACTAGTACTATTGAGCATTTGTATAGCGCTACAAGACACACACAGCGCTTCACAGACATGCAAGAGATAGATCCTGCTCATCAGAGCTTATAATCTAGTCAAGACAGCCAACACAGTAGGTGTAGACAAGGGATACAGCTAGGGAGAATGGTAAGGAAACACAAAGAAGATCAGGTGAGTCAAGATCCAAAAGTGGCAGTGAAGAGGTAAGTTTTTAGCCTAGATTTTAAAAGGGCCAGAGAAGGCGCCTTATGTGCAGACTCAGATAGTTTCTTCCAGGCATAAGGAACAGCAAGGTGAAAGGAGTGGTCTGGAGTCAGCAGTAGAAGAGAAGGGCCCAGATAGATGTGATTTGCTATTTCTCGAGGAGGGGTGTAGGGAGAGAAGAGACAAAAAGTAGTGAGGAGCTGCAGAGTGAATGCACTTATAGGTCAGCAGAAGAAGTTTGAACTGGATGTGGAAATGAATAGGAAGCCAATGAAGAGACTTGAGAAGAGGGTTAATATGAACATGACGAGGCTGGTGGAAGATTAGCCGCGCAGCAGAGAATTGAACAGATTAAAGGGAAGAGAGAGATGATACAGAGGGAGACTAGCAAGGAGGAGGTTACAATAGTCAAGACAGGAAGTGATTAAGGAGTGGATAAGTGTCTTAGTAGTGTGTTCAGAAAGGAATGGGTGGATTTTATTGATGTTATAGAGAAAGAAACGGCAGGTCATGGCTATCAGATTGATGTGTGTGGAGGAGAGAGAGGAGTCAAACATGACCCCAAGGTTGCGAGCTGAGGAAACAGGGAGGAGTAATCCACAGAGACTGAGAAAGGAGGAAGAGGAGAGGAGGTTTTAGGGGGAAAAATAAGAAGCTCAGTTTTGGCCATGTTCAATTTCAAGCGGCGGTGAGACATCCAAGCAGCAATGATAGAAAGGTAGGCATAGATCTGGGCCTGGATTGCCGGAGAGATTTCAGGTATAGAGAGGTAGATCTGGGAGTCATCAGCATAAAGATGGTACTGAAAGCCATGGGAAGAGATGAGTGCACCAAGGGTTTGGGTATAGAGAGAGAAAAGGAGCAGACCCAAGACAGATCTTTGGGGTACACCAACTGAGAGCGGGATAGCACAGAGGAGGATCCACCAGAACAAACATTGAAAGAGCGATGAGAGATGGGAGAGCAAGGTCATAACCAGGGGAAAGTTGAGAGGGAAGGGTGTAAGAATGGATGCTGAACTAAGGAGGAATAAAGGCAGGATTTAAGAATGTTGGAGAAGAACGTAGATGGGTGGGTGCTGGGTAAGGGCAGTTGGAGGCAGGAGGGCAGGCACTGGGGACATGGAGATATGGGCGAGCAGGAACTCAAGCCTTAGGTGGAGATTCTAGGATTGGATGAGAAAACAGAAGATGACAGACTCTAAGATAGGATAGGCATTGGGAGTGTAAGTGGGATGGTGAGTAAGGACTCAGGGACTGGGGAGATGAAAGAGTGGGGATTTGAGGTTAACTAAGGGGATAATGTGAACTAAGGAAATGAGCAGAGATTAGGAGGACAGCAGGCTCTAGCTGATCAGGTGAGTGAGTGGTGTGAGTAGGGTTGTGAGACAACGTGCAGAAATATTTGGAGGGGAGGTTTGAAGAATCAAGAGGGGTTGAGAGGCAGTTGAAAAGGACAGAGGGATTTGGAATGGGTGAGAGGCACAGGAAGGGAGGGACGGGTCTTCCTTGAAGGAGGTGAGAGTGGATAGAAATGGGGTAGGTGAAGGGGGAAATGGAAGTCTGAATAAGGGTTACGACATAAGAAAGAGTCTGGATGTGGAGAGAGGATGAGTGATAGGAATGAGCTGGAGCTGATTAGGTGACAAAAGGCAGAAGATAGTAGACGAGGCTGAGGAGAGGATGAGCACAGAGGGAGGAAACAGAGAACTAAAAAGCGGAAGGGAATAGAAGATTGGAAAGCTAACCACCTTCATCTCTCGAATATCAGCCCCATCAGCTTTACAAATTGTGCATTTTTTATAGCTCAGTACAGGAGGAAATGCATTTCTGTTTCTCATCCTTCAATCTTCCACAACTCACAGCATCTCTTTTGTATGTATGCATTTTCAAATTGTGTCTGTTTATTTGTTTTTAATTTGTAGTTTCTTATTCTCTACTACTGTAGGTGGTGATCTGTGCAGTACCGCACCTAGGTCTGTGTCAGCGGTGCAGACGCACAGGGTGCAAAAAGATAGGGGCGCACTTAGGGTTGCAAGCCAACAGGTTTTAGGCTAGTCAGGTCAGTTTTCTGAGCTGAAGGCCAGCGGCAGACAGGATGGTAAAACTGGCCAGTGAAGGGTCAGTTTACTACTGGCCGCCAGCCTTGGCTCCCCCCCCGCCACTTTTCCTGTTCCCTTAGAAGCGGCAGCATCGGAACTACAATTTAAAAAAAAAGCAGGTCTTTGCGACTCCACGCTTGCATGGTTAGTCTGGCCCCTCCCTCCTCTGACGCAAGCATATGTCAGAGGAGGGAGGGATCAGAACAGCCATGCAAGCGCGGAGTCAGAGAGACCAGTGGGTTTTTTAAAAACATTTTTTATTGGAGGTTCACTGCCGCCAATGCCAACGTCATCAAGGGAACAGGAGGAGTGGCAGCGGGGGGAGGAGGGGAGAGGAGGCCGGCTGGACATCAGGAGGTGGAGTAAGAGGCGGAGATGCTGGGCATGGGAGGAATAGGGGCAAATGACAAAAGTCTGACGTCACTGGGGGCAGCCAGGTTTATGAGTCACACAGGGCACAGTTATGGCTTGGTACGGCCCTGGGTCTCTGTTTTCCATGTGCAGCCAAGTGGAAGGATTCTAATAACATGTTGCTTCTGTGTAGGAATCTGTAGTAGTTCCGTTTTTTCTCTCTTACCAATTGGAGGTGTAATGGTATTCTAGAATAGTGCTGACTTTTCATAGGTAGGTTTGGACTTGGTGTTGGGATAGTATGGTAAGCTTTTGAGTGTCCATTAGCAGAGTTTTGTGGTATGACGCACAATATCTGATAATGGAGGGAGTTGAGATATTGTCACTGATGTAAGACAGAATTTGAATATAATCTTTTTTGTATGTTGAGTTGAAAGATGAAAATACCCTACTTCTGCTGTGCATCCATTGTTGGAAGAGTTTTATTAGCTCATCTGGGAACATTCCATATGAAGAATAATCATTCTCTATGGGACTGATATTCAAAGGCAATTATGCATGTGCTAGCGAAAGCGTAATTAGCCTACCTATGTATTTCAAAAACATATACGGATATTGGACTGTTTAAATTGCTAAATGGACTTTATGATGAGAGAAGAAATCTAAGTTCGAAGATAGAGGATTTCCTGACTGGGAGTGTATATTTGAATATCTTCCGTGTCGTTGGGCCAGTAAATTGCTAAATGGCCAGATAGCCATATTTGTGGACCATGCTAGGGGAGGAGTAAGAGTAGGCCAGCAAATTATCCAGATATCTGAATAGTAGCTGAATATTACCGCTAAGTTATGCATTTAATTTAGGCCTGTCAAATAGCAGGCCTAAACTAAACAGATAATACGGTGACCACATCATGCTGGCCTTTAATTTAAGCCAATGAGCACACTGGCTGAAATTTTACCTCTATTTGTACAACTCATTTTGCAAGATTGGTCCCAAGGGCCACAATCCCTTGAGCCAGCCCTAACTATAGCCAACAAAAAAGACTAGTCGTGGCTCCAGGATATGATATGGCTCACAGCCATTACAGTCAACTGAACAGAAAAGGGGGTCTTGCAATCTGAACAGTTATCCAGACAAAATTTTGCAATATTATATAAACAATATTAGCTAACATGGAACTTCTGGACTGTGATGTTGGCCTTTGAAACAGCAGCAGTTGTATTTCAGCACTCAGTATCATCTCCTGACCTCTCTGAGGGCAGCAGAACCTCTCGCCCAGCTGCTTTAGGACAATCCTTTCCTAGGTGACACCTCACCCCAGTTCTGCATTACTGAAATTGTCCCTCTTACCTCCTCTCTGAAGGGGATGGGAGGCACTGTGGGGTCCAGCTGGAACATGTGGTCACACAGGAGGGCCTTCATGCACACAGCCAGGCTGTCCACGTCCTTTGCCATAGGTCCTATTGCTGCATGCACTGGGATTAAATAAGTCAAACTGTCAAGGTGAAGAGGCTCATTCTTGTACAGATCTATCGTATCTGTTATTCAAAGAACTTTATTACAGCTCCCTAGAAAAAGTATTGCCTTCTGCCGCCAATTTGATTTAAGAAACTGCATCTTGCCCCTGAAAACTCTTAACGAGATGGTTCCCCTCTTTTCAAGTAGGTATAACGCTAGAGATACAATAAGCCTGAAGAGCTTGTCTGATATCTAAAGTATCTGTTTGTAACATCCCTGCAAGCCTGTAGCTTTACAGATTCTCAGACATAATAGACTCCATCTCTTATCCTTCTCAAATACGAGTACATACATTCAGAACCAATTTTGTTAATGTTACAAAGAGTGTAACCCTAAGAAGAGGACTGTTGTAGTTGATCTGGAAGGGCAGACTAGTTGATCTGGAAGGGCAGACTAGGCCATGTGGTCTTTTTCTGCCGTCATGTTTCTATGTGTAATACCTCTTGGTTAAGTGTTTTCAGCAAAATAGGAACATAAGAATTCTCAGACGGTTCAGATCTAAGGACCATCGTGTTTAGCACCCCTCTCAGACCGAGGCAGGCAGTAGATGCTTAGAGGAAGTATAGGCCTGGATTTAGGCCTATGTAACACAGGCAGCTGTCTAGCATGCCGCATATTGAGGGCAACAAATGCATGGGACAAACAGGAGCCTGCTCCCCTTACTTTAGGGCCATCAGCATGTGGCACTTCAAAAGGGGCTCCACCGTGGCACTACGGTCTTCTTCTGCTCCTCTGGCTCTCCATTTCTCTGACATCCCACTTCCCCCAGCCTCCCCCACTTTCTGGGATCTGCTGTCTGGTCTTGCCTATAGGTGCCAAAAACCTAAATCCTGAGAAAGTGTGTAAGAAACAGGGCGTGTGTAGAACTATCCATCCAGGGTCACACTTCTCCAAATTCTAGCAATCAAGAGCCATGTAAAAACAATAAAAAGATTACAATGATAGAATAACTAAATATCATAATTACTACAGTAGCTTTCAAATTGATTAATCCTCTAAGTATGCCCTAGACAAGAAGAGGGACAGGGGAGATATGATACAGACCTTTAAATACTTAAAGGGTATTAATAAACAAACAAACCTTTTTCAAAGAAGGGGAAAGCTGTACAACTAGAGGGCATAACATGAAGCTGCAAGGGGGTAAACTTAAAAGCAACATCAGGAAATACTTTTTCGCTGAAAGGGTGGTGGATGCTTGGAATACCCTCCCGATGGAGGTGGTGAGGGAAAATACAGTGACAGAATTCAAAATGGCATGGGACAGACACAGTGGATCCCTTTATAGTAAGAGGATGAAATAAAAGCAAATGTAAATATTTTTTATACTTCAAAAAAATAGAGGGGAGGGGTGACCTCCACAGAGCAGCGGGTACAACCCTAAGCAAACGCATAGAGGGGGGTAATTTATATGAAGCTGTGTGTAAAATCACTTTAACCACATTACTTACTGGGAAGACTAGATGCACCATGCTGGTCTTTATCTGCCATCATATACTATGTTACTAGGAGTTTACCCATTAATGACACTGGATTAGCTGCTATCTTGGCCAAATATCACCAAATATCTTGGGTTCGACTACAAACACAGGAGTTTGTGGACTCCCACTCCCCTCTCGATGAACACCAGCATTGCTTTAAACATTTCCACGCACCACAATCCTACTCACGTCTCTTCTCAATAGACTAATCAAAGGCACAGAGAAGACCACAAAAGGCTACATCCTAATGTTCCTGGACATATCTGCAGCCTTCGACTCAGTCATACACCCGCAGCTCATATCACACCTAGGGTTTGCTTAGGGTTGTACCTGCCGCTCCATCCAGGTCACCCCCCTCTATTTGCTAAGAACATAAGATATGCCATACTGGGTCAGACCAAGGTCCACCAAACCCAGTATCTTGTTTCCAACAGTGGCCAATCTAGGTCACAAGTACCAAGCACTTTCCCTAAAAGACACAGGTCTTTTGCTTGTATTGGGGCAAGCAGTGGATTTCCCAGGTCCCCTTTAATAATGGCTTATGGACCTTTCCTCCAGGAACCTGTCCAAATCATATTTAAACCCAGCTACACTAACAGCTTTTACTACATCCTCCAGTAACGAATTCCAGAGTTTAATTACGCGTTGAGTGAAAATAGATTTTCTCTTTATTAGTCTTAAATAGATTACACTGCAGCTTCATTGCATGTTCCCTAGTCTTTCTATATTTTGATGGCGTAAACAATCAATCAATCTACATTTACACGTTCCACTCCATTCATTGATTTATAGACCTCTATCATAACTCCCCTCACCTGTCTTTTTTCCAAGCTGAAGAGCCCTAATCTTTTTAGCCTCTCCTCATAGGGGTATCCTTCCATCCCCTTTACCATTTTGATGGCTCTACTCTGTACCTTTTCTAATAACGCTATATCCTTTTTAAGATACAGTGACCAGAATTGCACACAATATTCAAGGTGCGGTCGTACCATGGAATGATACAGAATCATTATAATAGCCTTTGTTTTATTTTCCATTCCTTTCCTTATGATTCCTAGCATTCTATTTGCTTTCTTGGCCACCACTGCACACTGGGCGGAAGGTTTCAACATATTATCCATGATGACACCTAATTCTTTTTCCTGGGTGGTGGTTCCTAATGTGGAACCTTGCATCATTTAACCATAGTTTGGGTTGTTCTCTCCTAGGTGCATAACTTTACACTTGTCCACATTAAATTTCATCTGCCATTTGAACATCCAGTTTTCCAATTTATCAAGGTCCTCTTGCAATTTTTCGTAATCTTCTTGGGTTTTAACAACCTTCAATAATTTTGCGTCATCTGCAAATTTGATTACCTCACTCGTTATTCCCATTTCCAGGTCATTTACAAATATATTAAAAAGCAGCAGACCCAGCACAGATCCCTGGGGTAGTCCACTATTCATCTTTCTCCATTGGGAAAATTGGCCATTTAGCTCTACCCTCTGCTTTCTATCTTTTAACCAGTTCTTGATCCACAAAAGTACACTGCCTCCTATTCCATGATTTTTTAGTTTTGCCAAAAGTCTCTCATGAGGGACCTTGTCAAAGGCTTTCTGAAAAACCAGATACACTATATCGACTGACTCACCTTTGTCTACCTGTTTATTCACACCTTCAAAATAACATAACAGATTAGTAAGACAAGATCTTCCTTGGCTAAAGTCATGTTGGCTGTCTCCCATTAAGCCATGACTATCTAAATGTTCAGTAATTTTGTTCTTTATAATGGTTTCTACCATTTTTCATGGTACTGACATCAGGATCACCGGTCTTAGTTTCCCTGATCATCCCTGAACCCTTTTCAAAAATTGGCCTTACATTGGCCATCCTTCAATCTTCAGGTATTACAGATTATTTTAATGATAGTTCACAAATTACTAATAGTAGGTCTGCAATCTCATATTTCACTTCTTTCAACACCCTGGGATATATACCATCCAGTCCAGCTGATTTGCTACTCTTTAGTTTATCAAATAGTTGTAATACATCTTCCTGGATTATCAATATTTCTTTTAATTCTTCTGTGGCATCACCTTTAAATACCATTTCAGTCATGGGTAAAGTCCCTACATCTTCCTCAGTAAAGACTGAAGCAAAGAATTCAGTCTCTCCGCTATGCCCTTGTCCCCTCTTAGTGCCCCTTTTACCCCTCTATCATCTAATGGGCCAACTGATTCTCACAAGTTTTTTGCTATGAATGTTCTTGAAAAAGACTTTAGCATTTGTTTTTGCTTCCACAGCAAGCTTCTTCTCAAATTCTCTTTGCCTGCCTTATCAATGCCTTGCATTTAACTTGCCAGTACTTATGTTGTTTCCAGTTTTCGTCATTTGGCTCCTTTTTCCATTTCCTGAAAGATGCTATTTTGGCAACAGCCTCTCTGACCTCACATTTAAATTTTGCTGGCAGATTTTTGGACTTCCTTTCACTTTTCTTAAAACGTGGAATACTGCTGGTCTGGGCTTCCAAGATAGTATTTTTAAACAACACCCATGCTTGATGTAAATCTTTAACCTTTGCAATTACTCCTTTTAGTTTTTTCTTAACTATCTTCCTCATTTTATCATAATCTCCCTTTTGAAAGTTAAAAGGTAGCACTGTGTATTTCCTTGCCACCCTTTCTCCATTTATTAAATCAAATACTACCCTACATAAAGCTTCCCTTCTCAAGCATAACCTATTCATCAAATACTACCCTACATAAAATGCAAAATATTCACTACAAACTTAACCACATTGCCTCCTTTCCCAAGCACCACTGTCAATCTCACGTAAATACCTCTCTCATGTGATCAAATTAACAGACCAACATTCTATGTATATAGTTTTACCCCCATATTATCCAAGTTTATCGTATCCAAGTTTATCTTCCTGTTTTATGTAAAACCGAGCAGCCTGTTGTTCTGGTCTTTGGTTCTCTGTAAACCGCGCTGATTGTAAATAGTGCGGTATATAAAAAATTGCAATAAATAAATAAAATAATAAATAAATAAACGAGATCGTGCTATGATCACTATTGCCAAGTGACCCCAGCACCCTCATCTCTTGCACCAGATCTTGTGTTCCACTAAGGACTGTCTCTTGTCGCTTCATGAACCAGCTGCTCCAAGAAGCAGTCATTTATTTCAACTCCTGCTGTGACACTGACCCAGTCGATATCGGGGTAATTGAAATCACCCATTATTGCTGTGTTGTAGCTTTTGTTAGCTTCCCTGATTTCTTTCAGCATTTCATCATCCATCTGTTCATTCTGGCCAGGCAGTTGGTAGTACACCCCCCACTGCCATCGCCTTCCCCTTTTTACATGGAATTTCACACCATAGCGATTCTACAGTGTATTTTGTTTCCTACAAAACTTTAATCCTTTGTGACTCAATGCTCTCTCTAACAGAGTGCAACCCCTTTACCAATTTGATCTGCTCTATCATTACGATATCGCTTGTACCTAGGTATCAATGTCCCACTGGTTGTCCTCCTTCCACTGTTTCTGAGATACCAATCATATCTAACCTCTCTTTAGTGCTATATATTCTAACTCTCCTATCTTATTTTTTAGACTTCTAGAATTTGCATACAAGCATTTTAGAGGCTGTATTTTATGCATATTAATCTGATTATTGGTAGGCAGGGGTAATTTGGAATCTTTAAGCTCTGTCTGTTCTGTACTTAAGAGCAATTGGGTTACTTTTGTCTTTATTGGTATCTCTCTGTCAATATGCTCTAACTTCAATTTTTGCTAGTATCCTTCAAGGACACATTGTTCTGAACCATGCATTCTTGGGCAACTGTCGGCTTTCCCCTATTATTTAGTTTAAAAGCTGCTCTATCTCCTTTTTAAAGGTTAATGCCAGCAGCCTGGTTCCATCCCGGTTAAGCTGGAGTCCATCCCTTCGGAAAAGCCCCTACCTTCCCTAGAATGTTGCCCAGTTCCTAACAAACCTAAAACCCTCATCCTTGCATCATCGTCTCATCCATGCATTAAGACTCCAGAGCTCTGCCTGCCTTTTGGGTCCTGCGCATGGAATGGGAAGCAATTCAGAGAATGCTACCCTGGAAGTTCTGGATTTCAACTTCCTACCTAAAAGTCTAAATTTGGCCTCCAGAAACTCCCTATCACACTTTCCTATGTCATTGGTACCAACATGTACAAAGACAGCATCACTATCTAACACCTTGTCTAGGTGGTACATGATGTTCACCAGCCACCCAGCTATCTACATGCCTACTGATCGAATCACTAACTATGACAGCTGTCCTAACCCTTCCCTCGTGGGCACATCGCCCTGGAGAAACCTCCTCTGTGCAAGAGGGTTTTAACATCACCTGGAGGACAGGTCCTAGCTACAGGATCACTTCCTACCATACCAGGGTGATGCTCTCCTATCACTTGACCTCTCTCCTCCATGGCAGCAGGGATGGGACTTCAGCACTACATCCCTGTAGATGTCTATGTACCTCTCTGTCTTGCTTATGTCCTCTAAGTCTGCTACTCTAGCCTCCAGAGATCGGACTCATTCCCTGAGATCAAAGAGCTTCTTGCACCAAGTGCACATGTAAGACCTCTCACCAACTGGGAGAAAATCATACTTTTGACACTCAATGCTAAAGACTGGAAAGCCCCCATCTTGCTGCTAGACTGCTGTCTGCATCTTAGTTTTAAGGTTGTGTTTAGGTATTTAACTTATTTACTTACTTAGGTTTGCTGGGGATACCTATACTAATAAAACTATACCTATGTTTATTTGACTTTTTTCACCTTAAGATTAATTAATCTCAGGTCCTTAATGTATGCTTGATGAGGATAAACAGCTGCACCTGAGAGTGAATATGGGCAGCTCCTTCCCTTTAAGAGGTGTAAGCATCTATAAAGCTACAATTATCCAAGGGGTGGGAGGGAGTCGGGGAGGGAGGGAGGGAGGGAAAAAAGACATTAAAAGTTGGTACCTACACAGTGCCCTGTCCTGTGCTTCTAAGGTAAAGTCTTACCGATTTCCTGGGTGATTCACACAGCCCTTGGTATGATAGAAGGGGCCCTTTAAATTGCCCCTTTGATCTGTCACTTGCATTTAACACCTATTTAAGGCAACTTCACAGATCTTTTGCCTCCTAATTGGAAGGGCTCTTTGTAAAAATCACTAGAAACAAGTTTATTTGTCTTTCTACTCAGAGACTATTCTACTTGTATGCTAAGCTATATTCTGATTTGATTTAATTAAAAAAGCTCTCTAGAAACAAATTTATTGCAGTAACTATTTACTCTATTTTACTTTCTAGGTTAAGCTATACTCTAATTTGATTTAAATGAAAAGCTCTCTAGAAAAAAGTTTATTTCAAAGTCTATTTACTCTTATTTTTATGTTCTATGCTAAGCTATACTCTGCTTTGACTTAAATACAAAGCTCACTGGTGGTACTAAGACCTGACTGATTCAGCAAACACACAATTCTAAAATACACAGATTTATCAACTTTAACCACAAGAAGTCCCTTTTACTCCAAGATTAAGAGTTTATTCCAGAAGATTATACTCACAAGTGTAGTTCTACTTCCAGTTGTAGCAGTCCCTATTGGTAGTCCTTCAAGACTGTTGAAGTATATGAAGTATATGAAGACTTCAGAAACATCTGCCAGGCCCTCAACACTGCCATCTTTGACTATGCCAACATTATCTATCAGGGCCTAGCAAAATCCACACTACAGCCTCTACTAAGAGCTATAACTTCCAAGCTCATAAGCACATAAATGCAGGCAAAAACAATAAATAGACATGGCAACAACAGCATCAAAACTTAGCTGAAAATGAGTACACAAGAGGTCAGATTCCAACGTCCAGCGTTTCGCCAATGCTTCTTCAGGGAAAAGACCACCCATGCCTAATCAAACTGCCTTACGTATAACAAAACACCCAGTTATTGAATTATACCTACCACCCCCACACCCAAGACAGAACTCCAAGCCCAAAACCCCAAGAGGTCAGAAGCTGATCACTCACAAAGGTTGATCAGTTTCAAATCGCACCAGCTGCGTTCCATGCATCTGACCAAATGTCCCAAGCCATACAATAGACATCATGGCTGCGCACTTCAACCTTTCATTCACCCATGTGAACCATCCCATCCCCTGGGGGAAGCCCCCACATGTCATCACCCAAACCACCAATAACATGCATCCTGCCACCAGAATCCGCAAGCGCAGAGGCTCACAAAGGAGGAACTGGCAGCATTCAACCAACAAGAAAGACACTAACTGAAATCCTACCGCCATCATACAAACCATCTGGCGCTTGCCATAAAGCCAAAATCTCTATCAAAACCTACTATTCAGCCGCCACAACATCCAATTGCAGACGATAACAAACCCACCCACCTTCCCATGCTCTACCTACAAGACTGCTAAGTTTTGATGCTGTTGTTGCCAGGTCTATTTATTGTTTTTCCCTACATTAATGTGCTTATGAGCTTTGAAGTTATAGCTCTTAGTCCCAGTTGGCTGTTTGAAAACCTTTTTTCTAGCAGTTTGAAATCTGGGTTGTTCTTTCTAAGACCGGTGATGTAAGGAAGCCGGAACGGCTCCAGCAGAGAAAGAGCCTGTTTGTGGGCATTGTGTTGGCAGTATTGAGATCCTGGCGTCTTTTCCCCCCCAAGAGTTTTCTTATTTTTGGAAGTATATCTGACTGAGTGTTTATTTTTTTGCAGAGTGGATCCTGTTTTGTATTTTCAACGTATTACCCGGGTTCCTGGGATTCGGGAAGCAGATTTTGTTATATAGATTCAGGAGCAGACATCAGATTCTGGAGGGTGCTGTATTCTGTGACCCCTGAACAAGGATTGTCTCTACAGATGCTGGGCTCAGACAGGACTGGGAGGGGGAAGGGAAGGGGAGGGGAACAGTGGTAAAGGCTTGGGAAGTTGTGAATACAGTCTCCTACACGCAACAGGAGCAGGAGTCAAAGAAAACCAACCAATGACATAAATAATGAACATGCAGTCTCTTAATAGTGGGTTTTCCAAGTACTTAAACACACTATCGGTTTACCTGAATCAACGTCATGAACTGGAGCATTAATGCCAACCAAGCTGCAGAAGAGACACAGGAAAAAGATAAGTGTTGTATAAGAAATTAGTGGACGGCTTTCAAACAATATGCCAAACTGTAAAGCCTGCAGGTGCTTTTTGCCCCCAGACCAGGGCTGGCCCAACCATAAGACAAATTATTTGGTCGCCTAGGGTGGCAGCCTCTGGGTTGGGGGGGGGCACAAACAGCAAGGCATTCAAAGCTAAACAATAGATTCTGACCCAGAGGGGAGGGGGTGTAAGGCTCAAGGTTTGCTTAGGTTGCCAACATCTTCAACCATCTCCGAAGCTGGCCCTGCCCTAAAATTTATTTCCATTTTCAACAGGGAAAATTTCCCTTTGAAAACTGAGTCAGATCAATTATGTGCTGATCTTCCCACTCCCACTATGCCTCCCCTATTCACAGGAGCCCCTCTTTCAAAGTGAAGGTATTTGTTCAATTTTAGGAGTGTTGAAATACCCATACCACCCAAGAAAGTGATGCCCCAGTGTTCAGGTAAATTTATACATAAAGTGGAACGATGGGCATAGGGTGGGCTATTGTCAAAGATGTGATTTCTTTGAATATTGCCCTTCATAAAAGTAAACATGGAAAAGTCATATTGTTTAGAGTAGAATACATATATCACAGTTTGACCATTAGTTGCAAAAGAGTAGAAGTGGCCCCAAGTCAAAATGCATCGTCATGTAGCCAGAGATTGTACTTCAGAGCCGCAGGGCTATTTGCTTATGCCCCCTCAGACCATCTGATGCCCACTTCCTATTTGCAAACAGAACGTCGGCATCGGGTGTTGGAGGAGGCAGAAGCTAACAGCCCTGAGGCTCAGACGTTTTAAGGAAAGTGCTGCAGGGCTGTTTGCGGCCATTGCTGCTGCTGCGGGTCCCAAAGAGGGGGAGGGGTGCAAGCCGTGGTGGGATTTGAAACCTCCTAGGAACCAGTTTGGTTGGTGGTGGGAATCAGCCAGGTCACACCAGTTTGCGCGAACCATTTCCTAGTATTTCCCACGTTCGCCGAACCAGTCCCTATAGGCCGTATCACTGCCACATCTGCACTGGTGGGATTCAAAACACCCAACAGTAGTTTGATGGCATCGGGGGCTTCTCACGATGCCACAATCCCACGATGCTAAAATACTGTTGGGTGTTTGGAATCCCTCCAGTGCAGATGCAGCATTGACATGGCCTGTTGGGACCGGTTTGGCGAATGCGGGAAATGCTAGGAAATGGTTCGCGCAAACCAGTGCATACTGACTGAATCCTACCACTGGGTGCAAGGGATGAGGTTCTCCTAGGCACCTCATGTCCCTGCACCAGCCCTGGCTCTGATCCGCTGGGTACTGCAGGGTCTTCTGGTGCTGAGGGTCCTATGCTATAGACCACTGGACCCTCCTGTCCCATGTCGCACCTAAATGTCTAATAAAGTTAAAATACAACCTCTCTATTGAAGCAGGCCTTGCCCCCAAGTATGCCTGCTCTCATGTGTGCACTGTTCTTACACTGGATCCAAGCTAGAAATACAGATAAAAATCTGTTTTCTAGCTAACTGGCAACTAGTATACTTACTTCCCTAGCCGGATCTCTCCAGGATCTGGCCTGACTCCAACAGAGCCTCAGAAGCTGGGTTGTTCTCCTTGGAATCGGCAGCTTTCCTTCTGCCTAGTGGTTCTCTCTCTGGCTGTTTCCCCGGCAGTGTCTCCGTCACTTCTCTCACACATACTCTGTCACTCACAGCTGGTTACCTTCAGCATTTGCAGTTCCCTTTTAGCTCTGTAGCCTTGGGATGCCGAAAACTCTGAGCACTTCCTAAGCTGTCTTCCTGGCTTCCACAGCTCTTAGCTGGCCCGAGTCTCTTTCCGGAGACTCTGCAGGACTCACCCTCTTGCTGCTTCACTCTGACAGTCTGTTCCTGGGCTGCAATTCCCTTTATCACTCTCCTGCCCCTGCTTTCTTTCTTCGTCCTGGGTTCCCTTAGCAGCCCTCACTGACTCTCAGGGCTCTCGTCTTCTCAGGAGGGAGGAGCTTCTCAAGTCAGACTGCACTTCCCTTCACCTTTTTCTCATGCTTTTTTTGCATGTTTTGCTGAAGCGATAGTGCCAATTGGGGAGGCACCAACCATCTCTCTACCTGTTTGTCTCTCTGTACACATAGGTTTATTTGCGCTTACCCAAACAAATCTATGCTTCCAAAAAAAAAAAGGAAAGTTGCCATGAAGAATGAGTATGGCTTCTAACGAGGACCCCATCCCCCATGAGTAGTGGTATGTGCCAGGTCAGGGCTCGTAACTGTCTGTGGCTGCCAGCGGGGACCTCATCCCCCACCAACTGAGGTCTGTTCAAGGCCATGGCTGCGGTCCAAAAGCATCATGGCCAGCTGGTGGGAACCCAATCTCCCATGGACAGAAGTGTGGGCGAGACGGCGGCTGCGGACGATAACTGGCAATGGCTCATCTCCTGCCAACAGAGGTTTGCACAATGCCACAGCTGTGGACCAAAGCATCAGTGCCTGCCAGTGGGGAACTCATCTCGCTGGCAGAGGTCTCCCCGAGGCCATGGCTGTGACCATGAATGGCTTACTAAAAATGTAAGTTTTTTTAAGTACATGGAAAGAGAGAAGAGAGAGCTGGAGTAGAGTAGGAAGTGTAGGGGAGAGGCCCTGAGCTAAAGGAGAGGGGGAGCCCTTGTGGATGAGGGAGAAGAATACAGGAAAGAGTGGAAGAGGGTGGGGGTTTGAGAAGTTTAGTGCTTAGTGAGAAGGGGGCCAAAATGCCTTCATGCTAAGCAGCAGCAGGTGTGCCTTCGAGTCAGTCCTGACTCCTGGTGACCCAGAAGCTCCTGGGTTTTCTTGGCAGTGTCACCGGAAGTAGATTGCCAGGCCTTTCTTCCGAGGCAATAGAGGGTTAAGTGACTTGCCCAAGACCACAAGGAGTGCTAGTGGGAACTAAACCCTGGTTGCTTGGTTACCAAGCCAGTGTTCTAACCACTAGGCTACTCCTCATACTAAGAGGCCCCCACAAAACTCCCAAACTCAACCAAGAAATCTTCAACCTAATAATAGAAATATTAATACAACAAGGTTCCTGAAATAGTTATAATGTCACTCATGAAAACCCTAAAGCAGGGCTACACTAAGCATAAAAAGTATATATTTTTGAGACCATCAGAGTGCGTTAATATGTGTAAAAACACTACCTAACAGCCCAATGTACCATCATCAATCTCAGTTACATGTGTTTTATTGAAAAAATAATTATTTTTATACTTTTTAATTTTCTAGAAAAAAACAATTTAAAATGGAAAATGTTATTGCCGTGGGAGGAACATTGCATTGCTTGAAACTTCCCTTGTGTAAGATTCGGAGTGATTGCAACCATACAGTTTGCACTTGGTGTCAATGGCGTCAATGGTGCAGCAGTGCTTTGTGTGACCCTTCTTGGACTGATACGTTATCCCAGACAATTTATCATGCTCATCATCAAACTTTGTGCAATTCCAGTTATGTACTTTACATCATCATGTGTACTTGCCCCAAATTATATGTTGGTCGCACAAAGAGACCAATTAAAACACGCCTGACAAAATATCTTAGCAGACTGAACAATAGGGTGTTGAATTCTCCTCTAGTGTCCCATTTTGTATCGCGTGAACATGATAGCAAATCCTTTTGCTGGCATGTAATTGATACTGTGCTAAAACATTGGAGGGGTGGAAATCGTGAACAGTTATTGAATCTACATCAATAGCAATGGCTCATAAGAACATAAGATATGCCATACTGGGTCAGATCAAGGACCATCAAGTCCAGTATCTGGTTTCCAACAGTGACCAATCTAGGTCATATGTGCCTAGCAGTTTCCCCAAAAGACACAGGTTCCACAATGCTTGTACTGGGTCAAACATTGATATCCTGGGTCCCTTCTTAATGGTTTATGGACCTTTCCTCCAGGAACCTGTCCAAACCTTTTTTAAACCCAGCTACACTAACAGCCTTTAATACATCCTCTGGTAACAAATTCCAGAGTTTGATTACACGTTGAGTGAAAAAATATTTTTTTTTATTAGTCTTAAATAGTTTACCCTGTAGCTTCATTGCATGTCCCCTGGTCTTTCTATATTCTGATAATGTAAACAATCAATCTACGTTTACCCGTTCCACTCCGTTCAATAATTTATAGACTTCTATCATATCTCCCCTCAGCCGTCTCTTTTCCAGGTTAAAGAGCCCTAACCTTTTTAGCCTTTCTTCATAGGAGTATCCTTCCATCCCCTTTACCATTTTGGTGGCTCTTCTCTGAACCTTTTCTAATAACGCTATATCCTTTTTAAGATATGGCGACCAGAATTGCACACAATATTCAAGGTGCGGTCTCACCATGTAACGATATAGAGGCATTATAATATCTTTTGTTTTATTTTCCATTCCTTTCCTTATGATACCTAGCATTCTATTTGCTCTCTTGGCCGCCTCTGCACACTGAGCCGACGGTTTTAACATGTTACCCACAATGACGCCTAAATCTTTTTCTGGGGCCTAAATCTTTTTCCTGGGTGGTGGTTCCTAATGTGGAACCTTGCATCGTGTAACCATAGTTTGGGTTGTTCTTCCCTAGGTGCATAACTTTGCACTTGTTCACATTAAATTTCATCTGCCATTTTGATGCCCAGTCTTCCAATTTATCAAGATCCTCTTGCAATTTTCCACAATCCTCTTGGGTTTTAACAACTTTAAATGGTTTTGTGTCATCTGCAAATTTGATAACCTCATCTTTTCTAGGTCATTTATGAATATATCAAAAAGCAGCGGACCCAGCACAGATCCCTGGGGTACACCACTATTCACCTTTCTCCATTGGGAAAATTGGCCATTTAGCCCTACCCTCTGCTTTCTATCTTTTAACCAGTTCCTGATCCACAATAGTACACTGCCTCCTATCCCATGACTCTTTAGTTTTGCCAAAAGTCTCTGATGAGGGACCTTGTCAAAGGCTTTCTGAAAGTCCAGATATACTATATCAACCGACTCACCTTTATCCACCTGTATATTCACACCTTCAAAAAAAAAAAACAGATTAGTAAGACAAGATCTTCCTTGTCTAAAGCCTTGTTGGCTGTCTCCCATTAAGCCATGACTATCTACATGTTCAGCAGTTTTGTTCTTTATGATGGTTTCTACCATTTTTCCCGGTACTGAGGTCGATCTGTTTTTCCCAGATCACCCCTGGAACCCTTTTTAAAAATTGGCGTTACGTTGGCCATTCTCCAATCTTCAGGTATTACATATGATTTTAATGAAAGTTCACAGATTACTAATAGCAGGTCTGGAATCTCATATTTCAGTTCTTTCAACACCCTTGGATGTATACCATCTGGCCCAGGTGATTTGCTACTCTTCAGTTTATCTAATAGTTGTAATACATCTTCCCGATGTATCGATATTTCCTTCAATTCTTCCACACCTTTAAAAACCACTTCAGTCATGGGTAACATCCCTACATCTTCCTCAGTTAAGACCAAAGCAAAGAATTCATTCAGTCTCTCCGCTTTTGCCTTGTTGCCTCTTAGTGCCCCTTTAACCCCTCTATCATCTAATGGACCAACTGACTCACAGGTTTTTTGCTAAGAATGTACTTGAAAAAGTCTTTATTTCACGATTTTGCTTCCACAGCAAGCTTCTTCTCAAATTCTCCCTTTGCTTGCCTTATCAATGCCTTGCATTTGACTTGCCAGTGCTTGTGCTGTTTCCAGGTTTTGTCGTTTGGCTCTTTTTTCCATTTCCTGAAAGATACATTTTTGGCAACAGCCGCCTCTCTGACCTCACCTTTAAACCATGCTGGCAGTTTTTTGGACTTCCTTCCACTTTTCTTAAAGCGTGGAATACAGCTGGTCTAGGCTTCCAACAACACCCAAGCTTGATGTAAGTCTTTAATCTTTGCAACTGCTCCTTTTAGTTTTTTCTTAACTATTTTATCATAGTCTCGCTTTCAAAAGTTAAAAGGTAGTACTGTGGATTTCCTTACTATCCCTCCTCCACTAATTAAATCAAATGTGATCATGCTATGATCACTATTGCCAAGTGGCCCCAACACCCTTATCTCTTGCACTAGATCTGGTGTTCCACTAAGGACTAGGTCTAATATGGCTTCCCCTCTGGTCGGTTCATGAACCAGCTGCTCCAAGAAGCAGTCATTAATTTCATCTAGGAACTTTATCTCCCTAGCATGTCCTGCTGTGACACTGACCCAGTCGATACCGGGATAATTGAAATCACCCATTATTATTACTGTGCTGTAACTTTTGTTAGCTTCCTTGATTTCTTGGAGCATTTCATCATCCATTTGTTCATTCTGGCCAGGTGGTCGATAGTACACCCCCACTGCCATCGCCTTCCCCTTTTTACATGGAATTTCAATCCATAGAGATTCGACAGCAAATTTTGTTTCCTGCAAAACTTTAATCCATTCTGACTCAATGCCCTCTCTAACATAGAGCGCAACCCCTCTACCAATTTCATCAGCTCTATCATTACGATAGAGTTTGTACCCAGGTATCACAATGTCCCACTGGTTGTCCTCCTTCCACCATGTCTCTGATATTCCAATCATATCTAACCTCTCATTTAGTGCTATATATTCTAACTCCCCCATCTTATTTTTTAGACTTCTACCATTTGCATACAATCATTTTAGAGACTGTATTTTATTCATATTAATCTGGCTATTGGTAGGCATGGGTAATTTGGGATCTTTAAGCTCTGTCTGCTCCATACTCGAGGGCATTTGGGCTACTTTATTCTTTTTTGGGACCTCTCTGCTTTTGGTAGTATCCTTCAAGGATATATTCTTCCGAACCATGCGCTCTTGTGCGACTGTCGGCTTTCCCCTATTATCTAGTTTAAAAGCTGCTCTATCTCCTTTTTAAAGGTTAATGCCAGCAGCCTGGTTCCATCCCGGTTAAGGGGAAGCCCATCCCTTCGGAAGAGCCCCTCCTTTCCCCAGAATGTTCTCCAGTTCCTAACAAATCCAAAACCCTCATCTCTGCACCATTGTCTCATCCATGCATTGAGACTCCGGAGCTCTGCCTGCCTTTTGGGTCCTGCGCGTGGAACGGGAAGCATTTCGGAGAACACTACCCTGGAAGTTCTGGATTTCAACTTCATACCTAAAAGCCTAAATTTAGCCTCCAGAACCTCCCTATCACATTTTCCTATGTCATTGGTACCGACATGTACCAAGACATTAGATTCCTATTGCCTTCAATCAGTGCCACCTCGGGGATTGAATCAAGAAAGTGAGTGGTCCACTTTACTTTGAAATTGTGTTGCCTCTGATATGGATTAGCTAATTGGTTCTACTTTTGATTGGTTCTGCTTTTGGTCTGATGTCACTTCCTGTTTGATGTTGGCGACTTTGAACGCATTGTTCTAGCTGTCGCTGTGGAGGGATTGATTTTGACGTCACTTGCTCTGTTTAAGAGTAACCCCTGAAGCAAGGTCCATTTATGGGCCTGAACAATGAATTCATGTCGGGATTTTCTTCATGCAGGTAAGTGATATGTTCCATTATAAATTGTTTTTATAGAAAAATAAAAAGTATAAAAATAATTATGGTTTTCAATAAAGCACATGTAAATGAGATTGATGATGGTACATTGGGCTGTTAGATAGTATTTTTACATGCATTAGCCCACTCTGATGGTCTAAAAAATAATTTTTTTGTGCTTGTATAGCCCTGTTTTAGGGTTTTCATGAGTGACATAACTATTTCAGCAACCTTGTTGCATTATATTTCTTTATCCTAAGAGGAACCTAGCATCTACATGCATAGCCTCTAACTCTATTCTGTACATATGCTCACCCAACCCTACACCCTCTCATGCACGCACACACACAGCCCCTCTGCCTACTCAGGATGTACATTCGTTCGAAACATGGAAAATTAACAAAATTTCCTATATCCAAATTTGTTTTCCCCTCCAGATTCATCACAGGCTGGCCTCAAACTGGTAACATTAGGGTTGAAAGGCAGGTATCTTCAGAAGAGCCATCACATTTCCATGGGGGCTGGTTCTAGCCAGCCTTTTCTTAAAACTGCTGATGATCGGGGACAGTTACCTGCTACAGTTGCCTTTTGGATCCCGGTGCGGCATTTTGGGTGGAGGAGGAGTTTGGAGACCCCACCCCCCTCCTGGCCGCTATTTCAACGTCGGCCCGCCGCTGACTGGTGGGACAGTTACCTGCTACAGTTGCCTTTTGGATCCCGGTGCGGCGTTTCGGGTGGAGGAGGAGTTTGGAGACCCCGCCCCCCTCCTGGCCGCTATTTCAACGTTGGCCCGCCGCTGACTGGTGGGACAGTTACCTGCTACAGTTGCCTTTTGGATCCTGGTGCGGCGTTTCAGGTGGAGGAGGAGTTTGGAGACCCTGCCCCCCTCCTGGCCGCTATTTCAACGTCGGCCCGCCGCGGAACGCGACCCGCGGACGTGTACCCGTGGGTGCGTGCCCGAAAGGGCGTGACCAAAGGGGCAGGCCACGCCCCTTGGAGCCCCTTCGGAGCCTTGAGGAGTTTTCTACACGGTCTCATGGGTAGACGGAGGAAAAAGGTGTTTCCAGCTATTCCTGCTAAGATTGGTAAAACTGTTGGTCCTATGTATCGGCATCTTTTGGGACCTGGAATCTCTTCCTCAGAGAAAGACCTGTCGAGGGAGTCCGTGAATACTGTGTCCGATTCATCCTCTCATACGCTGGGGGTTGTCCAACCCGGAAAGGAAGTGGTATTTGAGGATTCTTTTGTCCGGGAGAGTGTTCCCGGTGAAAATCCTCGTTGTGACCAGGAAGCCTCATCTTTAATGACCTTGGAAGAACAGAAGGTTAAGATACCTTCCCCGGTGGTATTTTCCCTTGGGTCCTTGGAAGTGGTTGCACCTGCCGAGGTTTCTTTGCGAGATATTTGGGAGTTGGTGGCGTGCATGGAAGGTTCCTTTCGCGCTTCCTTCTCCCAAGTGGAGCAGTTTTCTTCGGAAGTGGTTCAGAAGCTTTCAGAGCATGAAGTTTTGCATTCTAAATATAATAAATCTTTGACTAAACTGGAGGGTCGTTTTACAGTGTTGGAGGCTGCAGTCTCTTCTTCTATCAAGGATAGTGCCCTTATCCACCATCAGTTAGAAGCCCTTGAGAATGTTAATCGTTCTAAAAATTTGCGTTTTTTAAATTTCCCTCGTACCCACTACCTTGCTCCAATGATTTTGTTACAAAAATATTTTAAGGAGGTGTTGTTAATTGATGATGTGGATTTTATTAAGGTTTCTTCAATTTACTATATTCCTTTGTTTTCCTCTGATAAGACCTCCTCTCCAGATATTGTACAGAAAGGGAACCCCAATGGTGTTGAGTCCTTAGATGTTTCTCAGTTTTTGGAGTCTTCTATTGATTTGATTCCTCAACGTGCTACTTTGGTTGTTTCTTTTTAGTCCTTACAGGATAAAAATTTGATCTTATGTTTATATTTTTCAAAGAACAATCTGTTTTTTGTGGGGACTCTGTACAAATATTTCCGGATGTGAGTAGGGCTACTCAGATTCATAGGAAAGCATTTTTGGCTTTGAAAGATCGGACTTTAGCCATTGGGGCTTCCTTTTTCTTAAAATATCCCTGCAAATGTATTTTGGTGCGAGAAGGTATTAAGTATGTTTTTCTTGATGTCGGACAATTTGAGGCTTTTCTAATTAGTAAGGAACCTTCATGAGGTGTTATTTTCCTTTTTCTTTCCATGTATAATTGGGCTAAACAAATTGTGATCATGTTGCCTTGATTTTTGTTTGTTTATTTAGGTGACTGTCTTCTTGATGTGGACTTGATTTTGTATTCTTACTTTATTTTTTAATAAAGATTGTTTAAAAACTTAACTAAAAAAAAAAAAAAACAAAAAAAAAACCTGCTGATGATCTTCCTCCCCATTTCTTGATTGGCCCAAAGTATGTATGAACTGTAGCTGTATGGAAAATGTTAGCTGGATTTTTTGCCATGTGAATCTACAGCTCCTGCTAGAGATATTTACTCAAAAGATTTTTCTTTTGCCATGTTCTTGTGCCAGAAATCCTCTGAAACCATGTTTAAGTATTCTATCAAAGACATTTACCAAGCCTAATCTAGGTCCAGGTTGTCCAATTTGTGATGATCAAACAGGACAGAAGGAAGTTCTCCAGAGGTATTGCTAGTAGTGAAAACTAAAAAGACTACCAGAGTAAAAGAGAACTCATTCATGTTCAGGGTGTCCCACTGTGTCATCCAAAGGAATTCAGGAAGGGAGGAGAGTCACCAGGACAGATCAAATGCAAAGGGAGGCCAAGAGTGTCACAGATACTTCATATATTGGAGGGGGCTTCCTGGACTTTAGGTTCCCCAACAGAGTACTCTAGGGAACTATTAAGTGACTGTTTAAATCTAATTTACAGATGTCACTAGAAAGAAATATTGGGGGGCGGAGGTGGGTTGTCAACTTATCACTATTCAGCCAGCTTCATATTAAACTCTTCATTTTGGAGCAACACAATCTGGTGTGCAGTTATCTTTTCTCCCAAGACCAGCAAAATGGATCTCTAGTCTTATCAGCCATGAAGCAAGACTTGCCCCCTGCTGGAGAGACCCAGAAAGCCCCCGCGGGATGCATTATGTCCCTGCAGCTCCCAGATGTGTCCCTCATCATGCAGGGTTTTGGAAGGGGGTTTACCAAAGAATCTTTCTATGTCTTCGCTTTGCAAACTAAAGCCCAGATATTTTGGGGCACTTGTTCTATTGTGTTCTTTTTGGCATCAGAAGAAGGCATTAATGCATAATCCTCTTCTAAACATGTAGCAGTCCCAGAGTATGACCAGCATCCTCCTCTCCCACGCTACTGCTGTCTAATGTCCTCTTCCATGTTTCAGAGCTTCTAGGGCAGATGAGGCTTTTGGTCTTCTTTCCCTCTTCTTGTGTCGATTTCTTAGCAAAATTTAAAGATCCACTTATTCAGTTTTCAGCTCACAACAAGAGCAATAAATAAGCTGAAGTTGCTTAATGACTCCACATTGATCTGCACAAGCTCAGGCAGTCCTGGCTTTACTCCACTGTGTGTATGGATATCACGGCCATATCTCCGTGCCTCTACAATGGGATAGGATTCAGGAATGTCCCAGCCTATTCTAAATGTAACTGGGGCTCCTTTCCACTCACCTGTGACACCCCTACACCTTCAGGCCCCTGCAAGTCCCTTTGCCTTAACACCACAGGTCCTGGGATCAGGACTCTAGGAATAATCCAGATGGAGCCTTGAAACGCTTGACCAGAGGAGTTAATGGGCCCCTTGTACACTCGAGCCCCATGTAATAACAGGACTCGTCAGTATACAGGCAGAACATATCAGAAAAACACAGCTTTACAAGTACCTAGTGGTTAAACCCATGATACAAGGTGGCATAGAATATTCCAGGGTAGGTATCAGGTGTCAAATAATCACATAAGCAGTGAAGATATTTCTCATGCAATGGAAACCTGGCCAGGCTATTGTGATATGATTATAGTTACAGTCCCAGGCCCAGACCATGAGATACCTCCTAGAAAAAAATACTACAGCAGCTTACGGCAGGGTCACCCCGGTCTCTTGACTTTTACATTCTGACATGGAACATTCACTATGTACTTTAGGTGACTGTAGAGCCCGAAACTTCATGTTGGGTAGGGAAGTTGTTCCCGACATTGTCAAATCTTTATTCACTCTGCAAAACCTCTCAAAGCACGAAGGGGTTTATATACATCTCTGCATTTATATCAGCATTTCTGATTCTAAATCTCTGTTGTGCTAAGATTATAATTTTGGTTTCTTCCTACTGTGCTTCACTCTGGCAGCTTTCACACTTCACCTCAGATAACCTAGGCATCAGGGAAAGTTCCCAATGCCATCAGCACACTGTCGGGGGCCGGACACTGATCCCCCCAACAGAAAAAAAGGCTTCAATGGCCCTGATCACCCCACCTATCCTATAAAGCAATCACCGGTGGCCTCCCCACCCAAACTAAAAGAATCCCTGGTGGCCCAGTGGCCCCGAACCCACCTCCCCATACAAAACAAAATCTCTGGGTGCCCCTGAACCCCTCCACCTACCTCCTTGTACCTTTAATCTGGGGTGGGAGCATTGCCCACACACTCCTGCCCGTGCACCACCATCTTGAAAAATGGCAGTGCCTGGCCCAGCGTGGTACCTTACATGGCACAGTGACCCCCCTCCCCCGCCCCCATTGCATCCTGGGACAGCAAGTGTTTGCTTCTGGTTGCTCTGTGTGTTACTGTTTTGTTCTGAATCTTCTGTGTTCATATTGTCTCTGCCTATGTCTCTCCTCTGACTCTCTAAGGAAATTAACCCTTGACACTATCACTAAGCTTGATATCTTCTTTCTGACCTGCTGACTTTATTTCCCTCTCGCCCCATGGTCTAAACTTCTTATGTAACCATCCTTGGCCTCATTAATATTATTATTCCCAGGTGGACTGCTACCCTGCTCCCTTTCCACATCTTATCATACATCTTCTCATATTTGCCATTCCTCCTCTGCATCTATTCCTATGCCTCCACATCACTGTCTTCCTGATGCTAACTCTTCCCAGTCTTTTCCCTTCATGCAAACAACTTCCCACCCCTAATCCATATCGCCCATTCCCTTCCTCCTTTACTTCTCCAGCCATTGTATCTTCTACATCATCATCTGCTTTCGTGCTTCCAACGTTGGCTTGTGCAGAGTGAATCGATCAGTTTTCCTTCTCACTACTATAGCACAGCTTAAGCGAATTCAGTCGAAAAACAGATATGTTGTCTACCATTCAGTTCTTTTGTAAGCGCAGTGGGGATGGAACCTGCATTTACTAAGGTCCCTCATGTAAGGGAGAAGAAATCACTATATCTCCCTAAAAAAAGGTCATTAGAAGAGAAGAAGTTAATGCCTACCTGATTCTAGAGCCTGTAGGCTTGATGCCACAAATCCCGCAGAAGCTGGAAGGGACACGGATGCTGCCAGCGATATCAGAGCCAAAACCTAAGATGGCACCACCACCTGCAATAAGCGCCCCCTCTCCTCCCGAAGAACCGCCAGGAGTCTTCTTGTGATTATGGGGATTTAAGGTTTGCCCAAAAATGGGATTGCTGCAATCATAGCTAAAAAAAAAAAAGTTAAGACAGAGTTCTCAGTCAGATATCGCTGCAATGATTAGACCTCAAAGTATTTTTGTTACATATTCTTTAATGTTCTCATTAAATACCAATGTCAAAAATGGGTAGGGAATTGTACCACCCTTGGAGATCGGTGCTTTATAGCACCGGCTTTTAGAGGGGAGTCTCAGATAGCAGCTCGAGACGCACAGATTCTTTAACTTATGTGACTAGTTCTGCTGTTAGCATAGAGGAAGATACTTCTAGGTGTTACTCAGACACATTTCCCTTTTATGGTCTTCTCTCTCTCTGTTCAGAATGCAGAAGATTCTGGAGTCCCTGCTCCCAAACTGACCCTGTAAACAGTGAGGTAATGGAAGCTGGACCTCCTAGTCTAATGTTGGCCAGTGGGTATTCCTGGATGTTAGCTGGGCCTAGAAGGAGGGAGAGTTGCAGAGACAGGTGCTACAATAGCCCAAGGGGGTTCATAAGCAGCAAGGCCAGTTAGGTCATACCAACCAGGGACAGCAGTGTTCCCCTAAGCTGGATAGGCCTAACCTTAAGTGAAGGAGAAGGAGACAGAGTGGAGGAGGCTGATGGACCAAGAGAAGATTTGTAGCAAGCAGCCTGCAAGAGGATAATCCTAGAAGCAGTGCGAGCTTGAGAGACGCAATCAAAGTGTCCTACTAGAGCCCAGCTGCTAGAGGAGTTCTTCCTATTTATCGCAAAAGGAAGTGGGACCAGTCAGGGCCATCCTAGTTCTCCCCCTAGAGGAGTCCAGCTTTGCTGTGTGAGCGACGGCTTTCCTTAGTACATTCTGAGCACACAGGCCAGAGTATTTTAGAAAAAAATTTAAGGTAATTCCAGATGTTTCACTCTTAGGGAGAATAATAATTTCCTCATGTTCATATTTCTCAGGAGGAGATACTTTTGAACTGGTCTTTGGCATTTTTCCTTTGAGCATGTTAAGAGCACTGGATCCTGAAGAGATTTCTATGACTTTCCGGAATGTTTTGTAAGTGTGTTACAGGGATCACCTGGAAGAGACTGGAGTATCCAGCCTGAGACCTTTAAGATAATAGGGGAGTCCTACCAGAGCCCCAGGAGAATTTGAATAAAAGGGGGACCCCCTTCTCAAGCCTTACGATAAGGGCTTTCTTTTGGAGTTTGCTTAGTTTTGACATCTTGCTTTTTACCTTATTGTTTTCCTGTATTTACCTTATTTTGAGACTACACCAAATAAACCTGTTTCTACATAAAAGTCACCTTCTTGTGCAGACTTATTTTTTGAATGAGTATTTTGGAGTTTTGTAGTCACTCAGCGAAGGCCTTGGAACATTGTTCCTCCCCCATACATCAGGGGTCTTTACTTTGTCTTTATACCCAAACCATTTTTCATACTCCCCCCCCCCTTCCCTAGGACTATGTCCCTTGGGCACAGATCAAACATCTGGAATTACCAGATTGGTATTTTATTTGGATATGATTAAACAATGGATGGTACAGAATAAGTTTCAGATTAATCCTTTAAAAATTGAGGTATTGTGGATTCATCGTAACAGCTCCTCACCTACCCCAAAAGGATTCTGGGAAGGAGCAGAGCTTCAGATTAAGAGTCAGGTTCGAAGTTTGGGGGTTATTATTGACACCGATCTCTCTCTTGATAGTCATGTATCCCAAACTGTTAAGACCCGCTTCTATTATTTGAGACAATTATAGAAGATTCGTCAATTTTTCTCGCAATCCGAGATGTTACGATTTGTAAAATGGTAGTGCCAGGCCCTGTGCGGTGCATCCCAGGATGCACCACTTAGGGCCAAGCACTGCCATTTTTCAAAATGGCGGCACAGCAGCAGGAGCGCGTGTGGAGCGCTCCCGCTCATTTGTAAAAGTACCGGGAGGGGGATTTGGGGCCGCTGGGCCATCAGGGATTTGCTTTCTGTTGGGGGCACCAGCACCCCAATAGTATTTTGATGGCATTGGGTGCTTTTCCCAGTGCCTGGATCATCTGTTTGACATTCCCCCTCAGATGATCCAGGCATCGGGGAAAGCACCCAATGCCATCAACATACTGTGGGGAGCACACACTAGGAGCCCAATATTCAAAGGGCATTTACACACTTTACAGCCTTAGATGGAGATAGTCAATGACACATATATGGGTAGTGCCGTTGAATATCGCCATCTATGTCCCCTATGCGCCCCGATGCTATCTGGCATGTCGCGCGTATTCTGGGGCACAGCAGAGGCGGGGGTGCAAGATAACTGGGCAACAGCAATATTGCATGCTGCCCGGTTAATGCTCTGGGCCTATGTTACCTCTATGGTTATCCTAAGGCTTTCATTTAATTCTATTTTAACACCCATGTTTTATTGTATCTATCTTTTGCAATACGTTTGGTGCCTCTTTCATGGCCACTCCACTGCCTTTTTGCCAACAGAGATTTATATTACCTTTTAAAATCTTGGGCTGTCCTTTTTGCCAATGGATTTACAATTTTAGTTCCCTCCTCCTTTTCAAATTGTCCTGTTTCCTTTTCTTCATATATTGTCTTTCAAGGCTCTTTTTAACAGTTTTCATTATGTTCTCTTGTTTTATTTTGCACTCTCAAGTACCATTGAGTATATGTCCATTTCAACTCATCTGTTGATAAGGTACTGTATCATTGTTTATCACTGCCACTATGATAGACAGATATAGATATATATTTTTACCTCTAACTTTTATTCCTTCCTGTTGCATGCAGCATGCTCTTTATGTTTGATTACTATGCTTTTTATTATTTTTAACAATTATCTATTAGATGATGTCTTTATTTCTTATTTTTTATTGACTTTGACTGTGTTGTTTTTAATTATTTATATGTGCAAATTTGTATCATTTAATTCAGTCATCAGTGCTCGTTTATTAACTTATCATATGTTTTATGTGTTTTTATGTTTACTAGTGGTCACAGTCCCCTGAAGAAGGCCAGTGTGGCCAAAACACATGTAGGGCTGACCCCCCTCAATAAACTTTGTTCCTTCCAAGGGTCTCTCGTTGCCTGCTCCCTTTTTTGTGTCCAGCTTGTTAAACCTCCACAAGCTGGTTCTTCCGGCCCTTCCTTCAGCCCAGTTAAAGTTCTTACATCAGAACTCCTCTGCACCGCTTGCCTTGGAAGGACATCTGGCTCCACAGGCCTCCCTTCCTCCTGCAGCCTGATGGGTTCTTAACCTCTCTGTGTGAGCCATGCCCTACCAGCCCTGAACTCTGGGTTAAAGGGGACTGTTGATACTCCCTTCACACTATCCCTGTCTGCATAAGCAGTCTATACAGATCTTCAAAATATCTTCGTTACTGTACCTTTTTTGCCTCTCCTCATTCTTTCTGACTTATGAAACAAGAGAACAGGGGGCGGAGGGCATTTTTAAAAGCATTAATGCGGTTTGCAGACCTGCCAAACACATAAAAGCCGCTGACTGGGATAACCCAGTTAGTGCACTGCATATCCCATACTGTCCTAACATGATGAGGTTTCCAATCTGGTTAGCAACTGAATATCACTGCTGGCCAGACTGCAAAACTGGGCAACCCAGATACACCGGAGCAGAATATCCAGTTTTAATTCAAAGTGGTGGTATCCAGCTGCTTTAGTAGCATTGACCGCCACAGCTGAATATGCCTCTCCCCATATATTTACTACTACTAATCATTTGTATAGCGCTCAAAGGTGTACACAGCACTGTACATACAGATGTAAGACACAGTCCCTGCTCATCAGAGCTTACAATCTCATCAAGACAAAACACAGTGAAACTGAGGACTAGAGTATGGTAAGAAACACATAAGTAATGGACAAGAGAGTGAGGGGCATCAGGATCCAGAAGACAGAAGGATAGGGTTTATTTTTCAGTTCTTCCTGTTTCAGTTCATTGATTCACTGGTGAAAGAGTCTGCGGTTCTGGACACCCTATCTCAAGAAAAGATATAGCGGAAGTAGAAAAGTTACAGAAAAGGAGATGGAATGGTTCTCTTATGAAGCAAGGTTAAACGGGTGAAGGCTCTTCAGCTTGGAGAACAGACAGCCGAAAGGGGATATGATAGATGTCTATAAAATCAGAGTGGAGAGGAACAGTTAAATAACGGATGGTTATTTCTGCTTTCAAATAATATAAAGACGAGGGGACAATCTATAAAACTAACAGGTAAGCACATTTAAAACAAAGCAGAGAGAGAATTTTTTTCTCTCAACATAAAATTAAGCTGTGGAATTAGTTGCTGGAAGACGTCATCAAGGCATTTATCTTAGCTGGATGTAAACTGGGCTTAGACAAGTTCCTAGAGAAGAGGTCCATAAACATTTATTAGCCAAGCAGATTGGGGAGCGGGAGCTCCAAGGAATGGATCTGGTCCTTGGCTACTTGTGATCTCTGTTGTCTTGAGGGAGCTTTGACCAACCCAAATGACACATCTGTAAGATGTTGCTTAGAGGACAGGTCTCAGATAAATTTCAGAATACTGTAAAGACATTAACATACCTAAACATGGACTGAGGGACATTTGTTTTCACAAATGGAATCGCTCCTTGTTTCTTTAAGACCTGGACAATGACGCTGTCCTCTTGTGCCAAAATGCCAAGGTAATAAGCAAGACCACACGGAGAGTCATGTCCCTGTAGAAAAGGCAAATACTGGCTGAATGCTCTTTAGCAGAGAGTGGGCTGCTTGATACAGAAAGATACAAGGGAAAGGAGTAAATAATTGTGATATCTACTGGAGGCCAGCACTTCACATAAGCACCAATTTAAACAGGTTTAAGAACAGCCCCCCCCCCCCATGCCAAACTCCACTAGTATCACCCTTAAAATACCATTTGCACGAGGAAAGACATGTATCACTGGCTTTCTCCTGTTATCTGGACATGGCAGTGGAAACAGAAGATGGCACCGGGGCATTAAGGGATACGTTTACTAAACCGCAATAACCGTGAGCGTGGGGTTTAGTGGGTGGTAAGGGCACTGCTCTAAAAGTTAGCAGGAGGCTCCACAATAAAAACCACATGCTAACAGATTTGTATGCGATTGGGTGGAGATCAGAAGGGCTGGGGATAGAACGTGGGTGCTGACGGCACACCACAGTTAGCTCTAATGTTATGGCACGCACTAACCGCGATCATTACTATTAGCATGGGTGCACTTAACACCACGTCAGCGGATGATGTTGTGCATCCACCTGCCAGTTTCCACCATTCCATATGTTAGCAATGTGCCAACAGCAAGGGGACGGTTACACATGCTCCCTAAAGTTGACACAGGCCTCCCCACTTGTTTCACAGCCTGACCACACACTAACAGCTCGCCCTTTAGTAAACATGGCCTTAAGTATTTATCTACACATATAACCCAGATGATATCAGAGCAGGTCTGCAAAGCATTTTCTCCTTTAACAGGTAACGGTCAACATTGCCAGAGCTGCACAAGGGCCAAAAGACGGAAAAAAGGACAGGAGTAAGAAGATCCTACCTTGTAGTCATAATGTTCTTTAATACTGACGGGGACGCCATATAATAGGCCTCTCTCTTTCTGCTTCTTCATCTCCTGAAGTTGAGTCACACATTCTGGGAGAAAATCTGTGAGACAGTTCACCTCTCGGGTCACCTCCAAGGCCTATCCGTCGAATACAAAGGAAGGGAGGAAAAGCTGATTTCATAGGTAATTACCTTCCGGACCCAACTCAAAACATTTCTTTTTCATTGAGCACTTTGGTAGCAATGAACAATATAACGTCACTGACCCAACATAAAAACCAGAAATTAATTAATCTCTCCCAAGTTCAACTCTCTCACCCCTTCCCTCTTCACGGTACACTAAGTAACAAAGTGCTAAGAAAGTAAACATCAAATGCTGAAGAATACACACCTGAAACTCATAATTGCTTACAAATATTGTAAATATGTTTCAAAATAGTTAAATACTAATCTTATGTATACCAGTGATTGTATTATATTTATCCTCACCTGTTACCTGTAATTGTTTAAAACGTTATAATGTAATACAATTGTTTCAAATGTAAACCGCTCTGATTACACAATAGGGCAGTATAAAAGACACACGAATAAAACAAACAACCAAAACTTGAGAGGCATTTTTGAAAGCCATTTACTCCACACATTTTCAAGTTTGCGATGTGTCCTGGGTTCTTCATGTGACCTTGTACTAGGGACATACATTTCTATTTTTCTACGTTTAGTCAGCTTACCCTTGACGCTCTGGGAGTCCAGTCGGTGAGAGGAGAGTTTGCTGCCTTGGACCACTCTAGAGGTCTTCTTTTGGAGCGGAGCATGGAAGGAGCCTCGGTGAGCCATGAAGAAAGGGCATATCCCCGGCAACCCAGAAGCGCTCCTGCAGGAGGGGGGGAGAGAGTCGATACCTCCGACTGCTGGAATCATTTCGCCGGTAGTGGATGGTGTGCCGGGTCTCCCTCTTGCTCAATCCTCTCCCGAGTGCAAGGCTTTAGCTTGTGGAGTGGGTGTCTTGCCGTATGACTATTTAGGGAGCAGAATTGGTGTGTCTTCTTTGGGGAAGGAGCCTTTAATCACCATGAAGGTGCTCTGGAACTCAATTACGGGTCTCTCCACTTAAGTTTGGCACAACTTTCTTTGAAGGTGGATTCTGTTATAGAACTGGTTTCTGCTCAGAAGAATAAAGTGGCGTAGCATGAGGGCAGACTCAAGCAACTGGAAGGGCAAGTGGTGGAGTTTGGTGCCTTTAAGGAAGCTCAAGTTAAGGAAAGTTTTGGGCTTTGGAGTAAGTTGGAATTTTTGGAGAATCAGTTTAGAAGGAATAACGTCCGGTTCCTTGGGTTTCCTCGGTCCCTGATGCTTGGGCCAGTAGAGCTGGTGAAGAAATATCAGGTCGAGATCTTGGGATGAGCGGCGGACAATCTTCCAATGGTGGCTCGGGCGTTTTATGTACCCTTTTCCAGTGGAGGCTCTGGTAGCTCTAGCCGCCCTCAAGAACAGCTGGACTTGACTGAATTTTTGGAAGACTCTGGAAATGGTAACATCTCATAGTACTCTGCTGGTCACTTTTACGTTTGAGCAGGATAAAGTTTGTCTTACGTTTGTATTTTAGACATATGCAAGAGCAGTTTATGGGTTTGATTGTTCGTATATTTCCTGATGTTTCTAAACAGGCTCAGACCCAGCAAAGGGAGTTCTTAGCCTACAGACTAGGGCCCTCGTGCTTCAGGGGACCTGGCTTCTGAAATTTCCTTCTTTATGTTATGTTAGCTTTGGGGGCAGAATTATTACTTTACTGAACCAAAGCAGCTCTTAGAGCTTATTATTTCTAAAGAGGAATCGCCGGGGCTTAATGGGAGGGTGGGGAGGTCCATAGTGTGCATTCTGCTGGTAGCACTTCTCCTCTGCTCCCTCTGTGTTATATTCTATTTCCTTGTTCTTTTTGCTTGGTTCTTGCCTCCCTTATTGTGGGTGGATGATAAGGCATATTTTCTTTTCGTTACTGTTGTATTTCCTATTGCTTATTGATTTATGTTAAATTGCCTATATCGTTATTGTGAATGGTTTAGAAATATAATTTTTTTAAACAAATGGAGAGTCAATGAAACGAAAAAAGGATAAAACGTTTACCTGATTATTTCTATCTTCTACGGCACCATCACTCATAGCTCACAAGGCATGTCCACCTCTTTTTAGCAGCCCGTTTACCCAAAGGTTTTGAAATGGGAGGAAAGGATTATATCTGACCCTCTAACTCTCTTGGCATGCAAAAGATATTTATTTTGGTTTTTATTCCATTCTATCAGTTCAAGCTTGGAAAGGGTCATACTACCACTATGGACAACTTTCTTGTTCTGATGAGCGCTACGAGAGCTCAGATCCCAGAGAACAGCTCGTCATGTGGATTAGAGAATCATAAAAGCCAAGCAGAATTGACTGTATTTTAAAGTTACTTTCTGCTACAAAAAGTAAATAGCCTCTTCGTTATCTAACACATTTACCTAGCCAGACTTTTGTCTGCTAAATTGAACTGTGGCTTGAAAACGAAGGGGCCCTTTTATTAGAGTGCGATCACATTTTGCTCTCACTGTGCGTTAGGAGCAAACCCCAATGAGCAGTAAGTGCAAAAAGCATGTGGTAACTGTTGGGGGTGTACCCAGTATGTCCCCTCCACTACCACAGGGAAAAATCCTTTATTGTGCATTGTAATTCGCAATTACCGTGCGTGCTCTTAACGTTGCCCACTGAGATGTCATTCAGTGCACCCGCGCTAATTGCAACGTAGGAATCATGCGCTCACCGCAACGTACAGTCCATGCCCACTCTCTGCCCATAGCCTGCCCAGTCGTGGAGTGAGCAAACAACATGGAGTTAGCGTGCTGTAACTGTCATGCCAGCATATGAACAGGTACCGTGGCCCCACGCTAACAATTACCGTTTGTGAAAATGCACGTTAACTGCTCAGCACATTTTAATAAAAGGGCCCCTAATACTGTTAAAAAAGGAAAACCTATTCTTCCAGAATTTTCTATATTTTTTTGCATTGAGCTCACACCTTGCCAATAGTTCTAAACGAGTTACATTCAAGTACAGTAACTATTTCCTTGTGGCTTACAATCTAAGGGGGGCATTTTCGAAATGGTTTAATCGGGATGTTCAGCATCAGGGCTACAGGGGCTAAGAGGAGGCAGCAGCAGGGGTTAGACAGTCATCAGCGGTACTGAGCTGCTGGCCGGTTAACCCTAACCAGCTAAAGTTAGGACAGCTGAATGGCTGAATTTTGCCACTGGCCAGATTGCAAACCACCATTCGGCCAACCTGAAAATTCAAGGTTAGTGGCCGAATATGACCCCCGCATTGAATATTCAGGTCTGTCTGAAAGCAGCGATGGCCAGCCGCTTGAAATATTCTGCCTGCCACCACTGAATATCGGCCCCTAAGTTTGTATCTGAGACAACAGAGGGTTGAATGGCTTGCTAAAAGGACAGGGTGGGAAAAAAGAAGGAGGGTGAGGAATGGCACTATAGGTGAAAAATAATATTAAAGCTATGGAAATACAGGACTTAAAAGGGAGCGATGAGGCACTGTGGGTTAAACTAGAAAGAGGGAAAGGGAAATCTATTTGCATTGGTGTGATATACAGACCTCCCTCACAGGGAGAAGACATGGATGGGGATTTAATAGAAGACATACGCAGTATTGCCATGAAAACAGAAGTGCTACTGACAGGTGATTTCAATATGCCAGTTGTTGATTGGCACATCGCTGCTGCGGTGTCATCTAGAAGTAAGGAGATCCTGGATTCTCTACAGGGAGAACTATTCTGAAAACTGATAACAGAACCCACATGTAAAAGAGCTATACTGGACATGGTGCTCACCAATGGGGAAAGTGTTTCTGAGGTCATAGTGGGAGATCATCTCGCATGCAGTGATCACCAGATGGTGTGATTCAGTATTAGCACTAGGGCTGATAAAATCCATTCAAAGCCAGGGTCTTAGACTTTAGGAAAACTAACTTTGCCAAGATGGGGCAATACCTCAAGCAGTTCTTAGTGAGATGGGAACAGCTGGAGGATGAAGAAAAGCAATGAACAAAACCAAAAGGGGATAGTTTAAGGGCAACAAACCTTTTTGTTAGAAACATAAATAAATGGAAAATGGAAAAGGAGGCCACTATGCTTCTCAAAAAAAGTAGCTGAAAAGGTGAAGAAAGAGTGACCTTCAAAAAATACAAGAGATCACAGAAAGAGGAAGACAAGCATCAATATTTGGAAAACCTTAGAGAAGCTAGGAAAGTAGTTAGGAAAGCAAAGATAGAAAAATAAGAAGAAATAGCCAATGCAGTTTTCAGACGTTTTCAGATATGTTAGTGAGAGAAGGAGGAGCAAAAGTGGTATTGTCAGACTCAAAGGTGAATGGGAGGAATATGTAGAGACTGATGAGGATAAAGCGGAATTGCTTAATAAATATTTTTGTTCTGTGTTCAGAGATGAAGGACCCAGAGCAGGACCTAAGTAATTACCCACAAATAGGTATAAAAGTGAAGGGGATCTTGAATACTTTTCAGAAAACTGTGTTCATGAGGAACTAGCTAAGCTAAAGTAGACAAAGCAATGGGACCGGATGAGATAAATCCCAGAATATTGAAGGAACTTGAGGATGATCTAGCGGCTCACTCTCTGACCTTTTCAATGCTTCTTTAGAGTTGGGAGTGTTCCCAGAGGACTAGAGAAAGGCACATGTGGGCTCTTTACACAAAAGCAAAAGTAAGAATGAGGTTGAGAACTACAGGCCAGATAGTCTGACCTCTGTGGTGAGTAAATTAATGGAAACGCTGCTAAAATTGAGGCTAGTGAGGTTTCTGGAGTCCAATGGATTGCAGGATCTGATGCTACATGGGTTTACTAGAGGCAGGTCTTGTCAGAAAAATCTGCCTGATTTCTTTGACTGGGTGACCAGAGTCAGACCAAGGGAGAGTCCTAGCTGTGGTATACTTAGATTTCAGTAAAGCCTTTGACACCGTGACTTATAAATAAATTGAGCACTCTAGATGGACCCTAAAATGACTAAAAAAAAAAAAATGCAATGTGTGCCTTTAAGTCAGTCCTGACTCCTGGCGACCCAGAAGCTCCTGGGTTTTCTTGGCAGTGTCACTGGAAGTAGATTGCCAGGTCTTTCTTCTGAGGCAATAGAGGGTTAAGTGACTTGCCCAAGGCCACAAGGAGTGCTAGTGGGAATCAAACCCTGGTTGCTTGGTTACCAAGCCAGTGCTCTAACCACTAGGCTACTCCTCCACTCCTAACTGGGTTAGAAATTGGTTGAGTGGGAGGCAACAAAGGGTACAAGTAAATGGAGTTCACTCTGAGGAGAAGGATGTTACCGGTGGTATGCCACAGGGATCTGTCCTTTGTCCGATTCTTTTTTAACATTTTTGTTAGTGATATTGCAGAAGGGCTGTCGGGTAAGGTTTCCCTCTTTGCAGATGATACCAATATTTGCACTAGAGTAGACACCCAGGAAGGAGTAGATAACACAAAGAGGGGTCTAGCTAAGCTTGAAGAATGATCAAGAATTTGGCAGCTAAGATTTAATGCTAAAAATGCAGGGCCATGCATTTGGGCTGCAAAATCCAAGGGAGCAGTACAGTGTAGGGGGTGAAGTACTTCTGTCCATGAAAGAAGAGCGGGACCAGGGCGTGATGGTTTCTGATGATTTTAAGATGATTTGGCAGGTAGAAAAAGTAATGGTGAAAGTCAGAAGGATGCTTGGGTGCATAAAGAGAGGAATGGCAAGCAGAAAAAAGTTGGTGATAGTGCATCTGTATAAGTCTCTGGTGCAAACTCATTTGGAGCATTGGGTGCAATTCTGGAGACCACACCTTAAAAAGGCTATAAACAGGATGAAGACAGTGCAGAGGATGGCTAATAAAATAGATAGTAGTCTTCGTTGCAAAGCATAAGATCTTAATATGTACACATTAGAGAAAAGGCGGGATAGAGGAGATATGATGGAGATGTTTAAATATTTCCGTGACATAAATGCAGAGGAGGAGAGCCTCTTTCAACTGAAAGCAAGCTCTGCTGTGAGGGGACATAGGATGAGGGTGAAAGGGGATAGACTCAGGAATAATATGCGGAAATATTTCTTTATGGAAAGAGTGGTGGATGCGTGGAATAGTCTCTCAGTGGAGGTAGTAGAGACGAGGACAGTATCTGAATTCAAGAAAGTATGGGACAAACACAGAAGATCTCTAAAGGAAAAGTAGGGACTTTAGTATTTGATATGAAAGGGCAGACTAGATAGAAACATGATGGCAGAAAAAGACCACATGGCCTACGTGTCTAATTTGAATTCCATACATTCATTTACCACACCATTAATTACACAATTTTATGGACTCTATAGTCAAGCTCTTTCTAACGATCTTCCCTTAATAATTATACAAGTCCAAAAGGGAATTTCCCTTCACTGACCAGAGCTCACTTGTCAGATGCCATTTTTGAATTCGGGATAACTTTTGTCATCATCATTACTCCATAAGGTCAGTGGGTTTATTACCAAATGCTCAATCATCATTAAAATATAGATGACAGAGGGGAGTCAATATCCCTTAATCTGATCACCTCTTATGAGAATTCAAACCCCTATGAAGGTGAAGCAGTGGCTGCAACGGTGAGAGCCGACAACTTCTGGGGAGGATGTGGCGGAGGCCTAGGATGGACCATGGGCGCAGCATGAGAACACGTTACACTGGATTCTGGTCATACTCTCTATTAGAAGGTAACACCACCCTTCCTTTAGAACTCCAGTATAGGCATGAGATGCATGTCGAAGGATGGATTTGTCTGCGTGCCACAGATGAGAGGGATGGTATAGTGCTATTTGTGCTATGCTTTGGACAGATATTTGAAGTTATTTCAGTGCCGTTGTTGATGCTATGCAACACTCACTTGTGATCCTTTGGACATTTTCATTGGCATAGTTGCATGAGTCAAGAGAGTTTCTGAATTACAAGGGAGGAGGGTTGTGGAGAGAGGAATGAATTGGTTGGGAGCAGACATATGACAGCATGAGTCAACCCGAACATGAGTGTTTGTTATAAAGGGTATGCAATATAGGGGAGGTGTGGAGTTTATGAAGGAGGAGGGGCGGTCAGTGGTTGATGGGTGCTTAATGGGAACTCTTCAGGGTACAACGAGGGAGGAGTAGCGGGGAGGGGACCGAGGGTAGGGGCTGGGCACCCAGAACCTTATGAAGATTTTGGTATGTGGAGGGTATATTGGTTAGGTTTCAGTTTGTGAATGGATGAAGGGCTGTAAGATTATTTCTTAGGACATGCCTGGATTGAGTTTCCTTTGAAGAGCTATAAAATTCTGAGGGAGCTTCGTAGCCAAGGTGCTCAGATGGCGTGCTTGCAGGAGATCTATTTGGATGACACTGAGCGTAATCTGCATTCTCCATTGGTTCTCTTTTGAGTAGGACAGTGAACTCAGAGGGCTTTGTAAGATAGCAAGAGAGTAAGCCTATGGGATTTGCAGGTATGAGCATGTTTATGGTATATTTTGTTTTTGTAAATTACTATGTATGCTTTTATGTCATCCGCCTATGGTGTAGTGCAGACTATAAAGACCTGATATTCAGCTGGGCAGGCTATGCACCGGTATGACACTTAGCCCTGCCAGCCAGCTCTTAACACCAGATATTCAATGCCACAGTGATAGCATTGAATATCCGCCATCGCCATACATGCCCCAGAGCTGCTGAGGCTAACTGGGTAGCAGCAATATTGCACCGATACCCGGTTAGCATCCATGGCTAAAACTAGGAAAGCCTAAAGCTGGCCTAGTTTTAACCACAGATCGCTAACCAAGTAGCGGTGAAATATTGCCGCTCAGGGACGGCCCGTCCATTGAGCAAGAATGTTTTTTGCACAGGGCCCCGCGTTTCAGGGGGCCCCGCGCAAAAACATCTTGCATCAGCGATCAGCCCAGCTAGATTTTAAAAAAAGCACAAACTGGCTGCTGCTGCCGCTGCCATCGTGGCAACGGCAGAATCGGGCACCCTGCGGGGCCCCCCCTGCCCTACAGAATCCTCCTTTCAGCATCAACTCCCTCAGCGTCGGCTGCCAGAGCCGCGAAGGGAGAGCTTCTCCTCTCGCGGCTCTGAAAAGCTCGGATTTACCATCAGCCCCACGGCGGGATTAACAGAGCCGTTAGAGGAGAAGCTCTCCCTTCGCGGCTCTGAAAAACCCGCGTTTTGGGAGCTGATGCTGAAAGGAGGACTCTGCAGGGCAGGGGGGGCCCCGTGGGGTGCTCTATTCTGCCGCTGCCACGGCGGCAGCGGCAGCAGCAGCCGGTTTGCGTTTTTTTATTATCTAGCTGGGCTGATGGGGGGAGGGGGGTTAGGACTGGTAATGGGCTATGGGGGGGGGCTAAGACTAAGTGGGCTGATGGGGGGGTTAGTACTGGTAATAGGCTATGGGGGGTTAGGACTGGAATTGGGGTTATGGGGGGTTAGGACTGGATGTGGGCTGATAGGGGGTTAGGACTGGTAATGGGCTATGGGGGCAGGGGGCTAAGACTGGAAATGGGCTGATGGGGGGTAGGACTGGAAGTGGGCTGATGGGGGGATTTGGACTGGTAATGGGCTAAGGGGGGCTAGGACTGGACATGGGCTGATGGGGTCGTTAGGACTGGTAATGGGCCATGTGGGGGGCTAGGCCTGGAAATGGGCTGATGGGAGGTTAGGACTGGTAATGGGCTATGGGGGGCTAAGACTGGAAATGGGCTGATGGGGGGTTAGGACTGGAAGTGGGATGATGGGGGTAGGACTGGTGGGCTATGTGGGGGTACGACTGAAAATGGGGTGATGGGTGGTTAGGACTGGAAGTGGACTGATGGGGACTTAGGACTGGTAATGGGCTATGGGGGGGCTAGGACTGGTAATGGGCTGAGTGGAAGGGGGCTTGAACTGCAAATAGCTGATGGGGACGGGGGCTTGGAATGGAAATGGGCTGAGTGGAAAGGGGGGTTTAAGCTGCAAATAGCTGATGGGGAGGGGGCTTGTAATGGAAATGGGCTGTGAGGGGAGGGAGCTAGGAATGGAAATGGGCTGAATGGGGGGGGCTAGGACAGGAAATGGGCTGATGGAGGGGCTAGGATAGGTTTGGAAATGGGCTGTTGGGGGTGCTAAGATTGGAAATGGGCTGTAGTGGGGGCTTGAATTGAAATGGACTCATGGAGGGGCTAGAACTGGAAGTAGGCTCATGGGGGGCTTGGATTGGAAATGGGCTGAGTGGAGGGGAGCTAGGATTTGACATGGGCTGATAGTGGGGCTAGGAAAGGACTAGAAATGGGCTGATGGGGGGCTGGGATTGTAAATGAGCTGATGGAGGGACTCGGATAGGACTGGAAATGGATGGGGGAGCTAGGACTGGAAATGGGCTGGGTGGGGCTATGATAGGATTGGAAATGGGCTGATGGGGAGCTAGGACTGGAAATAGGCTGATGCAGGGACTAGAAGGGAGCAGATGCTGGGTGGGGCTGGAACAAGAAGGGAGCTGATGTTGGGGGAGGATTAGAATGGGATGGAGCTGGGAGAGTGAAATGGAGAAGGAAAAAATATTTTGTATGGGAGGGAAGACAAATCTGCAATTGGCCGGATATTGGGAGAGTAAGTGGGGATGGAGGATGGAGGGGTAAAATTTGAGTGGATGAAATAGGAATGAGGAAAGAGCAAAAGGAGAAAGATTAGTATGTTAAAGCAGATATAGAGAGAGGATGGAAAAAAACTAGAAGAGAGAAGAAAGGACAAATGGACAGCAGACGATGGAGAGTTAGCAGAAGACAACAAGAAACCAGAAGAAAGTAGCTGGAGCAATTGCAACTGAAAAAAAATGCACAAAAGGTAGAAAAAACCAACATATTTTTCGCAATTTTTTTTTGAATGGACTGAATATAACAGAGGGCATACTAATCCCGCAAAAATTGCTAAATGTTTACATACAGAATGGCACCTCATTCAAGCCTTGCCAGGTTTTCAGGATACTGCAATTACAGTAGCTCATAAACGAAATATAAATTTGAAAAATATGTTGGTTCCATCTGCATTAACTGAAAGGAAGTTCCTGTCCAAGTATAATGGCCAATTTCAATGCGGACAGTGATGCGTATGCCCTCATGTGATACCAGTCAGAGAAACGTTTATACACCCTAGGACACAAGAAGAATTCAAGATAGAGGACTTTTCAAACTATGAAACCACCCATGTAATTTATGTAATACAGTGTCCTTGTAATAAATTATATGTGGGGAAGACAGTTAGGAGTGTGAAGGTATGGATAATTGAGCACAAGAGTTGTATTAAAAGAGGTTTGGTAGAAAAGCCGCTCGTGGCGCATTGGCAAGAAATGGCGCATCGAATAAATGATTTAAGATTTTTTGTTATTAAGAAGGTGAAGCTCAATTGGAGAGGAGGGGATATCAACAGGACCATATTAAGGTTGGAACAGAGATACATTTTTAAGTTAGATTCTTTAACACCCAATGGTTTAAATATGGAGAAAGATTTATCGGTGTTCCTTTAAAAAAAAATTAAATTATTATTTTTTTTAAGTATTTTGCGGTTTAATAAGTGTAGTTGGACAGAGAAACATTGGGGTTCCTTTTGTAACTGGTATTAGAGCAAAATAGGTTTTTATGATAATGTTCACAGTTGGCAATGCTGAGGTAGGCGGTTCATTGATATGTGCATATTTTTAGGAAGAAGGAGAATTGGTGATATATGAATTCAATAATCCTTTGTTTTCCAAAATTTAGCAGATTTTACTTGAGGTTTTGTGGACATATGACAGTTGTGAAAATACGTTTGTTTTAGAATATGGATTCACAAGTAGCACATTTAAAGAGTTGTGTAGGAAAGGTATGCGAAATGGATTCTACCTAGCAACTAGTGACAGAAATAACTCCATGAACAATAACGGTTTCTACCTAGCAACTAATGATAGAAATTAATCCTTGAATAATGACTGTTTCTACCTAGCAACTAATAACAGAAGTGAATCTTTGAACGATGGCTGTTTCTACCTAGCAACTAATGACGGAAATAAATCTCTGACGTCAGGTTTCCCGCGGTTACTTACAGCGCAAGTGCTGGCGTTTTTAACAGAGGTGAATTTTTAAGAAGTGGATGGATGTCCAAAGAGATAATCCTCTGGATTCTGATTGACTGTCATTTATAAAAAATGGAGGTAAATCATGATTTGCAGAGTGTATAGCATTTTTAGCAATAAGAGAAGATGCTAGCCAGTTGGACTATATTGGTAAATGAAACAGTGGGATAAAGTTAGAAGTGTCATTGTACAATACTGCCTGAGCTATTGGGTGAATAATTGTGTAAGTTCAGAGCATTTTGGTTTTGCCCTTATGAGCATCATGGATATTAAATTTAAGAAAGCGTATGAAGCCACTATAAGCAAATTTTATGAGAGGTTTTAAGTAGTTTTCCTTGCAATAATATGACATTAGTAGTTTTTTATTCAATGATCGTTTTTTATATTTTAGCCCCTGGTTTTATAATGAGGCCATATATGCAAACCAATAGACAGTTATATGGCAACAAGACAGAGAAAATCAAAAAATTCCAATTGATTGCACCTCTGATGAAACAAGCGTTTTATATCAGCAAATCCTAACATGAGAGTAGATATATGATTGATTATCTCAGGCGTCCAAAATTTTCAAACAGACGGTGAAAGGGATGGTTCCCTTTATGAAGTAATGCTGGTACAATTAGTTTTTAATTATTTATAATTCTAAATGTTAGATATAGTTTGTCTAAATGCTATTGTAATTTTTAAATAACCCCCTGTTATGATGATATCACTATTAACTTTAGCTTTTTAATCCTACAATGAGAAAGTGTAGGCGTTTAATAGTTTAAGATGAAGGTACTAAAAGTGTTTTAAATTTCACTCATAGACAACTGGATCATCTTAGATACTCACTCCTGCTCCTGCCTATTGATCACTAGTGTGATGATGTAGTAATCTCCTCTTCTTCCTTTTTTAGTGTACAGACCAACTAAATTGACTCTAACAACTAAGGTATAGATATAGAAGAGGTGATATTTACACACTCTTTCATATGTTTACAGTTCATCTTTTATTATTTGAGAATGTTCATTTTATTTTATGTTTAAGGTAGGTGCATGTTTTAATGGCTTTTTAGTATAATTTATATGCTTTTATTATTTTTATCATTTGTATGTGATTTTTTTATTATTTTAGTATCTGTATATGTAAACGAGACTGCTATGATTGCATAACTTGGAGTTTTATAATTCTTTTCCATTTATGGTTTTTATAACGTTTATGTTTGTATATTTATGAATTTAGCGCGCCAGAAACCCCTGATGAAGTGAAATCGAAACACGGCCTGTGTTGGGCTATCTGGGCTTAATGCTGTCAAGTTTTCAGAATTTTAATAAAGTAATCCTTCCTGTTAAACCACGCATTTGGACTGGGTGTCTTCTAGCAACATGGTGTAGTGCTCCTTTGGTGAACCATGCATCAGGGCTATCCATTAACGCCTCTTCTCTTTCTCCTTTTTCTGGAGCCTTTATTATAGTAAATATACAATGATGTTGCAGTGACGGGGCGGGGGAGAAAGGATGGGGGAAGGAGCAAACTTAAATATCCTGCCTTTGCTAATGATGCTTACACATTCTTTAGCCACTGTCCTATATAAGTTTGAGCTCTTTGGGGGGGTCTCGGGGCTCGTGTTAAAATATTCCAAATCGAAGCTTTCCTGATGGCACTGAATGCGCAGTCCTTATGGGGGATGGATTTTCCATTAAAGCGGGCAAGGACAGAAATGCAGAACTTGGATATTACTCTTCCAATAGACCATCTTTATGCAACTAATATCAGACTGCTAATGTTGGAAACTAAGCATCTGTTGATGTGTTGGCAAGCTTTTCCTATGTCTTTCGTGGGTAGAATATTTTTGTTTAAAATGATCTTATTGCCCAAATGGCTTTATGTATTTCAGACTGTACGGTTGCTTTTAAACTGAACGGAGTGTAAAGTTTTATAGGGTTTGCTGAGTAACTTTTTGTGGAGAGGTAGGAAGACTTGCCTACTCTGGCAGCTTCTTACCTTACCTAGATGCAAGGAGAGCAGACTTTGACAGATTTGGTACTCTGTAGTATGGCTTGAATAATGTGCCGCTGGGGGATTGACTAAGGGGTATGCCCATCCACACTCCACCGTCTTGGGAACAAACATTTGTTCAGCTGCTGAGTTTAGTCTATGGTTTGAATGCAAAATCCACTCAATTGTCCCTAGGGGTTAAAACAGTGTTTTAATTAGGCCCATGTGACTGATTTGCGGTGAGTGTGTGCCAGACATGGACGTAAGGAAAATGTCATACTCCTCCTACCATTGAGAGGCAATGTGAAGTTCCCTTTAGGGAGGAGTGGTTGGATTTTTTTTAATTTGGTAAAAAAGAGGCTTGACAAATTGGTGCAATTTGTTGACGAAGGGTGGAAGGTAATGCCATTTTGTAAGCTTGTGGAAAAATACCAATTGGGGGGTGAAGGATATTTTTGCAGTTCCATGAATTTGTCCTTGTAGCTCCTCTTTGGATATGAGGTCCTTGGGTGAGGATGTTAGGGAAGAACTGGAGACGTGTTTATGTTTATGTTTATTCAGGTATTTGATATACCGCCCCCTGTTACATCAGGGCAGTTTACAATATAACAAAACAAAAATTTAGAGGCGGAAGAGAAAAGCAACTGCAATATGCATAAAGAAAAAGAAGGGGGAAAGATAAAGGCATACAGGGCAAGGTGGGGGAAACATAGGATTAGCAAATCACGGGGGGGGGGGGGGAGGTTAAAGGCTAAGGAGAAGAGGTGGGTTTTCAGAAGAGAGCGGAACTTGGGGTAGGATTCTTCTAGACGAAGAGATCAGTGTTTGCCATTAGAGAGCAAGAGGGGGAGTAGGGTGTTTTGGCTGTACAAAACTTGGCTGCAGTAGCTTCCTCAGGTGGACCTTACAAATTGTGCAGAGAGAGTTGAGGGATACAGGAGACCGCTAAGCAGATTTGGCAAAGCATAAAAATTCCTTCTCTTTCTGGAAATATAGAGCAACAGGAGCAGCAGTACAAACTTCTCTTGCGAGCCTATATCTCTCCTAGGCAGGCAGTCAAGACATGGCTTTTTGGAGATGGTAGATGCTTGAAATGGACCATCTGTCTTGGAGTTGTGGGTAAATTCAAACTTTCTGGGGACAAGAGAGTTGCTATTTGGATGGGTCATTAGAGATGAGTGTGGTCCACATGTTACTTTTATTTGAGGACTTCACGTCTCTGGGATCATTGAATGGGGGATACAAACATCTCTTGAGCAAAGCCTTACCTGATTAAATGGTGTAGCCCAGAAACACCCACCCTTACTCAGTGGTTGAACTTATGATATAAATGGCTGGTGATGGAGAAGCTTAGTGAGGGGTGAGATCAGCGTTTGAAATGGGGGGGGGGGCATTCCAAGCTATCCGGGAACCTGTGTGGCAATACATTCCTCATTGGACCCTTAGTTTATTTTTGAACTCATAAAGAGATTGTGTTGTGTGTGTGGGGGATGTGACTTGGAGAGGTTTGGCAACCATTGACCGGGGTAGGGTGGGAGGAAGTATGAGGAGAAGTGTGGGACATTGTATGAGGTCCAAATAGATAGAGATTGTAATGTCGCTATTACCCCACAGCTTGTGCTTGTAGAGTTAAGCGGCCTGATCCCTTCTTCCGGTAGGAAAATAGTGCTTGGGGAAAGCACTGCCTCCTGGGAGTTGTAGTTTTCACCAACCGAAATAAAGAGAGTAGTGGAGCTCGAGTGTTTCAGGCAAATAACAGGATTTTAATTCCCCTTCCAAACGGCTTTTACATAACAGAAAATAAAGAACAGTTGGCCATGTATCTTCTGGCAGGAAATAATATAAGAATGAAACATAAACAGCTTCCTATATCAGCATCACAGCAATCCAACTTAAAGAGCAATTCTCTGTTCCAAAACCTTTGGTGCTTTTTCTTCTAGCTGCTACCTGCAGCTCTCTCTCTGCACAGCTTAATCCTAGCACACAGGTTTTATCTTCTCAGACACAGATATTGTACAGTCCATTGACTCAACAGGCAGGTATTCTAAAGATGGTTCTGTTTCCATCGGTTCATATTGGTTCTCAGCTGGAAATGTCTGCAATTGACTACAGGGTGTTTCCAAGCACACACATATTCCTTCAGCCTGAGACTTTTCCCTGCAACCTTCTGCTACACAAGGTTGGGAATGGCCACAGTATTCAGCACACGTAAAGCCCCACCCTTCGGGGCTAATATCAGAGCACTTCTTAAAACCAGCTTTGCTTTTATACCAGTCACTCAGCCTACCTTTTGGCTTTCTTATGGGAGATTCCTTCTGCCCTCCAGGATCAGCTACAGATGCAAGCCTTGGAGTTTCTACGTGCACACAAGTCTGCCTTCTTGGTACATTTCCCTTATGGCTGCCTTTTATATACGGCACCAAACCTGGGCTGCTTGTACCTGGCTCCTTTGCACTGCTTCTCTGCTCGTTTCTTTTGCTGACTTCCTTTTCTGAGTCAAAGGTCAGAGAATCTTCCGTTACCATTAGTTCCTCTGAATCCTCACTCCCAAGCCAATCCTCTGCTTCTCGTGACTGCTCTCTTGGCTGTGTTCCCCACTGTGCTCCCGGCTGTGCTCCCAGCTGTGCTAACTTCCTTCCTAATGAGCTTCCCTTATATCTCTGGCTTCCTGGGTTTAATCTGACCCCTCCCTCCAGCAGGTGTTCTGCCTCAGCTCGTGACCGATGAGCTGAACTGCAGCAGGGGCGTGTTTTCCTCTCCTCTGATCTGCTCTGTTTGTGGTTTCCCTGGAAACCAGGAGCCATGTGCATTTGTTTTCTTTCATTAACTGAAGCTAAATCCTGCGTTTTATCACTCTCTAAGGGATCTGAGGGACCTTCTACACCACAAGATAGATATCAGAATACCCATCGATCTCGAAGGTGTCATTTAATGGGCTGGGATCTATAGAAAGGAAGGGAATAAGTGGAAGGCTGCATTCCTTGGTGTAACCGCTGTGGCTGGACATGTTTAGGATGGGAATTCTTTATCCGCCAGGCTGCGTATTGCAGGTTGCTGTGACATCTCAGATGTTTTAGAAAGTCATAAGATAAGATACATTAGGAAGAAAATTACAATCCGAAAAATTGGTGGGACACAAAAAAGGAACAAAAAACAAAGTCTCATGGAGTGTCTCTTGGTCTATCTGAAAGCAGCAAGGAATGGGGACCCTAGGCAAACCTTATGCTATTCCCCTCCTCCCCCCGCCCCCGATCACCTGACCACCACCCTTCCAACAAGAATCCTGTAAAAATGCATGATTAGACATCATGGACCCGATATTCAGAAGCAGCGGCGGCTAGCCATCATCACTGGACACTAAACCCGGATATTCACTGGCAGGACCATATCTGGCCACCAGTATTGAAGATCTGGGTCAGCCCTGTTAGCTTCAGCGGCGAAAGTTAGGACAGCCTTTAATGTGCCAAACTTCCACCGCTTACCAGTTCTCTCCAGGAGCCGCCCACAGAATGCCCCTGGAGTGCTCTGATACTAACCAGTAGTGGCAGTACCTGCAGGTATCCAGCAGCACTAACTGTGTTAATACGGATGAATATCCCACAGAGCAGCGTTTACATGCTTTGCAGGTCTGGAAACTATGTAAACGCCTTTGAATATCGGCCCCATGAAGCTTTGCTTTCTCTGCTCTTCCTGCAGGTAGAAGAGCGCACTGATGGCCTTCGAGTTTGTGTAGCTAGCAGAAACTAGAGTTTTACTTTGACTGCTGCTGCTCGTTGCCCCCTGAAGCTGCTGCCTTAGGTGGCTGCCTAGTTTGCCTAATGGTTGGACCAGCCCTGTTTGAAAGGGTCAGCAGCTGTTTCCTATTTCATCTTCTGCCCCATTCATGATTTTATAACTTTCTATCATATCCCCTCTCAGCCATCTCTTTTCCAAGCTGAAGTGCCCTAACCTGCAGAGCCGGTGCAACCCAGTAGGTGAACAAGATGGTTGCCTAAAACTCCAACCTTCCCAGGGCGCCCTTTGCCACTGCTTCCACCCTCCTCTCTGGGACCTGCGGCAGCGGCAAAGCCGTACAAAGGGCATCGTAGCACTTACTTGAACTCTCCAGCGATGCATTGCTTTTCCCGCTACGACTCTCTGCTTCTGTCCTCCTCCAACACAAACTTCCTGTTTGCATGGGTCCGGAAACAGGAAATCTGCATTGGAGGAAGTGGAAGCAGCGGGTCACAGAACAGGAAGAACAACACGGTTTGAGTTCGAGTAAGCGCTACAATGCTGTTTATATGGCTTTCCCGCCACTGCAAGTCCCAGAGAGGGGGGGTGGAAGCAGGGGGGCAGCAGGACTGGGAGGGCTCACCTAGACTGCCACGTATCCTTGCGTTGTCCCTGCTAACTGTTTAGCCTCTCTTCAGAAGGGAAGTGCTTTATCCCCTTAATTATTTGCGTTGCCCTTCCCTCAACCTTTTCTACTACCTTTCTATATGTTTTTGAGATGGGAAGATCAGAACTGCACACAGTACTCAAGGTGTAGTCGCATGGAATGTACCAGCACTTGCCAAATTTGTAAGAATCAACGGAGACTTAATCTAATACAATCCCCAAGCAACATGAAGGGTCAAGTATCCAGAAACAGCTGACCCAAAATGTTTTTCTCTGGGTGCAAAGAGAGAGATTCAGGAAGTAGCTGATGTTAGGTGGGGATGAGGGAAGTAGGTAGGGAGGACATTTTGCTCTATCCCACAGAGATTTACTCCACCCTACTGTGCTAAAGCAAGCACTCCTCCCCTCACCTTTCCTATGTAGGTACAGAGGACACTCTCCGGAGACAGGGAGCCTTCCTTCAGCTTCTCAGCCAGCTCCGTGAGAGGCAGGGAGAGGATGGCGTCGGGCTGTACACCGGGATTCTGGAAGAGAGCACAAAGCAACACACAGTGAAAGCCCTGCTGGCATGAAAGATTCCATCAGACAGTGCGCTATATTGGAAAAAAAGGACCAGATCCGCCAGGAAACAAATCATATACGAGCTGCAGACAATATGTCTATGAGTTGGTATTTATAAAAGGCTTATGCGTTCATTTCCAAAGCATCCCCCCTCCCCCCCCAGGGACACAGGCAGAGAGAGACTAGGAAAAATAACAGATGTAACTGGTGAAAGATAATGTCAAAAAGCAACTTCAAAGCCACCCCCTACACACACCAAAGTCACTTACTCACACTCACTGACACACCTTCATACATCTAAACTGCACACACAAACACTTCCACACACCCTCCACAAATATTCCACTCATATCCCCTTACACACCTATCACCCACATACCCACCTACACACATATCCATACCCCCCCCCCCCCACACACACACACACATATTCATAGGCAAGCAGAGCATATATTCAAAATGTGATCTAAGAAACCCAACACCTGCTTCTACAGGTCTAGGTTGGAAACATTCCCAAAGCCACACCTCCCCATACTTTCCTACCCAGCAGAATTTATTTATAAAGCTCACAATGAAAAATACTTAAAGGATTACTGCCTATTTCAGATGAGCAAACAGCTAACTGCTAGAATGCATGTTATTTTAGTAACTATAACCTGCAAAATATCAGGCTATGAAAATTATCACATTTAGATTCTTATCAAGACATATTGTTATTACGAAGAATGCATCATGACTCTCGAAAAGATGGTGAGCAACTTGTCTCCATTTCTGCTTATTTATTTATTTATTTACATTCTCTTATATACCGCGCTATTCTGCATCAGTGCGGTTTACATTGAACAAACTGAAATTACATTGAACAGGACATTATAACTTGGAGATAACTATTTTACAGGGAACATAACGGACAAGACGAGGGGAGAGGGGCTTATGTTACAGCAGAGAGATCCAGATTAAGCTTTAGAAAGGATGTTCGAGCCCTTGGATTAATTACTTAGAGAGCAGAAAGAATCAGTCGACACTGATGGTTTATAAACAACAAAGGATGGTTTACACACCATGAGGCCGATTCTGTAGTGTGCTCGGCCTGGGCCGTCAGAAAGCCCACAACATGGAATCGGGCAGTTAGACGGCTCGATGTGCACCTGCTCCCTTAGAGGGAGACATCCAGGAGGCTGCCCGTCCAGACCACATAGCACAACGGCTGGTGTGCCCGTGCAGTGGTGTCCTGCTGCCATGGCACCGGCACATCCAGGCGGAGCCGCAGAATGCCCCTAACAAGAACCGCCTTGGCATACCAGTGTCCCACCCTAAGCGGGAACCTCCAAGGCCTGGATCGGGTGGCAGGTGCTGTACCACGGTGGTACAATGGGGTTGGGGGGCTGCAGCCTGCGAACACAGCAGTGCTTTGCACTTATTCCTCTATCGAGGTGGAATAAGCCGGGTGTCCATCTTGGTGCCGGGGGGTGTACAGAGGCAGAGGGGGTGTACAGAGGTGTACAGAAATAAAATACTTAGGTGTGATGCTTGACAACAACCTAAATATGGACAGGCACCTGCGAAACACCAATCGAGCCATATTCCACAAATTAAGAATACTGCAGCCTTTACGTAACATCCTTGATCATGATGACTTCAGATCTGTCGCTCAGGCCCTCATCATTCCACACCTAGATTACTGCAATGCCATACTGCAAGGCTTGCCAAAGAAAACTACAAATATTCTGCAAATGGCACAACATGTTGCAGCCAGATTCATCATGCAAAAAAACTCTCTGACCACATTACACCCACCCTAATTGAGCTGCATTGGCTCCCCATCACGGCCCGCATTCAGTACAAATTACTAGTCACTACATTCAAACTTATCCATAATATAGCACCCTCTCACCTCAACAGCTTGATTTCCAATCCACCCAACAACAGAAGTAGGAGAGCAGCGAACCTCAACACCATCTGCCTCCCGAGATCATTCACAAAGGCTAATGCCTGTACCACTAACAGAGCTTTCTCGTTTACAGCTCCTACACTCTGGAATCGGTTACCAAGTGATCTGCGTGAAATCTATGATCTAAAGGACTTTAGAAAGGAGCTTAAGACACACCTTTTCAAGTCCCATTACAACCTAACATCATGAGCTACACGCAACCGCGTGTAAATATACATATACATATGCAGACCACTTTTAAAGTTTTACAGTTTAGTCAATTGTAAATATGTATATAACAATCATGTGTAAATATGTATATAGCAATCAACTGTAAGCCTGTAATCTGTATTCTGCTGTGCCCCCCCCCCCCCTCTAATCAGAGTGTTTTAATCTAATTCCTGGCCAGTACAGCCAACATCACCATGTGTAACAACCGCTGCTGATCACTGGAAGCAGCGGGATATAAATGTACGCTAAATAAATAAATAAATAAATGTCCTGAATAGCTTCTGTACATCCTGGCACCTGGCCACACCCCTGCTCTGTGCTAGCGCTCCCCGCACAAACGTTCAGTACATGTAAGGAGCACTGGTAACAGAATCGGGACCTGGATCTGAGCATGGGTGGGACATGCAGCCCGCACATCCAACCCTGCTATTCACGGGACAGAATGACCCCCATGAGGGCAATTTTATAAAGTCATGCGTAGTTAGTGCACATTTGTTCACATATACTTTTCACCTAAACAAAGGAGTAAGTGGAAAAGCATACACCTTCATTTAAAGGTGTGACCGCTTACACACCCTCAAGCTCATGTAACGTCTGCACCGAGATTTGTGCAGAACCTGCGTAAATAAGATTTAATTCACACACATACATACTTGTGTGCTCTGTTCACGCTCCATGGTGAAAGTATGTACCATCGGGCCAACGTGTGTACTTATAAACATAGCGGCCGGCTACAGTACATGCAGGCTTGTCCATTTGTGCATGTTGACGGCACATTACTGCACAGTTCCTTAGAAAATTAGCCCTGTGGGTCTTGCCAGCAGCAGGCAGAGGGATGGTTTCAGTCAGCACGATCCCTGTATGATTCTATATCTTTTGCACACTGAAATTAGGATCATCATCATCAGTTACTGAACCAGCCGATATTTAAAGGGCTCTCCAGTAACAAAATGTATTTTCCAAGAAATGCATTTCTTTTCTTGTCTACAGGCTGGCTCACTTTACTGTTCAGAAACAGTGCCGTAAAAGTACTAGGCAACATAATCTCAAACTTTGTTTTCTAAAGAAAATTAGCTTACCTGATTAGACAATTGTTATCCTGTTGTCCAAAGTGATTCTATCTTGGGCACCCGGAGTGGACCTGCATTCAAAGGTGGCCTGGTTAGCACACCTCAGTGTCTTTGCTGGCTTGTCACGCTGCCTCGGCTCCAGGCCTGGTGCCTGTTCCCTCCCAGCTGAAATCTCCCGCCAGGCCTAGAGCCGAGGCAGCACGGCAAGCTAGCAAAGACACTGAGGTACGTTTGCCGTGCGCATCTCTGCTGTGTGGGCCTGGAATTTCGGCACCCGGGAAGGGCAGCACCCACCATCCCACCCTTTGTTCACCACTGATTCTATCAGAAAAGAACACATCTGCAACTTTGTCTGCCATTTGCACAGAGCAGTAGCACCAGGTACAAAGATTATTTTTAAGTCTCTCTGAGCAGTTGTTCTCCAAGGACAAGCAGGATGAAGTCAGCCACATGTGGTGTCGTCTCCCGACGGTGCCGAGACGGAAGTACTCTCTCTAGCCCAGAAGGGCTTTCCCTTCTGGGCGGGATGGCCCTCCCCCAGGAGCTCCCCAGGGACCGCCCCTAGCTCGGTCACTTTTTTATCTTCCGCCTTGCCAGCAAGACAGATCTCCAACTCTCTCATCTTTTGTTTTGTTTTCTTTTGTTTTAACTTATATCTCTGGCAAAGATTGGATTTTTCACCATGCCTAAGCCCGGGTTCAAGAAATGCCCCCGGTGCTCCCGCAAAATGAATGCTACGGACGCACATACCTGCTGCATTCTATGCCTGGGACCTTCCCATCAGGTCAACGACTGCGCCCATTGCAGCAAGATGTCTCCGAGGGCGAGAAAGTGCCGCATGAATCTTCTCCGGGAGCTGTTTCCAACCTCAACTCTCCTCAGCACTCCGGCTCAGCTGGCGGGCCCATCAGCTGTTCCGGCCTCCGCCGGCCCGCAAGTGCTCCCCTCGGCCTCGGGTGCGCCTCTCAGGGCCTCCGCCCCCGGCCGCTGTGCATCGGAACCAGCGCGCCCAGCCCCCGGCCTCTCCGCAGCACCCCGGGAGTCCCGGCAGTCTTCCGGAGCCTCCGTCCGCGTGGCGGGCATGGCGGCGGCCATCTTGGAGGACGGCACTTCCGGCTCTAGCTCCTCCCCCCTCAGCGCGGATTTCCAGCGCCGACGGAGTCGCAAAAAGAGGAGGAGCTCCTCCCCGCGCCGTCAGAGCCGGCGCGGACATAAGAGACATGAATCTTCAGAGGAGTCAGAATCGCGCCATCGCGGACAGCGCAGATGACGGCGCGGCAGCAGCAGCAGCAGTAGAGACAGCAGCAGCTACCGGCACGGCCGAAAGCGCCACCACCGCGCCGCCAGGAACTGGTACTACCACAGAGACAGCTCCTCACCAGCCTCCAGCAGGTACGCCTCTCCTCTGCCCCTTCTGGACCTCGAGCCCTCTCCCCCACCCGCGGGTCCTCAAGGCCAGGACTCCCTTCAAGGGCTAGTGGGTTCACTCCCCGAAGGGGCTAACAAGGACCTGGTGTCCCTCCTCTCCAACTTCTTCCAGCAGTGGACTCGAGCATCAACCCCGGCAGCCCCGATTGCCCCGGAGCCAGAGGCCGCCGCCCGCTTGACCCCTGCGTCCCCGGCCGGCGAAGCTGACACCGTGGGAGAGGAAGAGGTGATGGACAGATCTTTAGACCAGGGAAAAGCCTCAACCCCGGTGTCCCCTGAAGTCACGGTTGATCCGGAGGTCTCAAGCCACGGCGTGGAACCCCCTCCTCCAGAGGACCTCACCTATTCTAAGTTCCTCCAGAAAATTGCCGGCACGCTCAACTTGCCTAGTTCAGGCGACGCCCCTGACCAGCGCCCGGAGACACTAGCAGCGCGCAAGTTCTTGGAAGCCCCTAAATCCACGGCCTCCATCCCTGTTTACCCGCTACTGCGTGAGAACCTCATGAATCTCTGGAAGAACCCCTCCTCCGCACCCCCAGTGTCTCGGAAGCTCGATGCAAAGTACCAAGTTCAGGCCGCCCCCGGCTTCGACAAACCTCAGCTTCCCCATCACTCCATCGTGGTGGAATCAGCCCTGAAACGCTCCAAATCCACGCGTACCCACGCCAACTGCCCCCCCGGAAAAGAACAAAAATTGCTTGACGATACGGGCAGAAAGGTGTATCAAGGAGCCATGCTGTGCGCCAGGATCTCGGCCCACCAGCTGCAGCATGCCCTTTACCAGGATGCTCTCCTAGAAAAGCTGAAGGCAACCACCTGCAGCCAGGAAACGCAAGCAGCCACCATCACAGATCTGCAAGAATGTATGAAGCATCAGGTGCGGGCGGCCTTCGACACCTTTGACTCGGTAGCCCGCACAGCCGCATCCGCCATCTCCGCCCGCCGCCTAGCTTGGCTCAAGGCTTCAGGCTTACGGGACGATACCCACGACCGGATCGCCGATGCCCCCTGCTCTGGAGAATCCCTCTTCGGGGATAAAGTCACGGAAACCGTCAACGCGCTGAAGGACCACTGCTCGACCTTAAAGACCTTGTCAGACGAAGGCCTGGAACGCGGTCGCAAGAATCCCTACCATCAAAGGCAACCCTTCTCGGGCCCCAAGCGCCAATATAGTTCCTACCAGAGGTGGCAGCCTCGCTACAAGTCACAATCTGCCCAGCACTCATACCGGCAGAAACCTCGACAACGAGATAGGAAGCAGCAGAAGCCCTCCCAACCCGGCGCAGGGAAGACCAGCCAGCCCTTTTGACGTCCAGCACTCGGCCAAACCCCCTACGGGGGGTCGCCTGGCCATGTTCCTCCCAGCCTGGCAATCCATAACCTCGGACAAATGGGTGATCAGCATCATCAAGGACGGCTACCGCTTAAAGTTCGTCTCACCGCCAATACAACATGGACTTCCCTCATGCAGAGCATCAGAGGACCCCTCTTCTCCACTGGTGGAGGAGATCCAAGCTCTCCTATCCTCCAAAGCCATCGAGCCTGTTCCAGAGTCAGAACAGCACTGTGGCTTCTACTCCAGATACTTCCTGATCCCAAAAAAATCAGGAGGCACGCGCCCCATCCTCGACCTACGGGCGCTCAACAAATTCATCATGTGGGAGGAGTAGTCTAGTGGTTGGGGCAAGGTACTTCAGGCCGGAAGGTCGGGGGTTCAAATCCCACTAGAGGACAGCAACCTTGGGCCGGAAGGACTGGGGTTTCTAGTCCCACAGGTGCTCCTTGTGGTCTTGGGCAAGCCACTTAACCCTCCATTGCCCATGTTCCCTGTAAGTATTAGTGTATGTGTCTCATATCCCCGCTTGTTAAATGTATCCCCCAATTGTGTTGTGACCGCTTTGATTGAAGGATAAGGCGGTATACAAAACTGTCTAAATAAATAAATCATCAAGGAGAAGTTCCGCATGCATTCCCTAGGGTCCATTCTCCCACTCATCCAACACAACGAGTGGCTAACGTCCCTGGATCTCCTGGAGGCGTACACGCATGTTCCGATACACCCGGACTTCAGGCAGTACCTGCGCTTCCGAGCGATGGGGAGGCATTTTCAGTACAAAGTCCTCCCATTCGGCTTGTCCCCGGCTCCAAGAGTATTCACGAAATGTGTGGCGGTCGTGGCAGCCCACCTCCGCAAGCAAGGAATCTGCCTGTTCCCCTACTTGGACGATTGGCTCATCTCAGCCCCCTCCTTCAAGGAAGCCAGGAGGGCGACTCGCGCAACCATTGCCCTGCTATCGGCTCTGGGCTTCCTAGTAAACTACCAGAAATCCTGCCTTCGCCCTTCCCAGCGGCTGGAGTTCATAGGGGCGCTTATAGACACCACCAAAGCGAGGGCTTTCCTGCCGCAGCTGCGAAAGGAATCCATCAAGAGCCTGGTGCTCCGGGTACAAGCGGACAGGACTTCCACCGCCAGAACGCTCCTCCGTCTCCTAGGCCACATGGCAGCCGCAACCCAGACAGTCTCCCTGGCAAAGCTCCACATGTGCCGCCTACAGTGGCACCTGCGGGCACACTGGTCCCAACACAGCCAGCCACTGAGCACAGCCATTCCACTGACCGACACGGTCTCCGCCTCCATCGGGTGGTGGACCAACGAAAGCAACCTCTCACGGGGCAGCCCCCTTTCACAGCCGACGCACCACTTGACCATCACCACCGACGCATCCCCGGTGGGCTGGGGGGCACATTGCCTGCATCTCCGGACACAGGGCGCCTGGTCGGAGCAAGAAAAGCACCAGCACATCAACCTCCTGGAGCTCCGAGCCATTCGCTATGCCCTCAGGTTCAGGAACTGCTAACACCTAATCAGGGGTTAGTGGGCCTGTTTCCTGAGTGCAATTGAAGCCTGCATAAAAAGGCTGCTTGGCCCTGCCCTTTTGAGGCTTTCTTAACCAGGGCTCCACACATCAAACAGTAACTGAGGTTTTGAGGGTTTCTTTGTTTGGTGTTTTTTGTTACATTGCTAGCTCTCTGACTGGGAGCTCTTAAAAGGGTTTTGTGTATATTTTTTTAAAGCAAGGTTAAATTTATTTTTGCTGTTTTAGGGGAATCTGTACTTGAGCACAGTAGTATTGCTGAACTCTGTAACCCCCTCAGGTTCAGGAACTGCTAACACCTAATCAGGGGTTAGTGGGCCTGTTTCCTGAGTGCAATTGAAGCCTGCATAAAAAGGCTGCTTGGCCCTGCCCTTTTGAGGCTTTCTTAACCAGGGCTCCACACATCAAACAGTAAGTGAGGTTTTGAGGGTTTCTTTGTTTGGTGTTTTTTGTTACATTGCTAGCTCTCTGACTGGGAGCTCTTAAAAGGGTTTTGTGTATATTTTTTTTAAAGCAAGGTTAAATTCATTTTTGCTGTTTTAGGGGAATCTGTACTTGAGCACAGTAGTATTGCTGAACTCTGTAACCCCCTCAGGTTCAGGAACTGCTAACACCTAATCAGGGGTTAGTGGGCCTGTTTCCTGAGTGCAATTGAAGCCTGCATAAAAAGGCTGCTTGGCCCTGCCCTTTTGAGGCTTTCTTAACCAGGGCTCCACACATCAAACAGTAAGTGAGGTTTTGAGGGTTTCTTTGTTTGGTGTTTTTTGTTACATTGCTAGCTCTCTGACTGGGAGCTCTTAAAAGGGTTTTGTGTATATTTTTTAAAGCAAGGTTAAATTCATTTTTGCTGTTTTAGGGGAATCTGTACTTGAGCACAGTAGTATTGCTGAACTCTGTAACCCCCTCCAGGTTCAGGAACTGCTAACACCTAATCAGGTGTTAGTTCCCTCCCTACCCACCCCGACTCCCACCCACCCCTAGTGAGCAGTGTTGCTTTATAGGGCACCTCCCCCTTTATCAAATCACAGTGAATTGGACCAGAACATTTTGAATATAATTAAAGAGATTTAACTGCTTTTTCTCTGAAAGGACAGCTGCGAAACCAGCTGGTACTTCGTAGATCTCTCTCTTTTGCTTTAACAGATACCTAAGCTCCACAAACAGAACAATGGCTGGGAAAAATCGTATTGCTAAAGCTGTTGCCCCCGTTACAGCTTCTGCCTCGGTCCAGACAGAGGCCCTATTGCCAGTTGAAGAACCAGTTCCATGTGCAGGGTGCCTGCATGCTGAAGCTCTGAGGAAACAAGTGGAGGAACTCAGAGAGGAGGTGGCGAGGCTGAGGAGCATTCAAGACAGTGAGAAGTACATTGATGAGATGCTGCTTGCAGCAACCAGGCTCTCCAGCACAGGAGAAGATGGGTGTCAACAGAATGTCGATGGTTGGACAAAAGTCACCAGAGCCTGCAAAATCACCAATCCAACTTCTCCAGCCCTCGAATTGAAGAACCATTATGCAGCCCTGGAAGTGGAGGAGGTGAAAGCATCCCTGGAAAGGGAAGAACCAGAGTTCAAGTACCCCATAGTTGCAGAATCAGTGACCAGAAGGAAACGAAGGGTAGTGGTGGTTGGAGACTCTCTTCTGAGGGGTACTGAGGCGTCCATCTGCCGACCAGACTTGATGTCCAGAGAGGTATGCTGTCTGCCTGGTGCCAAGATCCAAAATGTTACGGAGAATTTGCCGAGACTCATCAAGCCCACTGACTATTACCCAATGTTGCTAATCCATGTTGGAACAAATGATACTGCCAGGTATACCTTGGAACGTATCAAAAGTGACTTCATGGCTCTGGGACAGAGGGTGAAGCAGGTAGGTGCACAGGTGGTGTTCTCTTCAATCCTCCCTGTTGAGGGTAAAGGCCAAGGCAGAGAGGCTCGCATCCTGGAGATTAATGCATGGCTGCGTGAATGGTGTCTTCGAGAGCGTTTTGGTTTCCTAGACCATGGGATGCTGTTCCAAGGGTTGCAGAGCAGAGATGGCATCCATCTGTCCAAGAAAGGTCAACACATCTTTGGTAGTAGACTGGCTAATCTACTGAAGAGGGCTTTAAACTAGATTTGTTGGGGATGGGTGAAGAAAGCCCCCAGGTAAGTGATACATTAAATACCTTTATGGAAATGGGTAACAGGGGTAACATATGGAAAGCAGTGTGTATTAATGCCCGTAGCATGGGAAATAAGATCTCTGAAGTTGAAGCTTTGGTGGGAGTGGCTGACTTAGATTTAGTGGCAGTTACAGAAACATGGTTCACAGAAAACCATGACTGGGATGTAACTATACCTGGCTATACTTTATTCAGAAAGGACAGGGTAGGAAGAAGGGGAGGAGGAGTAGCACTATATGTAAAAACTACTATTAAAGCTTTGGAATTACAGAGCTTAAAAGGGAGAGAGGAGGCATTGTGGGTTAAACTAGAAAGAGGGAAAGAGAAATCTATTTGCATTGGTGTGATATACAGACCTCCCTCACAAGAGGAAGAGGTGGACAGAGAGTTAATTGAAGACATACGCAGCATTGCTAGGAAAGGGGAAGTGCTACTGCTAGGAGATTTCAATATGCCAGATGTTGATTGGCACTTTCCTGCTGCAGTATCATCTAGGAGTAAGGAGATCCTGGATTCTCTACAGGGAGAACTATTCAGGCAATTGGTAACAGACCCCACACGTGAAGGGGCCATACTGGACTTGGTGCTTACCAATGGTGAAAGTGTTTCTGATGTTGTAGTGGGAGATCATTTTGCATCCAGTGATCACCAGATGGTGTGGTTCAGTATTAGGACTAGGGCTGTTAGAATCCATTCCAAGGTGAAGATCTTAGACTTTAGGAAGACTAACTTTGCGAAGATGGGCCAATACCTCAGGGAGTCGTTAGTGGGATGGGAACAGCTGGGGGATGTAGAACAACAGTGGGCAAAACTGAAAGGGGGTATTTTAAAGGCAACCAACCTTTTTGTTAAAATGGTAAATAAAGGCAAAAAGAACAGGAGACCGCTATGGTTTTCGAAGGAAGTAGCTGAAAAAGTGAAGAAAAAGAGGGAGGCCTTCATGAAATACAAGAGATCACAGAGAAAGGAAGACAGGCATCTGTATTTGGAAAAACTTAGAGAAGCTAGCAAAGTAGTCAAGAAGGCAAAGATTCAAAAGGAGGAGGAAATAGCCAATGCAATAAAATGGGGAGATAAGACATTTTTCAGATATATTAGTGAGAAGAGGAAGGGCAAAAGTGGTATTGTCAGACTCAAGGGTACAGGGGGGGAATATGTCGAAGCTGATAAGGATAAAGCGGAATTGCTTAACAAATATTTTTGTTCTGTGTTCACAGATGAAGAACCAGGAGCAGGACCTCAGAAAACACCCACAAATAAGAACAGAAGCGAGGGACATCTTGAACAATTTTCAGAAGACTGTGTTCGTGAGAAACTAGCTCAACTTAAAGTAGACAAAGCGATGGGACCGGATGGGATACACCCTAGAATACTGAGGGAACTTGGGGACGTTCTAGCAACTCCACTGACTGACCTTTTCAATGCCTCGTTGGAGTCGGGAGTGGTGCCAAAGGACTGGAGAGAGGCTCATGTGGTGCCTTTACACAAAAGCGGAAGTAAGGATGTGGTTGAAAACTACAGGCCGGTTAGTTTAACTTCGGTGGTGAGTAAATTAATGGAAACGCTGTTGAAAGAGAAAATAGTGAGGTTTCTGGAGTCCAGCGGATTACAGGATCCGAGGCAGCATGGATTCACCAGAGGCAGGTCTTGTCAGACAAATCTGATTGATTTCTTTGACTGGGTGACCAGGGAGTTGGACCGAGGGAGAGCTCTAGATGTGGTGTATTTAGATTTCAGTAAAGCCTTTGACACTGTTCCTCACAGGCGACTTATAAACAAACTGAGCACCCTAGGGATGGACCCTAAAGTTACTGCTTGGGTTAGAAATTGGTTGGGTGGGAGGCGACAAAGAGTACAAGTAAATGGAGCTCACTCTGAGGAGAAGGATGTTACCAGTGGTGTGCCCCAGGGATCTGTCCTTGGTCCGATTCTTTTTAACATCTTTGTTAGTGATATAGCGGAAGGGCTGTCTGGTAAGGTTTGCCTCTTTGCGGATGATACCAAAATCTGCAATAAAGTAGACACCCAGGAAGGTGTAGATAACATGAGGAGGGATCTAGCTAAGCTTGAAGAATGGTCTAGAATTTGGCAGCTGGGATTTAATGTTAAAAAATGTAAGGTCATGCATTTGGGCTGCAGCAATCCAAGGGAGCAATACAGCATAGGAGGTGAAGTACTTTTGTCCACTAAAGAAGAGCGGGACCTAGGCGTAGTTGTGTCCGATGATCTTAAAGTAGCTAAACAGGTAGAAAAGGCGACGGCAAAAGCTAGAAGGATGCTTGGGTGCATACGGAGAGGAATGGCTAGCAGAAAAAAGGAGGTGATAATGCCTCTGTATAAGTCTTTGGTGCGACCTCATTTGGAGTATGGTGTGCAATTCTGGAGACCGCACCTTCAAAAGGATGTGAACAGGATGGAGTCGGTGCAGAGGGTTGCTACTAAAATGATTAGTAGTCTTCATTATAAAGCATATGAGGACAGACTTAAGGATCTTAATATGTACACCTTAGAGGAAAGGCGGGATAGAGGTGATATGATTGAGATGTTTAAATACCTCCGTGGCATAAATGTTCAGGGAGAGAGCCTCTTTCAGTTGAAAGCAAGTTCTGCGACGAGGGACATGGGATGAGGGTGAAGGGAGATAGATTCAGGAGTGATATGCGGAAATATTTCTTTACGGAAAGAGTAGTGGATCCGTGGAATAGTCTCCCAGTGGAGGTGGTAGAGATGAGGACAGTAACTGAATTCAAAAAAGCATGGGACCAACACAGAGGATCTCTAAAGGTAAAAAGTGGACTGTTGTAGTTGTTGTTATGGAAGGACAGACTAGATGGGCCTTGTGGTCTTTTTCTGTCATCATGTTTCTATGTTTCTATGTTTCCAGAACCTCCTCAGCGGAAAAATCGTCCTGATACGGACGGACAACCAGGTTGCCATGTTCTACGTGAACAAGCAAGGGGGTACGGGATCCCGCCCCCTCTGCAGGGAGGCACTCCTCCTCTGGGCATTCACAATCTCCAAACGCTGTTTTCTCCGGGCCTCCTACCTGCCAGGAATGGAAAACGAGTTAGCGGACAGGCTCAGCCGCCAGCTCAACCCGCATGAATGGTCTCTCAAGACAAACATTGCCCGCTCCCTCTTCAAGGACTGGGGCCACCCGGAGATCGACCTCTTCGCGTCGGAACAGAATACGAAGTGCAAAACCTTTTGCTCCAAGCGCCCATCCGCTCTCAGCCTTACAGCGGATGCCTTCGATGTGTCATGGGGGGAGTGGTCACTAGTGTACGCCTTCCCCCCCCCATTCCCCTAATCTCCAGGGTGATACAGCGCATCATCTCCGACAAGACACGAGCGATTCTAGTGGCTCCAGCCTGGCCTCGCCAAGGCTGGTTCCCGATACTGAGGCGTCTAGCGATATACCCGCCATGGCGGCTCCCGCTAGTGCCCGACCTCCTCTCCCAAGAAGACGGACACACCCTCCACCCCAACCTGCAAGCCCTTGCTCTGACAGCCTGGCGGCTGAACGGGTAGCCTTGTTCCCCTTTGGCTTGCCTCAAGAAGTGGAGGAGGTAGTCCTCGCCGCACGGTGCCCCGCAACGAGAAAGTCTTATGGCCTCAAATGGCGCCGCTTCACCTCCTGGTGCTCCGCACAGGGACTGGACCCCTTCTCGGCTCCAGCACCCAAAGTTCTCCAGTACTTGACCTCGCTGGCGAAACAAGGCCTGCAACCCCAGTCCATTCGGGTTCACCTAGCAGCTATCGCGGCCCTTCACGACCGCATCGAGGACAGCTCAATCGCTCAACTCCCCTTGGTAACCCGTTTTATGAAGGGCTTGACCAACCTGCACCCCCCAGTCAGAGACCCAGTGCCACACTGGGACCTCAACGCTGTCCTCAACCAGCTCACGCTGCCCCCCTTTGAACCCATGCAGTCAGCTGGCTCCAAGTTCGTCTCCTGGAAGACCTTATTCCTCATTGCCATCACTTCGGCCAGGCGCATCAGCGAGCTCCAGGCCCTGGTGACACATCCACCGTACACGCAACTTTCCAGCGAGCGCGCCTCCCTCCGGACTCACCCCAAGTTCGTACCGAAGGTAGCCTCAGCCTTCCACATCAACCAAACCATCGAGTTACCTACCTTCTGCCCGGAACCCCACTCCTCGCCAGAAGAGGAGCGACTCCACACACTGGACTGTGTTAGGGCGCTACGCCTTTACCTACTCAGGACGGTGGCACAGAGACGCAGCACCCAACTCTTCGTCTCCTATGACCCGAACAAACCTGGGCGCCCCGTCATCAAACGCACCCTGTCGCTCTGGATCTCCTCCTGCGTTGCCTTCTGCCTTAGCCAGGCTGGGGTCGCAGATGCACCAACAGTCAACGCCCACCAGCTGAGGGCGCTAGCCGCCACCATGGCCAACCTGCGTTTGGTCCCAGAAACCGACATCTGCAAAGCGGCCACTTGGTCATCCATGCAAACATTTCAAAGACACTATTGCCTCGACCTGTTGGATAACCAAGCTCTCGGTCAAGCGGTCCTTGCAACTGCGCAAGGACCAGCCCCTTGACCGACATGGCCGCCGCCTAGGGCGGAGAATGAGGAGACTTTCTGACTGTCGCCATTGTGGCACCTGCTGTTGTCTGCCAAAATCTGCACATGTTAGTGGTTTGCACATACCGTTGTGACACATATATTGCACATGTTGGTTGTTCTTGCACATACTGTTGTCCCACATATATTGCACATGTTGTTGTGATTGCACATGCTGTTGTTGCACATTTACTGCGTAGGTTACTACGCTGCACTTTACATTGTGTATCTGTTGCACTCGTTAAGTTGTTGATGCTCGTGACTGTCGCTATGATTGGATATGCCATTACCGGTGACAAATAAAAACCTATGTTACACCACGTGTCCTCCCCTTCCTTCTTGGAGAGGGCCCCTTGCACCACAGCCTTCTCAGCTCGGGAGGCACCACATGTGGCTGACTTCATCCTGCTTGTCCTTGGAGAAATCGAGGTTACTTACCTGTAACGGGAGTTCTTCGAGGACAGCAGGATAAGTCAGCCACACAATCCCACCCTCCTCCCCTCAGGGGCCTCTCCTGACCTACCTACGCCCCTAGCTCCTCCTGGCTCAGCTTGGGACTTAGTGACCGAGCTAGGGGCGGTCCCTGGGGAGGTCCTGGGGAAGGGCCATCCCGCCCAGAAGGGAAAGCCCTTCTGGGCTAGAGAGAGTACTTCCGTCTCGGCGCCGTCGGGAGACGACACCACATGTGGCTGACTTATCCTGCTGTCCTCGGAGAACTCCCGTTACAGGTAAGTAACCTCGATTTCTTGAAGGTAAAGAACAGGCATATACGAGTAAAAGGGATAGTGTCATATAGTGTTAATGACATTTATAATCAAGAAAAACTTTTTACTGCAAGTCTCTCATTAATGATTGAACAGAGACTGGTGTGTAGCTGATGCCAGCAGGAGATATGACTTCCTATTAAAAAATCAAGTCACTAATCTCCTTCTGGTGCACTTTAACCAGAGGGGCAGATCCACTTTCACACCTGGCAGGCTGACAGATAAATTAACCTGTTAGGTACACATCTCTGGAAGTCTTTGCCGAGTAACAATTTTATACTGATACCAAAGGCATGCAACTATCAGTTCACTGAATCACGGAAAGCGTGGCATACTTTGACAAATTTCAAGTGAACTGGAATCTTAAAGGTCAATTCATGTGCTCTTTGACCATTGAACCCAGTCAAATCTTAATAAGATGAGCTACAGCCTGTTGACTATCCAAAAAAGGCACATTTTATAAATTTATTTATTTATTTTTATTTATTTACATTTCTTTTATACCGCGCTATTCAACATCAGTGTGGTTTACATGGAACATAAAACATACACATTGCCTTACGGAACTGTGTTTACAGTGAACAGGTACGAAAACGTGGAGAACTTGGGAAACTATTTACATCTAATCTTCATGGAAGTCGTATTTCACTAGCCATATTCATTGGTGTCTTGTAGGGTTGGATTCGATTGTGTGGCCTAGTCTAGTCCATGGATGGGGCTATTGTGTCGCCATGCCATCTACCTAGTAGTACATGCAGAATAGGTAGTGCTTTACCGCCTTCCTAAACTGGGCCAGGTCAGGGATTGAGTGTATGTTGGGTGGTAGAGTGTTCCAGCCTCTAGGTGCACAAAATTTAAAGGCTCTGTTTGCTGTTGCCTGGGTGCATTGGGTTATTTCTTTCGGGACTATTAGCGTGTTGACTGCTACTGATCTTCTGGACCTGTTGGGGGGAGTGATTTGGATAAGATCTGCTAGTGATGCAGAGGAGAGCCCATTGATAGCTTTGAAGGTAAGCAGTAGGGTTTTGAAAGTGAGTCTGGCCTGTATAGGAAGCCAGTGGAGATGTTTCATGATGGGCGTGATGTGATCTTTCTTGGAAGCTCCAAGTAGTATTCTCGCTGCAGCGTTCATCGCGAGCTGTAGAGGGTTCAAAGTAGATTGAGGAAGACCATGCAGGATTGAATTGGCGTAGTCAAATTGTGGTATGATTAGCGCTTGATAAATTGTCCGGAAGTCATCCGGTTCTAGCAGGAAATGGAGGTGCCTGAGGGTGCGGATCTTGTGGTATACCTCTCTAACTACGTTGCTTATGTGCACCTTCATGTCTAGGCGCTGGTCCAAGGTGACTCCAAGGTACCGGATCGTGGGTTTGGTCTGTAGTTCAGCTTCCTTGACCTTTAGGTGGGGCGGTGTGATGAAGTTTGGATTCCTCGTGATGAACAGGACCTCTGTTTTCTTGTGCTGAATTCTGAGGTTCTGAGATTGCAGCCAATTGGATACCGCATTGAAGCAGTCTGTCAGAGGGGAGAGGTCTGGGTTCTCTGTCGAGAAGGGCATGTAAAGTAGTACATCATCTGCATATATCAAGCAGTTAACACTGTAAGACCGGATGAGGTTACAGATGGGCTGCATGTATATGTTGAACATCAGGGCGGATAAAGAGGATCCTTGTGGGATGCTTTGCTTCTGGTGGAATGGTGAAGATGTTGAAGTCCCTGATCGTATGTGCTGCCATCTGTCCGAAAGGTATGACTTGCACCAGTCTATTGCTGTTTTACAGATACTCTTCTCCTTGAGGCGCTCTAGGAGAAGCTCGTGGCTTACTGAATCAAAGGCAGCTGCTATGTCCAAGAAAATGAGGACAAACCCCTGACAGATGTTATCAATTCCAGCAGTTATGTTATTAAGGAGGGTGGTGAGGAGCGTTTCAATGCCGTGATATTCTCTAAAACCATGTTGGCAAGGGTCCAGCAGCAAAACGGTGTCGATGTGTTCTTGAATTTGTCTTTGGACTTCTTTTTCCATTATTTTGGCTAGAAGTGGTATGCTCGATATCAGTCTATATGAGTCAACCTTCTGGATGTCGAGCTTACTATTTTTTAGCAGAGGTCTAATGGATGTGTGTTTGAGAGATTGGGGGAACATACCTGTTGTGAAGGATCAGTCCATGAGCCTGGCTATAAAAGGGCTAAGATCAGATCGTAGCTCCTTTATCCAGAAGGCAGGGCAAGGGTCAGTCTGAGCAGTGGTGGTGTTGATCGTAGCAATAGTGTTTTCAATGTGTTTCTTTGATGGAGTGCTGAAAGTGGTCAAGGGTGTTATATTGGTTGGAACATGGGCCACGGTGGGAACTGGAGATTTGTTGGTTTGGCATAGCTTTGATTGCAGGTAATCCGCAAAGTCTTGAGGGTGGATCTCATTTGTTTGTTCGGGAGCAGGTTCCTTAGTTAGATTTTTAACGAGGCTGAACAGGTCGTGTGGTTTGTTCAGTGATCGTTTTAGAGTGTCAGTGTGGAATCGCCTTAAATTCTCGGTTACTGCTTCACGGTGCCGTGCAAGATGAGAGCTATATGCCCTTTGGTCTTCCGGGGAGTGTGATCAACGCCAGCGTCTTTCCAACTTCCTTAGGAAAGTGAGTGAGGAATGTAGCTCTGAGGTGTACCAGGGTGCAGAGGGTCATTTCCTTGGAGGCTTGTTGGATGGTGGACGTAGTGCAAGAGTACTGAAGTTATTGTTCCATTCAGAAACCAAAACATCAGGATTGAGTGTTGTTGAGGCAAGGAGTGGGCGGGTTTTACTCAGGATCCAGTCTCTGTCGAAGGCTTGAAACCTTCGTGGTGGTGTCTTGGCAGTGCTGCTCGATCTTCTGGCTTTGTTCTGAGTGTTCCTGGGCAGGGGTATTTGGAATATAATCAGCTTATGGTCAGACCAGGGAACTGCGATGATGGACAACCCAGGGTCATTGTTTGAGTTGAGAGATGTCTGTGGAGCGAATACCAAGTCCAATATGCCTCCTTTCGCATGAGTGGGTTCATTTACCAGTTGGCTATATCCTAAATCCTTGAGAGCCTCGAGGAAGGATGATGCCTGAGCTTCTTCTATAGAAGGTAGGTTGAAGTCTCCCAGAATCCAGCTTGGTGTGCAAGGACTCTGGGTGTTGGATGCCAGATCGATTATTGAAGAGAGGAGAAGAGGGTACCTTAGGGTATCGAAGAGTTCTGGAAGTGAAAAGGTCAGAAAAACCATGTCTGTTTTAGACAAGAGGACGCGCACGTTTGCACCCTTCCTAAAACTGACATCTCTCTGCCCCTTCTCATGAACATGTTCTTTTAAAACATGCAGCTGCGACATGCACACATGTGCACTGTGAAATAATGGGGTCTACATATGGAAAAACCAAACCAGCAACAAAGACATCCAGCCTTGGTCAAAAATACATGACAACACACATCCTGCCGGCAAAGGTGCATAGACGTGGAAAGGTCCATGGGAGTCTGTGGTGACTGTTCGTGCATGTCTGTGTAATTTCAGATCCCGCATGTGTATCATGTGTGTGTAAATCCCATTCTACTGGCAAAACTGCAGGTGCCTGCCTCAGCGCACACACGCACATGGTGCCACATCCCCTACAGATGCCTCCGGAGCATGTATGAGCCTATGCAAATAATATCCTAAAGCAGGACAAAACAGCTACGGCAGCCACCCGACAGCCCAACGTTTCACGAACCAAGACCCTGCTCTTGGTCTGGCTCGTGATAGCTTAGGAGGACATTCTCTATCACCCTGGTGGGCACAAGACACTACATGCTGGAGCATGGGAGCGGATCTTCATGGTCCTGGCCAGGTAAAAAAACGTCTCATACATCTATTCACATCTCACTGGGAGCCACCTAGCTCCACACTGGCACCCATTGTGTAGGCTTGGAGAAATGGAAATCGGGGCCGCCCCAAACATTAGGCAAGAAAAGATAGTCCTTTAAGGCAACAGCTTATGTGGACCAGTAAAGAACGGCAGCAGTCAAGGTAAATAAGTAGAGCATGACAATAACACTAACTCACAGAGCCATCAGCACACAGACTGATACCTTCAGGAAAAGTACACAAAACAAATGTCACCGTGGAAAAATAGGATGGCCAGTGATACAGTTTGATATTATTAATGTGTGAAGGATAGTGTTCCCATGATCATGAGTGCAGAAAACTACTTGTCAGAATCTCAGGGGAGGGACATAAGGTACAAGAGCTACCTATGGGTGCCCGATCCCCCAGCACTAGCTCTGATAGAACTGCCACAAGCACTCATCTCGTCTGCCAAAGAGCAGCCCCCGCCACTACAGTCACACCCACACTCATGCTATAGTATAGCCATCCAATATGTTACATACACCAGCTGGGCAAGGTTGCCCCGGTGATGCCATAGGGAGATGTGTGGTGACACCATGGGCAATGGACACATACTAGCAACGCAATGCATACATGTAGAGATCTAGGCAGGTCACTGCCCCCCCTCCCCCCTCCCGATATATACTGTTGAAACAGATCACATATGCAAATGTAGCATTGTGACACCCTGCCCTGTCATAAGGATCATTCCTATAAAGAGCTCATGGAGCACATACCCACAGAACAGAGGCATGCAAGTTCCAGTGGCCAGTATGACAGTGCAAGTATGGGTGTCTTGTGCATGACAGCTATTTGCACAGAATCCCTCTATCCCCACAGTTCCCATTCACCTGAACAGTGCCAACTACTTAGATGAAAGCCCTTTACCCTAGCAGTCCAACAAAGATATCAATTATGAGAAGGGTTGAGGCTGAACAAGTGAACAGAGAGGATCTCTAATGGCATGCATTCCACTCCTTTTTGATAGATACTTTCACATAATGCAGGACACTGAAGCAATCAAGACATGTGGAGAACCAGACCCAACTGCTGCAGAAGATACTTCAGGAGCTACATCTGCAAGAGGGCAAGTGACAGCACTTTAGGCATAAGTGACATATACAGGATAGGCCCCAGAGAAGACCTGTACCTCGCCAGGGCATGAGATGCATGCTGGCATCATGCATCCACAGCATGAAACACCAAAGTGGTGCGCCAGTTGATCTACCACTCCAGATAAGGAGATAATACTAGTTTAACTACAACTGTCAGAAAGCTATGAACAACTGTCAGCCAAGGTCTGTGAGAGTACCTGAGGTACAGCTGGACAAAGTGGCCCATTAGATATGGAAAAGATCTGCGTTCATACCAACTGAAGAAAGATGACCCGACTGACTGTGGAAATTATTGCACAATCGCTCTGATCCCACATGCCAGCAAGATTCTACTCAAGATCATTCAGTAGAGACTACAACCATACCTGGAACAAGAACCGCCTGAAGTGCAAGCAGGGTTCAGGAAAGGGCGAGGAACGAGAGACATCATCGTGGATGTTAGATGGATCCTTGAATAGACAAAAAATACCAAAAGTGCGTAGCATATTGAAGGCAATCTCCTCTGTTTTCAGAGCTGCCAAGTTACTCCTAAGAGTCGTCAGTTGATGACACACTCTCCGGGCAGGCCCGCTCTGGTGTTTCAGTTCTAATTCCGCTATCTTTTTCCTCAGTTCATCTTGCCACTCTTCTTTTTGTTATTTAAAGGATGTAGAAAGTGAGATTAACTGTCCTCACAACACTGCCTTCCCTGCTTCCCAGAGAAGTGCAGCTGACGTCTCCTCAGTCTCATTAAAGTGCAGATACTCTTGCCATCCTTTCCGCATAGCCTCTAGGAATCAGTCATTCTTTAGTAAATGTCTGGGGAAAGCCCATGAACGGGGAGGAGTTTCTAAGTCCTCCATGTGCCACTCTAGGTTCACTAAGTGGTGATCAGAGGGACCCATAGTCACAATTGTGACTCGCTGAAACAGTGACAGCATAGACCTGGAAACCAGCCACATGCCTTTGCATGAATAAGTTTGATGAACTGGGGAATAAAAGGTGTAGTCTTTCTCTCCAGAGTGAAGAGACCTCCAGACAACACTCAAGTCAAGTTCCATAGAGATAGAGGCTACAGTGCGGGAGTGTGTGGAAGAAGTCCCACCCCCTTCTGCCCCCTCCCCCGACCTATCCATACCTGCAAAAGTACAGTTAAAATCCTCTCCCATGAGGATCTCTCCCTGAGTATGAGTTTTGAGTAATACAAGTAGTTCCGAGAGTGAGCTTACTAGGTCCATAGGCAGAATGCAAACATTCACCAAATTTATCTTTGTGTCATGTACTGAACCCACTAGAATCAGGAAGCGGTCCTGAGGGTCACTGTACTAAGTTGAGAGCTGGAAGGGACACTGCTTAGAAAACAGAATAGCCACCCCTCGCTTGTGTGATGAGAAGCCGGATGCAAAAATTTACGGAAATCTCCGGAGAATAATTGAAAACGGGTCCCTGGAGCCAAGCATGTTTCTTGCAGAAACAACGTCAGCATGCTTCCTGGGTAACTGTGCAAATACTCTGACGTTTGACTGGGTCATGGAGGCCTTGGACATTGCAAGAGGGTAGTCTAACCATCGGTCCATTGACACAAATGCGAAAAGAAGAGGTTGAGACTATGTTTAGAATCACACCACCTCTCCCAGTGCATCCATAGCCACATCCATCCCAGTTGTCCAGAATTTCTTTTATTAATGATGTTCACATCCCCTAATTTAACCCTTTCCAGGCCGAGCCCAAAACTCTCGGGATCCAAAATTCTGACTAAATATTCATATCAAATGGTATATAATACACGACCATAGCAGAAGGAAAATCACTATTAGAACATATTGAATAAGACGGGTACAATTTTCCTGAAATATGCAAAAATTAACCCGGCCGCAGAATGTGGATTAAAAATTTAAAGTAGGCCTTCAAAGGGCTACTCAGTCATCCCTGCCCCACCCCCAAAACCCTTCCCACCTCACTTTCTTCTGTGCTAATACCCCTAGCCCTCAATATAAAAAGTCTATATAACTCCATCCATCTTGTCTCCCTAATGTGAGGCTTCATCGTCTCTACGATGAGAGTTTGTGCCTGAGCCAGAGAGAATTCCTGCCCAGCGTCTCACCCCACCCAAGGTCCCGTCAAGGCCTGCTACCTCCTGCCTCTCTTCTGCATCCCTCAAGATACCCTGCTACTGATCTCTACCCCCTCTCCTATCCCTTCTGCCCCAATCCCAATCAGGTCTCAGATCACCCTCCCCCCTCCTTCACCTCCCTATCCCTTTCACCTTGTAATTTAACTATACAGAGTTGATTAAACATCACTCAGCAAACCCCCAAAAAAGGAGGAAAGATGAAGAGTCAAACATCAGAATAACAACCATGAAAGAGTTTGAAAGTCCAAAAGGACCCTCACTGGGCCCATAAGATGAACGGTGTGAAAAACGTTACCAGGCTGTGCCATGTCGCTACTCAGGGTGGCGCTGTGACATCCATCGCTTTGTTCTGTAGCTCTGAATCCATTTCCGAGTGACTGTGAGATCAGGGGACTTTCTGGTGTTTCAGGGTGGAGACCTCCCACTCAGATTTGCATGCAACACCCCTCATTCTGAATTTGGTCTGCAAAACCCATGCAAACAGCTAACTCCGTAATTTTGTGCAAGCCATTGTTCCACTCAAATATCAATGCAAAGGGAAAGCTCCAGCGATATTTGATAGATTTAGCTTGCAGCAGTTAGGTCAGCGGTCTAAAGCTTCTTCGCCTCGCTAATGTATATTGAGAAAGATCCTGATATATCTGAATTTCCCAGTCTCGGAAGGAAATGGAGCGCTTACCCTGCAAATTCTGCAGCAATGCCACTTTATTTTATTTATTTATTTTTTATTTATTTGCAAATCTTTTATATACCGCCATTTCCTAAGATCAGTGGCGGTTTACATTAAACAACATGAAATACATAAAACAGTGCTGTAAAAAGCAGGTACATTGAACAGTATTCAAAACTATATACAAATAGTTAAAATCAGGTACAATGAACAGTAATCAGTACTATATATAGGTAGTATTGACAATATTTGAAACTATTTACATATATACATTAAAGTTTTATCATAAGTTCTTTTTTGGTAGTAACATTGTAAGTATTAGGGCGAACATATCATGGAGATCTAAGGAGGATGGGAGGTCTTATCCAATTCGTTATCTATATTCGAAAAGTATTGTGTGAACAAGTACGTTTTTAGATCTTTTCTGAAATGTTTCAGGTCTTTTATTTCCCTTAGTTGATCAGGGAGGTTATTCCATAGAGAGGGTGCTACAAATGAGAAGGCACTTCTACTTGTTACATGTTTAGTTTTTCTTATTGGGTCAGGAACTACGATAGTATGAAGGTTCTTTCTACGTCTAATTCTGTTTTCTATAGGTCTATGAATTAGTGTAGACAGGTATGATGGGGCAATCTGGTTTAATAGTTTGAAAGTGGTCAATATTATTTTATATTGAATTCTACTTTGTATAGGTAGCCAATGTAGAGAATAGAGTATCGGGGTGATGTGATCTGTCAGTTTAGCTTTGAAAATTATTCTGGCTGTAACATTTTGAGCCATCTGTAGTATTTTTAGGCTCTTTTTAGATACACCTGTTAATATTCCATTGCAGTAATCAAAATGGGGAGTTATCAGTGCCTGTGTGATGGTTCTAAAGTCATTGATTTCTAATAGTGGTCTCAGTTGTTGAATTGAGCGTAGCTTGTAGTATATTGTTTTAGTTGTTTTCTTAATATGATTAGTGAAATTGAGAGCCTTGTCTAGAGTAACTCCTAAGTATTTAATATTTTCCTTTATAGGTATGGTAAAGTTAAGAATTTTGATGTCAGTTGGTGGTGTGTAATTTGTGTTTCTTGATGTGATTAGTATCTCTGTTTTCTTGAAATTGATTTTCAAGTTATTTTTACTTAGCCATTTTTCAGCTTCCATAAGGCAGCTTGCTATTTTGTCATAGTTTGGATCTTGTATATCAAATGCAGAGTACAGCATAATGTCGTCCGCATATATCTGGTATTTCATCTTGTATTTTTGAAAAATGGTACAAATTGGTTGGAGATAAAGGTTAAATAGAAGGGCAGATAAAGCAGAGCCCTGAGGTATTCCCTGTTCTTGAGGAAAGGTAGGTGAGGAGTTCTGGTTAACTTTTACAAATTGTGTACGGTCGGATATGTAAGATTGAAACCATTCTAGTGTAATTTTCCTTAATCCAATTTGTCTGAGTCTTGATATAAGTATGTTATGATTTACATTGTCAAAGGCAGCAGATATATCTAGAAATACCAGAATAAATGCTTGTTTTGTGTTGTCCAGTCCTTTGTTTAGAGTGTCAAGGAGAGCAAGCAATATAGTCTCTACGCCATGAAATGGTCGGAATCCATATTGGTGGTCATCAAGGGGGGCAAATGTATCTATATAGTCCTGTAGTTTTAATTGTACAACTTTTTCTATAATTTTTGTTATAAATGGGATACTGGCTATTGGGCGGTATGAGGTTGGGTCATTCTCATTTAGAGTTTTATTCTTCAAAATCGGGCGGATTGCAGAATTCTTAAGTTCTTTTGGTAGTACCCCTTGCTGGAGGGAGCTATTTACTATTTTGAGAATAAAGGGGGCAAGTTCTTGTTTTGTTGACTTAATCCAAGTGACAGGGCATGGATCAAGGATAGATGTGGTGGTGTTAATATTTGTTATTATGTTTAGTAATTGTTTTTTATCTATGGGTTGAAAGGAATTCCTTCTATTGTTATTGTTTAATGATATTATAGGATCAGGTATTGGTATTGAGGATAGTTTTAGTTTACTAGCAAAATAGTTTGCTAAATCAGACATATTAATAGGGATGAGCTGGGAGTTGTTGGTGGGGGCTTTAGATAGAGATTTTACAATTTCAAAGAGTTCCCTCGGACGATTAATAGCCTTAGTTAATATTGAGGTATGATATAATTTCTTTGCGTTATTAGTTGCTGATCTGTATGTGTTAAGTGTTGTGAAGTAGAGAACCCTGAGTTCAGGTGTTTTCTTTACACGCCATTTTCTTTCTATTTTTCTTAGGGGTTTTTTGATAGAAGCCAGTTCATGTGTATACCATTTTTCTGAGGTTCTTTTATAAGGCCTGTTAGGTTTGAGAGGCAATGGTTTAGAGGCTTCTCTTATTACAGCGTTCCAGTTAGTGATTGCTTCGTCAATATTGTTTGAGTTTGTATTTAGTTGAGGTATAATTGTTCCTAGAAATTCTTCTGATATAAATGGACAAAATCTCGGTCCTTGATGTGTTGTAGCTTGTTGATGAGAGAAGGTGTATGGGGTGTGGATTGAGAATTGAATCATAAAATGATCAGACCATGGGACTTGTGTTACAGATCATGGGACTTGTGTTACAGTGGGAGGGTTGTAGTGATGTGTCTCCATCATATGTTCAGGGAGAAAGACAAGATCGAGAGTGTTGCCTTTGGTGTGTGTGGGGTGTTTGACTATTTGTTTAAAACCCATGTCTTCCATTGATTCTAGGAAGGTTGAGTGTAAAGTGTTGTTGATGGTTGCTAAATTAAAGTCACCCAACACAACATGAGGTTTGTTCATGGAGGTCTTACAAATTGTTTCTAAGATGGTTGTTATGTTTTCTGTATCTGAAGATGGAGGTCTGTAGAATAGGCAGATGGCTAAGTTTCTGTTCTCTATTTTTAGAATATCAATATTTTCTTTAGATTCACAAATCGTAGAGGAACAGTTCAGGCTAGATTTAGCTAGAATGGAGTATGCCACCTCCTTTTTTATGATTACGGTCACAATGAAAAAGTGAATATCCAGTCATTTTTATTTGGTTTAGCAGGATTGTGTCTGAATTGGACAGCCAAGTCTCTGTAATGCAGAGATAGTCAGGTTTCTCATCTGTGACGATATCTGTAATGATAGGTATTTTATTTCTAATTGATCTTGCATTGATCAGGATAATTTTTAATGTTTGAATTGGTGTAGCTAGGTTTTTAATTATAAGTTGCGGTTTTAGTTTTACATGGATTAATCGCTTAGGTTGAGCATTTGTGATTCTAGGATTAGGGTTCGTGTTAAAATTATTGTTGTATTTCTGTTTGTAGTGGTAGGGTATGACATGTATGTGAGCTAGGCCAGTATGGTCCAAGTGTGGGCATGATGTTTGAAGACAATAGTTAAATGAGAGTGTTAGGCAAATATATATCCCTAGGGCATATAGAAAGTGTATGGTTAGGTTAATCAGTTTCATTTTGAGAATTGTAGTGACTTAATTACAATGTGAGCTGACTACAGTAATCTTATATCAGATAATGCAATTATCGATTATTCTCAAAGAAGCTGAAGCAGGCTATAATGGAGCATGGGCGGGAATCCCGTCCCAATCAGAGGTTGCCACCTCTATGTGCTCTCTCCAGTTTAACAGGACCTGAGGAGCCCACTACACGGTAGGCATAGATGTCCTGCACAATTTCCATGACATTTTCTGCACCTCCTGGAGATTCAGGTGCCTCCATAATGCGAATATTGGAACGCCTCTGTTTCATCACTCTTCTCCTTCAAGTCTTTAGTGAGTTGGTCCAACTTGTGGATCTTAGATTGAAACAGAGCAGTGGCATCAATTTGTTCTTCTATGTTAAATTTCATTGTGTCGCACAATCATCCAAGGATTTCATATCAGATCATGAGTCTGATATTGCTTTGGAGAAGTCCATCCAAAAGGAATGCAATTCCTGTAGTATTTAGTTGCAGGTTGTACTGCACCATCTTCTTCCCTTTGCCGAGCGAGGGAACTCGTGGGTTGCATTTGAGCCCTTGTGGGGCTGCCAGAGTGGGCATTATCATTCTTCCTAGAGTACTTAGCACAGTCGCGTATGTGTTCTTGGGTGACAATTTCCAAGGACAGGATGTTCAGGCCCACCACACACTGAGGTGAATCTTGGAGAGGGTGCTGATTGGGAAATGCCTCCACAGTATTGTCCCACAAGTTCTGAGGACACTCTTCTTCCAAGTTGGAGCTATAGAGAGATACTCAGTGTGATTCCCAGTGAAACTGACCAAAGATATCAGCTACAGCCACTAGAGGGAGCTCCAGCTAACTCTACTGCTTACAGCACTATTCCGGGTTACCAGGGAGTTTACACCCTTCGGGTCTTTTTTTTCAGGTCTATATAGGTTAAACAGTTCAAAGCAGAGTTGCACAAATCCCAGCTTTTATATAAATTGGATGTCAGCGCGAGTTGTGGTGGCTGTTGAACTTTCCCCTCCTGTGAGAGTTCGGTCTCCGAATCACAGCATTGGTTTTACTTGAGAGACCAGAAGAGAGATGCTTCCCACTTCAAGGCAAATGCTTGCAAATCAAGTGGGCATGCCACTTCCATGCAGTTATGGCTGCTGCCTGAGGGAAGAGCCAGTGCAGTTTGAGATCTGCAGACCGCCCACTCCAGCACCCCAAACTCTCGCAGGGGACAGTTCGGCAAGCATGGCTCACAACAGTTGCCAATCGTCTTTCAATACCCCACCGGAGGCTCTCAGGGCAGCCATTCCATACTCACATCATCTCAACGTGGTACTCACCAGCTTGGCAAGAGTGGAGAGGAGATCCACGACTTGAGACGCACAGCAGGACTATCCGCCATGTTCTGTCACTTTCTCTTTTGTTTTTTTTGTTAGAGAGAAGAGATTCCGCTGGGCGAGGCCATCCACCACACTGTAGCACACCTACCAGTTCTCCACTAATCTTAGTGGCCCCAGGCTGTGAGTGTGTCTCGGAGGAAGGGCAGGTAGTCAGCAGCAGGGAGGAAAATAGCACCGCCTTTCATCTCGCCAATGATGTTGGTGTCTTCACATGTATGAGGTAGGAAATAGGAGCCATTTAGTGCCCATTATATTGTTAATCTTCTCAGGCAGGCTGTCGCCAGGCTCAGAGTGATGTCAAGGTGCTGCCATCTCTAGTGGGCTCCCTAGCGCTCCCCCCCCCCCCCCCGCAATCTACTAGTAGTGATTTTGCCAAAAAAAACAGAGGCAGCTGGGTTGCCAGGAGTCAATAATGACCTGATGGCACAAAACAAAATTAGCAAAAATAATGTGCCACAGACATTGAAATGGAACATCTTAGTTGCCCAACATGTTTTGGTGTGAAATCTGCCTCAGGAGACCAGAAAAGATATCTTTGTGGTAATGGCATGCAAGGACAATGGATAGATATAGGGTACGCACATAGTGACTGAGTAAGGGATCCAGGTAAGCTTGAAGAGTGGTCAAGAATTTGGCAGTTGAGATTTAATGCTAAAAAATGCAGAGTTATGCATTTGGATTGCAAAAATCCAAGGGACCATACAGTATAGAGAATGAAGTACTTCTATCCACGAAAGAAAAGCGGGACCTGGGTGTGATTGTTTTGGATGATCTTAAAGTGGCTAAACAGATAGCAAAGGTGACAGCGAAAGCCAGAAGGATGCTTGTGTGCATAGGGAAAAAAAAGGAGGGAGAAGTTAGACTGGGACGGGGAAGGGGAGGATCGGAGGTGGAGACCCTGAACATACAGAGCCAATTCTAATGTCGGCCCTGTATGTCCAGGGCCAGCGACTTGTACAGGGCCTCTTTCAATTGAAAGCAAGTTCTGCTACGAGGGGACATGGGATGAGGGTGAAGGGAGATAGATTCAGGAGTGATATGCGGAAATATTTCTTTGCGGAAAGAGTAGTGGATCCGTGGAACAGTTGCCCAGTGGAGGTGGCAGAGATGAGGACAGTAACTGAATTCAAAAAAGCATGGGACAAACACAGAGGATTTCTAAAGGTAAAAAGGGGACTGTTGTAGTTGTTGATATGGAAGGACAGACTAGATAGGCCATGTGGTCTTTTTCTGTCATCATATTTCTATGTTTCTATGTTTAGGCATTTGATATACCGCCCTTTACTTATGCTTCAGAGCGGTTTACATGTATATACTAACAGGTACTTTTTATTTATTTATTTTATTTTATTTATTTGGCCAGTTTTGTATACCACCTTTTCCTTCAATCAAAGTGGTTAGGGATGTAATGAGGGGTGTACATTTAGCAGAGGTGTCAAGACATACATAAATTTCTGTGGGTTGTGCCCCAGATCTGAAGCGGTGGTGCTTGATGGCTGTATCGGCGAGGCTGCGTGGGTTGGGAGTTAAGGTCTTTGTTCAAATGAGGCCCTGAACAGGTGAGTTTTGAGGGATTTTCGGAAGTCCTTGAGGTCCTTTTGCACTCTTAGTTCCTCAGGGAGGGAGTTCCATAGGTCCAGCTCCAAGAGCGAGATAGCTCTTCTGGAGGTCGATTGCTTTGTTTTGTGGTATCCGGCTGGGGTGAGGAGTCTATTGCTGCCTTAGGTTCGTCTGGGTCTGCTGCTAGTGTCTCTGGTTAATGTGTTTTGTAGAATTTCTGCTGAGCATTGGTGTATGGTCTTGAAGATTAGTGTTGCTTTGAATTTTGCCCGTGCCATTATGGGTAGCAAGTGCAGCTGTTGAAGAACTGGTGTTATGTGCTCGGATTTGGGCGTGCCTGTGATTATGCGCGCTGTGGTGTTTTGGACCAGTTGGAGTGGGTGTACAGCGTGTTTGGATAACCCCTGATATAATGAATTTCTGTAGTCCAGTATGGGGGTGATGACTGCCTGGCATACTGTGTGGAAATGTTCTCGGCTGAGGATTGGCTTGAGTTGTCTGACGATCTTTAGACGGTGGTATGCTTTCACTGCAGTCTTTGTTATGTGGGATTGGAGATTATTCCCTTGTCCCCAAAGGGCTCACAATCTAAGTGTACCTGAGACAATGGAGGGTTAAGTGGCTTGCCCAAGGCCACAAGGAGCAGCTATGGGACTAGAGACCCCAGTCCCTCCGGCCTGAGGTTACTTATCCCCTTGTCTTCTGGGAGGGAGTTCCATAGAGCAGTCACAGCGAGGTAGAAGGCCCTCTTGCAGGTGATTTGTTTAGCTTTTATATGGAGGTTGGGTGTGACAATCATGTTCTTATTGGTTCTTTTGGTTCGGGTTTCAGAGTCTCTTGTAGCCAACATTTGTAGAATATCTGCTGAGGCATGATGTAGTATTTTAAATATGGTGAGTATTGTCTTGTACTTTGTGTGTGAGTGTATAGGGAGACAGTGTAATTGATTCAGGATAGGTGCTATGTGAAATTGTTTTAAATAAGTGTTAAAGCCAAGTGACAGATCAAAGGGGCAATTTAAGAGGCTCCCTCTATCAAACCAAGGGCTGTGTGAATCACCCAGGGAATCATTAAGATATGACCTTAGAAGCACAGATCAGGGGCCACGGCTCCGATTTCGCATGGAAGCCCCTAGCGCTGCTTAGTAAATAGACCTCCAAGTGTTACATAGTAACATAGTAAATGACGGCAGATAAAGACCAGCATGGTCCATCTAGTCTGTCCAGCAAGACGGCAAGAGTAGGTGCACCTGTTGCTCTGTGCAGGCCACCCCTCCCCATGTCTTTGTTTGGGGTAAACCCACCACTCCATGTAGGACACCCCTATTTGTTGAGACGTTATATGGTTCAGAAGTTAGATGGTACCGTTTATCTTGTTTTTATCCTATTGCTGTAAAGGGATCCACTGTTTTTGTCCCATGCCTTTTTGAATTCCGTCACCGTGTTTGCCCCCACCACTTCCATCGGGAGGGCATTCCAAGCATCCACCACCCTTTCAGTGAAAAAATATTTCCTGACATTGCCTTTCAATTTACCACCTTGCAGCTTCATGTTATGCCCTCTAGTTTTACAGCTTCCCCGTCTTTGGAAGAGGTTTGTTTGTTCATCATTACTCTTTAAGTATTTAAAGGTCTGAATCACATCTCCCCTGTCCCTCCTCTCCTCCAAAATGTACATATTTAGGTTTTCAAGTCTCTTCTCATAAGGCTTCTGACGCAGGCTCCAAATCATTTTGGTCGCTTTCCTCTGAACAGTTTTCAGTCTTTTTACATCTTTTGCAAGATACGGTCTCCAAAACTGAACACAGTATTCCAAGTGAGGCCTCAACAGTGACTTATACAGTGGCATAAGTACCTCTTCCTTTATGCTGGTAATCCCTCTTTGTATGTAGCCCAACATCCTCCTAGCTTTTGCCACCGCCTTGTCGCACTGTTTTGCCACCTTGAGATCATCAGAAATAATCACACCAAGGTCTTTCTCCTGAACCGTGCATACCAACCTCTCGCCCCCTATCGCGTACATTTCCCTTGGATTTCTGCTACCCAAGTGCATGACACTGCACTTTTTCGCATTAAATCATAGTTGCCAAGCATTAGACCAGTCTTCCAGCTTTTCTAGATCTTTCCTCATGTTAACCACTCCCTCAGGGGAGTCCACTCTGTTGCAAATTTTTGTGTCGTCTGCAAAAAGACAGACTTTTCCATTCAGTCCTTCAGCAATATCAGTCACAAATACATTGAACAGTGCCGGGCCCAGGACTGAACCCTAGGGCGCCCCGCTAATCACCTTCCTCTCATCCGAGTGAGCTCCATGTACAAGCACCTTCTGTCGTCTGTCAGTCAACCAATTTCTAATCCAGTTTACCATCTTGGGACCCATCCCCAAGTTACTGAGTTTGTTGACAAGCCTCCTATGAGGAACAGTATCAAAGACTTTGCTGAAATCCAGGTAGATGACATCCATCGCATGCCCCTGATCTAATTCCTTGGTCACCCAGTCAAAGAACTCAATCAGATTTGTTTGACAAGACCGTCCTTCGGTAAAACCATGTTGCCTCGGATCTTGCATCCTGTTGGTTTTGAGAAAGTTCACTATTCGCTCTTTCAGGAGCACCTCCATTACTTTTCCCGCCACCGAGGTAAGGCTCACAGGCCTGTAGTTTGACACTTCTTCCCTATCACCACTTTTGTGTAGAGGTACGACATCAACCATTCTCCAGTCCTGAGGAACCTCTCCTGTTTCCAAGGATCTGTTGAAGACATCCTTTAACGGTCCTGCAAGAACCTCTCTGAGCTCTTTCAGTATCCTGGGATGTATCCCATCCGGTCCCATGGCTTTGTCCATTTTCAGTTTAGCAAGTTGTTCAAACACCTCGTATTCTGTGAATGGTGTGGTATCTACTTCATTCCCATTTTTATATTTGGGAGTCACAGCTGGTCCATCTCCAGGATCTTCTTTAGTAAAAACAGAGCAGAAGTATTTGTTTAGCAATTTCGCTTTTTCAGTGTCACTTTCCACGAGTCCTTTCCCAGCACTTTTGAGTCCTGCAATTCCAACTCTGATCTTCTTTCTTTCCTGAATATACCTGAAGAAAGTTTTGTTGCTACCCTTAATATCTTTAGCCATCCTTTCCTCTGCCTTTGATTTTGCTATCCTTATTACTCTTTTAGACTCTTTGAGTTGGATCCTGTATTCATTTCTGTGTTCTTCTGTTTGCAAGCTTTTGAATTTTGCGAAAGTTGTGGTTTTTGCCTTTATTTGAGCAGCCACCTCTTTGGAAAACCAAATAGGTTTCCTTCTCCTCTTGTTTTTGTTTACTTTTCTTACATATTTATCTGTTGCCCCTTTTATTGCCTTTTTTAGTTTAGCCCATTGCAATTCCACTTCCTTTATCTCCTTCCACCCCGTCATCTCCTCCTTTAAGTACTCTGCCATTTTATTGAAGTCAGTGTATTTGAAGTTTAGGACTTTGAGCTTGCTATGATTGGCCTGTACCATTGCTTTTATCTCAAACCACACCGTGTGATGGTCGCTGTTGCTCACAGGGGCACTCACGCAGACATTCAACACACTATCACCGTTGGTGAGCACTACATCCAGCGTTGAGCTTTCCCTGGTTGGTTCCATCACCATTTGTCTAAATAAATGCATCTTGGAGAGCATCCACAATTTTTTTGCTTCTTTCCAGATGTGCAGAAGGAGTAATCCAATCCACATCAGGTAGATTAAATTAACCCAATATGATTCCCCCTTTGTTGCTATCTTGGCAATATCTTTAATCAATTCGTTATCTCTCTTCAATTTGATTCGGAGGTCTGTAGACTACAGCAATATGGATGACAGTGCCATCTCCTCTTTCCAACGCAATCCAGAGCGCTTCTTCTTTTCCCCATGTCCCCTGCATTTCAGTAGCTTTAATATTGCTTTTGACATACAAGGCTACCCCTCCTCCTCTTCCATTTTCTCTGTCTCTTCTGAATAGATTATAGCCAACTATGGCTATATCCCAATCATGCGATTCATTAAACCATGTTTCAGTAATGGCCACAATGTCCAAATTCATTTCCACAATTAGGGCTTCCAGGTCTGGAATTTTGTTGACTAAGCTTTGAGCATTTGTGCTCATTGCTTTCCAGCATTTTCCTGGCTTGTGTGTATTTTGCAATGATTTTGTTCTGCCTACTTCTTCCCACATGTTTTTGATGTGTGGTTTAAAAGTGTGGCTGTTTCTGATGGTGTTCTGCTTTTGCTGGGGGTGGCATGCAGATGTTGACCTTCCACATCCACCCCCTCTTCCTAGTTTAAATGCATATCCACATACTGCCTGAATTTTTCACTTAGGATTCTTTTCCCTGCGACAGAGAGATGTAGTCCATCAGCACAGTATAGTCTCTTGTTGGTCCATCTGTTGTCCCAGTTACCAATAAATCTGAATCCTTCTTGTTTGCACCAGGTCTGGAGCCATGTATTAAAGCTGTTAATGCGATGCAGCCTTTTTGTCCCCTTATCAAGAACAGGTAGAACGTCTGAGAATGCAACAGTGTTAACAACGCGCTTGAGTTTCTCTCCCAGAGATTGGAAGTCCTTTTGGGCTTTGGAGGCACTGTTCCTAGCCAGGTCATTTGTGCCTAAGTGGATAATAACATCAAGTTTGGAGTGTTCACTTTTTGCGCTAAGTAATTCAACAACTTGGTTTGTATTCCTGCTGGCTGAAGAGCCTGGTAGGCACATGACTATCTTCTCTCCTTTGAACTGTGTTCCCAAGTTGGTGCCTCTGATGATGGAATCTCCAAGTAGTAGTAGTTTTCTGTTTGGTGAGGTTTTCTTCATATTTGGTGCTTTAGCAGGGGATTGGGCATTGTCTGACTCATTTAAGGGCCCTTCAGTTTCTTTGGATTGGGCATCCTCATTAGCCAAGGCAGAGAAGGCATTGTGCAGGGATATCTCTTGATGTACAGGATGTCTCTGTGTTACTGGTCGCAATCTACCAGAACCCACTGTGATCCATTTGTTCCTGGGGCGTTTGATTCTTTGTGGGAGCGGTGGTGGACTTTGTTCAGTTTGTATGCTAGAAGAGGTGCACTTTATTGCAGCCAGTTCCTCCCTCAGTAGAGACACTTCTTTATGCATGGCAGCTAGGTCTTTCCTTAGTAGAGTCAGTTCTTTATGCATGGCGGCTGACTTTAGGCATATAGGACAAGCTCTTAGGCTCCAAATGATTCGTCTTGGAATGAAAGTACTGCAGTTATTGCACTGAATACACGACATGTTGTTTATGCAGTCCCAGAAGAGGAAGAAGAAGAAGAAAATATGAAGACGATGTGGCTTTTAACCCAGATTAGGAACGATAGATGGCACGTATGTGATCACTATATAGGTAATGTAGCCCCTGGGATGGGTGGGGCGAGGGGTAGGGTGGGCGGGAACCTATGTCTCTGGCCAGTAGGCTGTTCCTGAACTGTGGGCACGGGAATCCACCACTAAGGACAAATAGACACGTGCAGCACAGGAAATGGAGGTCCACAACACTAACTCAGCAGGGGGGAGGGGTAGTCCCTCAGGTAGGCTAAGAGAAAGTTTGAAACTCTACAGCAATGGAGTGGGTAAGGGAACCCACTACTAAGGACAGATAGATAGATAAATTTGTGGAGACAAACAGATTCACAGTTATTTGAAGACAAAGACTCACAGTTATGCAGCAAACTCAGCAAAAATCACCTTTTGGGAGAGCTCTGGAAAGCACTCCTTTTCTTAAGGAACAGAAAGGCAATCTGGGCAAGCCCACATGCAGCACAGGAAATGGACACACTAACTCAGCAGGGGGGGAGGGGTAGTCCCTCAGGTAGGCTAAGAGAAAGTTTAAAACTCTACATCCACCCCGGGCATAATCTTAGCTTTATAGGCTCCTAAACCTATAAAAGGGGAAGAGGTGTCAAATTCACTTTCATAGTCAGCTGGTTATCCTCACCAGGAATAGATTAATTAAGGCCCTGAAATTAAATTAATCTGGCGGTGAATTAAGTCCCTTAAACATATTAGGTATAGTTCGGGCATATGGAACACCAGCCAGTCACCTGATCAGCGTCAGCAGCAGGGAGTGGGCAGCTTTGCTGCTCCCCGTTCCCCACTGCAAAGGCCAATCGGGCCCAATTGCCACCAAATTCAAAGAGGACATCTTCGGGCATGCCCGCGCCTAAGGCCATGCCAATTGGTGTGGCCCTTAGGCAGTGGACCCAAGGAAAGCAACCTATGAAAATGACACTTGCAACTCTGCCATCACCACATCCTATCTCTGTGATATCACCAGCACTAACGACTACTGACACTGAAGTACAACCAACAGGCTCCCAGCTTACCCCATGGAGGTTCACATGGAGGTATTGAACCCAATTCCGAATGTTTTAACACTTCTATGATTCAACGGACACTGTAAGCAATGCATCAGTAACTGTTTATCTCTCAGCTTTTATCACTCTCTCTCAAAAATACAAGCCTCCCCAGTGTAGCACATCTAATGATTTATCCACTGAAAGTCGCTGATTGCACAAGTCAACCATGATGTTGCACACTAACTTCCTTTTCTAACTCTTATTATTTGCACAGATACTCTTTTACTACATAGGTGCGGCTCCTTCAAACCCAAACACACTGATGCTCCTTATAGTCACTCATACACAACAGTTCCTCACAGGGCAATACACTAACAAACAGACAACCCATAAACCACATAGATTAATACAAACAATATCTTCACCTCTAGTTCCATCAATGCATACCAACCCATATTAGATATTTACATCACATTCACATTCATCAATGCTAGATCAATTAGGAATAAAATCAATACCATTACCGACTACCTCCAATCACACCAAACGGATATTCTATGCATCACAGAAACTTGGCTCAATGAAACTGACCAGGCTATCCTTAACCAAATCACCCCACCAACCTACTCCACCTTCAACTGCCACAGAACGCACAAAGAGAGGTGGAATCCTAATTCTCACAAAAAAACACTTCAAATTCAAGCCCACAGCTTTACACAGCTCACAGAACACAAACATCAACACCATTGCCACCAAATATATCAGCATATGCCTCATGTACAGAGCTCGCAATTCCAACTATGATGAGCTCTCCACCATACTGGAGACAGCATGTACCCATAATACACCACATAAACCCCTCATAGCCTTGGGTGACCTCAGCACAGCACATTAAAAAAAAAAAAAAGAGACAAAATCATTCCCGAAAGCAATGGATGCACTTCAATACAACCAAATTGTCAATGCATCCTCTCACCAGCTAGGCACAACACCAGACCTCATCTTCATACCAAAAACGATGACTGAACAGAACTACATAACCCCTCCTTCAATTATGCTAGCATCCTGGTCAGACCATCACCTTACATCCTTCAAGATGCGTGTCCAAAAGACCTCTAAAATGAAACCCCAGCAGTACACTGCAAGAAGATTCAAGAGCTTACATAAGGAAAAATTTCTTGCAAGAAGTATCCCCAAATCTGAATCAGGAAATAATTGGCCTTGACATCATCATGGAAAGCTGGAACCAAACCATCCTCGCAGCAGCTTCAACTCAAAGCAAACGCCACACAACCACATGAAAAACAAAGATGCACCATGGTACTCCTCCATGATCAAGCAAACAAAACTAACATTATGGAAACTTGAGAGGCAATAGACACAGATGAAATCCACCATAACCCTACAACAATACAGATACAAAATAATACAAATACAACCACCTCATAAACACCTCCTAGCAACAATTCCACACCAACCACATAATGAAATCAGCTAATAAATCACAAGAACTTTTTGAAATAGCTCGCTCTCTCACCAGGGACCCAACACAGCAAGCAGACCCAGAAACACACCCACAAGACATAGTTGTGAATGTTTGGTCATTAGATGATTTGCTAACAAAGAACACCCCTCCGGCTATTACAACTAGCAACCTTGATCCAACCTTTACAACAGTATGAAATGAGTTTCATAAGCCAAACAGCCAACAAATAGTGCACGTTATTTCTTTCCTTAACACCACCACCTCTCCGTCAGACCCATGTCCCATAGCCTGGATAAAGGCAATGAAGGAACAACTCATACACAACATAGTAACAATGGTCCTCACTCTAGGTTACATGCCAGTTTCACTTAAGCACGTTATTCTACGGCCAATCCTCAAGAACACATCAATCAACAGTAATGATCCAGCAGCATATCACCCAATATCCAGTCTACTTTTCATGGCAAAAACTATTGAAAAAGTGGTCCAAAAACAGTTACAGGACCACATAAACCAGCACATTCCTCTGGACCCCCATCAATATGGGTTCAAACCAAACCATAATGTGCAAACCTCACTTCTAGACACAATCCTTAGAGGAATTGACAACATCAAAGCTGGCTTCATACTCATATTCATGGATATATCAGCTGCCTTCGATACAGTATTCCACAATATTCATGCTGGGACGCCTCCAGGATATTGGCCTTTATGGCACTACACTAAAGTGGTTTCAGTCATATTTCAGCAACAAGCAACCGTAAGTAAAATGCAGTACACTGAAATCCACTCCCTTCAGCATAACACAGGGAATCCCTCATGGATCATCGATCTCTTCAATATTATTCAATATCTACATACAGCCCATCTGAAATATCAAACATCACAACATACAATACTGGATATACACCAATGATATCATGGTTTTCACTTGAATTGACATCCTCAACCGTGACCTCCTGCCCATACCAATGCATTGAAGATATGATCAACTGGCTCGGCAACAACCACTTAGCAGTAAATTATAATATAATAGAGGGAGGAGTGGCCTAGTGGTTGCGGCAAGGTACCTCAGGCCAGAAGGTCAGAGGTTCAAATCCCACTAGAGGACAGCAACCCTGGGCTGGAAGGACTGGGGTTTCTAAGTCCCACAGGTGCTCTTTGTGGTCTTGGGCAAGCCACTTAACCCTCCATTGCCCATGTTCCCTGTAAAAAAAATAGTTATCTCCGAGTTATAATGTCCTGTTCAATGTAATTTCAGTTTGTTCAATGTAAACTGCCTTGATATCATGTAAGAGTGAAAAGCAAACAAGAACAAAGAAAAAATAAACCTTAAAAATTTATTTGTCGGAAGATCAGCCATGAGGTGAAATATCCCCCGAAGCTGTTACTTCCATTTTAATTAATAATAAAGTGTATTTGTATGCCCACTGAAGAGCAGAAAAATGTGGAAAATAAACCACTGTATAGGTGCCACCTTTAATAAATGTCCCAAAAACTTGTTTAAAATCAGTTAACTTAACTGAGTCTTCATGGGTCATGAAATCCTTCAAAGTAATCCAAGTACTTTCCAACTTCTTAGAATTACCAGACGAAGGCGTTGCAAAACCAGCAGTTATCAAAAGAGAACACAGCACTGCGTTTCTGGCATATTAAAATTTCTTGCCCTGTCTCAACGCTTCAAGAAACTGCCATGCCGATGAAAAATTACATAGTTGACCCATCATACCTGCATCTCTTACTGTATATAAGTTCTTGTTTATTGATGTTAATATGGCTCTGGTTTACTGTTTATTTATTTACATTCTCTTATATACCACACTATTCTGCATCAGTGCAGTTTACATTGAACAAACTGAAATTACATTGAACGGGGCATTATAACTTGGAGATAACTATTTTACAGGGAACATGGGCTATGGAGGGTTAAGTGGCTTGCCCAAGACCACAAGGAGCACCTGTGGGACTAGAAACCCCAGTCCTTCTGGCCCAAGGTTACTGTCCTCTAGTGGGATTTGAACCACTGACCTTCAGGCCTGAAGTACCTTGCCCCAACCACTAGGCCACTCCTCCACTCCATTTTTTATGCTAGTTTATTGTATGACTTGATGTTTCAATGTAAACTGCTTTGATTAAAGGATAAGACAGTATAAAAAATGGTTAATTAAATAAATAAATAAAATAGTTGTATCAGTACACATATCCATAGCAACTTTAAGTATGCAAACAACTTAAATGGCTAACCAAAGCCTTAAAACTAAGATGCAGACAGTAGTCCAGCAGCAAGATGGGAGCTATCAAGTCTTTTGCATTCATTGTCACATGTACAATTTTCTGCCAATTGGTGAGGGGTCTTACTGTGCACTAGATGCAAGAAGCTATTTGCCCTAAGGGAATGAGTCCAATCTCTGGAGGCTAGAGTGGCAGACTTCGAGGACATAAGGAAGACAGAGAGGTATATAGACGAGACCTACAGGGATGTAGCACTGAAGTCGTGCCTCCAGTCTGGCAACCTCTCAGTTGCCATGGAGGAGAGAGGCTATGTGAAAGGAAAACATCACTTTGGTGTGGCAGGAAGTAATCCTGTAGCAAGGACCTGTCCTCCAGGTGATGTAAAACCTTCTTGCACCGAGGAGGTTTCTCCAGGGATGTGCTCATGAGGGAACGATTAGGACAGCCGTTATAGTTGGCAATTCAGTCATGAGGCATGTAGATAGCTGGATGGCTGGTGGAGTGAGGATCACCTGGAAACATGCCTACCTAGTGTGAAGATAGACTTCACGTGCCACTTTGACAAGGTTTTAGATAGTGCTGGGGAGGAGTCTGCTGTCTTGGCACATGTTGGTACCAATGACATAGGAGAGTGTGGGAGGGAGGTTCTGGAGAACAAATTTAGGATTTTAGGTAGGAAGCTAAAATCCAGAACTTCCAGGGTAGCATTCTCAAAAATGCTTCATGTTCCATGCACAGGACCCAAAAGGCAGGCAGAGCTCCGGAGTCTCAATGCATGGATGAGATGATTGTGCAAGGAAGAGGGTTTGGATTTGTTAGAAACTGGGGAACATTCTGGGGAAGGGAGGGGATCTTCTGAAGGGATGGGCTTCACCTTAACCAGGATGGAACCAGGCTGCTGGTATTAACCTTTAAAAAGGAGATAGAGTAGCTTTTAAACAAGATAATAGGGGAAAGCCGGCAGTCGACCAAGAGTGCATGGTTCAGAAGGATGTATCTTTGAAGCATACCAGCAAAAGAGGGAAGTTAGGACATCCAGATAGAGAGGTTCCAAATAAAGATAAAGGTAACCCAGATACCATTAAGTACAGAGCAGATAGAGCTGAAAGATTCCAAATTACCCCTATCAGCTGATAACTAAATTAATATGAATAAAATGCAACCTCTAAAATGCCTGTATGCAAATGTTAGAAGTTTAAAACATAAGATGGGAGAGTTAAAATATATAGCACTAAATGAAAGCGTAGATATAATTGGCATTTCAGAGACCTGGTGGAAGGAGAACAACCAATGGGACACTTTGATACCTGGGTACAAACTGCATTGCAATGATAGAGTGTAAACCCTACACCGATTTAATCTACCCTACGCTGGAGAGGACATTGAGTCACAGAGAATTAAAAGTTGTGAATGAAATAAAATACACTATAGAATCTCTCTGGACAGAAATCCCATGTAGAAAGGGGAAGGTGATGGCAGTGGAGGTGTACTATCAACCACCTGACCAAAATGAACAGATGGATGATGAAATGCTCAAAGAAATCAGGGAAGCTAATAAAAGTTATAACACAGTAATAATGGGTGACTTCAATTACTTCAATATCAACTGGGTCAGTGTCACAGCAAAACATGATAGGGAAATAAAGGTTCTAGATTAAATAAATGACTACGCCTTGCAGCAGCTGGTTCATGAACAGACAAGAGAGGAAGCAATTTTGGACCTAGTCTTTAGTGGAAGACAGGATCTGATACAAAAGATAAGATTAATGGGGCCATTCAGCAATTTTAATCATAGCATGATTGCATTTGAATTAATAAATGGAAGGACGGAAAGGAAATCCACAATACTACATTTTAACTTTCAAAAGGGACACTATAATAAAATAAAGAAAATAGTTAAGAAAAATCTAAACAGAGCAGCTGCAAAGGTTAAAGATTTACATCAAGCATGGGTGTCTAAAAATACTATCTTGGAAGCCCAGACCAGCTGTATTCCACGCTTTAAGAAAAGTGGAAGGAAGGCCAAAAAACTGCCAGCATGGTTTAAAGGCGAGATCAGAGAGGCTGTTGCCAAAAAAGCATCTTTCAGGAAATGGAAAAAGGAGCTTAATGATAAACACTGGAAACAACATAAGCACTGGCAAGTTAGATGCAAGATATTGATAAGGCAGGTAAAGAAAATTTGAAAAGAAGCTTGCCATGGAAGCAAACATGCATAATAAAAATGTTTTCAAGTACATTTGTAGCAAAAGACCTGTGAGAGTCAGTTGGACCATTAGATGATAGAGGGGTAGAAGGGGGCGCTAAGGGGGGGACAAGACCAAAGTGGAGAGACTCAATGAATTCTTTGCTTCAGTCTTTACTGAAAAAGATGTAGGGAAGTTAACTGCGCCTGAAATGGTATATGATGGTGATGTAGCAGAAGACTTGAAAGAAATATCGATAAACCAGGAGGATGTATTACAACTGTTTGATAAACTAAAGAGTAGCAAATCACCTGGACTGGATGGTATATACATCCAAGGGTTTTGAAAAAACTGAAATATGAGATTGCAGACCTACTATTAGTAATCTGTGAACTATCATTAAAATCATCTGTAGTACCTAAGGATTGGAGAGTGGCCAATGTAACTCCAATTTTTAAAAAGGGTTCCAGGGGTGATCTGGGAAATTACAGACCGGTGAGCCAGGCAAAATGGTAGAAACCATTATAAAGAATAAAATTACGGAACATGTAGTCATGGTATAATGGGAGAAAGCAAACATGGATTTAGCCAAGGAAAGTCTTGCCTTACTAATCTGCTACGTTTTTTTGGAGGTGGGAATAAACAGGTAAACAAAGGTGAGATGATTGATATAGTGTATCTGGATTTTCCGAAAGCCTTTGACAAGGTCCCCCATGAGAGACTCTTGGCCAAATTAAAAAGCCATGGGATTCGAGGCAGTGTAGTAATGTGGATCAGAAACTGGTTAAAAGATGGCCAATTTTCTCAATGGAGAAAGGTGGAGTACCATAGGGATCTGTGCTGGGCCTGCTGCTTTTTAACATATTCATAAATGACCTGGAAATAGGAATAACGAGTGAGATGATACAAAATTATTCAAAGTTGTTAAAACGCAAGAGAATTGTGAAAAATTGCAAGAGGGCCTTGAAAATATAGAAGACTGGACCTCCAAATGCCAGATGAAATTTAATGTGGACAAGTGCGAAGTTATGCACCTAGGAAAGAACAACCCAAACTATGGTTACTCGATGCAAGGTACTACCTTAGAAACCACCATCCAGGAAAAAAGATTTAGGGGTCATTGTGGATAAGATGTTAAAACCCTCCACCCAGTGTGCAGCGGCGGCCAAGAGAGCAAATAGAATGCTAGGTATCATAAGGAAAGGAATGGAATTTTGTAATGTATATAGACTATTGTATATAGTTACATAGTGTACATAGTTTCCCTTTATTACCAAGTTCAATTTCCTGTTACTTGTAAAATGCACTACAGTTTTCTGTATGTATATGTTTGGTTCAATGTAAACCGCGCTGATGATAATAGTGCGGTATATAAGAAATGTTAAATAAATAAATAAATAAATAAAAAATGGAAAATAAAGGATATTATAATGCCTCTATATCGTTCCATGATGCGACCGCACCTTGAATATTGTGTGCAGTTCTATCTTAAAAAGGATATAGCAGAACATGTACAAAGAGCCACCAAAATGGTAAAGGGGATGGAAGGATACCCCTATGAGGAAAGACTTAAAAAGGTTAGGGCTCTTCAACTTGGGAAAGAGACGGCTGAGGGAGATATGATAGAGGTCTATAAATTAATGAATGTAGGATACTTGGCTTGATGGACCTTGGTCTGACCAAGTAAGGCATTCTTATAGTCTTATGTTCTTATGAGGTAGGAGTCAGCACCCATGAAAAAGATTTTGGAGTCATTTTCAGTAACACATTGAAATTTTCAGCCTAGTGTGCTGTGGCTGCCAAAAAAGCAAATGGAATGGAAGCCATTATTTGAAAAGGCTTGGAGAACAAAACTGAGGGTATCATTTTGCCTGTATAGGTCTATGATGCGACTGCATCTTGAGTATTGTATACAGTTCTGGTTGCCCTATCTCAAAAAGGATATAGCGGAACTAGAAAAGGTTCAAAGAAGGGCAACACACACAATAAAGGGGATAGAACATCTCCCTTATGAAGAGATGGTTTATTTATTTTTATTTATTTAAAAGTATTTCTAAACCGTCTTATCCTAAAAATCAAGGCGGTGTCACAACAAAACAATCAGATGAAGTGCTGGGGGGGTCATGCAGTGTGGGGGGAGTAGAGTGCGGGGGGGGGGATCATGCAGGAGGAATAGTGTGAGGGGGCAGTGGTGTGAAGTGTGTGTGAGGAGGGGGATTCTAGATTAGGGTGAGCTATGTACAGTGTGCGCTATAATACAGCATGTTCTATAATACAAGGTACTGTCCAGATAGGGCTTGAGCTAGATCCTGTGCCGATATACAATCTCTTGTCGGTGTCTTATAATCTCTCGTCGGGGTCTTTGTTGATCAGGCTTTGTTTGATTACGTGATGTGTCCATAATGTTCTATGAACAAAGTTGTCTTCAGCTGTTTGCGGAAGTCTTTGAGTTTATGGTTTATTTATTCGCTATATTGCCTTTTCTAGTTACACAAAGCAGTTCATAAAGCAATAAAAGCACATAAAAGCTAGAAAAGGAACTCCAATTGTATATAGGACAGGAGAAAAATAGATAAGGCGACAAACAGCAGAACACACAACATTCATCTTACAGGCATACAGCTGCTGAGTCCCGAGCACCACCTGGGCCCTCATACAGGAAGATCGAAGGCTTGTCTGAAAAGATACATTTTCAATTCTGCCTTAAAAACAGAAAAGGTGGGTTGCAGATGAAGCTGACTCGGAAGGCCCTTCCCGAGTGCGGTGCCAGAACCAAGGCAGGGCTGTACCTTGTTACTTCATAATGGACTTGGTTTGGTGTGGGCAGACACAACCTGTTGCTGTGACTAGATCACAGAGAGCAAAGAGTATTCAGAGCGAAAAGGTATTCAGGAGCAGTCTGTGATCAAACATATTTACATGAGCGAGAATATGAACAGCAATATTCTGTATAATCTGAAGACACTTGAGTTAAACACTGGGCAAACTGGTCTATATGGCATTGCAGTAATCAAGTCTGAATATAACTGTAGTAAGAACAACTGTAGTCAGAATGTGTGCCAAGTCAAAACAGATGGCACAAATATTTCTCAGAAACTTGAAAGATAACTTGACCACCTGACTGATGTATTCAGAGAAAGTAATTAAATGAAAAACACCCCGTTTCCTCCGAGATCAAAGTTATAACTAAATATGCAAGATCTAGAGGAAGACCATGTGAATCCAAAATAAAACTGTTGGGTGTACTGTCACAGGAGATGGAGATGGATTTCACCCCCCCCCCCCCCCCCCCCCGCTGCAGTAAATCCTTTTAGTATTTTATGAATGAAAGAAAATTCTCTTAACTGAGACTACATGCGATAATCCCTCATGAATAAAAACCAACACTGCCCCATGTGCAACGTGACATGTTTCGGGTAAACACAGACTGAATTCAAAGAAGCATGCGACAGAGGATCTCTAAAAAAAAAAAAAAAGGGGGACTTCTGTAGTGGTTGATATGGAAGGACAGATTAGATAGGCTATGTGGTCTTTTTCTGCCTTATGTTTCTATTTTAAGCAGACTAATCATTATTCCCAGTGCTGAAGATATCAGTAGCACATGCTTTGTAAATCCTCAGCACCAGTTCCAAATGGCACGGTTCATGCACCCACTCTCAGATTTTAGGATCACAAGACAGCACTTCAAAGCCAGAAAGTTGTTACATGTCCTGCCGCCAGCAGCAGCCTCAGTCTCAGCTCCACAGAAGGAGAAACCGTTCCATGCACATTCCTCCCTCTTCCAGGCTGGTAACAACTTGGCTGCCCCTGATCCAGTCCACTGCTTCCAGGCAACTTCACAAACTCCAGCTGTTACTCTGCCTCTGTAATCTAAGGGGGCTGAGAAGCATCCCCCCCCCTCCCCACACCCCTCCTCTAGGGTTTATTCTGCACACAGCAAGGCAACAATCAACAAGGTAAGTTCAGCACTGGTCAGTGGGCGTTATCCCCAAACTGTCTTTAAATGCACATCAAGAAGCAGCCCATAAACTCATTAGTTTGAGGAATATTCCAGTGTAATTTATTCCATGTCCAGCTGCCCTCCAGCCACTGCTGGGTTTCTTTCCCTTCTAGCCCAGGGGAAATGAACTCCCTGTTCTCTGCTCTGTGAAACCCCACCCTTGCTGCCTTTTCTCTGAAACACCTGCGGTTTTATATGTGCCAAGGGCCTTCCTCTCCCTATCTTAAGGGCAGTGTGCTTCATGTACCTGTCCCTGCACAATATGCTTCTTTGTTTCAGAGTTTCCAGGTTATCCAATTCCAGTGGACTGAGATTTCTTTTGCCAGTTCTGGCTTTAAATTTGCATTACAGTGCAATATGGTATTTGTAGTCCCTAATTTTACCCATTGGAATCATTGCTGCAGGTCACATCATACATCAGAAAGAGATTGTCAGAAATCCAGGACTGGCTTAAAATCTCACTCCTGGAACTGGGTAACTTGGCAACTCTGTTGGTTGCAATGCATATGGTAGCTCCCCCTCCCAGCAATGGCGGAGGCGAATAAAGCAGGAGCAGCGTCTACCCCGGGCAGAAGAGAGGAAAGGCCACGACTGCAGGAAGAGGAGCTGGGGCCAGAGAGTGGCAGAGAAGGTCAGAAAACGTTTAAAGGGCAGTGGGTTTGGGAAAGGAAGATGAGGGGGGGAGGGATAAAGGGACAGAGTCTGGAAAGGGGAATAGGGCAGGGACAGCAGGGAAGGGAAGAGTCCAAGTAGCTTGAGGTGAATTTATGGGAAGAAAAAGCCACAATCTCTATAAGCCAAAAGGCGCAATCCCCAGCACTTCAGAAGACATACAGGCATGATACCCTGTATCGCACACACATACACACAGGCACCCCACCCCCTCATCACACACAGACAGGCACCCTATCCCTGCACCAAATACCCACCCAAGCAGACCACCACCATAGCACACACAAACGCAGGCAGCCCACATACAATCTGATGCCAGACACAAATAGATAGATAACACCAGTTAAAGATTCTTCATACAGCCCCGGCTACTATAACGAGACACTGTAAGTGTGCTCTTTTCAAATGTACACACGGTCCCCTGTAGATATGAACCAACACAGCTCTGCACACACACACACGCATGCAGCCCCCAGCACTCCCCATGACACACCCATACACGCTTATTTATTTATTTAAAAGGATTTAATATACCGCTTTATCTCTAAATCAAACAAATCAAGAGGCAGTGTGTGGGGGTGAATACATGCAGTGGATACATCGACATGGGGCGTGGGAGTGTACAGCGAGTATGATTAACTGGTGTGCTATACACATTGTGAGCTAAGTACAGGCTAAGCACACTTAGCCCCCGCCACTCCTCATGACACCCACAATGGAACCACCTAAATGCCCGATTCTGAAAATGGCGGAAACGTGCCATTATGTCACACTGCAAGTGCGCAATTTTCAACTTGTTAGATATGGCGACCAGAACTGCACACAGTACTCAAGGTGTGCTCACACCACGGGGCAGTACAAAGGGAATTTAGAGAAACAAAGCAACTGGATCGGCCCGTTGGGCCTGGTTCGCTGGATGGCTGCTGTGACTGTTCACCTGGCGATGGGGGTCATGCTGCTCTGCCAGGTGCCGAGGGCTACGCGGCCCACATTGTAGCAGTTACAGCGCTGCATATGGCATTGCGACACACACGCTGGTGGTTGGTGCTGCAGGAGATTGCTGGAGTGACAGACCTCAGGTCTACCTTACAGAAGCCTCCATATTGAGAAAATGTGCTCCACTAGAACAGTGCTTGACTTGTTAAAGCTGTTGGGCAGCGTACTGGCTATCATACATACTTTATTTACTTGTTAAAGTTGATAGATGTGGTTGCAATGCGTTTTGCTTAATTTGATGAGTCAAGCAAGCCTACAGAGGGGAAGAGTGTGGTTGTAGCACCGAGAGAAGGGCAACTAGGTTAAAGGAGGGCATAAGGTATGAAGGTGGGGAATGGAGAATGGGAGAATGAAAGATATGGGGAATGAAGAATAGGAACGCGGCCTGGAGAGTGTGGATATGTGCTGTGGCTTGAACTGTGGGTACAAGATTCTGGCGAATATCGGATTCAGGTTTTGAACCCCCTTTTATTAGCCTCTACGCGTTTTGGCTCATAAGCCTTCTTCAGCGGGTTTTTTGAGGGAGCAAACCTCAAAGAGAAAATAATAAAACAATGAGTATTAACCATAATAAATATGAAAACATAAAAACTGTTAAAACCCACAAATTGGTCATAAACAACGAATACATATAAATAAATGTATAATACCGATATGTCTAGAGAAGCAAAGGACCACTCATACATATTTGAATAATAGTACAATTAGACATAAAAACTGATAATACAATAAGACATAAAAAATTAAAAGAATAAGTAAACTATTATATATGGAAGTATGAATTTAGTAAAAAAACATTTAAATTTAAAATTATTATATTATGTTATAAAACTTTAATAAATAACAGATACATGTAAACCAAAGCTGAGAATGAACATAAGAATGAAAATAGGGATGAGGAGGGCACGGACAGGAAATAATATAAAAAACATATGACAATACCTTTGAAATCTTGTCAATTCACAAAGACAATGGCTGCTAAAAATTGGTAAAATGCATAAAATAATAAATATAAATAAATAAACAAACAAACATGATCCTTATGTGTTGCTATAAAAACTATTGTAAAGCTTATTTGCCACTAAAATTGATAAAAAGGCATAAAACAATGAATATTAGATAATAAATAAATAAATATTTCCACATAGTGCTAGGTGTTCAGGAGCTCAGTTGGAAGGCTACAGATTGCCACAAGGATCAAGGGATACTGGCTCAGAGATGTGCAAGAATGTAAAGGAATTGGCTAGTTTAAGATTTATTATAAATTTAGACTATATTTATTTGCCCATTAAATGCACTAAATTAATAACGCAGTGAAGAAAAGAACAAACAAATGTAGGGTTCATGCAGGAGACACACCTCAGCGCCCTTGAACACAGGAAATCACAGTAACTGGGAAGAAGAACGGGTTTTCTTGTCATATCACAGATAGGAGCGTGGCCATGCTGAACTGTAAGCGGGTAGTGTTGGTGCTCCATAAGGGAATACAGGACCCAGAGGGCAGATAGCTGATCATGGTAGGGCTGCTGCAGGGGCAAAAAGTGGCATTATGCAATGTTTATGCCCAAAACTTTACAGCTGCAAATTTCCCAGGACTTTCTGGTCATGGAGGAACCAACATCTGTGCAATGCTGGATGAATTCTATGAAAGAAATGGCTGACTGGGAAGACAGGTCAGCGCAAAATGGTTGGGCGAAAAAAAACATGTGTGGAAACGCTACTTAAGATATTGCACAGTGGAACAGCCTAACTATTATGAAAGAGTGGGAGGTAGAGGGAAGGGGGGAACAGATTCAGCGGGAGAGATAAAAGAAGATGGCTGGGAAGGTTCAGTGGATGGTCTAAATTGGAAGACTAAATTGCGCACTTGCAGTGTGACATAATGGCACGTTTCCGCCATTTTCAGAATCGGGCATTTAGGTGGTTCCATTGTGGGTGTCATGAGGAGTGTCAGGGGCTAAGTGTGCTTAGCCTGTACTTAGCTCACAATGTATATAGCACACCAGTTAATCAAAATGGCAGATGAAATTTAATGTGGACAAGTGCAACGTTATGCACCTAGGGAAGAACAACCCAAACGATGGTTACACGATGCAAGGTTCCACATTAGGCGTCATTGTGGATACCATGTTAAAACCCTCGGCCCAGTGTGCAGCGGCGGCCAAGAGAGCAAATAGAATGCTAGGTATCATAAGGAAAGGAATGGAAAATAAAACAAAAGATATTATAATGCCTCTATATTGTTCCATGGTGAGACCACACCTTGAATATTGTGTGCAATTCTGGTTGCCGTATCTTAAAAAGGATATAGCGTTATTAGAAAAGTTCAGAGAAGAGCCACCAAAATGGTAAAGGGGATGGAAGGAAACTCCTATGAAGAAAGGCTAAAAAGGTTAGGGCTCTTCAACCTGGAAAAGAGACGGCTGAGGGGAGATATGATAGAAGTCTATAAATTAATGAACGGAATGGAACAGGTAAACGTAGATCGATTGTTTATGTTATCAGAATATAGAAAGACTAGGGGACATGCAATGGAGCTACAGGGTAAACTATTTAAGACTAATAAAATAAAATATTTTTTCACTCAACGTGTAATCAAACTCTGGAATTTGTTACCGGAGGATGTAGTAAAGGCTGTTAGTGTAGCTGGGTTTAAGAAAGGTTTGGACAAGTTCCTGGAGGAAAGGTCCATAAACCATTATTAAGAAGGGATCCAGGATATCAATGCTTGACCCAATACAAGCATTGCGGAACCTGTGTCTTTTGGGGAAACTGCTAGGTACGTATGACCTAGATTGGCCACTGTTGGAAACAGGATACTGGGCTTGATGGACCTTGGTCTGACCCAGTATGGCATATCTTATGTTCTTATGTTCTTATGCCTTGAGATTATGAAGCTGGTTGTGTTCTTTTCCTTATATAAATTAGTGAGTATGTCAGTAATAAGGCAATGGAACTTTCCTAGTTGCTAATAAAGAGGAATATATACTAAAACAGAAATCAGTATCTCATCTGTGATAGAAAATACAGCAGCAAGTCACCTTCAGATACTTGTCTAGGGTGCCTCAGGTCAGAATTCAAAAGCATTTCTACAGTCGGCAGCGGCATAAACCACATACGTAGCTGTATATTTAATTTAATTAATTTAATTAGCAGGTTTTTATATACCGCAACTTCCATAGATCAGCTGCGGTTTACAAAGAACAACAATGAACAAGCAAGACTGTTTTACAAGGAACGGCAGTAAACATCATGCTGTTTTTACATATAACAGTGTTAACAGTAATAACAATTTCGGTAATAACAATAATGGGTTCAATCTATCAGAACAGGTTGATAGTTGAGAACTATATACATTGAACATGTTTAGAACTAAAATACAGTTTTAAATAGAATCTCTGGTTATTTGGTTATCTCTGGTTATCTCTGGTTATCTCTGGTTATCTCTGGTATATCCTTGTCCCTTTCACTTGCAAAACAGCTCAAATTATATGTCCAGAAAGGAGGAATGATTTACTGCATATGTTCAGCAACGAAATTCATTTGCTGAAGGTCTAAGTTACACATCCACGTGGTGATGTGCAAATAACAGGAAGAATTTTAAAAGTCTCACATGAACCTCAGACAGTGCCAGTGAAAATATATATATAACTTTGACCTTGTAAGTTAAGTGGCAGCTGCATTATGTTCCCAGTACCTGCTCTCTGAACTGGAGAGAAATCTTTTCCATTTGTTGAAGAGCAGCATCTCGCTTTCTTCTTGCCTCTTCCAGTTTCTGCTTTATCCTCCTCTTTTGGTTCCATTTCAGCAGCAGGAGAGCCACTGCCGAACCGCAGACCAGGGCTGAGAGGAGGCGACGATCTACCTCGGTCTGGAGCAAGTGCTGGCTCAGTTTCTCAGGAATCATGCTGGCAGCTCCCTCAGGCTCCTGTGCTGCCTTCCGTAGAACTGGTGCACAACCTGCAGACTCAGAGTACACACCTCCTCCACTGTACTGGGCAAAGTACAAACCCTGAAGTGGATTCTCTAAAAACTGCACCTTAGCCAAGCAATGTGGAAATAATATTTCTCAATGCAGCCTCTCTCAGGCTATACATAATAAATATATATACAATTGTGATCAATATGATTGGTGCCCTTGCAGTTCAACTCTTTAATGTCCAATATCTCCTGAAAAGAAAACAGTGGCCAGTGAAATGGCTTTGGGCTATATGTGCATGCATTTTGACACATAAAAGAATGAAATAAAACACGACCAATTAAAAAAGGAAATTGTAGGAAATAGTATAAAAACTGGGACATTGCCAGGACATAATTACTCTATAAATAAGGCAAACATATCTTATTTTTAGAATAATTGATGTGATGATATTTGTGGGGCTTTCTGTAACTTTAGGACATTATTGGCACCCTTATAAACAATTCAAATCAGTTTGAACAGAAGAACCACATTCCCACTGCACCTGTAAAATTAGATGCACCTGTGATCAACTGTCAGTACTCACATGACTTGAATCAACCAATGAATGATGGCTCTAATGTTTAAAATGGCCACATTCACTCCCTGTTCCATTTTCACAATGGTGAAGACAAACGATTTGCCTGAGACCGTCAAAAAAGCCATTATCACCAAACAGGTACAAGGACATCTCCAAAGACCTTGGGATTCCTGTTATTTATTATTTAACTAGGATTATATTTATTTATTTATTTATTTATTTCAGTTTTTTATATACCGCACTATTTATAATCAGCGCGGTTTACAGATGAACACAAAGACCAGAACAACAGGCTGTTCGGTATTACATATAACAGGAGTATAAACTTGGATAACATGGGAGAACTATATACATAGAATAAATATTCAATTAGTTATTATACTGCTTTTCTACAAATCAAAGCTGTATACATTTGGGTACTGTATTTGTTTCTCCTGACCTGCTCACAATCTATGTTTTTGTACCTAAGGCAATGGAGAGTTAGGTGGCTTGCCCAAGGCACACCTGTGGAACTAGAAACCCTAATCCTTCTGGCCCAAGGTTGCTGTCCTCTAGCAGGATTTGAACCCCTGGACCTCTGACCTGAGGTAACTTGCCCCAACCACTAGGCCACTCCTCCCTCTGTATTTACAGTTCACAATGTTATTAAAACGTTTTCTGCTCATGGAACTGTCACGAACCTCCCAGGATGTGGTGGGAAGAGGAAAATTAATCCGAGAAGTGTTTGAAGGTTAGTGCGAACTGTTGGAAAAACACCACCTACAACAGCCAAAGAGCTTAAGGCTGACCTGCAGCAATCTGGAGTGGTGGTTGCAACCCGCACCATATATGCCGCACATTATACAAAGAAAGATTTCATGGATCAAGACCACGGAGGACCCCACTGCTCAAAGACAGACATAAAAAGGCACGCCTGATCTTTGCCCAAACCTACTTGAGAAATCACAGTCCTCATGGGCAAACGTTCTGCAGACAGATGCAACCAAACCTGAGCTCTTTGGCAATGCAGACCAGCGATACATTTACAGGTGAAGAAATGAAGCTTATAAGGAAAAAAATCCCCTTCCTGCATTTAAATATGGTGGAGGTTCCATAATGCTGTGGGGCTGTTCTTGCAACGTATTAAACGAATCTTGAAGTCAGAAGATCACCAAGGTATTTTGGATTGAAATGTGCTACCTAATGTCAGAAACCTAGGTCTGGGTCCAAGGTCATGGGTCCTCTAGCAGAACAATAACCCAAAACATACATTCAAAAGAATGGTTAAAAAAGGAAAAAAATGGACTGTTTTAATTGGGCCAGCAATGAGTTCTGATTTCAGTCCAATCGAGAACCTTTGGAAAGAGCTGAAATCTGCCATTGGTAAAAGGAATCCTGGAAACAGTCATGAGCTGAAACAAATCGCAGTTGAAGAGTGGGAGAAACTACCAGCAGACAGATGTAAGAAACTTATAGATGGCTACAAGAAATGTTTATAGGTACTTGTGACCTAGATTGGTCACTGTTGGAAACAGGATACTGGGCTTGATGGACCATGGTCGGACTCAGTATGGCATATCTTATGTTCTTATCACTGCCAAGGGTTGTGCAACCAAATATTAGTGAAGGGTGCCTGACTCCAGGATTTTGTTTTTTTCTCAGAAATTACTGTATCCAAGTTGCAGACATCTTTTCTTTTCTTTTTTTTTTGTTGTATAACTTTGAACATACTATTAAAATATTATGATAACATACAATTAGAATATTTCCAATTATTCCATATTGTACACAACATACCTAAAATGCAAGGGTGCCAATAATCTTGACCACTACTGTATGTGTATGTATGTATGTATGTACTATCATAAAAAAGGTCTGCCTTGAAACTAGGAAAGTGAGTCAAACAAGGGCGTGCCTACCAGCTCAGGCATGCCAAATTCTAGTTCAGGCTTATTTTATTGCTAAATGATTACCGTGATACTATTTACCAAGAGATGTCAGTGAAATTACAAGCAAACAACTTACAGTTCATACAAATCAGACTGATATGAAGAGAGATAGAGAGAGCATCATTCTGTTCCTAATTCAATTACCACTCCAAGCTAGGATCATGTTAAAACGTCTTTGCCCAACTCATAAAATAGTTTTAAAAAAAGTCCCATTCTCTATGACAAATCTATGTTCCTCAGAGAACTAATTGATTAATTGATAAAAGGAGGAGACTTCTAGATATGCCTTAAGAGGAGACATACTATGAGAAATTATGGACGTATTATGGAGAAATTATTTAACTACAGAGAATGAAATGTAAAGGTTTGAGTTTTAGGAAACATTTAAAAGCTTACCTATGTTTAAAGATAGATTCAGTTAAATTGGGTAATCTAAATTACATCAATTCCCATATGCTAATGAGTGTGGTTGATAGAATCCATTCAAAGAACATACGACAATGTTGAATTTTGGAATTGTTCTTAATTACTGTAAGTAGTGATATAAACATCTTCTGTATACTGGATTTTATATTATTTTAATCCTCTGAGACATTTTTTTTGTAAAAATGTGGAATAGAAATGTCTGAATTTAATATATACACACACACACAGTTCCAGGTCACCACCTGATCAGCATCGAGGGAGAACGTAAGCTCCTCCCCACTCCTCTCCGACAAGGCGATCGGACCAGGCAAGGTACAGCAGCAGCGGGACTTTTAAAAGGACGATCAAAGAAGGCACACCTGCGCCAGGCGGGCCCGCATCTGAGGGTCTCGCCAGAGGGCCCTTTGGCGTGACCTTTAGGCAGGACCCGAAGGCAAAAGCAACCAAAGAACAAAAGAAAAGGCGGCAACCAAGGAACTACAGGATAAACCAACTATTCAGTCCTGATGTGTGCAACCATTTACAATCTAAGAAACAACCCTCCAGCAAAAACTCTCACAGTCGAAGAAGAAACGTACAGTAATACATGCCCGCCTTCACTGCACCCGCCTTATCCTGAAAAACAATTCCTTAGATAAAAATAACCCCACCTTATACAGACCAATATCAAGCCTCCCATTCATGGCCAATGTAATTGAAAAATTAGTACAGATTCAACTCCAAGACTATGTTGATAATGCATGCCCCCCTAGACAAACATCAATATGAGTTCAGGCCATTTCACAGCATTGAAACCCTCCTACTTGTGCTATTTGACAATTTAATATGTGGCATAGATAACACTAGTAGACAGGCATTCATCCTTATATTTTTAGATATCAGCATTTGATATTATCAGTCACAACATAATGCTCAACAGACTCCAAAAGAAAGGAACAGTACTCCAATGGTTCCAATCATATCTTATGGACAGAACCCAACAGGTCAAAACTGGACATTAAGCATCTAGACAAACAAGAACAAGGCCTACCTCAAGACTCCACCCTCTCAGCTCTTCTCTTTAACATCTCTCTCCAGCCCATCTGTATGATCTTTAAGAAATTCAAATTAGGATACCACATTTACGCGGATGATATAATGCTCTATCTCCCATTCAATACCACGAACCCCATCCCCATCCAAATCACAGACTGTTTTAAGGAAGCAACAAAGTGGTTCAACAGTCATAACCTCCAAATCAACTTCAGCAAAACCAAAGTATTATACTTAACCAGGCGTCAAGGCTTCTCCCCACCTCCAAAAGTCAGAATTGGTGATACCGACATTGCAGTAAGTAAAGAAGTAAAATACATTGGGGTGATCTTAGATCAGACCCTCAGCATATCTACTATAAACTCAAAATGCCACAACATCTGTGACCACTGCTCCCCAACTATGATTTCAGATCAGTCCTCCAGGTGTTAATCACCCCACACTTCGACTTTTGCAACAGCATTCTGCAAGGTTCAACTAAACAGGCCCTAAAACAACTCCAGATGGCCCTGCATAATCCTGCTCGAATAGCTTGGAAAGTCCATATAACCAAACACATCACACCTGGACTATACAATTTACCCTGGCTACCAAGCAAATAAACTACAAAACGTTAATGACAACTTTTAAAGTCATCAGGGAAATAGCCCCATCCTACCTTACCTCCCTCATCATCATACAAATAGAGAGACACGACTGAAAAGAGGATGCAACCAGAATAAACTAGCAGTCCCTCCAGACTACCGGAAATCCATTTGAATCATTAACAAAGCATTCTCACACTTCACATCCTTACTGTGGAATAATCTACCTGACGAACTGAGAGAATCAAGGATCCATCCACATTCTGCAAAGAACTCAAAACCCACCTCTTTATACAACATTTGGGAAATACATTTGAACCCACCAATACCGACCCCACTTAATACTACACCAGTAAACATCTAGCATATTCGCTGCGATTAGCGAAGGACCATGCTACCATGCACACCCCGAACATGAACTCAACTTATTCCCTACACACACACAGAAATTACAGACTCATTGTAAATAGCTCACATTCAGACTATAAGTCTAAACACAAGTTTTCTGTTCATTGTACATAGTTCTTGGAACTGTTACATGTAATTGACCTTGTTGTAGTTTATTGTAAGCCGCATTTGATCTCTGGAACAGCGGTATATAAATGCTAATAAATAAAATAAAAATATATACATGCACACAGTATATACACGCATACAGTATATATATATATATTTTTTTAAATTTATTTGCCATCTTTTATATACCGCCCCTTCCCGAGATAAGGAGCAGTTTACATTTTTAACATTATTACATAGAACACATTTTAACAGTTAACACTAATTTTAACAAAGTAGCATGGAGATTAAACTTTATACAATACATTGTAGCTAGAGTTATGAGCAGAGGTGAATAGTAAAAGATTATAATAATATAATAGAGTAGCAAAGTGTCTTAACTATGTACATACTGCTAAAGCTTGTTTCGTATACAGGAGTGAGTCGTGTCTGCATGGCTGTTATATTGTGTAGCAGTTATGGGGCGAGTTGGGTTTGGGACTGTTCTCTGGAGGGGGAGGTTTTATTGTTGTTAACTCCATAGTGCTGGAATAAAGAGAAAGGTTTTAAGCTCCTTCCTGAAAGTGTTAATGTCTTTGATGCTGCGGAGGGTGGCTGGGAGGACATTCCATAGTGGAGGTGCCGCAAGAGAGAAGGAGCGATTGCTTGTGAGTTCTTTGGATTTTCTGAATGTGTCAGGGATCATAAGCATATTTTGGGATTGTTGTCGTCTTCTTCTTGTGTTTGGGAAATGAGTAATTAGCGTTGAGAGGAAAGATGGAGCAAGGTTATTTGCAAGTTTGAAGATGGTCATGATCATTTTATAATGTACTCTGCTCATTATAGGTAGCCAATGTAGTTCATATAGCAATGGGGTTATGTGGTCTGATAGGGGTGCCCTTGCAGATGATTCTTGCCGTGACATTTTGTGCTATTTGTAAACTATTTATGTACTACAGATCTGAAGTCATGTGTTTCTAGTATGGGTCTGGTGTTGGAGGGTTCTTAGTTTGAAATATACTATTTTGATGGTTTGGTTTATGTGGGAGGATAGGGATAGTGTTTGATCAAGTAAGACTCCAAGATATCTAACTTCTCTCTTGACAGGAATGGTGTTGTGTGTATATATATATAGATATATAGATATATATATATTACACATATACATACACGCACATACATACAGGGTGGCCCAAAAAAGTGAGAGCATCTCGTAGCATATAAGTTAATTAAAAATTCAAAAAGACAGATGTAAACGATTGACAAATTAAAAAAACAAAGATGGCGACCGGAAATTGTCAAAAAAAGACATTATACAGTATAGGTAAATAAGTAAACTATTTAAGCTTTTAATTTACAAGATGTTCTCACTTTTTTTGGGGCCACCCTGTATATATATATTTCTATACCGTATATATATGTGTGTGTGTAGAACTACAGGACATGAAATGAAGCTACAAGGAGGCAGACTCAAAAGCAACATCAAGAAACAATTTTTCATGGAAAGGTTGGTGGGTGCTTGGCATGCCCGCCCGAGGGAGATGGTAAGGGCAACAGCCAGTGATGGAACCAAAAAGGCCTGGGATAGACAGAGGATTCCTATATAGCAACAGGATAGAATCAATGCAAACTTAAACAACTTTTACACCCCAAAAGTAGAGGGGGTAACATGCATAGAGCAGCAGATACTACACTAAACAAAGGCATAGATGTTTACCTTGTATATATGTTAACATTTTCTTGACCACCCTTCATGTGAGCAGCAGGGCGGTGTACAATTTAAAACAATAGTAACATGTAAACCAGAAGCATCATAAGATTATAGGACAGCAAATTCATTCAACAAAGAAAACAGATATATTAAGGAAAGGAGAGGGAACTCAGGAAGGCAGGAGGTCAAAGGCAAGGTGGAATAGATGAGTCTTTAGGAGTGATTTAAATTTAAGATATGACTATGACTACTCTAGTCTGAGAAAAGGGGGAAGGGAATTCCAGAGGGCGGAGGCAAGGAAATAAAAAGCAGATGAGCGAGATGACGACAAATATGCTTGGGAAACAGAAGGGAAGTACAGGCAGTTTGCATGAATTTCTCGAAGGGTATAGTGAGGAACATGGGGAATAAGAGTCAGAGAAGTAGCAGGAAAAAACTGACTGCAGGGCATGATGAACCAGACTGAGCAACTTGTATTGAAGACAGAACTGTACAGGGAACCAGTGGTAATGAATGAGGAGTGGTGTAATATGATCAAATTTTGAAGCATGGGTAAGAATACGGATGGTGGTATTTTGAATAAGCTGAATGCAGTGAAGTTGATACTGAGGGAGAACAAGATAAATCGACTACTGTAATATAATTTTCAATATGACTAGTGAAAGAAGTAAATTTTCTCCACCTAAACCCCAACAAATCAGCAGCTATCTGGTTCACTTTTGGTAGTCCCTTACCTTCCCTGCCCCCCCCCCCCTCTCTCTTCGGTTCCTTCTAGTAGTCATGGCATGAAGTGAAAGAAAAGGCCATACTGCACATATTTGGCGAAGTGAAAGAAAGCAGAAAAGAGAGAAGGAGGAAAGAGGAGCCTGGAATTTTAGTGCAGAATCAAGAATAATACCCAGATACCAGAGGGAGTCAACTAAAGGAAGGGAGGAACTGGGGAGAGAGGGGCCAGGGAAGGGAAGGGAATACCAAAAGTGAACCAGAAAGCTGCTGATTTGTTGGGGTTTCAGTGGAGAAAATTATCAGACAGCAGAAAGGCAGGTGTTAAGAGGAGAAAGATTGGGTGCAGTGGGACTGGTGTGATGAAGGAGAATGTTATCGGCATAATAGTGGGTTGAAATACCATGTTGTTGGATTAGAGGAGCCAGGGGATCATGTAAACATTAAACGGAAGAGGGGCAAGAACAGAAGCCTGAGGGACACCACAAGATAAGGGTAAGGAGGAAGAGGAACAGCTACCACAAGATACAGAAAAGGACCGGTGCATGAGAAAAGAATGGAACCCGAGATCCCATAGACGAGACAGCAAAGTGCGATGGTTAATGAGGTTGAATGCTGCAGATAGGTCAAGGGAGAATGCCACTGAGATATCATCACGATCGTTTGTTTGGTGCAGTTCACTAAGAAAAGAGAGAAGGACAGTCTCGGTGCTATGACCCGGGTGAAATCCAGATTGACGGGGATGTAAAGCAAGAGTGGAGCCCAGGTGAGAAGAAAGTTGGGAGTAACCTACACAGAGTGGCAAATACAATTCTAAAGAAAGGTATAGAGAGGGTAAGCTGCACAGAGTGGCAGGTACAACTTTAAAAAAAGGCATAGAAGGGGGTAACCTGAACAGAGTGATGGTACAACCCTAAACAAAAGTACAGAGGGGGTAACCTGCACGGAGTAGCAGGCACAACCCTAAACAAAGCTATAGAAGGGAGTAACCTGCATGGAGTGGCAGGTAGAACCTAAACATAGAGTTGTCCTTTGTTCTTTACCCCCTTGAGTCCTTGATTAGACAATATAGAGATGTAAAAGCCTTCAACCCTTCTTGGTTAGTTTCCAAATGTAGACTTCCTGATGATTTTATATCCTTGTCAATTGAAGATCAGGTTATGTCTTGACATTCATCTCTCAAAAAGGCATTTTAGGCTCTTGCTTTGCGTTTCTTCCTTCTTTTTACCCTCCTCTTGTTTCCTGCTCCACTAACTTTATTAATCTCCTCTGAAATCGTTGTGCCACCACATTACCCCCTTCCTGATGTTTTTCATATTCTTAAAATCCTGTCTATTTTTTTTTTGTTTGTCTTCTGTATGAAATTGAATGGATATTGTAAACCGCTATATCAAATATTTACAAATAAATTTGAGAAAGTGGCACTACTATGAAATTGTAAACTAAGAGTATAAACAATTCCTAGTATCATGAAGGTTGTATTTTATTTAAACAATCTCATAGAGTTGAAACACTATGAGAGATCAAAATCAGATAATTCTTATAGTTTTATATTTAATGTTTTTATTTCATTTGTTTTATGATATCTTATTGAGTTATGTTTTTGTTTTTGTTGTATGTGTATGCTATATTATTTCTTATACTATTTTGTAAACCTCAGTATGGAAGCTTTGGAAATAAATAAGTAATTCATTCAGGAGAAAGCGTGAAAGGTGAAGTGGGCAAAAAGATCTTACTGTACCCAAAGAATCAGGAATTGCATCTTTCTTATTAAGGAAATGTTCCACATTGCTAGGAAGTTATTGGGTCTTCAAGGGGAAACACATCAAAATAGATCCTCATTATTATAAATGATCTTGCTGAGTTTTTGTATCACAAATATGAAATTACAGACTTCATGTCCAGTTGTTAGTTTACAGCTCGCTGCTACTTTGTTTCAGCTGCATGTCGGTAATGATTTAGAAGAACTATCTGCTTTTCTAGATACCCAGACTTCGGTACTGTAGGTCCATTCTGTGGGAAATCTTTTAATTCTATCTCTTCTATCATCTACTACTTCTGATGTAGATCCAACCAATTCCATCAAAACTGGTCAAGAAGTCCCTACATGAGATGCATCCATTTATTTAGTGGTTAAAACTAGCTTAGATTTGGGAAAGTTCACCAATAGGTCTAAACAAGCTATTGTTTGTCCCATCTTAAAGAAACCAAAATTTAATTAGTCTTGTTCAGAAAATTACAGACTTGTGTCCAATATTCCTTTCATAGCAAAGATTATTGAAAAAAACAATATTTTTTTCCAATTGAATAATTATTTAGAAAAGAAGAATGTGTTTCATGGCTTTTGTGAACATCACAGCACTGAAACAAGTCTAGTAACAACGGTCAGTGAAATAAGAGGATCTTTTGGATAGAGGTTTAGTGACCGAAATTATCTCACTACACCCATCGGCAGTGTTTGACTGGTCGTTCATTTTAATTTCATTCAGCACTTGGAACAGAGACAGGTTTCAAAATACTTTCTATCCTTTTTCATCAGAGTGCACATTCTCAGTTGCCTTAAACTCTGCAAAAAATCACTTGATCCTAAGTTCTTTAGCCTTGTTAATTCCAGTCTCAAGTGTGAGTGGATATTTTTATGCTGATGTCCAACTTCTTATTCATACTGATCCTTTGGCTCCAGATCTTACCATCTTGTGTAAATGCAGTTTCTGATTAAGTTACAAAACAATCGTTTAAAATTAAATCTCTCCAAAACTCAAGCAATGTGGATAACGCGTTGTTCTACATTGTTCCCACTGGTATCCGTAATATTAATTGTTATTCTGTACCATTACTTTAAGCTTTAAGGTTTTAGGCTGTTTTATTGATTCTCACTTGATATTTGATACAGGTCAAAGCAGTAATCAAATCTTGGGGTTTTATTTTTTTTGTGTTAAGGCCAATTTGTTCAATTAGATGATACCTAGTTAAAAGATAAGCATTAGTTTAAACCCTTGTAGTTGGTAGGATCGTTCCATGGTGAGACCGCAGCTTGAATATTGTGTGCAATTCTGGTCGCCGTATCTTAAAAAGGATATAGCGTTATTAGAAAAGGTTCAGAGAAGAGCCACCAAAATGGTAAAGGGGATGGAAGGATACTCCTATGAAGAGAGGCTAAAAAGGTTAGGGCTCTTTAACCTGGAAAAGAGACGGCTGAGGGGAGATATGATAGAAGTCTATAAATTAATGAACGGAGTGGAACGGGTAAATGTAGATCGATTGTTTACATTATCAGAATATAGAAAGACTAGGGGACATGCAATGAAGCTACAGGGTAAACTATTTAAGACTAATAAAAGAAAATATTTTTTTACTCAACGTGCAATCAAACTCTGGAATTTGTTACCGGAGGATGTAGTAAAGGCTGTTAAGTATAGCTGAGTTTAAAAAAGGTTTGGACAAGTTCCTGGAGGAAAGGTCCATAAACCATTATTAAGAAGGGACCCAGGATATCAATGCTTGACCCAGTACAAGCATTGCGGAAGCTGTGTCTTTTGGGGAAACTGCTAGGTACGTATGACCTAGATTGGCCACTGTTGGAAACAGGACACTGGGCTTGATGGACCTTGGTCTGACCCAGTATGGCATATCTTATGTTCTTATGATCGATTATTGCAATTCACTGTACAATGGTCTCACTTAGTCACCTCTCAAACATTTATAAACCATTGAGAATATGCCAGCACACCTATATTTATTAGGATTATTCCACTTCTAAAGGATTACTATTGGTTACTGGTTTCTTTATGGATCAAATTTAAGATTCTGATTTTGACTCAAAAAGTATTGTAAACTGCATTTCTGTTGTATTTAATTCATTAATTCCTTACACCTCATGCACAAGGCTGCGTTTCTTGTTGCAGAACAATTTAGTTATGCCATCAAATTTTAGGGTGTGTGCTGATCTCGCGCATCAATCAGCCTTCTATTAACTGGCCCCAGCTGTTTCAAAGTCTTTGCCTCAATACATCAGATCAGAGGTGGTTTATTATAAATGTAACACTGCTCTAAAAATCTGCTTTTTCTTTGTGCCATCATATGGTGAGTCTTAGATTAGAATATAGGACACTTGGGCCAGATAGATTCAGATATAGCCTACTTCCTTATTTTTTCCAATGTGAAAATTTTTAAAGTAATATGATGAATTTCTAATTTCCCTTTTTTAGTTTTTTTCCTGTTTTTATGTACTTGTTTTGTATATTTTGTTGTAAACCATTTTCTGATAATTTCTTGAATTATGGTATAGCAAATTTTCATAAACATAAATGCAAACAAAGACAGAGGAGGCCAACCTGCACGGAACAGGCACAACTCTAGTCACCATACTGGGAAACCTCGGATTACGCTGGTCTTTATCTGCCATCATTTATGATGTTACTATAATCCAGCATGAAGACTGAATGTTTGCAACTCATGTGAGTTGGGTGGTACTTGCGTCGAGTTCAGATTTAGAAAAGGCAAGTAATTAAATCTAAAATCTAAGCAGTATTAGCCATGTGAATCTCTGCAGATTTTGCAACTTATCCTTCCCACTTTTCTATGCTATGTGTAAGTCAGACTGTATACTCCACCATTGCACAATGCTTCGACTCTCTCCATTCCGCTGGTAGGTTCAGCTGTATGACAATGACTAATTTCCCTGGTGTAAATTCATGGTTTGCACACCATATTGTACAGATCTCTCTTCCCTCAATCCCAGCAAAAGGTTTATTGGATAATCCAGTAAAGCAACAGTCTTTGCAAGAAATCTTAGAAAGCTTTGCTCACGTATTGATCTTTTAGCAAAGAAAGGATGTCCCATGCTGTATGAGACAGTTTTAAGTACAAAAAGCAGGCTTTTCTGGTGACCAATTTTGTTAACATTAGCAATATTAAACTCCAAACCTCGGTTTCAAGGAAACCTACCAGCATGTTATGCAAAACAATTCAGCAGGAAGAAAGTCGAGCCAGATGGGAAAGATGAGCTTTAAGATCTTGGTTTTTCTTTTCTCTATTTTTTTTACTGTACCTAATGCTACAGAACTATGTGAAGTTTGCAGGAAAGAATATTTCATGGCTGATAAAGTCCTTTGTTCAGATCAGATTTCTCAACTGTGCAAACAAGCAGATGACGACTGTTTGTCCTTGATGTATCACATGAAGCGCATTACTGAACAACTGTGTCCAGGCTCTCCTGTAATAGACAAAGCTGTCAGGTTTCCCTGTTCCAGGAGGGAGATTCTTTGGCCAGTCCTGGTTTTGGACATACTTCCTAAAACAATGTGGTGTTTATAGACCCAGATTCTACTCATTGAACTCAATGCTGCAGGTTCCATAATTAAGGTTACCAGACCAATCTGGGAAACTTATCTGAAGTGAGGGGGGGGGGGAAGAAAATACTTTCTATCCTTTTTCATCAGAGTGCACATTCTCAGTTGCCTTAAACTCTGCAAAAAATCACTTGATCCTAAGTTCTTTAGCCTTGTTAATTTCAGTCTCAAGTGTGAGTGGATATTTTTATGCTGATGTCCAACTTCTTATTCATACTGATCCTTTGGCTCCAGATCTTACCATCTTGTGTAAATGCAGTTTCTGATTAAGTTACAAAACAATCGTTTAAAATTAAATCTCTCCAAAACTCAAGCAATGTGGATAACACGTTGTTCTGTGGTAGGCGACGGCCTATGATCCATGCTAATTGAACTAAGCAGACAGGCCTAAGCAGCTTGACCTGTAACTGAAGCCTGTAGTTAGGCCCAGAGGAATGAAAACCCCCCTGAATGATGACACCATAGAATTGAAACTTAACTCAGTTTAACTGAACATAGCTAAGCAGAAACGAAACTTAGAAAATATAGAAAAACAAGTTTAATTGGTACTGATAAGGTGTGCTATGCTTCTATGGAATTAATTAACTCTGCAAAAAGCAAGGTTACAGTGCCCTGCTTCCCATATGTTTTAACAAGCTAAGCGACCTTGGAGGAGAGATGTAACAAGTTAGAGACACTGACCATTGTAATTGGGACTAGAAGGGGGGCAACCAGGTGCTGAGCCCAGACCAGGGTCCCGATTGGGTAGCCATATCAGTACCGGGACCAATAGATGGGTGAGAGGGGTACTGGGACCAATGAAAAGTTTGCCTATGCTTAGAATGGACAAGAAAGCTATAAAAGTTGTTGTTTTACTAGAAGCCATTGCTCAGCCATTTTGAAATTGCTTATTGCTTGAGCCATGTGCACATTAAACTGGCTTGGATCCTTGAAACGACTCCTGGTTTTATTTATTGCATGCTTATCTGCTGCTACAGTTCTACATTGTTCCCACTGGTATCCGTAATGTGGTAGGCGACGGCCTATGATCCATGCTAATTGAACTAAGCAGACAGGCCTGAGCAGCTTGACCTGTAACTGAAGCCTGTAGTTAGGCCCAGAGGAATGAAAACCCCCCTGAATGATGACACCATAGAATTGAAACTTAACTCAGTTTAACTGAACATAGCTAAGCAGAAACGAAACTTAGAAAATATAGAAAAACAAGTTTAATTGGTACTGATAAGGTGTGCTATGCTTCTATGGAATTAATTAACTCTGCAAAAAGCAAGGTTACAGTGCCCTGCTTCCCATATGTTTTAACAAGCTAAGCGACCTTGGAGGAGAGATGTAACAAGTTAGAGACACTGACCATTGTAATTGGGACTAGAAGGGGGGCAACCAGGTGCTGAGCCCATTCCAGAGTCCCGATTGGGTAGCCATATCAGTACCGGGACCAATAGATGGGTGAGAGGGGTACTGGGACCAATGAAAAGTTTGCCTATGCTTAGAATGGACAAGAAAGCTATAAAAGTTGTTGTTTTACTAGAAGCCATTGCTCAGCCATTTTGAAATTGCTTATTGCTTGAGCCATGTGCACATTAAACTGGCTTGGATCCTTGAAAAGACTCCTGGATTTATTTATTGCATGCTTATCTGCTGCTACATTCTTGGTGCGTTGGCCGGGAAGTGCGAGTGGTGGATAGTGTTCAAGTGAATAAATCCACGTAATTCGCCTTGAGGTTTGGTCCAGTTGGAACCATGCCAATCCGACGCAGGGGAATTTCCCTGGGCCCACCGATCCTCTTGTATCGGAGGGAGTTCTGCCTGGCCTCGGCAGGCACTGAGTCCAGCTGGCCAACACTTCCGACCCGGGGAGTCCAGGATCCAACTCAGAAGCTTGGGAACCAGATCTGGTAAGTATAGTTTTGAAAACCTGTCTAGATAGATGAGTTAGAACTGCAGTTTGAAAACTTTGGTAAGACTTAAGTCTTTGTTTGAAAATCCTTGCATGAGTATTCGCTAGGTACAGCTGTTATAGAGAATCATGATTCAGCCTGGTCAGAGCAGACAGGACTGGGTTTTTGGTATGTCTAGACAGAAATAGAAAGAGCAGTACTGCCAGTGGAACTTGGAATTTGTAATCTCGAGATATTGGGAATTGGTAAGAGAGCTCTCAAGGAAGGGCCGAGTAACCCCGCATGGGAATTCGCCGGGTGAAACCCTCATCCTTTTTGTAATTGGGAAAAAGACTAGTCAGAATAGATAGAAAGGAATGCATTCTGAGATACGTTGCTAGCATGATTGTGTGAATGAAGTGTGAATGAGAGGTCTGGCAGCACGGACCAAGCAGAGTGGACTCTGGACTAGCGCAGTTCCTAGCCGGGTGACTGCGTCTAGGTCGCAAAACGGAGGAAGCGTTTGGTGTATTGTCCGTCCTACTGTGTATCTGTTTTTTGTTCTCTGTTGAAACCACGAGTTTCCTTTCTGTTATAAATGTGAGATTATTCTGTTGAGTAATTTGTGACAGTTCACTGATTAAGAAATTGTATTAATAGAGCAGAATGAAGACCTAAAACACCTACAGTCATTTTTAGAAATCAAAAAGCTGGTCTCACCCAGTTGGTTTTAGCACAGTGAAAAAGCTGACAGGGGGCGTGTCTGAAGGAAAGAATGTATAGTGTTTTTCTAACCCCGTGCAGGCTTAAATCTAAATGCTGTTAGTTTGTGCTTGTTTCAGGACAATTGTACCTGTATTATTCAATAGGTTTCTAATAATAATGTTCCTTCTGCTGTGGTTATGTAATATGTATCATTTATTTATCATTTAATAAGAATGTTTAGTCAGGATTGTGGGTCCCGATAGTTTTTGGGTTTAGCCTGAAAAGGATTAAGTTTGTATTAATCCCTTATGGGTTGCGGACCAAGTGAGAGGAATTTCTGTCGGCTGTATGTTCAAATTTTCAGTAAGCACTGAAACAGTTTAAATAGGAAATGATAAAGAACTGTTTTTGTTTTTCCTTTGATCTACAAAGTAATTAGATCACGACTTAACATTGATTTAAATTGTTTTTTTCTGGCATCTCTCTGTCCATGTGAATGAGAAGTCTCTTTTTATGAGCACAGTTCAATTTTTTCCCCGCGAGCAGAGGGGTGTGGCTTCCACATAGCCTGCAGAAAAAAAAAAAAAAAAAAAGTTCTGAAGAGACTGCTGGAGACTGCAGGAGATTTCTCCTAGGAATGAAAAGGGACTCCCGATTTGAAAAGTCTCTTCATTTAATCGAAGCGTGATGAATTTATAATTCGTTTTTTTTCTCTGGTTTCACTAGCTCTGTTTAACCAAAAGTTTTAAAAACAAAGTTTATCTTTTTATGAATGAGTATAAGTCATTTGAATGCATGCTTCCCCTCTGTGCTGGTTACTAATGAACAAATCAGTTAGCTACACTGACCTTTACAATATTGGCTTTTAAGATAAATTAATTTGTTTTTCTGTATTTAAAAAAAAAAAGGAAAGGTGTACTGTATTTTATGAAAAATATCCGGAATGTCTTTTAAATATTTGCTTCCTGAACTAAAAAAATAATTTCTTTTGCAGAGACATGCTGACAGATAGCTATAGTTCTCTCTATAAGAAGCATAATGGATGTATGTGCTCAATCTAAGTGTTTCCTGCCTGCCCTATGTTTACAGAAATAATAAGTGTCTTTTCAAGTATGATCAAGAATTTCAGTAAGGGATTTACTGAAGATTATGAAATGTCTCTGTCCCAATCAGGAATTTGCCCCAGAATTTCTAGATATCCTGTCTCGTCTCTCTCTCTCTCTCTGTAAGTAGTTCTGTTCAGAGTGCTTAAGGGGGGGATGGAGCCCAGTCCACCGATGATGTCAACCCCCCCCCCCCCCCCGGTGGGCGTGAACTAATGTGCCCACAGCAGAGAAGTGGATCCTTTAAAAAAAAAAAAAAAAATCAACCTCCTGGATAGAGCATTGCTAGGAGAAACAGAATCCAGGAGAGGGGGGGGGGGACTACAGATTCCCAAGTAGTTTGCTAGCCACCTCTGCAACAGGGGAATGTCCACCCCCTCCGGACTAGAAGTTAAAGTCAGCTGACCAGACTTGTTTAGAACTGAAAAAAAAAAAACTGCACTGAGAAGTTTTAGGACTTGATTGAACTAATGAACGGAAATTGCAGAGAACTGGATGAATTTGCGGGCATAATGGTTAAATGAAAGTTTATCAGAAAGTATGTGGATTGTTGAAGAAGGACAGAGAATGTAAAAATTGTAAGATGGGAAAAAGAGAACAGATATTTTAGTTGGATGATGTGGAGGTTTTCCTAATCGAAGGAGCAGCGGATGTGAAAACTGGGTGTGAGTGCGCCCATTATAGAAAAAGAAGGACATTAGAGAAGTGAATGCCCGTATCTTGACTCCCGAGGGAGTACTTGATTGCAAAGTCATAAAACAATAAACCAAGCACAGTGTTTCAGCACGAGAGTGAAGCAGCTATAGCGTGAGTGGCAGCCGAAGAGGGCTACAGCATGGATGAAGACTAGGCCAGACCGGACTCTCCAGTTTCCCTGGGTCCCCAGGAGTCAGTCTGAAAAATAGGGGACCAATATATGGACTTTTATGGGGGATACAGGAGCAGAATACTAAAGCCAGTAGCCCCTGTGTTTTTCTCGCAAAGCCTTTTCTGCAGAACCACATGTGTGAACTAGAAAAAAAAATAATAATAATAATGTACCAGTTCCTGTATATGCCTGAATGCCCTATTCCATTTTTGGAGCCGAGATCTGCTTGCAAAGCTTCAAGCACAGATATCCTCTGTTGAAGGAAGAAAAAAATGAAACTCAAACTGTCCCCAAGAAGAAGAATGGCGGTTCTATTCACCTGCATCCAAAGCAACAAGCTGTACACTTACCAACCTCATAGCCCCACCTGGAGGATGGGCAGAAGATAATCCACCTGGCCTAGCGAAGAACATAGCCCCTGCCATTGTCACCCTCAAGCCAGTCAAGAAGCCTGGGACAGGTGATTACCGCCCAGTGCAGGATCTAAGAAGAATGAATGATGCAGCTGAAACTATACAACCAGTGGTACCAAAATCCTTATATTCTCTTGGAACTGATCTCTGCTGAAGCTATACATTTCATCATTCTGGACTTAAAAAGATGTTTTTTTCTGCATACGCTTAGCCCAAGACCCCACTACAAGGAGGCGGGGCCAACTCATCTGGACAAGATTACCTCAAGAATTCAAGAACTCGCCTCACTCAGCAAAAGATTTGACAAGTTATCCAGAAACTCCAAAAAAAAAAAAAAAAAAAAAAAAAATTATACTTCAATATGTGGACAACTTGCTCATAACCACCAACTCAGAAAGTGAATGTCCACCAGCCACCAGTGAACTCTTGCACCTTTTTAATGAGGCTGGATACAAAGTCTCAAGAGCCAAAGCATAATTATGTCAAACAAGTTAAATACCTAGGATTCCAGTTGTCCAGCGGAATTCGACGCCTGGAACCCTTACCAGAACGCAAAGCAGCTGTATGCAGTATTCCTACTCCAACCACCAGGAGGCAAGTGAGAGCCTTCTTGGGTGCCACAGGGTACTGTTGTATATGGATCCCCAATTTTGCGCTGCTAGCAAAACCATTGTATCACATTGTATCAAGCTACCAAAGGAATGAAAAAGTCTCCATTGGAATGGGGACTTGAATAGGAATGCAGTCTTTTGATCTTTGAAAACCGCTCTGATGTTATCACCAGTTCTGGGTCTACCCGATGTCCAGAAAACCTTGCAGTCTCTATGTTCATGAGTCGCAAGGAAATGTTCTGGGAGTGTTGACTCAATCTCTTGGACCTTATTTGAGAAGCTGTTACAGCTACAGCCTTCCTAGTAAGCAAAAACTAAAAGAAAAATCACTTTGAGATAGAATCTTCAAGTTACTGTACCACACTCTGTTCTAACCATTATGAAACACAAAGGAAATTACTAGCTAACAAATCTATGAATGTTGAAATATTAGAGTATGTTGTGTGAAAACCCCAGATACAACTGAAGGGTCAGTCAAGCTTTCAATCCTGCTATGTTATCAGTTAGTCTTGATCCCCTGATCATGACTGTTTAGAAATTATGGACACTGTATTCTCAAGCCACCTGGATTTGACTGATGTCCCTCTGGAGAACCCTGAACAGACTTTCTTTGTGGCTGAAGGCAGTTTCATCATCAATGGACATTGTTGTGCTAGATATGCAGTGATGACCCCTGATTTGGTAGTTGAGTTCTCAGCCCTGGCCCCAGAAACTTCACCACAGAAAGCTGAACTGATAGTCCTCACTAGAGCACTAACAATAGGAAAAGAGCCCTGTCTAAATGTGTACCCAGATTTCAAGTATACCCTTACAACCTTGCATGCATATGGGGCCCTGTACAAAGAATGAGGGTGGATAACCTTAGGAAGCAAGTCCATTAAGTATAGCCCCAAGATATTGATATTAATAGATACATACTGCCTATAGATCTCAGAATTTAGGAAAAGTAGAATGTATGAATAGAACCCTGAAATCTCAGTTGTCTAAACTTTGCCAAGAGGTTTACCTGAAGTGGCCCCAGGTTCTTCCCATAGCCCTTCTTAGGATATACTTAGCCCCTGCTAAGTCTTTAGGAGTTTCCCTTTTTGAGATTCTGTATGGGCAACCCCTGCCTATTGTATAGGAAATAAAAGGAGATATGAGACAGATAGGATCTGAAATTATTAGACATGAACTATTGGTTTTAAGTTCTGTTTTGCAGGAGTCTTCATACCTGAGTACAAAATCGATTACTCATCAATTTGCCTGCACCCCTGCATCCTTTCAAGCCTGGAGTCTCGGTGTGGATCAAAGAGTGGAGAAAGATACTGTTAGCCCTGCATTGGAGGGGACCCTATGTCGTCATCCTGTCAACAACTCCAACTGCAGTAAAAGTCGCAGAATTTGAACCTTGGATCCATCATAATCAAGGGAAGCCAGCAGCTGCTCTTGAACCTGATCACTGGACTACTGTATAGCATCCTGAGACTCCATTGCACCTCACCCTACAACAACAACCACGGACCTAAGACTTATTGGTCCCTCAGAAACTGCACTATTTCAAGACTGTTTGTTTATCTGAAGGTAAGCCTCGCATCTGGAGAAAAAAAACTGCAATCATCAGAAAGAGACTGTGTTGTGTTAAGAAATTGAATCTTCTAAGAGACTGTGTTTAAATACTCTGAAAAGACTGTTTTGATCTCCTAAAGAGTGAACTGCTCTAAGGAAGCAATAATAGCCTAAGAGACTATGCTATGATATTTTAAGAAATTGAGACATCCCAGAGGACAGTGATACTTTGGAATCTACAGCCCTACTCCTGCCAAAAAGCTGGTAGGTCTACGTACGGCAGAAGCTTGAGGATCTACAATCAACCCTACATCTGTTATCTGTTGTGGAAGTCGACAGTTCCACCAATTTTCCAGAGACTATGCCCATTATGAATTATTATTATTGCTTTATTTTGGCAGCAGCCTTGGAGTGCTTTGAAATGACTTTTGCCTTATCTCCCTGGGCAGCCTGTATAAGTACAACATGAACTGGACCGAAGGTCACTCAGACCTTGATTTATCAGTCTCCCTATACTTGCATTGGTATACTCTCCAATCCAAAAGTTGTTCTAGATCTTGACTTTCTACAAGGCTATGCAAGCCACCGTTGCAATTCCTCATACCACCACCAGAACTTGTTTCTTGAACTTGCTGGAGCAATAGCATCTAGTCTCCACACTTCTGACTGTTTCTATTGTGGAGGAACTAAGATGGGAGATCAGTGGCCCTGGGAGACGCAAGAACTGAACTATTCTATCCTATACAATCAGACTGATTTACATAATACTACTAGTGAGTGGGTATTGGCCCACCCCATTGTTGACAGTTTGTGTTTTGTTTGGACTGGACCACAATCTACTACGAAGGATGGACAGCTGGTCTGTCTAAATCAGAAGCTTTACGACAGCACAACAAAGATGCAACCGAACCTTCTAATCCTTTAGTTCTTTTTCCCACTCTTGCCAAACTATGGACTTTGACTATCTGCTTGTTGCTCCCTTGTTTCTTGCTACTTTGCTTGCGAATGATAACTTCAGTTATTAATAACACTGTAGAGCATAAGGCAGCTACAAAGATATTAGCTATGTGAACTTACTACCCTATACCACAGAGTGATACCTTTACCTAGTATTATGTGATTTGATTCTCACACCTTATTAACATGCGGGTGAGAATAATCAAAGGGGGGAATGTGGTAGGCGACGGCCTATGATCCATGCTAATTGAACTAAGCAGACAGGCCTGAGCAGCTTGACCTGTAACTGAAGCCTGTAGTTAGGCCCAGAGGAATGAAAACCCCCCCTGAATGATGACACCATAGAATTGAAACTTAACTCAGTTTAACTGAACATAGCTAAGCAGAAACGAAACTTAGAAAAATATAGAAAAACAAGTTTAATTGGTACTGATAAGGTGTGCTATGCTTCTATGGAATTAATTAACTCTGCAAAAAGCAAGGTTACAGTGCCCTGCTTCCCATATGTTTTAACAAGCTAAGCGACCTTGGAGGAGAGATGTAACAAGTTAGAGACACTGACCATTGTAATTGGGACTAGAAGGGGGGCAACCAGGTGCTGAGCCCATTCCAGAGTCCCGATTGGGTAGCCATATCAGTACCGGGACCAATAGATGGGTGAGAGGGGTACTGGGACCAATGAAAAGTTTGCCTATGCTTAGAATGGACAAGAAAGCTATAAAAGTTGTTGTTTTACTAGAAGCCATTGCTCAGCCATTTTGAAATTGCTTATTGCTTGAGCCATGTGCACATTAAACTGGCTTGGATCCTTGAAAAGACTCCTGGATTTATTTATTGCATGCTTATCTGCTGCTACAGTAATATTAATTGTTATTCTGTACCATTACTTTAAGCTTTAAGGTTTTAGGCTGTTTTATTGATTCTCACTTGATATTTGATACAGGTCAAAGCAGTAATCAAATCTTGGGGTTTTATTTTTTTGTGTTAAGGCCAATTTGTTCAATTAGATGATACCTAGTTAAAAGATAAGCATTAGTTTAAACCCTTGTAGTTGGTAGGATCATTCCATGGTGAGACCGCAGCTTGAATATTGTGTGCAATTCTGGTCGCACAAAAATTTAACCTTCCTTCAAAAGCTGCACAGCTGATATTTTATGCGCACTGTGACGCAGCGGACCCTCTTCTAGAGAGAAAAAAAGTTTTAAATTCTGAGAAAAAAAGAAATGACCTGCAATTTCCAAAGGATCCATCTAGGGGGAGCAGGAGAGGCAGGACAGAGACTCCAGAACCACACCTCAGGGGGCAGGAGTCATACTCCAACTCCACACATTTAAGGAGAGGCAGGCAAGAGTCAGCAGTCTCGCAAGGGAGCTCAGAAGGTTCACCAGGAAGTGTGTCACCTGGAAGAGAACAAGTTAGAAGCAGCTCCAGAGAAGGACCAAGAACAGGCTATGCAGAGGAGAGACCAAAGCCAAGGTCTAGGCCCAAGCCAAGCCTGAGCAGGAAGACAGGCTGGGGAAGGAGAACCAGTCCTATAGCCCAGAGGATAGGCCGAGAAGGCCGAAGCCTGACTAGATTAGGCTCTGAAGCTGGAAAGAAAACCAGCCATAAAAGCCAAAGGAGAGAAGAGTGGGAGAGCCGAAGGAACGCTCCAGAGAGCACTGACACGGAAGGCAGTAGCCAAGAGAGGCCTCCAGCTTTGTCCCAAAGAACCAGGAGAAAAGCAAGAGGTAAAGCTTTTAAAGATTGTTATAGTTTGCCTAGAGAAGAATCCTGGAAAGGTGACCCTCCTTATCATAAACAAGGACAGAAATACAAGTTAAAAGACAGCTGTTATAAGCAAAGAACTGGTAGAGGAAAACATTACCAAGAAAATGTTTTTAAACATTTAGAAAAAGAGCTGCCACTGTGGTATTCCCCCTTGCAGAAACCTAGGCCCAAACATTTGACTAAGCCTTGGGAAGCACCAGAACATACTCCAGGGAAGGACACTTATTCGGTTTCCCCAGAGCAGTCAGAGGAGGAGGCCATGCAAGTGGAATCTATATCCGAGGACTTGGATAGCCCAATGGAATGTACCTACTGTGTTGTGGATGAGATTGAATCATTCCATAGATCTGGCAGTGAATGAAGCATTACTGTTTGAACAATTTTTATACTGTGAAGTTAACAGCCCTTTTTGGTTAATTCATACCCTGTTTGGAAAATCCGTTGCAAAGACTTTTTCTGTTACGTTTACCAGTGTGTTGTGCGTATGATTTGAACCCTTAGTGCAAAAAGGGGAAATAAAAGCCTTTTTTTTCATTTCTCCTCCACTTTGTGCAAGAGTATAATTTTTCTCTTTGGGAGTTTGGTAACGAGGCCGGCACAAGGCTGATACCCTTGACCCTCGCACCTGGCCAACCCCAATCCAACCTTCTTGGTGACAGCGGACCAGCGAGCGGCGGCGCCCCGCGGAACCCACCCTTTGGTGGAACTACTACGCCGCCACCAGGGGGTGCTGGCACACGCGCGCGCACACTCCGCCCGGCGGCCCCCGCGTCACAAGTGGCGTAGTTGGCAGGATAGACGCCAACCCCAAGGACGTACAAAAGCCTGCAACGGTAAAAGTTGAAAAGACAAGAATTTTTTTTTTTGAAAAAAAAAAAAAAAAAGTAAAACCCGAACTGGCTCACAGAAAAACTGGACCGGAAGGAAAAACCCGGAACGGAACAGACAACTCGACCGGATTGGAGTTCCAAAAACCTGGAACGGAGTTCCCGAAATCTGGACCGGATTCGAAAAGAAGAGCCTGTAAGCTGACAATCCTGAGGCAGTCCAAGAAGCACGACAAAGCCGTGGATAGCAGCATACCTTCCTCTAAGGCTGACGCAACACTTGAACAAGGTAACAAGTAATAAAACCTGTTTGGTGTTGGATATTGGGGGAAGTGAGCTTAAACGGAGGTTAAGCGAGGTTAAGTGAAAAAAAAAAAAAAAACCGAGGGAGAGTTTTTATTTTTTTTCTTTGAAAGTGCCGCACTTGGGTTTCCTTTTCTTCTGTTTATTATCATTTCAGGATCATGGAGCCCAAGGAACTTTGCGCTTGGATGGCGCAACAGTTCAATAAGCAGGCTGAGATGGCACAGCTAAGCCAAACACAGGCGCTGAAAGCAATGCAACAGCAGCAACTACCAGTCATTCAGACAATGAATACATGGCTTGCCCAGCAGCAAGAGGAACTAGCGAAGAGCAAGACAGAGGCCCAGTTACGCGCTGGATCTGCGAATCCCGACCATGGACAATGGCACTGTAATGACTTGGTGGTGGGGAAACTATGTGCAGATGATGACATAGATGATTTTCTAGACACATTTACCAGAATAGCTACTTCGGCTAAATGGCCAAATGAGCAGTGGGCAATGAGACTAGCGGCATCGCTCACGGGCGAGGCACTAGCGGCCTATAGGTCAATGCCCCCAATCTTAGCGGATTCCTATGAGGAAGTAGTGCTAGCGATTAGGGATCACTTAGGCCTCACACCTTTCACATATAAAAAAATGTTTAGGGCTACCTGCTTAAAGGCCGGCGAAACACCTAAGGCCCTAGGCCATCGTGCACGCAGCCTGGCTCATAAATGGCTAAAGCCTGAAAAAAGAACGATAGACACCCTCATGGATGTTATCAGCCTAGAACAATATATGAATGCTCTTCCCAGTAAAGTGCAGAACTTCTTAGTGCTACAAAATTGCTGCACTACAGCTGAAGCAATAAATCTCACAGAGAGATACTTGGAAGCTGAAGAGGTTGCCCACCCTAGGATAAGTCCCAGGATAGCAATAGGGGCTGAAGCACAAAAGATAGAGAGTCTTTCACCTCCTCCGTTTACCAAAGGGAAAAATGTTAGACCTACGGTAAAGGAGAATACAAAGAAGTGTTTTGCATGTGGCAAAAGAGGACACCTCCAGTACGAGTGTTATTCTCGCACTGCCCTAGTGGGAGAATCCCCTAGTGCAGTACGGGAAGGTTTTGTCCTTGATGTGAAAATACAAGGCATAGCCGTAAAAGCATTATTGGATTCTGGAGCCGACCAGACCATGGTCTCTAAGCGGTTATGGTCAATAATTCAGGCTCAGGGCCTATCGGTTCCAGAAGCTCCAGTAGGTCAAGTGAAAATTAAGTGCGTGCATGGTGCAGCTACCCGATATCCAGTATACAAGTTATGGGTAAAGGGCTTAGGCATTATGAGGGAAATGCTGATCGCTGTGGTACCTAGGTTACCACAAGAATTGGTCCTAGGCCGTGATTGGCCACAGTTTAGGAAGACCTTAAAAAGAGGTTTATCGCCGGTAGGGAAATCAGATTCCACTTGCAGGACCACTAACGCTGCTGCTAATGGACAGCGGGAAAGTTTTGCCACCGCTGCAGGTACCATGCTCCCAGGCCCGCTTTGGGAAAAACCCAAGAAGACTCCTGTAAGGGAACGCCCACAGCCACCAAAAAAATTTGTGCTGCAGTATTGTAAGACCTCTGAGAGAGCACGTAGTCCTCAAAGGGCCTCAGCACAGGTGGCCGGCTATGACCTCCACAGTGCAGAAGATCTGGTCATCCCAAAGCAGGGGCGAAAATTGGTTGCTACAGATTTACAAGTCGAGCTACCTCCAGGATGCTATGGGAGAATAGCACCACGATCGGGTCTTGCCGCCAAACACAGCATCGATGTAGCTGCAGGAGTGGTGGACCCCGATTACAAGGGCATATTAAAGGTGCTTTTGTGTAATTGCTCACTGGAAGATTTTGAAGTCCATGTGGGAGACAGGATTGCGCAGCTAATATGTGAGCGCGTAGGATTTCCGGACCTTGAAGAGGTTGCGATGCTAACTCCTACAAGCCGGGGAACAGGCGGTTTTGGCTCTACTGGAAAGGCGGAGCTTGAAGGTTTAATGGCCGTAGGGAGTGATCCACCAGAAGAGGATCTAGGACCCCGGGTGCAAGACTGTAAAGAGATTTCCACGCCCCTGATCGGAGAGGAACTCTCCTTGAAACAAAAGGAGGATTTAGCTCAACTATTAAGCAAATACAAGGATGTGTTAACTCCAATACCTGGAGAAACGTCCTTGGTAGCTCATGAGATACTCACCCCGCCAGGTAAAATCATACGACAGCGTCCCTACCGCTTACCGGAGGCGAAAAAACAAGAAGTAGTCAGCCAGGTACAAGAGATGCTACGGATGAATATTATCGAAGAGTCGCATAGCCCGTGGTGCAGCCCAGTAGTACTTGTACCTAAGCCAGACGGGTCTATGCGTTTCTGCATAGACTTTCGACAAGTGAATGCGGTATCAACCTTCGATGCCTACCCGATGCCGCGGATTGAGGAATTGTTAGATCGGCTCGGGCAAGCCAAGTTCCTGACAACGTTGGACATGACGAAAGGCTATTGGCAGGTTCCTTTGACGCGGGACGCCAAGCCAAAAACTGCCTTCAGCACACCCTTGGGCCTATTCCAATTTAGGAGAATGCCGTTCGGCCTACATGGAGCAGCCGCTACATGCCAACGCTTAATGGATGTCATCCTACGACCGTACCAACATTTCGCCACTGCCTACATGGATGATGTGGTGATCCACAGTGCTACATGGACGGAACATCTCCATCAAGTAGGCACTATCTTAGAAGCCATGCGGAGAGCGGGGCTCACGCTAAACCCAAAAAAATGTACTTTCGCGGCAAGAGAAGTTAAATATTTAGGACATCTGGTGGGGCGTGGAACTGTACGACCCTTACTGGATAAAATAGACAGCGTCAGGAAATTCCCTGTTCCACAAAACAAGAAACAGTTACGAAGCTTTTTGGGCCTGGTCGGCTATTATCGACGGTTCATACCGCACTTTGCCGAAGAAAGTAATGTGTTTACAGAAATGTTGAGGAAAAACGCCCCAACCATAATACACTGGACGCCAGAAGCAGAAACTGCTTTTCAGAAGCTAAAAGGAAAATTGTGCCAAGCCCCGGTACTGCGTGGGGTAGATTTCAGTCAAACATTCCTGCTACAAACGGATGCCTCTGAGACTGGTCTGGGCGCTGTCCTATCCCAGATACAAGAAGGAGCGGAACACCCCATAATGTTTCTCAGTCTCAAATTATCACTGGCTGAACGGAAATATGCCACAATTGAACGGGAGTGTCTAGCAATAAAGTGGGCTATCGAGGCCTTGAAATTCTACCTCACCGGGAGGAAATTTGTCCTCATAACGGACCATGCCCCTATAAAATGGTTGCATACCATGAGGAATGAAAATAACAGGCTGACCAGGTGGTACATGGCTTTGCAGCCCTATGATTTTAGAGTGGAACATCGTGCCGGGAAGCTGCATTTTAACGCAGATGCAATGTCGCGGATTACGTGCTGCGGAGAAGGGCTTTCCCCAGCCCGTAATATTTTAAGAAGGGGGATGTGTGACGCAGCGGACCCTCTTCTAGAGAGAAAAAACGTTTTAAATTCTGAGAAAAAAAGAAATGACCTGCAATTTCCAAAGGATCCATCTAGGGGGAGCAGGAGAGGCAGGACAGAGACTCCAGAACCACACCTCAGGGGGCAGGAGTCATACTCCAACTCCACACATTTAAGGAGAGGCAGGCAAGAGTCAGCAGTCTCGCAAGGGAGCTCAGAAGGTTCACCAGGAAGTGTGTCACCTGGAAGAGAACAAGTTAGAAGCAGCTCCAGAGAAGGACCAAGAACAGGCTATGCAGAGGAGAGACCAAAGCCAAGGTCTAGGCCCAAGCCAAGCCTGAGCAGAAAGACAGGCTGGGGAAGGAGAACCAGTCCTATAGCCCAGAGGATAGGCCGAGAAGGCCGAAGCCTGACTAGATTAGGCTCTGAAGCTGGAAAGAAAACCAGCCATAAAAGCCAAAGGAGAGAAGAGTGGGAGAGCCGAAGGAACGCTCCAGAGAGCACTGACACGGAAGGCAGTAGCCAAGAGAGGCCTCCAGCTTTGTCCCAAAGAACCAGGAGAAAAGCAAGAGGTAAAGCTTTTAAAGATTGTTATAGTTTGCCTAGAGAAGAATCCTGGAAAGGTGACCCTCCTTATCATAAACAAGAACAGAAATACAAGTTAAAAGACAGCTGTTATAAGCAAAGAACTGGTAGAGGAAAACATTACCAAGAAAATGTTTTTAAACATTTAGAAAAAGAGCTGCCACTGTGGTATTCCCCCTTGCAGAAACCTAGGCCCAAACATTTGACTAAGCCTTGGGAAGCACCAGAACATACTCCAGGGAAGGACACTTATTCGGTTTCCCCAGAGCAGTCAGAGGAGGAGGCCATGCAAGTGGAATCTATATCCGAGGACTTGGATAGCCCAATGGAATGTACCTACTGTGTTGTGGATGAGATTGAATCATTCCATAGATCTGGCAGTGAATGAAGCATTACTGTTTGAACAATTTTTATACTGTGAAGTTAACAGCCCTTTTTGGTTAATTCATACCCTGTTTGGAAAATCCGTTGCAAAGACTTTTTCTGTTACATTTACCAGTGTGTTGTGCGTATGATTTGAACCCTTAGTGCAAAAAGGGGAAATAAAAGCCTTTTTTTTCATTTCTCCTCCACTTTGTGCAAGAGTATAATTTTTCTCTTTGGGAGTTTGGTAACGAGGCCGGCACAAGGCTGATACCCTTGACCCTCGCACCTGGCCAACCCCAATCCAACCTTCTTGGTGACAGCGGACCAGCGAGCGGCGGCGCCCCGCGGAACCCACCCTTTGGTGGAACTACTACGCCGCCACCAGGGGGTGCTGGCACGCGCGCGCGCACACTCCGCCCGGCCCCCGCGTCACAGCACACAGCCTACAGAAAATTAGAGGGAACATTGGTTCCAGGTTTGAGTAACAAGACATGGGGGAGGGAAGAAGAGGCATTTCCCCCCACCCCGACTCCATTCATCACATGACAGCAACAATATCACTTCCAAGCCAACTTATCGACTGAGAAATAGAGTGATGCATTTCTCCCGCATTGTGCAAAATATAAAGATAATGGGTGTAAATTCTAAAAACGAACATATTCAAATCACTAAATTGAAATAAATGTGCTTTCTATCTTCTTTGTCTTTATTGCTGGAATCGGGAGCGGGAGACTGTTAAACAGGTGGGAATCGGGGACACAGTTCTAAAATTGGGGATATTGGTAATTTTACCCATAATGCATCAGGATAGGGTTATTCAGAAATCCAATACTGGCCTAACATCAGCCTCCTGGACTTGGGTAACACAGCAGCTTGGACTTATGATCACCCTCCAAATCCATTTAGGTTTCTGGGCTCTTTCCTGAAACAGTAGGAAGGCGAGATGAATTAAAAGGGTGCATCATCTCGCAAATTTTAGTTTTAACTTGGTGCAATAGAGCACTCTAAATCTTGTCTTGAAGGTGGGTGCACTTGCTCTGACCGTTTTTCCTATCTAAGCCGACAACCACCCTAACACCGCACCCGATCTACCCCTTTCCTGCCCCCCAACTACTCCATACAATGAGCAGGTAAGGAGGAGGGGGACGGAAAGGGCACAAATAGCGAGGATGGACGTCCATCCTCTCTATTTGTGACTCATAACTCTGTTTATGTATATATGTATATTCTAACTTTTAGTAAACATGTCTCTTAATGAGTGTCTGGATAAAGAAAGACTACCAGATTTCTACATTACCAGTAGAACCAACCGCCAGGCACATTAGGAAGTACTATAAACACTGACCATTTAGAACTCATAGCAAACCCACCGTATCATAACGGCACTACCAGGAATCACAAAGCACCAAACCCTTCCTATCAAAAGGCAACACTGCAAATATTAAACCAATACATCTCAGAGAATACCAATACATCTCCTACTGGGGAAAGAGAACAAGTGGCACTGTCAAATAGAAACTACATGAACAGAATACCGCAGCTTGGTTACACATGCAGAACATAGATCGTCACCAAACAAAGAACAAATGATCAGAATTTAGAAATAGAAGCACAATAATTAAACTGAGAACCCCAAAGCCAAACTTGAAATGTACAACACTGGAGAAATAAATCTATAAATTAATTTCCTCTTGTACTAACCAAAATGCAGATGTTAGCAATGCACATTTCCCAGAGCTGATATAGTCCAGTTAATAAATTCAAAATAAAAGTATTTTTTTACCTTTTGCCATTTGGGCATTTTATTTTTCAGTTGCAATTGCTCCAGTCGCTTTCTTCTGGTTTCTTCTCGTCTTCTGCTAACTCTCCATTGTCTGCTGTCCATTTGTTCTTTCTAGTTTTTTTTCCATTCTCTCTCTACATCTTCTTTAACATATTGATCTTTCTCCTTTTGCTCTTTCCTCCATCTTTCTTTATTTCTTTTCATCCACTCAAATTTCACCCTTCCATCCTCAATCCCCACTTACTTAGTCTTGAAAGACTAGAAAAAGGGACTGCTACTTCTGGAGAGAGATATGCAATTGTGAGTATATACTTCTGGGAATTTTCTGAAAGGACTCCTTTCTATTAAAGCTAATTAATCTGTGAACCCAGTGTTTTTGTTAAATCAGTCAAGGCCTAGTAGCAGCAGTTTCTATCCAAGCAAGGACTGTTAATCACCCAGGAAGTTGGTCACAGCTTACCTCAGCAGCACTGGACAGGGTACTGTGTAGCAGCCCACTTTTAATAAGTGTTATTTCCCTCCCTCCCTGCCTCCCCAACACCCATCCACCCCTGGGATAATCATAGCATTATAGGTACTTACACATCTTAAAGGAAAGGAGGTGCTCTCAGGTGAAGCTCATTATCCAAATCAGTCATACACTAAGGACCTGAGATTAATTAAGCTTCAGGTGAACAAGGTATATTAAATATATTAGGTACAGTTTTATTAGTATAAATATCCATAGCAACCCTTAGTAAGTAAAGAACTTAAAGATCTAAACACAAGCTTAAAACTAAGATGCAGATAGCAGTCCAGCAGCGACATGGGGGCTTTCCAGTCTTTTGCATTGAGTCTCACATGTATGATTTTCTCCCAGTTGGTGAGAGGTCTTACGTGTGCACTAGGTGCGAGGAGCTCTTTGCTCTCAGGGAACGAGTCCATTCTCTAGAGGCTAGAGTAGCAGACTTGTAAGATATAAGAAAGACAGAGAGGTACATAGACGAGACCTACAGGGATATAGTCCTGAAGTCCCACCTCCAGTCTGGCAGTATTCCTGTTGCCAGGGAGGAGAGATGTCACATGACAGGAGAGCATCACCCTGGTTTGGCAGGAAGTGATCCTGTAACTAGGACCTGTCTCCAGGTGATGTAAAACCCTCTCACAGCGAGGAGGTTTCTCCAGGGCCATGTGTCCATGAGGGAAGGATTAGGACAGCCATTATAGTTGGTGATTCGCTCATTAGGCATGTAGATAGCTGGGTGGCTGGTGGACGTGAGGATCGCCAGGTAACATGCCTGCCTGGGGCGAAGGTAGCGGACCTCACGCGCCACCTAGATAAGGTCTTAGATAGTGCTGGGGAGGAGTCTGCTGTCTTGGTACATGTCGGTACCAATGACGTAGGAAAATGGGGTAGGGAGGTTCTGGAGGCTAAATTTAGGCTTTTAGGTAAGAAGTTGAAATCCAGAACGTCCAAGGTAGCATTCTTCGAAATGCTTCCTGTTCCATGCGCAGGACCCAAAAGGCAGGCAGAGCTCAGGAGTCTCAATGTGTGGATGAGACAATGGTGTAGAGATGAGGGTTTTGGATTTGTTAGGAACTGGGGAACATTCTGGAGAACGGAGGGGCTCTTCCAAAGGGATGGGCTTCACCTTAACCAGGCTGCTGGCATTAACCTTTAAAAGGGAGATAGAGCAGCTTTTAAACTAGATAATAGGGGAAAGCCGACAGTCACCCAAGAGCGCATGGTTCGGAACAATGTATCCTTGAAGGATACTACCAAAAGCAGAGAGGTTCCATAAAAGAGTAAAGTAGTCCAAATGCCCTCGAGTATGGAGCAGACAGAGCTTAAAGATCCCAAATTACCCATGCCTACCAATAGCTAAATAATATATCAATAAATACAGTCTCTAAAATGCTTGTATGCAAATGTTAGAAGTCTAAAAAATAAGATGGACGAGTTAGAATATATAGCTCTAAATGAGAGGTTAGATATGATTGGAATATCAGAGACATGGTGGAAGGAGGACAACCAGTGGGACACTGTGATACCTGGGTACAAACTATATCGTAATGATAGAGCTGATCAAATTGGTGGAGGGGTTGCGCTCTATGTTAGAGAGGGCATTGAGTCAGAAAGGATTAAAGTTTTGCAGGAAACAAAATTTGCTGTAGAATCTCTATGGATTGAAATTCCATGTAAAAAGGGGAAAGCGATGGCAGTGGGGGTGTACTATCGACCACCTGGCCAGAATGAACAAATGGATGATGAAATGCTCAAAGAAATCAAGGAAGCTAACAAAAGTTACAGCGCAGTAATAATAATAGGTGATTTCAATTACCCCGTGTCGACTGGGTCAGTGTCACAGCAGGACATGCTAGGGAGATAAAGTTCTAGATGAAATTAATGACTGCTTCTTGGAGCAGCTGGTTCATGAACTGACCAGAGGGGAAGCCATATTAGACCTAGTCCTTAGTGGAACACCAGATCTAGTGCAAGCGGTAAGGGTATTGGGGCCACTTGGGAATAGTGATCATAGCATGATCGCATTTGATTTAATTAGTGGAGGAGGGATAGTAAGGAAATCCACAGTACTACCTTTTAACTTTTGAAAGGGAGACTATGATAAAATGAGGAAAATAGTTAAGAAAAAACTAAAAGGAGCAGTTGCAAAGGTTAAAGACTTACATCAAGCTTGGGTGTTGTTGAAAAATACTATCTTGGAAGCCCAGACCAGCTGTATTACACGCTTTAAGAAAAGTGGAAGTCCAAAAAACTGCCAGCATGGTTTAAAGGTGAGGTCAGAAAGACTGTTGTTGCCAAAAAAGCAGCTTTCAGGAAAAAAGAGCCAAACAACGAAACCTGGAAACAGCACAAGCACTGGCAAGTCAAATGCAAGGCATTGATAAGGCAGGCAAAGGGAGAATTTGAGAAGAAGCTTGCTGCGGAAGCAAAAACTTGAAAAAAAGACTTTTCCAAGTATATTCGTAGCAAAAAAACCTGTGAGAGAGTCAGTTGGTCCCATTAGATGATAGAGGGGTTAAAGGGGCACTAAGAGGTGACAAGGCGATAGTGGAGAGACTGAATGAATTCTTTGCTTCGGTCTTTACTGAGGAAGATATAGGGATGTTACCCATGACTGAAGTGGTATTTAAAGGTGTGGAAGAATTGAAGGAAATATTGATACATCGAGAAGATGTATTACAACTATTAGATAAACTGAAGAGTAGCAAATCACCTGGGCCGGATGGTATACATCCAAGGGTGTTGAAAGAACTGAAATATGAGATTGCAGACCTGCTATTAGTAATCTGTGACTTTTCATTAAAATCATCTGTAATACCTGAAGATTGGAGGATCGCCAATGTAACACCAATTTTTAAAAAGGGTTCCAGGGGTGATCTGGGAAACTACAGACTGGTGAGCCTGACGTCAGTACTGGGAAAAATGGTAGAAACCATCATAAAGAACAAGATTACTCAGCATTTAGATAGTCATGACCTAATTGGAGACAGCCAACATGACTTTAGACAAGGAAGATCTTGTCTTACTAATCTGTTATGTTTTTTTGAAGGTGTGAATAAACAGGTGGACACAGGTGAGTCGGTTGATATAGTGTATCTGGACTTTCAGAAACCTTTGACAAGGTCCCTCATCAGAGACGTTTCGCAAAACTAAAGAGTCATGGGATAAGAGGCAGTGTACTATTGTGGATCAGGAACTGGTTAAAAGATAGAAAGCAGAGGGTAGGGCTAAATGGCCAATTTTCCCAATGGAGAAAGGTGAATAGTGGTGTACCCCAGGGATATGTGCTGGGTCCACTGCTTTTTGACATATTCATAAATGACCTGGAAAAGGGAATAACGAATGAGATTATCAAATTTGCAGATGACACAAAACTATTTAAAGTTGTTAAAACCCAAGAGGATTGTGGAAAATTGCAAGAGGATCTTGATAAACTGGAAGACTGGGCATCAAAATGGCAGATGAAATTTAATGTGGACAAGTGCAAAGTTATGCACCTAGGGAAGAACAACCCAAACTATGGTTACACGATGCAAGGTTCCACATTAGGAACCACCACCCAGGAAAAAGATTTAGGCGTCATTGTGGATAACATGCTTCCACCCTTTTAACAGAGAAGATATTCTAAAGAGGACACAGAATCTATTTGACCCTCCTCTTCAAAGCCTCGATGACATGGTCGCCGCTTGGAACTCAAGCCTAGATGCCGTGATCCACTCACCTACCACGAACAAAGCACCACATAAGAAAAAGAATGCCCGATGGTACTCCCAAGAACTACGTAATTCGCTCCTTCAACTCAGACGACTTGAGAGACGCTGGTGACGATCAAGAACAGCTGAGAGCCATGAGGCATTCACAGCACAATTAGGAAAACATCGGTTATCTGTAGCATCAAGTATGAAACAATATCATGCAAATAGACTACAACGCTCCTTGAACAAACCCCACAAGCTTTTCCAAATTGTGAAATCTCTAGCAAAGGAGCCATCTCAAGAGAACTTACCCTACCCAGACTCACAAGAATATGCTTATTACTCGCGTAAGAAAAGTAATCAGCTTGCCCACACTGCTAAGCCCCCCATACCAGCCAGCCTACCTTTCTCCATCCCACAACCTCCTCTTGGTCATTTCTTAAGTGGGTCCCAACACACTTTCACATCATTTTCTACTCCATCTGACAGAGTCATTCAAGACACTATCCTAAACATAAACACTACAACAGCACCCTCCGATCCGTGTCCAGCTCCCTGGATAAAGGCCCTGCGTGCCGAGCTCAGCCCATTCCTATCCAAATTGATTGATTGATGTATCGTTCTCTACTGGAACATTTCCTCGAAGCCTGAAACAGACGGCTATCAGACCACTCCTAAAAAACAGTAAGTTGGACCCTTCGATGATGGAATCCTACAGGCCTATCTCCAGCATACCTCTCCTATCGAAAATCATTGAAAAGATTACCCTACGCCAATTACAAGATCACATAGATACTAATGCACCCCTGCATCCCTGCCAACATGGATTTCGCGAAGCACATGGTGTTGAAACATTACTCACAACCTTATTCAACACCATAACCTTAGGTCTCGATAACATCAGACAAGGCTTTGCACTGATCTTCATGGACATTGCTGCCGCATTCGACACCGTAGACCACAAAGTTCTCCTGTTACGCCTCAGAGAGAAGGGAGTTCAAGCTTCAGCTTTGTCATGGTGCGCTTCATACCTCACTGATCGCTGGCAACATGTCCGTTCTGGCCCCTCCAACTCCGATTCCTTCCCCCAAACTAAAGGTGTTCCACAGGGCTCATCTCTATCCGCCTTGCTATTCAATGTCTATATGCAACCCATTTGTTGCATATAGACATTGACAAAGGTTAAACAGGTATCCATCCGCATCAAGCAAAAACCCTTTAACCCACACAGATAGCACACACTCATGATGACCTCACAGCTTATGTCCTTTCACTTCCATGTATATAAATACATATATAAAACTGTATATAGTTTATTCTGTTCTGTATTATCCCACATTGTTTAGACTGTATATTCTATATATAATATGATGTTCCTTGTAAATATGTTCTGTTATAATATGACGTTCCCTGTAAAACAAACTTGCTTTCTTAACTATTGTTCACTGTAAACCGCAACTGAACTTTGGAAGATGCGGTATATAAATGTGTATAAAATAAATAAATAAAATAAATAAAATAAATTTGTGATCTCATCCAATCATTTAATATCAACTGCCTGGTCTATGCTGACGACGTCTTGATGTACATGCCAATTTCAACAGAACATCTTGAACTATCCCCACTTATCAGGTGCTTTGACGCTGTCACAGACTGGCTAAATGCACAAATGCTTAAGTTAAATTTCAAAAAGACAGAAGCCCTCTTCATAACCAGGAATCCGGCTTTTACTCCACCCCTGTCTATCAAGGTTCGCGACGCAGAGATCATATGCAAGACTACAGTAAGATACCTAGGTGTAACGCTTGATCAGCAACTTAATATGAAGGCTCATATCAAAAACATAACAAAGTCGGTGTACCATAAAATCCGGACCCTCCGCAATCTGCGTCAACTGTTAGAACCTGATGACTTCCGAACTGTCTTTCAGGCCCTAATAATGCCTCACTTTGACTATGCCAATGCGATCTTGTATGGTCTACCTAAGTGCACGACTAACCCCTTACAACTTGCAATGAATTCAGCTGCAAGAATCCTTCATGGAGCCTCAAGAAGTTCTCATATTACCCCAATACTAAAACAATTGCACTGGCTACCCATACAAGCCAGGATCTCATTCAAGATCCTAATAAATACCCTGCTACTGCCATTACTGATCTAATTTCAATCACACCTCCCAATCGAGCAAGGAGATCGAATGCTGCAAATACTCTCATATTACCTAAGGCAAGCACGAAGTGTTCTCAATTCACTAGATCCAGAGCCTTCTCCTTCTTTGCTCCATCCTGCTGGAACGCACTACCAGCAACTATCAGAACCATCAGTGAACTCTCCCAATTTAGGAAGGCACTGAAACGGCACCTCTTTCTTCATCACTACGATGATGCAGTCTTCTCCCCACACTCACCCACTCTCACATCTCAATGCAGCACCTCAAACTCATGCACTTCACATTCCCAGACTGATCACTCGCAATCACACCTTCCCCTCCAACAACCATGAGAAACTTATGCAGTGCCGCATAACTCATTATATTGTTGCATAAAGTAGACTGTATTTATTCATCGTGTCTCCTTGTTAAGGGACTGGTTATTTATACCCTATTTTACCTGTTATACCTGCTTAATGCATACCCAAGTTTAATTTTCCTGTTTAATGTATACCCAAGTTATTATACCTGTTTCACTGTAAGCACAAATCACAAAATTGAGATGTGCAACTCTTTTGTTCATAGTAAACCGCACTGATGTCGAATAGCGCGGTATAAAAGAGACTACAAATAAATAAATAAAAAAATCCTTGGCTCAGTCTGCAGCGGCAGCCAAGAGAGCAAATAGAATGCTAGTTATCATAAGAAAAGGAATGGAAAATAAAACAAAAGATATTATAATGCCTCTATATCGTTCCATGGTGAGACCGCACCTTGAATATTGTGTGCAATTCTGGTCGCCGTATCTTAAAAAGGATATAGCGTTATTAGAAAAGGTTCAGAGAAGAGCCACCAAAATGGTAAAGGGGATGGAAGGATACTCCTATGAAGAAAGGCTAAAAAGGTTAGGGCTCTTTAACCTGGAAAAGAGACGGCTGAGGGGAGATATGATAGAAGTCTATAAATTAATGAACAGAGTGGAACGGGTAAACGTAGATCGATTGTTTACCTTATCAGAATATAGAAAGACTAGGGGACATGCAATGAAGCTACAAGGTAAACTATTTAAGACTAATAATAGAAAATATTTTTTCACTCAACGTGTAATCAAACTCTGGAATTTGTTACCGGAGGATGTAGTAAAGGCTGTTAGTGTAGCTGGGTTTAAAGAAGGTTTGGACATGTTCCTGGAGGAAAGGTCCATAAACCATTATTAATAAGGGACCCAGGATATCAATGTTTGACCCAGTACAAGCATTGTGGAACCTGTGTCTTTTGTGGAAACTGCTAGGTACGTATGACCTAGATTGGCCACTGTTGGAAACAGGATACTGGGCTTGATGGACTTTGGTCTGACCCAGTATGACATATTGATGTTCATCTAATGGTGATGACGAGTCTATATAGTCCTGCAATATAGTCCTTCAATTCAAACAATCATACAAAACAAACACTGCAAACCCCCCTCCCCCCTTAAGTCCCTGGTTCAACCGGGATGCATCCCAGGATTTTAATTACCTGGACACCCCATCACCTCCCACATGGTTTCCCTTTTGCTACTTCCACCCCATGTCTGACAGGTTATCCACCGGTTGAGCATCCATTGGCTTCTCTTCAGGGTCTGGTTGTTCCTCATGCTCCACTTCCATAGGTGTCTGAGGCAAGTTCTCAAACTTCCTCGCCTCCTCCCTCCCAACCCTGGATGGATCAGGGGAGAAGGTCTGGGTTTTCCTAAACCTAGAGGGCAAAGGGGCTTAGTGCTTTCTCTGGGCCTTCCTGCCTGAATTCAGGGCTTCCCACCAGCTGTTCCCACCTGCCTCCCTTGTGCCAACCAGGGTCCCCTGGGATCCCAGCTGTGACGTGACATACACCCCATCACATCAACCTACTGCCAATTTTTTAAAAAGGTTCCAGGGATTATCTGGAAAACTACAAACTGGGGAGCCTGACATCAATAACAGGCAAAATGGTAGAAACCATTATTAAAAAAAAAAAAACCACAAAAATTAGTGAACATGGTCTAATGGGACAAAGACAACCTGGATTTAGCCAAGGAAAGTCTATTATATTTTTCTAAGAGTATATGGGATACTCTCCCTTCGCGCCTCTCAAAGCCAACACGGAGGGAGGGAGGGACGGATTCAGCCGGGCAGAGGGGGCCCTGCGGGACAGTCCATGCTGCCCGGCAGCAGAGGGGGCCCCGCGGGACAGTCCATGCTGCCGTGGCAGCAGCCAGCGGTTTTTTTTTTTAAATTTAATTTTACTTGAGCCGATTGGGGGGGGGGGGCTGGGACTAGAAATGGGCTGGGGGGGTTAAGACTGGAGGTGGACTGACACGAAGAAACCAGAAGAAAGTGGCTGGAGCAATTGCAGCTGAAAAAAAATGCGCAAAAGATAGAAAAATATCTCTTTATTTTGAATTTAATTGGAATATGTCAGCTCTGGTAAATGTGCATCATTAACGTCTGCGCTTTGTTTAGTACAAGAGCAAATTATTGTATAGTTTTATTTCTACAGTGTTGTACATTCCAAGTTTGGCTTTTGGGATTCCCAGTTTAATTATGACGTCAGGGCCAACAGCGGATCCGGCGTGCTCGTTTTTATCTTTTCTGGGGGCCCACAATTTTTGTTGGTGTAGGGCCTCACTCAAGGTAAATCCAGCCCTGCGTACAATGGTATGCTTCCAGGGGGCTGGAAAGATATCAGTGTTGAGACTTGTTAAGTAGTAAGAGAATAGGGGGAAGGAGGGCAAGGGAGAGCTCAAGAAGCCACTTTGTGGGAAGCAGATACAGCATGCAGGTTGTCTTTCGAGAAGAGGACAGTGTTGCAGACAGTTCAGCTAGAGCGATGAGTCAGAAGGAAGACCAGGTATGTGATGGGTTAGTAGAAAGCCCCAGGGAAGACAGTCCTGGAGAAAGTGGGGAGGGACAGGAAAGCAATGTTATTCACCTGTAACAGGTGTTCTCTGGGGACAGCAGGAATCAGTCCTCACATATGGGTGACGTCAGCAACGACTGAGCCCTCACAGAAGCATCCCCCCAGTTTTCAAAGAAAGCCTTTGGGAGATGCCACCACACATGCATGGTGCCCTTCCCACTGAAGGGTGCCATCTTGCTCAGTCAGATGACATAGCTACAGACGGCAAAAATTCAAAGATGGCAAAGAAGCAACTCCAAAGGGAACAGGGAGGGTAGTGAGGACCAATTCCTGCTGTCCCCGAGAACACCTGTTACAGTGAGTAACTACGCTTTCTCCAGAAATAAGCAAGAAGTCAGTCCTCACATATGGGACTCCCTAGCTATAGGCTACCGCAAGCCCATAGGAAAACCATGGTTGCCCTCAAGGGGAGCCATGAGCAGCAGCAATTGAGTCCACAGATACATACTGCAGTAGGACTCATATGTCCAATTGGAACCAGCACTCCGGTAGCCTGAACACAGAAGGCTCGGAGGGTAGAAGTTGCCTAGACCCTGAAAAGATTATGGAATAGGCCAAACTCCAAAGACTCTGTCCCATTGGGACTCCTTTTCCAGGCAATAATGGGCTGCAAAGGTATGGACCGAAGACCAGGCAGCAGCCAGGCAGATGTCCAGCATCGGGTCAGAGCAGAGGTTTACCACTGAGGCCACCATGTCCCTGACACAATGTGCCGTGACCTGGCCGTCCAGTGAGAGCCCTGCCTGTTCATAGACAAGAGCGATACAGTCTGCCACCCAGGTAGACAATGTTCATTTGGTCACCGCTTCCTCCAGCCGGCTGAGGTCATAGGAAACAAAAAGCTGAGAAACTTTCCAGTGGCCCTGGGAATGCTGAATGTAGAAGGACAGGGCCCTCTTACAGTCCAAGGTGTGGAGGACAGTTTCCACCCTTCTGGTGTGAGGCCTGGGGAAGAAGGTAGGTAGCACCACCTCCTGGTTAAGGTGGAAGGAATTTGGGGTGTGTGCAGAGCGCTACCCTGTTCTTGTAGAACCTGGTATATGGAGCCTCTGCTACTAGGGCTTGGAGCTTGCTAACCCTGTGAGCGGAGACTAGCACTACCAGGAATGCCATCTTCCATGAGAGGTATCACAGGTGGCAGGTAACCAGAGGCTCAAAAGGTGGGTGCGTGAGCTGCACCAACACCACGTTAAGGTTCCACTCAGTCGCTGGAGGGAAGATGGGGGGTTTAGACAGCAGATGTCCTCTCAAGAAGCAGGTTACCAGAGGCTAGACTGAGAGGGGTTTGCCATCCACCGAGTAATGATGCTTTATCAGAGCGCTAAGGTGTACTCTGACAGAGTTCAATTTGAGTCCGGATTGTGAGAGAAAGCGAAGGTACTGCAGCATTAGCTGCACTGGGCAGGAGAACAGGTTAACTCCTTGCTATGCACACCAGACCAAACATCTGTGCCATTTGAAGGCATATGATTTCCTGGTGGAAGCCTTACAGGAGAGCCAGCAGATCTCCTCCACTTCTTCCGAGAGGTTGAAAGGGGCCAAGGTCACCCTTTCAGCAGCCATGCCATCAGTGTTAGGGACCCCAAATTGGGGTGCAAGAGAGAGCTCCTCTCTTGAGATAAGAGCCCTGGGGAGATCCCCAGTGGGATGAAGTCTGACAGTTGGAGGAGTAGCAGGAACCACAGCTGCTGGGGCCACCGAGGTGCCACCAGGATCAGGAAGGCCTTGTCGTGGAGGATCCTGAACAGCGTTTTGGCAATTAGTGGTGTGGGTGGGAAGGCATACATGAGACCTTCCCACCACGAAATGAGAAACACATCTGCTGCCACCAGGGAGGGGTGGGCTTGCTGGGAGCAGAAGCAAGGGTCCGGGCTGGCAAAGAGTTCCCACCAATGGTGTCCCCCAAGAGGCATAAAAGTCAGTTGGCCACTCTGGGAGCCAGCTGCCACTCATGCGGCTGAAGGACCCTGCTCAGTCTGTCCACGAGGGAGTTGCCTTGTCCCGGCAGGTGTACTGCCCCTAGGAGTATGCCCCGCTGGATTGCATAGGAGCAGAGCATCATCGTCTTGCGGCAGAGGGTACGAGACCCTGTGCCCCCCTGCTTGTTCACATAGAACATTGCCACCTGGCTGTTTGTTTGGATCAGCACCAGCTGGTGCTGCAGGTGGTGGCAGAATGCTCAGAGGGCTAGGTGTATCACCCAAGGCTTGAGGAGGTTGATCTGCTGGCTGCTGTTATCCTGGGGCCAGCTGCCCTGGATGCAGAATTCCTCACAGTGGGCTCCCCATCCCAGCAGGGAGGTGTCCGTAGTCAGAACCCTTAGGGACTTGGGGTTTGGAAGGGCATCCTGGGTCTTGCCACCAACTGGCAGGTCACTAAACCTCTGTCCTGGAGATGGCTTGTGGCCTCTGTCCACTGGTCCCAGAGGAACCACTGTGCAGCCGTCATTTGAAGATGGGCATCTGGGGTGACATGGACCATGGAGGCAATGTGCCCAAGCAGGCGCAGCAGAAACCAAGCTGACACTGAGGGATGGTGATGTACATCTGTGGCCAGTGTCTGAGATGGTTGGCTCTGTCCCCCAGCAAGGAAGGCCTTTGCCCGGAGGGTGTCTAGTCTTGCCCCTATAAATGCTAAACATTGTGTCAGGAGGAGATGTGACTTGGGATAGTTTATCACAAACCCCAGATGCTGCAGGACATGGATGGTGCGTGCGGTGGCCTGCTGCACTTTCTGTAGCCATACGTCCTTTTATGAGCCAATCGTCCAGGTAGGGGAAGACAAATACTGCCCCCTGGAGGCGGAGGAAGGCGGCCACGACTGCCAAGCACTTGGTGACGACCCTTGCGGCGGAGGCCAGGCCGAAGGGTAGTACCCAGTACTGGTAGTAGCCACCCCCCACCATGAACTGCAGATACTGCCTGTGGTTGGGGTGAATGAGAATGTGGGTATAAACATCCTTCAGATCAAGGATCCTGTCAGGTTGCGCAGGTCAAGGATGGGCCTTAGGCCTCCTGGCTTTTTTGGTACGAGGAAGTGTCTGGAGTACAACCCCTTGTCCCTGAGATGGTGGGGTACTGGTTCTACCCCTCTGCCCTCAAGAAGGCCTGCGAGTTCCTTCAGTAGAAGATCAGTGAAGGGGAGACCTGGAGGGCTCTCCCGGGAAGAAAGGAGGGGGAGTCTGAGCCATGGGTCATGGGTTTGCCAAAGAGGTTCTCTCCTTGACATGGGACGTCGACCAATTTGTCCTGAACCCATTGCTCAAGGTTGGACAACTGTAGACAAGCCTGGCATCTGGCACCGATGCCCACCGCTGCTACTCGAGCCATGGACTCAAAGCCATCATAAGCTGCCTGAGACATAAATTTGGAGCACTCACAGACTGCCTTGGCCAGGTTCTTGAACCACTGCAGGGGCTCCTCGGAAAGACCAGCTGAGACCCCAATGAGTTCCTTCGCCGGGTCTCTCAGGTATATGCCCATGTACAGTTGGTAGGCCTGGATCTGGCCAATGAGCATTGAGCCCTGGTAACACTTTCTGTCAAGGACATCCCAGTGTGTCTGACTCTTCAGCTGACACATGGCTAACTCCACCACCATGGAGTTATGCAGTAGCTGTGCCTTCTGGAAGCCCGGGCTCCGGTGGACCCAATACATCGATTTGAACTGCTTTCTCACAATCGGCACAGATGCCGGTGTCTACCACATTCAGAGCATTAGCAGTTCCAGGATGGGTACCATAAGAGATTCCTTCGGGGAGGGGGGGCCTCATGTTGGAGGATTTCTAGCTCCTCCGTCCGAGGGTCCTCCTCAGATTCAGTTGGAAACACTAGGGTCTTGGACATGTCCCTCACAAAGTTGAGGAATACCATGTCCTTGGGTGGGGACCAATGCCAGGGTTCTGAAGAGGGGGAGTCCTAGAGGACATCATGGTGGCGATGGGTGTCCGGCGACTCATCGTCCTCTGTCTTCCACTCTGAGTAATCCGTCGAGGACTTGAGGGAAGGATGGCTCACAGGCTCCTGACCTGAGCCCCACCCATGGCCCTTGGATGCCCTGTGACTGGTGCCAAGCACACTAGTCAAGTAAGACCTCGGCTCTGTGGAACAGGAACCGGAACCGGATCAAGACCTCGGCTGAGGATAGACTCGAGGATTAGCTCGGCCTCCGGGACATCTTCGAAGTCGATGGTCCGGTGGTCTGGGTGGAGGAACCAGTGGTACTATACAACAGTGCCCACTGCTGGTCCATAAAGGCAAACTGCACTCCAGGGCTGCCATTCTGGATTCAAGCCCAGAAGGCTCTGCAGCCAGCGGTGCGGGCACCAGGAACTTGTGCCTGACGCCGGTTCCCCCAAAGGGGAGTCCTCAACGAGGATAGGGTCTGGCGACTGAGGTTGATCTGAGGTCGAGTCCTTCCGGGGGACCTTTGCAGGCCACACCCTCTCCAATCTTTTTGACAAGCATTGAGGACTGCAGGACCTGGCTCAAGGCTTATCCAGCCTATCAGAGCCATCCAGGGATGCAGCCTTTGAGGTTTTCTTCTTCTTGTGTCCCCTCGAGGGAGACCCCCGTTCTGAAGAGCCGTGATGTTGATCGGGGTCCAGAAGACTGCCCTGAGATTCTACGGTTCATAGGAGGCTTTGGCCTTCAGAGGTACCGGTTATTCCAGCAAGAACTTATTGTGCTGCTGCTGGTGCTCTTGAGGGCCTTGTTGGACATCTTTTTGCAGAGGCCGCATGCTGTGGGGTCATGATCCAGCCCTAGGCAGCGAAGGCAGCAATCATGTGTTTTGGTAAGAGACATTTTGGCACACCAATCACACGTCTTTAAAACCATTGGTAGCCATGAGAGAAAAAAGAACCCCAGCAAGGTCAAAGAACCGTGGTGTTGCCAGTTGGAAAAAAGGCGCAAAGGTGCCAAAAAGGAGAAAAAATGGCAAGAAGCCGAAGCTCGATGCCAAAAGGCAGAAATTCTCTTGTGGCAGGAAGAGCGCTAGTGCACTACCGGAGAGATTATGAAACTCAGGTCAAGAAATATCAACTTTTCTGGGGAAACACCAGACGTCTGAAGGGCTCCGTGAAAAAAAGGAGACTGAGCAAGATGGCACCCTTGGTTGGGAAGGGCACCATACATGGTGGCATCTTCCAAAGGCTTTCTTTGAAAGCTGGGAGAGGATGCTTCCTCGAGGGCTCCGTTGGTGCCGATGTCACTCATATGTGAGGGCTGACTTCCTGCTTGTTTCCAGAGAAGAAAATGTAGCATGGAGAGAGAGAACCTTGTTGGAGAAATAATCAGCCAATAGAGCTGGATCCAGAGTGGAGGGCAATGAGACATGAGTGGACGACAGACAGCAAAGGACAGAATACAATTGATGCAAAAAGTTAGAAGATGCAGTAATCAGATTTGAATAATAATCCCGCTTGACCAAATGTAATAACGCCTGATACTCCTTATGACACTACTAAAAGTTGTGGAGGGTTTCGGTGGTTGGTCGAGCGCGCCAGTGGGGTTTGGCATGGCGGAGATGAGTACGGTGTAAATAGAGCCCCGCATGGTGCCAGAGGCAACAAACATAGACGTGAGTTATAGGAACTGGGCATAAGGGAGCTATCTGATCGAGGCAGTAGAAAGGGTATCATTCCAGGTGCAAGCCTGGGAGTCAGAGAATAGGGAGGAGAAGTCCATTGGCATTAGTTCATCTGATAATGGAAATAACTGAAGGGTCAATGGCGTGATATGACACCTAAGTTGAGAGGGTTTTAAGGAGGCAGAAAAAGAGTTGGATGGGCGGGGTATTTGCAAAGAGAAAAGGATGCAATGATGGTCAGACCAGGAAAGTGAAAAAGTGGACAATAAAGAGAGCATAAAGGGAGAGGATAATGACATAATAATGAGATTAAGAGTGTAAGAAATATACAAAATGGGAATGGAGTAGATACCACACCATTCACAGAAGATGTGTTAGAACAGCTTGCAAAACTGAAAGTGGACAAGGCCATAGGACCGGATGGGATACATCCCAGGATACTGAAAGAGCTCAGAGAGGTTCTTGCAGGGCCGTTAATGGATCCTTGGAGACAGGAGAAGTGCCACAGGACTGGAGAAGCGCTGATGTGGTACCTCTTCACAAAAATGGTAAGAGGGAAGACGTGACTTCCTCGGTGGCGGGAAAAGTAATGGAGGAGCAAAGAGTGGACTTTCTCGAAACCAACAGGTTTAATGATCCGAGGCAACATGGTTTTACCAAAGGATGATCTTGCCAAACAATCTGAGTTCTTTGACTGGGTGACCAGAGAACTAGATCAAGGGCATGCGATGGATGTGATCTTCCTAGATTTCAGCAAAGCCTTTGATATTGTTCCTCATAGGCAGCTAAACTGAACAGCTTGGGGATGGTTCCCAAGGTGGTGAACTGGATCAGAAATTGGTTGACTGACAGACAACAGAATGTGATGGTGAATGGAACTCACTCGGATGAAGGGAGGATGATTAGCAGTGTCCCCAGGATTCATTCCTGGGACCGATACTGTTCTATGTATTTGTGAGTGATATTGCTGAAGGACTGAATGGAATAGTCTGTCTTTTTGCAGATGACACACAAATTTGCAACAGAGTGGACTCCCCTGAGGGAGTAGATAACATGAGGAAAGATCTACAAACGCTGGAAGAAAGGTCTAATGCTTGGCAGTTAAGATTTAATGCGAAGAAGTGCAGTGTCATGCACTTGGGGAGCAGAAATCTAAAGGAACTGTATGCGATAGAGGGCGAGAGGTTGGTGTGCATGGATCAGGAGAAGGATCTCGGAGCGATTATTTCTGAAGATCTCAAGGTGACAAAACAGTGTGACAAGGCAGTGGCAAAAGGCAGAAGGATGTTGGGATGAATACAGAGAGGAATTACCAGCAGAAAGGAAGGAGGTACTAATGCCACTGCACAAGTCACTGGTAAGACCTCACTTGGAATGTTGTGTTCAATTTTGGAGACCATATCTCATAAAGGACATAAGACTGGAAACGGTTCAGAGGAAGGCGACCAAAATGATTTGGAGCCTGCGTCAGAAGACATATGAGAAGAGACTTGAAGACCTAAATATATATACTCTGGAGGAAAGGAGGGACAGGAATACTTTGAATACTTAGCGTATTAATGAACAAACAAGCAAACCTCTTCCAAGGACGGGGAAGCTGTAAAACTAGAGGGCATAACATGAAGTTGCAAGGGGGTAAACTGAAAGGCAAAGTCAGGAAATACTTTTTCACTGGAAGGGTGGTGGATGCTTGCAATGCCCTCCTGATGGAAGTGGTGGGGGGCAAATACAGTGAAAAAGCTCAAAATGGCATGGGACAGACCTAGAGGATCCCTTTATAGCAACAGGATAACTCTTATATCTCAACAAATAGAAGTGACCTACATGGAGCGGTGGGTACACACCTAAACAAAGGCATGAGGAGGGGTGACCTGCACTGAGCGGCAGATGCACCTACTCTTACCGCCTTGCTGGGCAGACTAGATAGACCATACTGGTCTTTATCTGCTGTCATATACTATGTTACTATGCAACCATCTGTATGCGTTGGGAGACAGACATGTTGCTGCAGAGAAAGGTCATCCAGAAGGGACGAGAAGATCCTGTCTCTGGGTCGAGTTGAGGGGGGGGGGGGAAGTCAGGTGGAGATTAAAATTGCCAAGAATGAAAATATGAGGGTATGAAAGGGAAATTTCTAAGAAAGTAAGTAGCAGTGAGTCCCAGTGGTCTGAGGACAAAGAGGGAGGGGCATAAATAAGAAGGAAATGAAGACGGGGTTCAGTCAAGGTGAAAGAGGAGAAATTCCCGGTTATGCAAGGCCAGCAACTGAACTTCATGGAACTTTAGGGTGGAATGGTGGAGGACAGCCACTCCCCCCCCCCTTCATTCCACCCCAGATGCAGCAAAAAAAAGGCTGAGAGCCCAGGGGGCAGGCAACTTGCGAGAAGGGGGGTCTTCGCCTTCTCGTAACCAAGTTTCCATAAGGAATAAAACATCTAAAAAGAGTTTTGTGAAATGAGGTCATGGACAAGATTGGTTTTAGTGTGGAGGGACCTACAGTTAAGGATCACAAGGCTGAACAACTGGAATGGAACAAATGGAGAACAAGTCGTAGAAGCAGTACAGCTACAGGGGATTAAATTGTCAATGCATCAAGAAAAGTGACCTAGGGAGGGGAGACCGACAGTGTAGGATGCCAGCCCCAGTGCACTGGGATGGCGGCCATACAAAGATAAAAGGGGCAACTAGCAGAAACCAAGAACAAACCAAATACAAATAAGATTAACTTAGACAGTGTGGAATGTGTAAAAGGGATGTGTCCACTTGAGTGTGAAGGGAGAGAGCCCAGACATCACAGATCCCATTGAAGCACTTGGTAAGTCGCTAGAGTCACCCCAAGGAGCTCGCCCAAGGAGTATGTCCTGCTCCTTGGGTGCGCTCCTTTGGCACCAAACACCGCTGCAGGCAAGCTTTATATACCAGCCATTAGGGAGAGAAGTGCTTCACTTCCAGGTGGGAAGGAGCAGGTACACAGTCGCAGAGAAAGCCCAGTACCTGCAGTGGGAGACACAGAGGACAATTAGCACTATTGGCACGCAGGGCAACAGGCAAGACAGCAGCACAGGCAGCAAGGCAGTAACAAAGACAGGAGGAAGCATTATGCACCCTGGAAGTGGAGAAGGTAGAGGCATCCACCCAAAAGTGACCAGAAGGAAGCAAAGGGTAGTGGTGGTTGGTGACTCTCTTCTGAGGGGTACTGAGGTGTCCATCTGCTGACCAGACCTGATGTCCAGAGGTGTGCTGTCTGCCAGGTGCCAAAATCCAAGATGTTACAGAGAGTTTACCAAGACTCATCAAGCCCACTGACTATTACCCGTTGTTGCTCATCCATGTTGGCACAAATGATACTGCCAGGTATCTCTCTGAGTGTATCAAAAGTGATTTCATGGCTCTGGGACAGAGGGTGAAGCAGACAGAGGTGAAGGTGGCATTCTCATCAATCCTCCCTATTGAGGGTAAAGCCAAAGGCAGAGAAGCGTGCATCCTGGAAATTAATACATGGCTGTGTGGATGGTGTCAGAGCATTTTGATTTTCTAGACCATGGGATGATGCTTCAAGGGCTGCAGAGCACAGATGGCATCCATGTATCCAAGAAGGAAGGATCAATATGTCTTCAGTAGCACACTGGCTAACCTACTGAAGAGGGCTTTAAACTAAACTAGATTCATTAGGGATGGATGAAGAAAACCCCCAGGTAAGTGAAACATTAAATACCTTTATAGAAATAGGTAAAAGGGGCAACATCTGGAAAGCAGTGTCTATAAATGCCCGTAGCATGAGAAATAAGATCCCAGATGTTGAGGCTTTTATGGGAGATGCTAACTTGGATTTAGTAGCAGTTACAGAGACATGGTTTATGGGCAACCATGACTGGGATGTAACTATTCCAGGCTATACTTTATTCAGAAAGGACAGGGTAGGAAGAAGGGGAGAAGGAGTGGCACTGTATGTAAAAAAATAAAATTAAATCTATGGAAATACAGGGCTTAAAAGGGAGAGAGGAGGCACTGTGGGTTAAACTAGAAAGAGGGAAAGAAATCCATTTGCATCGGCGTGATATACAGACCTCCATCACAGGGAGAAGACATGGACAGAGATTTAATAGAAGACATATGCAGCATTGCCAGGAAAGGGGACGTGCTACTGATAAGGGATTTCAATATGCCAGATGTTGACTGGCACATTCCGACTGCAGTATCCTCTAGAACAGGGGTTCTCAAACCTGTCCTCGGGACCCACCTAGCCAGTCAGGTTTTCAGGATAACCACAATGAATATGTATGAGAGAGATATGCATACACTGCCTCCATTATATGCAAATGTCTCCCATGCATATTCATTGTGGTTATCCTGAAAACCCGACTTGCTAGGTGAGTCCCGAGGACAGGGTTGAGAACCCCTGCTCTAGAAGTAAGGAGATCTTGGATTCTTTACAGGGAGAACTATTCAGGCAGATGGTAACAACCCACACATGAAGAGGCCATACTGGACTTGGTGGTTACCAATGGGGAAAGTGTTTCTGATGTTATAGTGGGAGATCATCTTGCATCCAGTGATCACCAGATGGTGTGGTTCAGTATTAGGACTAGGGCTGATAAAATCCATTCAAAAGAGAGGGTCTTAGACTTTAGGACAACTAGCTTTGCCAAGATGGGCCAATACCTCAGGGAGTTGTTAGCAGGATGGGAACAGCTGGGGGATGTAGAAAAACAGTGGGCAAAACTGAAAGGGGATATTTCAAGGGCAACCAACCTTTTTGTTAAAATGGTAAATAAAGGTAAAAAGAAAAGGAGACCGCTATGATTTTTGAAAGAAGTAGCTGAAAAGGTGAAGAAAACGAGGGAGGCCTTCATGAAATACAAGAGATCACAGAGAGAGGAAGACAGGCATCTATATTTGGGAAAACTTAGAGAAGCTAGCAAAGTAGTCAGGAAAGCAAAGATTCAAAAAGAGGAGGAAATAGCCAATGGAATAAAATGGGGGGGATAAGACATTTTTCAGATGTGTTAGTGAGAGGAAGAAGGACAAAAGTGGTATTGTCAGACTCAAGGGTGAAGGGGAGGAATATGTAGAAGCTGATGAGGGTAAAACTGAATTGCTTAACATTATGGTCACAGATGAAGGGCCGGGAGCAGGACCTCAGACAACATCCACAAACAGGAAAAACAGCAAGGGGCATCTAAAATGATTTTCTGAAGACTGTGTTTGTGAGGAACTAGCTAAACTAAAATTGGACAAAGCGATGGGATACATCCGAGAATACTGAAAGAACTTGGGGACATTCTAGCAGCTCCACTGGCTGACCTTTTGAATGCCTCGGAGTCAGGGGTGGTGCCGTTATAGCTGCATGTGAGAACCGTTGGGTTCGGCATTCTTTGGGGCGATTGATTTCGGCTGCTGAATGAGAACACTTGACACAGGGCTCTTTTTGAGCCCAAAACATGCGTGTCATGCGTGTTTAAACCCGGCATCTACAGAGGATGAATATCGCCTGCGTTTAAGATAAGTGTGGTTGCGCTATTTTCACAAGCTTGTGTGATTTTATTCACTGGATATAAACGGTTCTTCCGGCGTTGAGGGGAGAGTTTCCACCTCTCCCACTCGGGCTGGTCGATCCCGACAAAAAAATACAGTTGCGGTGAATGACATATGGGTTGAGATATTAATAGCACCCATCGGTACGATTATCAATGACTTTACACAGTAGAAAGGATGGTGAGAGGCACATGTGGTCCCTTTACACAAAAGCAGAAGTAAGGATGTGGTTGAAAACTACAGGCCAGTTAGTTTAACCTCTGTGGTAAGTAAATTATTGGAAATGCTGCCAAAAGAGAAAATAGTGCAGTTTCTGGAGTCCAACGGATTACCAGATCCAAGGCAGCATGAATTCACCAGGGGCAGGTCTTGTCAGACAAATCTGATTGATTTCTTTGATTGGGTGACCAGGAGTTGGACCGAGGGAGAGCCCCAATACCGTTCTGCACAGGCGACTTATAAACAAAAAGTTAGCACTCTAGGGATGGATCCTAAAGATACATCTTGAGTTAGAAATTGGTTGAGTTGGAGACAAAGGGTATAGATAAATGGAATTCACTCTGAGAAGAAGGTAGTTACCAGTGGAGTGCCGCAGAGTTTGCCTCATTGCAGATGGTACCAAAATCTGCAAGAGTAGACACCCAGGAAGTTGTAGATAACATGAGGAGAGATCTAGCTAAGCTTGAAGAACGGTCTAGAAGTTGGCAGCTGAGATTTAATGCTAAAAAATGTAGGGTCATGCATTTGGGCTGCAACAATCCAAGGGAGCAGTAAAGTATAGGGGGTGATGTACTTCTGTCCATGAAAGAAGAACAGGACCTAGGCGTGATTGTGTCTGACAGTCTCAAAGTAGCTAGACGGATAGAAAAGCTAGAAGGATGCTTGGGTGCATAGGGAAAGGAATGGCCAACAGAAGAAAGGAGGTGATAATGCCTCTGTATAAAAGTCTTGGTGCGACCTCATTTGGAGCATTGTGTGCAATTCTAGAGACCGCACCTTCAAAAGTATATAAACAGGTTGGAGTCAGTGCAGAGGGTGGCTACTAAAATGGTTAGTGGTCTTTGTTATAAAGCATGTGACGACAGACTTAAGGACTTTAATATGTATACTTTAGAGGAAAGGCGAGACAGAGGTGATATGATTGAGACATTTAAATACCTCTGTGGCATAAATGCACAGGAGAGCATCTTTCTATGAAAATCAAGCTCTGCTACGAGGGGACATAAGATGAGAGTGAAAAGGGATAGACTCAGGAGTAATATGTGGAAATATTTCTTTACGGAAAGTGTGGTAGATTCATGGAATAGTCTCCCAGTGGAGGTGGTAGAGACGAGGATAGTATCTAAATTCAAAAAAGCATGGGACAAACACAAAGGCTCTCTGAAGGAAAAAAGGGGACTTGTAGTGGTTGATATGGAAGGACAGACTAGATAGAAATATGACGGCAGAAAGAGACCACACGGCCTATGTTTCTCAATGGAGACAGGTGAGTAGCGGAGTATCCCAGGGATCTGTGCTGGGCCCACTGCTTTTTAACATTCACAAATGACCTGGTAATGGGAATAATGAGCGAGGTGATCAGATCTACAGATGACACAAAATTATTCAAAAGTTATTAAAACACAAGGATTGTGAAAATTTGCAAGAGGATCTTGATAAATTGGGAGACTAGACGTCCAAATAGCAGGTAAAATTTAATGTGAACAAGTGCAAAGTTATGCACCTAGGAAAGAATAACCCAAACTATGGTTACACTATGCAGGGTTCCACATTAGGAACCACCACCCAGGAAAAGGATTTAGGCATCATCGTGGATAATACTTTGAAACCTTCCACCCAGCGTGCAGCCGTGGGTAAGAAAGCAAATAGAATACTAGGAGTCACAAGGAAAGGAAAGGGAGAATAAGACAAAGGATATCATAATGCTTCTGTACCACTCCACGGTACGACCACACCTTGAATATTGCATGCAATTTTTATCGTCATGTCTTAAGAGTATAGCGGAATTAGAAAAGATACAGAGAAGAGCAACCAAAATGATAAAGGGGATGAAAGAACATACCTACGAGGAAAGACTTAAAAAAGGTTAGAAAAGAGACAGCTAAGGGGAAATATGCTATAAAATAATGAATGGAGTGGAACAGGTAAACAGATTGATTGTTTACTTCTTCAAAAACAGTAGAAAGGGGACATAAAATGAAGCTACAATGTAGTACATTTAAGACTAAATTGGAGAAAATACTTTCACTCAATGCTCAATCAAACTCTGGAATTCATTGCCAGAGAATGTAGTAAAAGCTGTTAGTGTAGCTGCATTTAAGAGAGGTTGGGAAACGTTCCTGGAGGAAAAGTCCACGAACACTCAGGGGCGGCCCAAGGGGGGTGCGGGGCCATGTGCGGAGACTCGGTGCGGGGCCTCATTTGCATAAGGGGCCTCATTTGCATAAATATTTGCATAATGTTACCATACACTAACTTTTAGTATACATGCCTCTTCATGAGTGTATGGATAAAAAAAGACAAAGATTTCTACATTACTATAATCCAGTGCCAACCGCCAGGCACATTAGGAACTACTACAAACACTGCCCATTTAGAACCCATAGCAAACCCACCGTATCCCAACAGCACTACCAGGACTCATAAAGCACCATACACTACCTATCAAAAGGCAACACTGCAAATATTAAACCAATACATTTCAGAGAATAACAATACATGACCTACTGGGGAAAGAGAACAAGTGACAATGTCAAATAGGAATTACATAAACAGAATACCTCAGCTCAGTTACACATGCAGAACATAGACTATCACCAAACAAGGAATCACAATTTAAAAACAGGAAGACAATAATTAAACTGGGAACCCTAAAAGCCAAACTTGGAATGTACAACAACAATGTAGAAATAAAACTATAAATTAATTTCCTCTTGTACTAAACAAAGCACAGACATTAATGATGCACATTTCCCAGAGCTGACATATTCCAGTTAATAAATTCAAAATAAAGAGATATCTTTGTACCTTTTGTGCATTTTTTTTTCAGTTGCAATTGTTCCAGCCACTTTCTTCTGGTTTATTTGTGTCTTCTGCTATCTCTCCATCGTCTGCTGTCCATTTGTCCTTTCTTCTCTTCTAGTTTTTTCCATTCTCTCTCTACATCTGCTTTAACATAATAATCTTTCTCCTTTTGCTCTTTCCTCATTCCTATTTCATCCACTCAAATTTTACCCCTCCATCCTCAATCCCCACTTAGTCTCCCAATACCCGGCCAATTGTACATTTTCTTCCCTCCCACACAAAATATTTTTTCCCCTCTCCATTTCATTCTCCCAGCCCCATCCCCTTCTAATCTCCCCCAACATCAGCTCCCTTTTAGTTCGAGCCCCACCCAGTATCCGCTCCCTTCTAGTCCCCACATCAGCCCATTTCCAGTCCTAGCTCCCCCATCCATTTCCAGTCCTATCCGAGTCCCTTCATCAGCTCATTTCCAATACCAGCCTCCCATCAGCCCATTTCTAGTCCTTTCCTAGCCCCACCATCAGCCCATGTTAAATCCTAGCTCCCCTCCACTCAGCCCATTTCTAAACCAAGCCCCCCATGAGCCTACTTCCAGTTCTAGCCCCTCCATGAGTCCATTTCAATCCAAGCCCCCACCACAGCCCATTTCCAATCTTAGCTCCCCCCAACACCCAATTCTCAGTTCTATCCTAGCCCATCCATCAGCCCAGTTCCTGTCCTAGCTCCCTCCCCTAAGAGCCCATTCCAATCCCCCGTCCCACCAGCTATTTTCACTGCAAGCCCCCTTCCACTCAGCCCATTTCCATTCCAAGTCCCCCTCCCCCACAGCGATTTGCAGTTCAAGCCCCCCACTTCCCCGCAGCCCATGTCCAGTCCAAGCCCCGTCCCCATCAGCGATTTGCAGTTCAAGCCCCCCACTTCCCCTCAGCCCATTTCCATTCCAAGCCCCATCCCCAACAGCTATTTGCAGTTCAAGCCCCCTTCCACTCAGCCCATTTCCAGTCCTAGCAACCCCCCCAACCCATTACCAGTCCTAGCCCCCCATAGCCCACTCCCAGTCCTAATCCCACCAGCCCATTTCCAGTCCTAATCCCCATCACCCAATTTTCAGTTTAAGCCCCCCCATAGCCCATTACCAGTCCTAACCTCCCCATCAGCCCACTCCCAGTCCTAATCCCCCATCACTCAATTTTTAGTTTAAGCCCTCCCATAGCCCATTACCAGTCCTAACCCCCCATCAACCCACTTCCAGTCCTAATCCCACCAGCCCATTTCCAGTCCTAATCCCCCATCACCCAATTTTTAGTTTAAGCCCCCCCAGCGCCCATCACCACTCCTAACCCCTCCCCAGCGCCCATCACCACTCCTAACCCCCCCAGCCCAGCACCCATCACCACTCCTAACCCCCCCAGCCAGCCCAGTGCCCATCACCACTCCTACCCCCCCCAGCCAGCCCAGTGCCCATCACCACTCCTAACCCCCCCCAACCAGCCCAGTGTCCATCACGACTCCTAACCCCCCCAGCCAGCCCAGCCCATCCCATCACTACTCCTAACACCTCCTCCCCAGCCCAGCCCAGCCCAGCCCATCACAACTCCTAACCCCCCCAGCCCATCACAACTCCTAACCCCCCCCCCCCAGCCCAGCCCAGCCCCACACTACCCCTAACACCACCCCCCAGCCCCGCCCAGCCCAGCCCAGCAGCACTTCTAACCCCCAGCCCAGCCCAGCCCAGCACCACTCCTAACGCCCAGCCCAGCCCAGGGAAATTAAAAAAAAAAGAAAACCTGTCTCCTGCCGCTGTCGGGGCCGCCGCGGCAGAATCGAGCGTGCCGCGGGGCCCCCCTGTACCCACCCGGCAGAGCCTGTCCTCCCTGTAGCAGCTCTCTCTTCTGAGCTGAAGTCAGACGCGCCGGCTTGCAGAGCGCGAGGGAAGAGTTTTTCCCTCGCTGCTCTGTTAAGCCCGCGGGGGCTGATGGGAAGTTCCCATCAGCCCCCGCGGGCCTAACAGAGTCGCGAAAGGGAAACTCTTCCCTCGCGCTCTGCAAGCCGGCGCGTCTGACTTCAGCTCAGAAGAGAGAGCTGCTACAGGGAGGACAGGCTCTGCCGGGTGGGTACAGGGGGGCCCCGCGGCACGCTCGATTCTGCCGCGGCGGCCCCGACAGCGGCAGGAGACAGGTTTTCTTTTTTTTTTCAATTTTACTTTTACAAAAGAATGTTTTTTGCGCGGGGCCCCCTGAAACGCGGGGCCCTGTGCAAAAAACATTCTCGCTCAATGGACGGGCCGGCCCTGCGAACACTTAAAGTGGACCAAGAAAATTCACTGCTTACTCCTGGGATAAGTAGCAGGGAATCAGTCTACCTTTTGGGAACTTCACAGGTACTTGTGACCTGGACTGGCTACTGGTGGAAACAAGATACTGGGCTTGATGGACTTTTGGTCTGAGAGTATGGCATATCTTAATCTTATGATGCTATGCAGATGCAAACGTGGCTGGCAGTGCAGAGCCCATGTAAATATATTCAAACTATATGATAACCAGTTGCTTATTATGCGAGAAGTGCTCCATAGAGCAGAAAGCTGAGCTCAATGCCTGGGCTTTAACAGCAGGTCAGAGGAGACAAAGGGTCTGTGCTCAGTGCTGAGGAGGACTTTATGCCCATTTCGTGAGCAGACAACCCCTACAGCTTTTTATGGGGGTTTGCTAAAGTGAATGTGGAAAAGAGAAACTACAGGGGAAGCATGCTGGGGAGCTATGTGACGGATAAGGCAATCATTCCGTTCAGAAGCTCTGTTCCGAACACAGATACTATTCCGAGCAGAACAGAAGGATTTCTCTAGGTGCCACATAGCATTGCAGCACATACGTGTTCAAGCATGCTTCCCCTGCAAGTTATCTTTTCTCAGCATTCACTTCAGCACACCTCAGGGGAAGCATGCTGGAACACGTACTGTATGTGCTGGAATGCTATATGTCACGTATAGAGAAATCCTCCTGTTCTTTTTTTTTTTGTGATTTAAATTTTATTGGCACACATCAAAGTACACAACACATAACATATAACCATAACCATAACCCCCCCCCCCCCAAGTATAAACCATTATACATTCCATACTTCATCTACAGATTTGAGAGATCCCCTCTCTCGGTGTGTACCCTATTTTCTACCAGGTATACTTTATGCAATTTCCACACCAACATACAGTTGCACGTCTGAAGACTCCCACCATCTTCTGAGATCTTCCCCCATACATTAACAGATTAGCATCTACCGACCTAACTGGTACTCTTCTGAGTTATAAACACAGGCATACAAGAACGATGCGTTCCCCCCTCTACCCCCACCGACCCTGTAGAAACTCCCACACTACCACCCTCCCAGCAATAACACTCTACATCATAAAACATAAAGCCTTAAGACATAAAGCCATAACTCTACACCGGAATCATGGTAAATCATACATACATTTCGATCCCAAAAGGGAACTCCCCAGAAATAACAGATGTAGACATTAACAGATGCAGACATTAACACCCATCTCAATACTTGTACAATTGGGTTGAATGGGCAGAAGTTCAATCCCCATCCTTACCGTCGTACTGACCCCTCCCTCTCCACATGCTCATACCACTGTGCCAACCCCCCCTACCCTCCACTGCTCATACCGCTCCCACACCCTATTATATCTTTTAGATGTGCTTCTATTGCACAGAAGCTCCAAAGCTGCTCCATTCTCCCCACCACCTCCGCTAATGGGGGGACACCCGTTTTCTTCCACCGACGGAGAAGACTCATCCGGCCTGCGATTACGCAATACCCCTATAGTCTTCCTAATTCTCCCCCTTCCCCCCCCCCCTCTGCCCCTTCATTTAATATCACCATACTGGGAGTGAAATGCTCCTTCACCCTTGTAATATCCACCGTAAGCCTTTCAATCCCTATCCAATATTCCCGTACAATAGGGCAACTCCAGACCATATGCAACAAATCCCCTCTGGCCCCACACCCCTTCCAGCATTGGTCCGGGCTGTCTGGGTACAAAGCATGAAGCCACACCGGGGTCCAATACATTCTCAACCTTAACTTATAGCTATTTTCCAACATTGCTGTCCCCGGGGCTAATTTATGAGTCCGAATATAAATACTTTCCCACCTCTCGGAGTCCCACTGCCCTCGGCCACGTATGCCCCCCTGCTTAAATTCCCCCAAGAGTTTATATATCTTTGATATTATCCGATTAGGCAATCCTTTACTCCCCATCATCTCCTCAAATGGTGTAGGTTTCGCCAACCAGTCTTGTTTCACCTCCCTCCGCTGAAGCCAATACCGCAGACTGACATACGCATATCTATCCTGCTCCTCCAAGTGATATTGCTGTTGAAGCCCCTCAAATCCCCGGACCCTCCCCCCATCCCCCACCAGTTGGCCAAGTTTCCACAACCCTTTCTCCCCCCACCTCCTAAAAACCCCTGCCGCCTCTCCCATCTTACCCTCCATTACTGTCTGAATGTGAGTTTCCCTAGAGTACTGCTTCCCCCCTAATAGATACCCCCTCCATTTCACCCAAACCTGTCTCGTAAGTTCTCTATACGGATTCTCCTCCACCTTCCCCCGCCTTCCCACCCCGGGATCCCAGATCCAAGCACCTGCCCCTATCCCCTCCTCCCCCTCCATGCCCACCCACCCTGGGCGCTCCACCCCCTCCTTCCACGCAAACAATGCCCGAAGTTGTGCCGCTTCATAGTACCGGAGCAATGATGGGACCCCCAGCCCCCCTCCTCCTTCGGCTTATACATGGTAGCCCGAGCCACTTTCGGACGCTTCCCATCCCAAATAAACTGCAAGAGCAGGTTTTGCATCTTATCTATTTCCTTTCTTACCAACCGACACGGCAGGGACATATATACAAACAGCAACCTTGGGAGAACATTCATTTTCACCACTGCGATACGGCCCATCCAGGACAGGTACAACCCCCTCCAGCGTGATAAATCCTGCCTGATATTCTCCACCAATCCCTGATAATTCCAGTGCTTAATCTTGGATAAAGGGGTCCCCAACTGGATCCCCAAATATCGGAAACTCCCTGCCACCCACCGAAACTTAAAATGGTGCCGCAGGCTCTCTTCCACTCTAGGCGCTAAGTTAAATCCCAACAGTTCAGTTTCTCCCTGATTCATTCTATATCCCGCTAACCGGCTGTACCTTTGAATAGCCGTCACCAACACTGGTAGCGTTGTAAGCGGCTGTGTCAAGGTAAATATAACGTTGTCTGCAAAGAGTCCTATCTTTTCCTCCCTCCCTCGTATCCTTATTCCCTTGATATCCACCGCACGTCTAATGTATGCCGCCAGCGGCTCAATAGCCAGTGCAAACAATAAAGGCGATAATGGGCATCCCTGTCTGGTACCCCTATGGAGCTCAAAACTCTCTGAATACCCACCATTTACTTGAACGCTAGCTCGTGGCCCCTGATATAGAGCTCTTATCCAGCTGATGCACTGCCCTCCGAACCCCATTTTCTCCAAAACCTGAAACATAAAAGGCCACTCCACACGATCAAAAGCTTTTTCCGTGTCCACAGTGACCAGCACTGCCGATTCTTTAGTCCTCTGAAGTTGCCACATAACATTCAAAATCTTTCACACATTGTCACTACCTTGTCGCCCCTTTACAAAACCCGTCTGATCAGGGTGTATCAATTGTGGCACTACGTCCTGAATCCTAATTGCCAGTACCTTTGCCAAATTTTTGCATCTAAGTTTATTAAGGATATGGGCCTATAAGATCCGCATACCCCCTTATCTTTGCCCGGTTTCGGTAGAACCGTTATACCAGCCTCTGCCATTGTCTGCGGAAGTCCCTCCTCTTGAAGAATCCTATTCACTACCCTGGTAAAGACAGGCGTGATATGTTCCGACATTACCTTATAAAACTTTGCCGTGTACCCATCCAATCCTGGTGCCTTTCCAAGTTTCAAAGTAGCTATAGCCCTCCTCACCTCCTCCTCCTGTATCTCCCGCCCTAAACGCTCCCTTTCCTCCCCAGTCACCTGCGGTAAGCCACATTCCTCCAAAAACTCTTCAATCTCCTTCCCTCCCGCCCTCAAGTTCACTTTCATACAGTTTCTCATAAAACTCCCTAAATACCCCCCTGATTCCCTTAGATTGGTGTACCAATTCCCCTTTAGTATTACAAATGCCCTCTACATGCGCTGCCTGCCTCCTCCCCTTAAGGCGGCTTGACAGCAACCTCCCCGCCCGATTTCCCCCTTCAAAATGGGCCTGCTTCAGTACCGCTAGCTGGAACGCTATCTTTTGGGCCCGCAGTTTGCTCAGCTCCGCTCTTACCTTATTGAGTTCCGCAATTGTATGTGGATCCGACACTCTCTGATGCACATCCTCCAAACGTCTCAACTGTCGCAATAAGTCAGTTTCCACTGCCCCTTTTTCCCTCTTTACTCCCGCCCCCAAACTAACCAGCTGTCCCCGAATTACCGCCTTTAAGCCATCCCACACCACCCCCATGGGTACCTCCCCCATATCATTTAACCGGAGGTATTCCTTTATACTATCCTTAATCTTCCCCACGTGCTGCTCCTCCTCCAGCAGGGAATCATTGAGTTTCCAGAATTTTAGACTTTCATCCATTCTACCCATGCCAAATTGTACGCTCACTGGAGCATGGTCTGACCAGGTACTTGAGCCATGCTCCACTTCCTGTATTCTCTCCAACCAAGTACCGCCCCCCCCCCCCCGCCCCCCAATCATGTCCAATCTGCTATATGAGCCATGTACTGGGGAGTAGAATGTGTACTTCCGTTCCTCCGGATGCCAGCTTCTCCAGACATCTACTAAACCCAGTCTCTCCCGCAGTTTATGCAAGCTTCGCCTATCCCCTCGGCCTCCTCCCCCCTGCCCCCCACTAGTATTGATTCGGGGATTACACATCAAATTAAAATCCCCTCCCCCCCCCCAAGATTATTGGGGTATTCCCAAATCCCTCCAACTCCTTCAAAATTTGCTCATACGCCTCCCCCTGCTTCTCATTTGGGCCATATAGACTTATCACCCACACCTCTTCCCACTCAATTTGCAATAGCATCCCCACCCATCTCCCTCCTTTCCCCCGCCTAATATCCTTCACCATATTATGGTATTCCCCCCACCACCAAGATTCCGACCCCCCCTTTCCTAGGATTTGTTCTCTGACCCACCAAAACCACCTTGGGGTATTGTCTAGATTCCAACAAATACTCCTGCCCCACCCGCAAGTGTGTTTCTTGTATGCACAGAATATCTGCACCCATTCTTCTACCTTCCATCTCCACCAAGCTTCTTTTCTGTCTCGTACGCAACCCTTTGACATTCAGTGTCACAATCATTAACCTTCTCCTCTGCCCACACCCCTTCCCCGGTTTCGCCTCTCCCTCCCTTCCACCACCCCCCTCCTGCCCCCTCCCCCCGCCCACCCTCCCCCTCCTCTTACTACATACTCCGGCTGTCCTCCCTGAGTCATGCTGCCCCCTTGCCTGCCCTCCCCTCCCCTCCCCCCCACCCCCCCCCCTCATCCTCCTTCACTTCCAGAGGATAACTCAGGAATAGTGCGCCCCCTACCTTCCCCAGCCATTGCACTTTCACAAACCCATTCCCCCCTTCCCCTCACTCCGTACCTCTCTCCCCCCACCCTCTTCCACCAGCCCATACTCTCACACCCCTCCCTTCCCCGCCTCCCCCTCCTCTTCACTCCTAGCCCCTCCTCCTATTTCCCTCCTCTCCCCCATCCACACCACGTTGTGCTTCTCACACTCTGCCCTTTCCCATCATCTACCATGTTCCTTTCTCTACGCCCTCCAACACCCTCTCCCCTCCCCCCCCACTCTCCCTACCACCCCACCCTCCTCCCCCAACACTACCTTGCATATTACATATATAACACTTAATCAGACAGACATTCTTAAACAAAACACTCCACCGCCACCCCTCAGAGCTTAACCAGCATATTCTCAGTCCTCAGGTTTCTTCAGGTTTCATCCACCGGCCGATGTTCTCGCAGCACTTGCCCTTGTCCTGCCGCCCACTTGTTCCTTCTCTCTGGACTATCTCCACGCTGCCCCTGCCACCTTCCTGTTGATCGACCTGTCCCCAGAGATGTCTCCTGGGGTCATAGGCCCGCTTCCCGTAGGGCCTTCATCGCCTCCTCTGGTGTCTGTATCCGCCATGTCCGCCCTTTAAGGGTAAACGATAATCCAAAAGGGTGCAGCCACCGGTACTTAATTTCCGCTCTCCGCAATAGTTGTGTAACGGGTTGCATTGCCCTCCTCCTCTGCAACGTGCCTGCAGAGAGGTCCTCATATCTATTCACTGGTAACCCTGCCATATGAGGGCTCCACCCCTCCTCATTTTGTTGACAATTTTCTCCTTGATTTTATAACGTGCCAGGCAAATTATAATATCTCTAGGCTTGTTTCCAACTGGTGGCCCCAGTGCTCTGTGCGCTCTTTCAAGTTGTATGTCCTCAGCTGCCACCTCCTCACCACCTTTCTGTAGTACCTCGAGACATACAGACGTTGCCACTTTTTCATTATCTTGAAATTCTTTCTCCTCTGGAATTCCGCGGATTCTCAAATTATTGCGTCAAGATCGGTTTTCCAAATCCTCCAGCTTGTACAGCAGGGCCTCGTATTGCGATCTCAACTTTGCACCCCTCTGTGCCTCTCCTGCCTGCTGCTGTTCAATCTCTTGCAACCGGCTCTCGTGATCTCCCATTCTGCACACCAGCTGTCCAATTTCTTCCTTCAGAGGCCCCAGCAGCTCATTCAGCTCACTTTTCACAGACTGCACTTCATTTTTGCTTTCAAGAAACCAGTCCCTGAGCTCTGCTCTTGTGACATTTTGCGCATAATCCATGCCAGGGGCTTTTACATTCTCCATCTCTACTTCTCCCCCCTGCTCACTGGGCCCATCCTGGAGCTTTTTGCTCTCCATCTGCCCTGAGTCGCTCTTCCCTCCTTGCGACCCCGTCCCCGAGTACACATATTCTCTGAGATCTGCTGCTTTTCTTCTGGTAGTCATCTCTGAACCGGATTTTGCCACCAGGTAATGAACTGGTCTCCCTATTCACAGGCTCACAAGCACGGTGCTCGAACTTTTATTGTCCTTTCTCACTCCACTAGAGCACACTCTCCCCCTGCCTTCGTTTGGATGGCACCAGGTCTTCTCACGGCCCCTCCAAGAGTCTCTCCGGCCTCACAGCACTCCCCTCTGGTGACTGCTCTGCAGACACCCCGCTCCAATTGCCAGCACAATGCCTGTGGGCCACACTCTTCAGCCCCTTCTCACCTCCAGCACCACGGTGCCTCTGCTGCTTGTCGGCCTGGTGTGCTCCAGATTGTTGAGGGCGCGGGACTCCAGCTCCTCGCTGCTCACTTCCTGCCTCTCATGCAGACCCCGCCGTCACTCCAGGCACCATTTTTCTGCTACACGCGGCTGCCCTTCACTCCCGCAAGTGCGGCTCATCGCCACTGTATTTTGCCGCCGCCGGCATTCCGCCAGCCTCTGCCACCTCCCGACAGCTTCCTACACCCGGTGTGTCCGTTTTCCACCTCCGGGGGGCCTGCGCTGTCCTCCCGATGGCTGGGTCGGTGCCGGAGCAGCTCTGTCAAGCTGCCATCGGCTCCGCTGATGTCACTTCCTCCAAAATCCTCCTGTTCTGCTCAGATTAGTATCTATGTTTGGAACAGAGCTTCTGAACGGAATGATTTCCATAAGAGTCCTTAGCATTCCAGCACATGCTCAAGGGCCTTTCTGTGCACATGATAGCGTAGTTACTCCCCTGTAAAAGGTGATCTCTGGGACCAGCAGGAATTTAGTCTTCACATATGGGTGACGTCGGTACTGACAGAGCCCGCACAGGAACAATCCCCAGCGTCCAATTGGAAAGCTTTTGGGAGCACTCCACTGCGCCTGCACAACTGCCTTCCCAACTCGCTCTCTTCAGTTGAGTTTGTAGCTGAGAAAAGAGTAAATGAAACCCTATAACTCCTAGGGGAGGAGGATGAGTTGTGATGACTAAATCCCTGCTGTTCACAGAGATAACTTGTTACAGGTGAGTAACTACACTATCTCTAGGAACAAGCAGGAATGTAGTCTTCACATATGGGATTCCCTAGCTCCCAGATGTGACCTCAGAACTGGTGGAGGTTCACCTCAGAGTATTTTGCATCAGTAAACGTTCAGAAAGTGACCGAATTCAGGTGTCACCTCAGAGTAGACATGATAACAGAGATCCATGTGGGATCTATGACCTTATCTTCAAAGTCCAGGACAGAGGGTAAGAGTTGCATCTAAGTCTGAAAGAGGTGCTGGAGTACAGCCTGAGCAAACATGGCATCCCAATTGGAGTCCTTGTCCAGACAATAATGAGCAGCAAAGGAATGGATAGAAAACCAAGTTGCTGCTTTGGAAATGTCATTGATGGCTGAGCGTAGGTTTGCCATTGAGGTGGCCATGGTGCGAACGTTATGAGCAGTGACATGCCCCTCCAGGGAGAGTTCTGCTTTGTCATAGGCAAATGAAAAGCAGTCTGCTAGCCATCTGGAGAGGGTACGCCTAGAAACTGGGGTCAAATGAGATGAACTGCAAGGCTTTACAATGACTTCAAGTCCTGAGGAGATAAAAAGCCAACGCATGCTTGCAGTCAAAAGCGTACATAGTTGCTTCCACTCTAGACACATGTGATTTAGGAAAGAAAACTGGAAGGTAAATTGACTGGCTCAGGTGGAAGGGAGATGCCCGCACTTTATGCCCAAAGGTGGTGAGTCCGAAGGACTACTTTGTCATGGTGGAAGCGGATATAGGGTGAATCCACCACCAAAGTCTGAAGCTCACTAATGCATCTAGCTGAAGTGAGGGCAGTTAAAAGGAGCAATTCCAAGGGGAGGAGGGAGGGTTGTGAGGACTGATTCCTGCTATCCCTGGAGAACACCTGTTACAGGTGAGTAACTATGCTTTCTCCGGGAACAAGCAGGAAGTCAGTCCTCATATATGGGACTCCACAGCCACAGGCTACCAAAAACCCATAGCAAAAATAGGGGATCCCTCACAGGGAGCCGCAAGCAGCAGCAATTTAGTCTGTGTCCACAGACCACAGTAGGATCCCTATGTCCAATGAAACCAGCAGGCCAGTAGCCTGAACACAGAAGGGTTGGAGGATAGGAGTTGCCCAAACCCCGAAAAGATTACAGAGCACAGCCTGGCCAAAGGCACTGTCCCATTGAGACTCTCTTTCCAGACAGTACAAATAGACTGTGAAGGTATGGACTGAAGACCAAGAGGTGGCCCAGCAGATGTCCACCATGGGGACAGAGCACAGGTTTGCCACCGAGGTCGCCATGACCCTGACACAGTGCACTGTGACACGGCCTTCCAACGGGAGTCTTGCCTGCTCATAAACGAGAGTGATACAGTCCACCAACCATATGGATAGCATATGCTTGGTCACCACCTCCTCCAGCCTACTGGGGTCATAGGAGGCAAAAAGCTGTGAAGTTTTACGGTGGCCCCGAGTGTTGGATATAGAAGGACAAAGCCCTCTTATAGTCCAAGGTGTGAAGGACCATCTCTGCCTGACTGGATTGAGGACTTGGAAAGAAGGTAGGGAGCACCACTTCCTGGTTGAAGTGGAAGGGCAATACTAACTTCGTCAGGAATTTGGGGTGCATGCGGAGAACCTGGTATAAGGCGCCTCTACCACAAGGGCCTGAAGCTTACTAAGTCTGCAAGCGGAGGTGACGGCAACCAGGAAAACCACCATCCAAGAGGGGTAGCGAAGGTGGCAAGTAGCCAAAGACTCAAAGGGTGGGCAAGTGAGCTGCCCCAATACCATATTGATGTCCCATTGGATCGCTGGAGGGCAAGGCGGGGGCTTCGATAAAAGCAGACCGTGAAGAAAATGGGTCACCAATGGTTGGATTGAGAGGGGCTTACCATTCACCGGATGGTGGTGCGCCACCAGGGCTCTGAGGTACACTCAGACAGAGTTAGACTTGAGTCCGGATTGAAAGAGGTGGAGAAGGTACTGTAACACCTGTGCCACCGGGCAGGAGAATAAGTCAGCCCTGTGCTCGGCACACCAAACCAAGAACCTGTGCCATTTGAGGGCATAAGCCTTCCTAGTAAAGGCCTTGCGAGAGGCCAGCAGAATGTTTTCCACCTCAGCCAAAAGGTTGAAAGAGGCCAGAGTCATCCTCTCAGCAACCACACTGTCAGCAACAGGGCCCCCCGGTTGGGGAGCAGAAGAGAGCCCCCCTCCTGAGACAGGAGTCCCGGGGCAGTCCCAAGGTGATGGGGGTCTCCACTGTCAATTGGAGAAGCAGTGGGAACCATGGTTGCCTGAGCCACTGAGCAGCTATCAGGATGAGCGAGGCCTTGTCGAGGAGGGTCCTGAACAAAGTCTTGGAAATCGGCAGCGTGGAAGGGAAGATGCGCTTGAGGCCTTCTGACCATGAGACAAGGAATGTGTTCGCTGCCACTCTGGAGGGGTGGGCCTGTCAGGAACAGAAGCAGGGTAATGAAAGTTGTCCAGGCTGGTGAACATGTCCATCACGGGTTCCCCCCAGAGCTGGAAAAGCCAATTGCCACTCTGGGGTCCAGCTGCCACTCGTGCGGCTGGAGGACTCTGCTCAGCCCGTCGGCCAGAAGGTTGTCCTGGCCTGGTAGCTATACTGCCTGCATTAGAATATCCTGTTAGATTGCATACGAGCAGAGGACCAGTGCCTCCTGACAAAGGGCACGAGATCCCGTTCCCCCCTGTTTGTTCACATAGAACATCGCCATCTGGTTGGCCGTCTGGACTAGTACCGGGTGTTGACTCAGGTGGTGACAGAAGACTCGCAGTGATAAGTCTATGGCTCGGAGCTCCAGGAGGTTGATCTGCTGGGTGCTCTCGTCTGGTGACCAGTTGCCCTGGATGCAGAGCTCTCCGGAGTGGGCTCCCCAGTCAACGAGGGAGGCATCCGTGGTGAGGATCCTTGAGGGGCTTGGGGCCTGAAAAGCATGCCTGCCTCGAGATGTTGGAGAGACTGCCACCAGACTAGGGAGCCTGCCAGTTGGTGGGTCACAGTGACTCTGTCTCAAAGGTGACCCATGGCCTGAGACCACTGGTCCCAGAGACACCACTGCACCGCCCTCATGTGGAGGTGAGCATCTGGTGTAACATGGACCGTGAAGGCCATGTGCTCGAGGAGGCACAGGAGAAGCCGAGCAGGCACTGAGGGATGGCACTTATGTCCCGTGCCAGAGCTCTGAGACAGTCAGCCCAGTCCCTGGGCAAGGCGGCCTTCGACTGGAGAGTGTTGTGCTTTGCCCTGATGAATTCCAGGCATTGTGCTGGGAGGAGGTGAGATTTGGGATAGTTTATGACAAACTCCAAGTGTTGCAGGACCTGAATTGTGCACAGGGTGGCCTGCTGCACCTCTGAGGCCGTTCCCCATTTTATGAGCCAATCATCCAGGTAGGGGAAGACAAAGACCCCCTGGAGGCAGAGGAAGGTGGCCATGACTGCCAAGCATTATGTAAAGACTCTTGGAGCCGAGGCCAAGCCGAAGAGGAGCACTCTGTACTGAAAATGCCTGCCCACCACTACAAACTGCAGGTACTACCTGTAGTGGGGGTGGATAAGGATGCGAGTATAAGCATCCTTGAGGTCTAAGGAGCATAGTCAATCTCCCTGCTGGAGATATGGCAGCAATGTTCCAAGGGAGAGCATCTTGAACTTCTCACCAGAAATTTGCTGAGGTTGCGCAAGTCGAGGATGGGCCTTAGGCCCCCTGTCCTTTTTGGCACAAGGTAGTACCCGGAGTAGAACCCCTTGCCCTTCAGATGGTGGGGCACTGGTTCCACCGCTTTGTCCTCAAGAAGACCTGCCAACTCCTTCAGTAGAAGGTCCTGGTGGAGGGGACACCTGAGGGGCTCTCCTGGAAAATAAGGGGGAGGCATCTGAGACTGGTGGAAGAGATAACCCTCCCTGACTACCTGAATGCACAGGAGTCTGTGCTGATGGTCAACCATCTCTGGGCATAAATGAGCAGACGTTCCCCTGTGGGCTACTGATTTCCTAGGAGTTAGATTGACTCCTTAAGCATAATCTAAAGCTCCCCCTGGCTGGGTCAAAGCTGGTGCCCAGGGTTTTTGGAGCCTTCTGCTTACAGTGGCCATGCCCATGTCCTTTGGCCTGCTGACCCTGTTGGGGAGCCGGGGAGGCCTGAAAAGGTGAGTAGTTTCTGTAAGCAGCATCCTTCCTTGTGTAAAAGGACTTTTTACCCAAGCCGTCGTGGAGAGGCAGCAGACCTTTTGGAGAGCCTGGTCCTCGTCATGAACTTGGTCTCCAGCTCGGCAACCTTGTCGGTCATGGGTTTGCCAGAGGTTCTCTCCTTGGCAGGAGACATCCACCAATTTGTCCTGATCCCATTGCTCGAGGTCAGACTGTAGCCAAGCTTGACGGCGTGCAACAATGCCTGCCACTGCTACTCTAGCTGCCAACGCGAACCCATCATAGGCCAATCGAGACATGAATTTGGAGCATTCACGGACTGCCTTAGCAAGGTTCTTGAACCACTGCAAGGGCTCCTCGGAGAGACCAGCTGAGAACCCGGCGAGTTCCTTCACCAGGTCTCTCAGATACATGCCCATGTACAGCTGATAGGCCTGTATACGGCTGATGAGCATTAAGCCCTGGTAGCACTTTCTGCCGAGGGCATCCAAGGTGTTGGCCTCCCTGTTGGGGGGCACCGAAGACTGCATGTCTTCTGGCTTTTCAGCCAACATCTGGCCGACTCCACCACCATGGAGCTATGCGGCAGCTCTGACCTTTGGAAGCCCGGGCTCCGGCGGACTTGGTACATTGAGTCAAGCTGTTTGCTCACCACCGGTACTGAAACCAGTGTCTCCCACATCTGGAGCGTCAGCTGTTCCTGGATGGGAGGAATGGGCACTGGAGGATTTCCAACTCATCCGCCCGAGGGTCCTCCTCCAACTCGGTCAGAAATGCCAGGGCCTTTGACATATCCTTCTCTCCGAAGCCTTGAACAAATCTCTGAGACTGTGGGGCCGGGGAGCACCCAACCAGTCAGAACCATCCAAGGACATCACCTTCGAGGGTTTCTTCTTCTTCCTGGGTTTCCTCGAGGGAGACCCCCTTTCTGAGGACCCACGGCAGGGCTCAGATTAAGGAGGTTCTGCCCGGGACGTCGGGGTCTCAGATGAGGCCCTGGCCTTCGGAGGCACTGGGGACCGGGGGGTGGGGGGGTGGAAAAACACAACTTATCATGCTGCTGCTGGCGACTCTTGAGAGTCTTACTGGACATCCTTTTGCAGAGACTGCTGGGTCATGGTCTGGCCTGAGGCAGCAGAGAAGGATGCAACTCAGTCTGTCTGCGAAGACATTGGACGCCCCCAGGAGGTACACCACTTGGAGCTGGATCCGATGAGCAATGGCAAAGGACCAGAGATGTATCGCCTCCTCACAGAGGGCCCAAGAGCCTGTTCCTCCTTGCTTGTTCACATTGAACATGGCAATCTGATTGCCTGTCCTGACTAGGACGTTGTGCTGTTTGTTGGTATTGGAACATCCGGAGGGCACTGGAGATAGCCCGAAGTTCCAGGAGATTGATCTGAAGTTGTGACTCCTGCACTGTCCAGAGACCCTGTGTAGTCAGGTTGCCCGGATGGGCTCCTCAACCCAGTTTGGAGGCTTCAGTCATCTGGGTGCATTGACTTGGAGGCATCTGAAAAGGTGACCTTAAAGCAGATTTTCTGGAGAACACCACCACTGAAGGGATGCAGTTAGACAGGCAGTGACTGGGATCTTGTCCAGGAGATGGCCCGAAGCCTGCTTCCATTAGGGAGCCAAAATCCACTGGGCTGTCCACATATGTGGTCAGGCATATAGAACGACATGTGCTGTAGAGGCCATGTGCCCAAGGAGCTGCAGCAGCTGTTGGGCTGTCAGATGGTCTCATAGGAGCATCTGAGATGCTAATTCGACTAGACTGGCACAATGAAGTTGGGGCAGAAACACACTGGACTGTTGGGTGTTTAGTAGAGCTCTGATAAACTCTAGTTTGAGCTGGAGCAAGCTGGGATTTTGGGAAGTTTATGACAAATTCCAAGTGCTGTAGTACTGTGATGGGATGGTATGATGCAAGGAAAGCAGTACCTCTTGGGAGGTGTCTGTCTTTATTAGCCAGTCGTCTAAACAGGCAAAGACAAATACCCCCAGAGTTCATAAATATATGGCCATGCACTTTGTGAAGACTCCTGGGGCAGAGGAGAGTCCAAAGGGAAGGACCCTGTATTGATAATGTTTTCCCTGAAAGATGAAGCATAGATATTTCCTGTGTCTTGGATGGATGAGGATATGTGTGTATGCTTCTTTTAGATCTAGAGAACAGAGCTAGTCCTAACTCTGGAGGTAGAGAAGAGTCACAAGAAAGATCTTAAACTTTTCATGGACTAGAAACTTGAGGTTTTTGAGATCCAGAATGGGCCTGTACCCTCCAGTTTTCTTTAGAATGAGAAAGTAGGGAGAGTAGAAGCCCAGTCCCTGTTGGGACATCTATGGCGCCCTGAGTCAGAAGAGAAAACATATTGTCTCGTCTTGTAGGAGAACAGTGAGTGGGGGTTGCATTTGATATTCCCCCTTGAATATGTAGGGGGACAGAGTTTGCAGGTGAAGTCTGTACCCTTCCTGAACTATGGTGAGAATGTCCACTGCTCTGAGGAGATGAGGTGCCATCTGTGGGCATAGTGACACAGTTTAACTGCTATGTGGAGAGGGTAGGGGGGGCAGGGGCAGCCCATCCATTGTGCGAGAATGTTGTTCACACAGGGCCATGCACTTCAGGGGGCCCCACACCAACAACATCCCTCACATAAGGGCTAGCAGTCGTGGATTAATGAGAGCAACACAGGTAGGACAGGCTATGCTTGAACTCTGATTTCGATGAACAGTGGTGTCAAATGTGTAGAATGTCAAAGACTGTGACTGGAGATCTTAGAGCTGATCTAGTGATGGCGAATGCATGAACTAGACTTCATTGTTTAGCTCACCACCTCCTTGGTAACACCTTAGTGGCATAGGCACAGAAGAGTTTACTCCCTCTCTTTTTATATTGGCCAAGCAGAATCAGCCTCGTCCTGTCTTGTGGCCTGATACGCCAGTGGAGCAAACCTCTATTCAGAGATTAAGTATGAGAGGGGACAAATCCTTCCCACCCCCCCCCCCCCCCGTGTTCCTTGCAGTGCATTTTTCATGCCCCAGCCCAGTTGATTTGACATCACAAAAAGATGAGTCAATGCATTGTTTTAATCAGATCAAAATATTGTTCCCAGATCTAAGATATTGTCTTTTATCACCAGCTTTTGATTGTCTCCCTTGGGGCTGCCCTCAGGTCATCCCACCCCCCAATTGTCCCTTGGAACTGTAGAGAAGTCCAATTTTACCAGTCAGTAAGCCGTACTGGATATAATTTTAATCAGATTAAAATAGCTCTTCCAGAATGAAGAGACAAACAAGCTTTGCAAGAGTTATTAACTTCTCCCTGAATATAAAAAGTGGGTACAGTATAGTGTCTTTTGTCAAAGCTGTTCCTTGCCAAAATGTTTTCTGGAAATGCCAAGACAGGTGACACATATACCTGCTGAGGGGGGACCAAGATCAGCTGCATTATCCACCCTGCTGGCCCAAGTTCTGGTTCCGATACAATTCTGTTACATGGGGCAGGGAACAGGGACTGTATTTATATTTTATATTTGAGTCATGCTGTTCAAGAATGGTTTAAAATGTGTGCAAATGTTTAACCAAAAAAATCTGATCAGGAAAGGCCTCAAGTCCCCGTATGCTGGTTAGGGAGTAATAGAAAGAAGCCATGAAACTTAAGGGCCTGGAGGGATCTTTATCAGTATGGGATTCAGATATGGAGCGCAAACATGACTACCGTACATCTTTGATAGATCTCTCCCCAAAAACAGAAATCGAGGTGAGGGAAGCAGGGCTGTAGGAGGTATTTGTACCATCTTGAAACAAGGAAAACGATGATATATTGAGACACCCAGAAAGCGTTGTGCAAGACCTGATAGTACTTTTTGGTTTGTTTTGCCTCCCTTAGGGATCCTTCTGGTAGGCTGCCCTCCTTATTAAGCCGTTACTTGTAAGTGCTACTTCCTTTCATTCTTAAGTCGTTTTGCCTCTTCCACCATGAGCTGTCTGCTTCCCAGGCAACGAGCCTGAGCTGCAGCTACTTCAGTCAGGCTAGGCCCCTCTGCAGATTCTCATGTAGAAAAGAAAGCATAGTTAGCTACTCACCAGTAAACAGGTATTCTCCAGGGACAGCAGGAATCAGTCCTCACTTACAGCTGACGTCAGCACAGATAGAGCCCACACAGAACAATTCCCCAGCTTTGAAGAAAGCCTTTGGGATTGCTACCACACATGCATAGTCCTCTTCCCAAACAAAAGGTGCCATCTTGCTCAGCTAGAGCCCTATTAAGCAGATAGCAAGGGAAAGATAAAAACAGCAACTCTTCAGGGGAAGTGGGAGGGTAGCAAGGACCGATTCCTGCTGTCTCTACAGAACACCTGTTACAAGTGAGTAATGACACTTTCTCCAGGAACAAGCCTGAAGTCAGTCCTCACACATGGGACTCCCCAGCTACAGACTACCAGACCTGTAACCCAAAACGCCTCCATGAGGCCTTGAGCAGAAGCTGATGCCCAAAGGAACCAGAGTCTTTGGGTCCCCAGGGCAAGGCCTTTGGTAGCCGCCAAAGAAGGGTCAGAGGGCAGGTGTTGCTTATACCCCAAACAGATTACAGATTACAGAGTACAGAGTACAGCCTGACCAAAGGCGTTGTCGCAGCAGGGCTCCCTCTACAGGCAGTAATGCAAAGCAAACATGCTCGCTGAAGACCAGGTCACAGCCCAGCAGATGTCCAGAGGCACAGAGTGCAGCAAGGCCACCAAAGTCATCCTAGCCCAGATGCCATGTGCAGTGACCCATTGATCCAGCAGGGCACCCACCTTTACTTGGGCAAAGGCAATGTAGTCCACCACCCAGATGGAGAGGGTGTGTTTGGTGACTGCCTGCCCCTGGCAGTTGGGATCATAGGTAACAAAGAGCTGATCAGACTTGCAATGAACCTGGGTGCACTGCAGGTAGAGGTCCGAGACAACCTTTGGTAGGAACTTGGGGTGGGTGTGGAGGACCACCCTGTTCCCATAGAACCTGCTGTAGGGAGCCTCAGTCATGGAGGGTCTGGAGTTTGCTGATTCGCAGAACTGAGGTCAGAGCCACCAGAAAGACTACCTTCCAGGAGAGGTGCCGAAGCAGGCACATCACCATCAGCTCAAAAGGGCAGCTGCGTAAGCTGCAGGAGCACAATGTTCAGGTCCCATTCTGCTGGGGGAGGCTTGGAAAGTAAGAGGCCTTGCATGAAGCAGGAGACGAGGGGCTACCCTGAGAGGGGTTTACCCTCAATGGGGAGGTGGTTAGCTGAGATGGCGCTTAGGTGTACTCTGAGTTAAATTTCAGCCCCTCCTTCGAGAGATGGAGGAGGTACTGGAGAACATCCTATTTACAGGTATGAAAAGCAGGTGGTGTCATGCCAAAAATAAAAACCAACATAAAAAAAATTCACCCACATTCCCACTTTCGCTCTGTTTACTACACAGGTAGACAGACTCATCATTCACAAGTTAGGCTCCATATGTGGCACGCTCAAACATCTTCCACACAAAGCAGAAGACTGAGGCATGCACTTACACAGTACTACAAAGTAAACATACCCAGGCAGGCAGGGAGAGATGTGTCTCTGCAAAGTAGCTGCCTCCATTTCTCAGAACAGTGGAGTGCATGGCAGTTGCCCTTTTTGCCCATAAATAAAAGCAGCCCTGCCATCATCGACTGGCAGAAACCCATCACAGAAGAGCTTCTCTCACAATAAACACTCCAATCTACATCATATGCCAGTATGCTTATGCAATGGAAACACCCTAAATACATATTCAGGTACAGTTAGGACCAATGTTCCCTCTAATTTTCTGTAGGCTGTGTGCACATAAAATATCAGCTGTGCAGCTTTTGAAGGAAGGTTAAATTTTTGTGCGCCACATAACGATACTCGGAGTTATATACTTTAAAATTTGACTACATGTCAGAATACAGTATGTACACCGCATTTATTTTAATCAAATTAAATGAAAATAGACAATTACTAAATGAAGCGGAACATTTCTAGTAATTACAATCACAACTTTTAAATTTTAAGACATCTGTGTTGTTTGCTATCAGAATTAGAACCGTAATTTTTGTGCGCTCTGTTGTAAAGTATGTGCGCTCGCTCAGCAAGGTGTGTGCGCGTGCACAGCTTAGAGGGAACAGTGGTTAGGACCCTTCCCAAGAAGGCTGATCTAAGCTAAATCCACAACCACTCCTAAACCTTTGGATATGTTCTGAGTTTGCCTGAAGCCCACTGTTCAGGAAGCACCCCTTCAGATGTGTTAATTTGGTGGTTTCCAATGAATTGAAGGGGGGGGGAGTAGATTAGAGCCCCCACTAACCAAAGTCAGCCAGTCTATCCGCCCCCGCCCCCCCAGCCCTTCAGTTGTAAGGCATTGGCAAGCAGTGTTACATAAACACTGCTACCTTGCCTGCAGCAGTAACCACATGGTTCTCTGGACTAAGACCCAGGGGCCACACCTGCAGAGGTGGAGGTGGCAGCAGCCAGCAAAAAGCACTACTCAACTCTTGCTGACTGGAGGGGGAGAGAAGAGGTGATGGTGTAATGAAGGGAGTAAAATGTGATTATGTGAGGGGGTGTGGTAGACTAATGCACTGATCTTAGTAATACATTTGTGGGGCATTAATTTATGATGGGGGGACCCCCAGCACCTGTTTCTCTAAAACCTACCAAACAGGTTAATCCTGTGCTGGCTGTATCCAAGACAGCAGAGGGAGGAATGATTTACCTAAGCTCAAAATCACCTGTGACATTTGAATCCTGGCTTCCCCGACTTTCAGCCGTCCTCTAGCATTTGGTTACTCCTCCACTAATTGGCTCTGCTCATCACAAAGTGACATCCTATAGAGCACTGCTCCTCCTGCCAATGGGAGGGGGGTATAGGGAGATTATGAAAGCTGCACTAAAGATCAAGGGAAGACTGGATAAAAGGAGGGGGCCAGACTGCATTGCAAGAGGAAGTGTGTTAGAGGATGGAAGAAAGAGGGCACAGTATAACAGGAATCAGATCGTGGTGAGCTTCCCAGTGATTGTAGACTGGAGGCAGGTGCAAAGAGAGTTATCCCAGAGCTATAAGTGTAGAGAGAATTTTCTATTGACTATAGCCTGGGAAGGACAAAACTGGAGTGGCAGAATGTGAGTGAATTTAGGATGAAGGAGGAGAGAATCTGGGATGGTAGAAGGATTGGTGCAGGAAGGGGGAGTAAGGAAAAGTTTGGGTAATGAGAGAAGACCCTGGATAGGGAGGAAGGAGACAGGACCAAGGGTAAAAGGGAGAACAGGAGAAGGATAGAGGATTTGTTGTGGAGTAGAGAGAAAGGAGTGGCAAAAAGAAATGGGACTGCGAATGGTGCAACACGAAGAGGGAGAGGAATAGAGGATTCGTTATGGAACAGGAGGCAAAAAGGATCAGGATTGGGAATGATGCAACACGAAGAGGAAGAGGAACCTGGAGAGGGGAAGAATTCAAAAAGCTAATGTAGAGGGAAGGGGAATAGAGAAGAGTAGGTGTGAGAGAGAGTAGTACAAAGGGGCAAGGAGAGCAGTCTAGGAAGAAGAGAAGAAAGGAAATAGAGTAGAGAATGAAGAGAAATCATTAAAATATCTAGTCTGAAGTGAAGGAAAAAGACAGAAGAACAAGTGAGAACCAAAATAAAAAATAAAATAGACAAGACCAGATAATGAGGAGACATGTTGAGCAAGTACATCAAGCCACAAAGTCAAGGTTGGAAATTTGTTTGACAGAAAAGTTTACAAACCTGAACCTATCTCTCATAAAAAAAAAAAACCCACACATTGTGGCGAGAACAGCTGGATTTTGTTGGTATATAACTAAATGTTCTAACATGCAGGACATATCCATCAGCCCTACCTTTGAAGGGGATCTACATTTTCCATCGTTATTTAGGGAGGATGGAGGAGAAAGGATTCCACAATGAAAGCATAGTACTTGAGGCATAACCTCATCTTAGTGTTAACATAAACCTCTCCCATTCCATTTCCCACCATCTCAAGCTTCTTTTCCCTCCATATCTACCCAGTTGTCCTCTCATCATGGGTTCTCTCCCTCCACCCAATAGCCAATTTCTTTGCCCCCAATCCAGAGTCCTTTCTCCCTCAACCCCCCCCCCCCTCAATCTCCCCTCTCCTGAGTCCCCCCCCCCCATCACCAGTTCTCTCTCCACTGAAAGACATTAACAGATCTTTGGCGATACTTACATGTAACTGAAGTGGGGATTGTGGTCTCTTTACAAAAGCAGTAAGACAGGGCCATCACTACAATTAGGTGAACTAGCCCGTCACCTCTAGAGCCAGTCCTCCACAGGTAACCCCTGAGACTGACGCAGCACTTACCCTGTCTCCAGAGCTGTCATGGTTTCGTTCTATACAATCTGCCACTTCGATGCCAGACTTTAAATTTATATAACTTGGAAGTCTGCATTGAAGTGGCAGATTGATTAGAATGAAACTATGATGGCCCAGAGACAAAAGGATAAAGTTCTGTGTCATAGTTTCAGGGACAATTGCTGCTGCTGGTGGTGGTTCTGGATAGGGATGCCAGTGGTGGCAATGGCCACAGGGTGGGGTAGCATGATGGAGGACCCACCTAGGGCCCTGAATGGAGAGGATGGATGCTACAGAACAGTAAGACTTACCTTAGTGGTGAGAAAAGTAATGGGGACTCTACTGGAAGGTAACTTTGCAGGATCTGATGCAGCATAGTTTTACCAGAGGCAGATCGTGTCACATCTGATTATTTTTTTTGCATTTGGATGATTAGAGAAACATTGAGGGCGGCCTGTACTGCAAGAGCTTACCTTAGATTTCAGTAATGGTTTGATACTGTCCTGCAGAAGAGGTTCATGAATTAATCGAGTAGACTGGAAGTGAATCTGATTAGAAGCTGGTTGCGTGACAGGGAATAGAGGGTGGTGGTAAATGGAACTTCCACTTGAGAGATTACTGGAACGTCACAAGGATCAGTTCTGTCCAATGCATCTGCGAGCAGGGCAATAAAGAAAGTTTTGCTATCTGGTAGTGAGCCATGGAATGCTAGTGATGTGGCTAAGAGGTGGGTGGAGAACAGGAGGAATGGCAGTTATACTGGGGAGAGGCACAGATGGAAACCGATACCACCAGGGGAGTGGGAAGAGGGGGATACTAGGGCTGAGAGGGTAGAGAGGGGGGGGGGGTTTAAGCTGACCATGACAAGTGAAACCCAGGATTGGGTGCTCCACAACATAAGAAATTGGAGACCGACTTATTTAAATGTTGGTCATATTGAAGACTACATCTATGTGTGTTTTAAGAAATCACAAGAGGCGGCCCTCTTCCAGTTGACGGGAAGCTCTGGAATATGGGGTCACTGGGTGAAGTGAAAGGGAACAGACTTGGGAGTAATTGAGGAACTATTTCTTTGCAGAAAGGGTGACGGATGCAAAGAATGACCCCGCGGTGGAGGTGGTGGAGACTAGAACTGTATCTGAATTCAGGAACGCATGGGATAAACAAGAGGATTTATGTTTTCTATACCACCTTCTGATGATCAGGGGCGGTTTACACTGAACAGGTAACAGTTCAAAACATTGTTCTTTATAACGATGTTACAAATTTACATGCTTACTATACCCATAAAGGCATAGTGGGTATTGGCACACTTAACTATTTACATGATGGTTGTTGCAGCTAATGCACAGGTCAAAAAAAAGGGGGGGGAGAAGAGGGGGAACTAGGGCTGAGAGGGTAGAGGGGGGTAAGCTGGTGGATTGAGTGAGTTATTGCAGGGGGGGGGGGGGAATTATTGTAGTATTTGGGAAAATAGACATTTAGAAAAGAGCTAAAAAGTCATCTAAGTCTTTTATCGCTCTAATGGGGTCTGGTAAGGAATTCCAGAGGGTGGAGGCTGAATAGGAGGCAGCTCTAGTGCTGGTTGGTTGCTTGGTTCTGCGGATTGAAGTGGGTATGGTTAGTTGGTTTAAATTACTCTTGCTTCTGCCATCTGGTTGGATCTGAATTGTGGTTGAGAGAAAAGATGGGGTGATGTTATTGATTAGTTTGAATGTGGTGACCATGGTTTTATATTTTATCCTGTTAGCAATCGGGAGTCAGTGTAGGCTGTAGAGTATAGGGAAAAGTGATCTGTCAGTCTTGCTTTGGTTACAATCCTTGCAGTAACATTGAGCTAATTGGAGTGTGTGGAGGCTCTTTATGGGCAGACCTTGTAGTATGCTATTACAATAGTCCAGGTGAGGAGTGATTAGGGTTTGGACCATTGCATGGAAAATCACTAACTTCTAAGAGGGGCCTGAGGTGCTGGATTGTTTTTAGTTTGTAAAATATTGTTCTTGCTGTTTGTTTTATGATTGTCGTCATGAGTGATTTATTTATTGTTGATGCCTAGATATTTGACCTCATCTTTAACTGGGAGGGTTGTGCTGTGGAGTTTGAATGTAGAGGGAGGGGTAAAGCTTTGGTTTCGAGTTGTGAATAAGATCAGTGTTTTTGATGTTTGTGGAGATTGTTTAGGAGGAGGGGGGGGGGGGGTCTACTGCTAGTTTGTATAGCGCTAGAATGATGAGGAAGATATTGTAGAATTTAATAGTTCTTATGGATGGACAGACTGCATAGGCCATATAATTTTATCTGCCATCACTCTCTATTTCTACGAGTTATTCATTCTTGTGCAACCGATACCACTGTTTACATGTTTGTTTTTAATAGTTGGGGGGGGGGGACGGGTATTATTCTGCTGACAGTTTGGCTATGGGCACTGCTTTGGGTGGTTCATGGTTGGCTGGGAAAACAATTAGGAGTCAAAATACTGGAGTGCATGATTAACTTAGTTCACTGAACCACAGCAGCTTCCCCCGTGACTTTGTAACTGTGGGCAGGTCAGTTCGCTCCATTGTCACAAGTATCTATTGATCTACCAATGTAAGTAGCTAACTGTTTACATTTTTACATATTGAATATGTGAACAAGGTATAAACTGTTCCATGTATGATATTTTGTAAACCATGCTGATCTTGAATAGTGCAGTATAAAACCAAATAAAGCACAGTTACTTACCTGTAACAGGTGATCTCTGGGAACAAGTCTTCACATATGGATATCGTCGGTACCGACGGAGCCTGCGCAGGAACACTCCCCAGCATCCAAAAGGAAAGCTTTTGGGAGCATCCCACAGCGCCTGCGAGCTGCCTTCCCACCTTTCCTAACTGCCTCTCTCCAGTGCAAGTTTTAAAGCTGAGACAAAGAGAGAGAGAGAGAGAGAGAGAGAGCGAGGAAAGGAAAGATAGAGAGAGATACAACTCCTAGGGGAGGTGGGTGGGTTGTGAAGACTTATGCCTGCTGTTCCCAGAGATCACCTGTTACAGGTAAGTAACTGTGCTATCTCCAGGAACAAGCAGGAATGAGTCTTCACATATGGGGACTCCCCAGCTAGAGATGCCTGGGAGATCACCCAGGTTGTGAGTCCCTGCGAAGGGCTCTACCTCCACCTATGAATCTCAGGCATCCAGTCAGGGATGGAGGGTAGGAGTTGATTAGGTATGGAACAGGTGTTTGAGAACATCCTGACCAAACACGGCATCCCGGCAGGAGTCCTTGTCCAAGCAGTAATGGGCTGTAAAGGTATGAACCAAGGCCCAGGTGGCTACTCGACAGATTTGGTCGATGGACACAGAGTTTAGATGAGCCATAGCGGCTGCCATGGCTCTCACATTGTGAGCTGTGCCATGGCCCTCCAGAAAAAGGTTCTTACTCTGGTAGGCGAAAGAAATACACTGAGCAATCCAATTGGACAGAGTTCTCTTAGAGACTGGAAGTCCTAAATGAGAGGGATCAAAAGCAACAAAAAGTTGAGGACTTTCTATATTGCTGTGTCCTTTGTAAGTAGAAAGCAAGTGCTGTTATCTCCAAGAACAAGCAGGAATGAGTCTTCACATATGGGTACGTCGGTACCAACGGAGCCTGCACGGGAACGCTCCCCAGCATCCCAAAAAAGGAAAGCTTTTGGGAGCATCCTACAGCACCTGCACGCTGCCTTCCCGCCTTCCCTAACCACCTCTCTCCAGTTCTTCTTTTCCAGAGGCAGCAGGTTGTGTTCCTGTCACCACTGAAGAAGTTCTTTATTTTATTTCTTTAGTCGCACGTCTGCCTTCTGACGTCGGAACTGTACCGCCAGTCTTTTCTTTTAATAATAATAAAAAGAAAAGAAATACTCCGTTCCACTTCAGTGTATTTTTTCTGCCTTGGGCCTAACAGAAAAATTCCTCATGGAAAAGCCCGCCTCCGGGTTTAAAAAATGCACTAAGTGCAACGGTACCATCTCTGTTACCAAACACCCATGACTGGTGTCTTAAGTGTTTGGGTCCTGACCACTCCACAGATTGTGCGTCCTGCTCCATGATGTCTAAAAGAGGTTTACAGAACCGAGCAGCCAAGCTCAGTACACTGTTTCCCTCTGATGCAGCTTTGGTGGCATCAACGTCGTCCAGGGCTTCTTCTTCCTCCTATAGATCTCAGGTAACCAAACATAAGTCCAGCCGGTCCTCGAAGGGTAGATCTCCCTCTAAGCATCGAGATGCCTCCGGGCTTGCCCTCAAGGATCCTGCACCAGCAAAAGTACCCCGGCGGGAAGCTCCGGCTTCCAAAGCTCCTCCTATGGGGTCACAGTTTGACATCGTTGGCATGGCCTCAACCAATCACCTGTTGCAATGTTCTGGGGTACTGGTGGAATCTGCCGGTACCGACCTCCAGACATTCATGGCATCGATGGATCAGAATGTTCTGACCATGCAGCGTGCCATTACAGCATTCATACAAGCTGCAACGCCGCTGGTACCGCAACAAGCTTCATTGTCAGTACCAGCTCTAACACTGGCTCCGATATCGGTTCCGGTAGCATAGACATCAGCTTCAGTGTCAACTGCAGCGGTACCCTCTCCGTTGATGCCTATCGGTACCGATGACTCCCGATGTCAGTACCACAAGGTATGCGTATCAGGCTTTACAGGAGTATCCAGACAGGCAATACTTCGATTCCTCCAAAGACTCTGATGCATCGGAGGCCTCTGTCGAAGCATCGGTACTCCTTCCTCAGGAGCCTTCTTCTCCAAAAAGAAGAACATCCCCTCCAGAAGACTTGTCTTTTCAACACTTCATAAGGGAAGTGGCCAAGGGGCTTTCTATCGCAGTAGCCTCTGAGACAGAGCCTAGAGCCAAAAAATTGGCTATTTTGCAATATCCCAAGGCTCCTAAAGAAGCAGCCACTTTGCCAATTCATGAGATCCTTTATGACCACATGATAGGCATATGGGAGACTCCTCTCACCACCTCTTCTCTTTCTCGTAGGTTGGACACCATGTATTGTGTCCCTCCTTGTCCTGGATTTCATAAAACTCAGCTTCCTCACCATTCTATTGTGGTGGAGTCTGCTATGAAAAAGTTAAAGAGTGCAAAGAGGCACTCATCTGCTCCTCCAGGAAGAGAATGTAGAACCTTAGATGCTTTTGGCAGGAAAATCTTCCAGGCCAGTATGCTTGTTGCCAGAATCAACTCCTATAGTCTCTATATGGGGATGTTTCTGAAGGAAGTTAAGATCTGCAAACTTTCCTCCCTTTTCTTCCAGAAGATAAAAGGGAGGACTTTACCTGGCTTAAGCATGCCCAGGATGTTTCCAAATTCTCTAACCGTGCAGCCTTTGACTCTTGAGGGGGCCAGCAGAGCCTCAGCCATTGCCATAGGTGCACGCAGAATTGCTTGGTTACGAGCATCTGATTTGGAACCCTGGGTCCAAGATGGATTAGGAAATCTTCCTTGTACAGGTGAAAACCTGTTTGGCAAAGATTGGCAAGCAAAGGCCACCCAGATGGATGCAGAAAACTCTGCTTTGGATAGGCTTTCCAAGTCTACCTCTAATACTGTCCAGAAGAGGTTGTTCAAAAAGACATTTCCCAAGAAGGGAAGATATTATCCTGTTCATGGTCAGCAGACATCTTCTGCAGGTCATTTTGCTGCAAAGCATCAACCTAAACAGGCCAAGTCTAAGGCTGCAAGGCCTACTGTAGCCCAACAGCCTCAGCCTCCTCAGGGCCTTTGACATGCAGCTAGAGAACTTAGCCTTTCTGGCTCTAAAAGAACCAGAGCCTCTCACCATTCCAGGAAGGTTAGCTCACTTTGCTCCCAGATGGGAGCAAATTACAGCAGTGGACCCTTTCCATCATAAGGGAAGGGTACAAACTTCATTTCTTAAACCTTCCTCCTCACACGATGAGACAGTTCAATTCTCCAACATCTCTCCTCGACCTTCTGGGTCAAGAGATTTCTACCCTTTTTGCCCAAGGGGCAATAGAAGAAGTGCCTCTTCTTCAACAGGGCTCAGGGTTCTACTCCCCCCTACTTTCTGATTCCAAAGAAAACAGGGGGTTACAAACCCATATTAGATCTCAGAGAATTGAACAAATTCCTATGCAAGGAGAACTTCAAGATGATTTCTCTAGGTACTCTCCTTCCATTCTTTCAGAATCAGGATTGGCTTTGTTCTCTAGATCTCAAGGATGCGTATACCCATATACTCATCCATCCAGCACACAGAAGGTTCCTTTATCAGGGAAAGCACTACCAATACAAGGTGCTTCCCTTTGGTCTGGCCTCTGCTCCAAGACTGTTCACAAAATGCATGGCAATAATAGCTGCATTTCTACACTCTAGGAATATTCGTATTCCCATATCTGGACGACTGGCTCATCCGAGCTCCATCCCAGTCAGAGGCCCAGACTTCCCTAGCCTGCACAATGCATGTCCTGCAGTATCTGGGACTGGTTATAAACATTCCAAAGTCCCAACTCACCCCTACTCAGTCTCTAGAGTTGATAGGCCCTTGCAGTTGTGATATCCAGCAAGGCCCCTATCTTCCCCAGGCCCATTGCCTACGCTTAGTGCAGTTAGCCTCTCAGATTCAGTTAAAAACCCACCTAACTGCTCAAGAGATGTTACAACTGCTAGGCCACATGGCATCCACGGTGCATGTGGTCCCTTATGCTCGCCTTCACATGAAGGCAGCTCAATGGACTTTGTCCACCCAGTGGACCCAGGCATCTGGAAGTCTGTCAGACAAAATAGCAACCTCCAGGCGCCTCTTTTGGTCTCTCCAGTGGTGGAGGTCCACTCAAAATCTGTTGCTGGGGTCCCCTTTCCAACAGTTGTTACCCCAAGCAATCCTTACAACAGATGCCTCTCCAAAGCATTGGGGAGCTCATCTTCAAGGCCTCGCCACCCAGGGCATTTGGTCCCCACAGGAGACCTCCCTCCATATCAACTTCTTAGAGCGCAGAGCAATCTTCTTGGCTCTGTCTTCCATACCCTGCTCAGCTACAAGACAGTCCCTCATTCACACGGACAACCAAGTAGCCATGTTCTATATGAACAAGCAGGGAGGAACTGGCTCTCTGTCGCTTTGCAACGAAGCTCTGAGATTGTGGGCCTTCGCCAAAACATCAAATTCATCTTCTCGCAGTATACCTTCCAGGAGTTCAAAACTCTTGGGCAGACAGGCTCAGTCGAGTTCTGCTTCCACACAAATGGTCCCTTCATATGGACCAGATAGTCAGAATCTTTTGAATTTGGGGAACCCCGGACATAGACATCTTCGCAAGTCCATGGAATACCAAACTTCCGATTCTGTTCCAGAATTCCGTGTCAGGGAGTTCAGGCCAAGGATGCCTTCCTCCTTCATTGGGGTCAAGACTTCCTGTACACCTTTCCACCCATTCCCCTAATTCCCAAGACCCTATTAAAGCTTCAGAGAGATCGAGGGACTATGATCCTCATAGCTCCACATTGGCCATGCCAAGTGTGGTACCCTCTACTTCTGCATCTTTCCCAAGCTCCCTCCCTGGACTTGGGGTCTGCTCCAGATCTCCTGTCTCAGGAGGGGGGGAACATTGTGGCACCCAAACCCCCAATCTCACCATCTCAGGGCTTGGTTGCTGAAGGCATCTTTCTCAGCAAGTAAAGGATATCCTTCATGCTTCCAGAAAGCCTTCTACCAGACGTTCCTATGCTTTTAAATGGAAAAGGTTTACCATTTGGTATGCTGAGAAGGGTATTAACCCTCTAGAAATACCTTTGAATTCCTTACTAGAGTATCTCCTGCATCTTTCCCATGCAGGCCTCAAGACAAATTCAGTAAGGGTCCATTTGAGTGCTATTGCAGCCTCTCTCAAGCCTCTCAATGGACAACCTGTTTCCTCTCATCCTCTTATTGCAAGATTCATGAGAGGCCTTCTTTTAACTAAACCTCCCATTAGACCACCTCCAGTGGCATGGGACTTGAATCTGGTTCTTGGTCAGCTCATGAAGTCACCCTTTGAACCCTTAGCCACTACCTCCTTGAAATTTCTTTCCTGGAAGGTTATCTTTCTTATTGCAGTCACCTCAGCTCGCCGCATCAGTGAACTACAAGCCTTAGTGGCTAATCCACCTTATACAAGGTTCCATCATGATAAGGTAGTCCTTAGGACCAATCCACACTTTATGCCTAAAGTGGTCTCGCCCTTTCATCTTAACCAAGAGGTATATTTACCTGTCTTTTTTCCAGGTCCTCATGCATCAAGTGCAGAGAGGAATCTTCATACCCTGGATTGTAAGAGGGCTCTTGCCTTTTACTTGCAAAGGACACAGCAACATAGAAAGTCTTCTCAACTCTTTGTTGCCTTTGATCCTTCTCATTTGGGACTTCGTCTCTAAGAGGACACTGTCAAATTGGATTGCTCAGTGTATTTCTTTCACCTACCAGAGTAAGAACCTCTCTCTGGAGGGCCATGTCACAGCTCACAATGTGAGGGCCATCGCAACCTCTATGGCTCATCTAAATTCTGTGTCCATCGACCAGATCTGTCAAGCAGCCACCTGGGCCTCAGTTCATACCTTCATAGCCCATTACTGCTTGGACAAGGACTCCCACCGGGATGCCTTGTTTGGTCAGGCTGTTCTCAAACACCTGTTCCATTCTTAATCAACTCCTAACCTCCATCCCTGGGTGGATGCCCGAGATCCATGGGAGGAGGTAGAGCCCTTATAAGAACATAAGATATGCCATACTGGGTCAGACCAAGGTCCATCAAGCCCAGTATTCTGTTTCCAACAGTGGCCAATCTAGGTCATATGTACCTAGCAGTTTCCCCAAGGGACACAGGTTCCACAATGCTTGTATTGGTTCAAGCATTGATATCCTGGGTCCCTTCTTAATAATGGCTTATGGACCTTTCCTCCAGGAACTTGTCCAAACCTTTTTTAAACCCAGCTACACTAACAGCCTTTACTACATCCTCCGGTAACAAATTCCAGAGTTTGATTACACGTTGAGTGAAAAAAAATATTTTCTTTTATTAGTCTTAAATAGTTTACCCTGTAGCTTCATTGCATGTCCCATAGTCTTTCTATATTCTGATAAGGTAAACAAATCGATCTACGTTTACCCGTTCCACTCCGCTCATTAATTTATAGACTTCTATCATATCTCCACTCAGCCGTCTCTTTTCCAGGTTAAAGAGCCCTAACCTTTTTAGCCTTTCTTCATAGGAGTATCCTTCCATCCCCTTTACCATTTTGGTGGCTCTTCTCTGAACCTTTTCTAATAACTCTATATCCTTTTTAAGATACGGCGACCAGAATTGCACACAATATTCAAGGTGCGGTCTCACCATGGAACGATATAGAGTCATTATAATATCCTTTGTTTTATTTTCCATTCCTTTCCTTATCATACCTAGCATTCTATTTGCTCTCTTGGCCGCCGCAGCACACTGGGCCGAGGGTTTTAACATGGTATCCACAATGACGCCTAAATCTTTTTCCTGGGTGGTGGTTCCTAATGTGGAACCTTGCATCATGTAACCATAGTTTGGGTTGTTCTTCCCTAGGTGCATAACGTTGCACTTGTCCACATTAAATGTCTTCTGCCACTTTGATGCCCAGTCTTCCAATTTATCAAGATCCTCTTGCAATTTTCCACAATCCTCTTGGGTTTTAACAACTTTAGTTTTGTGTCATCTGCAAATTTGATAACCTCACTCGTTATTCCACTTTCCAGGTCATTTATGAATATGTCAAAAAGCAGCGGACCCAGCACAGATCCCTGGGGTACACCACTATTCACCTTTCTCCATTGGGAAAATTGGCCATTTAGCCCTACCCTCTGCTTTCTATCTTTTAACCAGTTCCTGATCCACAATAGTACACTGCCTCCTATCCCATGACTCTTTAGTTTTGCCAAATGTCTCTCATGAGGGACCTTGTCAAAGGCTTTCTGAAAGTCCAGATACACAATATCAACCGACTCACCTTTGTCCACCTGATTATTCACTCCTTCAAAAAAACATAACAGATTAGTAAGACAAGATCGTCCTTGTCTAAAGCCATGTTGGCTGTCTCTCATTAGTTGATGACTATCTACATGCTGAGTAATTTTATTCTTTATGATGGTTTCTATCATTTTTCCCGGTAATGACGTCAGGCTCACCGGTCTGTAGTTTCCCAGATCACCCCTGGAACCCTTTTTAAAAATTGGTGTTACATTGGCGATCCTCCAATCTTCAGGAATTAGAGATGATTTTAATGATAGTTCACAGATTACTAATAGCAGGTCTGCAATCTCATATTTCAGTTCTTTCAATACCCTTGGATGTATACCATCCGGCCCAGGTGATTTGCTACTCTTCAGCTTATCTAATAGTTGTAATACATCCTCGATGTATCGATATTTCCTTCAATTCTTCTGCACCTTTAAATACCACTTCAGTCATGGGTAACATCCTTACATCTTCCTCAGTAAAGACTGAAGCAAAGAATTCATTCAGTCTCTCCGCTATCGCCTTGTCGCCTCTTAGTGCTCCTTTAATCCCTTTATCATCTAATGGACCAACTGACTCTCTCACAGGTTTTTTGCTACAAACATACTTGAAAAGGTCTTTACTTCGCATTTTTGCTTCTGCAGCAAGCTTCTCAAATTCTCCCTTTGCCTGCCTTATCAATGCCTTGCATTTGACTTGCCAGTGCTTGTGCTGTTTCCAGGTTTCGTCGTTTGGCTCTTTTTCCCATTTCCTGAAAGATGCTTTTTTGGCAACAACCTCTCTGACCTCAACTTTAAACCATGCTGGCAGTTTTTTGGACTTCTTTCCACTTTTCTTAAAGCGTGGAATACAGCTGGTCTGGGCTTCCAAGATAGTATTTTTCAACAACAGCCAAGCCTGATGTACGCCTTTAACCTTTGCAACTGCTCCTTTTAGTTTTTTCTTAACTGTTTTCCTCATTTTATCATAGTCTCCCTTTCAAAAGTTGTGGATTTCCTTACTATCCCTCCTCCACTAATTAAATCAAAGGCAATCATGCTATGATCACTATTGCCAAGTGGCTCCAACAACCTTATCTCTTGCACTAGATCTGGTGTTCCACTAAGGATTAGGTCTAATATGGCTTCCCCTCTGGTCGGTTCATGAACCAGCTGCTCCAAGAAGCAGTCATTTATTTCATCTAGGAACTTTATCTCCCTAGCATGTCCTAACGTGACACTGACCCAGTGAATACCAGGGTAGTTGAAATCACCCATTATTATTACTGTGCTGTAACTTTTGTTAGCTTCCTTTATTTGAGTATTTCATCATCCATTTGGTCATTCTGGCCAGGCGCTCGATAGTACACCCCCATTGCCATTGCCTTCCCCCTTTTACATGGAATTTCAATCCATATAGATTCTACAGCAGAGTTTGTTTCCTGCAAAACTTTAATCCTTTCTGACTCAATGCCCTCTCTAACAGAGAGCAACCCCTCCACCAATTTGATCAGCTCTATCATTACGATATAGTTTGTACTCAGGTATCACCATGTCCCACTGGTTGTCATCCTTCCACCATGTCTCTGATATTCCAATCATATCTAACCTTTCATTTAGTGCTATATATTCTAACTCTCCCATCTTATTTTTTAGACTTCTAGCATTTGCATACAAGCATTTTGAAGAATGTATTTTATCCATATTAGTCTGTTAGACATGAGTAATTTGGGATCTTTAAGCTCTGTCTGCTCCATACTTGAGGGCATCTGGGCTACTTTACTCTTTTGTGGAACCTCTCTGCTTTTGGTAGTATCCTTCAAAGATACATTCTTCCGAACCATCTGCTCTTGGGTGACTGTCGGCTTTCCCCTAATATCTAGTTTAAAAGTCTCACAACCTTGGGGATCTCCCGGGCATCTCTAGCTGAGGAGTCCCCATATGTGAAGGCTCATTCCTGCTTGTTCCTGGAGATAGCACAGTTACTTACCTGTAACAAGTGATCTCTGAGAACAGCAGGAATAAGTCTTCACAACCCACCCACCTCCCCTAGGAGTTGTCTATCTTTCCTTTTTTCTCTCAGCTTTAAAACTCAAACTGGAGAGAGGCGGTTGGGAAAGGCGGGAAGGCAGCACACAGGCACTGTGGGATGCTCCCAAAAGCTTTCCTTTTTTGGGACGCTGGGGAGCGTTCCCGCACAGGCTCTGTCGGTACCGATGTACCCATATGTGAAGACTTATTCCTGCTGTTCCCAGAGATCACCTGTTACAGGTAAGTAACTGTGCTTTACAATCCAGGGTATGAAGATTCTTCTCTGCACTTGATGCGCAAGGTCCTGGAAAAAAGACAGGTAAATACACCTCCTGGTTCAGATGAAAAGGTGAGACCACTTTAGGCATAAAGTGTGGATTAGTTCTGAGGACTACCTTGTCATGATGGAACCTTGTATAAGGAGGATTAGCTATTAAGGCTTGCAACTCACTGATACGGTGAGCTGAGGTGACTGCAATGAGAAAAATAACCTTCCAGGAAAGGAATTTCAAGGAGGTAGTGGCTAAAGGTTCAAAGGGTAGCTTCATAAGCTGGCCAAGAACCAGATTCAAGTCCCATGCCACTGGAGGTGGTCTAATGGGAGGTTTAGTCAAAAGAAGGCCTCTCATGAATCTTGCTATAAGAGGATGAGAGGAAATAGGCTGTCCATTGAGGGGTTTAAGGGATGCTGCAATAGCACTCAAATGGACTCTGACTTGAATTCATCTTAAGGTCTGCATGGGATAAATGCAGCAAATACTCCAGTAAAGAATGCAGAGGTATTGCAAGAGGGTTAAGACCCTTCTCTGCACACCAAATGGTAAACCTTTTCCATTTAAAAGCATAGGAATGGCTGGTGGAAGGCTTTCTGGAAGCATGAAGGATATCCTTCACCTGCTGAGAAAGGTAAATCTTGAAGGTCTAGGCCTTCAGCAACCAGGCCCTGAGGATGAAGAGACTGGGGGATTTGGGTGCCACAACGTTCCTTCCTCCTGGGAGAGGAGATCTGGAGCAGACCCCAAGTCCAGGGAGGGAGCTTGAGAGAGATGCAGAAGTAAAGGGTACCACACTTGGCATGGCCAACGTGGTGCTATGAGGATCATAGACCTTGTCTCTCTGAAGCTTGAACAGTGTCTTGGGAATGAGGAGAATAGGAGGAAAGGCATAGAGGAAATCTTGCCCCCAATGAAGGAGGAAGGCATCCCTGGCCTGAACTCCCTGACATGGAATCCTGGAACAGAACCGGGGAAGTTTGGCATTCCACAGACTTGCAAACAGGTCTATGTCTGGGGTTCCCCAAATTTGAAAGATCCTGGCTATCTGGTCCCCATGGAGGGACCATTCGTGTGGAAGCAGAACTCAACTGAGTGTCTGCCCAAGAGTTTTGAACTCCTGGAAGATACACTGCCATGAGATGGATTTGATGCTCTCTGGCGAAGGCCCACAATCTCAGAGCTTCGTTGCAAAGCGTCAGAGAGCCAGTCCCCCCCTGCTTGTTCACGTAGAACATGGCTACTTGGTTGTCCGTGTGGATGAGGACTGTCTTATAGCTGAGCAGGGTGTGGAAGACAGAGCCAGAAAGATTGCTCTGAGCTCTAAGAGGTTGATATGTAGAGATGTCTCCTGTGTAGACCAGATGCCTTGGGTGGAGAGATCTTGTAGATGAGCTCCCCAACCCTTTGGAGAGGCATCTGTGGTAAGGGTTGCTTGGGGTAACACCTGTTGAAAGGGGGACCCCAGTAACAGATTGAGTGGACTTCCACCAATGGAGCAAGGAAAAGAGGCGACTGGAGGTCGCTATCTTGTCTGACAGGCACCCTGATGCCTGGGTCCATTGGGTGGACAGTCCATTGAGCTGCTCTCATGTGAAGGCGAGCATAAGAAACCACATGCACGGTGGATGCCATGTGGCCTAAGAGTTGTAACATCTCTCGAGCAGTTAAACAGGATTTTAACTGAATCTGTGAGGCTAACTGCACCAAGCGTAGGCAATGGGCCTGGGAGAGATAGGCCCTTGCAGTTGTGGTATCCAGCAAGGCCCCTATGAACTCTAGAGATTGAGTAGGGGTGAGATGGGATTTTGGAATGTTTGTTTATTACCAGTCCCAGATACTGAAGAACATGCCTTGTGCAGGCCAGGGAAGCCTGGGCCTCTGACTGGGATGGCGCTCGGCTGAGCCAGTCATCCAGATATGGGAATACAAATATCCCTAGAGTGCATAGAAATGCAGCTACTATTGCCATGCATTTGGTGAACACTCTTGGTGCAGAGGCCAGACCAAAAGGAAGCACTTTGTATTGGTAGTGCTTTCCTTGGTAAAGGAACCGAAGGAACCTTCTGTGTGTTGGATGGATGAGGACATGGGTGTATGCATCCTTGAGATCTAGAGAACAAAGCCAGTCCTGACTCTGGAGGTATGGAAGGAGAGTTCCAAGAGAAGTAATCTTGAATTTCTCCTTGCATAGAAACTTGTTCAATTCTCTGAGATCTAAAATGGGTCTGTAGCCCCCCGTTTTCTTTGGAATGAGAAAATAGGGGGAGTAGAACCCTGAGCCCTGTTGAAGGGGTACTTCTATTGCCCCTTGGGCAAGAAGGGTGGCAATCTCTTGACCTAGAAGGTTGAGGAGAGATGTTGGAGAATTGAACTGTTTCACCATAGTGTGATGAGGAAGGATTAAGAAGTGAAGCTTGTACCCTTCTCTTATGATAGAGGGTCCATTGCTCTGCTGTGATTTGTTCCCTTTTGGGAGCAAAATGAGCTAACCTTCCTGGGATGGTGATAGCCTTTCTGGCTCTAGAACATCCAGAGCCCAAGTTCTCTAGTGGTAAGTCAAAGGCCCTGAGGAGGCTGAGGCTGTTGGGCAGTAGCAGTCCTCGCAGCCTTAGGCTTGGCCTATTTTGGTTGTTGTTGCCTCTTTGAAGCAAAAACGACCTGCAGAAGAGGCCTGACCATAAACAGAAGAATATTTCCCTTTTTTTGGGAAAAATCCTTTTTTGAACAATCTTTTTAAAAGGAGCAGAAGTAGACTTTGAAAGTCTATCTAAAGCAGAATTTTCAGCATCCATCTGGTTGGCCTTTGCTTGCCAATCTTTGCCAAACAGGTTTTTACCTGTACAAGGAAGGTTTCCTAGTCCATCCTGAACCCAGGATTCCAAATCAGAGGCTTGTAACCAAGCAACTGTGTGCACCTATGGCAATAGCCGAGGCTCTGCTGGCACCTTCAAAAGAGTCAAAGGCTGCACGGTTGGAAAACTTGGAAATATCCTGGGCATGTTTAAGCCAGGTGAGAAACTCTTCCCTTTTATTTTCTGACATAAAAGGAGATAAGGTTTGCAGATGATCTGTAACTTCCTTTAGAAACATCCCCATATAGAGACTATAGGAGTTGATTCTGGCTACAAGCATACTGGCCTGGAAAAGTCTCCTGCCAAAGGCATCTAAGGTTCTGCATTCTCTTCCTGGAGGATTAGATGAGTGCCTCTTTGTACTCTTGATCTTTTTCATAGCAGACTCCACCACAATGGAGTGGTGAGGAAACTGAGTCTTATGAAAACCAGGACAAGGAGGAACATGATACATGGTGTCCAACCTACGAGAATGAGGGGAGGTGGCAAGAGGAGTCTCCCATATGCCCAACATGTGATCGTAAAGAATCTCATGTATTGGTAAAGTGGCTGCCTCTTTGGAGCCTTAGGATATTTTATTTATTTATTTAGCAAGCATTTGTAGCCCGCTCCTTCCAGCGATCAGAAGCGGGTAGGATTACTATTGTGAAACTGCCGAATCAAGGCAGGTACAAATTTTGTTTACATACAGATTGTCAGAAAAGCACATCATACAGAGTTAACACTTCTTAGCTATGGGGGAGTTCATTTACATATATACAGGATAATCTTCTTGGACACAGTGGTCAGGGGCTGCTCCATCTGTGGGTTTAGTTCAGGTTGAAATGTGATTGGAAAATGTGCGTTTTGAGTTTCTTTCTGAAGTCTAGAAGGTCATTGCTAGCTCGTAGTTCTGGTGGGAGTTGGTTCCACAGTGTTGGCGCCGCATATGAGAAAGCCCTGTGGCTGGTGTTAGCTTTGGCAGATCTTATATCTGTTGGAGTGTGAAGGATGTTGGAATTGTGGGTTCTTCTGTTTCGGGTAGGAGGTTGCAATCTTACTAGGTTGTTGAGGAAGGAAGGTGCTAAGTTGTGGATGAGTTTGAAGGTGGTTGTTAGTATTTTGTATTTTGTGCGAGCTGTTATGGGTAGCCAGTGTAATTGAATTAGTACTGGTGTGATGTGGTCACTTAGATTTTTCTTCATTATGACCCTGGCAGCTACATTTTGTGCCATTTGTAATATGTTTAGGGGTTTTTTAGGTAAACCTTGTAGGATGGCGTTGCAGTAGTCAAAATGTGGCATGATGAGTGCTTGGGCCACTGTTCTGAAGTCTTGGGGATCAATAATATTCCGAATGGGTTGGAGCACTCTAAGCTTGTGGAAAACTGCTCTGTTGGTCTTTCGGAGGTGTTTTTCCATCTTTAGGTCACAGTCAAATGTGACTCCTAGATACTTTATGTAACAACACTTACCAAACAAAAAAAGAAATAGTGTTATTGATGTGGGAGGGTCAAAATTCGGTTCTTTGGAGATATACATTACTTCGGTTTTTTTGTGATTAATTGACATACTACTTTGTTGTAACCAGTCTTGCATCTCTCCGATACATGTCTCCAGTGGGTTGTAGTCTGGGTTTTTAGTGTCTAGTTGTGTGTATAGCATGATATCATCGGCATAGATGTGGTAATTAATTTCGTGCCGTGAGAAAATTTTGCATAGTGGCTGCATATATATGTTAAACAGAAGTGCTGAGAGAGCAGAGCCTTGGGGGATTCCCTGTGTTTGTGAGAAAGATTCTGCTTTTTCTCCGTTGAATTGAACCTGTTGTGTTCGATTTGAGATGTAGGATGAGAACCATTTTAGTGGGGTTCCTGTTATTCCTATTGATTTTATCCTATTTATGAGGGTCCCATGATTAACTGTATCAAAGGCAGCTGAGATGTCAATGAATACAAGAATGTACATTTTCTTTTTGTTTTCAAGGCCCTTTAGGAGGTTGTTAAGTAGAACTAGTAACAGGGTTTCAACTCCATGATGTTGCCTGAAGCCATATTGCTGGTCATCAAGAGGAGCACTGGCTCTAGGCTCTGTCTCAGAGGCCACCAAGATGGAAAGGCCCCTGGCCACCTCCCTGATAAAGTCTTGAAAAGACAAGTCCTCTGGAGGAGACATTCTCCTTTTTGGAGAAGAGGGTTCCTGAGGAAGGATCCCCGATGATTCAATAGAGGCCTCTGATTCATCAGAGTCCTCAGAGGAATCGAAGTATCGTCTGTCTGGATGCTCTCGCAGAGCCCGATACACATACTGGGGGGTATCGACATCGGGAGTACTCGGTACCAGATCGGTACCGATGGGCATCACAGGATATTGTACCGCTGCCGTCAATGTCGATACAATCGGTACCGGCAGCGGATCCAGTATCAGGTCTGGTACCAACAATGGAGTTTGTTGTGGTACCGAAGGCGTCGCAGCTTGTATGAATGCCGTGATGGCATGCTGCATGGTCAGAATATTCTGATCCATCGACGCCACCAATGTCTGGATGTCGGTACCGGTGTGAACCGCCGGTACCCCAGAACATTGTAACAGGTGATCGGTCGAGGTCGAGCCATCGATGTCAACCTGTGACCCCATAGATAAAGCTTTGGAAGCCGGAGCCTCCCGCCAGGGTAATTTTGCCAGTGTGGATTCCTCAAGAGCAAGCCCAGGGGCATCTCGATACTTAGAGGGAGATGTACTCTGAGGACCAGCCAGATTTAAGTTTGGTTACCTGAGATCCATGGGAGGAAGAAGCAGCCCTGGAAGACAATCGATGCCACAGAAGCTGCAGAGGGAAACAGGGTACTGAGCTTGGCTGCTCGATTCTGTAAGCCTCTTTTAGACATCATGGAACAGGACTCACAGTCCGCGATGGAATGGTCAGGACCTAAACATTTAAGACACCAGTCGTGGGTGTCGGTGACAGAAATAGTGCCGCTGCACTTCGTGCACTTTTTGAACCCGGAGGCGGGCTTTTCCATGAGGAAAAATTTTCTGTAGGCCTAAGGTCACAGAAAGAAAAAATGCACTGAAGAGGTTTTTTTTTTTAGAAAGAAAAACCGGCGGTACCTGTCCAGAGTCGAGAAGGCAGACGCGCGACTAAAGAAATAAAAGAAAAAATAAGAAATTCTTCAGCGGTGATAGGAAACACAACCTGCTGGCTCCGCGGAAAAAGAAGAACTGGAGAGAGGCAGTTAGGAAAGGCGGGAAGGCAGCGCACAGGCACTGTGGGATGCTCCCAAAAGCTTTCCTTTTGGACGCTGGGGAGCATTCCCGCACAGGCTCCATTGGTACCGATGATACCCATATGTGAAGACTCATTCCTGCTTGTTCCTGGAGATAAGTATAACTTAAATCACAAGTCCACTTGGGCAAGGACATAACTTGTGTACCTAAGCATCCACAAGCATAACTGGTCTTGAGCTCAGATTTGGAAAAATGTGAGTAATAAAACTTAACATCCAAACATTACGAATATTTTTATACCTCTTCTCCCAAGGCTCAAAAGCTGAAATGAGCCAATAAAACATCAAAATAGAATAGCAATAATATCACATGCAGAAAACACACCAAGGCAAATCTGTTGCTGGATTAAGCTGGATTTTATTCCATTACAGTGATGCAGTAACTACAGCAAGGCAGTGTTATAAAACAAGAGACCATCTGCATCCGTACCTCTACATCATGGGAAAACACCCTTCCATAACATGGACTGCCTTTAGCCTACACACTCACTCTGGGTAGGTGTATTTAGTACTGTGTCAAAGAAAATTCTGTCACAATTTATTTATTTTCTTCATCAGGTGCTATGTCTTGGTGGCCCCATGTTGGGCCTGCAGAAAGTTACTCTGCAAGCCACAATAGCTTTTATTGGACTAAGAAATCCAGACACGATGCGCTTGAGCGCCCAAGAACACAGATCCATTCCCCAGATATGACCAATAGAAAGGACCTGGGTAATCTCAAATGCTCTTGCATAACACCATCTGCATGTTTTAGCTTTTGTCCTCGCCTTCAAAATGAAACAAAACTGATAACAAGTCAAACTACCACAAAAGGAGCTCTTATGAAGACGGACTGGGCTTGACATATTGTGTCCTGTAATTCTAACAGGAGCAAGGGACGTTTGGGGTAATCCTGGAGAGAGTGGTGATCTAGAATAACCTACCAGCAGAGATAAGGGCAGTCAGTACTATGATAGCATTTAATCACACATGGGACAGAGGAAAACGTGTTACAAGCAGATAACCAAAATAGGAGAGGGTCTAGAAACAGAATATAATGGCAGATACAAGGCCCCACTAGTTTGTCCAATTTCACTACTGGTGCAAAGCCAACAATTCCACATAGCCTCTGCTAGGAGGGCCAGGGTAAGGTAGACCAGTGGCCATAAACTAGAAGGATAAAGGTGGTCAAGATTGTATGTCTGATAACAGAAATGCCCTTCTCTGCTCTGCCTTAGCTGAGGCTAACAAGGCAGACTAGGTGATCTTAATGGTCCTTGTCTGCCAATCTCTACTAGGTTGTTCTGTAACTAAAAAGTAATCAATGGAATGGTGAAGGCTAGCAACAGGCCTTACCTGTCCTATACACAGTACATTGCAAACTAGGAAGTCACATACATAAGGCCCAAGTACACAAAAAAGTGTACATAGCACCAGCAGAAGCAGTCAATAAAAATAGAAGCTAGGCCATTAACATTAATCTCCTCTGCATAGACTCTTGTGGGTACATCTGAAATGTGGACCCAAGTTAAAATTCAGTCTACTGAGTCTATCATAAATAGATAGCAAACACATAGCCAGATTTTGTCACATGTCTGACCTTTTCTAGGTATTTCTTCCATGATCTGATCATTTTTTCTAACTTTGTAATGGGTAACAATAAAACCAGTGAGATAGTCTTTGGGGTTCATCTTGCCCTCAGATGGCCAGTTAGCTCCTGGTGGAATTTTAATGGGGGCAAAGTTTGATTTTTATAAGATTTATGTAGTTAACAGCAAGTCTAGTTTAGCTGAGTTAAACCGATACATGCTCCGAGACCAGGTGAGCTGAGTAATAATTCTCCATTGTGTTTTTCAGGACCCAACAAGTCAGAGTGGGCAGGGGCCTCTTCTGTTCTTACCAAAAGCATTTTGCCCAAGTTTTCTGGTTTTGATCAAAAAAAAAAAAAAAAAAAAAAAAAAAAAAGCTTGCAAATGTAGACTTGTTCTGTAGAACTGCCAAGTTAACTATTTCCAGAAGGGAGACTTTGGCCAGGCCAAGTCTTGAATTTGCATCCCAGCAGCAGTGTGATATTTGTAGTACTTTATTCCACCCACTGGAAAAAAAATGCTGCAGGTCCCACAATGTTGTGATAGGGTTGCCTGAAATCCAGGCCTGGCCCAAAATCTCTTGAAATGGGGTAACTTGGCAACTGATTTTTAAATTAAAGCAATGTCAGTGTATCCGATTAGAGATTTCACTTGGGATACAAATGTTCATGCATAGTAGCAGCCTGGCCATATTCAAGCCAAAAGCATCTATGTAGTAGGGAAGAGAATCTGTTGCAAGTAACCCTTACTAGATGCTCTCTTCTGCTCGCTAGCATGGTAAGCACTCCAATAACCTGAAAAAAGTCTTAAATTGCTCAGGAAATAAAGTATCAGGAAGCCTTGCAACAGTTGCAAATACCAATTTAATTAGAAGCGTTCTTGCCCCTAGAGAACGTTAAATGATAATTATAGATTCAGTACAACTGTTTTGCAAATGCAGCCAGTAGCAAAGAACAGCTTAGAATTCCCCCAGCCTCTACACCCATCATTCTGAAGTACTGGACCTGAAGGACAATGCAATGTGACCAATGGCCTCTTCCATCTGACAAAGACGATAGTGCTTCATCTGAAGCCACTCACACCCCCTAACTCAGCAGGCAGAACCCACCAATGTATCTATGGTGACCTATGTCCAAGGTCAGCTTCTATTTAACCCATTCATGTGGCTCCTGGGTAATCCATAAACTCATCCGATAATTGTACAGCACTTTGACACCAATAGTTTCTCTTTAGCTTGCGTTTCCTTTATTTCTTGCAGCTCACTTTCTCCACCTCCTTCATCAAGCGAAGGCACAGTTCCTCCTGCCAACGGAGAGCAACACACTGCACGGTGATGGGAAGCCCCACTCCGCCTTCCACACACTGCAGTGAAAGAAAGGAGGACTTCAGATCCACACCTTTGATTATGCACAAATACCTGCTGTCATAAGTGCAGTACTTGACGTACTAACCTTGGGAAGCTCCTTATCCCAGGGGTCATTGCAATATCCTTTGTAGTGTTTCATCTCTTCCTCGTCTTCAGTAGTTACTGTGGTCACAGGCACAATCCCACAGGGGAAATTCAGGATGTTGTACAACATGGTAAAGGTGAATCCAGCTGGAGGGAGGAAAGAGAAAATTGTGTTACTAAAAACTTCATGCTTAGTGTCTTAAAAACTTTACAGTCTGATACCACATTTCCTTGTGACCTGCCAAGCACTTGACCAACTCTTTAACACCCAAGAGGTTCACAGAAAGTGTGTGCAATGAACAAGCATCAGTTAATCTTCACAGCGTAGTGCTAAAAATGCAGTTGCATGTCAGTCTGAGGAACAGAATCACCTTCAGCATTTAGAGAATTTCAAATACTCCATATTCCATATACAACAGACAAAAATTCTTTGACTAGGAAAGGACGGGAGAACGGATTTCATGCAAGCCAAACTTGGCCAAGGTGGCCATAACCTTAGCTTCTTGAGTGCTAGCAGAAAGCCTTGGGGATGCCGAGAGAATGAAATTCCTGTTTTAAAAAGATGAAATACAGAGTTCTTTTTGAACACTGGGTCAACATATGGTTGAAAGCAGTGTCCAAGAGATGTACCAATATTCAATTTTGCCTGCTTCATAGATCTTGTAGGTGGCCAGCCTTCTACTCCAGATTTGACTGAAGTTCAAACCAAAAGGTGTTAGAGGCTCTGGAGTTTGGGGCTTGCATATACATGTGACCCTTCCATGGTCAACTTTTCAGAGATGCTCAGGGCCAAGGGTTTCTGCCACCACAGGCAAACACCCTGCCCATGCCACCCCCCCCCCCCCCTATGTGCTGAGCTGAGCTGTGACCCCATCCCCTTGCTGCCACCGATTCCAGCAGCAGAGTCAGGGTGTGGTTCAACAGCAGCAGGCCACGTGCTTCAGCACACATGGCCTGCCACTTCTGACAACTTTGGGGGGGGGGGTGTCATCAGAAGCAGCAGGCAACTTTGCCTATCCACCCCCCCCCCGACCCCACCACTGCCAAAATCAGCAGCAGAGGGAGCAGCAGGCCATGTGTGCTTAAGACCATGGCCTGCTGAGGTCAGCCACTAGACAGCCACCTAGCCCTTGAGATGCTCAAAGTCCTTTCCAAAGTGGTGGCATTCTACATAGACTTAACACTAAGCTAGATTTTCTAGAGATCTGGGGAGTAGCTGATTTCTTAGCACTATAAAGCTTCTCTCAGATCTTACCAGTTGCACATGTTATGATAGTTAGTCTTTGCTGCACCCTCCATGGGGATATGAGGGGTGCAACTGTTTCAAAATGAAAAACGCTCCTTTTACAGAGTAAAACAGGTTAAGGAAATGAGTCAATATGGGGGGGGGGGGAGAAGAGTGAGACATTTAGGTGCATTCAGACATGCCATGGACAATATGTAAGGCATGTAATTGGCCAGTCTCTAGGAGTTAATTCAGAGCTTTCAGATAATCTTAGCCTACCACAAAACAGAAGCCACCAGAACAGGCTCCAATATCTAACTACACTAAGTTCTGGTCACCAAGTCAAAACTTGACAAAGAAAAGTTAGTAGACATGATCAGAACCAATACAAACTGGAAATAATGAATGTAGAAAACTGGCTACAAAATCTCCTTCCTTGTGTGTAGGCTGTGCAATCCTTTGGTCTGGTTTATAACTAGAGACTGCAGTTTCCTGTAGTCATTACTAGAGAAAGGAATCTTCCAGAAGCCACCATTTTATTTGAGAAAGGGATTCCTTTCACACTCTGCTTCTTATAACAAGAGACATCCTGTCCTTCCATCTGCTTCCTGCATTGAAGACTATGGAGAATAATGTACCACTTACCACCCATAAGCTTATCACATACTGTACAATAGGTGACTAGGAATCACCTTGGTCTGCCATCTACAGTAATGTCTTCTCCAAGCTAGACACGTGTGATTATAGCGGGCCCAAGACAGAGGGGATAGATTAGCAGGTGTTTAAAAACCCGCAATCTCTAGTGACCATCGTGAAGGCTTCAACCTCAGTTCAGTAGCCAAAGGAAGTCTTGAAGACTGACGCTACTGCTCATGTTTCAAACCTGGACTAATTCACTCCTTTGTGTCCCCACAGCAGATGCTGAAGTGACATCTATGACAATGCTGCTCCAGTGCACCATTTTCACAGAAATCAAGAGCTCAGTGCCACATAGAAAGTCTGTGGGTTTATGGGACTATATTGCAATAGCTTGTGACTCAATTAATGTTGAGTATAGTAAATCACCACACTTCTGGGGTATGATGCACTTAGCATCTGATCAATCAAGGGTTTTTCACAAGGTCTGGAATATTGTCCATAAAGAGTGCTAATAAGCCAATTCATTGCAACCAAAGCCTTCAGCAATTTCAAGTCTGCATTCTCTAGTGTGTAGCCACCGTTCCTGCAGACCTGCATGGGAATCTGTTCACATCGCTGCTGGGGGGGGGGATGCTGCGATATTCTGGTTTTAATTGCACCTGCCCTTTATAACCACGCTGTTGCTGCATATCCCCCCCCCCCCCCCACCAGCAGAAATTGCTGGTGGAGGACGCCCAAAACAGCTTCAGACTGTTGGTGTGCAGGTGTCTAATATTTTTTTCATTCATCTGACCTATTTGAATTTTCAGCTAAGCCCATAGATCTCCATCATAGCTATGAAATCCTTTGACAGGGCTGCAGACAGTGTGAACTCCAGATAACTATCTCAGGTCATCTGAACACATCGATCGTCAAGTGCAATGAAGCAGAGGAAGGGCCATGTCTACTTCAGGAATATCTACCGCTAGCCAGTGGGTGGAAACTGATGGATCGTAAATACTCTACCGAAGAGTTTCCCTGGGCAGCCGATGTTAAAGGCAGGACCAAGCATCGGGCACAGCAGAACATCCAGCTCCAGCCTCCTCCATTCAGCAACAAATTCCTGGCAGTATTCCTGAGGAGGAAAAGCAGATGTGTGTCATTAACCACGCACAGAAGGTTAAACAATTCACCACTGCAAGGCACATCTATTTCAGAGCACACAGTTTTCTTCAATAAACTTCTGAAAGCAGTGGTGCATGAAATCAGATCAAATACAGTGCTTTTCACCTCCTGTAGTTAATTCAGTGCTGTTTCCTGCACACTGAAAATCCAAATCATAGTCCTTAAAGCAGACAGAACAAAGGAGCACAGAAATTTCCTGGATTGTAGTTTTATTCCTTAGAGCAGACGTTGCACAGCTGGAGATGTTGCACATCAGTGCTCTATCCAGGCTGCAAGCAAACCCACCCATAGGGGGAGCGGACAACCCCCTGCCTGCTGGGAAACTACCAATTCACATGGGTGACAAGATATTCCTGCAGCTGAGGGTTTTTGGATCTCCTCCTTCATTCCCTGAAGCAGCAGGTGGGGCAGCGCTAAGGGATCCTCTGCTGCTGGGCTCTGATGTGGGGCCTGTATGGCTGACTGTGCCCTTAAACTTTCTTTATGAAGGTATTTAATTCACAGCTTGATGCAGCAAACTGCATTTTACTAGAGATTCCCATGCTAATCTTGGTCCCTGATGCAGAAAGCAAGCTAATGCAGGTAAATCACAAGCAAAACCACGGCACTAAAAGCATACTGCAGTAGGCATGCTAGAATGCATTTAATTGCTTTAATGTAAAAATAAAAAATAAAATTTACTGTGCTGAAATTTAGTGCAGCTTTTTACTTTTAATGCTGGATCTTTAGGCCACTGTCAGGCAGACAGACATCTAATGGGGAGCAAAGAATCATCTGAAGTAAAGTATGGCAGGAGGCACCTGACCCCATGAGATGCAGGTCTGCCATTTATGGCAATAATTACCTTATATGGTAGCGTGACCCCCAGGGTTCATCCTGGGCAACACAATGCAGTCCAAGATTCATGCCAGGATCGCTACCATATAAGAACCGCTTTGATTGAAGGATAGGGTGGTATAGAAAACTGGTTAAATAAAAGACAGATAGTGTTGGGTTTAGTGGTGGGGTGGAACCTTGATCAGGCACTCTGCAGTGATTTTCACCTCAGATGACTTAAGCAACCCAACCTTCTGGCATCTGTGCATGAATTAACGCAGACTGTGCACATGTGTCTGGTTTCCCCCTCTTGTTCCGGGTAGAGTTTTTGCCCAGAGCTTTTGTTTGCTGCTGCCTTACAGCACCTCTGCCTACAGCTTGTGCTAAACCTGCATTAGCAAACTGAGCTGTAGTTTTAGTGGCATGGTCTAGCCCAGGCTTTCTGCATCAAGCCCCCAGGTGGCTCTGTCTGGCTGACATTCGAGATAAGGGTACAGCTTGGTGTGGAGGTATATTTGTCTATAAGCAGCATTAACATATCTTAGTAAACATTATAAAAAAAAGTGTAGCATTAGATGCCAGTGTCCAGGTTATTGTGTTCAGTCCCCATATGCTGTCCTATGAATGTGGAGTCCGCACAAATATTCAAGACTATTTTTTCCCCCGATAGTAAGACGAGGAGCAGCCTCATAGGGAAGGTGATGGCGCAAAGAAAGTAAGAAAACCTGAGAAGGGATGGACTTCACTCCCTTATCTGCCATTAAGTTTCTTTAAACATTTACAGGTAACAAAGCCCTCAGCACCAAAACCTCAGCTTTCCATTCACAAACTTTTGTCTGTTAGTCTGGTCATTGAAAGCAGGCTTTGAAGGCTTCTATTCAACATAAGGCATGAGGCTCACAAGCTAGCATCAAAAAGGTCTGCTCGTGCCCAGGCTTAGGAGCGAGGTTCATTGCTGTCACAGTACGTGCAAAGTAACCTCTTTGGAGAAATTGCCCCAAAGCTTCTTCTACTGTGTGTCACCAGCTCTGGTGCCACCTGGTGGCCACCCTAGGAAGAGGCTCATTTCTTATGAGCGAATGTTCTCTTGTGCAACCATTTCACCTGGACAGGAAACAAAAGCTAATCACAGAAATGTGCTCGAGGTCACTGAAATTTAAACTTTAGCATTCTGGACTGCTGCCTAAAAGCTGCAAGATAGGGACATCTCTCTAAAGTGAAGCAAGGTGGATTCTTCAGTCTGGCCCAAAGATAAATGCAGAGCTTAAGCAACCCTGGCCACAGCTAAAGCAAAAGCTAGGAAACCCACAGGAATTGCATTGTAGAGCATTTGGCATCCCTCAGCACTACAAGGCCTGTGTTTGAGCCAGGAAACAAGCATAGTTACTCAAGGGACAGCAGGAATCAGTCCACATATGGGTGATGTCAGCACCGACTGAGCCCTTCTGGAAGCATCCCCCAGCTTTCAAAGAAAGCCTTTGGGAGATGCCACCATGCATGCATGGTCCCCTTCCTGCCCAAGGATGCCATCTTGCTCAGTCAGATGACATAGCTAAGAGACAGCAAAATTAAAAGATGGTAAAGCAGCAACTCCAAGGGGAAGAGGAAAGGTTGTGAGGACCGATTCCTGCTGTCCCCAGAGAACACCCATTACAGGTGAGTAACTATGCTTTCTCCAGGAACAAGCAGAAAGTCAGTCCTCACATATGGGACTCACTACAGGCTACTGAAAGCCCATAGCAAAAAAAAAAAAACCCACAAAGCAGCAGCAACAAATGAGTGTTCAGACCACAGTAGGACCCCTGTGTCTGATGAAACCAGCATTCCAGTATCCTGAACACAGAAGGATCAGAGGGTAGGAACTGCCTAAACACTGAAAAGGTTACTGGGCACAGCCTGGCCAAAGGCACTGTCCCATTGGAACACTTTCCAGGCAGTAGTGGACTGAAGGTATGCACTGAAGACCAGGTGGCAGCACAGCAGATGTCCACCATAGGGACAGAGTACAAGTTTGCCAGAGGCTGCCATGGCCCTGACAGTGCACTGTGACATGGCCTTCCAGCAGGAACCCCACCTACTCATAAGCAAGGACAATACAGTCCACTACCCATATGGACAATGTATGCTTGGTCACTGCCTCCGCTCACAGGAGAAGAAAAGCTGAGAGGCTTTGCAATGGTCCCGAGTGCATTGGATATAGAAAGACAAGGTCCGAAGGACTGTCTCTGCCCAACTGGAGTGAGGTCTTGGAAAGAAGGTAGGGAGCACCACTTCCTGGTTGAGATGGAAGGGCGATACTACCTTCGGAAGGAATTTGGGGTGCGTGCAGAGCACCACTTAGTGGTAGAGGCACCTTATACAAGGTTCTACAAGAACAAAGGCCTGAAGCTTGTTAACTCTGAGCGGAGGTGAGCACAACCAGGAAAACCACCTTACAAGAGGTAGCGAAGGTGGCAGGTAGCCATAGGCTCAAAGGGTGGATGAGTGAGCTGCCCCAAACACCACGTTGAGGTCCCATTCAGTCACCGGAGGGCAAACTGGGGGTTTTGACAGGAGCAAGCCCTGAAGGAAGCAGGTCACCAGAGATTGTACCAAGAGGGGCTTACCATCCACCGGGTGGTGGTGTGCTGCCAGGGCACAAAGGTGCACTCAGTTAGATTTGAGCCTGGATAGAGAGAGGAGGAGAAGTTACTGTAACACCAGTCCCATCAGGCAGGAGAATGGGTCAATCCTATGCTCAGCGCACCAAGCTAAGAACCTGCACCATTTGAGGGCATAAGCCTTCCTAGTAGAAATCTTGCAAGAGGCCAGAACATCCTCTTCCAAATCATCTGGAAGGTTGAAAGGGGCCAGAGTCACCCTCTCAGCCGCCATGCCGTCAGCAACAGGGACCCCAGGTTGGGGTGCAGAAGAGCCCCCAAGGGGATGGAGATCTCCTCTGTCCAAGGATCAGTGGGAACCACAGTTGCCTGGGCCACTGAGGAACTATCAGGATGAGTAAGGTCCTGTTGCAGAAGGTCCTGAACAAGGTCTTGGCAATCAGCTGTGTGGGAGGGAAGTTGTACATGAGCCCTTTTAACGTATTCAAGCAGATAAAATTTTCATAAAAAATCATTACTGGCTATTAGTTCAAGAATGAGGTCATTGATGTGCATTTAGGCATCAGTCCATTGCAGATTTTAAAAACAATGGCAGCCTATGGTTTCTGAGACCTCTTTAGCCACGAGTCTGAGTACGATATATTGTACACTTCTTTGATGTAGTACAGAGTAACACTAACTGCTGCATGAGCCCTTTTGACAATGAGACAAGGAATGTGTCCACTGCCACCCTGGAGGCTGGGCCTACCAGGAACAGAAGCAGGGCAATTGGAAGTTGTCCAGGCTATTGAATAGGTCCATCATGGGTTTCCCCCAGATCTGGAAAAAACTGATTGGCTACCCTGGAGTCCAGCTACCACTTGTGTGGATGGAGGACTCTGCTCAGCCTGTCGGCCAGAAGGTTGTCCTGGCCTGGCAGGATACCCTGATGGATTGTGTATGGAGCAGAGAACCACTGCCTCCTGACAAAGGGCACAAGACCCTGTTCCCCCCCTCTTTGTTCACATAGAACGTTGCCACCTGGTTGTCTGTCTGGACCAGCACTGGCTAGTGATGCAGATTGTGGCAGAAAACTCACAGGGTTAAGTATATGGGCTCACAGCTCCAGGAGGTTGATCTGCTGGGTGCTTTCATTTAGTGAAAAGTTGCTCTGGAACTCCCAGCTGTGGGCTCCCCAAACAAAGGTGTCTGGTGAGGACCCTGGAGGGGCTCGGGGCCTGAAAAGGTATACCCGCCTCAAGTTGCTGGAGAGATTGCCACCAGACCAGGGAGTCCACCAGTTGGCGGTTCACAAGGACTGTCTCAGAGGTGACCTGTGGCCTGATACCACTGGTCCTGGAGACCACACCCTCATGTGGAGGTGAGTGTCTTGGATGACATGGACCATGGAGGTCATGTGCCAAAGGAGATGCAGAAGAAGTCGAGTGGGCACCAAGGGATGGTACTTATGTCCTGTGCCTGAGTCCACAGATGGTCAGCTTGTTCCCTGGACAAGGCGGCCTTTGACTGGAAAGAGCATCAAGCCTTGCCCCGATGAACTCCAGACACTGGAAGGAGGTGAGTGTAATTTAATGACAAACCCCCCAAGCGTTGCAGGACCTGGACGGTGTGTGCAGTGGCCTGCTGCACCTCTGAGGCCATGCCTCCCTTTACGAGCCTGTCATCCAGGTAGGAGGAGATAAAGACCCCCTGGAGACTGAGTAAGGCAGCCACAGTTGCCAGGCATTTTGTGAAGACTCTTGGGGCAGAGGCGAAGCCGAAAGGGAGCACCCTGTACTGAAAATGCCTACCCCCCCCCCCCCCCTATGAACTGCAGGTATTGCCTATGGTTGGGGTGAATGGAGGATGTGGGTATAAGCATTCCTGAGGTCTAAGGAGCATAGCCAATTTCCCTGCTGGAGGTATGGCAATGTTCCAAGGGAGAGCATCTTGAACATCTCCCTCACCAGGAATTTGATGTGCAGGTTGAGGATGGGCTTTAGGCCCCATCCATTTTGACATGAGGAAGTACCTGGAGTAGAACCCCTTGCCCTTGAGGTGGTGGGGCACTGGTTCCACCGCTTTGTCCTTGAGAAGACCTGCCAACTCCTTCAGTAGAAGGTCCCTGTGGTGGGGAGATCTGAGGGGCTCTCCTGGGAAATAAGGGGAGGTGTCTGAGTCAGATGGGAGAAGGTAACCCTCCCTGACCACCCGAAGTGCCCAGGAGTTGCTGGTGATGGCCAACCACCTCTGGGCATATAGTGGGCCAAATGTCCCCCTGTGAGCTGCTGATTTCCTTGGGGTACATTGACTCCTTGAGCATAGCCTAAAACTCCCCCCTGGCTGGGCTGGAACCAGTACCTGGATTTTGGAGCCTTCTGCTTACAAGAGCCATGCCCAGGTCCCTTGGCCTGCTGACCCCACTGGGGACACCTGAAAAGATGGGTAGTTTCTGTAAGCAGCTCCCTTCCTTGGGTAGAAGAGCTTTTTACCCAAGCCCTTCTGTCGGGGAGAGACAGTGGTCTTTGAAACCCTGGTCGTCATGAACTTGGTCTCCAGCTCAGCAGCCGTGTTGGTCATGGGTCTGCCCAATAGGTTCTCTCCTTGGCATGGGATATTGACCAAATTTGTCCTCAACCCACTGCACAAGGTCAGACAACTAACCAAGCTTGGGGCTGTGCACTGATGCCCGTCACCACTACTCGAGTCACCGACTTGAACCTGTCAGGCTGCTTGAGACATGAATTTGAAGCAGTCATGGATTGCCTTGGCCAGGTTCTTGAACTGCTATAAGGGTTCCTCAGAGAGACCAGCTGAGAACCCATAAGTTCCTTAGCCAGGTCTCGGGTACATGCATCCAGGCCTACTAGCTGTACATGGGCAGCCAATGAGCATTGAGCCCTGGTGGTACTTTCTGCCAAGGCATCCAGGTTGCAGGCCTCCCTGCTGGGAGAAGGGGGGGCACCAATGAGTGTCTTGGCTTTTCAGCTGACAAATGGCTGACTCCACCACCATAGAGTTATGCAGCAGCTGTGAGTTCTGGAAGCCTGGGCTCTGGTGGACTCAAATCCATTGAGTTAAGCCGTTTGCTCCCCATTGGTACCAAAACCGGTGTCTCCCACATTCGGAGCATCAGCTGTTCCAGGATGGGAGGGATGGGCACCATGAGCAATTCCTGCAGAGGAGCATCATACTGGAGGATTTCCAACTCATCTGCCCAAAGGTCCTCCTCTGACTCCGTAGGGAATAGCAGAGCCTTTGACATATCCTTGACAAAATCAAGGAAGCCCATATCCTCTGGCAGGGACCGCTGATGAGGCTCTGAGATGGGAGAGTGATGGGATGTCATGGTGGTGATGGGTATCAGGGGACTTCATCCTCCGTCTCCCACTGAGTAATCCATTGAGGACTCAGGGCTGCTCCATGGGCCTCAGGACTCCCAATGCTCTATGACTAGTGCCCAGCATACTTGCCGGGGATGACCATGGCCCTGTCGAGTGGGACTTGGAGGCCAGGCTGATCCTTGGCTGAAGTCACGATCCAGGGATGTCGAGGACCTGGTGGTTGGGGCAAATGAACCGGTTGTGTCAGACAACAGCACCTACTGCTGGTCCATGAAGGCAGAAACTGCGCTCCAGGGCTGCTATTCTGGACTCCAGACCAGAAGGCTTCACAGCCTTTGGCATAAGCACCAAGAGACTCTGGCCTGATGCCAGCTCCCCGAAGGGGAATACTTGATGGAGGATTGTGTCTGGGGACAGAGGCCGTCTGCGGTCGAATCCTTTTCGGGGTACCTTTGCAGGCTGCTCTTTTTCCAAAGCCTTGGACAAGCATCTCCAATTACAGCTCAATTTGCTAATGCAGGTTTAATCACAGACTGCGGAACCAAGCCTGGGGGGGGGGGGGGGCACCCAGCTGGTCATAACCATCTGACACTGCCTTTGAGGTTTTCTTCCTGGGTTCCCTTGAAGGCGGCCTCCTTTGAGGGCCCATGATGGGGCTGGGGGGAGGGGGGGGGAGAGAAACATCCCCCCCCCCCACACACACACACACACACCCCACTTTATTGTGCTGCTGCTGGCAGCTCTTGGACTTTATTGGACATCCTTTTGCAGAGACTGCAGGCTGCCAGGTCATGGTGTGGCCCAAGGCTGTGGAGACAGCAGTCGTGTGTGTTGGTCAAACAAATTTTAGGAGCACTGATCACACTTAAAGCCACTGGTAGCCATGGGGGGGGGGGGGGGAAGTAACCCTGTGAAGTCGAAGACACTCTGGGCTACTAGTTGGAAAAAAAAGGCATGAAGATGCCAAGGCAAGAAAGAATGAAAAACTTCAATAGACCCGATCTCAATGCCAAGGCAATGAGGTCAGGTGGTGGGAAGAGTACCAGTGCAATACTAAAGTATATGAAACGAAGGAAAAAAGGAAATCAACTTTTTCTGGGGACAAGCTAGACAAAACGTCTGAAGGGCTCCATGGGGAGGGGGGGGAAAAAAAACAAAACAAAACACAAAAAAAAACGACAGAGTAAGTTGGCACCCTTCGGTGGGAAGGGGGATCATGCATGTGTGGTGGCATCTCCCAAAAGCTCTCTTTGAAAGCTGGGGAGATGCTTCCACAAAGGCTCTGTCCGTGCCGACGTCACCATGTGTAAGGACTGACTTCCTGCTTGTTCCCAGAGAAACTAAATTTTTGTAGAGCTTGGATTTGGGTACAAAAGATATGGAATTTTATTTCTGTACCTTCAATGCTGCATTATGTTTCCAGAAGTTTTTCACAGAGCTAAAAAAAAAGTTAAGAAATGAGTATTAACTGGAAAGCACTGAAAAATTGTCACATGACAAATAGAAAACTCTGGTCTACACAGCAAAATTGATTTGTTCAGAAGACAAGTTTAATTTTGGGCAACTGTGTGTTCGTCCTTCTGAAGAGGATTCAGCACAGCTGACAACTGTATTATGTGGGAAAGTGCCGCCACCCTCCCCCCCCCCCCCATGACAGTTTCATGCCCAGAGCTCTGTGCAATAAACTTACAAATGCCTTTTGAGCTATTAGACCTGTGTCTTTATTCAGCCATAAGTTACTTGAGGCCTAGAGCTCCCATGCTGCTTCTAACCTGGGGCCCCTTCCCCATATTCCCACAGGTGCTCCTGGTGGTCTTGGGCAAGCCACTTAACCCTACATTGACCATGTTCCCTGTAAGTATTAGTATATGTGTCTCATATCCCCTCATGTTAAATGTATCCCCCAATTGTGTTGGACTCTAGGAGTATTTATTTAGACAGTTTTGTCTTCAAAGTAGTCACATCTCTCACCTACAGTGATCAGGACAAGTTCCTTGAAATGCACCCAGTAGGGCAATTAGCCTCTGTAAAGTCTCCCAACTTTTAAGCTTGTTTCCTGAAGTGGCTAGAAACAAGTCTGACATAGGTCTAAGCTTTAGTGACTTTAAAATTTTTCCTCAGCAGATCAGCTGTGTGCCAGAATTTTCTGGAGAGATCTTTGGGGGGGGGGTTGTTGTTTTTTTAAATTCCCCCCCCCCTCCCCGACACACTAATGCTCCAGAGCACTGACATTCTAGTCCTGTTGCTAAATCTGAGAGTCCAGAAGGCACGAGGCAAAAGATTTCCTAAAAAGTAGGAACATCCTGAAGTCCCCCTGCAGAAAGCAGATCACTTAGCGGCTCTGCTATTCAAAGATGCACAAACCAGGACTGGACAGCAGAAATGTTCTGGCAAGATTCAAAAAGGTTCATACCTCACACCGCAATGTGCATTCATGTGACCAGCAATTCGTGGACTCTAGAACACACAAAACACAAACCAAACATGTCAGTCATGCAGAAAGGTCTCCAGGAATATTTGTTGTACTGTTGTAGAAATGAAGTTGAGACAGACATCAGCAAGGGGTAACACGTGACAGACGTTCAGCACCAATTATAGCATTGTACTTCAAACACAAGTTCCTGAATTAAGCTGTGTGACACCAACGAAAGGCTAAATCCAAAATAATGTACAAAGATCCACAGATCTGCTTCTCCCATCTGAGGGCACTGGAAACTATCATTCTGGGGGCAAGTAAAGGACAGCAATAGGTACTCCCCCACTGGAGAGGTCGTTTGGTGCATTCCCCTATTTGAGAGGTAGGGGTTGGGAGGGGGCACTTGGAATTGGAGTTAGTGGGTAAGGAGAAGGAGGAGCTGGAAAGCAGCCCAGAGTTCCTGGGTGCTGTGTTTCCACTGAGACAGAAGAGAATTGAAGTGCTGAGAAGAGGGCGTTCTAGTTGCTCGTTTGGTGCCTTGGAGTCCCAGAGGAGCAGCTGTGGGGCCCCCCATCTGGGAGCCTGTGGTAAACAGCCCTGAAACCAGAGTGGAAAAGTCAAGGTGGTTGACTTAGGAGAGAATGGATAATGAGACTGTTTCAGGGACCACTGGAAAGAAAAGGAAAAACCGATTCTCGATCAGAGTGGTTCTCTTTTCCTCTACAGCAATATGGGAAAGAGGCTACCTAATTTGAAGGGGCCCTCTCACAACTTCAGGCCCTAAGGCAGGAAACTACTCAGGACTTTGGCAGATAAAGATTTGGCCTATCCAGTCTGCCCATCCACACCATGTACTAAGCTCTGCACTCTTCTGAATTCAGATACAGTCCCTGCCTCCTGGGGAGAAGTGTACAGGAGGTCGTGGTGGATGTGCGGGATGGTGTTAGAAAGGAAAGGAACCAGCCATATGTGGCTGTATTAATTTCTGCAATAAAGGAGTTAGTTTAGAAAACGTTATTCACCATTTGCATGTGGAAAATTTGTCCACTTACACATGTGGATGGCCATTTAAAAAAAAGGGGGGGGGGGGAAGACCATTACACACAGAAGTCATATCACAGCTATGTTGCAAAGGGATGTCCTGGTGTGGGGCCAGGACAGCATCAAAAGCTACATGTATCCCCAACTTCATTCAGGGGATGCATGTGCAAGAATAGAATTGTCAATGGCCAGATGTACACCTGCTCCAAAACAGAAAAAGAGCGGCCCCTTAGACCTTCCTTTCACAGGGGGGCAATAAGGGGGATATCCCTCTTAATTCCCCCCCCCCCCCCGTGTATATTTCCCTCTTGAAGTCACAATGAGGGAAAGATAAAAGGCTTCCTATTATTGGCAACTTCATGGCTAGATATGCAAAATGGCCAAGATACTTGTACCCGCACCAGCCTTTATACATGCCAGTTGTAAAATGCTCGTGCACAAGTAGCAGATTTCTGCAGCTTTGTAAATCGACTCCTCCTGCAGGACAGACGGCCATCCCTGTGTGTTCCTGTGCTTGCTGCTTTGCTATAAAAGCCATGTCCATGGTGAGGGGTGGAACTATACCAATTCTACATAGACTTGCATGTGCCCATTGTCTTCTCTAATAGAGTGATTTGCAGATGTTTCCACTGACATCACTGCTACCACATAAAAACAGCCTTTCTAATATATGCTTTCTCGCTTTGAGATTGGAAACCAACTGCAGAACTACAGCGAAAGCATGCCCACGCCTAGGGCCTTGAGCAGGAAGATCCCTTCCCCCATTCAGAGAAGCCAAAGCAGGTTTTCCAAAGGCAAGAAAGATCTGAACCTAGATTAGAGAACCCCCCTGCAACATGAGCCTGGCATAAACGAGGATAGTCGTGCAAAGGTTTCTACTGCAAAGGCAGATGTTCTGCAGACTGAGTTTTGCACATTTGTGAAATTTGTCAGTCTCTATTTTCCACTATTAAAGGTGGACTGAGGACATCCCCTGCTTACTCCTGGGATGGGGTATGGAATCCGATTCTTTTGGGAACCTTACAGGTGCTTGTGACCTGTATTGGCCACTGTTGGAAACTGGATACTGGGCTTGGCGGACCTTTGGTCTGATCTAGCATGGGTTCTCATGTTCATAGTTATATAGTAAAAGATGGTGGACAAGGAGCCACCAATCTGCCCCGAGGTCTTCATTTCTGGGAGTTACCACTTTTGGATAAAGCAAACAAACATCTATGTGAAACCCACCACCAGTTCTCCCAATCTCTCAACCATGTTCCTACCCCCTCTGTCCCAAATCTCTTTAAATTCCATTAGTCCAATCTTACCATTGGCTTCATGAAGAATGATGCAAGTCTCTTTGCCAAAGTTGGAAGTTGCCAAAGTGTCATCTGTTGTTTCAAATTTGGATCAACGATATCTTTGTCACTGGGTAGAAAGAGGGAATTACTGTAGATCCTGCTTTTTATTTTAGCTGGTTTAATAGATAAAACACAAATTCATGTACTGTATTGGTGACTATTAGCTCCACTGATTGCAAATTGCTTTTAGCTGCTGTTAAGTCGTCACACTCCTCCAGCAAGCTTGTAGCCCTTCTCAGCATGCATAAGGCACTTAGCACTTGAAAGCACAGTTGGTTTTGTGCATCTTATTCCTATTGCTTCCAAAGGTGGCAATCATTCCTAGTCCTCCTTATTGTACTCTTAGAATCTATTTTCTCCCCCCCCCCCCCCCAGTATATCTAGGCTGCTAGAGCAGGCTTTGTCGCCCAGATTCGAAGTAAGACGTTGCCGTCTTGTAGGACTCATATCCTAGGTCCTTTCCATGGAGTACAAGATGGGATGCAGGAGTCTTGCCATCTAGGATAAGGTGGTATACAAATCTGTTTAAATAAATCTAAGCACAGAAATGAGAAGTGGCCGGCCATATGCAGCCAGCAGAGACCCTTCCAATTTCAAAGACACATGGAGGGATGAAGTAGAGAGATCTAAATTTTACCCAGGAAATCTCCAGAATCTGTCCATGCAAGTGCCACCCCCCAGGGTTGCCAACCGGCCTGGCTGGTTTTTCCATGGCCAGGCCGGCTGCCGGCACAGATGTAAAACCAGCTGTTGAAAAGCCATTTTTTGCTCTGGCCGCAAGATCGGGAGCAGCCAGAGCAAAAAAAACGCCTTTTCTCCGACTCCCGAAGTCCGCGGCATGAACACAATTCCCCATGGCAGTGCAGCTGCTGCTTCTGCTTTGTACAGAGCAGCGCCTGCAATACACTTACTTTTCAAAGTAAAGAAACTGTGTGAGGAGCCCTCCGGTCATCGCAGTGCCTGAGGAAGTGATGTCATAGGGGGGGCAAGCTCCTCACAGGTTGTCTTTCCTTTTCAAATTAACTTTATTGCAGCTAAAGTTAATTTGAAAAGGAAAGACAACCTGTGAGGAGCTTGCCCCCTATGACATCACTTCCTCGGGCGCTGCGATAACCGAGGGCTCCTCACAGGTTGTCTACTTTTCAAAGCGAGTATTGTAGCCACTGTTCTGTACAAAGCAGAAGCAGCGACTTGGGCGGGGAGGGGGTGGTGGTGTGAGTGACCCAGCAGGGAGGGGAGGGGGCAAGTGAGTGACCCAGCACTGAGGGGAGGGGGGGTGGTGGGTGCGAGTGAGTGAACCAGCACTGAGGGGAGGGGGGGTGAGTGAGTGAACCAGCACTGAGAGGGGGGTGTGAGTGAATCCTTGGTAATTTTTGTGGGTGGGGCGGGGCAGGGGTGGGACGTGGCGAGCCACAGGTGTTGGTTTTTCTCTGTGAAAAAGTTGGCAACCCTACTCCTCCCCCCCCCCTATTTCAGTTGTGGCAGTCGTTTTTAATCCTAGAATGTGCAACTCAGGGAAAGTCATTTTACCCAACAGCCATCAGTTGAAGGTACCCATTCTGCAACCTCCCTCTGTCAGTCACTGAAGGACATGCATTCCCCTAATGCCACTCTTAGATTTGATGAATCTATGGTCCCATCCCACCAGAAGTAGCGTCCCCGAGATCCGCAACCATGCTTCAAGATACGCATTCTCTGTCCAAATGCCACAGAACGTACAAGTTGTGGGAGAAAAGGGAGAGAACAGTAAAGTACAGAGGGCGACATGCAAAATACAAGAGAAAGAGATAAACCCAAGGGTGAGAAGAAGCAAATGGAGACAGAACAAAGTAAAGTTACACAGAAAGCTATGAGACAATCTTCATTTACTATTTAATGGAATTTAAGACTTTTCATAGTCATTATTCCAAAGCATTTGTGTGCTCAATGGCAGCAAGCGCATTTTTTCAAATTTAGCTTGGCTAGGTTATTCACAGAATGGCCAAAATGTGTCTATCTGGAAAAAGACATGGTTTGGGATGGGAAGAGGGTAGCAAAACAAGTTTAAGCATTCGGTTTTGAAAGTCAGCTGCTGAATGTGTAAGCTACCTGTGAGATGCCAATGAGTAAACAGAAGCTATAGCTCTAAGCATATCACCGGCTGTTTTAAGCTAGACGTGGATTTCTCAGCAGCACAGATAGGTACTTTCAACAGCACCATTTATACAAATTAACACATTGTGGCTGCACTGCTCAATATTCATCTCAGCAATAATTTCGGAATGGACATTTATGCACAAGTTCCAAAAAAAGCACCCTTTTATGCCCATTTGTGAAGGCAACATTGGTGCCTGTGTGTCTTCATAAAACAGGCTCCTAGAATTTAACGGCATTTATATACCAATAGTGCAGAAAAGTCACATAAATTTACATCTGCTCTGAACAAAATCTATGTGCGCTCCTGCTCTGTTTAGGCATGCATTCTCTAATCTGCCTATGCAAGGTCACTTGAAAGTAGGTGCAATCTAGAGATTCAATAGAAGACATGCAGTATTGCCATGACAGAAATGTTACTAATCAGGCATATTGAAATCACTTGTGTTGATTGGCACATCCTTGCTGTGGTGCGATCTAGAAGTAAGGAGATCCTGGATTCTCTACAGGGAGGACTATTCCAGTACTGGTAACAGAAGCCACACATGAAGAGGGCCATACTGGCCTTGGTGCTTACCAAAGGGAAAATATTTGATGCTATGGTGGGAGATCCTCTCATCCAGTGATCACCAGATGGTGTGGTTCAGTATTAGGGCTAGGGCTGATGAAGTGAGGATCTTACTTTAGGAAGACTAACTGCCAAGATGGGACAATACCTCAAAATGTCAATAGCAGGATGGGAACAGCTGAAGGATGTAGAAAAAAAAAAAACAAATGGCAAAACCGAAAGGGGATATTTTAAGGGTAACAAACCTTTGTTAGAAAGAAACAAAATGAAGGAAGAGACCACTATTGTTCTCAAATGAAATAGCTGGAAAAAAAAAAACCCGCAAGCAGCATAACTATGCATTTGGGCTGCAAAAATTCAAGTATAAAGGGGTGAAGTATTTGTCCATGAAAGACAACAGGGAGCTCAGTGTGATTTTTGGCCTTTAAGATCAGAAGAAAATAAGGCAACAGCAAAAGCCATTTGAATACATAGGGAGGGGAATGGCCAACAGGAAAAAAAAAAAAAAAAATGCGATAGTGGCTCTGTACAAGTCTTAGGTGAGAGCTCCTTGGGAGTACTGGGCAATTCTGGAGACCGCGCCTTCAGAAGGATATATAAATAGGATGGAGCCTGTGCAGAGGGTAGGTACCAAAATAGTCAGTGGTCTTCATAATGAACCAGACAAAGATCTCAGTATGTATACTTTAGAGGAAAGGCAGGAGAGAGAAGATATGAGAGAGATGTTTAAATACCTCCATGGCATAAATGCACAGGAAGAGAGCCTCTTTCAGTTGAATGTAAGCTCTGCAATGGGGGGGGGGGCGCCATAGGATGAAGGTGAAAGGGGAGCAAAATGTGGAAGTTTCTTTATGGAAAGTGATAGATGCGTGGAATATAGTCTCCCAGTGGAGGTAATAGGAACAAAGACAGTATCTGAATTCAAGAAAGCATGGGACAAACAGAGGATCTCTAAAGGGGGAGGGGGGGGAGGAAGAGACTCAGTTGATATGGAAGGGCAGACTAGACAGACATGGCCTATGTTTCATTCTGGGCCAGCGCAAACACCAAGCAAACTAGGTGGCAGCCTAGGGCAGTAGCTTCTTCAGGTGGCAAGAGCTAAACAGATTGATAGCCAGGGAACGGGTAAAGGTTAAGGTTTGCCTAGGGTGTCACACTCTGGGGCTCTCTAGGTGCTTTCTACATGTCACATGCAGCCTGCATGCTATTTCTTAAGAGCCTTTTTCCACATGTGAAACCTGCTTCACATTTAAAGGAAAAAAGCAGCTTTAAGCATTAGACTTCAGAATACTAAACAAGTGTTATGCGATTCTGCAGATCAGCTGTTAGAAAAAAAGCATTAACTAGTCTGGGACGTGTGCATCTTACGTACAATTTCTCTGTTAGAGTTGAGGCTCCGTCGGCAAAGAATCCTCTTAAGCAAAGCTCATTTAAGGCATACTCAATCCGTGGGGGCGTAAACGGTACCAGCTTCAAAGAAAAAGGAAGAAAAAAAAAAAAAAAAAAGTTTAGATAACGGGTCAGCCAACTCACGTGCGCATGCTTCCAGAAGGTCCCAGACTGACAAAAACCATTCTGCTCCTACATCTGGAAAGAGAACTAAACATGTCCAAGGAGACCAGGAGGAGTTGGAAAGTCCAGTGGGTTAGAGGAGATTAAGGAGAATGGGACCAAGAGATACAAAATAGGGATGTGCTTTCATTTTAAGCAAAGTGGCAAGTGTGCCTTATTGTGCAATAGTGTGTACTATGGCCCAACAGTGCACCCTACTGTGCAAAAGGATGTACTGCTGCAAAATAGGGTGCACCATCACAAAAACGATACAGTTGTCTTGTACATTCCTAAAAAAAGTCAAATAAGACCACAACACCCATCATCCCTCTAGGCATCCTCCGCGTTTGTTCCATTTGCTTGAATTGTGCTCTCATTTTAGGCCCCACCAATTTCACCAAGCAGCTATGATAAAGTCTATGAGAGCAACTTGATAGAGGATCTAGGCAAGAAAGTTGTTGTGGCAAAAAGGACTGGAAATGTTAAAGCATTTTGCCACAGCCCTCAGTTACATCTACCAGGCTAGATTTACTAAAAGGTGCCACTGTTACTATGCAGTACCATGCATTTACTGTGTTAAACATCACAGGTCCCCTTTTATACAGTGGAACCTATTTACTGGCTCACGATAACTGATTGTTTTAGACATTAGTGTGCACTTAGTATGAGCAGAGAGACACTGACTAAACTAAAGCATGGACGAGCAGGGACCGTCTTTACTAGTAGTAAAACTGCACGTGCTCATTTGAAGATGTAGTTACATGCATGCAGTTTGCCTTAGTCCATACATTCTTTTAGCTGCTACATGGGGCATAATTTACAGCAAAATCCCCTTGGAAATTATCCTCCCTTTACAATGGTTTCCAGTATCGTTTATCTACTTTGCCTCTTTAAGAGACAATTAATGTTCATAAGGAGATGGGCAGAACATCTGTTTCACATGTTCAACTTTTGTGGTCTGTGTTAGCAATCATGCACAAGGCACGAGGTAAAGGGCTTAGACGTAGGAAAAACTGTCAGAGCTGTAAAGACAGAAGTCCCTCTGAAGAAGGGCCTGTGTGGTCTCAGAAGCTCACACACACTGCTGGAGAATTTGCATGTTTCACAGTCTGCTAGGATTATCCAGGACCAATGTGACCATCAGTCAAGGCTGGATTTAAGGTGTCACGAGATCCCTAGGACTGGAGGGTCAGAAGAGGAGCAATGCTACAACTGTGTCTCTGAAGCAGCACATGCACACAGCCCTGAAGTAGGAGCTGACGACTTTGGCACCACTGAAATGTTGCACCCTAGGCAGTTGCCTACTGTATGTGTGCATCTATATCCGAGCCCGACTATGAAAGATCTGCTTAACTTAAGCTGATGAAAGCAGCAGCAGCACTGGGGACTCCTGGGAGATCAGTCCAGCCTCAGCACCGGTGTCTTGCCAGCCCAATGGCTGTATCCAGGGCAGAAACAAAATGACAAGAGTTTAAGCCCAAAACAAACCTTATGTCCTGCCTCCTCAAGGTGGCTTTTGGTTTCTTGGACAGCCCGTCTCACAGCTGGTGGTGGCAGGAAATAGCCATCCGTGTCGTAGTAGCCGATGGTGAGGGGCTTGGTGCTGGAGTACACCTGAAGGAGAGAAAACAAACAACTGCTTAGAAGTAGTGAGCCCAGATGCCAGACAAAAAGGGCACCTTAATGCTCCTGTTCTGACTGAGCAAATATCTAAGGAGTCAATTACAAGAGTATGATTAATTCCAATATGTGATATCACCAAAAACAGAACATGTCACTAAACGCAAGAACATTAGGATCCTGCCAGACGCTTATGGCATCCCTGGAGAATAAAGCTGTTCCTTCTGGCACATACCCAGGGATAAGTAGCAGCTTTCCAGAGTTTCCATGGCTAATGATAGCTTATGGACTTTTCCTCCAGGAACCCATCTAAACCCTTTTTCAACTATTGTTTTGCTTTCATCACATCTCCTGGCAAAACAAAATGCCAGTGTTTTAACTTTGCATTGAGTAGAAATATATATACAGTTTTAGAAGTGCTACTTATTAGCTTCATGGAGCAGCCCCTAGTCCTAGGATTAAATATACAGGGTGATCCAAAAAAAGTAACATCTTGTAAATTAAAAGCTTAAAGAGTTTACCTTTTAGCTATAACACCTTTATTTTGACACTTTCTGGTCACTTTTTTTTTTGGGTTAATCGTTTACATCTGTCCTTTTGAATTTTGAGATAACTTAGATGCTACGAGATGTTCTCACTTTTGGGCCACCCTGTAAAGTCTGCCTAGCAAGCAATGATCAAAAGGTAAAGCTCAGTTTTCTAAACCTCTATCACGTCTCCTCCAATTAAGCCCATGTTGGCTCTGCTCAATCTGGTCAGTAGTTGTGTTCAGGCTCTCTTCTGAAGCCTCATATGGTAGTCCTAGGATGTACCATATGGGATCAGATGCTGCCGTTTTTCACAATGGTGCTGCAGGGGCATGTGGGTTAATGCTTCTACGCCATAGTAAAGGTATGGGAGGGGGGTTCAGGTGAGGGGGGTGGGGGGAGCTTTATGGTGCATGGTGATCAGCTCTCTGAATGGTGGAACTGCATGGGGCAGAGATTTTGCCTGACCTTTTGCAATGTGAAATCAGTGCAAACTTCCTGCCCCGCATGGCTCCACCATTCAGAGAGCTGATGAGTGACTTAAGCAGCCATGACCCCTTAGCCAATGCCGATGTGCCTGCTGAAAGCCAGTGCAGGGCTTTGGAGCCCATATACACGTTGCACATCAGATGTGCAATGCACACAGGCTTCAAAGCCCTATGCCATTTACTGTCTGCCACTGCCACCCACTGCTGGGCACGGTTGGCTCACTCTGCTGAGCACACCACCCTGTGCAGGTGCTGTGTTGTGCCAGCCCTGCACCCCCTTATTGCCTGCATCTGGGGCAGATCACACCCACCACCCCAACCTTGGTACAGCACTGGGGGGGGGGGGGGTTGGGAGATGAGAGCAGAGGGTGTTTGAAAGCAGCAATTCTTACTGCTAAGCAAGTTTCTATGCTATAGAAGTGAAACACCTTCCACAGGAACACATGGACTAGGCTTGGGGGGGGGGCTTATTACTCAGAACCTCTAGTTCAATTGGTCTTTACCCTCCCCCCCCCCCATACCAAGTTTCATCCCATTCTATTAAATCTTTGGAGCGCTATTTTGTCCAGACACACATTGACCTCTTTATATAACACTCTTCCAACTTATGTTGGGTTGGAAAAAGCAAGGAAACTCCCTCAGTCCGCAGGCTGTATACAATTGCATGGTGTATACATACAAGTGTATGTCAGTCTTCACTTGCCAAAATCCATGCAAGAGTTAGCTGGATGGCTGACATCTAATGGTGTGCATCTAAAATTTTGCTAAAATGACAAATTATGGCATTAAATAGGAGATTTCCCAGACTCACTATTATTCGCAGGAGAGAAAAAAGGTTATGCTCTAAGCTGAGATATCTAGGTGTTAGATGACACCCGCCCCCCCCCCCCCACACACACACACCCCACACAGTACTTCTGCACATGAGATAAGTAGTGTGTGGGGGTTTTTTTTACTGCTTAAGTTGTTTATGGAGTGGAAGTAGTGCCTAGTGGTTACAGCTGTGGCCTGGTGACTAACATACCAGCATGATTCCCACTGGCCCTTCTTGTGGCACAAGAAAATTCTAACAAAAAAATTGAAAGGTTTCCTAGTACAGAAATCCACCAAAACCAAAGTAAGACTATGCAAGACCTGGAAGCCAGTTCCAGGATGGCTAACTAAGAAAGCAGTTCTATAGGTCAGAGGAAATAGAGTTAATATGAGTGCCTCCTCCTGGAAAACTGGTTGAACTGCAGTATCTGGACCAGGAGGTTACTTGCACTATGCACAGCTGAAATATTTCTTCACAACTTTAGACCCTGCAGACATGGCACAAACTTGTCCTGTCTCTTTACCTCATCTCTGAAGGGGATGGGAGGCACTGTGGGGTCCAGGTGGAACATGTGGTCGCACAGGAGGGCCTTCATGCACAAAGCCAGGCTGTCTACATCCCTTGCCATCGGCCCAGGCATCATCACCGCTAAGAATTAAAAAAAACCAAACATTTTAATGTTGGAGCTGGATTATCTATAATGACAAGGGCAGGAGTACCCAGTATCTCCCAAAATATTAGTGCTACAGTTCCTGTGCTGTTCAAACGTCATTCTGCTTTCTCCATTAAAAGGCAAACAGGATCTCACAGAAAATGCATTTTACAAGCATCTGAAAACCATTCAGAAACTTGTAGGGTTGCTAAACTACTATTGTCCAAAATCAGGACTTTTTTCAAATCACTTTTTTTTTTAAACATTTTATTAGGTGAACACACCACATTTACATGTATTTACTGTTGACGATATTTGATTGAGCACATTGTCAGCTAAAATGTTTGTACCACCACAAGATAATTAGTTTAACTTTAAGCAAGCATTTTACAGTTTTAATATCCAATCGATTTCAATCTGTCCATTGCTTCTTGCACACTGGAAATACTCATTCCACTAGTGATGTTATACATTATTGCAACTTTATATAGGTAACATTTACTATGGCAAAAAAATTGAAACATTTTAACCAACCATGAACTATGAACAAAACTGCACTTCCAGAAAATTTATATTTTCACCCTCTTTACATATGTCTTAAAGTCGCTATATTGTTTATGTACAAGGGAATCCAAACTTTCCCATTTTTGGGAAACAGCCCAAAATTGTTCCCTTTTTTCAAAGGCCAAAAAGGCATGTTTTTGTGCAAAACACCGAGTTACACTTGCATGTTGAAAAAAGAAAAGCTAGTTTTGTTTCTCCATTTTATATACAATAAGCAAAACACTTCATTTGTATTATGTTCATCTTAATCATCTGTCAAACTTTTACAGACATTCAAGTCAGAACAAAATGCAGGACAAGCTTCCAAAAATCAGTACAATCCTGAAAATCATGATATCTGGCAACCCTAAACATGTGGGACCAGACAAAATAAAAGAGACAACAGATGCTCTAGAGGACTGTCCTGTGAATAAGGTCTATACACAGGGCTGTAAAGCATAGCTACTCACCTGTAACAGGTGATCTCCGGGAACAGCAGGAATTTAGTCCTCACATATGGGGATTGTCAGTAACGACGGAGCCTGCGTGGGAATGCTCCCCAGCATCCAATCAGAAAGCTTTTGGGAGCATCCCACAGTGCCTGCGTGCTGCCTTCCCACCTTTCCCAACTGCCTCTCTCCAGTTGAGTTTTAAAGCTGAGACAAAGAGAGAGAGAGAGGGAAAAGGAAAGAGATAGAGAGATACAACTCCTAGGGGAGGTGGGTGGGTTGTGAGGACTAAATTCCTGTTCCCGGAGATCACCTGTTACAGGCGAGTAACTATGCTATCTCCAGGAACAAGCAGGAATATAGTCATCACATATGGGAACTCCCTACCTTTAGGTGCCAGGGAGAGACCCCAGAAGTTGTGTGTCCCTAAGAAGGGCTCCACTTACCCCCATGGATCTCTGGCATCCTACCAGGGATGGTGGGTAGGAGTTGATTAGGTATGGAACAGGTGTTTGAGAACAGCCTGACCAAACAAGGCATCCTGGCAGGAGTCCTTGTCCAAGCAGTAATGGGCTGTGAAGGTATGAACAGAGGCCCAAGTGGCTGCTCAGATGTCGTCAATAGACACAGTTCAGATGAGCCATTGAGGCTGCCATGGCTCTCATTGTGAGCTGTGACATGGCCCTCCAGAGAAAGGTTCTTACTCTGATAGGCAAAATACATACACTGAGCAATCCAGTTAGATAGTGTTCTCTTGGAGACTGAAGTCCCAAATGAGAAGGGTCAAAAGCAACAAAGAGTTGAGAGGACTTTCTATGTTGCTGTGTCCTTTGTAAATAAAAAGCTAGAGCTCTTTTACAGTCCAGGGTATGAAGATTCCTCTGCATTTGATGCATGAGGTCCTGGAAAAAAAAAAAAAAAAACCACGACAGGTAGGTAGACCTCTTGGTTGAGACAAGGCAAGACCATCTTAGGCATAAAGTGTGGATGAGTCCTAAGGACTACCCTGTCATGATGGAACCTTGTATAAGGTGGATTAGCTACTAGTGCTTGCAATTCACTAATGTGGCGTGCTGATGTGATTGCAATGAGAAAGATAACTTCCAAGAAAGGAATTTCAAGGAGGTGGTAGCTAAGGGTTCGAAAGGTGGCTTCATGAGCTGCCCAAGAACCGGAGGTGGTCTAATGGGAGGCTTAGTTAGGAGGCCTCTCATGAATCTTGCTATAAGAGGATGAGAGGAAATAGGTTGTCCATTTAGAGGTTTAAGAGAAGCTGCAATAGCACTCAAATGGACTCTTACTGAATTTGTCTTAAGGCCTGCATTAGACAAATGAAGTAGATACTCTAGTAATGATTCCAGAGGTATAGCAAGGGGGTTAAAGCCCTTTTCTGAACACCAAATAGTGAATCTTTTCCACTTGAAAGCATAAGAACGTCTAGTGGAAGGTTTTCTGGAAGCACAAACATCTTTCACTTGCTGAGAAAGATGAAGATCTTGGAGATCTAGGCCTTCAGCAACCAAGCCCTGAGATGCAGGGACTGGGGATTGGGATGCCATAACATCCCGTTCTCCTGATAGATCTGGAGCAGACCCTAACTCCAGGGAGGGAGCTTCAGAGAGATGTAGAAGCAGAGGGTACCACACTTGCTGTGGCCAATGTGGAGCTATGAGAATCATATGGCCTCTCTCTCTGAAGCTTGAACAGGGTTTTGGGAATTAGGGGAATGGGTGGAAAGGCATACAGGAAGCCTTGACCCCAGTGAAGGAGGAAAGCATCCTTTGCCTGAGCTCCCTGAGCCAGAGTTCTGGAACAGAACTGGGGAAGTTTGGCATTCCACGGACTTGCAAAGAGGTCTATGTCCGGGGTTCCCCAAAGTTGAAAAATCCTGGCCACCTGGTCTGCATGCAGAGACCACTCGCGTGGAAGCAGAACTCGACTGGGTCTGTCTGCCCAAGAGTTTTGAACGCCTGGAAGATACACTGCCAGAAGATGAATCTGATGCTCTCTGGCAAAAGCCCAGTCGCAAAGCTTCATTGCAAAGCGACAGAGAGCCCGTTTCCCCCCTGCTTGTTCACGTAGAACATGGCTACTTGATTGTCCATATGAATAAAGACCATCTTGTAGCTGAGCAGGGTGTGAAACTCACAGAGCAAGGAAGATTGCTCTGAGCTCCAAGAGATTGATATGTAGACAACTCTCCTGTGGAGACCAGGTGCCTTGGGTGGAGAGGTCTTGGAGATGAGCTCCCCAACCCATTGGAGAAGCATCTGTTGTAAGAATCGCCTGGGGCAGGGGTTACTGAAAGGGGGACCCCAGCAACTGGTTTTGAGTGGACTTCCACCACTGGAGAGACAAAATGAGGTGACTTGTGTTTGCTATTTTGTCTGACAGGCAGCCTGATGCCTGGTTCCATTGGGTGGATAAAGTCCACTGAGCTGCCCTCATGTGAAGGTGAGCATATGGTACCACATGCACGGTGGATGCCATGTGGCCTAGTAAGTAACATTTCGAGCAGTTAAAAGGGGTTTTAGAACTGCTTGAGAAGCTAATTGCACCAAGCGAAGGCAACGGGCCTGAGGGAGATAGGCCCTTGCCCTTGTGGTATCCAGCAAGGCTCCTATGAACTCTAGAGACTGAGTAGGAGTTAGACTGGATTTTGGGATGTTTATTACCAGCCCTAAATACTGAAGGATACGCATTGTGCAGGATAGAGAAGTCTTGGCCTCTGACTGTGTTGGAGCTTGAGTGAGCCAGTCGTCCAAGTAAGGGAAGACTAATATTCCCAGAGTGCGTAGAAATGCTGCTACCACAGCCATGCATTTCGTGAACACCCTTGGTGCAGAGGCCAGATCGAAAGGAAGCACCCTGTATTGGTAGTGCTTTCCTTGAAACAGGAACCAAAGAAACCTTCTGTGGGTTGGATGGATGAGAACATGGGTGTACGCATCCTTGAGATCTAGAGAACAAAGCCAATCCTGACTCTGAAGGTATGGAAGCAGAGCTCCGAGAAATCATTTTGAATTTCTCCTTGACAAGGAATATGTTCAATTCTCTGAAATCTAAGATAGGTCTGTATCTCCCTGTCTTCTTTGGAATAAGAAAAGGGGAATAGAACCCTGTGCCCTGTTGAAGAGGCACTTCTATTGCCCCTTGGGCAAGAAGGATAGTAACCTCCTGACCCAACAGGTCGATGAGAGAGGTCGGAGAATTGAACTGCTTCACTATTGTGGGAGGGGGCATGCATGAAAAATGAAGTTTGTACCTCTTATGATAGTGTCCAATGTTCTGCTGTTATTTGCTCCCATCTGGGAACAAAATGGCATAACCTTCCTGGAATGGTGGACGGTTCTGGTCCTTCCAGAGCCAGAAAGGCTAAGTTCTCTAGCTGAAAGTCAAAGGCCCTGAGGAGGCTGAGGCTGCTGGGCTGGTTGAGGCCTAGCAGCCTTTGCTTTCTTCTGTTTGGGTGGTTGCTGACGTTTGGTTGAAAACTGACCTGTAGAAGATGCCTGCTGACCATAAGCAGGATAAAATCTCCTCTTTTTAGAAAAAGGTGTTTTCTTGAACTTTCCTAACAGGATCAGCAGTAGATTTGGATAGTCTATCCAAAGTGGAATTTTCAGCATCCATTTCATTGGCTTTTTCTTGCCAATCTTTACCAAACAGGTTCTCACCAATACAAGGGATATTTCCCAATTTATCTTGTACCCAGAGCTCTAAATCAGATGGTTGGAGCCAAGCAATTCTACGTGCACCTATGGCAATAGCTGAGGTTCTGCTTATACATTCAAAGCAGTCGAAGGCTGCACAGTTGGAGAATTGAGACATCTTGGGCATGTTTGAGCTAAGTGAGAAACTCCTGCCTTTTATCGTCAGAGATGAAAGGACTTAAGGTTTGTAGATGATCAGTAACTTCCTTTAGGAACATTCCCATGTAGAGACTATAGGAACTGATTCTTGCAGCAAGCATGGAAGCTTGAAAGACTACGTCCCAAAGCATCCAGAATTCTGCATTCACGTCCTGGAGGATTAGAGGCATGTCTTTTTGCACTTCTGATCCTTCTCATAGCAGATTCCACCACAATAGAGTGGTGAGGAAGCTGAGTTTTATGGAAACCAGGACAAGGAGGGACACGATACATAGTATCTAACCTACGAGAATGAGGAGAGGTGGTAAGAGGTTTCCCACATCCTCAACATGAGATCATATAGAATCTCATGAATGGGTAAGGTAGCTGCCTCCTTAGGAGTTTTGGGATATTGTAAAATATCCAACTCCATGGCCCTTGGCTCTGTCTCAGGGGCCACAGTGATGGATAGGCCCCGAGCCACCTCTCTGATAAAGTCTTGGAAAGACATGTCCTCTGGAGGAGACATCCTGCATTTAGGGGAGGACTCCTCTGGAAGAAGGATCGCTGCAGACAGAACTTTCAGAATCCTCAGATTCTTCTGAGGAATCGAAGTATCGTCTGTCTGGATGCTCTTGAAGAGCCCGATACCTGTACTGAGTAAGACTGGTATCGGGAATAACTGGTACCGGGGTATCGGAGGGCATTGGGGGACAGGGTACCGGCATAGCAGATGCCGATGCTATCAGTACTGGTGCCAATACCGATGCTGGTGCCGGTACTGGTGGAGTTGTCTGTCGCGGTACCAAGGGTGTCGATGCCACAAGGAAAGCCACTAGACTGTGTTCTATGGACAATTCTCTGGTCCATACAGACGCTGCCAAAGCCTGGAAGTCGGTACTGGTGGAAACCACTGGTACCCCAGAGCATGGCACCAGGAGATCTGTCGAGGCCGAGCCATCGAGAACATCCTGGAACCCCGATGATGCTGCTTTGGAAGCCGAAGCCTCCCGCCGGGGTAATTTTGCTGGTGCAGAATCCGAGGGCAATGCCAGAGGCATCTCGATGCTTAGAAGGAGATCTACCCTTCGAGGACCGGCTGGATTTATGTTTAGTTACCTGAGATACACGGGAAGTAGCCCCGGAAGACGTCGATGCCACCGAAGCCGCATCAGAGGTAAACAGGGTACTGAGCTTAGCAGCTCGGTTCTGTCGACCTCTTTTAGACATCATAGCACAGGGGACACAATCTGTGATGGAGTGGTCAGGACCTAAACATTTTAAACACCATTCATGGGTGTCGGTGACGGAAATGGTACCGCCACATTTTGTGCACTTTTTAAAACCTGAGGCAGGTTTTTCCATGTTAAGGAAAGTTTTTGGGCCTAAGGCCCAAAAAGGCAGGTGCACCAGAAGAAAAGGAAAACAGGTTTTGTTTTGGGTTTTTTTAAATAGGAAAGACTGGCAGTACCGGTAGAGCATCGGAGAAGGCAGACGCGACCACAAAAAGAAAAGAAATTCTTCTGCGGTGACAGAACACAACCTGCTGGCTCCGTGGAAAAGGAAGAACTGGAGAGAGGCAGTTGGGAAAGGCAGGAAGGCAGCACGCAGGCGCTGTGGGATGCTCCCAAAAGCTTTCTGATTGGATGCTGGAGAGCGTTCCCACACAGGCTCCGTTGGTACCAATGATACCCATATGCGAGGACTAGATTCCTGCCTGTTCCTGGAGATAGCTGGTTTTCCCCTGAGCCCCAGTGCAAACATTCCCTCTTATTTTGAAGCAGCAGTTAATGTACCTGCAGAAACACACACACGGGGCATTCAATATTAAATACCTGAATGCACTCTCCCATCACCTCCAGATGAACCCCAAGCTCTTAGCAGCATTGAATGGGGCACTTAACAGGCTTTTTCTGCAGGTAAGCAGCAGTTTATACATGGACAAAGTTTAGAGTCACCTTCTAAATGCCTTTCAGTGCTCAGAATAAAAGTTACTAACTATGAAACTCTTCCTAACTGCAATGCAGCAGCTGTTGAGAGATGAGCAACCTCTTCACTAATAATGCCCAGTATCTACCACCAGTGCATTAGAAAATGTATTCAGAAATGGGCTGAGATTCAGCAGGGGGGGGGGGGGGGGAAGAGGGGTTCTTTTTTTCTTTTCTTTAAGTCTGTCAGTAGTGATGAAAAGCAAATCAACACTTTGGTGCAGTTCAGTCCAGGTCCCAGATAGAGGGACCCATTATTACCAGTACATTGTGTTAACTGGTATCCCTCTAGGTCACATCAGCAGATGAGTACAAAGTCTGAACTAGCCTCTCTGCTTCAGAGCTAATCTTAGAGGTCCGAGCACATGAGCAAAGCAGAGCACATGTTATTGGGGGAGGGGTGGAAGGGAATGCGATGCATGCATGCAAGCAATGGAGGTTTGCACTGCTGTGGATGACCAGAGTTGTTGAGTTTCTGGCTTGAACAGCAGTAGAATCTTCTCTGAACGCAAAGCCAAATATAGAAATTAAGGGAAATCCTGATCATACCCCAAAGAGGACTGAAAAGTAGTATTTGAGGGCAGGATAGGTAGTGTTATCATTTGTATACATCTGCATTTTGTCTCCTTTCTCTGACCTGTAACAATGGCAAAGGGGAGCGAGCACAGGAATGACCTACCTGAAGACATCCCAGTGACCGGACTTGAACAGCCGTAGCCACTAGAGAAGGGAAAAAAAATTATATATAGTAACCAGCAGAAGAACTTCAGACAGGCTGTCTTCAGATTGTCTAGCCACTGACATACAGTGAAGAGTGGTTAGAGGATACAACAGGAAAAAGCTATAACATACATTAGGATACTAGCTGCAGTGCCCAACTCTCACCCCCCCCCCCCCCCATTCCTTCAGAGGGACTGGCGAGACCTCATGTGGAGATGCGTGTCCAGTACTGGAGGCCACATCTCCAAAAGTAGTAGTTTGAGTGTCTAGAGGGAGCTAAAAAAAAAAAGTGATCCAGACACTTAGGAGAGACTCAAAGACCTAAATACATAGAGGCTGGAGAAAGGGAATTATGTTGGAGATACTTATGATGGGAAAATCCTAAAAACAAGTTGTTGGATTATGAGGCTCAGAGGAGCAGGATGGGAAACTGCTCTAGTTAATAGCAGGAGGAGTTGCAGTCGCAGGTTACTGTTGCTAGTGGCTGGTGCGCACTTGCAAGCCACCATGGGCGTTGGCTTTAGAGAGCTGGAGGAAGGGCCCCTTAGTCTTTGCTGGACTCGGTGACAGAATGATTGCTGGAGCCTGTAATGAAGTGGGAGGGAAGTGATTATATAGCAGGGGATGGGGTAGAGGGTTTGAGAGAAGGAGGTTGGGGGGGGGGGTTTGTTTGGGTTGAAGCTCTTAGGGAGGACAGGAAACAAAGGTTAAGGACAGAAGTGATGGGGCCAGATGAAGACAGACAAGGAGTTGCTCCCCTCCAGTGAATTTCAGCAGATGTCAGCAATTTGCAAAGGGTGGCAGATTCATGAATGGCCTTCGAGAAGGTGGATGAGGCAAAAACTAACGAAATGCAAGTAAGCCTGGGACAGACAGAGAACCCTTAAAGAATATAAAGAGGATGGAGTTGGTGCAGAGGGTGGCTACTAAGATGGTTAGAGGTCTCATTATAAACCATATGGGGACAGACTTAGATATCTTAATAAGTCTACTTTAGAGGAAAGGCAGGATAGAGGGGATATGAGAGACATTTAAATACCTCCGTGGCATAAATGCCCAGGAGAGCCTCTTGATTGAAAACAAGCTCTGCTGCGAAAGGACATAGGATGAGGGTGAAAGGATAGACTCAGGGGTAATGAGGAAATCTCTCTTTATGGAAAGCAGCTGTAGATGTGTGGAATAGTCTCCAGCAGAGGTAGAGATGAGAAGAGCACCAAAATTCATGGGAAAGCACGGGACAAGCACAGAAGATCTCTACAAAAAGGGAAAAAAGGGCACTTTGTAGTGGATCTAGAAGGGCAGACTAGATAAAGTGACAGAAAAAATCCACATGGTCTGTTAATGGCAAGGAAGTGACTGATAAGGACAGAGCAGCAGAGAGTGGGAAGGGGACATGGACAGACTGGCAGGACCCTGCATGTTTGACACCATGTTTTCCATCTCATCCACTGAGGGGAGAGGGGACAGGTAGGCAAGTGTGGAAAAAAAATGCCTAAAATACATATTGTAGACCAACTAACCTTACCAGATGTCCCCAAAAATTGGGGACTGTTCCCCAATTTTAGAGCCGTGTCCCCGACTCCCACCTCTTTGGCAGCCTCCTGTCCCCAATTCCAGCAAATGGAGCAGAGATGTTAGAAAATGTTCTCAATTTAGTGATTTGCACTTATCAGCTTTTACAACCATTATCTTTATATTTTGCAGTTTGGGGAAAAACATCACTGTTCCTATTTCTGTCACTTGCCGACACTCCCTCCCCCCCACCCTCCCAATCCTCTTCCCTCCTCCAAACGTTGCTGTGCAATCCTAGAATTAATCTCCCACCCCCAAACTTCAGACAAGTGTCTGGAGATGTGTCTCTAAAAATCTGGTAACTTTACCCTCCCCCCTCAAGGTTGCAGTGACCCAAAAACTGTGGGACTGAAGACGATCCCACTGAATCACCCCACTGCTGCCAGGGAGAGCCCAAGCTTCTCAACCAATGTGGAGCAGGTTTTAAGGGGCCAATTCCATCCTTTTCACTGCCACACTAACTACACAGCGCATGAGACGACACTCAAGTGACAAAGCTCTCACAACCAGTGTGTAAACAGCAAAACATGCAAAGCTTCTAATGGAAAACCACTTTAACTGACAAACCTCTGGAAGCACATTATGAATGGAAGCTCACCATAGTTTGCATGTTTTTGCACCAAGTCTACAATTTCTACAAAAACACCACGTTTGATATTTGGCATACCCTAGACCAAATATTTTTGTAATATACTAAAAAAGCACCACACTCTCATGCACATTTTGGACAACACACAGTGATCCTGAGCACCCTTAGCCAGGAGGCAGAACTTTGCTTCCTGTAGACCTGCAATACTCAGTTGCCTCTCAACCCTTGCCACTAGAGGGAGGCACTATACAAGTGAAGTCAAAGAAAGATTAGTGTCAGGCCCCGTCCACCCAAGACTGAATTCCTGTAGCACCACTGTGCTTACACGTTACAGCAAATGCACCACTGGGAGAAGATATTTCTCAGCAAAACAGCACCCAAGACATGCAAGCTGTACCTCAGTCTGTTTCCTGAAGGCTTGAGCCCACAGACCCCACAAAAGCTACACGGCATACGGATACTGCCCAACACATCTGTTCCAATGCCCAGGATAGAGCCTCCTCCGGCAATGAGAGCCGCCTCTCCTCCCGTGGAGCCGCCACATGTCTTCTTGTGGTTGTGAGGATTGAGGGTTTGGCCAAAGATGGAGTTGCTGCAGTCAAAGCTAGAAAAGATGAAGCGCAAGAGGTGAAATTAGTGATGGAAGTCTCCCCCCCCCCACCCCGGCTGACCCTCCTAGTCAGACAGCTGACCTTAGCCATCTCAGGTACTACTGCTGGGTTCTTGAGTTTTCCCATAAGCCAGAATAGGGCAAAGCTCCATCAAGAGACCGGTCTGCTCAGGGTAGGGGGGGGGGGGGGACAGGCTGTACCTGCAACCTTTTAAGTCAAGAGATAAGTGGGTAAGGGGCATATGGCAGGAAACTCATTTGGACCTCAGTGGCCACATGGGGGAAAAAAATGAGCCAGGGTAACACTACCACCTTGCCTTCCCAGGTAAGAAGCTGAGAGTTCAGATACCCTTCGATGACATCCAGTTTATCTGGATGCTATACATGGAAAACATTTGGTAAACAGCAGTAAGAAGGTTATAGGGCATGCTTAAAGATTAACGCACAGTAGTTTAATTACTGTGCATTATATGCCACTGCCCTACAGAAATAAGAGGGCAATGGGTGCTTTGTGTGTGTTAAAAGCTTTAGTAAACAGGTCCCTATGTGCTGATGTCATGCTGCACTAGACAGCCGTCATTGGGATATAAAAGGTATTCGTTAAACCGTATAGGCAAAAAATGGTAAAGCATGCGAGCTTCCAGTTCTTAAGTTCCTTCAGATGTTGCCAGCTGGCGTATCAAAAGATTACGCACATCCTCACAGAATAATTCTCTTGACCCAATGGAAGGTATCAGCCCATGAAGAGTCCAGTTACTGTGTCCCTTATCCTCCAAACCTCTTCCCCTCAGCCAAATGCAGTTCAGCCGAGCTCTAGGACAAGCCCCTCGTACCCAGCCCACATCTCCCAAAACAGGTCTGAAGCTCAGCCACATTACCACAGTACTAGAAGACTGAGAAGTTAAGAAACGTGTATCGGAAAAGTAAGTTACTTGATCATGGACTGCGGGATGTTGGTTTTCACAAATGGAATTGCCCCCTGTTTCTTCAGCACTTGCACAACCACAGAGTCCTCTGGATCGGTTTTGCCAAGGTAGTGCACAAGCCCACAGTGAGAATCGTGGCCCTGAGGAAACAAACTGCGTCAGACACAGGGTGAACAGGCTTAACTGTGCTGGTGCAAAATTTTAGAACGGAGTAATGCAGAGAAAGACAACCTCAATCAGAAAGATTCTGGGTGGAGGACCCCCATGCCCAAGGATTCAGCACCCGTCTTTCCTACCACCACCTCTGCAGCTGTACATTTTAACTTAGATTACCCAGCTTCTTTCTTCCTCCTACTAAATTCATCTCTACTCTTATTTGGAAGCCCCCCTCTTGTGCTTTGTCCTGCTATGTTTTATTGGTTATATTTTTATAATTTTTCAAGAAAAAAAAAAAAAGTGGAGCACCTTTTATACGTCATAATCCCACCACTCTAAAACTTCCTTCCAAGTTCTCTCTCCTATGTTACATGTCTGTATCTGCGTGATGCTAGTACAGCTTCTTGGGACTGGATGTAGCATGACTGTCGGTACATGCAACTACAGCCGGCCCAACCTTTAAGCAAACTAGGTTACCTAGGGTGGCAAGTTCTGATGGGGCAGCAAAGAGCAGGGCATTCAAAGCTAGATTCCGATAGCCCGGGGGGGGGGGGGGTGCATAAGGCTTACAGTTTGCCTAGGGTACCAGATGTAGCTGCAAACTGTTGACCTTATACAGTATGTTAGAGTCTCACTTTCATAAATGTTTGAAATATTAAGGGCTTTGCTACTGTATCAGAGGCCTAGGCTACCTCATGCTACAGAGGTTGTAGTCACAGCCACACCAAGGGTTGTGTGACAGGTGCAGGTACAGAAATGTCACCAATATAATCACTGGGCTTTCAGGGAGCTCTAGTTACTGCATGTGGCTGGGGCGCAAGGGGGTGTCAGATCTGTTAGTCGCGCAGGCTGCATTTCTAGATTGCTACATAGTAATGGTAAGAGGGATTCAGCTACTCCAAAAAATGCCAGTTCAAACTGCTCTGCTAATGACCAGAAAGTCTGTGGAAGCCCCGTTAACATACTGCAAAGAGGCGGCAATGAATGCCGACAGAAAATACAACCCACCTTGAAGCCAACATTGTCCTTTAAGCTTACGGGGACTCCATAGAGCAAACCTCTCTCCTGCTTTCTGATGTCCTGGAGCTGAGCCTCGCACTCGGGAAGGAAGTCTGTCAAACAGTTTAGTTCCCTGTTCACCTCCAATGCCTCAGAACAAAAGCAGGCAGAAGGGAGAATTTAAACACACAAAACGGTTAACATAAATAGCAGGAATTATGTATAGTCTTAAGGGCATTTTCTCTGTCATTGCCAAACTCTAGATATAGGCTTGGCACGTGAGCTACAGCTGAGATAAGTTGAGGGAATTTGGTACAGCTGTCCGCAAAACTTTCCATCTGCTGGTGTTCTCTTCCATCCCTCCTTCAGATCATTTATAACACGTCGCCCGTCTGTGGGAGCATAAGCTCAGCCCTCTTTCAGTGTAATTTAAAGGTGCTCACAACAAAATGGTGTAACGGAGCATACTGTCAAAAGAGCCACCATGCCAGATTTGGGGGGGGGGGGGGGAGGGAGTGAAGTGTCGTTAACTCTACCTGACAACTAGCTAGATTTAGGGGAGCAACAAGTGCATTTGGAGACTACCAGATAAGCCGTCCTCCTGACCGAGGCTCAACCCTGGAATGCTCACAACTGGAGTGTCTAAATCGAGCTGCTTGGTGGGTGGGGGCGAGGGGGGGATGGAATGTTAAACAGCATCTAGATAGATACCTTGGGGTTAAAACTGACCCCACAGTACTTTCGGAGGTTAGTATATTATTGTGATATTAATATACTGCAGCCAGACTGTTGGACACTGATACAAAGAACCACACAACACTAGAATTCAGCAGAGATCAGCATGCAATGGTCAGAAGTACAGCTCAACACCGAGGACATTTGAAATGTTACAGCCTGAATGAAAAGTCAAGCTCTTACCTCATCCCCTGCCTCCCTCTTTCCTTTGTATTGGGAACTTACTGTTCCCTGTGTGGTTACAATCTTTGGCCAGTTCCCAGTTGCCCAAGGGTCACATGAGGGTTTACTCAAGTATATGAAGCAGTGTGAAAATGGTCACTACACTCAGTGATATGCAATGCAGGAGCCCAGGGAATCCTCTCGCCAGGCTCCAACAGCAAGAGTTGACCTTGGCCAAGAAACCCAGCCTCCTCTGGTTTATCACATGCTGCCATTTGTTTTAATGAAATGTTGACACCTACAGAAGCCATCTTGGTCCTAGAAGAGACTTTAAAACTTAAAAGCTAGAAAGTCATCTCTTTGCTTTTCACTAACTACCACAGCAAGATTACGCAGAGAGCGAGCGAGCATGCCAGCTTTCCACACCACTCAGTCCCCTTCCAATACAACAGCTTCATGGTCTGGAAAGCTCACGCACATTCTGTCTTCTGTGGCTCCCAATATTGGGTATCGGTAATGTCACTGAAATTTTAGATTTACTGCCCTCCAGTGGCTAGTAGAGCAAATTAGAAGTAAGTTGGGTATTCAGGACTAGCGGCTGCATCAAATGGGCCACTCTCACTATACTGAAAAGACTCATTTCATGAGATTACATTCCAATGCATTCTACCGGCAGACAAGCAATGAAAATCAGAAGCAAGGAGGGGGGGGGTGTCTCACCTTTCCCATGTAAGTATAGAGGGTGCTCTCAGGGGACAGGGAGCCTTCCCTCAGCTTTGCAGCCAGCTGGACGAGGGAGAGAGAGAGGACTTCAGAGTGCACCTCGGGATGCTGCAAGAAGCAGAAGGATGAGTTAAAGAGTCAGCCAAAAGTGCAGAACCACAAAGCTACATTTTCTTTCTACGTTGTCTGCAGAGAATCTTAGTAGAAAACCACCACCACAAATGGCTGAAGAGAGACTGTCCTTTGTTTGGCTACATTTTTTCTCCACTGCAGATTTGGCTGGTTGCCGTAATAAGGACCCCCGTCTGTAAATTTCAAGTCAAAGTGCACAACATCTTCCCAGCTCTTCTGGGAGCAGACTAAAGAGGCCATCCTGAAACTTACAGGTACCACTTTAGCTATATAATGTGCTCGACAGCCAGGGTGCTGTGCTTCAAGGGAGCCGTCATCCTTACAGTACTCGGGAACATCTGAAAAGGTTATGAGAACTCGATACAAGCGCAAGGAAGGGGAGCTAATAAAATCAGCTTCTTTTTGAATCCTTATACAATGAAGTCCGCACAGAACAAGTTCTAAAGCAGGGTGCACTCCCAGCTCTATTCAGCAATCTACCCCATCCCCAAAATTGTGAGATACGAACAAACTTAAGACTAGTGTGCAAGAGAGATGCCTCTATTGCAATGCTGCAGAACCAGCAAGCCCTCGACCACTGCACAGAGAAAACTAAACTTGAAGGGTCAATGGTCTTATAAGAACACAGCAACGTAACTCTGGATTGTTTTACTATTTTAAATCTGCTCATTAATGTGCTGCTTGCAGCAAGGAATAAATTCAATATTCCTAGACCAGGGAACACATTCCCCTGAACAGACCTCACCAGTTATTTCAGGATAGCCACAAATATACATATGAGATTTGCATAGAGATGAGGCAGCGTATGCAAATCTCTCATGCATATTCATAACAGCTCATGAGGAGTGTCCCGAGGACTGGGTTGAGAATCCCTTTCCTAGTGGGAATATAAGCATGCTCAGCTATCCCCAACAGAAGCTATATCTATGTATAGCGCTGCTTATGCCTTGCGGCACTATGCAAACGATTAGTAGTTGTAGTTAGAGAGGCTGTTTTGATCTTCTCATTTTTGGTGCCATGGCTGACCTTAAGTTATCAAGGAATTTTTTTTTACACAAGTCTTCATAAGTATATCCCTAACAGGCTGACTTTTGTGCATTAATGCAACTTATGAAGTAGCGAAGGGTCCAGCACCAGAGAAACCTGCACTAAGCACTGCTAATCCTAGACATTCATGCTAGTTACTTCTGATGCAGCTCAAGGCTTCTACATGTTACTGCACTGACTCCGTACAGCACTGAATCGTCACAAACACCCCTGGGAGACAAACCATGTTAATGAAGTCAACTGGCTGTGCTAAGAAGTCATCTGGGAGGTTAAACAAATCCAAAGACCTTAAAAGGGACCCCAATTTGGGGGACCCACAGACCTAGCATCCTCTAACTCAAGGTTCTGATTCAAGCACCCTTGCATCTGGGCAGCCCAAGTGTGGGACCCCACTCTCTCCACCTAACCACCCCCCTGACCCAGCCCCACTAAGTCAGATGGATAACCCACCCCTCACCTACTTAAACACCAGCCACCCACCCACCCACACTACCTCACAAGCCAGCCTGCCTCGTCACCCACTTACCCACCATATTGGTGTTTGTAGCTAGGCAGAGTGGGTATTTGTGAGGAATAGGTGACTAGGGCATAGGGGCTTAATGAACTGAAGCATGAACAGGGGGACAAGTATGAGGGGGGCTGATAAGTCATTGGCCTTGTAATGAAACAGAAGGCTACAGGCACGCTTCAGTTCCCCCCCCCCACCATGAGACTCTCCAGTCATGGGGAACAGTCTCTGCTTTGGGTGCTCATGGGACAGGGAATCACTACCCTAAGGGTCCTGGATCATTTGGGCTTGAATCAAGATCCTAAGGCAATGGTTGGAGGTTTTAGTTGAACTATACTTCCATTTTAATTTTAATAGTTAGAGGTGGACATTTAGTTAGGTTTCCTTCCATTTGAATCCATTTGTTAGGATATGGCACAGAATTATAAATTATTGCATGCTATGCATCTCATCGGCATGAAGTAGCCACCTAGTGATTAGGGCAACAGCCTAGTACCCAAGAAATCAGGTTCAGTTCCAGGTGACACTCCTTGCGATCTTGGTCAAATCACTTTATTCTCCAAGACCACAGAAGAGCCCTGGCAATCTACTTCCAGTCATACCTTGTCAAGAAAGCCCAGGGGCTGCTGGGTTACTGGAGTCAGTACAGACTTGATGGCACTTAAACCAAAACAAAACCTGACCACCCTCATCTCATTATATCCAGAGCAGTGGGCTGGAACTAGGGAAGCCGGGATTTAAACGCCACTGATATTCTTTGTGGCTTTGGGCAAGTCCTTTAACCTTCCGCTGCCTCAGGTAGAAACTTAGATTGTAAGCCCTCTGGGGGCAGAAAGGCACCTCCTGTGCCTGAATAAAACGGGCCTTGAGATACTGAAAGAGTATGAGCTAAATATTAACAGGAGATAAATAGCACAGAAGTCTGCATTTAAGTTCAGGATAGATTTTGAACACCCTCTTATTAACTTCTAAGATGGCCAAATCCTGTCTTCAGGGGCTGCCACTAGGTTAACTAAAATACAGAAGTTAGCCTGGGTTTTTAGACCCAGTGTGCACAAAGATATCAACTGTAGACATCTTGAAAACCAGACCTGTTTGCAGACCTCTGGGATCTGAGATAATCAGCCCTTATCTCTTTCAGTGCAGGTGACAGGAATATATTCCCATAATATTTAACAAAACCCTTTTGACCTTCGTATAAAGCCAGGCTCGTTTTATCCCACTGTTGGGATATTTACATGCCTAGAAAATGATCTGAAGAGATCAGTGTTTAAAATTCCTGCAAGTACTTTTTACTAAGTCACACTCGTGCTTCTGGATCTAAATAAATGCCACACACCACCACACTTACATTTTAAAGAGTCAAAACTTCTAAAAGCTAGTCAAATTGTTCATTGAAAGCCGTGTATGATGCACAGAATTTACCAGTTGCAACACAACCATTGTTTTCACTGCCTCCCTATTCTGTCTGGGTTGCTGCAGCCTTCAAGGCTCAAACCCAGTGGAAACAGTAATTTTTGAACTTGTTCAAAAATATGAATGGCACTCAGCTATATGAGCTTTCAGGTTTGCTGCCAGCCCTGTGATGCTACAATCTAGAATATTCTGCTCCTTGTATGTGTGGACATGCTGTGCTTTCTCATGGTCAGTACCTGTAAAAACGTGGAGGGAAGCACAAACTGCAGATTGGAGTCATAAAAGAACATTGTAAATAAGGCGGTATTACCACAATAGAAAGCGCACCACTATGTTCAGAAAAAAAAAAAAAAAAAGATGGTCAAACATTTGTTGGGAAACAAAAAAAAAAAACCCACCACACAGAAGCAGTAGCCTAGCCCCCAGGAATAGATAGACCCCTCGCTATTATATACTGGTGATGGTGAAAGGCTCTCTGGATCTCATGCACAGTCACTGCTGCAGTTAGTGACCCACCTCCTCTCCCAGCATGTTATCTTTAAGAGGAAAATGTTAATTGAGGCAGAAACCTGCTCCAAGTGCTTACAATACAAGGAGTATCAGGCAAAAGCGACTGGACTATGGGTTATATGTAGCAAGGAATCTATCAGAGTTGCCAAGTTACCCAGTTTCAGGAGTGAGATTTTAAGTCAGTTCTGTATTTCTGGATGCATTATGGGACCTGCAACACTGAGTCCAATAGGTAAAAATCGAGGACTATAAATACCATACTACATTGCAATACAAATTTAAAACCACAACTAGAAATAAAGTCTCACTCCTGGAACTGGGGAACTTGGCAACTCTGGCATATGAAGGAAAGATTCCTTCCTGGTTCCTCATCAGTGCTGTGAACAGGCGGCCATCACCCTTCATCATTTGGGCTAGTCTCCAGTTCCACATCCCCCCCAACCCCCTCCCCCCTTCTCTCCAGGTATCTGTCAGGGAATTTGTGTTAAGCTTCTAGTCCAGACAGATTCGCTAAAAGAGAATTACATTTTACAAAGTAAATTGGTTTCAAACAAGTCTGTTGAAATGATCTTAGATTCATTTCTCGTTAAAACAGGGCTTCCAAAACCTTCAAGAGAGCCCAAAGCCAGCTGAGTGTTCTGGATATCTACAATGACTAAGCATGACATCACATCAGCACACACTGAAGACCCAATATATGCAAATTTACCTCATGCATATTCATTGGGGATATCCTGAAAGCCTGGGTAAGCAATGATTGGGGGGGGGGAGGAGAAACTTGTCTATTACAGTATTAGTAATATCCCAAAAATCCAACCTGTTTGTTGCCTTCAGGGCATACAGTTTGGGGTGAGCATAGGTGGTGTCAGCATCCCCCCCCCAAAGGTTGTGAGTATTAATACTGCATTGTCCCCCTGCCCCCACTGCTAATATGGACTTTGTCTTTGTCCCCCAAAATAAACAGGAAAACTACAGCGATGCCTGGAGGATTGTCCATGCTGTAGTATGTTGGCACCTTTCAGTCACTCGCATTCTCAGGACACCCAAAAAGATAATGCACAAGACAGATTTGAAGGCTCTTCATCCACCATATGCAAAACCTCTCATGCATATTCATGATGGATATGCATGAGACTGGAAATCTCTGTACACCCAGCTGAATCTGCCTAAGAAAAAGTTCTTGTGACCACAGATCTACTTCTTAATCTATTAGATTGACAGCAAACTCTGTACAAGGTCTTGAGAGAGTTACAAGTTAGAAACCATTTATACAAAAAGACAACCCCCTAATAACAGAGGGGACACCAGATACACGCCCCATATCCTTTGGGTCTGGGAAGGCATCTCCAAGTAGTAACAGAAATTTGCCACAAAGCAGGGGGGGGGGGGAGAAGGTGGTCACTGCACTAGGAAATCTACAGTCAGCAGAACACAAGGTTCTTTATCCAGGAGTCTGCGAGGTATGTTCATGGCACGGTGAAGGCTCCTTAGCCACAGACAGGATATGAATGTCAGTATTGTACAAACTAATGTTCCACCAAGAATTTTTTTTTTGACCAGCAGAATTTTAGCTCCCCTCCCTGGGCCCCGTTCATAACAGGATGGTAGCAAAGGCAAGTCTAGTTTCAAATCAGTTCCTGGGACACACCCACGCGAGAGATAGACCAGCATACCACGGGCACAGGGCATGCAGATTTCTCTCATGGTGTGAATATTCCGAGAACCCGACTAGCTGGGTTGGGAACCTCTATCTAACAGAATAAGAGGATGGATTACCAACAGAATCAGCTTTATACAGCAGGGCTTCCCCAACCTGCCCTGGGGACACCCATAGAAAGTCTGCTTTGCAAGCTAGTTAAAATAAACATATCTATTTATTTATAATATAATGTATCTGCAAATTTAGCTCCAGCATAGTCACTTCAGGTATCCTGAAAGCCTCTACTGGCTGTGGAGTCCCCAGGACAGATTTGGGGAGCCCCGTTATATAATGCTGTAGAGTTAATACAAACGCACATCTCTGCATGGTGGAAGTCCAGATGAAAGCAGATAGCTACAGCTGTGGAAACTGCGCACTAGGTAGAGAAGCACAAGCCTAATGGCTTCTAAAGAAATACTGTACCTAATCTTTTTAAACGCTTGTAAAGACATTTTTTCTGCTTTTATACACTTGTACTTCACTGGCTAAGAAATCACAGCGAGTTTAACACCCAGAGACAGAGCTAACACTGCACTGCCTTTTCTTTAGCTAATACGGTTTTATCCTCCTTTACTGAAACTTACTTTCTAAGCTCACTATCGTATCGGGAACACAATTGCGAGTCTAGAGCTGGGAAAGACAACCCTGATCCTAAAAGTCACATAAGATAGCCGCAGTAAATGTGTGCGGCGTGTATTTTGCACGCGCAGTTTCCTTGCGCATTCATGGTGGCTCTCGGCCCTCAAGGACCGGTCTAGATTCCCTTGCACGCCAGGTACCTGAGTCTGCGCGCGCTCCACAGCCCCTTGCATCTCGCCCAGGACCTGCTCGCGCTGCCTCTGCGCGCGCTCTATCTTCTGCTTCGCCTCCCGCCTGCGCGTCCATCTCCGCAAGAGGCAGGCGGCAGCCAGGCAGCATAACGCGGCGACTAGAACCTGCTCCATCACAAGCTCGGGCACGAACTGACTCCACGCCGTCGGATGCATGCAGAAGAAGCAACCTCCAGCTGCACCCCCTCAGCTAATGATGCTCCGGCCCCGCCCACTTATCGTCAGCACAGCGCAAAGCCCGGCTCGGATTGTTGCAAACCAGGATCCGAGCCAGGTAGTTCTGTCCGAGCCAAGAGGTTGCAGGACAAAAAATGCAACACTGAATCCTCGGGCTGCAGTTTTCCCCCACCCTGTAACTTCTCCCTTCCTCAGTAAATCCTTCTGGACTTTTCCTCTGCTTTTTTGCTGTGTTATAGTGAGTTTCCAAACCTGGAAGATGAGAAAGATGACTTAGAAAAGTGATCATCCAAACAGCTTCCCCTCTCCATGCTACAAGCTGGGGAAAGGCCACCTGGCTACCAAAATCACTGCTTGATGCCAGAGCTGGCTTCAACCATTAGGCAAGATTAGGCGGTCAGCTAGGGTGGCAGCCCCCCAAACTGAAAGAGCCCTCAGCGCATTCTTTTACCTGCTGGGAGAGGGGTACACACATATCTACAAAGCAAAGGTTAAATATTTAAAAGGATGCATAATCACAGGAGTGTTGTGGGAGCAATGGTGTTGGGATGACTGTGACTGTTGGATTTGATTATGAAAGTCTTAGGCTAGGGGGGAACTTAAGGTTGAAGCAGACGTATAGCCATGAGTGGGTCTGGGAAGGTCCCAGGCCCCCCACTTTTGCCTCAGGCACCTCATTCCCCACAGCTTTCCCCAATTTGCAGCAGCATAGCGTGCGCATAACATCAGGGGTGGCACGCCATGTTCGTCATCTCATGGGCGTTTTAATGTAAGGTTAGCAGATGTCCCTGATTTTTGAGGTTTGTTCCCGATTTTGAGGTAGTGGATTAGAAAATTGCTTCTCTCCAGCAGACCCCTCTCGATCCTGGTAAGAGAAGATGTAAAATTAACTTCTTTTCTGTAAAAAAAAGAGGAATTTTAGAGCTCTAGAGATTTCTCTCTATGTATAAAATACACATACTTTGGACATATCATGCAAAGAGAGAGATCATTAGAGAAAGATATCATGCTTGGCAAGATAGAAGGTCAACGCAAAAGAGGAAGGCCAGCAATGAGATGGATCGATACAATAACAGCAGCTACGGGTTCCAGTCTGTCAACAATGAGCCGCCTGACTGAAGACCGAACACAATTTAGGACAACTATCCAGAGGGTCGCCATGAGTCGACTCCGACTCGACGGCACTTAACAACAACATAAAATAAAGTTTAGGCATCCATGTTTCTATGCGTGCTTATAACTTGAGAAGGGTTGCTACCGTAAAACATTTGAAATGATTGAATGCTACTTAGACTGGTCATAAGGCAAAGATGCCTGAGGATGGGGGACCCCTGCCCCTCCCAGCCCAGCCCTGCTCAGGTGTCGCAGATTTGCTCTCCATAAATCTGGTAACCCTATTTTAACGTGTATGCATGCTGGCTGCAAATCATGGAAGGAAGAAGGAGGACAGAGCAGTGAGGATGGTAAGACAAGCTCCTGCCGCCGTGCTGGGGAAGGAGGGAGGGGGGAGAAGGGGGTTTATGCCTATTGCCTCCTAGGTTAAACCTGCGCTCACTCAAAATTGTATTCTAGCTACATTCCTGGGCTGAAGGTTCCCCCAGGACACCCTTGCACCAGTCCTGCTTGAAGCACTACAGTACCATCAATTTCTGTATCCAGAAATACGTGCGGTCGCACAGCAGTGGCAGATAAAGACAAACGTGGCATATCCAGTCGGCCCGGTAACATGGTTAGGAGAGTCGCCGCTGCTCCACCAGGTTCAATGTTAATGGACTTGCTGAACTGCACATTCCCAAGGAAAACTTGCAGCACCTCAACTTACAATGCTGATAAAATCCCAGATGAGACAAACCACCAACAAACAAGACAGAAACGTAAGAAGACAGGGGAACACACCTTAGGCTGGTAAGAGAAAGGGAGGGAGCCTACCCCAAAGACTGTGCTCCAAAGGCCAGGTTTGCAGTCCAGATTATAGATTTGGGCTGAGAAATCTCAGTATGCAGTGAAAGGCGAAACAGGCTCCACAAAGTTGGAGTTAGGTTTACAAAAAGGGCTTATTACTCCCCTGTGCCTTCATGGAGGTTATAATTGCTACTCTATGCAGGTTGTCCTTCGCCCCCCCCCCCCCCCCACCTTCTTAGACGTATAAAGAAACCATTTAACTGTTGTTTTCTCCCAAGGTCCCCTGCCAAGTAGGACTTACAGTCTGTGCTGAAACACCAGGAGGTTACGTGACTTGCCCTAAGTCTTTCATTTAAGCCTGCCTCCCTGGGTATTGCAGCTCTCCCCTGCAGACTTTCGCTATTTCACTTGCCGCCTGAAACATTTCTTCTGCTGCTTCTCAGCTAACCTCAGTGTAAAACCTGGACAGCATATTGCACAAGCATGCCACCGTAAAATCAGAACTCACTCTCCATCTCAAAGAATACTACATTTCCCAAAGGGGCAAAGCTCATAAACTCAAAGCGAAAACAGAGAATTCTAGGCTGCCTGAGAAAAGGTTTCCTAGCATAGAATTTAATGTCCACATTTTTGATGCAACAGTCAGATTCGCTAAAACCATGTGATTCGTTGGGGATGGATGAAGAAAGCCCCCAGGTAAGTGAAAGCCCCCAGGTAGGTGTTACCCATTTCCATAAAGGTATTTAATGTAACAGGGGTAACATATGGAAAGCAGTGTGTATAAATGCCCGTAGCATGGGAAATAAGATCCCTGATGTTGAAGCTTTGGTGGGAGTGGCTGACTTGGATTTAGTGGCAGTTACAGAAACATGGTTCATAGAAAAACATGATTGGGATGTAACTTTACCAGGTTATACTTTATTCAGAAAGGACAGGGTAGGAAGAAGGGGAGGAGGAGTGGCACTATATGTAAAAACTACTATTAAAGCTTTGTAATTACAGAGCTTAAAAGGGAGAGAGGAGGCATTGTGGGTTAAACTAGAAAGAGGGAAAGAGAAATCTATTTGCATTGGTGTGATATACAGACCTCCCTCACAAGAGGAAGAGGTGGACAGAGAGTTAATTGAAGACATATGCAGCATTGCTAGGAAAGGGGAAGTGCTACTGATAGGGGTTTTCAATATGCCAGATGTTGATTGGCACATTCCTGCTGCAGTATCATCTAGAAGTAAGGAGATCCTGGATTCTCTACAGGGAGAACTATTCAGGCAATTGGTAACAGACCCCACACGTGAAGGGGCCATACTGGACTTGGTGCTTACCAATGGTGAAAGTGTTTCTGATGTTGTAGTGGGAGATCAGTTTGCATCCAGGGATCACCAGATGGTGTGGTTCAGTATTAGGACTAGGACTGTTAGAATCCATTCAAAGGTGAAGATCTTAGACTTTACGAAGACTAACTTTGCCAAGATGGACCAATACCTCAGGGAGTTGTTAGCAGGATGGGAACAGCTGGGGGATGTAGAAAAACGGCAAAACTGAAAGGGGATATTTTAAGGGCAACCAACCTTTTTACTAAAATGGTAAATAAAGGTAAAATGAAAAGGAGACCCCTATGGCTTTTGAAAGAAGTAACTGAAAAGGTGAAGAAAAAGAGGGAGGCCTTCATGAAATACAAGAGATCACAGAGAGAGGAAGACAGGCATCTATATTTGGAAAAACTTAGAGAAGCTAGCAAAGTAGTCAGGAAAACAAAGATTCAAAAAAAGGAGGAAACAGCCAGTGCAATAAAATGGGGGGATAAGACATTTTTCAGATATGTTAGTGAGAAGAGGAAGGGCAAAAGTGATATTATCAGACTCAAGGATGAAGGGGAGGAATATGTAGAAGCTGATGAGGATAAAGCGGAAATGCTTAACAAATATTTCTGTTCTGTGTTCACAGATGAAGAACCAGGAACAGGACCTCAGAAAACACCCACAAACAGGAACAGAAGCGAGGGACATCTTGAACAATTTTCAGAAAACTGTGTTCGTGAGGAACTAGCTCAACTTAAAATAGACAAAGCGATGGGACCGGATGGGATACACCCTAGAATACTGAGAGAACTTGGGGACGTTCTAGCAACTCCACTGACTGACTTTTTCAATCCCTCGTTGGAGTCGGGAGTGGTGCCAAAGGACTGGAGAGAGGCTCATGTGGTGCCTTTACACAAAAGCGGAAGTAAGGATGTGGTTGAAAACTACAGGCCGGTAAGTTTAACTTCGGTGGTGAGTAAATTATTGGAAACGCTGCTTAGTGATATAGCGGAAGGGCTGTCGGGTAAGATTTGCCTCTTTGTGGATGATACCAAAATCTGCAATAGAGTAGACACCCAGGAAGGTGTAGATAACATGAGGAGGAGCTAAGCTTGAAGAATGGTCTAGAATTTGGCAGCTGAGATTTAATGTTAAAAAATGCAAGGTCATGCATTTGGGCTGCAGCAATCCAAGGGAGCAATATAGTATAGGGGGTGACATACTTTTGTCCACTAAAGAAGAACGGGACCTAGGCATGGTTGTGTCTGATGATCTTAAAGTAGCTAAACAGATAGAAAAGGCAACGGCAAAAGTTAGAAGGATGCTTGGTGCATACGGAGAGGAATGGCTAGCAGAAAAAAGGTGATAATGCCTCTGTATAAGTCTTTGGTGCGACCTCATTTGGAGTATAGTGTGCAATTCTGGAGACCACACCTTCAAAAGGATGTGAACAGAATGGAGTTGGTGCAGAGGGTGGCTACTAAAATGGTTAGTGGTCTTCATTATAAGCATATGAGGACAGACTTAGGGATCTTAATATGTACACTGCAGGGGTTCTCAACCCTGTCCTCGGGACCCAACTAGTCAGTCGGGTTTTCAAGATAACCACAATGAATATGCATGGGAGAGATTTGCATATAATGGAGGCAGTGTATGCAAATCTCTCTCATACATATTCAATGTGGTTATCCTGAAAACCCGACTGGCTAGGTGGGTCCCCAGGACAGGGTTGAGAACCCCTGCCTTAGAGGAAAGGCGGTATAGAGGTAATATGATTGAGATGTTTAAATACCTCCGTGGCATAAATGCACAGGAGGAGAGCCTCTTTCGATTGAAAGCAAGCTCTGCAATGAGGGAACATGGGATGAGGGTGAAAGGGATAGATTCAGGAGTGATATGCGGAAATATATTTCTTTACGGAAAGAGTAGTGGATCCGTGGAATAGTCTCCCAGTGGAGGTGGTAGAGATGAGGACAGTATCTGAATTCAAAAAAGCATGGGACAAACACAGAGGATCTCTAAAAGAAAAAAGGGGACTGGTGTAGTTGTTGATATGGAAGGACAGACTAGATAGGCCATGTGGTCTTTTTCTGTCGTCATATTTCTGTGTTTCTATGTGCCAGTATTGTGAGCCATTTGAGAACCACTTGCAATGTTGAGGAATTCTGGCATACATTTAGGGCTGTTCGCATCCTAGTCAAACCTTAAGCCTTACTCTGTCCCTGGCTGAAAGAAGCTTTTGTTTTTTGCCATCCCATAGGAGCTGCCGCCCTGGGTGACTACCTAGTTTGCCTAATGGTGAGCCCAGCCCTGCATACATTAAACAATGATGAGGGACAGAGGATGATATCCAAGCCCTGTATAAGGAATTTATCAGACCATGCCTGAAGGATGGGGTTCAGAAAGGTTTGCCAGATTTTAAAAGAGGTACAAAGAATGACAGACTCCCATGCTAAAGGGCCCAGAGGTGACTGGAGCAGCAGCCTGTGAGCCATGGAAGTTCTGGGGTCACAGCCTGCTGCTGTTCCTCTCTAACACTGGGTAAGTTACTTCACCCTATTGCCAGATGCGTACGCTGAAATTGGAAATACTCACTGCATGAGAATGTAACTTGGTGTGAGCTAAATCCCAATAATATACCATTTATTTATTAATGCTTATATACTGCATCAAAGCGGTGTACATTCAGGGACTGTAAATATATTTCTGTTGTCCCCAACGGGCTCAGAATCTATGTTTTGTAATGGAGGGTTAAGTGACTTGCCCAAGGCCACAAGGACTGCTAGTGGGAATCAAACGGTCTTGTTCACAAGCCAGTGCTCTAACCTCTAGGCTACTCCTCCACTCCTCTCAAATTACGGGGCCAATGCGATAAATTTTAACAAGCACATTAAGGGGAAGTCCCCAAACTTGGAAACTCACTCCCAGAGAGGCTACGTCTAACTCAAGACTGCCTCCTTCTGGCTCTTCTCCTAAGCCTTTTGTGGCTGTGGCAACGGACTTTCCGTTCACTCCTACAGCTTCAGGAATAGCCTCCCACACACCCTGAAACGGAGACCAGTTCCACACATCTTACTCACCTGTACATATAATCCACCCTCAATCTAGCTACCCATTTTTATTTATCCCTACGTCTGTGTCTTACCTATCGTGTCTGTTTGTCTCAACGACACCTGCCCCCTGCCTATTAGGATGGTTCATTGTATAGTGCTAACATTTACACGTCTGCTGTCTGTTATATGAATGTTGCTTTTATGGTGCATCGTTTGTTTTTTTAAATTTATTTATTAGTATTTAGCTCACACCTCTCTAATGGTAGTTCAAGGCGAGTTACATGCAGGTGTGCAAGAATTTCCCTGTCCCCAGAGGGCTTACAGTCTTACAGGACGATGCAGCAACCTTGCACTAGGTGCGACGCTCCTGCCCTGGGCCCGAGAGCTTACAGGCAGGAGTGGCCTTGTAATGTCCCTGAGGAATAAAGCTTGTACTGGTCCCTGGGAATTCTGGGGCTCGTAGTGTACTTGTATTTCCTTCAGGATTAAATTGTAGTCGTGACACGAATGTTAAGGCTGCAAGAAATTTATTGTTGTGGGGATATTTTCCAGCGCATCAAAATTCAATGGTACATAACGCAAAAGGTGCAACTTCAACCCAAACAGCTGAAACCAGGAACATAGGAAGTACAACTGAAATTAAGTTAGCTTCTACTTGGCTCTTCACAGTCACAGCAGCTTTAACTCAGCAGTGCCTCATGTGGTCTTTCAGAATTATTGCAGCACCAAACAGCTGTTCCTTCCACAGCGTGGCTTCTCAAAACAACAAATGAAAACAATTTGTAAACCTTTTAGCTTGGCAGCAAGTACAGCAAACTCCCTGTATTCTTTTCATACAGTGTTCAAGGGTTTCTTGCATTGCTGTCCTCTTTGAGGCAGATTGAGCAATCCATTGGAGAAGGGTCTCCTCCTAAGGCAGGCAGATAATTATCCACTTAAGAACATAAGAACATAAGATATGCCATACTGGGTCAGACCAAGGTCCATCAAGCCCAGTATTCTGTTTCCAACAGTGGCCAATCTAGGTCATATGTACCTAGCAGTTTCTCCAAGAGACACAAGTTCCACAATGCTTGTACTGGATCAAGCATTGATATCTTCGGTCACTTCTTAATAATGGTTTATGGACCTTTCCTCCAGGAACTTGTCCAAACCTTTTTTAAACCCAGCTACACTAACAGCCTTTACTACATCCTCTGGTAACAAATTCCAAAGTTTGATAACACGTTGAGTGAAAAAATATTTTCTTTTATTAGTCTTAAATAGTTTACCCTGTAGCTTCATTGCATGTCCCCTAGTCTTTCTATATTCTGATAAGGTAAACAATCAATCTACATTTACCCATTCCACTCCGTTCATTAATTTATAGACTTCTATCATATCTCCCCTCAGCCGTCTCTTTTCCAGGTTAAAGAGCCCTAACCTTTTTAGCCTCTCTTCATAGGAGTATCCTTCCATCCCCTTTACCATTTTGGTGGCTCTTCTCTGTACCTTTTCTAAAATCGCTATATCCTTTTTAAGATACGGCGACCAGAATTGCACTCAATATTCAAGGTGCGGTCTCACCATGGAACAATATAGAGGCATTATAATATCTTTTGTTTTATTTTCCATTCCTTTCCTTATCATACCTAGCATTCTATTTGCTCTCTTGGCCGCCGCTGCACACTGGGCCAAGGGTTTTAACATGGTATCCACAATGACGCCTAAATCTTTTTCCTGGGTGGTGGTTCCTAATGTGGAACCTTGCATCGTGTAACCATAGTTTGGGTTGTTCTTCCCTAGGTGCATAACCTTGCACTTGTCAACATTAAATTTCATCTGCCATTTTGATGCCCAGTCTTCCAATTTATCAAGATCCTCTTGCAATTTTTCACAATCCTCTTGGGTTTTAACAACTTTAAATAGTTTTGTGTCATCTGCAAATTTGATAACCTCACTCATTATTCCACTTTCCAGGTCATTTATGAATATGTCAAAAAGCAGCGGACCCAGCACAGATCCCTGGGGTACACCACTATTCACCTTTCTCCATTGGGAAAATTGGCCATTTAGCCCTACCCTCTGCTTTCTATCTTTTAACCAGTTCCTGATCCACAATAGTACACTGCCTGCTATCCCATGACTCTTTAGTTTTGCCAAAAGTCTCTGATGAGGGACCTTGTCAAAGGCTTTCTGAAAGTCCAGATACACAATATCAACCGACTCACCTTTGTCCACCTGATTATTCACTCCTTCAAAAAAACATAACAGATTAGTAAGACAAGATCTTCCTTGTCTAAAGCCATGTTGGCTGTCTCCCATTAGGTTGTGACTATCTACATGCTGAGTAATTTTATTCTTTATGATGGTTTCTACCATTTTTCCCGGTACTGACGTCAGGCTCACCGGTCTGTAGTTTCCCGGATCAGCCCTGGAACCCTTTTTAAAAATTGGTGTTACATTGGCGATCCTCCAATCTTCAGGTATTAGAGATGATTTTAATGATAGTTCACAGATTACTGATAGCAGGTCTGCAATCTCATATTTCAGTTCTTTCAACACCCTTGGATGTATACCATCCGGCCCAGGTGATTTGCTACTCTTCAGTTTATCTAATAGTTGTAAGACATCTTCCCGATGTATCGATATTTCCTTCAATTCTTCCGCACCTTTAAATACCACTTCAGTCATGGGTAACATCCCTACATCTTCCTCAGTAAAGACCGAAGCAAAGAATTCATTCAGTCTCTCCGCTATCGCCTTGTCGCCTCTTAGTGCTCCTTTAACCCCTTTATCATCTAATGGGCCAACTGACTCTCTCACAGGTTTTTTGCTACGAATGTACTTGAAAAGGTCTTTATTTCGCGTTTTTGCTTCCGCAGCAAGCTTCTTCTCAAATTCTCCCTTTGCCTGCCTTATCAATGCCTTGCATTTGACTTGCCAGTGCTTGTGCTGTTTCCAGGTTTCGTCGTTTGGCTCTTTTTTACATTTCCTGAAAGATGCTTTTTTGGCAACAACAGCCTCTCTGACCTCACCTTTAAACCATGCTGGCAGTTTTTTGGACTTCAGTCCACTTTTCTTAAAGCGTGGAATACAGCTGGTCTGGGCTTCCAAGATAGTATTTTTCAACAACACCCAAGCTTGATGTACGTCTTTAACCTTCATAACTGCTCCTTTTAGTTTTTTCTTAACTGTTTTCCTCATTTTATCATAGTCTCCCTTTCGAAAGTTAAAAGGTAGTACTGTGGATTTCCTTACTATCCCTCCTCCACTAATTAAATCAAAGGCGATCATGCTATGATCACTATTGCCAAGTGGCCCCAACACCCTTATCTCTTGCACTAGATCTGGTGTTCCACTAAGGACTAGGTCTAATATGGCTTCCCCTCTGGTCGGTTCATGAACCAGCTGCTCCAAGAAGCAATCATTTATTTCATCTAGGAACTTTATCTCCCTAGCATGTCCTGACGTGACACTGACCCAGTCAATACCGGGGTAATTGAAATCACCCATTATTATTACTGCGCTGTAACGTTTGTTAGCTTCCTTGATTTCTTTGAGCATTTCATCATCCATTTGGTCATTCTGGCCAGGTGCTCGATAGTACACCCCCACTGCCATTGTGTTCCCCCTTTTATATGGAATTTCAATCCATATAGATTCTACAGCAGATTTTGTTTCCTGCAAAACTTTAATCCTTTCTGAGTCAATGCCCTCTCTAACATAGAGCGCAACCCCTCCACCAATTTGATCAGCTCTGTCATTACGATATAGTTTGTACCCAGGTATCACAGTGTCCCACTGGTTGTCCTCCTTCCACCATGTCTCTGATATTCCAATCATATCTAACCTTTCATTTAGTGCTATATATTCTAACTCTCCCATCTTATTCTTTAGACTTCTAGCATTTGCATACAAGCATTTTAGAGAATGTATTTTATTCATGTTAATTTGGCTATTGTTAGACATGGGTAAATTGGGATCTTTACGCTCTGTCTGCTCTATACTTGAGGGCATTTGGGCTACTTTATTCTTTTGTGGAACCTCTCTGCTTTTGGTAGTATCCTTCAAGGATACATTCTTCCGAACCATCCGCTCTTGGGCGACTGTCGGCTTTCCCCTAATATCTAGTTTAAAAGCTGCTCTATCTCCTTTTTAAAGGTTAATGCCAGCAGCCTGGTTCCATCCCGGTTAAGGTGAAGCCCATCCCTTCGGAAGAGCCCCTCCTTTCCCCAGAATGTTCCCCAGTTCCTAACAAATCCAAAACCCTCATCTCTGCACCATTGTCTCATCCACGCATTGAGACTCCGGAGCTCTGCCTGCCTTATGGGTCCTGCGCGTGGAACAGGAAGCATTTCGGAGAATGCTACCCTGGAAGTTCTGGATTTCAACTTCCTACCTAAAAGCCTAAATTTTGCCTCCAGAACCTCCCTACCACATTTTCCTATGTCATTGGTACCGACATGTACCAAGACAGCAGACTCCTCCCCAGCACTATCTAAGACCTTATCTAGGTGGCGCGTGAGGTCCGCTACCTTCGCACCTTGCATGCATTCATCAGAGCTAAGGCTATCGCTGTCTCTGTCAGGTCTGCTAAGCTTCCCTGACCTCAGTTCCAGAAACTCTTGAAACTGTTTTAAAAGCAATTCAGCCTGTAACTGCTCTTTATCCGTGTGAAAGTCTTTGGTAAGGGTAACACCCTTCCCCCACTTGCTATCAGCTTCTGCAGCTGGGTTTACCTTGTGAAGGTTTGCACAAATAAAAGGTTTCTCTAGTAAAGCATTAAAAGTAGAAAAGTCAGCTTTACCTTTAGCAGGGTTTGAATAAGAACTGGCACCTTTCCTCCAGAAGTCTCTCTGGTTCAAAAACTCAGCAGCCTTATTGCTATTTCCTCTGCTCTGTGAATTTCTCTTTGAAAAGCTTTCTTCCTGCTTCACTTCCTTGCTTCTGTAGCCTTGTTTGCTACCAGACCAGGTACCTTCTTTCCATGTGCTGAATTTGCTAGCCTTCCCACGCCCAGGATCTACCTTGTAGTAAGGTTCCTTCTTAGAGTCTGCTTGGCTCCAAGGTTTACTGCTCCAAGGTTCTGCCTTGCTCCAGGGTTCTAGCATTTTCCTCCTTCCTTCCTTTTCCCTCTTTTTCTCTTTCCTCCTTTTCTCTTTTCCTCCTCTCCTGTTCCCTCTCTGCTTGGGGATTTAAAAGGGCTTCATTTCCCAGCACGCCCTGACCTTCCCCTGACCGTGCCCAATCAGTGCAGAAGCCTGTCTCCTCCCCTGAGCTGGGGCGTGTCCTGTGCTCAGCAGAGAGCTGTGTTTTTTTCAACTCTGCATTTGAAATGCTGTGCGCTAGTGCTGTTTTATTACTTCTACCAGGATTTTCCCCTATCTCCATCTCTTCTGGAGGGCATTCCTCACCACATAGGGCCCAGGGCTTAAAGCTCCAGCGCAGGGTTTCATAGCGGAACTTCAACACTGACTCTATGCATTGTAATGCAATATGCAAATTACCCAGTGCGCAAAATGTCAACATTAAACTGAGGGAGCAAGCATAAGAACATAAGATATGCCATACTGGGTCAGACCAAGGTCCATCAAGCCCAGTATCCTGTTTCCAAAGGTGTCCAATCTAGGTCATACGTACCTAGCAGTATCCCCAAAAGACACAGGTTCCACAATGCTTGTATTGGGTCAAGCATTGATATCCTGGGTCCCTTCTTAATAATGGTTTATGGACCTTTCCTCCAGGAACTTGTCCAAACCTTTTTTAAACCCAGCTACACTAACAGCTTTTACTACATCCTCCGGTAACAAATTCCAGAGTTTGATTACACGTTGAGTGAAAAATTAGTCTTAAATAGTTTGCCCTGTAGCTTTATTGCATGTCCCCTAGTCTTTCTATATTCTGATAACGTAAACAATCGATCTGCGTTTACCCGTTCCACTCCGTTCATTAATTTATAGACTTCTATCATATCTCCCCTCAGCCGTCTCTTTTCCAGGTAAAAAGCCAAACACATCTGCACAGAAGTTGGCGCAAGTTTGGCATGCTGTCCTGGAGAAACAGGGTCATCTGTGGTGAGGTTTGACACCTGTGATGAAGAAGCTCCTCAAGAAGCAATGGAGATAGCTGAAGATCCTGTGGAGAAAGGTGGTACTGCACTGAAAAGCAGGATTTTCACTTCAAAAGGAAAAAAACACTCAGCTGATCTAAAACCACACCTCACCTTAGGGGAGGAGACAGGTCTGGTCACTGATTGGGCACGCCCAAGCAGGAGGTGGGCAATGCAACGTAGGGAGAGCTTGTTAAATACGCAAGCAGTTAGAACACAGTCAGATTTAGAAGACTTAGGAGATTTAGCAGATTCAGAGTGGCTAGGAGAATCACTGGACTTACCTGGAGAGTTACTGGGAGACTCAGAAGCACCGAGAGAGTCCAAAGGACGGAGAGACTCAGAAGCACAGAGAGATCTGGAACTACAGGAAGAGCTACCTGAGAACCAAGCAGGACCTTTGAGCAGTAATCAGTGGTGCAAGGATCCACCCTGGAGACACTCTCATTATAAGGTACATCCTGGGGTTAAAGGAGCTAGCAGGTCTGATACCTGGACCAAAGAGAGCTGGAAACACAGTACTAAAACTCAAAGCAACAACAGACAGAAGTACGGAGGAATTGTTCAGCCTCATATTCACTTGCAAAGCACAAGGACTGAAGATAAGCCAGCTGGAGCACAAATCCTGAAAGCCAGTAGAAGGAAAAGTGCTAATGCTTATTCAGAGGACTTGAGCCAAGGTAAAGCTGACATTTCTTATTATGATTGCTTGTTCAGAAAGTCTCCAGAACATGTTAAACTTCTAAAGACAAACCCAACACTTGCTCTTAAGGATAAGTGGGGGAGGGGTTTTACCCACACGGAGAACTGTTGCTTTGATAAGAACAGCATAGCTAATTACCAGGAGCTGGGAGCCTTAAACAAACGTTTGCCTGAAGAGGAAGAAAGCTATCAGCTCGGGGAAAAGCATAAGCAGGCTGAATTACTTCTGGCAGAGTTTAAGGAGTTCCTAGAGAAAAAGGCAGCCTCTGCTATTAATCCTATACAGCATGCCAATAGCTGTGAGGAAGAAATGCAGTTAGATAATTATTTGCCTTCAACAGAACAGGACCTAGCCATGGATTGTTCTACATGTATTATTGAAGATAGCCATGATAGAGAGCTTTGAAACTATATGAAAAGAATATACTAGAAAGATTACTTTACCTGTTTCTCTTGTGAAAAGCTTATGAAGGTAATAAGTGTAATCACATGCTGGAGCTGAGAAGCCGTGCCTTTGAAAGGACATTGCTTTCTGTTCATTGAAGAGTCACATGATTGCCTAAATGTGAGTCTGAGAAGGAACTGTGAATAAGCTGAATGAAAGCTGTCTCAGCACGACAACTTCTGTATATTTGGTTTTCCCATCTTTTGTTGAATGTGCATTACTCTTCTTTGGCATCTGAAAGCACTGAGCTTCAATGCGTTGGAAATAAACCCTCTTAAAAGAAATTTTCTTTGCCTGCATTTGTCTGCTCGAGCTACAACTACAACCTCAATCCTTCAGGAGGCCCAGTAACTACATTTCCCAGAATCCCTGGGGGCCAAATGTTAGTACTCCACCCCTGAAGGGCATCAAAGGCCGCTCCCACCTGGAAACCCTCAAGGCCCAGGTAGTGGGTGGGTGGCACACCTCACCTCAGATGACCTAGGCATCGGGGAAAACTTCAATGCATTAGCATATTGTCGGGGATCCAATGCTCCCCCTGGACACTGCACCCCCGACCATCCCAGATGCATCGCGTGGGGATAGGCACTGCCATTTCTCAAGATGGTGGTGGAGGGGCAGGAGCATGTGGGCAATGCTCCTGCTCCAGATTAAAGGTATTTGGAGGAGGAGGGGGTTTGGGGGCCACCAGGGTTTTTGTTATTGAGAGGGTGGGATCAAGGCTGCTGGACCACCAGAGATTTGTTTTTTGTTAGGGGAGGGGGGACACCAGCCCCATGACAGTATTCTGATGGCATCAGAGGCTTTCCCTGTCGAAGGTCTCTCTAGTTCCCAGGCTACTCCCCCACTGTGCTGACGTTGTATGTTATAGAATGTTCTACGCTGCTGCCTTTTAAGGAGTTTAATTTGTGTTGCCATTACTAGGATTTAATTTGCTTATCTCCAGGTTTAACTCACTAAGGGGGTCATTCTGAAGCTCGAATAGCGGGGATGGATGTCCCAATGGGACGTCCATCCCCACTATTCATGGTGGCTGCAGACCCCTTACCAACTTCCCCGCTGGTTGTGAGGGAAAGTTAGTTGGGGGCGGGGAACAGGTGGCCTGGGGCGGAGAGTGGGCAGGCAGTGGGTGATCGCTGGCCCTGTACATCCAGGGCCGGCAAAATGGCCAGGGAAGTTATTCTACCCCTGGGGTGGAATAGCTTCCCTGGATGTTCCGCTCTGGGGTGCGGAAGAGGCTGGGGAGGGGGGAGGCAAAAGTTAAATCCATGGAGCCTGACCGTGGCCTTAAGAGGCCGGATCAGGGGTCGGGCTGTGGGGAATTAACTTTTTTGTCAGCGGCAGACATTGCGGTATTTAAATTGAGCCACGGTGCCATGACAACAGGATGCCATGGCGCCGCAGCTCAATTTAAATGCCCTGAATGAGTTAGTCGGGCTTCGCTATACCTGCAGACCAGGATTGAATCGCAGTACCAGCCTGCACGTACAGTGCTGTTCACGAGTCTGATCCCCGGGGCTAGATGTGCCCCGCGGGATCAGAATCGTGACTTCCTTTGTACGTCTGGGTCAGTCCGGACATAAAAATATCGACGTCAAGAACGGAATCGGGCCCATATTGTCTATTATACTGACATGGGGTCATTTTGCTATGATTATGCTCCTATTACAGTAAGAGCTGTCCAGCACCTTGGCTGAATCCCTTCATAAAAGCATTTAAATACATCCTAATAAAAATTAAATCACATAAGGACTTTTCACACTGCTATAGATAATGTTCTATGGGGGCAAGTGTGCAGGGAAGAACAAGTTGAAAGTTTGTCCTCGCGTTTCCCCTTTCCTCCACGTGCAGACTCGGGTCTCTCTGTGGGGGGGGGGGACGGGACTCGAGGAATAGGGCGTCTCAGTAAGGAAGCAGAAGAAGTCCGAGTGTGTGTCCGGGCAAGTGACCATGGTGTGGGCAGTGACTGATTGCCATATATGAGGTAGGGGTATGTGGGGGGTTGTGTATCATGGCTGCTCATGTGTATATGTCATGGGGGTGATAGGGGGTGAGAGTACGTGTGTTTGGCTGAGGGCATGTGTGCATCTCTTCCCCTTGTACTTTCTTCTGTCCTCCTCTGCTTCCTCCCTCCCTTCACTAGTTTCCCTCCTTCCCCTTCCGTCCCCTCTCCCTCCCTCCCTCCCTTCTCTGCCTCTTTGCAGTCCTCCAATTCCCCTCCTCTTCCTGTCCTTTCCCTCCTCTCTAACCAGACCGTTCCCTTATGTTCCACCCCTAGCCCCTGCCCCCTCTTTGCCTCCCCTCTACTCCAACCCTTCCTTTTTGCTCTGCTTCTCGTGTCCTTTCTTCCTAACCCTGCACCACTTCCTCTATAACCCCTCCCCAGAGCTGGCACTATCCCATTAAGCAAACTACTTGGTCACCTACAGCGCCATTTCCAGGGCGGCCAGTGGCGTAAATTCTACCCACGCATCCCCTGCAATGTGGGGAGGGGGCTGGATAGGAAAGGGTCCACACAGCGGCGGTAAGGCAGCACAGCAAACTTACTTTAGCATCTCTACCACGCTGCCTCCACTCTTGTAAGTGTCCAGCGAGCCCGATGGCTGTTAACGCCTGGGCCAAAATCTCATGATAATGGCCGCAGCGCGAGACTTCAGTCAAAGCAGTAACAGACCTGCTGGAGACTTACAAGAGCAGAGGCAGCGTGGCAAAGATGCTTAAGTAACTTTGCTGCCACCGCAAGGGTTCGTCGCCATGACAATAGGGGTGCAGCGCAGGAGGGACACACCACCACAACAATGGGGGGCCCTCAGCAAAATTTGCTTGGGTTCTCCTCACTGGAATTTACAGCACCGAGGGAGGCTTGGCGTAGCAGCAATGACATGAAAACAGCATGTACCCAAAGTCACCGATGCTGCGCTTTGAGCAGCCGCTTCCGCCCCCTCTGACACAGACTTTCTGTTTGCAAGGAGGCGGAAGCATCTGGTGGCAGCCGGCAAGTCACTGCTGCCAGTGGGACCCAAGGACTCCCGCTAGCTGATCTGCGCTGCCGCTCCTCTTCTTGTGCCAGCAGGACCTGGGGACCCTGCTGGCTCTTTGTCCTTTCTGCTGCTTTTCTCTGATCTGTTGAAGCCGTGTGCATCTCCTTATTGGAACATGGGCCAAAAAGCAGATGTGCATGGACGGACAGACAAATAGACGGATGAATGGAGCCTCCCCAATAAGCTCTATTACCTAAGCAAAACACACTTACAAATTTAGTTGGCTTTCTTGCTCTTCATGAATTTTTCCTGATGTTGGGTGTTTTTTCAGTTGCTTTCATGCATTTGTTTGGAAAGGGAATTTTTAGTGCACACAAACTTGATTTACTGCACACTAATCAACTTAATGCACCTTAATTCATCAGTTAGTGCACATTAAATCAGCTTGACACTAATGAACTGAATGTGCACTGATGAATGCACCCCCCTAGTACCATGCACAAAAGTCCTCATCGGCACAGAAAGCCAGTCCCGCATCCGAGGAAATGCGGCAGCCGCATGTAAATGATGGAGCACCGTATGCTACTAAGGTGATGATAGCGTGCTATGCAGCTGTCCACCGCTAATTCCCAGGGTCCAGTAAAGATTACAATTTAACACTTGCGTCAGGACGGATGCTATATTTTAACCATGTATTCTGTGGCTCCGGATCCCTCGTGCTAAGTTTAGCGCAGGCGGGTCGATGCAACAAGCTCTGCTACTCATTAGCGCAGCAATTTCTGTTTGATTTTCCCATGCTAATCTTATTCCCCCATGAAGGAAAAAAGATTAGGAAAGGGAAAGGTAGCACAGTGTAATATGCAAATTGCTCCATATTATATTGTTCGCGGTGTTGATAACTGCTGAAATCTAGCGCAGGTTTTGACTTTCTGTAATGCTGATTCTTTGTGTTAGTTCAGGTTGGTGTAAAGATGCAGCTCAGGAGCAGAGGGTGATCTGAGGTGAGGTTCCCCACTTCACCTCAGATCACCGAAGGCCCCTGGATCCCACACCTCTCACCCCTTGAGCAATGAACGCTACCATCGGTGGCCCAGTTGGGCCCTCACCCTCCCTCCGACTCACCAACATCCTGGATAACCCTGTTACACCTTCTCAGCCCCGCCATTGTCCAAGGCTGCCCTGTTTCTGCTCACCCCAACCCCAACACTGACTGTAATGGTGAAGAAGGCTTCCCTCCCTCACCCCGACACCTCCCTGCGCACCTCTAAGGTGAAAGGTCCACACGCACCTGCCTCCACCTCACCATCGTGTTTATGTTTATTAAAACTTGATATACCGCATCAGAGCAGTTTACAATAAGATAGCATTTAAAAATTCAGTTTTAGAAAGGGAAGAAACAAACTCCAATAAAATAATAGGAAAGTCGATAGAGCATGCAAACATGGGGGGGAGGATAAAAAGGGGGGAGGACAGACAGGCGTGGAAGTGGAAAGATAGGGGTTAGAGTGTTTGGGGGGAAGATCAAAGGCTTTACGGAATAGGTGGGTCTTCAGCTGGGCCTTGAATTTCCCAAATGAGGGTTCTAAGCGTAGGTCTGGGAGAAGATTATTCCATAGAAAGGAACCAAGAAAATCGAACGCAGAGTGGTGTGTAGATTCCATGTGAGCCTGGGATTGGGGAAGGAGATGAAGGCGGCTCGTGTGGATGGAGCGGAGGGTTTGGTGCAGGGTGTGCAGTATGGTGAGTGAGGAGAGGTATTGTGGAATGCCAGAATAGAGAACATTATGAACCAGGGTGAGGCGTTTGAATTGGACGTGATATTGAATTGGGAACCAATGTAAATGGATGAATAGGGAGGTGACATGATCGGAGCAAGAAGCATGGACTACAGCTTAGCAACAGTATTTTGGATGAGTTGGAAAAGTTTCTGTTCATATTGGGGCAGACTGGCAAGAACAGGGTTGCAGTAGTCTAAACGAACGAGTACAAGGGAAACGAGCAGAGTGGTCAGAGCAGATATGGCAAGGAACGGGCGGACCAATCGAACACGATGTAGAAAGAAGAAGGTGGACTTAACGACGGAACAGATGTGGTGGCAGATGGTTGCATCTTGGGAAATGACAGCGCCTGACTGTTTGGTGCATCCTGGGAAATACTGCACCCAGTCCGGTTCCGCCATTTCTCAAGATGGCGGCACAGAGGCAGGAACATGTACTCATCGCTTAGAAGGTACCAGGAAGTGGTCGAGGGTATGGGGAAGACTGAAGACCAGTAATTAATTTTTTGGGTGTTGAGAATGATGAAGGTAAGAGCCCACATGCAGTACATGATTTTTTTGAGTGAAGGAAGGCAGAAGTCCATGAGTCACCAATGATTTTTTGGGGAGGATTCAGTGGCTGGAGGGATCAGGGGCCATTGGCATCCAATGATTTTGTGGGGAGGCTGTTGAGGCCCACGGGCCATCAATGATTTTTGGGAGGGGGGTCCATGGAGTTGAGAGAGGAGAAATCGGGCGGAGTAGGATCAGGAGACTGGTCTGTTTTCTCTTGAGCTCCCTTCCTGTCAGTACATAAGCCAATCCCTGCTTATGCGCTGACAGAAAGGGAGATGCTTACTCACAATGCACAAATGGCTGCATCTTACCGCTGTGGTGTGTGATGTTTTTTTCTGACAACGCCTACTTCTCAATGCAGCGGTAATTTGCATGCCATCAGTCTACTGCATCAGGAGTAAGAGTTTGTTTCAGTGCTTGCTTTAGAAGCTTGTGAGTTGACACTTAGAGTAACATTCTGCATCATCCCAGGCCCCAGTAGAAGAAGTGCCCCTTCCCAAATTTGAGCTCCACACAGATCAGAGTGGTCAGAACAGGCCATTTCCCCCTTTCCCCCAATGCCACCCTGCCAAAAGATCCCGTGCCAGCCCACCAGGGCATCAGAGTCCTCCTGCCTGTATCACTGCTGCTGGCAAATAGTCGCTGGGGCAATAAGCCACGTGGCATCGTTGTCTAGTGCTAGTGAGTGACACATGCAAAAGGCTCCGCCCTCTCTGCAGCCCCTCTGGAAGGTGGACAAGGTTCTTTCCTCATTAAAACTGGCTTTTTCAGTTTTGAAATACAGTATTTTGCGTTTGGAGATTCGATTGCAATTCAATTACATGCTTTTAAGGATGAAGGTAAAATCCTGAATATTTCCTAGGTCTGATCGTTGCAGACGGGTGGCGTACGAGGTGGTTGCAGATGGGCCATTGATTGGCCTTGGTTTAAGGTTCATTATTAAGTTTATGTGTTTTTATGCTGTTGATTTTGTTTTGTAATTTGAAATTCTTTCAATCGCATCTATAGTAGCGGTCAGGGCTGGACCAGCCATCAGGCAAACCAGGCAACTGCCTAGTATGGCAGCTTCTGGGGGTGGGGGGGGGGGGGCGGCAGCAAAGAGCAGGACATTCAAAGCTTAACAATAGATTCTGACAGCCAGGGGGGCATAAGGCTTAAGGTTTGCTTAGGGCGCCAACACCTTGAACCAACTCTGGGGCCGGCCCTGGTAATGGTATAAAAGACATTTTAAATAAAGATATGTCTGTCAGGAAAAATGACTGTGTGCATGTGTGTGTCGGGCAGCACTTAGGGAGTTAGAAAGCAAGGCATGTTTTTGTAGTGGGGTTCAGGAGGAGAGGAAATATCCCATGCTATCAGTTACCACAGGAGATTTCCAGCCATAGCTAATATCCCACATTAAACTTCATGTTAACATCCAGGTTAGTGCCGAAGCTGCAATATTGAAGGCGTGATTGGCGTAGGATGTTAAATCCCAATTTGATGAGCCTGGAAAACTGTTGCCAAGTAAAACTGTACTTAACATGAGTTTTATTGCATAGGGTGCTGAGAAGTAGCAGTGAAGGGGATTGTTACCCAAATGTGAAATTATGAAACATTTTGCTAGCAGACGTGGATACTACACTAAATCAATTCAAAAGTTAACCTGTAGAGGAGAAAGATGGTGGTGGTATTATACAGCTCTGTGCTACGGGGCAGTGTTAGCCCAGGGGGTAATTCTTTCCACTGTTCTGCAGAATGCTACACAGTCCCTTTGGCTTGTCATTTCCCACTGTCCAAGTGTCTCTTTTCCCATTTGGATCGATGGCAAATATACTTTTAGGGCCATTCATAAGTGCCTCTGCAAAAGGCAGATTTGACTTTTTGCCCAGAGTTGAGCCCTGCTCTAAATGTTGGCTCTGCTCGCTCGCTTGCCTTGTGAGCTTCTCAGCACGGCTGTCTGCCAAGTCCTGACAGACTGGGGCACTTTCCGTGCAGCGGCAGACTGCAGAGGTAGGGTGCTCACTGTTTGATACATTTTATTCCCTCCCCCTTGTTTCTCTCTGGAAACTTTTATTTTGCCTTTTCACCTAGCCTTGTTCCCTGCATGTGCCAAATCCCTGTTTGCGCAAATAGTAAAATAGTGCCAGCATCTCGGGGGAGGGGGAGGGCTTGAGCAAAGATGTGTACGAAACTGAAATGTCTTCATTTAAGAAATATTTCAGGAGGCCCAATCCTCTTCGACAAACTCTCTAACACTAAAAGGTCATCTAGACCCAGATAACCCCACTCCCTCTGCAACACAATAGCAAAGACGCCCAGAGCCCCTGGAAGCCTTGAAGCCTCCCTGGTCCCCCACACCCTTGCTTGTCTTGCTCAATACTGTCCCAAGAGGCACCAAGCTGACCCAAAGAGTGAAGCAGAACTGAACCGACACCATTTCGACAGTGACCGGCAAGACGGTGGGAGGTAAGTATTCTGCCGTGGGGCGGGGGGGGGGTGCAGTTCAGGGAAGTCTGGGCTCTAGGGAGGTGTGAAGGGTGGGCAGCCTTGGTACAGCCTGAGCCTGGAGTCTGAATTTTATAGAGATGAGCAGGGCAGAGCTGGGAAGACCAGTAAAGGTTGCAGTGTATATATACACACAAAACCCCATTCTAGACCAAAAATGGCAACAATAATTTTAAAAAGTATTTGCCAAATACTGCAGGAGATACAGTGACCAAAAGCCTTCCAGCTATCCACCTAGAACACTACAAAACAATTCTTTAAAAATACTTATAACATAACCTAAACCCGTCCTAAGTTGTGACACAATCACAGTAAATATGAATTTTCCCCATTCTTCCATCGTAGGTTTGCCTGAGACCCCAGGTGAATAGAACAGACTGATTTAGTCCTGGTTTTGCCCCCCATTGCATGCAGCGAGTTGCAGGTCTGAATTTCTTAGGTAAACCAATGGAAACATGAGAACTGCAACTCTGTGCTTACAATGCAGCAAAACCAGGACTGGATTCCTGGAGCTGGGGGAGGTAGGAATCCTATTTGTCAATTGCTTATCCAGTGTAGGTATAAAGGTATTCGCTATATAAATGATCAATAGTAGTAGCAGTAGTAGTGATAATCAGTCTAAGGCAGTGGTTCTCAACCCAGACCTCTGGGATCTCTAGCCCAGTCAGGATTTCAGGATATCCACAATGAATATGCATGAGATAGATCTGCATGCACTGCTTCCATTCTATGTAGATCTAACTTTATTTATTTATTTAATGTCTTTTTTTATACCGTGCTCTTTAAAATCAGCGCGGTTTACATTTAACAACTCGAGCAGCACAGGCAGAGCTTGCGACTGGACTTACAATGAACAGGGGTTTCTAAACAGGACTGATAGGGTAACTATGTACAGGCAAGCTAGCCGTCACAGGTGACGTGGTCAGCTCGCAACTATTTACAGATTTATTTACTTAATATATACAGACTGACTGGTCTAAGCATGTGCACAATTCCATCAGCAGATTGTCTTGTGATCTAGTGAGTGGGGTTGCAATCCTGCAATCTCATGCATATTCATTGTGGATACACTGAAAACCTGACTGGCCTGGGGAACCACCACCCTCCTTCGGCACCAATTCCCCCTAGATAGTTCCCAGTCTTCATCGGAAACTGTCCAGGAGGGGGGGATCAGTGCACCCCCTGACTAAGATGTACATCCCATCTAGTCAGTCAAGTCCCTGAAAACTGCCCACTCCCGATCCTTTTAAAAAAACCTGGCTATCCAGTCAGATCCCGAGCACATCCCCATTAGAACCACTACTAAATCCTGGCTAGTCAGTTGGCCTAAGGAGACCCCTCTGGCACCCCATCCGCCCCCCTCCAGCAGTACCTAATGGTTCCTGGCCATCTCATTGGTACTCACAAATATTATTTATTTATTTTATTTACATTCTCTTATATACCGCGCTATTCTGCATCAGTGCGGTTTACATTGAACAAACTGAAATTACATTGAACAGGGCATTATAACTTGGAGATAACTATTTTATAGGGAACATATTGCGCTGATCTTGTGGTGCTGCCCCCTAGTGTCAGGACGCTAAAAGGCAGCACCACATGATCACAGCCATTTTGAGGAGACTCAACGATGGGGACAGGAGTGGGGAGGGCCGCTTCTGCTCCAAGTGACCACTAGACCACCAGGAATTGTAAGATATCAGTTGGGGAGAGCAAGGTGCCCCCTTTGGCTGACTAGCTGGGATTTAATGGTTCTAATGGGAGGAGTTGGGGGCCTGACTGGATTGGGAAGGGGAGTTTGCAGGGGCTTGACTGACTAGCCAGGATGTCTCTCTTAGGGGGTGCACCAGTTTCCCCCACATAGTTCCCAATTGGGATCAGGAGCTGTTCAGGGGGAATCAGTGCTAAGGGGGGGCTGGCCACATTTTTTAATATTGTCAGTGCCACGGATCTGTATATCTGTGGCACCAACAGTATTGTCAGGTTGGGGGGGTGAATCAGGGCCTGGGGGGGCACTTGCCTCCAGGTCAGACGGCCATTGCCAATTATGCAATGCTGTGATAACAGGATCACCGGCGGGTAATGTCTCTTTATCTGTAGCCGTGATTGGACCATTTCTGGCAGCCATTGCATGAAATATTTTTGTGTGGTGGATGGGAAAAATAGGAATGCCTATTCCCCACCCCGCTCCCACCTCCCCTTAGGTCCACAGTGTGAAATGCAAATATTGCACAAAAGTGTCTGCGATATCTGCATTCCTCTGGCGTTAGCTGCTACACCAGGTGATATATCTGTGTTAGCCCCACAGCAGCAGCTCACGCCCATCAGTAGACATACCCCTTAGAGCAGTGGTTCTCAACCCAGTCCTCTGGGACCCCCAAGTCAGATATGACCCCAGCATTGAATATCCGGGTTTAATGTTCAGACCCAGCGCCTTCTTAAGCCGGAGGGTTTTTTAAAATTTTTCAATTTCCCTGGGCTGGGGAGGGGGCTAGGACTGGAAATGGGCTGATGGGGGGGGTTACGACTGGTAATGGGCAGATGGGGGCTAGGACTGGAGTGGGTTGATAAGGGGGATAGCACTGGAAATGCTTTGGGACAGGAAATGGGCTAATGGGGGAGGGGAGGAGAGTGCTGCTGGCCCTGGAAGAAAACTAGGGGCTAGGGCTACAAATGGGCCGATGCAGGAGGATGGTAGAATAGGACTGGAAGGGAGCGGATAATGAGCAAGGGGAAGGAGGGAGCAGGAAGGGAGCTGACACGGAGGAAGAAGGGGGCTGGAAAGGAGCTGACACCTAGGATGTACTGAAGGGGGACTGGAAGGGAGCTGACACTTGGGGATGGGAGTGGTAGGTGGTTGGGTAATGGGGAGGAGGCTGGAAGGGAGCTGACATGCAAATGGCACTGGAAGGGGGATGGACAGAGGGTAGGGCGACTGGAAGGGAGCTGACTGGGGGGATGGCACTGAGAGGATCTGAGCTGATATCTGGGATGGTATTTAGACTAGAAGGGGCTGGGCAGTGGGGAAGGAGGGGGACTGGAAGGGAATGGACACTAGTGACAGTCGTGGGAATGCAAGGTGGTTGACATTGGAAGGTACTGGGAGGGGAGGACTGGAAAGGGGACTGATACTGGGGAGGGTTACTGGAACTGGAAATGGGCTGATGGAAGGCAGTGAAGAAAACAAGAGATAAAAAATGGCAGATGGACCAAGGCCCTTAGACCACAGAAAGAGAGCTAAGACAGGAAAACAGAAGCCTCAGATCAGGACCAGCATGATCAGAGAATAAAATGGTCAGACAACAAAGGTAGAAAAAAATAATTTTAATTTTACTGATTGGACTTTGTGCTATTTTTATATTTTGCACAGTATTGGGGAACTGCATCTCTTATTTATCTGATGTTGCACTGCATGTGGACTTTGGCTTCTTGGCATTACAGTTTAAATTTAGTCTACATATTATTTTTACTTTAGATTGTGGTTACTTATTCTGTGCTTGGTGAGGGTCGATGTTGTGAGTGTGTGACTGAGGTCAGGTGTTCTGTTAACATGAAGTTTGTACATAAAGATCTATACTGTACTGTAGTAATTTGACTTCTTCAGCTTTTCAAATAGGTGTATGGATGTTCCAGGGCCCATTGTAGTATTTACAGTGATGCTTTTTTTGGATGGGCTCCTTATGTGAGTTTTGGACGTTTGTGCTGATATGGTATGGTATGGTAGGTTTGCTCTTTGTTGTGGGGTTTTGTATTAGTTCACAATATGCCTGGTACTGGAGAATAGTGGTTGTTGTTGTTGTTGTTATTAGTGAGATGATCAGAATCAGATTTTTTTTTTAAATATTGAGTTCTGTGGGTGAATGTCCTGGTTCTGCTCTGCACCTACTGTGGATGCAAAATATATGTTGAAAAAGAAAAAGGGAGAACCATAACGCAGTTTATAACAAAATAAAAATGGGTTATAATTTAGTTTTATAAACTGTGCTATTGATTCTTGCTGTCTTTTAGTTCCTTGGTGTGCAAACAGGACTGTACCTAGCCCTGTGCAAGCAGTGCAGTCGCACAGGGCGCAAAGGCTTGGGGGGCATATTTCGGCTGTCTGCTGTTGCCATACCGCTGCGGCTCTGCAAAAGCTGAGCCGGCATGGAGGGGAAATGGGCAGGCTCTCCGGGGAGGCGGCGGCATGACCACGGGGCTCTTCATTATGCTGCTGCCTGGGTTCTTTTTTTTTTTAATTTATTTTGAAGGTCGAGTGAGGCAATTTGGGGGCAATTTTTGATGCCCCCAAAAAGTTGCCACCTAAGGCTACCGCCTCACTCGGCCTCATTATAGAGCCGCCCCTGGTTATCAGATCTACCAGAGGACAGCGAGATGCAGATAAGTTAAAGGAAAACTCCCACTTGTTTCTTTGGGATTCTTTTATATTTCCTATGTGGAAAAGGAAAGACTAACTGTTGATTATTTGGAGTATTTGCTTTCTTTGCTCTCGACAGCACGGGAGGGTCAGTGTGAAAGGAAACATTGATAGGGTGGTTGCTGCCACAGCCTGAGGGTTACTTGGATACCCAGGCTGGAACTTTTCCTTTTGAGAAATTGGAGTTATAAATACATAAGAGACTAAGATTAGCATAGGGAGCACCTCCCCCTCTAATTAATCAAGGGGAAAGGGGTCCTGGACAAACTGAATTGATGGACAGCCAAAGCTGCACAGTTTAAAAACAAAGGAATTCTGCACAGCTAACTCAACAGACTAAGCTTAGGCTGTGTTTGTGCTGTTTTTGAACTTGGTTTTGGAGAATCGTGTTATGTTGTATCTGTGAGCATCTGACCTTCCTTAGGATTCTGCACCCCTGGGAGCAGAAGACACCCCAACAACTCACATCTCTTATTGGCCGCATATCACCCAAACCACACCTGCTGCCTTCCCTTCGGCAGACACATTTTTTTCCTCAGACTTTCAAGCACTTCCTCTTAATGAACAAGTAGTTTTGTCTCATCAACTCAATCCCCTGGCCCCTGTGAAACCTCGCCTCTGACCCTGAAAAATAATTTCCCTTGGTACTATTTTGGTCTACAGCTACTAAAACAGCAGCTTCGGGCTGCCAAGAGAATGTGGCGGAAAGCCAAACAGCCTTGTGCTCGGGCTGTATACAAAAAATGCCATGTCCACCATAGGGCTCAAGTCCTCTCTGCTTAAAGAAACCCTCCTATTCCTTGCTGAGAAAGAAATCCATGTATTCCTCTTGGGCCATCTTTGCAATTGCTTCACAGCTGTCAGCCCTCACATCTCCTTCCTCCAGTTGTTTGAACTCTGACCCTTCACCTGAGCCTCTAGCAGCCCATTTTTGTGATAAGATCACTACTGCTCGGCAAGGTCTAACCCAGGCCAGTCCCTTCATTCTCCTTACATCCCCGGAGCCTATTTCCTATAGTTTAGTGCACACATGGTCCAAATTTGCTCCACTTACTGAAGCCACATGACTTAAAATGGTTTCCTGCTTTTTAGACCCTATCCCTTTGCAATGGCTCTCTGAAGGAGATTTGGGGCTCCTTCTCTTTGCTCAAGTTTTGTTACTGGCCAATTCCCACAGGTGTGGAAAAAAGCCTTCGTATACCTTATTCTCAAAGCCCCCAAGCTGGACACTTTGGTTCCTGCTAACTACTGTCCTATCCTGAATCTACAATTTCTCTCCAAACTCACCAAATGTTTAGTCCTGTCACAGCTAACAGATCATATTGTCCTCCATTCCTGACAATCTGGGCTCCATAGTACAGAAACGATAGTGACTGTCGTCCTTAATGAAGTTCATAGTGCTTTAGATGCAGGAAAGTTCATTTTAGCCATTTCTCTAGACTTATCAGCAACATTCAATCTCGTAGATCATAACATCCTCCTTGCTCGCCTCTTTAGTATTGGCCTTTGAGGAACGCTATTATCTTGGTTTATTTCCTACCTCACCATTCACACATTTGAGGTTTCAATCAATCACACTCACTTCTCTCCCCAATAGCTGTTGTGTGGGGTACCACAGAGCTCCATCCTGTTCCATATACTTTTCAATATTTTCCTCAGCCTTCTGGCTTCCTTATTCAGTCAACAGCGATCTCCACCTAGTTTTATGCTGATGATATCCTTCTTATTGCTCATTTAGACGGTTCTGTCCTTGATCTCTCTGCAATCAATGGTTGTCTGGAGAAAGTGACAACATGGCTCCGCGAGAATGCATTCAAGTTAAACCCACAATAAACAGCCACTTGGATCACAGGGACGTCCATTACTCTCCAATTCCCCCTTTCACCCTCTTTTGTAGTATATCTAGGTGTCCTCGTTGATTCTGAACTCTCCTTTTCTGTTCAAATTAACCAGTTGACCAAATCCGCCTTTGCCGCCTCTGCTGTTTCCAGGCTCTACACCCCCTCTTAGATCCAGCAGCCCAAACATCCTTACTCCTCAGTACAGTTGCTGGATGACTCAATTATTGTAATGCATCTATTCCAGACTTCCTGGGTATGAACTAAAGAAACTCCAAACTATCCAGACTACAGCTACTGTATACATATCCTTTCACGCACAATGAAATTTGATCATATAAACCCTCTCTTCATGCAGCATCACTGGCTCCCAGTTCTCTTTTGAATTCTCTATAAAATCCTTTCCTTGGCACATTGTGCCGTGTATAATGAAGCCCCAGCGTACCTATTAGATCACATAATCTCTAATGCCCCTTCTCGTTGCCTCCGTTCGTTCCATAAAATAAATGTGTATGGTCTTTTTGGAGCAAAGAACTCAATGAAAAAATATATCTAAATTGCTCCACTCTAACTTACAGCTAAATCTTGGGTGTTCTTACTTTTATTTCCCATAGAACTTTCCTTACCCAATATGTAGTCTCAGATTACCACGGCACTGATAGTCACTAAATTCAATGAAAATCAGCGTGCCTTGAAAACATCAATGACTACTGGGTCAATTACTTTTTTCTTCTTTATGGGTATATAAAATGACTTTTTTTTGTGTGATGCTAATAACACCCCCTATATTTCTTTTCCCTTGTAACAAAAATATTTTCTTATTAATAAGCTTATCTTTTGATGTTTCCAAATCCACTACTGTTTAGTGGTGCTACTTCTTCTCCTTGATGAAATGAAATGTTTTGTCTTTTTTCAACGCCTCACATGGCGCCTATGCGTTTCACTCTCTTGCGAGAGTTTCCTCAGGAGATCTGTTTTATCCTTATTCTACTGGCTCTCTGTTAACTGCTGCCCACGTCTCTCTGTGATTTTCCTTGTCGAAAACGCCACACAATGAGAGTGGAGCAATTTAGATATATTTTTTCATTCCGTTCGTTCCATGGCAACCATTTGGCTATTCCCTTTCCATCCAGAGCAGATTCGAAATGCAAGGAATTTGGCCTTCTTTTCTGTAGCCCTATTCCTTTGGAATGGCCTCCCCTTGGTTATTCAATAGGAAGGCGATTACAAAAAATTGACAACCCTACTAACAATGCACCTCTTCGAGCAGGCATTTGGGACAAAGGCAGCCCAAGGATGACCAGCTGATATACACTGCATAACAAATTTATTTTATCTATGTTCTGTTTGGTCATTTAAGTGAGTTATCGTTGTCTTACTTTATTGTAACTACTGGAGTTCTTTTCATTTTTTAATTGATTGCTTGAACATCTATAAATCGTTCTGTATGTCCAAAACAAAGGGCGATATGTCAAATGGAATAAATAATACTCTTTGTGAATGCTTTGAAGCTGTATAGCTCTCATGATCATCGTTTGACAGAATGCGCCTGAGTAGTGTACAGTGTTTCAGATGATGCCAGAATAACTTTTGGGCAGGACAAATATGTAAATGCAACCTTCCATAATGGAAAACTAAAGCAAACTGAAAACATCTCTCCAACAGAAGACTGTATATAAGAGATTGAGCAGGGAAGTGTATATAATTATTTAGACATAGAAAAACTATTTAAGACTAATAAAAGAAAATATTTTTTCACTCAACGTGTAATCAAACTCTGGAATTTGTTACCGGAGGATGTAGTAAAGGCTGTTAGTGTAGCTGGGTTTAAAAAAGGTTTGGACAAGTTCCTGGAGGAAAGGTCCATAAACCATTATTAAGAAGGGACACAGGATATCAATGCTTGACCCAGTACAAGCATTGTGGAACCTGTGTCTTTTGGGGAAACTGCTAGGTTCGTATGACCTAGATTGGCCACTGTTGGAAACAGGATACTGGGCTTGATGGACCTTGGTCTGACCCAGTATGGCATATCTTATGTTCTTATGTTAAGGTGCAACAATCCAGCACAAACTGAGAATGGATCAGCAGATAGTATTACAGAAGACTGAAACGGATACTGAAAAATACTTTAACAGCATGGAATAAGAGAGCAACAGCTAGAAACTTTTATACTTTCATAAAGATTTGGAAATGTAGACTGGCCTTATAGAGATCTTGAAAAATTGGATGCAAGAAAAAGAAAACTCCTTCATGCCTATGAGGTAATCTATAAATCTAGAGAAATGGCTAAAAATCCAAAGAAATTGGTTTTATAGAAATAAGATTACACATACAGAGCTACCATCATAGGCCTCAAGCATACTTAATAGCATCAACATACTCAAGTGTTCAAGATGTGCTGAAGTATGGGGAGCTGATAACTAGAATTGGTTTCCATTCTTAAAGGAAAAGGAAGGAAATTTGGATTTAGCTCGCACCTTTTCAGTAATAGCTCAAGATGAGTTACATTCATGTATAATATTTTCCTATCCCTGGAAGATTTACAATCTAAGACTGTACCTGAAGCAATGGAGTTAAGTGTCTTCCCCAACACCACAAGGAACATCGTGGGATTTGAACGCTAGCTTCCCTAGCTCTTAGCCCACTGCTCTAACCATTAAGATACTTCAGCAGGTGGAAGGAAGGTACTTGAAGGGAAAGAAACAACATAATTTGCAAAACGATAGAAAAAATTCTTTAAAGCATTAGACCAGCAATCGGGAACAGCCAACTGGTTGAAGCACAAATGGAACAGGAAAATATAGTTATTACATACATCGCAAGTGGATCAGGATAGGATGCATGAATGGCTGAAGCAGGATTAATGTAAACGTAAAGATGACAGACTGATAATTGCAGGATAGGATGGTGGACTACTGATGTAGCCAGTCTATCACTAGAGGATGAAGGTAGCCCTCGAGGTTCTACAAAATAAAATTATATGGATGCGACTGGGGTGGTAAATAGGGAGAAAAATGAAAACTAGCAAAGTTAAAGGCCCTGGTGGATAGGCCTAAACTGGAGGGAAAATGAAAACTCAAAAGTCACAAAGACTTGTGGCAATCAGTGGTAATTTAAATAAAGCATCTTTATTTGATAATCCCCACAAATGCAATATGTACAGTCCTTCAAGGTCAGGTCCAGAGCCTTGAGGATCCACTTAAAATGACCCCAAAGCATTATACTTTTTCATCAGCATCCAAGATCTCTAGATAGCCAACACCTGGATGAAGAACTGCTGTCCCAAAGGCCTGGCTTCAGAGTGTACACATTAAGGAACCAGGATGCTGACACATAGTAATCTTCCTGCCATAGTGGCTTTCACATAGAGCATTGCAGGCTGGAACATCTCTTCAAACAAGATATAGCAGTGAGGCAGCTGAAGATAACACTGCGGAGTCACTTCAGCACCAGTTGGCCTCTTCTGCTGGAGTGGTATGAGTATTTCGAGGGAAAGTCATAGCACACCCCTCACTTTTTAGGAAAGTATCTGAAGCCTTTGGAAACCCTCTCTGCCTGTGTGAGTAGGCATCCACTATTGAGTGAATTGCCAAGCCCTTACTGGAAAGGCTTGAGATTGTTTGTACAAACAGACATGTTTGGCCATTATTTACAGCTTAGCCTGACTGTTGACCTGAATGATGGCCCCAACTGATTGCGGCAACAACTATGCATCTGGCCATTTCTCCAGCATCAGTTGCATCTTGCTATATTTGTTCGGGGTCTTCTCCAAGAACTGGAGGATTTCCTGTATGGGGTTAAGTGATGGTTCCAAGATGGCAGGCTATGCATTACTTATAGACTCATCATCTGTCTTTGCCATCCTCTGACACCCCACTGTAGATTAGATGCTCTCCCCTTGGTCAGGGAAAGAATTCCACCTCAGCTTGATCAAGGTGATGATATCATTTGTGATGGTCCCATGGTGGAACTGGCAGGTTCTTAGGAGCTGGAGAGAAAAACTCTCGCAGTGTGACCAGTAACCTCTCTAGAAGCAAGTCTGGAGGGATGATGGCCAACAATACTGGGACCTCAGGAGGCCAAATGAGGAGGAGAGGAACAACCTCTGAGGAGGTTGCAGGTGTTGTTTCTTCTCCCTTCAGTGCTTCAACAGTGGTGCTTTGGTGGAGCTAGGCTAGGTGGGCAGTCTCCAATTGACCCCCTCCGCCCCAACCATTTCCTCATGATTCCTGCACTCCCGAGACTGATTAGCCCTACTAAATGACTCAATCCCAATATTTGCTTATGGACTTGGGCTGGCTCCCCACTGGCCAGGGGTCCGACCTGAGGAGCTCTTCCATTTTTCCCAACCACCAGAGGATCAGTAGCCTGCTGACCAGCTGGTGGTGAAAGAAGGGAGGGGCAAGAGGCAGCCTCAGTGGTCCTGCCTGGAGGATTACCTACCCCAACAGAAAATGAGTGATGGGAGGAGATGCTGGAATGATATTAGTTGAGAGGCTGCTAACCTTTCAGGCTCTTTGTCTTGACACTTTTTGGTTATGGGGCCCGACTACTCTGGATCCAATCCCAAGCTGCCCTCCATGTAAGGGACCACTATTCTTTTCCCATCTTTAAGCATCGGTTTCTCCTCCTCAGGGGTTTGCATATGCTTTTTCTCCTCCCTCGCTCTCTTTCCCTGTTTTGCCCATTCCTCCCTCTTAGTAGAGAGATTTTCATAGGAGGAGGGGACAGGGAGAACTGGGTGCAATAGGTATCTCCATAAGAGCAGGGATGATTGTGGTAGCTGGTCTTCTATGGGCTTAGATACTCCCTGCTCCTGTCCTGCTTCACTTTGGGCAGCAGTTTGATTACTACCCCCAAGGGTGGTATTGGCTGAAGTAGGAAATGCTCTAGCTAGATGGCCCTGCGGAGACAGCAACAGTGCTACTCCAGATGCCTTTGTATTCACAGTTGGGGCAGTCATCTGCTCACACGCCTCTGGTACGTGTTTGGTTCTTTCTTCATCAGCGACTGAAGCCGTAGAGACAGTATCTGCACTCTCTGATGGGAATGGAGGGACTACTGGTTGTCTGCTGAGGGTGGCAGCGTTGGAGAGATTAGTGTGTTTCCATCCAAAAAAGTCACTTGCTCAGATGCTTTGTTTGTCTGTATACTTTACCTTCAGCAGTGGTTGACTCAATCAAGGTGGGATATCTGTCCCTTGATTTAATTACTAGGCGTCTCATGTACCCTGTTAAAACGTGATAGTGAAGGATAGGTGAGCTCAGATTTCATTGGAGCACTCAATGCAACAATGTGTGTTCTCAATGCCATTTGTTCTATACATTTCATATAAAGTCCACAATAACAACTGATAATTATACAAAGAGGTATTTGTACTTTAATATAATGAAATATATAATATAGTTCATTAAATATCTTACAGTCCATGTCATGAGTGATCCTAAAAGCTTTACATTTCTTTTCTGAATATATCCTTCACTGTACTTATTTGGTGAAAATACCCAAAACAAAAAATTACTTAGCTTGCTTCCAGTCCATGCGTACTGTGAAGAATATAAGCAGTAAATAAATATAGAGCCTTTATGGCTGAGCAGTGATGAAATGGATATGGTGACGCATGCAATGTTGAATTGAGGGCTCCGGTGAAATCTGATCTCACTTATCCTTCACTATTTTTAATGGAGTATGTGAAATGACTGATGATAGGTATTAGAGTTTATTAGGGTTTGTTGTTTATTTTGAGCAATAAATTGTCATGTAACATTTAATGGGGTTGTGCGCTCTTTTGAAAGGATGTGGGAAATATCAATCTCATATCATTTTTAACTCAACACTAAAAAATTTGACATGCTGATTTCTCCACCCAGTTTGGTCACAGGCTGGCCTCAAACTGGTAACCTTTGGGTTAGAAGGCAGGCATCTTGCAGAAGTGTCATCAGGTCTCCATGGTGACTAGTTCTCACCAACCTACTCTTAACTCTTGTACTGTTGTGATCTTTGTTTCTGTTTCCTGATTGTCCCAAAGTTAGTCTGGTCTGGAGCTCTATGGAAAATGCTAACTGGATTTTTATTTTGCCTTGTAAATCTATTAACTCCTGCTGTAGAGATTTACTTCAAACATTTTTCTTGTGCCAGAAAGTATACTTATACATGGTTTCACAGACTCAGAGACACATAACAAGCCTGGTTGTCCAGTTATTCATGATCACAACAAAACGGTCAATGGTTTGAGGCTAGTCTCTGACTATGAGAAAAATGTCATTGGGGTTTTTTTTATTTGCCTCAAACCTCTTTGTTTTTCATTGGGCAGCAGCCACAACTACCTCTTAAATTAATATAATTGCCTTGAAATGAAAATTGATGAAAACAAAATGAAAATTGATTAGAATGAAACAAACCTGCAAACAACATAGGAAACTTCCTTCCTGCAGACTTCCTTTTGCATGGAGGTGGAAGTGGCTAATCAGCCGCTTCTGCCCTCATGCAACCAGGACGTTGGGATGTGAGGAGATAGAAGCAGTGCTGGAGGTTTAGGTAAGCACTGCGGGGCTGTTTGAAGTCATTGCCACTGCTTCAGGTGTTGGAGAGGGGTGACAGTGGCGGCAATAGGCAGCCCTTGGACCATTGACACTCTAGATGACTGCCTATCTCATCTAATGGATGCACCGGCCCCACTCACAAGTTATACCTTGGGCTTACCCCGTACCTCTAAGGGCACTTAATGACTGTGGGGAGTCATATATCCTACCAGTTTAATGAGAGTAATATTTCACTGGCCTCAAATTTTGCCCATCATCTCTGAGACCATTAAGTTGCCATGTTTGAGATCAACAAGAGAGGTGGGTTCCCTTCAGCTGTGCTGAGCCATAGCACACTTTTGATCTCCATCCTATGTAAATTCAGGCCACTTACATACCAAGCAATTAGAACCATATAGCAGACAAGCTCTGTAAGATTCTTCAGCCCTGTAAGTGGCATTTCAACCTTGTAAAACACTTTTCAAGACTGGGGCACTCCAGAAATGTAACTTCCTAAATAAAAGTGAAACAAAAAATGAATATCAAATGACATCTTTTTATTGGACTAACTTAGTATTTATTTATTTTATTTAAAACATTTACTGCCAATCCCAAATTTCTAAGCGGGTACAAACAGCATACATCTTCTTCATTGCAAAATACTGAACAAAGCAATGAATTAATAAGAACAGAGCATCTGAAAAAAATAGGCTTTAACCCGTTTGCGGAATGCTACCTAATCCTTACTGGACCAGGAGGGCATTTCACAATACAGGAGCCGCCACTGAACAACCCTCCCCTTGTGGAACGGTGTCTCACCACACTTCCAAACAAACTTGGGATGCAGAACGTAAGGACCGCGCAGGATGATAACCACTCAAATAACACCGCAACTCCTTCTGCATCGTTGAATGTAAGGATTTAAAAAACACAACAAGACGTTTAAACTTGCACCCGTAACCAATAAAATTCCACCAGGAGAGGCTGAAAATTCCTTGATGAGCTTTCAGAGGTAAAAACCTCCTTCCTCACGTTAGGAGAGTCATCTTACATTCTTCCTTATTTGCCTCTGACAGGTATGGGGTGAAACAGATTTCAGGGGAGTTCCCACACACTGCAGAATGGTAGTTGGCACTCACGGGTAAGTGCTGCAGTATTTTTCTTATCCAAACACAGAACCGCTAGTTTTAAATCGATCCCCTCCTTCCTCGTTTCATAAGCCAAAGTTGTTCCCTTGCATTACAGCTGTTCCCTAAAGCTCAGCACAGAGTATTCTAATGCAGAAAGATTGTTCCTCAATGCTGTAAACCCCGGTTTCTCAAGCCAGGCCTGGTGTACCCACTAGTCAGTCTGGTTTTCAGAATATCCACAATGAATATGCATGAGAGAGATTTGCATATAATGGAGGAGATGCCTGCAGATCTCTCAGGCAGATTCATTGTGAATATACTGAAACTCAGACTGGCTACGGGGTATAATGCTAGGGGCAGCTTGAAAAACACTGCTATAAACCAAGAGTACGCAATGGGCTGTGTGCAAAAACCATGCACTAACATGGGAGAGCATCTAAAGACCCATCTGCGCAGGTCAGATGCATGCAACAGCTGTAGCAGCCCCCCTATGCATAGCAATTTCTGCAGTGTCATTATTTATGTGCAGAATAGTATTGCAGCATATGCACATGTAACTCCAAAGCGCCATTTAGAGTTGCGTAACTTCTCTAGGAACAAGCAGGAAGCCAGTTCTCACATATGGGTGACGTCGACGCCGAAGGAGCCTGCGCGGAGCAAATCCCCAGCTTTCAAAGAAAGCCTTTGGGAGTTGCTACCACGCATGCGTGGTCCCCTTCCCACCCAAAGGTGTCATCTTGCTCAGTCTCCTTTTTTCCACGGAGCCCATCAGACGTAGTCTGTTCCTGTCCTGGAAAAAGTTGATTCTTGTCTGCCTCTTGGCTGTCTCCAGTCTTGCACCGGTACCCTTTCCCGCCCGACCCTGGTACCTCGGTATCAGGCTGGCCCCTTTTCTATTTTTCTATTTCTGTTTTTCAATTTTTTTCTCTTGGGCGTCTTCATGCCCTTTTATCCTCGCTGGCAGCCAAAAGGGTCTTTGACCTTGCTGGGGTTCTTTCCCCCCCATGGCTACCAGTGGGTTTAAAAAGTGCAATCAGTGCGGGAAGATCATGTCCCTCACCGATGCGCATGACTGCTGCCTTTGGTGCCTCGGCCCGGACCACGACCCAGCGGTCTGTGGCCTGTGCAAAAAGATGTCCTTGAAGGCCTTCCTTGAGACGCTGTCAGCAGCAGCATGATAAAATGTTTCCTGATTCCCCCATGCATCTGAGAGCCAGGACCTCATCTGAGGCCTCCATGCCTCGGGAGGAGCATTCCGAACCTGAGCATCGTTGACAGTCCTCGGAGGGGGGGGGGGGTTGCCTTCGAGGGAACCAAAAAGAAGGAAGAAATCCTCAAAGGCGGCGTCTCTAGATGGCTCAAAACGGCCAGGTTCCTCGCAGGGCCAGTCGCACAACCCCGGGAACCTGCCTGAAGCTTTGGAGAAGGAGCGCATAGCCAAGGTTCCTCGAAAGGACTTGGTTACAGACCGGCCTTGGCAAGTACATTCTATCCTAGTCAAGGACTCCCCTCCAGGGAAACTGGTTCCATGCCAGAGCGTGTTGGTGCCCGAGCTAAGGGCTGCGGAGCCTCCGTAACTGATGTCCAGGATGGCATCCTTGGAACGTAGTGTCATTGCCTTCCTGAAGCAGCAGAGGGCATGGATATCCGGCACGTCTGGTTTTTCTGCCCCGACCACCGGGTGTTCAACGTTGAAGTCCAACCCGGAGGCCGAGCCAATCCTTGAAGCCTTACGGGCCCAAGTAGATCCTCGGCTGAGGTCATGCTGGGCCTCCCGTTCATCGGGACCAAGGTAGTCATTGTCAAACTGGCGAACGTTGGGGCGTATGGTGCTGGGCCCCTTGAGGCCTGAAGAGCGTCACTAGTCTTCCTCAGAGGCCTCCACTTGGGAGTTCGAGGCCGAGGAGTCACCGGACACTCGTCGTCACCAAGATGTCCCATCCGATTCTCCGGTATCTGAGCCTCAGAGAAGATCCCCGCCGGAGGACATGGGATTTCAGGACTTCGTCTGTGATATGTCCAAGGTTTTGATTTTCCCAACGGAGTCCAAGGAGGATCCTTGAGCCGATGAACTTGAGATCCTCTAGTACGAGGCTCCCCTTGGGAGACCCTCATGGTGACCATTCCTCCCATTCTGGAACGCCTTATGCTCCGCATGTGGGAGACGCCGGCATTGACACCGGTGAGCAGCAAGCAGCTCGACTCGATGCATCGGGTCCGCCGGAGTCCTGGATTCCATGGTGGTGGAATCAGCCATGCATCGACTGAAAAGTCAGAAGACGCACTCCTTGGTGCCACCCGGCAGGGAGGCCTGCATCTTGGATGCCTTCGGCAGGAAGTGTTACCAGGGCGCGATGCTGAATTGTCGGATCCAGGCATACCAGCTGTATATGGGCATGTACCTGAGAAACCTAGCGAAGGAGATCACCGGGTTCTCGGCTGGTCTCTCCGAGGAGCCTTTGCAGTGCTTCAGGGGCCTGTCCAAAGCCGTCGGTGAATGCTCCAAGTTCATGTCTCGGGCGGTCTACGACAGGTTTGAGTCGGCAGCAAGGGTAGCCACGGCGGGCATCGGTGCACACCGCCAAGCTTGGCTACAGTTGTTGGACCTCGAACAATGGGTGCAGGACAAGTTGGTCGATGTCCTATGCCGGGGGAGAACCTCTTCGGCAAACCCATGACCGACAAGGCTGCCGAACTGGAGTCTGAGTTCATGAGGAGGACTAGGCTATCTAAGAAGACCTCTGCCCCTTCTCAAAAGAAGGGCTCGGGTAAAAAGCCCTTTTACCCGAGGAAGTCCACTGCTTACCAAAACTGCCCCCAATGCCAGGCTCCCCAGCAGGGGCAGCAGGCCAAGGGATAGGGGCATGGCCCACGTAAGCAGAAGGCTCCCATGTCCTAGGCTCTAGTTTCGGCCCAGCCTGGAGCTTTTGACTCCTGCAGCATGGCACCTCTCCCAGCCAGAGCTTGGCAGCCCACAGGAGGTCGGCTAACCCTGTATGCCCACAGGTGGGGAGCTATCACCACTGATTCCTGGGCATTACAGGTGATCAAGGGGGGTTACCTCCTCTACCTAGCTGAAGTGCCTCCACACTATTTTCCCAGAGAGCCCTTCTAGCCTCCCCTTCACCGGGATCTCACGTGCCACCTAGATAAGGTCTTAGATAGTGCTGGGGAGGAGTCTGCTGTCTTGGTACATGTCGGTACCAATGACATAGGAAAATGTGGTAGGGAGGTTCTGGAGGCTAAATTTAGGCTTTTAGGTAGGAAGTTGAAATCCAGAACTTCTAGGGTAGTGTTCTCCAAAATGCTTCCCATTCCACGCGCAGGACCCAAAAGGCAGGCAGAGCTCTGAAGTCTCAATGCGTGGATGAGACGATGGTGCAAGGATGAGGGTTTTGGATTTGTTAGGAACTGGGGAACATTCTGGGGAAAGGAAGGGCTCTTCCAAAGGGATGGGCTTCACCTTAACCGGGATGGAACCAGGCTGCTGGCATTAACCTTTAAAAAGGAGATAGAGCAAGTTTTAAACTAGATAATACGGGAAAGCCAACAGTCACCCAAGAGCGCATGGTTTGGAAGAGTGTATCCTTCAAGGATACTACCAAAAGCAGAGAGGTTCCAAAAAAGAGTAAAGTAGCCCAAATGCCCTTGAGTATGAAGCAGACAGAGCTTAAAGATTCCAAATTACCCATGCCTACCAATAGCCAGATTAATATGAATAAAATACAGTCTCTAAAATGCTTGTATGCAAATGCTAGAAGTCTAAAAAATAAGATGGGAGAATTAGAATATATAGCACTAAATGAGAGGTTAGATATGATTGGAATCTCAGAGACAAGGTGGAAAGAGGACAACCAGTGGGATACTGTGATACCTGGGTACAAACTATATCGTAATGATAGAGCTGATCAAATTGGTGGAGGGGTTGCGCTCTATGTTAGAGCGGGCATTGAGTCAGAAAGGATTAAAGTTTTGCAGGACACAAAATTTGCTGTAGAATCTCTATGGATTGAAATTCCATGTAAAAAGGGGAAGGCGATGGCAGTGGGGGTGTACTATCAACCGCCTGGCCAGAATGAACAAATGGATGATGAAATGCTCAAAAGAAATCAAGGAAGTTAACAAAAGTTACAGCACAGTAATAATAATGGGTGATTTCAATTACCCAGTATGGACTGGGTCAGTGTCACGGCAGGACATGCCAAGGAGATTAAGTTCCTAGATGAAATAAATGACTGCTTCTTGGAGCTGCTGGTTCATGAACCGACTAGAGGGGAAGTCATATTGGACCTAGTCCTTAGTGGAACACCAGATCTGGTGCAAGATAATAAGTGTGTTGGGGCCACTTGGCAATAGTGATCATAGCATGATCAAGTTTGATTTAATTAGTCGAGGAGGGATGGTAAGGAAATCCACAATACTACCTTTTAACTTTCGAAAGGGAGACTATGATAAAATGAGGAAAATAGTTAAGAAAAAACTAAAAGGAGCAGTTGCAAAGGTTAAAGACTTACATCAAGCTTGGGTGTTGTTTAAAAATGCTATCTTGGAAGTCCAGACCAGCTGTATTCCACGCTTTAAGAAAAGTGGAAGGAAGTCCAAAAAACTGCCAGTATGGTTTAAAGGTGAGGTCAGAGAGGCGGCTGTTACCAAAAAAGCATCTTTCAGGAAATAGAAAAAAGAGCCAAATGACGAAAACTGGAAACAGCACAGTTACTGGCAAGCTTAATGCAAGGCATTGATAAGGCAAGCAAAGAGAGAATTTAAGAAAAGCTTGCTGCAGAAGCAAAAACGCGAAATAAAGACTTTCTCAAGTACATTCGTAGCAAAAAACCTGTGAGTCAGTTGGTCCATTAGATGATAGAGGGATTAAAGGGGCACTAAGAGGCGATAAGGCGATAGCAGAGAGACTGAATGAATTCTTTGCTTCGGTCTTTACTGAGGAAGATGTAGGGATGTTACCCATGACTGAAGTGGTAGTTAAAGGTGCGGAAGAATTGAAGGAAATAGCGATACATCGGGAAGATGTATTACAACTATTTGATGAACTGAAGAGTAGCAAATCACCTGGACTGGATGGTGTACATCCAAGGGTGTTAAAAGAACTGAAATATGAAATTGCAGACCTGCTATTAGTAATCTGTGAACTATCATTAAAATCATCTGTAATACCTGAAGATTGGAGGATCGCCAATGTAACGCCAATTTTTAAAAAGGGTTCCAGGGGTGATCCGGGAAACTACAGACCGGTGAGCCTGACGTCAGTACCGGGAAAAATGGTAGAAACCCATCATAAAGAACAAAACTGCTGAACATGTAGATAGTCATGGCCTTAGACATGAAAGATCTTGTCTTACTTAACCTGTTATGTTTTTTTGAAGGTGTGAATAAGCAGGTAGACAAAGGTGAGTCGGTTGATATAGTGTATTTGGACTTTCAGAAAGCCTTTGACAAGGTCCCCTCATCAGAGACTTTTGGCAAAACTAAAGAGTCATGGGATAGGAGGCAGTGTACTATTGTGGATCAGGAACTGGTTAAAAGATAGAAAGCAGAGGGTAGGGCTAAATGGCCAATCTTCCCAATGGAGAAAGGTGAATAGTGGTGTATCCCAGGGATCTGTGCTGGGTCTGCTGCTTTTTGACATATTCATAAATGACCTGGAAAAAGGAATAACGAGTGAGGTTATCAAATTTTCAGCTGACACAAAACTATTTAAAGTTGTTAAACCCCATGAGGATTGTGGAAAATTGCAAGAGGATCTTGATAAATTGGAAGACTGGGCATCAAAAATGGCAGATGAAATTTAACGTGGACAAGTGCAAAGTTATGCACCTAGGGAAGAACAACCCAAACTATGGTTACACGATGCAAGGTTCCACATTAGGAACCACCACCCAGGAAAAAGATTTAGGCATCATTGTGGATAACATGTTAAAACCCTCCGCCCAGTGTGCAGTGGCAGCGAAGAGAGCAAATAGAATGCTAGGAATCATAAGGAAAGGAATGGAAAATAAAACAAAGGATATTATAATGCCTCTGTATCATTCCATGGTGTGACCGCACCTTGAATATTGTGTGCAATTCTTAAAAGGGATATAGCGTTATTAGAAAAGGTTCAAAGAAGAGCCACCAAAATGGTAAAGGGGATGGAAGGATACCCCTATGAAGAAAGGCTAAAAAGGTTAGGGCTCTTTAACCTGGAAAAGAGACAGCTGAGGAGAGATATAGAAGTCTATAAATTAGTGAACGGAGTGGAACGGGTAAACGTAGATCGATTGTTTACGTTATCAGAATATAGGAAGACTTGGAGACATGCAATGAAGCTGGAAGGTAAACTATTTAAGACAAATAAGAGAAAATATTTTTTCACTCAACGTGTAATCAAACTCTGGAATTTGTTACCGGAGGATGTAGTAAAGGCTGTTAGTGTAGCTGAGTTTAAAAATGGTTTGGACAAGTTCCTTGAGGAAAGGTCCATAGACCATTATTAAAAAGGGACCCAGGATATCAATGCTTGACCCAATACAAGCATTGTGGAACCTGTGTCTTTTGGGGAAACTGCTAGGTACATATGACCTAGATTGGCCACTGTTGGAAACAGAATACTGGGCTTGATGAACCTTGGTCTGACCCAGTATGGCATATCTTATGTTCTTATGACCTTCTTTTGAAGGAGTTCTCAAGGACCGAGCAGTGGAACCAGTGCCCGACCATCTCAGAGGCAAAGGGTTCTATACTCCAGGTACTTCCTCATGCCAAAGAGGATAGGGGACCATCCTTGACCTGCGCAACCTCAACAAATTCCTGGTGAGGGAGAAGTTCAAGATACTCTCCCTTGGAACTTTGCTGCCTTACCTCCGCCAGGGAGACTGGCTATGCTCCTTAGATTTAAAAGATGGCTATACATACATCCTAATACACCCAAACCACAGGCAACACCTACACTTTGTGGTTTGGGGCCATCTTTTTCCATACAGGGTGCTTCCCTTCAGCCTCGCCTCGGCCCCCAGGGTATTCACAAAGTGCTTGACGGTGGTCGCCGCCTTTCTCAGGCTTCAGGGGATCTTTGTCTTCCCCTATCTTGATGACTGGCTCATCTGGGGCACTACGGCCCCTGAGGTGCAGCAGGCCATGGCACACACCACCCAGGTCCTTTAGCACTTGGGTTTCGTTATCAACTACCCCAAGTCCAGCCATCACCTGGCTCAAGAGCTGGAATTCATTGGGGCAAGGATCAGTACCCTTCAGTCGAAGGCCTTCCTGCCTGCAGACAGGGTAGGCAGGCTCATGGTGCTAACCAAAGACATACAGCACCGTCCCTCAGAGCCAGCAAGACACTGTTGCGCCTCCTCGGGCACATGACCTTCACGGTCCATGTCACTCCAGATGCTCGCTTCCACATGCAAATTGCGCAGTGGTGCCTCAGTGACCAGTGCTCCCAGGCCATGGGATATCTCCAGGACAGAGTCAAAGTGATCAGGCGCCTGGCGCAGTCCCTAACCTGGTGGCTCTCGCCCTGCCACTTGGAGATGGGGATGCCCTTCCAGGCCCCTCACCACTCGAGTGTCCTCACCACAGATACCTCCCTGCTGGGCTGGGGAGCCCACTGCCAGGGGTACTGCATCCAGGGCGTTTGGTCCCCAGATGAGAATGCCCAACAGATCAATCTGTTGGAACTGCGTGTAATCCATCTCGCCCTAAAGGCGTTCCGGCGGTCCCTGGGCCACAGGTCTGTCCTGGTCCAGATGGACAACCAGGTCGCCATGTTCTATGTGAACAAACAAGAGGGCACAGGGTCCCATGCCCTCTGTCGGGAAGTCCTGGACCTGTGCTCTTATGCAGTCTGGCAGGGCATTCTCCTCAGGGCAGTGTACCTCCTGAGTTAGGACAGCTGGCTGGCCGACAGACTCAGCAGGCAGTTCCAGCCGCACGAGTGGCAGCTGGACCCAGGAGTGGCCTGCAGGCTTTTCCAGATCTGGGGGAACTGGTAATGGACCTGTTTGCCAGCCCGGACAATCACCAGTTACCCCACTTCTGCTTGAAGCAACCATACCCTGCCAGGGTGGCCGCCGATGCTTTTCTAATTTCATGGTCGGTGGGTCTTCTGGGTTTCCTCCGACACCTCTGATCACCAAGACCCTGTTCAAGATTATTCGCGAGAGAGCTTCAGTCATTCTGATAGCCCCACGGTGGCCTCGGCAACCATGGTTCCCATTCTTCCAGCTAGCGGAGGAGGCCCCCATCCCCTTGGGAACAATTCCGCAGCTCCTTTCCCAGGAAGGGGGCTCTCTCCTGCACCCCAACCTCAGCTCTCTTTCGCTGATGGCGTGGCTGCTGAGAGGGTGTCAATAGCTCTGCTCCTACTTCCAAGGGACGTGGAGGATGATTTGCTGGCTTCACGCAGACCGTCTACCAGACGGGCTTATGCTTTTAAGTGGCGCAGGTTTGCGCTCTGGTGTGCTGAACGGGGGGGGGGGGGTCGACCCCTTTTCTTGCCCGGTGGTTATGGTGTTGCAATACCTTCTCCACCTCTCCAATATGGTGCTCAAGTCCAACTCCGACAGAGTGCATCTCAGTGCCCTAGCGGCGAACCACCACCTGGTGGACGGAAAGCCCCTCTCAGCTCACCCATTGGTATCCCAGTTCCTTAAGGGCCTACTCCTCTCTAAGCCCCCAGTACGCCCTCCGGCGACTGAATGGGATCTCAATCTGGTGTTAGGGTGGCTCATCCTGCCGCCTTTCGAACCGATAGCTATGTGTCACCTCTGTTATCTCTCCTGGAAGGTGGTTTTGCTTGTTGCGCTCACTTCCGCCCAAAGGGTGAGTGAGCTTCAGGCCCTTGTGGCAGATAGGCCTTATACCAGGTTCTACAAGAATAGGGTAGCGCTTCGTACACACCCAAGTTCCTTCCGAAGGTGGTGTCCTTGTTCCACCTCAACCAGGAGGTGGTCCTCCCTATCTTCTTTCCCAGACCACACGCCGGTCAGGCTGAGGCAGTCCTCCATATCCTGGACTGTAAGAGGGCCTTGTCCTTCTACATTCAATGTACTCAAGGCCACTGGAAAGCCTCTCAGCTTTTCGTTTCCTACAACTCCAGTAAGCTGGGGGAGGTGGTGACCAAGGGTACGCTGTCCACATGGGTGGCGGACTGTATTGCCCGGGCTTATGAGAAAGCGAAGCTTCCGTTGGAGGGCCATGTCACAGCGCACAAGGTCAGGGCCATGGCGGCATCAGTGGCTCATCTGCGCTCCGTTCCTCTAGCAGACATCTACCGGACCGCCACCTGGTCTTCGGTTCATACCTTCGCAGCTCATTACTGCAAGTATAGGGAGTCCCGATGGGACAGTGCCTTCGGCCAGGCTGCACTGCGTAACGTTTTTGAGGTCTAGGCAACTCCTGCCCTCCGACCCTTCTGTGCTCAGGCTACCGGAGTGCTACTTTCCTTGTACACAGGTCCTATTTCATTGCAGCTGCTTGCGGCTCTCGTTGAGGGAGCCATTTTGTGCTATTGGTTCATGGTAGCCTGTAGCTGGGGAGTCCCATATGTGAGGACTGACTTTCTGCTTGTTCCCAGAGAAAGCATAGTTACTCTCTGTAACAGGTGTTCTCCAGAGACAGCAGGAATCAGTCCTCGCAACCCTCCCTCCTCCCCTTGGAGTTGCAGTCCTCCTATCTTCATTGTCTTGTTTTGCCGTCTTTTAGCTATGTCATTTGACTGAACAAGATGCCACCTTTGGGCGGGAAGGGGACCACGCATGTGTGGTAGCAACTCCCAAAGGCTTTCTTTGAAAGCTGGGGATTTGCTCCGCACAGGCTCTGTCGGCGTCACCCATATGTGTGGACTGATTCCTGCTGTCCCCGGAGAACACCTGTTACAGGTGAGTAACTACGCTATTTGTGCATACACAGTAATGCTAATCTATGCAAAAATAATAGCAGTGCACAAATTGCTATGCTCGGACTAACATTTCAGCATATACTGGAGAAGGAACGGGCATAAACCCCTCACTGGTGCAGACCACAGAACAATGAGCTACCCTTCATTCCTCTTCAGACCAGCATGACACTTAGCCTTTTGTCTTCTGCACCGAATCACTAACTGCTTCCCTATCGTCAGTTAAAATGGCTATAAATGTGCACTATGCTGCTCCCTGCTCGAAGCTTTGTGCACGACACAGTTACAGCTTGTGCACATAACTCATTCTTACATTGCTAGGGCACAAATTGTACAGTTAGAGCAAGCCTATGTCAAAGTCTAGCTCACTTTCCTGCATTGGCCTGCCAGTGTGTATTAAGTTAGTCCTCTACAAGGATGTTTCCTACAATTAATTTATGGATCCTTATTTCTATATTTTCTTCAAGTAAGATGATGCTATTATTTCAGTTAGGAGGATTAAGGGTTTTTTTTCCAGAGGATCCTGAGAAAAAAAGTTTGAGATCCACTGATTTAGGGCCCGATATTCGAAGGATAGTTACACGGTTTACAGCCCTGTAAACCGTGTGTAACTGCTGCTGAGAGGGACATTTAACGGCAATAACACGGTTAGTGCCGCTGAATACCCCAGACTATGGCCCTTATGCACCCCGATGGTAACCGTTTAACAATGGGGCGTGTCAGGGGCGGAGACAATCAATAACCAGGCAGCGCCTGTTTTTAGGCCTAGGAGATAACCGGGCAGCATGCAATATCACTGCTACCCAGTGAGCTACTGTGGCTTCCGGCATGCGCGGTGATTCTCAGATATTCAGTGCTGGGGCCACATATGACTTCGCATTGAATATCCGGGGTCAAGGGTCAGGGGGCATGGCATAGCAGCATATAGCCTACCCAAGTGAATATCAGACCCTTAATCTACTGCTTGTTCCAGGCTGAATTTCTGCTGTCTCATACATTCCAGAGCTTGCTGACCGTGGCAGTAGAAAGAGTTATAGGTCATTAGTCAACCTTGGATCTATGTTTAGCCTTGTAACTGTAACTCTTAGGCATTGGTCTCCATATTCTGACTTGCAAGGCTTGAAGAGTATTTTTGTGGGGGACGTATGTAGCTCTGTTAATCCAGACGGCTGACTCATCCTAATAGGCTCCTCACTGTCAGAGTCCAGTCATCTTGTGGGTGTTGTCAGAGATTTTTGGAAAGAGACAAGTTCTAAAAGCACATGAAAACCTGCTCAGCTCCCTGACATGTGTTTATTTTCAAAAGATTTGACTTATGTGGTCTTCTACCGCTGAAGACCGGCACAAACAAATACCAATCATTCCCCTAACTGTCTAGAGGGGACAAGCTTTGCAGACTGGACTGGGGCCAGAGACGGCTGCGAGAATTAACCCTCTTCTCTCCCCTATAATGCGGCACTCTGAGGCAGAGATAGGGCCACTGTTAAAGGGTGTTAAACAGGACATTTGGGGGTTCCAAATCTGCCTCAAGCTGACAGAGCCTTTGGGGCCTTCTCACCATCTACCATCGCCCTGGGCAGAGGTCAACAGCTCACTCTCTTGGGACCTCTGGTATTGAAGTTAAGAAGCTGCATAGTCACCATGGACCCCAAACTTCCCCTCAGCTCACCTAATCAAAGGGAGCGTCTCTTAGTGCTCTGCGCATTCTGGTAGGGGGAGGGGAATTTCAGAATGGATTTGGGCATGTATTAGGACATTTTACATTCTTGAATGGGCTCTTACAAAATTGCAAAAGTACAAAGTAGGTGACAGACACATGCGGTATATGCGTAAGTGTTCCCAGCACCCTGCCACATTACTCATTCTGTGCTCGTATCGGCACTGCAAGCATTTTCAAGTCTCGGAGGGTGCCAAGAATGGTGCTGACTTCTTGCGCAATCAGCTTAGCTCCGCCCAGGAAGCACAATCTAGCCCACGCAGTCATTTTCACATGAAGCATGTGCAAGATTCATTGTAGTAACAAAATTTGAATACAAATAAATTCCCCTCTATGGGTCAGCTATGGAAAAGGTGCACCCACAAGTATCTATACAGTTTTCAAAGAGCGTACGTACAACAGAAAACAAAGTTACTTACCTGTAACAGGAGTTCTCCGTGGACAGCAGGATAAGTCAGCCACACTAGGTGATGTCATCCAATGGCACCGAGAAGGAAGTACTCTCCATAGCTCAGCTCAGAAGGGCTTTCGCCCTTCTGAGCATGAGCCAGCTGGCCCCACCCCCCGGCCCGCCCCTAGCTAGCCAGTTCGTCACTAGCTGAGTCTTTGGCGCTAGGAGGCAGGCAGGCATCAGGTCTGGAGGCCAACCCCTTCCCAGGGGAGGTGGGCGGGAATGTGTGGCTGACTTATCCTGCTGTCCACGGAGAACTCCTGTTACAGGTAAGTAACTGTTTTCTCCTAGGACAAGCAGGATGAGTCAGCCACACTAGGTGCCTCCCAAGCTGTCATGCGCTGTGGTGGATGGGGGAAGGCCGAGGCTAGGTCACTTCCTCAGGGCTAGCGTGTGCCCATGTGGGACAGAAGAAGATGTGGGCTTGCAGTCGTGAAGCACACATGTGCAATGCGAAGCACACCTGTGCAACAGCTGCGGTTGTGACGTGAAGTATGTAGATACAAGGCACACCTGTGCAGCCACAGAGATGCAGTCCACTCGGGCAGTAGCAGTGTGGCAGTCACAGTGGTCAAGAGCATAGAGCAGTAGTATTGAGGTAATCACAGCGATCAAGTACAGCAATGGTCTCAAGGATGGCTGGCCACGAGGGTGGTGCAAATCGGAGCGTTAATACAGCAACAGTAGAGCTGGTCGCTGTAAGCAAGGGTAGCACCAGCCCCAATATGAACGGGTTGTGAGAGTGGTGTGAAAATGAAGCACGAATAAGAACTAATTTTTTTTTTTTAAACCCAACGGGAAATCCATTCTCGGGCAAGTTTCTGGAGAAAGTCCATAAACCCTTAGTAACCAGGACCCGGGAAAGCACTGCTTGGTCCGAATCAAGCATAGAGGACCATGGCTTTTGGGGGCCTGCTAGGTACTTATGACCTGGATTGGCCACTGTTGGAAACAGAAACTGGTCTTGATGGACCTTGTTCTGGTACGGCATATCTTGTGCTCTTATGTTAGCAGCAGTGGGGTGGTCGCGGCGAGCAAGGGTAGCAAGCAGTATCGACTGTGCTATAAGAGTGGCGTGAGATTGATCCATAAGGCCGCCGTGGCCCGAAGTCAGTTCAGGCTGGGAGTGACAGCTGAGGTTGCCACGACTGCTTGGCCGGGGTGTGTCCTGTTGCGAGGTCTAGGGAACAGGTCCACACAAACCCCCGACCTTGGTCCACACTAACCCATGAACCTGTACAAGGTCTAGGAAACAGGTCCACACGAACCCACGACCTTGTACTTCTGATGCGCTTAGAAAATCTACTTCTTTGATATGGATGGAGAGCCTTTCTTAGGAGATGTTCCACCGTAGGAGAGGCTTTGTTTGAAGCACAGGAAGGTGGAATGGCCCACTGCTGTTGATGGCAGAGATCTGCCCATTCTAGTTTGGTCTGTGTCTGTGGTCCTAGGTGGGTTCTGTTGATGCCATGGGTCCAGCATTGGAACTGGTGGTATTTCAATATGGCTACTGAGTGAGGAGCCCCAAAGCACTGCCACTGGCATCCTGGCTGGGGATGTGTTGGTCCCTGCTGCAGGGTCGAGGTGGCCTCCTACATGAGCAGGACGCAGCCTGAGGAAGGCTTGAGCCCCTGTTTGTATCCGGGTAGGTGTGAGATGGAGGCGGAGTTACAGAGGTGCAGTCCGCTGGGGATGGCGGTAGCCAGGCCTTTAGTTGCCTAGTTGTTTGCGCTTTTGTTCTGTGCATGTCCTGGGCATACAGCTGCATAGGGCCATGATGCTTTTCAGAGTTTGTAGCATCTGCTCCTCCCGGGAAGGTTCCTGCAGGCCGGAGGCCTAACTGGCCTGGGGTGGATATCGAGGGTGGCTTGTGCCTTGGTAGGGTAGCAGGTAGCGCAGCATGTGTGGCAGGGGGTGCCATCAGGACTTGCAGTTAGGATGCTATCCAAAGCACAGTCCTCGAGGAGTTCCCGCAATAGCTGGCCGAGGGCTAGCGGAGGGTGGCCACGAGGCATTTGAGAACAGTCGTCAAAGAATGTTGTCATAAGGGATGTCAAGGCTCATGCTAGGCACTGAGGACTGCATGCTGGTGAGTGCACTGCAGCTGATCATTCGTAGTGCAATGGTCAGTAGACGACAATATGGTCATGACTGGATGACAACCTGTCGACGGGTCAGGTTCTAGCGTTGTGTGATCCCTAGGTTGGCCTTGAGGGATAAGAGTTGGCCCCAGGGGAGAGGAGCACACTGGTGCCGGACCATGAGTGCCGGGCTGTGAGTAGGATGAAGGTCTGGGTGTTATCCATTTAACAGTCGCACTTCGTGCTCACCACGTGGTGAGTAGATTGATTTGCGGGCAGTCCACCGATGGAGGGGAAAAGCTGATGCCAAAGGTCGAGCCCTTACATGCAGGCTCATTTGGCAGCTGAGCCTGCCTCCCCGCAATCCTTGTGTCCTGGCGGGAGGGCCCCGCCTGGATGATTGGATGGTTTGTATAGTCTGGGTTTTTAAAGCCAACCCGCTCCCCTTGTGTGATGGTGTGAGGCAATGGTCGCCTTGTTGACTGCCTGGAACCTCTGCTCTTCACAGGCAAGGCCCTCACGGGCAAGGCCCTAGAGTATAGAGCCCTAGGCTCTTCACAGTCGAGGTCCTAGAGTGCAGAGCCCTAGGCATCGCCACACTGCATACCCTGGGGATGCGTTGTAATTCTCCAACATGGTCCTCAGCCAGGTCTTGAACCTGTGACCGTGGTTGGATACATCTGCATTTGTGTGTGTGGGGTCAAAGTGTTGCCTTTGGATTGATCATAAGGTAAGATGCAAGACTGGTGGCCTTGAGCCTGGCTTTGTCTTTTTGCGCACTTGGACCTTGGGTTTAGTGAGGTGCTGGGGGAGCCTGCCTAGTGCAGGGTCCTCTCTGATGGGTTGAGAAGGCGATCCACGTCATGATGATGGTTTTCCTCCAAGTTATGGGAGGATTGCCTTGGACAGTGTAGTGGGTCCTGAGGTGGTTAACCAGAAGGCCCAGGGGGGACAGTCGGTTAACCAGAAGGCCCATGAGGTTAACCAGAAAGCCCAGGGGGGACAGGAGGGTATAAGGCCGAGGTGGGCACATCTATAAGGTGTGAGAGGACTAATACCTTTTCCACAGAGGTGTGATGCCACCACGTGTGGAGTCCGTTGCCACCTCCCAGCACCGCCTCGGGGCGAGGGTGTGAGGTAGTCCTGGCAGAGGAGTATGAGGGCACGAGGCACAGGTGAGCATAAGGGGATAGTTCTCCCTTGGCCATGAGGGCAGCGCTGCGGAGTCTGAGGTGCTGCTGGGTCAGAGGGACCAAAGGGAAATCTCCAACAGATGTTGGAGGCTATGCTTCCCCAGGCGCTCCAGCTTCAGGGCTGCTTTGCTAGGGGGGGGGGGGGGGTTGTATTTGCGGCATGGCCGCCTCCCCCTTTCCTTGGACAGCCTCAGATGCCTTACCCCCAGGAGCGGAGGCTGGTTTCTTGCTGGTGGAGACCCATGACACCATAACCCTCCATCTTCTTAGATGTAGCTGGTGCATGGGAGACTCATCCAAGCCTGCTCAACCCTCGCCCCTAAGCTGCTCTTCTAACCTGTCGTGCGGGCACTCAGTGTGCTGCATTCATCAGAGGGGCTGTGCGTTTTCTTTTTTTAAGACTGAAGCTTTCCTGTGAAGACTGAAGCAGATGCGAAGCCTCTGTAGAGGGATGAAGCACCTGTAGGGGTATTTAATGTTCTGAGCAGGTTCTGTCTTAGTATGTGGCCAATTGGCCATTCTGGATCTGATCCTGGGCTCCTTCCGCCTTTGTTTCGAAGGGCTGCTGGAGGCGCTGATGGTGGGAGCTGCCCGCTCTAGTCCAGACCCTGCCTGCGGGCGGCTGTGTTGATGCCACGGGTCTGTTCTGCTGACAACTGGAGCTGGCTGCTTTAGTTTTGACACTGCCTGAGTTCCGAGGCGGGCTGTGTCAAAGCTACGGGTCTGTTTGCTGATAGCAGGAGCTGCCCGCTCAGTATTGACTTTGCCTGTGTTGCCGTGGGTCCCGCACAGGGACCTGGTGGTGAGCGTGCCCCTCTCATGGCCATTTTGCCTGCATGGTTTATGCTAGGGGTGAGCTTATACGGTTACTCCTCCACCCCATAATGTAAGAGGCCCAGGGGGTGCTGTGAAACAGCTATTCTGTCTCACAGGGATTTTCCCTTCCCTAGCTGCTGTTCCGGGTACCACTGGCAGGCAGTCCGTCACAATAAAGCTCATGGTGTCATGATGGGAGCTAGCCTTGTTTGTATAAGGAGAAATTCCTTCCCTGGACAAACAGGTTTGTGTTGAGGGGCTCCCTCCACATCAGGACCTGGCCAATGCCTGGGCAATGTTCAGTTGTGCTCTGCAGGACCTGGCCAATGCCCGGACATGCTCCATTGTGCTTGCTTTGCGGAACCTGGCCAATGCCCGGGCGATGATCAGTTGTGCTCTGCGAGACGGTGGGGGGAGGGGCTGCTCACTCACTGCCGAGCTACTGCCTCACTACCAGGCTGGAACCGGGAGGCTTGACGCCATCGTTGACGATATTCTTCTGCCTCCTCATGTAGGCATGGCATTGCTCTGGGCTTCCCTCGTTGCCATGGGGGCCCAGAGATCTCAGTACCGGCGCTGCCAAGGCTGTATTTCTCTACAGTCCACCCTCTTGCACTGGCTCCAATACTCTTGCACTAGCTCTTGGAAAAGGAGGAAGTATGAGGCATTCACAATTGAGTAAAATTGCTGCACTCTTAACCTGCTTATTGGATGAACAAAATAATAGTGCACCAATCTTGGAGCTCCTGTGCATATGCGGAACAGGCGAGCAGCCGCGGCATGTAAGACAGCACAGCCACACTTCAGCTCCTGGCGAATCAATCTTGGGTCTTCGACGCTGAAGATGGAGCGGGGAAGGGGGCTCCAATGTTCGGGCTTCCCTGGTTGTCATGGCATCGTCCTATGGCGCCATAGGGGGCAGAGCTAGACGTGCTGACCTCATGGCACCATACGGGGCGGAGCTGGACGTGATGGCGGAGCTAGACGTGATGCCTCATCCATTCAATCATGGCGGCGGCCAGGGGAGTGAATCACCAGGCGCTGCGTCGACCACCGGCGACAGCAGCTGAGGATGGAGACCCTGAGGCACATCCAGAGCGGCGGCGGCTGCTGGCGGAGGTGTCCTTGAATGCCACATGTGTCCAATCGACATCAGGAGAGTCCTGAATCACCAGGCGCTGCGTCGACCACCGAGAGTTAGCGGCTGAGGATGGAGGCCCTGAGGCACATCCAGAGCGGTGGCAGCTGCTTGTGGAGGTATGCTCGAATGCATGAGTCTGGCTGAAGGTGAGCATTTGCTCTAGATCTCTGGGTCACGGCATCCGTTGGGGCACTTCTCAGTGATGAATCTCCTCACATGAAGAATCTGCCGCAGGCTGAGCACATGGCTGGTAGGCCTAGGAGCCCAAGCCCCATTTCCCCAGTCAAAAGTGCCGAAAACACTGGAACAGATTTAAAACAAGAAATCTTGGATATAGCATTAATGGCAATTTTTAACGCAATATATACGTATGCAATCAGAGATGAGAATTATTCTTATTTGTTTTAAACAGGTTTGTATAAGTAGATTTCAGTTGGAGAGTAGACAAAATCCATCTTGCTGGCAAGGCGGAAGAACTGAAACTAGCTAGCTAGGGGCAGGCCAGGGGGTGGGGCCAGCTGGCTCATGCTCAGAAGGGCGAAAGCCCTTCTGAGCTATGGAGAGTACTTCCGTCACCTAGTGTGGCTGACTCATCCTGCTTGTCCTAGGAGAACTATTAGAATGTTCTAGTATGTGTCTCCCAGATTTTCTGGGGAATAAGAATAGTTTAGAGAATTTTGGAAAGAAGACTTGTACAGCCGGTAAGAGATATACCTTTCTTTATCTATGGGACTAATCTTGAAAGGAATCTAGCTGCTGGACTATGGAGTTAGCGGACTGATGACTATTTTATGTGTTTTATTTGCTTCAACTTTATTTCCTTTGTTATGCTGTGATCTATCTAGGCTCTGTTGGATTGAAGCAATATAAGCTTAAACAAGAAAATAAAATGAAGAATCATAATTCATGGTGACAGATCCATTAGAGTGGCAGGAGAGTAGAGGTTTTAGGTACTTTAGCTAAAGAAATCTAGAATACATGCTGTCATCTGGACAGGAAACTAGCAGAAAGTGGTTTAAGCATGTCACGCAGTTCTTATGAGAACATGGCCAACTTTGCTCCTCAAATCACTCACCAAAAGCCCGACTGCTGCCTTTCTCTATTCAAGGACTTGGGCCCACACAAAGTCTGGTAGAGCTAGGTCCAGTCACCTAAAGGTTATGGGGGGAGAGGGAGGGACACAAACTACAAGACACTTCACATCTGATAAGCCCTGGTTCATACAAAACCAAGGATGAAGCAGGAGGGTGTGTGTATGGTGTGAGTGGAGGAGTAGCTTAGTGGTTAGAGCACTGGCTTAGGAACCAAGAGACCAGAGTTTGATTCCCACCAGCACTGCTTGTGGCCTTGAGCAAATCACTTAACCCTCCACAGCTTTGGAAGAAAAGCCTGGCAATCTACTTCCAGTCACACTAAGAAAACCAGGAGACAGCACTGACTCAAAGGCACACGTTACATTTGTGGATGCTGTGGGAAACAAAGACCAGTCGTCACACAGCCAGCAAACACTAGCTTTCTCAGCCGTCCACATGTGAAATAGACTGTATCTAGTTCCAGTAAAGCTATGCTGGAGGCTTTAAAGCAGCCTGTGTAACTTAAGTGAAGCACAACCCCAAACTGGGCGAGAGGATTCTGAAAAGGTCACCTGTCATTCTGCCCAAGCATTGCCCTTTCCTCATCTTCCCCCAGCACTGTGGCAATAGGGGCCTTCAAGAGCGCGGGAAAAGATGCTGCATTTCAGCTCTACGTGCTGGAAGGACAGGGTGCTGCAGGACCTGAATTTAACTCACCTTGAGTTCAGATCTGGAAAGGGGAAGCATGAATCTAAAATCCGAATCCAAATCTGCTGCACAGTCTATCTATAGGGCACGTGTCTTTCAAAAGCAATACCTAAAGGTCCCATGGCCAACAGCAGTGCTGAGTAATTCTTCTGCTATGCTAATAAAATCTTACTGTACCTAAGTCTGCCCGGAATCCAGGCACTAGAGATGGGGGGGACTGGTTTCCGTAGCCCATCAGGCCAGATTCTTTCCTTCAGACCCCAGCATCACGAACAATAGTACATTAAAAAATATATCTGCTTGTATACTTCTCGAGGAGAGTTTTTTCTTGAATGATGGACCCTATAGCGTCATTAACACTTCAACATAGATGTGCAGTTCATATTTAACTATTTGCATTTAGCTCACAACTTTCCAGTAATAGTTCAAGGCAAGTTAAATTCATATATAGTATTTCCATGTCCCCGGAGGGTTTACGATCCCTTGTTCTCAGTTGTGTCTCTACCTTTCCCTAGCTGTCCCCTTCTTCTCAGCTATTGACTGTCTTGATTAGATTGTAAGCTCTGACAAGCAGGGACCGTCTCCTGAATGTATCTGTGCAGTGCTATGTATGCCTTGTAGCACTATATAAATGATTAATACTAGCGGTAGTAAGTTTGTACCTGAAGCGATGAAGGGTTAAGTGACCTACTAAAGGACACAAGGGGCATCAGCGGGACTTGAACCCTGGTTTCAGCTTCTCCTGTGCTCCAAAGAAGTAGGAAAGTAGGGGCCTGGAATTACTAGTCCAAGTGCATTAGAATTCAGGCTTTTTCTTATCTCTAAAAGGCAGCTCTTATAATCCAACATATTTTAATTAGCTAGAAATACACTGGAAGTCACAGACAGCACTCCTGTAAGCTAGCCAAAGCTGCGTGGCCCCTCCCCGACTGTTCCTCAGTACTCCCTAGAAATGTCACTTTGCAGAATTCTGACCCTACAGTCCACCTTTCGTCCTGTTATGCCTTACATGGGTGTCTGTAACATACCATGCAACATAATTGAGATTTTCAGGACTCGCTATCATTTCCTCAACGCAGAGGGCTTCAATTAGACAAACTCTGTCTGTACCTGTTTCTTAAAACTCTCGACAGTAGCTTCCATGAGCTGCAGGGCTTCCTCTCTTTGTTTCCTTGCAGCTTCCATTTTCATTTTCGCCCGGAATTGGCCTATCCATTTCAGCACGAGAAAGGTTGTGGCCAGGCAGCAGAGCAAAGAGATGATCAGATGATCTGCTAGAAACTTGAACAAGAACAGGCTCATGGTGTATGGCCCCTACACTCTAAGAGCAGCCAGAGCCCCGGACTTCTTACAGCAATCGCCTGTAAGTGCCTAGACGCTCTTTCTCCAGTTCCTCCAAAGGCGAGGTAGTGAGGAATGCGCTTCACAAAATCCAGACTGGATTCAGAAGCAGGGGAGGCGAGCCAGGAATCTAAAATAGAAGACAGCTCTCCTCTTTCTCATCTTCGTAGTCTGTAAGCAAGTTAAATAGCAGTACTGAAGATGTGGGTTTTCTCATATGAATGGGCAACGTTCTGGACAAATCCACACCCTTTCCTCCTAGATCTATTGCAACCTCTCTGTTTAGTAACTCATAATATTTTTTTTCACCCCCAAGTCTACTGGTCTTCCTCCAAGCAGGCAGATCAAGTGCATAAGAAGGTTTATTTGGTAGACTATTAGCCAAGACGCTCAGTACTCTGAAAAGCAACGACTTGCTTAAAATAGTTGTGACTTCTGTGGAAGGTGAAGCAGCCAGTATGAGAAAGCAGATCTGGGTGTAAAGGTTAAAGCTAACTGTAGAAGCTGGATCCTACCATATGGTCTTTGGCTTTTACCCTCGACTCCCTGTGCAGAATGCTTTTGCTGTAGCTGAGATACCAGCTGTCCGTCATCTGGCACCGTGAGCTACTGCTGAGTGCCAGATGCCACAATGTGCAACTTGAGCATGGACCTGCTTTCTTTAAATGTTGTGCTCATCTACTTAGAATAATCTAAAGCCCTTTGATCTGGGAGATGTTTGATGTCTCTGACATGGATCTTGAAGGTCACAGACACTGCAAAATATGAATCTTGGTTTTATAAGTACCAAGAAAAAACTTGTCTGTGCACTGGTCACTGGGGCAGGACCCTTCTTTCAGGTGAAGACTGGTGTGCCTCCCCATAGCCCTCTTCCAATCCTGTCAGAAATGGGGGAGAGTATGCACTGTGTACCAACACAGGGAGAATCTCTCCTGGGGAGGGGGCTGAGGGAGTGATGGACTCCCCATGCTAGCTCAGTCAGTAAGACAATAAGCCGACCCAGGCGCATCCTTTCCCTCCCTCCAATAGGGAAGTGTACTTGTGTTGGGCTTGCACATTCCAACCTTTCATGCACCATGAGCAAACTCAAGTAAATACCCCAAACAAATCCCTAATTACTAATAAACCTCTGGTTCCAAGCTAAAAATGCATACTCCAGCCCTCCATCACAGCTCCAATTGGCATTGGGTGAGAGGAGCGGGTTAGGAAGCCTCCCTGCCCACCTCGACCAAGGCTAATCAGGCCCCTGCAGCACAGCACACCAAGACTTGAAAAGCAGCTCCAGATCGGGCACGCCCATGCCTGACGGACCTCGCCAGAGGGCCCTTTGGCATAGCCCTGAGGCGCACCAAATTAACTTCCATTTGCTTTAAAAATCGTCTGCAGTTCCACAATTTATTGAAGACCATGTAAGTTTGCTTCTCTGTGCCATAGCTTGCTGTTAACATCATATTGCCTTTAAGCTCAGCTTTACCAATACTGTGCATTGCCTTGTTCTACTGTATCAACTCTCACTTACTGCCCTGCTCTATTCAACTCTCACACTGCTTTGTATTTGGCAGACAGTATGCTCCCAGGCCTCCCATCAACAGCATGTCATTATCCTCGGCGATTTTAATCTTCCCTCCGCTAACAACTGTCAGAGCAATGCCTTCCTTCAAGCCATGAATGACCTGCATTTTACACAGATCATCAACAACTCAACACACTCTAAAGGAGGTGCCCTTGACATGCTCTTCCTCCCCACTGACATACTCTCCTCATCCCACCTTATCTCTCCCATCTCCATTCCAGTCCCTTGGTCAGATCAGTACTTAATAACCTTCACTCTACCATCCTCCAATTGCACCTACCTTCCTCTTCCCAGTCTTCCCACAGCAAGAAGATTCTTCACCCTCAATGAACCCTCCTTCATCCAATGACTATCCCTACCCTTGAAGATGCACTATATTACCCAGACCTCGACTCAATGGTGGATACCTGGAACTCTACTTTCGCCAAAGCCCCTAAGGCTCCAACACACTCTCCTCCCAAAACTTCTCAACCTCGCGCACCCTGGTACTCCACCCATCTGAGAGAACAGAAACTCTCCCTTGGAAGACTTGAATGTAGATGAGAAAGACCAAGATCCGCAGCTACAATACATCTACCTTGTCCAACGCACAGCCTACTGCACCAACACCATCAAGGCCAAACAAGAGCACCATGATAATATCCTCCTCTGTGCTCTCAACAAACCAAGGGAACTGTTCAGCATCATCAGAACCCTCACAAGAGATCCGTCCCAAACCCATCAAAACCAGAACCTCAACCCCCAAGCAAAGGCCGACTTCCTCATAGCTAAGCACAAACAACTCAGCTCTACTACTCTCATCATACCTTCACCTTCCAGCGCTATAGCCACTGCTCTCTCATGGACTACTTTCAGAGATTTATTTATTTAAAGCTTTTCTATACTGCGCTCTTTAAAATCAGTGCGGTTTACAAGTAACATTTATATGTACAATGCAGGAAGTAACCTGCATTGTACTTACATTGAATGGATACTGTAACTGAGCAATGTGTCACTGAGTTGTTCTAGCAATCTACTTGTCTTTGCCTAACTCACAACTCACCTGGACTCCACCTTTGCACTCCACCCACGGCAATCGGGCTTTCGTCCCGGACACAACACAGAGACCATCCTTGTTGCTTTGCTCTCTGAACTCTACCATGCTCACGATCAGGATGACTTTTCTCTTATGGTATCTCTGGATCTTTCCTCCGCCTTTGATATGGTTGATCATCGCACTCTTCTCACCCGTTTGTCTGACTTCGGTGTTCATGGTACTGTCCTACAGTGGTTCCGTTCCTTTCTGTCTTCCTGCACTTTCTCTGTTCACTCTGGTTCCTCCGCTTCTCATCCTTTCCCCTCTATCTGTGGGGTTCCCCAGGGTTCTATTCTCACTCCCCTGCTTTTCAACATCTTTCTTGCCCCTCTTGCCTTGCTCATTCAGCAGTTTGGTATTTCCGCTTACATATACGCCGACGATATTCTTCTGGTCCACCATACCTCGTCCTCCTCCCCTGATTTCGCCGCACTCAACCTCTGTCTGGCTTCTATCGCCTCTTGGTTTGATCTCAACTTTCTTCACGCCAATCCCGCCAAATCTTCTGCAATTTGGTTTTCTTTTGGACTTCCTCCCCCTGCTTTGGCCCCTTCTATGTCCTCCCGTCCTATCCCCTTGGTATCAACTCTTCGTTGCCTGGGTGTCACCTTGGACTCTTCTCTTTCCTTCCACCAACACATCTCCTCTGTTGTACGTACTTCCTTCCTTCATCTCCGTCAGATAAGGGCTGTTCGCTCATTTCTCCCCCCTTCATCTGTTGTCACTCTGGTTATGTCACTGGTGATCACACGTCTGGATTACTGTAATGCTATCTACGCCGGCCTCCCCTCCTCCCAGCTTCGCCGTCTCCAATTAGTCCAAAATACTGCGGCCCGTCTCATCACCTGTTCTCCTGCCCATGCTCACATCACTCCCTGCCTCTTCGCTCTTCACTGGCTTCCGGTGAAGTTCAGATTCATTTACAAATTACTCATCATCACGCACGGAGCCCTTCATTCTGGCACCCCCCAGTACTTGGCAGACATCATTCATCTTCAACCCTCCCCACGCCTTCTTCGCTCAGCGCACGGTAACCGCCTCTTCCTCCCCTCCCCTTCTCAGGCATGTCTGGAACTCACTCGTCATTCTGCTTTCTTCTTTCTCGGCCCTGCTTTGTGGAACTCGCTCCCTCTCTCCGTATTGAACTGTCCCACTCCCGCTTTAGAGCTCTTCTCAAAACCCATCTCTTCTGTCAGGCCTTTGATCTCTCCCCTCCCGCCGATGATGCTCTGCCCCCCACTCTTCATAGCATCCCTTCAAATTCCTTACTCGCCCCTTCCCTTGTGTATCTCCCGTCTACCGTCATCCTTTCCACTTTATGGACCTCCTTTGTTTTCTGTCTTCTATCTGTCCCTCTCTGGCCTATTATTATTGGCGTTCCTTTCTGACTTTATTTATTCTGTAGCCGTTGCCTTTTTGTATTGTGCACCGCCCTGACGCCTCGGCTTGGGTGGTTTATCAAATCCTGCGAATAAAGATAAAGATGGCATGCTCTAATAACTATGTACAGGATTGTCAATTATTTACAGATTAGACAGTTGGGCTGATGAGTGTGGTTGCCTCAACTTGAGGGCAACTACAGACCTCAAAGACTTTAGAAAACAGCTAAAAACCATGCTGTTCATAGAACACTATGGACACATCACATAACCTAAGAGAATGTATAACAGCACATGATACCGCCTGTATTGAAAATGTTTTGCAGCACCACTGTATATAGCCCACACTGTACATAGCTCAAACCACTCTAACACACAATACACCACACCTTGTACATAGCTCACCCCAATCCAGCACACGATACAACACACACTCAACTAAATTTCACCCTCACTGCATGATTAACACACTCACTTTACCCGATTGTTTGCTGTGATACCACCTTGATTAATAAGATAAGGCGGTTTAAAAATACTGTTAAATAAATAAATAAACATGATTAGGGTGTGCGGGTGGTGTTGTCAAGGTGGGTGGGAGTATGGTGGGTGGTGGTGTATTGTTGGTATGTGAGTAATGTAGAAGGAAATGATAGTGTGTTTTCCTGAATTGGGTGAGGTCAGTGATCGCTTGGATAGTGGTTGGGAGGTCGTTCCAGCATGTAAGTGCATAGAACACAAAGGCTCTGTTATTTGTTGCCTGAGAGCATTTTTTTATTTCGTTGGGGATTGCTAGTGTGTTGGTAGCGAAAGTCCTTCTGGATCTGTTTGGAGGGGTGGGGTGGAGAAGGTCCATTAGGGATGTGGAGGATCTTTTGTTGATGGCTTTGTAGGTCAACAGTACTACTTTGTAGGTGAGCCGGCAGTTGATCGAAACCAGTGTAGGTCTTTTAAGATTGGGGTTATGTGGTCTCTTCTGGAGGTCCCGTAGAGGAAGCAGGCAGCAGCGTTCATTGCTAGCTGTAGATGGTTCAGTGTGTTCTTGGGGAGTCTGTGAAGGATAGCATTGGCATAATCAAAGTGGGGGGTTACAAGTGCTTGGAAAATTGTTCAGAAGTCATCTGGCTGCAGCAGAGATGTCCCCCCTGATGAACTCCTGGGCATCATCTCACACATCAATGCCAGCATCTCTCCACTGGATCTCTGCCCGGTATCCTGGATCAAACAAACCAAGACTCAGCTACTACCTTTCATCTTTACCATCCTCCAAACCTCACTCTCCAAAGCCTACCCCCCACCGTCTCTTAAACAGACATCCATGATACCCCTCATGAAGAAACCCAACTTAGATCACAGTTCACCTGCCTTATGCAGACCCATCTATCAAAAACAATCACCAAAAACAACCCGCGTGGAAAATGTAATACAAGCAACGTTCTTTTTGTCGGATGTTACAGGAAAGGAACATGTACAAATACTATGTCCACCACTCAGTTACATCCCTTTTATTAAATTTCTTATTAAAATCACGTCTACTTAGCTGAAAAAAACGGTTGTCCAAAGTCCTTATCAAGCACCAAAGTCCTTATCAAGCACGACGTGCACGTTTCGGGTCTGTAACCCTGTCTCAAGTGCTACCAGTACTGTGCTTTCAACTGCCATTAAACGCCGAAACCGGCTGTTTCCTCAAAAGGGTCCGGCTCTCCAAAGAATGGCTGTAATCTGTCGTCAATCACTCCTCACAACCAATGAAAACTCCAAGGATACCCCACTGAATAGGGGAAGCCCTGAGGTCATCAGAGTTACGTCAGCGTATGCTTAGCCAATCGATCTCCTTGTTGAGACCAGAAGGATGTACTGATTGAAGTTGGAAAATCCACCGCTGTTCACAGCTTTGCAAACTATTAATACGATCTCCCCCTCGAGGATTAGGAGGTATATAATCAATGACAGTCCAACGTAATTCTTGAAAATTATGGCCTAAGGCCAAGCAATGATCCACCATCGGAGCTGTCTCAATCCGTTGTCGAAGGCGAGACGCATGTTCACCAAGCCGAAGTTTAATTTTACGTGTAGTTCGACCCACATATATCAACGGGCAGGGACAAAAAATCAGATACACAACAAAAGAAGAATTACAATCGGTTTCCCACCGTCTTTTGAAGTGCTTCCCCGTACCTGGATCCATCCAATTTAGCCCTGTTTCTGCCAACGGGCAGTATTTACAAGAGCCACAAACACCATGTCTGTTATGTGAGAAAGTAGGTAAAGGAGGTCGGTCCTGAAAAACTGCAGAGTTAGCCACCAAGTCCCCCAAATTTGCCCCGCGTGTAAAAGCCACTGATAAAGGTTTTTGAAAACAAGTATGTAGTCCCAATATCGGCCAATGTTTTTTAAAAATGTGAATCACATCTTTGCTAGATGTCATGTAAGGCAGTATACCTACCAACGGTGGTGTAGATGGTTGTGAAGATTCACTCGGGCATTGATCCATCAGTAACCATTCGCGATGAGTATAAAGAGCACGCCGGTAGGCCAATTTCACTACCTTAACTGGATAACCCCTATCCAAAAGACGCTTGCTCAAATCCTGAGCTTGTATCCGAAAATCCCCCATAGAGGAACAAATACGACGTAATCTCAGAAACTGGCCATATGGAAGACCTTTCCTCAATGGACCAGGATGAAAACTCTGAAACTTTAGCAAACTGTTACGTTGGATGGATTTTCGGTATAAGGTAGTTCTAAACTGGCCTTCTTCAAACAATACTGTAACATCAAGGAAGTCAATCTGACGATCAGCTACTTGTGCCGTAAAGGTCAAATTTGATTTAAGGCTGTTAAGCCATGACAGGAAACCCTGTAATGCATTCTTCGATCCTGACCATAAAAAGAATATATCATCCAAATACCGTTTCCAAAACGGAATGTGTTGAAAATACAAAGAATGATATAAATAGGTCTCCTCAAAATCAGCCATGTAAAGGGTGGCTATAGATGGTGCCGCTGATGCCCCCATAGCTATCCCAAACGTTTGTAAGTAGAATCTCCCCTGAGATAAAAAATAATTACGAGTTAAAACCATCGTAATTAATTCCAACAGAAACTGTCGAGGGAGACGAGAAGGTGCAGTTGTAAATTTCTTGCTCAACAATGTTAGAGCTTCATCCTGATTAATATTTGTATAGAGAGCAGCGACGTCTAGCGTCACTAGTTGAAATTCACAGGTGGGTACATCCACAGCCATCAATTGTTGTAAGAATTGTGTGGTATCTCGTATATAGGATTTCACCAAGACAGCCTCCTTCTTCAAAAAAACATCACAATATTGGGACAGGGGTTCTAAAACTGACCCCCTACACGAAACTAAGGCCAGTTTAGAACTACCTTATACCGAAAATCCATCCAACGTAACAGTTTGCTAAAGTTTCAGAGTTTTCATCCTGGTCCATTGAGGAAAGGTCTTCCATATGGCCAGTTTCTGAGATTACGTCGTATTTGTTCCTCTACGGGGGATTTTCGGATACAAGCTCAGGATTTGAGCAAGCGTCTTTTGGATAGGGGTTATCCAGTTAAGGTAGTGAAATTGGCCTACCGGCGTGCTCTTTATACTCATCGCGAATGGTTACTGATGGATCAATGCCCGAGTGAATCTTCACAACCATCTACACCACCTTTGGTAGGTATACTGCCTTACATGACATCTAGCAAAGATATGATTCACATTCTTAAAAAACTTTGGCCGATATTGGGACTACATACTTGTTTTCAAAAACCTTTATCAGTGGCTTTTACACGCGGGGCAAATTTGGGGGACTTGGTAGCTAACTCTGCAGTTTGTCAGGACCGACCTCCTTTACCTACTTTCTCACATAACGGACATGGTGTTTGTGGCTCTTGTAAATACTGCCCGTTGGCAGAAACAGGGCTAAATTGGATGGATCCAGGTACGGGGAAGCACTTCAAAAGATGGTGGGAAACCGATTGTAATTCTTCTTTTGTTGTGTATCTGATTTTTTGTCCCTGCCCGTTGATATATGTGGGTCGAACTACACGTAAAATTAAACTTCGGCTTGGTGAACATGCGTCTCGCCTTCGACAACGGATTGAGACAGCTCCGATGGTGGATCATTGCTTGGCCTTAGGCCATAATTTTCAAGAATTACGTTGGACTGTCATTGATTATATACCTCCTAATCCTCGAGGGGGAGATCGTATTAATAGTTTGCAAAGCTGTGAACAGCGGTGGATTTTCCAACTTCAATCAGTACATCCTTCTGGTCTCAACAAGGAGATCAATTGGCTAAGCATACGCTGACGTAACTCTGATGACCTCAGGGCTTCCCCTATTCAGTGGGGTATCCTTGGAGTTTTTATTGGTTGTGAGGAGTGATTGACGACAGATTACAGCCATTCTTTGGAGAGCCGGACCCTTTTGAGGAAACAGCCGGTTTCGGCGTTTAATGGCAGTTGAAAGCACAGTACTGGTAGCACTTGAGACAGGGTTACAGACCCGAAACGTGCACGTCGTGCTTGATAAGGACTTTGGTGCTTGATAAGGACTTTGGACAACCGTCTTATTCAGCTAAGTAGACGTGATTTTAATAAGAAATTTAATAAAAGGGATGTAACTGAGTGGTGGACATAGTATTTGTACATGTTCCTTTCCTGTAACATCCGACAAAAAGAACGTTGCTTGTATTACATTTTCCACGGGGGTTGTTTTTGGTGATTGTTTTTGATAGTACAATATAGTATCACTGAATTGGGGATTGGTTTTCGTATATTATGCAGACCCATAGCTAGAATACCTTTCCTCGCCAAAATAATCGAAAAAGCAGTTCAACTTCAACTCCAGGAGCACATCGGTAAACATGCTCCCCTAGACCACAACCAACATGGCTTCCGCCCCTCTCGCAGCACTGAGACACTGTTCATCTCCCTCATAATAACACTCATCTCCGGAACTGAGAAAACCTTCTCTAGCTATGTACTGCTATTTCTGGATATCTCTGCAGCATTTGACAATGTTTCACACCAGATCCTACTAGACCAGCTCAATAATATTAGGGTTCAAGACTCAAATGGATCCACTCCTACCTATCCCAATGCACCCAACTGATAAGAATTGGACACCAATCCTCATCACCCTACATCCTTCCCCAAGGAGTCCCTCAGAGTTCTGCACTCTCCTCCCTACTTTTTAACATTTACATCATGCCCCTCTGCCGCATCATTCAAAAGTTCAACATTGGTTATCAACTTTATTGTTAACAACTTTATATTATGATAATCATGCCAATTCAAACCACCACTCCTGACTACAACAACCTAACCACCTGTTTTAAAGGCTACAGCTTCACAACCTTTCGGTCAACTTTACTTAGATTGAGGTCCTTCATGTGATAAAAGACTCTAATTTCAAACCACCTCCTTTCATCAAAATCAATGACACCGAAATACAAGTAAAGTCTCAACTCAAGTACCCTGGAGTCATCCTGGATAACCAACTCAATTTCCAATTACACATAATGAATACCACCAAGAACTTTTAGGGGTATGTTTACTAAGCTGGGCTAACGGTTAACCCAGGCTATCTGCAACTAGGTCCCATGTTATTCAATGGGACCTAGTTGCAGATAGCCCGGGTTAACTGTTAACCTGGCTTAGTAAACATACCCCTTACTTTGAGTTTGAATGCTTCCGCAACTTACACCCTTTCCTTTCACCTGACATTTTCTGAGCAGTCTGCCAAGCCTCCATCACACCCTTGTTTGACTACTGCAATTCCATCCTTCAAGGACTTCCTAAAGCCACCATTGCCCCTCTACAGCTTGCCCAAAACACAGCAGCACACACCATAGCTAGAGTCTCCAGACACTCCCATATTGAAATCCCTCCACTGGCTCCCTATCGCATCCAGAATCAAATTCAAAGTCCTTGCTATCACCCATAAAGCGCTCATCAACTCTTCCTCTGAACATCTCCAAGCGCTCATTAGACGTCCAATCACCAACAGACTGCGTAGACAGAGTACACTCAATCTTCTTCTCCCACCGCCTCAGATATGCAAAAGCTCTCAACGCACATGCATGAGAGCCTTAGAATTCTACGCTCCCACCCTTTGGAACCAACTTCCTCCTACCTAACGAAACATTCATTCTCACATAGTATTCAAAAAGCACCTCAAGACACACCTCTTTGAAGAACACTATGGCACTGCACCCCCTCACTACTAGACCCACCTCATTTTAACTTGACCACAGCCCCATCTGTAAAAGCACCACTACATCATAAATCGACCTTACCGCATGCCTGTTTACATGATTTGAACCCTCATTTATTCACTGCATTACTGTAATATAGGTTCTAAAGTTATTTTGTTCCTGTTTACCCCCTTCCTTGTCATATGAAGCTACATGCTGTTCCACTTTATTAAGTTCACTGTATCACTGTGTTATTAATTGTTCCATGTAAACTGTTTTGACTGGTAGAAAAACAATATATTAAAACCAGTTAAATAAATACATGTCCTGAATATACTAGTGGCATACCTATCATGATACAGTGTAACAACTCCTGGGTTACCAAAGTGCAATGCAGAGCTTTGGTAAGCCTTGGTGTCAGAATTTTCTTGAGTATTTGTGACAGTCATAAAGAACCCAGCTGTTGCCACCCTTAAAATACCTTCTTCTAGAACTCCAAGGTTAGCCCTAATGCCCCATCTTAGGTCTAATGTGGATTGTCTTCCAGCAGATGTTACCAAAGATTTTCAGTTTTGATCCTAGTGTCCCCATAAAGATCTTATTTTCAGGGAGCCATAAAATCCAAATGAAGCTGGTTCTTAGACCGCTTGTACACAGCTATAGTTGATAAGTAATTCTTTGTGAATATCCTGCAAACCAGACTTGTTTGGATGCTGAAAGGGGCAGCATTATTAACCACTGTGTTATATTGAGGGCTAAAAGAACATATTGTGTGCCCCCATACTGTACAGTACCGACTGCACTGAGGTGTCCCCTCTAAAGAGTTTGCACTACTGATGGATTTTTCCAGCTGTCTTTAGACAGAGGGAGTTTAAACAAGAATCACTTGCATGTCCCTGATAAGGATGGCATAGATGGAATCCTTGCAAGAGTAATGAATGTGATGCTAAAATGTTTATCACTATGAAGAGAGAATGGGTACCGGCAGGAGTTACATGGGATGCACTAGAACAGAATAATCTGCCTGCATGAATTATGTATTCTTCATGCTACACGCCTTCGTTGGCTTGCCACTCTTCTTTCTTGGCATATATTAAAAAATATAAAAACACAGAAAATTACGGCAGATAAAACATTGTTACTCACCTGTAACAGGTGATCTCTGGGAACAGCAGGAATCAGTCTTCACATATGGGTAACGTCGGTACCGACGAAGCCTGTGCAGGAATGCTCCCCAGTGTCCAATCAGAAAGTTTTGGGAGCAATCCACTATGCTTGCGCATCTGTCTTCCCTCTTTCTCAAGTCCTCTCCTCAGTTGAGTTTGTAGCTGATAGAGGAAAAAAGAGAATACTCTACAATTCCTAGGGGAGGACTTGTGAAGATGGATTCCAGCTGTTCCCAGAGATCATCTGTTACAGGTGAGTAACAACGCTATCTCCAGGAACAAGCAGGAATGCAGTCTTCATATAATGGACTCACTAGCTTCCAGGTACCAGACTGGAAGTGGTAGCAGCGGTATCCCTAAGGCTAAAGGATCAAGCCGAGAAGGTGTGGATATAAAGTGGCCCCACTGGACTCGATTGCAGTTGGCAAGACCATTGCTACGGAAGTCTGGTGCCAGAAGAAGTCTGGGACAGAGGGTAGGAGTTGCAGTTAAGTCCTAAAAAAGTGCTGGAGGACAGCCTGGTCAAAAATGGCATCCCGATGGGAGTCTCTGTCTAGGCAGTAGTGTGCAGCAAAGGTATGAATGGAGGACCATGTAACTGCTTGACAGTTTTCGTCAATGGAGACGCCATGAAGGTTGACAACAGAGGTTACCATGGCTTGCAATTTCCAATTCCTCTGCCCTCAGTTCAGTCTCCAATGCTATGGCAATCTGCAGGCCTGCTGCCAAGTCCTGAATGAAGTCTTGGAAAGACATGTCTTCTGGTGGGAACAGATGCCACTCATGAGGAGGGGACAGATCAGAAGGGAGATCCTGGGTTCCCTGGAGTCCTCCAATGCAGCATCGAAATCAGAGGTGGTAGACCGATTCTGACAGAAAGTCAAAGTATCGACAGTCTCATGATGATGTCAGGGCAGAATGCCGATACCAATGAGCAGTCGGTGAGGCACCAGGAGCCTGTTGGGTACCAACGATATCTGTCAGTTCCAAAGGAGGCATCAGAGGGACAGGATCCCCTGATGCAGGTTCGAGGTCCAGCATCGGCCCCGGAGGTATCGGCCATAGGCCAGATGTTGATGCCTGCACCACTGTAGCTGTCGATACCGTTGGTACTGAGGCTACCAGGAGAGCTGCCAAATTCCTCTCGATAGCCAGGATGCACTGGTTGAGGGAAGAGGTTGATGCCTGGGTGGAATCACGCACAGGGCTCTGAGCCACTGTCCCAGAGTATGGAATCAGTAGCTCTCCAGAGGTCGAGGCCTCAGGAGCGTCATGGAGCCCCTGATGTGCTTTGGAGGGCTGTTCCTCCCACTGGGGCTGTTTGGCAGGCCGGTCTACATCGGATGCACCTTTCGGTGAATCCTGTTGATGATAAAGGGACTTACCTCGAGAATTGGTATCTATTTTCGATGACGATGACTTAGTCTTATGTTTGGACTTTGAGGAGACCTCAGAACCAAGAGAGAAGGTCAACATCCTAAACAATGGGGAAGCCACTGATATCGAGTCTGGGGCAAACAGAGAACCATACAGTCTGGCTCTATTCTTTAGGCCTCGTTTTGTCTTTTGTTGGCACAAAGGACAATCAGTTGGTAAATGGTCTGGGCCCAAACATTTAAAACACCAGTCATGTTTATCAGTGACTGATATTGTACCAGAGCACTTGGTACATTTTTTGAAGCCACTGATGTGTTTATGGCGGAAAAGAATAGGCCAAAGCCTAATCTTGCGATAGAAACCACCAAAAACTGGAAAAAATGAAAAATGAAAAAAAATATTTTAAAAAGAAAAGAAATATAGTGGCCGGTATCAGGGAAAGTACCAGCGTTAATGGAAAGGCAGAGCACATATTTAAACCAAAAAAAACCTGTCACCGCTGAAAAACGAAGAACTGAGGAAAGGACTTGGAGAAAGCGGGAAGGCAGATGTGCAGGCACAGTGGATTGCTCCCAAAGACTTTGATTGGACGCTGGGGAGCGTTCCCGCGTGGGCTCCATTGGTACCTATGAACCCATATGTGAAGACTGCATTCCTGCTTGGTCCTAGAGATTAGACCACATGGCCTTTTCAGTCTGCCCATCCATACTGACTAATAAGTAGGGACCAACCTAATTCACGATTTCACGGACGTGGCATTTTTTGTGAATTTGGCCGTCTTCCGTGAAAAATGTGAAATTCCCTCGAAGGGGTGAGAGAGCCGGTTTGGGAACTGCTGACCTGTGTGTGGCAGCCCTTCTGACGTCATCTCTGGGCCCCGATAAAATAACTGCGCATGGTGCTTCAATTTGGGAGCGTTTACTTACAGCCTGATTCCCGCGGAGGGATGAGAGAGCCAGTTCGGGAGCAGCCCTTCTGACGTCATCTCTGGGCCCCGAACGCTGTTCACTGTACATGCAACACGCACATTGTTGGCCTGGTTGGTGAGACCTGGCGAAAAAACTTCAAACGCATCGATCGTCTGGTAGCATTATTCAAGTCCATTTTTAGTTACTGCTCTGCTAGGAAGCGCAGATACAAGGAGTTTTTGGCTGTGAAAACTGAAACAGAAGTGCCGCTGCCTCCTATCCCAGTAGTTACCAGGTGGAACAGCTGGTTTAAAACTCTTATGCACCATGCCAAATTCATCCAGTTCTACAAAGATGTCATTGCTGAAGAATTGCAACTGAGAGATGCAACAAATGCACTGACTGAATTGTACGAGCTTCTTGATGATCCTGCTGTCGTCGCAGAAGATGTGAACTTCATCGCTGCTAATGTCATGAAGCTTGTAGACTTGCTCACATGGTTTGAGTCCACCGATGTTCGCATACATCTGGCGTACAACAAAGTGATAGATGTTCTGGCTTGGGCAGAATACGAAGCAAGTATTGCCATTGTCGCCAAGTACAAAAAGGCCTTTGAAGATACCGCTGACAAGCTTAGTCAATACTACAAACCTACAGGTCGTCAACGATTCTCCCAGCCAGGGCTGAACTTCTTGAAGTCAGTCAGAGTGTTGCTTTTGCAATGTGATGAGTTGATACAGAACATACCTGGAATGGATGACCATCATCTCTTGGCTGAATTTGCAGCTTACAAAGCAGTGGCTGTAGATGTTCCCGCAGAAACGTCTGTCACATCATTGTGGTTTGCAAGCACTGGCAGATTCCTGCTGTTGAGCCGGTTGGCGCTACGATACTTATCTGTGCCCACAAACAGTGTTGATGCTGAAAGGAGTGTAAGCCAATACACGACTGTCAGTGCACCGCAGCGCCAGAGACTGTTGACGAGCAATTTGACAAATCAAGTGATTATTGCAAAGAACTCCAAAAGTGTGAATGCTTGAGTATTTGTTGTTTAATTGTATCTTCTTCAATAAAGTTCTTTTTGGATATTCCTTGTGTTGGCCGTGGTTTTTGTCCTCCATTCTGACAGCTGACAGCATTTACTTGAAATAGACACTATGTTAAGGTTCGCATAAAACATTGAAATAAAGGCCCGTGAATTTTCCGTGAAATATGTTGAATTTTCAAAGACCTCCCATGAATTTTCCATGAAATATGTTGAAAATGCGTGAAATAGCACATTTTTTCTCGTGAATTTGGTTGGTCCCTACTAATAAGTTCTACAGTCCCTTCTTCTCCCTCAAAGATCCTGTGTATTCATCCCGTGCTTTCTTGAATTCAGATATCATCCTCATCTCTACCAGTTCCACTGGGGGGCTGTTCCATGCATCTACCACTCTTTCCATAAAGAAATATTTCCTTAGATTACTCCTAAGTCTATCCCCTTTCACTCTTGTCCTATGACCCCTGGTTCCAGAGTTTCCTCTCAATTTGAGAAGCCCACCTCCTGTGCATTTATACCATAGATGTCTCTATCCCATTTCCTCTCCCTCATCTTTCTTCCAGATTATACAACCTCACCCTCCTCCACACCATCATTGGCTATGTACGTGTATAATGCCTCAGTTACATACAACTTTCTTCACTACTTGTGCACCATTTGTCACCCACATACAGAGCTTCCACTATATACTCTCATTCACAAGCATACCCCTCCATCATTCCCTATTATACAACCTCTTCTACATATACACCTTCCATCAGGCATTGTGGGTTAAACTAGAAAGAGGGAAAGAGAAATCTATTTGCATTGGTGTGATATACAGACCTCCCTCACAAGAGGAAGAGGTGGACAGAGAGTTAATTGAAGACATACGCAGCATTGCTAGGAAAGGGGAAGTGCTACTGATAGATTTCAATATGCCAGATGTTGATTGGCACATTCCTGCTGCAGTATCATCTAGAAGTAAGGAGATCCTGGATTCTCTACAGGGAGAACTATTCAGGCAATTAGTAACAGACCCCACACGTGAAGGGGCCATACTGGACTTGGTGCTTACCAATGGTGAAAGTGTTTCTGATGTTGTAGTGGGAGATCATTTTGCATCCAGTGATCACCAGATGGTGTGGTTCAGTATTAGGACTAGGGCTGTTAGAATCCATTCCAAGGTGAGGATCTTAGACTTTAGGAAGACTAACTTTGCGAAGATGGGCCAATACCTCAGGGAGTCGTTAGTGGGATGGGAACAGCTGGGGGATGTAGAAAAACAGTGGGCAAAACTGAAAGGGGGTATTTTAAAGGCAACCAACCTTTTTGTTAAAATGGTAAATAAAGGCAAAAGGAACAGGAGACCGCTATGGTTTTCGAAGGAAGTAGCTGAAAAAGTGAAGAAAAAGAGGGAGGCCTTCATGAAATACAAGAGATCACAGAGAGAGGAAGACAGGCATCTGTATTTGGAAAAACTTAGAGCAGCTAGCAAAGTAGTCAAGAAGGCAAAGATTCAAAAGGAGGAGGAAATAGCCAATGCAATAAAATGGGGGGATAAGACATTTTTCAGATATATTAGTGAGAAGAGGAAGGGCAAAAGTGGTATTGTCAGACTCAAGGGTGCGGGGGGGGGGGGGGAATATGTAGAAGCTGATAAGGATAAAGCGGAATTGCTTAACAAATATTTTTGTTCTGTGTTCACAGATGAAGAACCAGGAGCAGGACCTCAGAAAACACCCACAAATAAGAACAGAAGCGAGGGACATCTTGAACAATTTTCAGAAGACTGTGTTCGTGAGAAACTAGCTCAACTTAAAGTAGACAAAGCGATGGGACCGGATGGGATACACCCTAGAATACTGAGGGAACTTGGGGACGTTCTAGCAACTCCACTGACTGACCTTTTCAATGCCTCGTTGGAGTCGGGAGTGGTGCCAAAGGACTGGAGAGAGGCTCATGTGGTGCCTTTACACAAAAGCGAAAGTAAGGATGTGGTTGAAAACTACAGGCCGGTTAGTTTAACTTCGGTGGTGAGTAAATTATTGGAAACGCTGCTGAAAGAGAAAATAGTGAGGTTTCTGGAGTCCAGCGGATTACAGGATCCGTGGCAGCATGGATTCACCAGAGGCAGGTCTTGTCAGACAAATCTGATTGATTTCTTTGACTGGGTGACCAGGGAGTTGGACCGAGGGAGAGCTCTAGATGTGGTGTATTTAGATTTCAGTAAAGCCTTTGACACTGTTCCTCACAGGCGACTTATAAACAAACTGAGCACCCTAGGGATGGACCCTAAAGTTACTGCTTGGGTTAGAAATTGGTTGGGTGGGAGGCGACAAAGAGTACAAGTAAATGGAGCTCACTCTGAGGAGAAGGATGTTACCAGTGGTGTGCCCCAGGGATCTGTCCTTGGTCCGATTCTTTTTAACATCTTTGTTAGTGATATAGCGGAAGGGCTGTCGGGTAAGGTTTGCCTCTTTGAGGATGATACCACAATCTGCAATAGAGTAGACACCCAGGAAGGTGTAGATAACATGAGGAGGGATCTAGCTAAGCTTGAAGAATGGTCTAGAATTTGGCAGCTGGGATTTAATGTTAAAAAAATGTAAGGTCATGCATTTGGGCTGCAGCAATCCAAGGGAGCAATACAGTATAGGAGGTGAAGTACTTTTGTCCACTAAAGAAGAGCGGGACCTAGGCGTGGTTGTGTCTGATGATCTTAAAGTAGCTAAACAGGTAGAAAAGGCGACGGCAAAAGCTAGAAGGATGCTTGGGTGCATACGGAGAGGAATGGCTAGCAGAAAAAAGGAGGTGATAATGCCTCTGTATAAGTCTTTGGTGCGACCTCATTTGGAGTATGGTGTGCAATTCTGGAGACCGCACCTTCAAAAGGATATGAACAGGATGGAGTCAGTGCAGGGGGTTGCTACTAAAATGATTAATGGGCTTCATTATAAAGCATATGAGGACAGACTTAAGGATCTTAATATGTACACCTTAGAGGAAAGGCGGGATAGCGTAGTTACTCACCTGTAACAGGTGTTCTCCAGGAGCAGCAGGAATCAGTCCTCACTTATGGGTGACGTCGGCGCCGACGGAGCCCTCGCGGAGCAATTTTCCCCAGCTTTCAAAGAAAGCCTTTGGGAATTGCAGCGCGCATGCGCGGTCGTCTTCCCGCCCGAAGGTGCCATCTTAGCCAGTCAGATGACATAGCTAAAAAAGACAGCATAAAAATTTGCAAAAGAACATAAGCAGACGATTGCAACTCCAAGGGGAGGAGGGAGGGTAGTGAGGACTGATTCCTGCTGCTCCTGGAGAACACCTGTTACAGGTGAGTAACTACGCTTTCTCCAGGACCAAGCAGGAAGTCAGTCCTCACTTATGGGACTCCCAAGCTCAAGGCTACCGGAGACCCTAAGCACAAAAATGAGCTCCCTCTAGCTCAGCAGCACAGAAGGATAGAATCTTCGCTGAATTATCACCCACCGGTAGCCCACATCCGGGATGGAGGGTAGGAGTTGCTCAGACCTCAAAGAGATTACGGAGGACTGCCTGTCCGAAAGCACTGTCCCTACGGGACTCCCTCTCGAGACAGTAATGGACCGCAAAAGTCTGGCTCGAAGACCAAGTAGCGGCCCGGCAGATGTCTGCCAGCGGAACAGAGCGGAGGTAAGCCACTGACGTGGCCTTTGCCCGAACACAATGAGCCATGACTCGACTTTCTAAGGAGAGTCCGGCTGCCCCATAAGCCCAAGAGATACAGTCCGCAACCCAGATGGACAGAGTACGCTTGGAGACCGGGAGCTCCAATTTATTGGGGTCAAAAGACACAAAAAGCTGAGCAGCTTTACGGTGCTCCCGCGTACGGTCAAGGTAGAAGTTCAATGCCCTTCTACAGTCCAGGGTATGGAGGACCGTTTCAGCTCGGCTGGAGTGTGGTCTGGGAAAGAAGGTTGGAAGTACCACCTCCTGATTGATGTGAAAAGGGGAGACCACTTTAGGCAGAAATTTCGGGTGAGTCCGAAGGACTACCCTATTCTTGTAGAACCTAGTGTAAGGGGGATCAGACACGAGGGCCTGCAATTCACTTATGCGCCTAGCGGAAGTGAGGGCTATCAAGAACAGCGTTTTCCAGGACAGAAAACGGAGAGAACAGGTAGCCATAGGTTCAAAAGGCGGACAGGTGATCCGCTGTAAAACCACATTCAGGTCCCAGTCAGGTGCTGGCGGGCGCAGAGGTGGTTTAAGTAGAAGGAGACCTCGGAGAAACCTCGCTACGAGAGGGTCGTTGGAGAGAGGTCTGCCGTCCACCGGCACATGATGTGCTGAAAGAGCACTGAGGTGAACTTTGATGGAGTTGGACTTAAGTCCCAGATTAGAGAGGTGTAGCAAGTACTGTAAGATCACCGACACCGGGCAGGAGAAGGGATCCTGAGACTGTTGGGAACACCAGATTGCAAAGCGACGCCATTTAAGGGCGTAGCATTTGCGGGTAGAAGGCCGTCGCGAAGCCAAGACGACCTCCTCCACCTCCGCCGGCAAGAGAAGAGGAGCAAGGACTACCCTTTCAGCAGCCAGGCCATGAGGTTGAGAGACCGGAGGTTGGGGTGCAGTAGGGACCCCTGATCCTGGGTGAGGAGATCCGGTTGTACCCCCAGAGGGATTGGATCCTCCACCGCCAGTTGCAGCAGGAGCGGAAACCACGGCTGCCTGGGCCAGCGAGGGGCCACCAGGATCATGAAGGCTTTGTCTCGGAGAACCTTGAAAAGAGTCCGAGAGACTAACGGGATGGGAGGGAAAGCGTACAGAAGGCTCCCCGACCATGAGATCAGAAAGGCGTCCGCCGCAACCCGAAGGGGGTGTGGCTGACGAGAGCAGAAGCGAGGAAGCTGCCGGTTGTGAGGACTGGCAAAGAGATCCACCGAGGGGAGGCCCCACCTGAGGAAGAGCTTCTGAACGATCAAGGGATCCAGATGCCACTCGTGCGGCTGGAGGACCCTGCTGAGTTTGTCCGCCAGGCAATTTTCTTGGCCCGGGAGATAAACTGCCATGAGGAGAATGCCGTGACTGACGGCCCAAGAGCAGAGCTTCTGTGCCTCCCGGCAGAGGAGGAAGGAGCCCGTGCCCCCCTGCTTGTTCACGTAGAACATGGCAACTTGATTGTCCGTCTGGACAAGGACGGACTGTTGGGAGGTCAGGTGGGAGAAGGCCCTGAGAGCCAGGCGGATCGCCCTGAGCTCCAGGAAGTTGATCTGCTGAGCAGACTCCCACTTGGTCCAGAGGCCCTGAGTACGAGCCTCTTGGCAATGGGCTCCCCAGCCCAGGAGAGATGCATCGGTGGTCAGCACCCGGGTCGGCTGAGGTGACTGGAAAGGCATTCCCAATATCAGGTTCGGCTGCCGGAGCCACCACCGGATAGACGAGACCAGCGGCTCGGAGACGCGCACAAGGTCTGCTAGGCCGCCTGTGGCTTGCCGCCACTGCCGGCGGAGACACCATTGAGCAGACCGCATATTCAGGCGGGCATTGGGGGTCACATGGACGGTGGAAGCCATATGGCCGAGCAGTCTCAGGAAGCGCCTGGCGGAGACCAGGGGCTGGCTGCGAAAGCGGTCGGCTAGGTCCATGAGCCGCTGAGCCCTGTCGAGCGGTAGGTACGCTCGCGCCTGAGGAGTGTGCAGCCTTGCGCCGATGAACTCGAGATCCTGTGAGGGGAGCAAAGTGGACTTTGCGAAGTTTATGACAAAGCCCAAGTGCTGCAGCAGAGTCACCGTGCGGCACGTGGCGTTGGTGACCTCCCGAGCGGACGCTGCTCTGATGAGCCAGTCGTCGAGGTACGGAAAGACATAGAGGCCGTGAAGCCGGAGATGGGCCGCCACGACCGCGAGACATTTTGTGAAGACTCGCGGTGCGGAGGACAGGCCAAAGGGCAGTACCCTGTACTGGTAATGATTTCCTGCCACCACAAACCTTAGGTATTGGCGGTGGCTTGGGTGGATGAGGATGTGCGTGTAGGCATCCTTTAGATCCAAGGAGCATAGCCAATCTCCCTGCTGGAGGTAGGGCAGAAGGATTCCAAGGGTAAGCATTTTGAACTTCTCCCGCACAAGGAACCTGTTGAGGTTGCGCAAGTCCAGGATGGGTCTGAGGCCTCCTGTTCTCTTTGGTATCAGAAAATACCTTGAATAGAAGCCTTGACCTCTCAGGTGGTGTGGCACCGGTTCCACCGCCTGTTCCTGCAGAAGACCTGCTAACTCCTGAAGGAGCAACTCCCTGTGCAGAGGGGGGCGCGGAGGCTCTCCCGGAAAATAGGAGGGAGGGACCTGATGGAAGTGGAGAAGGTAGCCCTCTCGCACGACCTGAAGCACCCAGGCATCTGCGGTGATGCTGGACCACCTGTGGGCGAAGTGAACCAGCCGGCCTCCGGTGCCGGGGGGAACCAGCGGGGGGGGAGAGGCTATGCTGAGCGCGTCAAAAACCCCCACCCTGCTGAGCAGGGGCTGGTGGTGCAGGCTTGGGGGCTTGCTGCCTACGGGACCCGTTACCCCGTCACTTGGCCTGCTGGCCCTGTTGGGGAGCTGCAGGGGCCTGATAATGGGGGTATGGTTTGTAGGCAGCTGCCTTCCTCGGGTAAAAGGACTTTTTTCCCGAGCCCTTCTTTTTCTGGGAAGGGGCGGAGGTCTTCCTAGAAAGCCTGGTCCTGGTGAGAGTCTCAGTCTCAATTTGTGCAGCCTTTTCCGCCATGGGCTTGCCAAAGAGGTTTTCGCCTCGGCAGGGGACATCGACCAACTTGTCCTGTACCCAGGGCTCAAGGTCGGACGACTGAAGCCAAGCCTGTCGGCGGGCACCGATGCCAGCTGCGGCTACTCGAGCCGAGGCTTCAAAGCCATCATAGGCTGCTCGGGACATGAACTTTGAGCATTCCCGAATACCCGTGGACAAGGCTAGGAACCTCCGCAAGGGCTCCTCGGAGAGACCAGCGGAGAATCCGGCTAGCTCTTTAGCCAGATCCCTGAGATACATGCCCATGTATAGCTGGTAAGTCTGGACACGACAGGCGAGCATAGAGCCCTGGAAGCACTTCTTGCCAAGGCCATCCAGGTTACGGGCCTCCCTTCCAGGAGGCACCGAGGAGTGCATCTTCTGGCTCTTAAGACGATGCATGGCCGATTCCACTACCATGGAATGGTGTGGCAGCTGTGCCTTTTGAAAGCCAGGGCTCTTGCGGACTCGATAGATAGAATCGACCCGCTTGCTCAGGACCGGCGAGGAGGCCGGACTCTCCCACATGCGGAAGAGTAGTCGTTCCAGCATAGGAGGAACCGGCACAGTAAAGTGTTCCCTCGCGGGAGAGTCATACTGGAGGGCGTCGAGCTCTTCGGCTCGAGGCTCCTCCTCGGGATCCGCAGGGAAGGCCAAAGCCTTGGCCATATCCCTAACGAAGTCCGAGAACCGGGCATCCTCCGGGGGGGACTGCTTCCGAGGCTCGGACTCCGGAGAGTCCGATGGGACACACCGAGTCCGGAAAGAATCAGGTGACTCTTCCTCCTCAGACTCCCAGACCGACTCCGACGAGGACTCGGTGGGGTCGGCCCGGGCAGGGTGCGGCGCCAGCCGCCCCGACGCCGAGGGAGTCGGCGTCGGCGACCTCGGTCCCGAACGGGAGGCCGAGGGCGACCTCGACCGAGGATCGACTCGAGTTCTCATCGACTCGAGGATCGGCTCGGTCTCCGGGGTCGACTTGGATGTCGACGTCCCGGCGGTCGGGGCAGCGACGCCAGCGAAGCCTGCGAGCAGTGCCCGCTGCTGGTCCATGAAGGCAGACAGTCTGCTCTCCAAGGCCGTCAACCTGAGTCCGAGCTCAGGTGACCCAGCAGCCCCCGACTCGGGCCCCGACGGCGTCGGGCCCGACGTCGGCTGTCGCGGAGGCGAGTCCAGAAGGACTACAGGACTTACCCGGGCAGGCATCTCCGACTCCAGGCGAGGTCGCTTCGGGAGGTGTTCCTTCTCCAAGGACCCGGGGCGGCTGTCGGGGCTATGCGACCTGGCCCTCGCGGAGCCAGGAGCGTCCACCGACGCCGCCCTCGCGGGTTTTTCCTTCCGACGATGGTCCCCGGAGGGAGAACCCCGGTCGGAGGAGCTCCGGCGACGGTCCGAGCTGGAGCCTTTCGACACGGAGGCCTCCGACGAGGTCCGGGTACGGCTGGGGTCAGCGAAGATTCTCTCGCGCTGATGCCGCCGACTTCTCAACGCCTTCGAGGACAGTTTGCTGCAGGGCCCACAGATCAGTTCCTCATGATCCGGGCCCAGGCAGCGGAGGCAAAAGTCGTGTGTGTCGGTTAGTGACATATTTCGGTCACACCGACCACACCGCTTAAAGCCACTGGCAGCCATCGGGGGAAAAAGGGCCCCTGCGAGGTCAAAGGACCGGGCTGCCAGGGAAAACGAAAACGAAAGCTGACTAAGTCAGAAAAACCGAAAAAAACGGAAGAGGACTCGAGACCGGCGTCGCGAGTCCGGGCGGGAAAACGATCGGCGTCGAACCGAAAGAAAAAAGTATAAAATAAAGAGGAAAATCAACTTTTTCGCGGGGACAAGACGGGGACGTCTGTAGGGCTCCGCGGAAAAAAGAAGACTGGCTAAGATGGCACCTTCGGGCGGGAAGACGACCGCGCATGCGCGCTGCAATTCCCAAAGGCTTTCTTTGAAAGCTGGGGAAAATTGCTCCGCGAGGGCTCCGTCGGCGCCGACGTCACCCATAAGTGAGGACTGACTTCCTGCTTGGTCCTGGAGAAAGAGGTGATATGATTGAGATGTTTAAATACCTCCGTGGCATAAATGTTCAGAGCCTCTTTCAATTGAAAGCAAGTTCTGCTATGAGGGGACATGGGATGAGGGTGAAGGGAGATAGATTCAGGAGTGATATGAGGAAATATTTCTTTACAGAAAGAGTAGTGGATCCATGGAATAGTCTCCCAGTGGAGGTGGTAGAGATGAGGACAGTAACTGAATTCAAAAAAGCATGGGACCAACACAGAGGATCTCTAAAGGTAAAAAGTGGACTGTTGTAGTTGTTGTTATGGAAGGACAGACTAGATAGGCCATGTGGTCTTTTTCTGTCATCATGTTTCTATGTTTCTATCATTCCCTATCCACTATACCTCATCTACATATACACCTTCCACCATCATCCAAATGCATGCTTTCCATCATACATGATAATCCACATTGTCCATCACTCCCTATCCACTATACAACCTCATGTACATATGCACCTTCCACCATACACCATCATCCACAAACACATCCTTCATTATACATCATAATGGAATGGAGGAGCAGCCTAACGGTTAGAACACTGATTTGGAAACCAAGAGACCAGGGTTCAATTCCCACTAGCACTCCTTGTGGCCTTGGGCAAGTCACTTAACCTTCTGTTGCCTCAGAAAAATCCAATGTCCCTGTTTAATGTACATTACCAAGTTTAAGTTACAATGACTGAAATCAGTCCGTTCAATCCCTGCAGTCTCTAATAAATAAGCCTTCTTACAACACTAATAATCTACTTGATATACTCGCATCAAAGCTCAAGAGCAATCAACAATCATGTACTAGGGCATTCTCCTTCTTTGCCCCATCGATGTGGAATTCCCTACCTCCTCATCTAAGGTCCATTCAACTATTGGGTGAATTCCTAAAGTAGTTAAAAATTCATTTATTCCTCAAATTCTGTGGGACAGATCCCCTCCCAGCTCATGTGTCTGCACCTGATTACACCACCTAGAGCTTTCTGTCCCGAAGTACTCAGTAACTAGCTCCATACATAAGTTCATTCAACTAATCTCTCAACCCTCCTCACTCCTCTCATATCATACATTCCCCTATCTTTTAAAGTAACGATATTACTTTGTTCTATGTAAGATATCTCATTGTTCTGTTAATGTTTATGCGTTACATGTAAACTTACACTGTTAAAGTTATATTATTTGTATGCACCAAGTTTCCTGTAAACTGTCTTGACTAGTAGAAAGATGGCATAAAAAGATGTTAAATAAAGCAGTATAAAAAACACCTGTTAAGTAATTCAAACACTCTCCATCATTCCCTATCTACTATACAACCTCATCTACATATACACCTTCCACCATCATCCAAAAACATACCCTCCGTCATATACTATAATTCACAAACCCCTCCATCACTTCCTATCCACTATACAGTCTCATTTAAATACACACCTTCCCTAACTCCCTATCCTCTATATAGTCTCAACTACATATACACCTTCCGCCATCATCCAAACATACTCCATTATTCCCTATCCATTATACAACCTCATCCACATATACACCCTTCATCACTACCCTCTACCATAGAACCTCACCCACATACGCCCTTCCCCCATCATCTACCAATCTCTTTCCAAAAAGCAGCACCTCCAAAGATGGCAGAGCATTGCAACGCCACTCCGTAATATCCGAATGAAAGAGCACAGATGGGAAGTGTTAATATTGCCGCTATGTCTCCAGAAGGGTTACTAGGCATGCACAGTTAACAGTAGTGCTTCATCTCGTCTGCTTACATCGCTATACAAATACAGCGGGACCCTCTGCTGCTTATCACATTTCTAATCTTGTGGGATTTTAATTTTCCTGGACGGTGGGTGCAGTGCTTCAGAGAGGGTCTGTGGATTGAACAGACTGTAAGTTCTGTGGAGCGCAGACTGTCCCTTACATGCATGCGTTCAGCACCGTATATGCCTAGTAGTGCTACGGAAACTATCAGTGGCAGTAATAGTAGTTAATCTGGCTTGTTACCTGTGGTAACACATGGAGAAATATATAAGCACAAAGCACAACACTTGGCAAAAATCACTTCTAATTAGCTACGGCTAGAAAATAAGGAATAGTTTTATATGGATTCCTTTTACCACTACAGCATATTTGTACCCAAACTGGCAGCACAAAGCACATGGAAAAGAAGTATATTTAAAGACAAGCTAACTCCAATAAAAATGCAGTTGCTTCATAGTTTAAGCGGTGTTCCAGTAACAGTACATAGAAATTTTATAACAATGAGACTTTATCATGCGTGACCACAGGGGGATTTTCAGGGCATACCCGTTTCCAGCTTGAAAAACCCTCCCTCGCCCCTCCCCATGCAAATAGCCCAGAAATCTCAGGCTGCTTTCTCCCTATACAAGGGGTTGATGAGCCCCCTGATGGTATATGAGGTGAGTTCGGAAAAGAATCCATCCCGAGACTCAAATTCTGGTTTCACAAGGGGATTTTAATCCGTAGACTGGGCCAGTAAGCCAGATCACCTCAAACTAGCTCTAACTTTGCACAACGCAGTGAGCTTTCATCATTTTGATTCTCCTTCCCAGAAGGAAAACAGAGTGTAGCCGGCTAAACTCTCCATACCTTTTCCTTAAACAGCAACACTTGTCTATGGATCATCTGCAGCCCATGAGCCCTCTGCACTTTCGCCCGCTCTATCTTCATTTCCGTTTGTTTGTGCTCTATCCATCGCTCTACCACCAAGACAGCGACCAAGTAGCACACGATGGAGAAGATGAGCAAATCGAGGAGCAGTTCAGGCAGCAGCTGGCTCACACTCTCCAGGATCATCGTGAAAGTCTCTCCTGTGGTCGTGCTCCAGATTCCTGGGAGATACTGTATATAAGTGACCAGTCACTGGGTCGCCTGCTCCACCAATGCTGACCTATTAGGAAGGGCAGGTCAGAAAACTCAGATCAGATTTTTTCAGCACATGGATATGGGTCAGGAACCTTTAAGCATAGTCTTCCTCCAAAGTGCTGAGAGTAGACTAGGAGCTGGAGGGTCTCTAAGAGTTTAAATCAGTGTTCTGGAGTGAAATATTCAATGCAGGGCGGAAAGAGCAAGGGTACAAGATTGGAGTTTATACTTAGTCCCATTTGTGAACTCCTTCCAAGTCTCTTGACCTCTTTCTAAACAGACACAGCAGGTGTGAGGAAAATTCTTCCGTCTCCTCTGCCAGCCCTGTTGGTGTCTGCAGTAAGGCACCGCTGCCAAGAAGTCTCCCCTGTCAGAAAAAGGATCCCAGTAATGCACAGAGAACTGACCTGGGAGGGGAATATATTTAGGGACACTTCAGGTGGAAAAAAGAGGGGGGCTGCCTGAAGTCACTGGAGAGGGAGGGGCTTAGATTTCTACATTCAGCCTCAGTGCTGATGAGAGCAAAGCTCCCCTGTAAAGGGGCACCACCGCTATTTATTTATTTATTTATTTAACATCTCTTATATACCGCGCTATTAAAATCAGCGCGGTGTACATCGAACAAAATATACTGCAATGTGTACAGGTAACATCGAGTTTACAGAGAACAAGGGAATATAAAACATGGAATAAAAGGGATAACTATGTACAATAAACAATATACTATTTATATGCTTTAATTATGTACCATTGCTAAAATGATTAAAACTGTATTAAGCGGAGATGAGTATTCATCACACTAATAATGCAATCAATTATGGAAAATGTTCATGTACCTTAACGCAATTGAATTTTTTGACCTCACCAGTTAATTTAACTAGTCCACCAAAGTTCAACATGCTGGGCCATGAGAATTCAAAAAAACCTTAATTTTTGCAGTTATCAAATCGCAAAAAGCCACTGACTCTTCTGCTGCTCAGGAGCCAATAAAACTAGAGCGTGGTCAGCAGAAGCAAGTCAAAGGCCAACTATTACCCCGCTGTCTGCCTGCAGCTGCCTAGCAACAGTGGACCTTTAAATCACTCCTTTGCGTTTTGCGCAGTTATTCAGGCTCCTCAATGCCCCGACAATGCCTCAAAATAATTAAAAGCTTTCCACACAAGGAGATAAGGAATGCAGGGGATAGGTGGTCTTAAAAAAGTTGCACCAGGAGGGGGGCCAGGACAAGAGTAGCCATGATAGTTTTGTTGTGCCAGCTCAACAGCTGCTTCAACCCCTTATGGCACCCTGGGCACATTTCCTGAGGATGGTCTCCCCACCCTCACCCACCAATAGAATCTCCTCTCCCTTACCTCAGAGGGCTGGCCTTGCCTGAGTCTTTCAGTCCCTGCGTGAGCCTAAAGTCAGTCACTCCTGCCCCTTCTAACAAAGGGCCCCGTGCTGCCTGTCACCATGCGTCCCCACCTTCCTCACTCCCACACTGCCCACAAGACAAATGATAATCTCTAATTAGAGCTGCAGTCACTCCTGGGCAGCAAGGAAGCTGGGCCCCTGTTGTGCAAGGACTCAGGGCAGCTGCCCATTTGCCTGTAGGTAAAAGCAGCCCCAGCCTGCCTAGTGGAGGCAGGGAGCTCTGGCCATGATTATGGCTGCCTCATGATTCACAGCTTAAGGCAGGGACGGTTGGGGGCTGAGGCTATGAGCGGTGCCAGACCGTAATCTTTTAAAGGGGTTGCAACAGCAAAAGTCCTGAAACAAGAGGGGCCATGGGGAAAAGGAGAGAGGTGCAGACAACTAACTAACTTAATTTGTCTGGAATGTAAATCATATACATATTGTATAATAGCTCACATTATAGTATAGCTCACTATGTAGATAATGCAACTCACTCTAACACATTATACCATAACTTTAACTTTTATTTCTTTACATTTTCTCACTAATACTCTTAATATCTTTGTTTGTAAGACCGCTTTGATTGTATGATAAGGCAGTATAGAAATCCAATTAAATAAATAAAATAAATAAATAAATAACTCAAAAGTTTAAAGGGCTAGCACCCAGGGGCGGCTCTATAATGAGGCCAATTGAGGCAGGCACTTCAGGCGGCAACTTTTGGGGGTAGCAAAAAATGCCCCACCCCCCAAAAGGCTGTCTCAGCCATCAAAATTAAAAAAAAAAAAAAAGATAGAGCTGGACAAGCTGCTGCTGCCGCCGCTTCTCAGCAGCAACAGAATTAACCACTCTGTATCTCACACCCCCTTGCTGCCCCAAAAGAGCCCCACAGTGGCTGGCTGGCGCCCCAGTTCATCTTTGCAGAGCCGCAAGAAGGAACAGTGTTTAAAGTTGAGCCTGCTGGCGTTGAGGGTAAACAAAGCATTTCCTTTCTCACCTCGTTTACCCTCAGTGCCAGCAGGCTTAACTTTTTAACAGAGCAGCAGAAAAAAAGGGAAACACTGTTAATCCTTCTCTTGGCTCTGCAGAGGTGAGCCGGGTGCTGGCCAGGAAACTGCAGGGCTCGTAATGTGCTGGACTAGGGGAGAAATTAGCACTGGAAATAGTCTGATTGGGGGTTTAGGACTGGCTGATGGGGGGGGGGGGGGTTAGGAATGGAAATGGGCTGATCAGGGGCATTAGGGCTGAAAATTTATTGTATTTATTTATTTAGACAGTTTTGTATACCACCTTATCCTTCAATCAAAGTGGTCACAACACAGTTGGAGGATACATTTAACACGAGGGGATATGAGACACATACACTAATACTTACAGGGAACATGGGCAATGGAGGGTTAAGTGGCTTGCCCAAGACCACAAGGAGCACCTGTGGGACTAGAAACCCCAGTCCTTCCAGCCCAATGTTGCTGTCCTCTAGTGGGATTTGAACCCCTGACCTTCCGGCCTGAGGTAACTTGCCCAAACCACTAGGCCACTCCTCCCTCTCTGATTAGGGGGTTTGGACTGATAATGGGCTTATCAGATGGAGTTAGGACTGGAAATGGACTACGTTTGGAAATAGGTTGATCGGGGGTGGGGCTAGGACTGGTAATGGGTTGATCAGGAAGGTTAGGACTAGTAGTGGGCTGACGGAAGGGCTAGCACTGGAAATGGGCTGATCGGGGGGGGCTAGAACTGGAAACGGGCTGATTAGGGGATCTAGGACTGATATGGGCTTATGGGGGAGTTAGGACTGGTAATGGGCTGATGGGGGGGAGAGAGCTGCTGGCACTGGAAGAAGATGAGCTAGAACTTGAAATGGGCTGATGGGGGGAGGGGAGGAAAGAACTGCTGGCTCTGGAAGAATACTAGGGGCTAGGGCTACAAAAGGGCTGATGTGGGGGGGATGGGAGAATGGGACTGGAAGAAAGCAGATGCTGAGGTCTGCCAGAAGGAGGGGGCAGGAAAGGAGCTGACATGGTGGGGGCAGGAAGGGAGCTGACACGGGGTAAGGAGGGGGCTGGAAAGGAGCTGATATGGGGGAGGAGGAGGGGGCTGGAAGGAAGCTGACACCTGGGGATGGTACTGAAGGGGGACTAGAAAGGAGCTGATAGTTGAGGATGGGATTGGTAGGTGGCTGGGTAATGGAGAAGAGGCTGAAAGAGAGTTGACATGTGGGGGATGGCATTGGAAGGGGATGGACAGAGGGTAGGGTGACTGGAAGGGAGCTGATGGGGGGTGGGTGGCACTGGGAATGAAAATGAGCTGATACTTGCGATGGTATTTGGACTAGACGGGGCTGGACAGTGGGTAAGGAGGGGGACTGGAAGAGAATGGACACCAGAGGCAGTCCTGGGAATACAAGGTGGTTGACAGTGGAAGGTACTGGGAGGAGAGGACTGGAAAGGGGGCTGATACTGAGGAGGGTACTGGGACTGAAAACAGGCTGATGGAAGGAAGTGAAGAAAACAGAAGAAGAGACAAGAAATGGCAGATGGACTATAGATCATAGAAAGAGAGCTACGAGAAGGCAGGAAAACAGAAGCCTCAGATCGGGACCAGCATGATCAGAGAATAAAATGGTCAGACAACAAATGTAGAAAAAATAATTTGTATTTTCATTTTAGTAACTGGACTTTGTGCTATTTTTATATTTTACACAGTATGGGGAACTGCATCTCTATCTGATGTTGCACTGCATGCAGAGCCTGACTTCTTGGGGTTTCAGTTTAATTTTTGTCTACATATTTTTATTTTAGGTTGTAGTCCCTTTTTCTGTAGTTGGTGAGGGTCTGTGTTCCAAGTCGGTGACTGAGGCTAGGTGTTCTGTTAACACGGAGTTTGTACATAGGGATCTATACTGTACTGTAGTAATTTGACTTGTTCAGCTTTTTCAAATAGGTGTATTGATGTTCTAGGGCCTGCTGCAGTATTTATAGTGCCGCTTTTTTCAGGGTAGGTCCCTTGTATGAGTTTTGGAAGTTTATGCTGGTATGGTGTGGTAGATTTGGCCTTGTAAATCTTAGGTGATTTAGGGTTTTGAATTAGTTCCCAGTATGCCTGGTACTGGAGAATGTTTGTTAGTGAAATGACCAGAATCAGATGGTTTTTTAAAAAATATATTTAGTTCTGTGGGTGAATGTCCTACTTCTGTTCTGCACCCATTGTTGAGGGAGAGGATTCTGTGAATGCAGAATACATATTCAAAAATAAAAAGTGGGAACCATAACACAGTTTATAACAGAATAAAATGAGTTATAATTTGGTCTTATAAACTGTGCTGTGGTTCTCACTTTTTCTTTAGTTCCTTCCTATGTGAGGATCTTGCATTTCCTTTGTTTTTTACGGAATATATATTTATACTAACACCATGCTGGTCCGGTGCACAGTTTCAGGAGCTATGGTTGGGTTGCTAAGACCTTCTTGGTTTTTATGTTGGAGTGGGAGGTGTTGTGTTGGGATTACAAAGTCCCTCTTGTTCTTCAGAGGGTAGGAAGTGCCATGTTGGGGCGCCAAGTCATTCTTGTTTTGTGGAAGTGGGAGATGCTGCATGGATGCTGTTGAGCCCCTCTTGTATGGCATATTTAGCAGCATTTTCCTAGGATCTGCACTGGTAACATAAGACATGCCATATTGGGTCAGACTAAGGTCGATCAAGCCCAGTATCCTGTTTCCAACAGTGGCCAATCCAGGTCACAAGTACCTGGCAGGTTCCCAAAAAGACACACAGGTCCCAGGGCAAGCAGTGTATTTCCCTGGTCCTCTTTAATAATAGTCTATGGACATTTCCTCCAGGAACTTGTCCAAACCTTTTTTTAAACCCAGCTACACTAAAGCGTAGTTACCTGTAATATGTGTTCTCCAGGGACAGTAGGAATCAGTCCTCACATATGGATGACGCCAGCACTGATAGGGCCCTCCTGGAAGCATCCCCCCCAGCTTTCAAAGAAAGCCTTTGGGAGATGCAGCCACGCATGCATGTTCCCCTTCCCGCCCAAGGGTGCCATCTTGCTCCATCAGATGACATATTTAAAAGAGGGCAAAAATAAAAGATGGTAAAGGAGCAACTCCAAAGGAAGGAGGGAGGATTGTGAGAACTGATTCCTGCTGTCCCAGGAGAACACCGGTTACAGGTAACTACTCTTTCTCCAGGAACAAGCAGGAAATCTGTCCTCACATATGGAACTCTCCAGCAACAGGCTACCGAAAGCCCGTAGTGAAAAAACATGGTCACCCTCAATGGGAGCCGTGAGCAGCAGCAATTGAGTCCATAGCTACAGACTACAATAGGACCCTTGTGTCTGATGGAAACCAGCACTCCAGTAGCCTGAACACAGAAGGGTCGGAGAATAGGAGTTGCCTAAACCCTGAAAAGATTACAGAGCACAGCCTGGCCGAAGGCACTGTCCTGCGAGAGTCTCATTCCAGGCAGTAATGGGCTGAGGACCAGGTGGTGGCCTGGCAGATGTCCACCATTGGGACAGAGCGCAGGTTTGCCACTGAGGCTACTATGGCCCTGACATGGTGTGCCATGACTCAAGCCTTCCAGCAGGAGCCCTACTCATAGGCAAGGGCAATACAGTCAGGACCATACCTAGCCCTGCATGAGTGGTGCAGCCGCACAGCGTGCAAAGGCTTAAGGGGCGCATTTCAGCTGCCTGCCACCGCCGCCACCACTTCTCTCAGCAGCAGCAGGCAAAAGCAAACAGCTGAAATGCACCCCTTAAGCCTTCTCATGGCACTCTAAGCAGGTCTGGTCCCTCCCTCCTCTGACACGATTTCAGAGTAGGGAGGGACAGATCTGCTTAGAGTGCTGGTGACTGCACATCGGGCACGCCTCTTCTCTCCCGCCATCATCCAGAAAGTGGCTGGATGGAGGCGAGGGGCCGCACGCCCAGTGTGCAAATCGCACAGGGCACGATTCACTCTCAGTACGGCCCTGAATACAGTCTGCCACCCAGGTAGACAATGTACATTTGGTCACCACCTCCCCCAGTCTACTGGGGTCTACGAGCTTTGCGGTGGCCCTGGGTACATTGGATGTGGAAGAACAAGGCCCTTTTACAGTCCAGGGCGTGAAGGACTGTCTCCGCCCTACTGGTGTAAGATCTAGAGAAGAGGTGGGTTAGAAGTATCACCTCCTGGTTGAGATGGAAGGGCAATACCACCTTCAGAAGGAATTTAGGGTATGTGCAGAACCCCACCCTGTCATTGTAAAACCTAGTGGCAGAAGCGCCATACACCAAGGCCTGAAGCTCGTTGACCCTGCGAGCAGAGGTGAGCGCGAAACAGAATGCCACCTTCCACAAGAGATATTGCAGGTGGCAGGTAGCCAGAGGTTCAAAGAGCGAGTGAACTGCCCCAGCACCACATTGAGATCCCACTCGGGTGCCGGAGGGTGAACCAGGGGTTTCGATAAGAGCAGAGCCCTCAGGAAGCAGATCACCAGTGGCTAGGCCGAGGGATTTGCCATCCACTGGGTGGTGGTGTGCCACCAGGGCACTGAGGAGCTCCCGGAGTTCGATTTAAGCCTGGATTTTGAGAGGTGGAGAAGGTACTGTAACCAGCCCCATCAGGCAGGAGAACGGCTGGCCCTGTGCTCCGCCCACTAAGCTGAAAACCTGCACCATTTGAAGGAATGCACTTTTCTAGTGGATGCCTTCGAGAGGCTAGCAGGATCTCCTCCACTTCATCTGAGAGGTTGAAAAGGGCTAGGGCCACCCTTTCAGCAGCCACACAGTCAGTGACAGGGACCCTAGGTTGGGGTGTAGAAGAGCTCCCCTCCTGGGACAGGAGCCCTGGAGAGGTTCCCAATGGGATGGAAGTCTCCACCGATAGCCAGAGGAGTAACGGAAACCATGGTTGCCTAGGCCATCGGAGGGCTATCAGGATGAACGAGGCCTTGTCACGAAGGATCCTGAACAATGTCTTGGCAATTACTAATGTATGTGGAAAGGTGTACCGAAGCTTTCCGACCATGAGGTGAGGAACGCATCTGCCGCCATCCTGGAGGGGTGGGCCTGCCAAGAACAGAAGCAGGGCAACTGGTAGTTGTCCGGTCTGGTGAACAGGTCTATCACAGGTTCCCTCTAGAGCTGAAAGAGCTGGCCGGCCAGCCAGCCAGCCACCCTGGGGTCCAGCTGCCACTCGTGTGGCTGGAGGACCCTGCTCAATCTGTTGGCCAGCAAGTTGTTCTGGCCTGGCAGGTATGCTGCTTGCAGGAGTATATCCTGCTGGGCTTCATAGGAGCAGAGGGCCACTGCCTCCCTGCAGAGGACATATAACCCCGTGCCCCCCCCCCCCCCCTGTTTGTTCACATAGAACATTGCCCCCTGGTTGTCTGTCTGGACCAACACTGGCTGGTGAAGAAGTCTGTGTCAGAAGGCCCAGAGGGATAAGGATATTGCCTGTAGCTCCAGGAGGTTGATCTGCTGGTTGCTGTCATCCTGCGACCAGCTGTCCTGGGTACGGAGTTCCTCACAGTGGGCTCCCTAGCCGAACAGGGAAGCATCTGTGGTGACTATCCTCAAGGGACTTGGGGCTAGAAAAGGCATTCCCACCTCAAGGTGTTGGAGAGTCTGCCACCAGGTCAGCGAGTTCGCCAACTGGAGGGTTACTTAGACCTTGTCCCAGAGACGTCCAGAAGGCACCACTGCACAGCCCTCATGTGGAAGTGAGCATCGAGGATTATGTGGACCGTGGAGGCCATGTGTCAGAGTAGGCACAGGAGAAGTCGAGCAGGCACCGAGGGGCAGTGCTTAATGTCATAGGCCAGGGCCCTGAGATGCTCGGCTCAGTCTCTGGGCAGGAAGGCCTTTGCTTGGAGGGTGTCCAGTCTTGCCCCTATGAATTCCAGACACTGTGTTGGAAGCAGGTGGGACTGAGTAGTTTATTACAAACCCCAAGTGTTGCAGGACCTGGATGGTGCATGCGGTTGCCTACTGTACCCTCTGAGGCCGTGCCTCCTTTTATGAGCCAGTCGCCCAGGTAGGGGAAGACAAAGACACCCTGTAGGCGGAGGAAGGCAGCCACAATTGCCAGGCATTTTGTGAAAGCCAAAAGGCAGCACCCTGTGTTGATTGTGACCGTTTCCCCCCCCCATGAACCACATGTGGATAAGGATGTGGGTATAAGCATCCTTCAGATCCAAGGAGCATAGCCAATCTCCCTGCTGGAGGTAAGGCGGCAATGTTCCAAAGGAGAGCATCTTGAACTTCTTCCTCACCAGGAACTTGTTCAAGTTGCACAGGTCAAGGATGGGCCTTAGGCCTCCTGTACATTTTGGCATGAGGAAGTACCTGGAATAGAAGGGGTGGGGAACAGGTTCCACTGCTTTGTCCTCGAGAAGACCTGTGTGTTCCTTCAGTAGAAGGTCTCAGTGAAGGGGAGATCTGAGGGGCTCTCCTGGAAAGTAAGGGAGAGGTTTCTGAGTCAGATGGAGGAGGTAACCCTCCCTGACCACCTGAAGCACCAGTAATCGTCAGTGATGGCTAGCCAGCGTTGAGCATAGTGGATCAGATGTCCCCCTGTGGGCTGCTGACCTCCTTGCGGTGGAGAGACTATGCCCATGGAGTCAAAAGCTGGGCCGGAGCTGACGCCTGGGGCTTGGGAGCTTTTTGCTTATGAGGGCCTTGCCCATGTCCCTTGGCCTGCGGACCCTACTGGGAAGCTGGGGAGGCCTGAAATGTGGGTAGTTTCTGTAAGCAGCCCTTTCCTCGGGTATAAGGACTTTTTACCCGAGCCCTTCCATCGGGGAGGGGCAGTGATCTTCTTAGAGAGCCTGGTCCTCGTCATGAACTCGGTCTCCAGCTCGGCAGTCTTGTCAGTCATGGGTTTGCTAAAGAGAATTTCTCCTTGGCATAGGACATCGACCAACTTGTTCTGAACCCATTGCTCGAAGTTGGATGACTGTAGTTAAGCATGGCGTCGGGCACCAATGCTGCCGCATCTACTCGAGCCACCGACTCAAAGCTGTCGTAGGCTGCCCGAGACATAAACCTGGAGCACTCATGGGCGACCTTGGCTAGGTTCTTGAACCGCTGCAAGGATTCCTCAGACAGACCAGCTGAGAACCTGGCAAGTTCCTTTGCCATGTCTCTCAGGTACATGCCCTTGTACAGCTTGTAGGCCTGGATGCGGCCAATAAGCATCGATCTCTGGTAACACATTTTGTCGAGGGCATCCACAGTGTGTGCCTCCCTGCCGGGAGGCACCAAGGAGTGTGTTTTCGGACTCTTCAGACAAAGCATGGCAGACTCCACCACCATGGAGTTGTGTGGCAGCTGTGATTTCCTGAAGACCGGGCTTCGGCAGATTTGACACAGCGAGTCGAGCTGATTGCTCACCAACAGCACTGATGCCGGTGTCTCCCACATACAGAGCATGAGCCATTCCAGGATGGGAGGGATAGGAATTGTAAGCGATTCCCTCGGAGGGACCTCGTACTGGAGGATTTCTAACTCCTCCACCCGAGGGTCCTCCTCCGATTCTGTTGGGAACGCTAAGGCCTTTGACATGTCCCTGACAAAGTCAAGGAACGCCATGTCCTCCGGCAGAGACCGCCACTGGGGCTCAGAAGCGGGAGAGTCCGAGGGGATGTCACAATGGCAATGGGTATTGGGTGACTCCTCGTCCTCCTCCTCCCACTCAGAGTAATCTGTTGAGGGCTCGATGGAAGGGAGATCCATGGGTCCCAGGGCTGACCTCTGCCCGCAGCTCTCCGAGACCCCGCGGCTGGTGCCAAGTGCACTGGCTGAGGACGATCGTGGCTCTGTAGAGCGGGAACCAGATTGAGACCTCTGCTCAGGATCAACTCGAGGCCGAAGGCTCTCGAGGATTGGCTCGGCCTTCGGGTATATCTTCGACGTCGAGGGCCCGGTGGTCGGGGCAGAGGAACCGGTGGTACCGGAGAACAGCACCAGCTACTGGTCCATGAAGGCAAACAAACTGTGCTCCAGGGCCACCATTCTAGACTCCAGCGTAGAAAGCTCCACAGTCATCGGCGCGGGCACAGAAGGAATCGGGCTCAACGCCGGTTCCCCCCAAGGGGAATCCTTGACAAGGAAAGTGTCTGGCGATTGAGGCCGGTTGAAGGTTGAGTCCTTTCGGGGGACCTTTACAGGCCGCTCCCTCTCCAATCCCTCGGATGAGCATCTCGGACTGGAGGACCTGGCTTGGGGCGCACCTGGCCTGTCAGAGCCATCCAGGGATGCCATCCTCGAGGTCTTCCTCTTCTTCTTGGGTTCCTTCAAGGAAGAACCCTGCTCCAAAGAACCACGGTGTTGCTCGGGTTCCGGAGGGCTGGTCAGAGATGTCATGGCTTCAGATGAGAACCTGGCCTTCAAAAGTACCAGGGACTCAGGGAAAAACTTATTCTGTTGCTGCTGGTGGCTCTTGAGGGCCTTGCTGGACATCCTTTTGCAGAGGCTGCAGGCTGTGGGGTCATGGTCCAGCCCAAGACAGCGAAGGCAGCAGTCGAGTGTGTCAGTCAAGGACATAATTTTGGCAAACCAATCACACTTTTTAAAACCACTGGCAGCCATGGGGGAAAAACGTACCCCGGCAAGGCTGAAGACCCGCCGAGCTGCCAGTTGGAAAAAAGGGCCCAAAGGCACCAAAGGAAGAAATAAACTAAAAAGACTACAAAAACACCCGCATTCAATGTCAAGGCAGCGAGGATAGGTGGCGGGAAGAGTACTGGTGCAATACCGGAGGCGAATATGAAACTCAGGCTGAAAAAAATCAACTTTTTCCTGACAGACATCTGAAGGGCTCCGCAGAAAAAAAGGAGACCAAGCAAGATGGCACCCTTGGACAGGAAGGAGACCGTGCATGCGTGGTGGCATCTCCCAAAGGCTTTCTTTGAAAGCTGGGGAGATGCTTCCGCGAGGGCTCCAGCAGTGCAGATGTCACCCATATGTGAGGACTGACTTCCTGCTTCTTCCCAGAGGACAGCTTTTACTGCATCCTCTGGTAACTAATTTTGATTATGCGGGGCCATAGGCTAACTGCAGGGAGGCAGTTATATCCCCCTGCAGTTACCGCATTTCAGCATGGCAAAACAGCTGCCGGTGAAAATAAGACCGCCCACTGAGGTGGCATTAGTTTCACTCACGCTACTTGCGCTGAGCCATTATGTTAGTTTCTGCTGACAATGCAGATGCCTGTGTTTGAGAATCTCTCTCGCCTCACTCTGCAGTAAAGTATAATTTTGGGAAAGTAGTATTTATAGTGATGCTTTTTTTGGATGGGCTCCTTATGTGAGTTTTGGAAGTTTGTGCTGATATGGTATGGTAGGTTTGCTATTTGTTGTAGGGTTTTGTATTAGTTCACAATATGCCTGGTACTGGAGAATGTTTGTTGTGAGATGATCAAAATCAGATTTTGGTTTTTTTTAAGATATTGATTTCTGTGGGTGAATGTCTGCTCTGCACCCACCGTTGAAGGGGATTCTATGGATGCAAAATATATGTTGAAAAAGAAAAAGCAAGAACCATAATGCAGTTCAGAACAAAATAAAAATGAGTTATAATTTAGTTTTATGAACTGTGCTGTGGTTCTTGCTCTCTTTTAGTTCCTTGGTGTGCAAACATCTTGCATTTCCTCCATATAATCTAATCGGCTTTTTGGTTTGGTTCAGTACCTGATTGGAGTTTTGAGAAAACCCCTCCCCACCTTTACGGGGTGGGGGAGCACCATCTCATCCTGCGCCTCAGACAGCAAATTGCCTTGAGCTGTCCCTGCCTGCACCTATTTAGGAGTTACAACGTTAAAAAATAAATCAGGTACAACTGTATGTCTATGAAATAAGAGAGGCATCTATTTTCACTTGAAATGTTTCCATATGCCACCGGAATCCATACCAGTCTTGTATGGAGAAACTTAACATTTTGGGCTAGTGGAAATACTGGACTTCTGAATATCCTGTCTTACCTCCGTCAGGAAGAAGGTATCTAGGAAACCTGCACTGACTGACAATGCCTTGTGAACTTTTATTCGCTATGGCTAGTCACATAGAGCCTCAATACCACTAATAAATGCAAACGAGTGTTATGTTTATCCAATTAGCTGACCTGAACAAATCTTGCATTTTTTGGATACAGTCCTGAGAAAATGTTTAAAATTTTAAAATGTGCCAATAAAAGGGAAGTTTTCTTTTCATAATCATATTTCTTAATGGAATTGTCTCTCCGTAGCCAAAAAGCACAAAGCGATTAATCACATGATTAAAATTTTCAATCGCCTCATGGATTTCTAACAAAAAAAAGTTAATCGATGCCCGCCTCTAATGTTTACACCAGCAGTGTAGGAGAATCCCCTGAAGCTTTTGCCCTACGTTACCTCTCTTTGCTCTAGGACCTAAAGGAACAGAGGAATTTTACGTCCAGACAGGGGCGACTCTATCATGAGGCGAAGTGAAGCGGCTGCCTCAGGCGGCAAAGTTTTAAAGGCGGCAAAAAATGCCCCCAAAACAGCCACCTCACTTTGCCTTCAAAAGTTAAAAATAAAAAAAATCCAAACGCTCAAGTTGCTGCTGCTGCCGAGTCTGCTTCTCGGCAGCAGCAGACTCACCTCTCCTTCCTACAGCAGCCGTGGCTCCTACTTCTTGGAACGGCGGCTGTACTAATGAGATCAGCCAGCCAGTGCAGAGCCTTCCCGTGCAGCAGCGTCCCACCCCCAAAGGAAGTAACTTCCTTTGCATACAACTTTCTTTGGGGGCGGGACGCTGCTGCACAGGAAGGCTCCGCACTGGCTGGCTTTATGTTTAAGCTGATCTTGCAGCCGCGGTATCAAGAAGCAGGAGCCATGGCTGCTATAGGAAGGTGAGTCTGCCGCTGCCGAGAAGCGGACTCTGCAGCAACTTGAGCGTTTTTATTTTCCTGGGGGCCAGGACTGGAAATGGGCTGATGGAGTGGGGGAGGTTAGGACTGGAAGTGGGCTGTTGGGGGAGGGTCTAGGACTGGAAATGGGCTGATGGGGGTGTTTAGGACTGGTAATGGGCTATGGGTGGGGGGGTCTAAGACTGGAAGTGGGCTGATGGGAGGTGTTTAGGAGTGGTAATGGTTATGGGGGGCTAGGACTGGTAATGGGCTGATGGGGTTTTTAGGACTGGAACTGGGCTGATGGGGGGTGTTTAGGACTGGTAATGGGCTATGGGGGGCTAGGACTGGAAATGGGCTGATGGGGTAGATAGGACTGGAAATGGGATGATGGGGGGTTAGGACTAGTAATGGGCTGATGGGGGGATAGAACTGAAAGTGGGCTGATGGGGGTGTTTAGGACTGGTAATGGGCTATACAGGGCTAGGCCTGGAAATGGGCTGATGGGGGGATTAGGACTGGAAGTGGGCTGATGGGGGTGGTGTTTAGGACTGGTAATGGGCTATACAGGGCTAGGCCTGGAAATGGGCTGATGTGGGGATAAGGACTAGAAGTGGGCTGATGAAGGGTGTGTAGGACTGGAAATGGGCTGATGGGGGGATTAGGACTGGAAGTGGGCTGACGGGGGTGGTGTTTAGGACTGGTAATGGGCTATACAGGGCTAGGCCTGGAAATGGGCTGATGTGGGGATAAGGACTAGAAGTGGGCTGATGGAGGGTGTGTGTAGGACTGGTAATGGGCTATGGGGGGCTAGGACTGGAAATGGGCTGATGGGGGTGGGTTAGGACTGCTAATGGCCTATGGGGGGCTAGGACTGTAAAAGGGCTCATGGGGGGGTAGGACTGGTAATGGGCTGATGGGGGTTAGGACTAGTAATGGGCTGATGGGGGGGTTAGGACTGGAAGTGGGCTGATGGGGGATGTTTAGGACTGGAAATGGGCTGGGGGGGCTAGGACTGGTAATTTGCTGATGGGGGGGGAGTAGGACTGGAAGTGGGCTGATGGGGTGTTTAGGACTGGTAATGGGCTATGGGGGCCTAGGACTGGAAATGGACTGATGGGGGAGTTAGGACTGGAAATGGGCTGATGGAGGGGGGTCTAGGACTGGAAATGGAATGATGGGGGGTTAGGACTGGAAGTGGGCTGATGGGGGATGTTTAGGACTGGAAATGGGCTGATAGGGGGCTAGGACTGGAAATAGGCTGATGGGGGGGGGGGCTAGGACGTAATGGGCTGATGGGGGTAGGACTGGAAGCGGGCTGATGGGGGTGTTTAGGACTGGTAATGGGCTATGGGGGGCTAGGACTGGAAATGGGCTATGCGGGGGTCTAGGACTGGAAATGGACTGATGGGGGAGTTAGGACTGGAAGTGGGCTGATGGGGGAGTTAGAACTGGAAATGGACTGATCGGGAGGGGGCTAGAACTGGAAATGGGCTGATGGGGGTTTAGAACTGGAAATGGGCTGATTAGGGGGGCTAGGATAGGAAATGGGCTTTTTAGGGGGGCTAGGACAGGAAATGGACTTATTGAGGGGGTAGGACTGGTAATGGGCAGATGGGAGGCTAGCACTGGAAATGAGCTAGGACTGGTAATGGGCTGCTTGGGGGGCTAGGACTAGAGTGGGCTGAAGGGGGATAGGACTGGAAATGGACTGATGGGGGAGTTAGGACTGGAAGTGGGCTGATGGGGGAGTTAGAACTGGAAATGGACTGATCGGGAGGGGGCTAGAACTGGAAATGGGCTGATGGGGGTTTAGAACTGGAAATGGGCTGATTAGGGGGGCTAGGATAGGAAAGGGGCTTTTTAGGGGGGCTAGGACAGGAAATGGACTTATTGAGGGGGTAGGACTGGTAATGGACAGATGGGAGGCTAGCACTGGAAATGAGCTAGGACTAGAGTGGGCTGAAGGGGGATAGGACTGGAAATGGACTAATGGGGGAGGGGAGGAGAGTGCTGCTGGCCCTGGAAGAAAACTAGGGCTAGGGCTACAAATGGGCTGATGCGGGAGGATGGTAGGACTGGAAGGGAGCGGATAATGAGAAGGTCTGCAAGGGGAAGGAGGGGGCACAAAGGGAGCTGACAGTGGGGAAGGAGGGGGCTGGAAAGGAGCTGACACCTGGGATGTACTGAAGGGGGACTGGAAGGGAACTGACATTTGGGGATGGGAGTGGTAGGTGGTTGGTTAATGGGGAGAAGGCTGGAAGGGAGCTGACATGCAAATGGCACTGGAAGGGGGATGGACAGAGGGTAGGGCGACTGGAAGGGAGCTGACTGGGGGGGTGGCACTGAGAGTGGATGTGAGCTGATATCTGGGATGGTATTTGGATTAGAAGGGGCTGGACAGTGGGGAAGGAGGGGGACTGGAAGGGAATGGACACCATTTGCAGTCATGGGAATGCAAGGCGGTTGACACTGGAAGGAACGGGGAGGGAAGGACTAGAAAGGGGGCTGATACGGGGGAGGGTTACTGGAACTGGGCTGGATGGAAGAAAGTGAAGAAAACAAAAGAGAAGAAATGGCAGATGGACCATAGACCACAGAAAGAGAGCTAAGAGAAGACAGGAAAGCTGAAGCCTCAGATCGGGACCAGCAAGATCAGAGAATAAGATGGTCAGACAACAAAGGTAGAAAAAATAATTTTATTTATTGGACTATGTGTTATTTTTACATTTTACATAGTATTGAGGAACTGCATCTCTTATTTATCTGATGTTGCACTGCATGTGGACTCTGGCTTCTTTGGGTTTCAATTTAAATTTAGTCTACATATTTTTATTTTTACTTTAGATTGTGGTTACTTATTTTGTACTTGGTGAGGGTCAATGTTGTGAGTGTGTGATTGAGGCTGTGTTCTGATAACATGAGTTTGTACATAAAGATCTGTACTGTAGTAATTTCACTTGTTCAGCTTTTCAGATAGGTGTATGGATGTTCCAGGGTCCACTGTAGTATTTACAGTGATGCTTGTTTTGGATGGGCTCCTTATGTGAGTTTTGTAAGTTTGTGCTGGTATGGTATGGTATGGTAGGTTTGCTCTTTGTTGTAGGGTTTTGTATTAGTTCACAATATGCCTGGTACTGGAGAATACTGGTTGTTAGTGAGATGATCAGAATCAGATTTTCTTTTTAAATATTGAGTTCTGTGGGTGAATGTCCTGGTTCTGCTCTGCACCTACTGTGGCTACAAAATATATGTTAAGAAAGAAAAAGCAGGAACCATAACGCAGTTTATAACAACAAAATAAAAATGAGTTATAATTTAGTTTTATAAACTCTGCTGTTGATTCTTGCTATCTTTTAGTTCCTTGGTGTGCAAACAGGACTGTAACTAGCCCTGAGCAAGCGGTGCAGCCGCACAGGGCAGAAAGGTTTGGGGGTGTATTTCGGCTGTCTGCTGTTGCCCTGCCGCCGCTGGCAGGACAATAGCAGGCAGACGAAATTCTTTGCCTGCTGTTGGCACCTCTGTGAAAAAAACAGAGGGTGGCAGTAGCAGGGAAAGAGCAGGCAGCGCTGGACGGAGGTATGGGGGAGAGGGGGGGGGGCGTGCGTCCAAGCTGCAAGTCGCACAGGGTGCAATTGCAGCTACGGCCCTGTGTGCAAACATCTTGCATTTCCTCCATATAATTTAATCGGCTTTTTGGTTTGGTTCAGTCTCTGATTGGATTTCTGAAAAAGCCACGCCCCCTCTAAGGTGTGTGGGGGGGGTGTGCCTTTTCATACTTCACCTCAGGCAGCAGATTGCCTTGAGCCGCCCTTGCGTCCAGAGCATATCAATTAATCGAAGATACATAACATAACTCAGCAGAACAGCTTCCAGTTAGCCATGGACTTAGCCTTAAACGTCTGAAGGGGGATGCTGCCCTCCGACTAAAGAGAGCCTCATCTTAAGATGAGAGAAAGGAGGTGGGGGAGAGGAACCCATCTGGAACCATCTAGGAAGAAGGAGAAAGCAGAGAAGGGTACGTCCAAGGATTTGGAAGAATCTAAATTCTGTCTTGCATGCTGATTTTGCCGAAAAGTAAGGACTGTGTGATCTTTTATTTTGGGGTGGGCGAATCACCCACATACAATTACCTCTATTTTCTCAGCTCCCTCGCCATGCATCCTCCAGGACTCCGACATTTCATGGTGGGTCCTGTTTGCTATTTATCTTCTGGTTTTTCTTTTTAAAGTGACTGGCACAGCACCCTTATAATTTTCTTTTGTGCAGTGCCTCCGAGGCGACCCTCACCCTCTTAGTGAGAGGTTGGCTACATGTACTGAAAATTGTTCCAGTACAGGGGAAATTGGCAGACCAGAAGTTCAGGAGTTAGTAAGCAGTGGATGGGATGTTTTGGGCTTTGGTGTATATTGACTCATTAAATTTGACTCAACAACTCTCTTTTTTTTGTGCCATGATGTCATAAAGTGAGATTCCTTCACTGGAACACTGACGCACACTGACCTTGTTGGAGACAACTGGAATCTATTATTACTGTGATAGCATTTTTTGTGGGTACAGACTCTGAAACAAGGCTCTCCCATACCCTGAGGATTATTATTATTTATTTATTTTTAGAGTGGGTGGCAGTGGGATTTCCACCGACCCCTGTTCTCGCCTTCAATCTTCCCAAACAAGGAAGCCATCAGGCACCTACGCTCTCAGATTCTGATTGCCTGGGAAACACCACAGAGAGAACTCAGCACACAGTTTGATTTAATGAACAGTCTCGAGTACAGACAATACATGTTTGAATGTGATTTTTTTTGACTTGCGAAATTCACCCCTCCTGTTCTTCCTTTTCAGGTGCAAAGCAATTACATTCTTCTACTTTAGGGCTGTGCACCTTTAAAGATGGCAGCACCTTGTATCGTAGCTAAGCTCTGCCTCCTTTCTTTTGGAAGAACGTGAAATTAGCACTCCCCCTCCCGTTCTGTCAGTTCTTTATTGCCCTTACATCACAAAAAAAAGATCCTAAATGCTATGTGCCACAAATCAACCAAGCAGTAAAAGTCTATTTAAAGCAGCTCATCAGGCCATCTGGTGGCCAGGAACTAGCCTGTATTTAATGAGGCCAAAATGCATTGCATGTATATAATTCTTGTGAAGCTATTTTAGTTAATCAGCCCTTCCAGTGCCCTATCAGTTACTGATTAGTCCTGTACTCCTGGCCTTCATCCACCACTGTATCTCAATGCATTTTATAACTTTGGAAATAGCATCCTTCCTCACTGTAGGATTAGTACTCTTTCACCCTCTTCTCCTGGGTCAGTCTCTCCACCTCCTTCATGAACCGAAGACACAGTTCCTCCTGCCAAGGTAACGCCACACACTGAACAGCCACAGGCAGCCCCACGCCTCCTTCCACGGCCTGTAGAAATAGGAAGAGAGAAAGGAATGACACATAATGCAGAGAGATCTCCTACTTATCTGAATATCCAGGTTTGGTTCAATTAATAATTTGACTTCTTAATTTATTTTTGCATGTTTTTGAACTGTTCACCTGCAATTTCCCAACTCCCCTGGGGGCAGTCTTGCCTGGAAGAGAGTCATTGATGACATCGCACACACTGGATCCATTTGATGACATCACTAAACAGTACATGAACCAATCAGATCTCACAATGTGTGCTGGTTCATGGGCTACGCTCTCAAACATAACTGCTCCCATGAATGCTGACAAGGTGTGAGAACTGGTTCCAGTCATTCCTATCCCTGAACTGTTCACTGCCCAACATTATTGTGAGTAGGAAAAATGGGGTTCACCTCAAAATAAAGGCCTCAGGTTCTGGGGTCTGATTAGCATCTACCAGCCTCTGGGGCATATAAAATGGTGTGCTCGGTTACACACACTTCATCTCTTAGAAGGAGGGAGAGAGCAACATCACACAGAACTGAAATCTGGACTTCACAATGCCAGAGGAATGGAAGGACCGTCTCCAACTGTGATTAAAAGATTGACCCAACCTTCCAGAGCAGACCAAAGTTCTCATCAAGGGGGTGGGAGGTTCACTAGTCCTACATTCCCCCGGGAATAAGAAGGTAATCGGGGTCAGTGCATCAGAAAGGAAGTGACCCGAAGGCCTAGTAATGACCTTCTATATGACACACTGAAAGCCAAAATCTTATATTCCAGATGACCTTAGGCAAAAACTGCCAAGTGCGGGACATGGGAAGATCCACTGGAGTGAATCATGCCTAGTATGTTAAGGCCAGTGGACATCATGGGAGCACCATATCTAAGCTGGATCCAACATGTGATAAAAAAAATGAATCAGTTTATTGTTTGATTTTAGAGTTAGCTCAAGGCCAGACATTCAGGGACAGCAGGTAATCCTGTGTCCAAAGAGCTAGATTTACTAACATGGGGGTTAAGCGTTAATACCATCAACAGGGCCTATTTACTAATAGTACACACAAACTGCATTAATGTGCATTTAAGGCATATTTTAGAAGGGCTGCAGCAATAGCCAAGTGAAAACATCTGAAAATCTGTCAGTTTTAGAGGAGAGAGTGTGCACGTGTAAGGCTGATGTAAAATTGTTGTAACTCCTCCTCACAGAATGGACGTGTGTTGTAAATCCTAGAAGGAAGCGCAGGACCGCATGGAGATGGATAGTCACATGCAGCAGGGGGCGCTGTTTTGCAAACGTACACATGGGTGAACCCAGCCACCTCCATGAGTACGTGCCAGGGCTTTAGAGCGCGCATGTGGAAATTTCGACACTTCGACAGGCAGCTCTGACATTTTGCAAATGTGGACGTGCAGATACTCTTGATGAAATGCCCGAGGACTCGGTGAATGCCCATCATTTCAACTGGGAGGAGGAAATAAATCCAGATCCCTCAAACTCTCCTGTCACAGGATGGCCAATACCTACTCGTGTCAGTGAAGAGGTGTAAATCTGGATGTAGATGATGCGGGGCTTCCACGTGCATACCCTAAATAAAACAGGGGATACAGGCGTATCTTTCAGTCCTGTGCAGGCCATGCTCCCAACATGCCCCTGTGTAACTTGGAGGTGCCTGGGATAGCCGTGAGGAAATTTCAACCTTTCTAAAATAGCTATTTGCATGTGTTTGCACATCAATGTGATAACTTTAGGGGGCAGCGCCATGAGACCAGCACCATTTTGTTAGACACCAGAAGACAGGGCAGGAGCAGGAGGGGACTGTTCCTGCGCCACTACTGCTAGTACCAGGAATTCTGATGGTAAGGGAGGTGGGGGGAAGGGGGCATGTTAGATTCTATGCCGACTAGCTAGCCGGGATTTTCTTGTTGGTGGGGATGGGGGTTAGGTGGTGGGTTTGCTAGTCGCCCAAATGGCTAGCCAGGAGTTTATGGTCTGTGGGGGTTCCCCCCTGCCGGCTAGCCTGGCACTTGATTCAAAGGGCGATGCCCATCCCTCCAATCCAGGACAGTCACCCAATGGGTTTAGAAGCTGTCTGGGGATGGGGTGCTGGAAAGGGGAGAGCAGTGGCAGGAGCGCAGGAGGAAATGTGTTTCATCGGACTTTGAAGGAGACTGAGTGTATTATACAAGTCTCAATACTTTTTGATCGCACCTTGTACAATGATCATTAATATCCTTTGAAGGAAGGTGCCTTCAATCTGCCTTATGAGTGACTCTGCACGTTTGGAGGCTTTTACGTGTTTTATGATTCCCTCGGGGTAAGGACTCCTTTTGCGCAAATCACGACAGCCAGGAACCCCACCCCATGCCAGGATATGTTGGAGATAATCTCTCCAAGTCCCTGCTAATGCCTGACACTGGCATTGATCTGAAGAGAGCTGCCTCGCTCTGTGTTAGCATATTAAGCCGTACTTTGGGATCCTTTTAAACCAGGCTGGTGGTGCTGAAGGTAACTGGGACAATTTCTGTATCTTTTTTTTTGTTCTCTGATTGTAGGTTTATGATTCCCATAAGAGAAGTGATTAGTGTTCCTTAGTATAGTCAACCACTGGTGATCAGCAGAGGTATGAGAAAACTGTCACAGAGATGCCTGATGTGAGATTCGAGCAACAGTGTTTCAGTATATGAGCTAGTGGAGGGTGGTCTGCCTAAGGGAAGAGAGTCTCTGCAGGCAGCGCTCTCGCTGGTAATATACTCACTGTGATGTGTGTCGGGCTGGGTTTGTGGCATAAAAGCCATGACCCTCACGTTTCACTACTACAGTGTTTACTGGATGAACCGAATGACCTTCTGCTGTCATCTACTATGTTATCACAGGGTCAACAGGGCATCAGGAAATTTAGGAATGGTGGTTATGATGCTGAGGGGTCAACAGGAGATAACCCTTGCAGATTGTGTAGGCCAAATAAAGACAGCGATATCAGCAGCTGTGTAGGCCAGTGGAAGAAATGGCTGGCTCATCGTGAAGATGAATAGGGGGAGGGGAGTTTAGTGGTCAGGAAAAACCAACCAGGACTGGGAGGGGGAGTCTGAAAGTGAGGGAGACTGCTGTGAGCAGGGTGGGTGGATGGAGAGGGAGACTGATGGGGATGAAGCAAAGATATATTAGGGGAGCTACAACAGAACTCAGAGGGGGAGCCCCCTGCCTCATCACGGACAGTTGCAAAGCACACGAAAACTCTGCTGACTTATTCCTACTGCAAAAGCACTGAATTCAGATCTTAAAAAGAACAAACCAAAGAAAGACTAACCTTTACGAAGTGCCTGTCCCAGAAGTCCTTAAAGTGACCTTGGTGATGCTTCAGCTCGCTCTCATCCTTCTCTGACACTGTGGTTACGGGCACTACTCCGGCAGGGAAGTCCAACAAGTTATACAGCATGTTGTAAGACGCCACAACTGCACAATAACAAGAGCTTTTAAGTCTACAAATCCAAGTTCCTAGTTTGAGAGTGAGAACATGCAAAAGTATTAATACTGTAATTGCCTGAACTAAGATAATAGCGGCCAGGGCTGGCCCCACAGATGGCTCAAGATATTGGCGCTCTAGGCAAATCTTAAACCTTATGCCCTCCCTGGCGGCCAGAATCTATTGTTTAGCTTTGAATGCCCTGAACTTTGCCAACCCCTAGAAGCTGCTACTTCTATTACTTTTTATTTGTATAATGCTACAAGGCACAGACAGCGCTGTACAGAGACTTAAGAGACGGTCCCTGCTCATAAGAGCTTACAGTCTAGTCAAGACAGACAGCACAACTGGGGACAAGGATATATCCATGTCTAGGGGGATGGTAAGGAAACCTATGGTTGGAGAGGAGCAGACTAAGGGGATCAGGATTCAAAGGCAGTCTCAAAGAAGTACGTTTTTAGCTAGGATTTGAACAAGGCCACAGATGGATCCCAACATACTGATTCGGGCAGTTTGTTCCAGGCATAAGGAGCAGCAAGGTAGAAAGAGTGAAGCCGCCGCCTAGTTTGCTCTGTGGTTGGGCCAGCTCCAATAGCGGCCTTGTGAAGTGGAAATGCAGCAGGCCAGAGGTTAATCAGTGAACACTGAAAAGTTGGGATGCAAAGAGAGACTGCATACTACGCCGCTGAACGTTACAGGAAGAACGCACAGACCATGGCGTACATAACTTCAAATCTCACTTCCTGATTCTGCTCGATATAATCTCGCCACCAGAAGGTGTGACGTGCTCCAAGCCACTTCCTGAACGCGCGTACAGGCCTCATTTCCTTTCTGTGTAGATGCCCTCTGTCGCTTCCTGAGCCTGCGAGTCTCCTCCGCACTTCCTCATTGGGTGGCTGCCCTGCAAGCACTCTAGCCTCACTGTCTGACTGGGTTTCATGCACGTTATTTTCCCCCCTCTCGCTATGTACTGCGCTCTAGCCCATTTTATACTGGTGGTAGCTGAATGCAGTAATTACATTTTCAAATCACTATGCAGACTTTCCAGTTTATGCTTTGCTTTATACCTGCACCAGCAGGATTTTCAAAGGGAGACTGAAGATGTACAGGAGAACAAACCCGAAAGCAACTCACCCAGTGGTTCTCAATCCAGTCCTTGCCAGTCTAGCGCTCAGGATAACCACAATGAATAAGCATGAGATAGACCGATTCCATATTACTTTTTTGCATATTAGGTTTTTCTAAAATGCTACCAGACATGCACAACGCTCCACCGACGCAGCAGAGTTGAGAGCCTGGCTGTGATGTTAGTAGTCATGCAATGAATGGATATTTCTATTGCTGGTTCACACAGTTTCTGTGTAAAGTTCATGTTTGTTTCTGTCCAGACAACATAAGAATTACATTAAAAAAGCCACAGAGCCTATAATTTAGTCAAGATAAACACACATGATAAGAGAGAGTTTAGGAGAATGTACTGTAGAGAAGTGATCAAGATGTAAAGACAACCTCAAAACGTGCGTTTTAGCCTGGATTTGAAAATGTCTAGAGAGGGAACGTGGTGCATGATTCAGAAAATGTGGTCCAGGTAAACAGTGAAGCATGGTTAAAATGGCAGAGTTAGCAGGGGACACAAATAAGGTGACATTTTACTTACCAATTAATGTCCTGCTAGACCAGTCCAGACAAGTGGGTTGTGTTATACTAGCAGCAGATTGGTGGAGACAAAAAAACCAATGAAAAGTCCAGGTTTCAAGGACATCATTCCCATGCTTTTATTTGCCTCAGCCATCAGAGGTCTCTTCAGTATCCATCCCAAAGCATATGTGAGAACATGGCAAGCCTCGCACAGTCTCAATCGAGGGCAACAATGAGTAATCAACAGTAGAGAACTATGTATAGGAAAGCATAAACAGAAAGCTGTCAAAAGATGATGAACCTGCAGAATCCAGTATAAAAATCATAGTGGACCCAAGTGTACTGCAACAGAAGAACAGAGCAAACACAGTTCCCAGGGCAGGCTTTGGACTGGTCTAGCAGGATTCAAAGAAAGGATATTAAATGGTAAGTAAAATGTCACCTTCCATATCGGCCTGCTAGATCAGTCCAGACAAGTGGGATGTACCAGAGTTACAATTCCATTGGGCGGGAAGAAGACACAGCAGCTTGCAAAACCCTTGAACTAAAGGCCATGATAGCCTGCACGTCGACATCCAAGTAGTAATGTTGACAAAAGTGTAAAATGATGCCCACCATTGCTGCCTGACAAAAGTCTGCAGGGGCTACCAAGCTCCGCTCCACCCATGAAGATGATTGTGCTCGGGAAGAATGGGTGCACAAACCCTCCAGAAGCGGCCAGATCCGCAACAGATATGCTGAGGCAATGGCCTCCTTGATCCAGAACCCCAAAGTCGACTTGCTGCCGCATTACCCTTGTGCAAGTCAGCAAGCAACACAAAAAGATGGTCGGACTTATGAAAAAAATTCGTAAGCTCCAAGTACCAGAGAAGCACCCTGAAGATATTCACAAGATGAAGATCCTTATCCTTCCCCGACACTGCTCCTTAAGAGAAAGCGTAGTTACTCACCTGTAACAGGTGATCTCCAGGAACAGCAGGAATTTAGTCTTCACATATGGGTATAGTCGGTACTGACGGAGCCTGCGCAGGAATGCTCCCCATTGTCCAATAGGAACGCTTTTGGGAGCATCCCTCAGCACATGCGCGCTGCCTTTCCAACTGTCCCTCTTCAGTTAAGTTTGTAGCTGAGAGAAAGGCTAGAGGGAGAGAGGAAAGAGACAGAGAGATAGAGAGACAACTCCTAGGGGAGGTGGGTGGGTTGTGAAGACTTAATTCCTGCTGTTCCCGGAGATCACCTGTTACAGGTGAGTAACTACGCTATCTCCAGGAACAAGCAGGTATGTAGTCTTCACATATGGGGACTTCCTAGCTGAAGATGCCAGGGAGATGGCCCCAGGAAGCTGCCACCTATAGTTAGGTGGGCCATGCTTCCTCCCATGAATTTCTGGCATCCCCGCCAGGGTTGGTGGGTAGGAGATGAATTAAGTCTGAAAGAGATGTTGAAGAACAGCCTGGCCAAAAAAGGCATCCCGACGGGAGGCTTTATCTAGGCAGTAGTGGGCTGTGAAGGTGTGCACCGAAGCCCAGGTGGCTGCTCGACAGATGTCATTGAAAGACACAGAGTGAAGGTTAGCCATAGAGGCTGCCATGGCTCTCACATTATGCGCTGTGACATGGCCTTGAAGAGGAAGACCCTTACTCTCATAAGCAAAGGATATGCATTGTGCAATCCATTTAGATAGAGTTCTTTTGGAGACTGGAAGTCCCAAATGACTAGAATCAAAAGCAATAAAAAGTTGAGAAGACTTTCTATGTTGCTGTGTTCTTTGTAAGTAAAAAGCCAAGGCTCTTTTACAGTCCAAAGTATGAAGGTTCTTTTCTGCATTAGAGGCATGAGGCCTCGGAAAGAATACAGGAAGGTAAATCGATTGGATTAAATGAAAAGGCGAAACCACCTTTGGCATAAAATCTGGATGAGTTCTGAGAACAACCTTATCATGGTGAAACCTTGTATAGGGAGGATCAGCCACTAAAGCTTGCAATTCACTAATGCGACGTGCGGAGGTGATTGCAATCAGGAAGATGACCTTCCAGGATAAAAACTTTAGGGCTGTAGTAGAGCTAAGGGTTCAAAGGGTGGTTTCATGAACTGTCCGAGAACAAGATTTAAATCCCATGCCACCGGTGGTGGCCTGATGGGAGGCTTTGTTAATAGAAGACCTCTCATGAATCTCGCTATGAGTGGATGACAGGAAATTGGCTGTCCATTTAGAGGCTTATAGGAAGCTGCAATTGCACTAAGAGGGACTCTTATTGAATTGGTCTTTAGACCAGAATTTGATAAATGAAGTAGGTACTCTAGTACTGATTCCAAAGGTATCACAAGGGGGTTTAAGCCCTTTTGAGAACACCATATAGTAAAACGTCTCCACTTAAAGGCGTAAGAACGTCTTGTGAAAGGTTTTCTAGAAGCTTGAAGGATATCCTTTACCTGTTGGGAAAGGTTAAGATCCTGCAGGTCTAGGCTTTCAGCAACCAGGCCCTGAGATACAGGGACTGGGGATTCAGGTGCCATAGCATCCCGTTCTCTTGGGAGAGAAGGTCCGGAGCACACCCTAACTCCAGAGGTGCAGCTTGAGAGAGATGTAGGAGCAGGGCATACCACGTTTGTCGTGGCCACCGTGGCGCTATGAGGATCATACAACCTCTGTCTCTCTGAAGCTTGAAGAGTGTTTTGGGGATGAGGGGAATGGGTGGGAAGGCATAGAGGAAGTCCTGACCCTAGTGAAGGAGGAAGGCGTCCCTTGCCTGGTAATTGTGAGCCGGAATCCTGGAACAGAACCGGGGAAGTTTGGCATTCAGTGGACTTGCACAGAGGTCTATGTCTGGTGTCCCCCAGATCTGAAATATCTTTGTCACCTGGTCTAGGTGGAGAGACCATTCGTGAGGCAGCAGTACTCGGCTGAGTTTGTCTGCCCAAACATTTTGAATGCCTGGAAGATATACCACGAGAAGGTGAAGTTGATGCTTTAACCTGGAAAAGAGATGGTTGAGGGGAGATATGATAGAAGGCTATAAATTAATGAACGGAGTGGAACGGGTAAACGTAGATCGATTGTTTACATTATCAGAATATAGAAAGACTAGGGGACATGCAATGAAGCTACAGGGTAAACTATTTAAGACTAATAAAAAAAATATTTTTTCACTTAACGTGTAATCAAACTCTGGAATTTGTTACCGGAGGATGTAGTAAAGGCGGTTAGTGTAGCTGGGTTTAAAAAAGGTTTGGACAAGTTCCTGGAGGAAAAGTCCATAAACCATTATTAAGAAAGGGACCCAGGATGTCAATGCTTGACCCAGTACAAGCATTGTGGAACCTGTGTCTTTTGGGGAAACTGCTAGGTATGTATGACCTAGATTGGCCACTGTTGGAAACAGGATACTGGGCTTGATGGACCTTGGTCTGACCCAGTATGGCATATCTTATGTTCTTATGTTCACTCTGGCGCGGGCCCATAGTCATAAAGCTTCGTTGCATAACGACAGAGAGCCTGTTCCGACCTGCTTGTTCACATAGAACATGGCTACTTGATTGTCTGGACTAGGACTGTCTTATAGCTGAGCTGGGCATGGAATACTCGAAGAGCTAGATAGATTGCTCTTAATTCTAGGATGTTTATATGAAGACAAGCCTCCTGTGGAATCCAGGTACCCTTGTTGATCACTCTCTTCTCCTTTCTCGGCTGCGGGATGCAGGCCTCCGCAGTGCTGTACTTCGCTGGTTTCACTCCTATCTTTCTTCTCATTCCTTCTCTATAGTCTCTGCTACAGCTTCGCATCCTCCAACAACTGCCTTTCCCCTTCCCTGTGGTGTTCCCCAAGGCTCAGTTCTTGCCCCTCTCCTGTTTAATCTTTTCCTCACACCACTGGCACTTTGTATTCAGCAGACTGGCCTGTCTGCTTTTTATTATGCGGATGACAATTATCATTCATCACACTAATCCACTTTCTCCAGATCTTTCACCCCTGAACGCCTGTCTTACCTCTCGTCTCTAATTGGTTGTCCTCCAACTGTCTTCATCTCAATGTCACCAAGACTTCAGCTATCTAGTTCACATTTGGAAGCCCTTGTCCCTCTCTCGCCCCAGTCCTGCACCACTCTACCATTCCTATCACTTCTTCTTTTAAATACCTTGGGGTTTTCCTTGACTCTAACCTCACTTTCAAAGAACACATATCACACCTGGCTAAGACATCTTATTTTTTTCTTCGGCAAATTCGATCTATTCGTCCCTTTCTCTCCCCTTCAGCCCTGACTACTCTTACACTGGCTACAGTCTTATCACGGATAGATTATTGCAACTCAGTCTTTGCTGGTATCACTAAGGTTCAACTCCATCGATTACAACTCATACAAAACACTGCAGCCGGACTTATTTGCCATTCCTCTCGCTTTGATCACGTTACCCCCCTATTGCTTCATCTTCATTGGCTCCCCATTGACCATCGTATCAAATTAAAGATACTGACTCTTGTTCACCGCGCCCTATACACACGTACACCCCAATATCTTACCGATCTTCTCCATTTTACCACTCCCACACGTAGTCTTCGCTCCCTCCATATTAACCGGCTTCATCTCCCTTCACCGTCTCGTGCACATTTACAATCCACCCGCCATTCTGCCTTCTTTTTCTATGGCCCAGCTCTGTGGATTTCGCTACCTACTCCTCTTCGTCTGGAAGAAAATTATCTTACTTTTCGGTCCCCGCTAAAAACACACTTCTTTGTCTCTGCTTTTAATCTCCCAGCCGCAGCCAGCTGACCTGGTTTATACATGTTTGCCTGTGTCTCCCCCTCTGTTTCGGCCTTTCTATGTATTCTCTTTTTCTTTCCTCTTTCCTGTCCAGTTATGTATTTCTTTTCTTGCAATGAGGGCTTGTGCCGACCACTGTAATATTTTGTAAACTGCTCTGGTGTAATGAAGAGCGGTATATCAAGTTAAATAAACAAACAAACATAGAGAGAAGGTGCAGATGTGCTCCCCAACCCACCTGTGATGCATCTAAGAACATAAGAACATAAGATATGCCATACTGGGTTAGACCAAGGTCCATCAAGCCCAGTATTCTGTTTCCAACAGTGGCCAATCTAGGTAATACGTACCTAGCAGTTTCCCCAAGGGACACAGGTTCCACAATGCTTGTATTGGTTCAAGCATTGATATCCTGGGTCCCTTCTTAATAATGGTTTATGGACCTTTTCCTCCAGGAACTTGTCCAAACCTTTTTTAAACCCAGCTACACTAACAGCCTTTACTACATCCTCCGGTAACAAATTCCAGAGTTTGATTACACGTTGAGTGAAAAAATATTTTCTTTTATTAGTCTTAAATCTGTTGTTAGGGTGGCCTGGAATAGGGGTTGTTGGAAAGGAGACCCCACTAAAAGATTTTCCAGTGATTGCCACCATTGTAGGGACAAGATCAGTCATTGAGAGTTTGATTATCTTTTCCGACAGACGTCCTGTGGCCTGTGTCCACTGTGTGAATAGGGTCCACTGGGCTGCTCGCATGTGGAGGCAAGCATAGGGAACTACATGAACTGTGGATGCCATGTGTCCCAGTAACTGTAGCAGTTCTCGAGCAGTTAGGGAGGATTTTCCTGCTGCTTGAGAAGCTAGTTGCACTATGCGAAGACATCGGTGCTGTGGGAGGAAAGCCCTTGACTGTCTGGTATCTAAACAAGCTCCTATGAACTCCAGGGACTGGGAAGGAACAAGTTGGGATTTTGGGAGGTTTATTACCAATCCCAAGTATTGGAGGATTCGCATTGGGCGAGATAGTGCAGAGCTGGCTTCTGCAACTGTGGGGCCTCGAATGAGACAGTAGTCCAAGTAAGGGAAGACGAATATCCCTTGGCTGTCGCAGGAATGCAGCTACTACTGCCATGCATTTTGTGAATACTCTTGGTGCCGAAGCCAGACCAAAAGGAAGAACCCTGTATTGGAAGTGTTTTCCCTTGAAAAGGAATCGTAAGAATTTCCTGTGATCTGGATAGATCAGAATGTGAGTATATGCATCCTTTAGATCTAGAGAGCAAATCCCATCCTGACTTTGAAGGTATGACAGAAGAGTTCCCAGAGAAATCATTTTGAACTTTTCTCGGAACAGATATTTGTTCAATTCTCTGAGGTCTAGAATGGGTCTGTGTCCCCCTGTTTTCTTTGGAATACGAAAATAGGAGGAGTAGAACCCTGTACACCCTGTTAGAGAATGGGTACTTCCTCTATTGCTTCTTGGGCAAGGAGTGTTGAGACCTCTTGATCCAGCAGATTGTCTGCAGAAGTTTGGGAAGTGAACTGTCTTACAATTGTAGGAGGGGGCATGCTGTGAAAATGAAGCTTGTACCCCTCTCCTACAGAGCGCACAAAAATTACGGTTCTGATTCTGATAGAAAACAACACAGACATCTTAAAATTGAAAAGTTGTTGTGTATTTCCAGTTTTCACAAGTTCTACAATATTTTCTAGTGCAATCAATGTGGTGTACATACTGTATTCTGACATGTAGTCAAATTTTAAAGTATATAACTCCGAGAATCGTTATGTGGCGCACAAAAATTTAACCTTCCTTCAAAGCTGCACAGCTGATATTTTATGCGCACACAGCCTACAGAAAATTAGAGGGAACATTGGTTCTGGCCCCTTCAGAGGCAGGAAGGCCAAGCTCTCTAGGAAGGAGTCAAAGCCCTTGAGGGGGCTGAGCCTGTGGAGTTGGTTGAGCTCTCGGGCCTTTTAGCTTCTTTTGTTGTCTGGATTGTTGTTGTTGTCCCTTTTGGGCAACATGACCTTGACCTTGCTGGGTATAGGATGGATAAAATGTCCTCTTTTTGCTGAAAGAGTTTTTTTTATAGGGTTTCTTTCTGGCTGGAGTGGCTGTAGATTTTGACAATCTGTCTAAAGTGATATTGTCAGCATCTATCTCATTAGCCTTTTCCTGCCAATTCTTTTCCCCTGTCTCCTGTGCAAGGGATGTTTCCTAATTTATCCTGTACCCAAATCTCCAAGTCTGATGCCTGAAGCCAGGCCATCCGACGTGCACCAATGGCAATAGCAGAGGTTCTGCTGATGCATTCAAAGCAGTCAAAGGCTGCACGATTTACAAACTTGGAGACATCTTGAGCATGCTTGACAAGAGTAAGGAAGTCCTGTCATTTGTCGTCAAGGAGAAGGGTGCTCATAAGCTCCAAATCTCCTGTGACTTCTTTGAGGAACATTCCCATATGTAAAATATATGAGCTGATCCGCGCTGAAAGCACGGAGGCCTGAAAAGTTCAACGCTCAAAGGCATCAAGAGTCCTGCATTCACGACCTGGAGGATTGGATGCATGTCTTTTTGCACTTTTCATCCTACGCATGGCTGACTCCACTACCACTGAATGGTGTGGCAGCTGAGTCTTTTGAAAGCCAGGATATCGTGGAGCTCGATACATGGTATCGAGTCTCCTAGAATGAGGAGATGTGGTCAAAGGTGTTTCCCACATTCCGAGTATCAAATCATGAATAATTTCATGAATAGGCAGAGTGGCTGCCTCTTTGGGCGCCTTAGGGTATTGGAGAATTTCCAATTCCTTTGCTCTAGGTTCCTTTTCAGGAGCTACCGTGATTGAAAGGCTTCGGGCCACATCACAAATAAAATCCTGGAAAGACATGTCCTCCGGAGGAGACATTCTGCGTTGAGGAGAAGAGTCGTCTTCCGGGAGAAGCACTCTGGTACCGGCAGAATTATCAGAGTCTTTGGAATCAGAGGATTCGAAGTATCTCTGATCCTGATGTTCATGCAAAGCACGGTATCGGTATCGATCGAAGTCGGTACCGACTTGGTCCAGTACCAATCTGTCGATACCATAAAAGGTCAGCATGGGAAGAATTCCCACCAGGGCCAGTACTGTCGGTGCTGGTACTGGTATCGGTGCCCGTTGAACCATCGGTAGCGGTGTCAACGGTACCGCAGCTGTAAGGAGAGCTGCAAGAGTGCGTTCGATAGTGAGGAACCTCTGGTCTATCGATGCTGCCGATGCCTGGGTGTCAGTACCAGTAGAAGCGGCCGGAACCCCTGAGTATGGCACCAGTAGTTCTGCCGAGGTCGAGGCCTTGAGAACATCCTGGAGCCCCATTGGTGCTTTGGAGGCCGAAGTCTCCCGCCAGGGCTGTTTTGCCGGTGTAGTTTCCTCAAGGGCAATGACTGCTTCTTGGAGCAGCTTTTTCATGAACCAACCAGAGGGGAAGCAATATTAGACCTAGTCCTTAGTGGAACACCAGATCTAGTGCAAGAGATAAGGGTGTTGGGGCCACTTGGCAATAGTGATCATAGCATGATCGCCTTTGATTTAATTAGTGGAGGAGGGATAGTAAGGAAATCCACAGTACTACCTATTTAACTTTGGAAAGGGAAACTATGATAAAATGAGGAAAACAGTTAAGAAAAAACTAAAAGGAGCAGTTGCAAAGGTTAAAGACTTACATGAAGCTTGGGTGTTGTTGAAAAATACTATCTTGGAAGCCCAAGCCAGCTTTATTCCACGCTTTAAGAAAAATGGAAGAAGTCAAAAAAACTGCCAGCATGGTTTAAAGGCGAGGTCAGAGAGGCTGTTGCCAAAAAAGCATCTTTCAGGAAATGGAAAAAAGAGCCATACGATGAAACCTGGAAACAGCACAAGCACTGGCAAGTCAAATGCAAGGCATTGATAAAGCAGGCAAAGGAAGAATTTGAGAAGAAGCTTGCTGCAGAAGCAAAAATGCTAAATAAAGATTTTTTCAAGTACATTCGTAGCAAAAAACCTGTGAGAGAGTCAGTTGGTCCATTAGATAATAGAGGAGTTGAAGGGGCACTAAGAGGCGACAAGGCGATAGCGGAGAGACTGAATGAATTCTTTGCTTCAGTCTTTACTGAGGAAGATGTAGGGATGTTACCCATGACTGAAGTGGTATTTAAAGGTGCGGAAGAATTGAAGGAAATATCGATACATCGGGAAGATGTATTACAACTATTAGATAAATTGAAGAGTAGCAAATCACCTGGGCCGGATGGTAGACATCCAAGGGTGTTGAAAGAACTGAAATATGAGATTCCAGACCTGCTATTAGTAATCTGGACTTTCAGAAAGCCTTTGACAAGGTCCCTCATCAGAGACTTTTGGCAAAACTAAAGAGTCATGGGATAAGAGGCAATGTAATACTGTGGATCAGGAACTGGTTAAAAGATAGAAAGCAGAGGGTTGGGCTAAATGGCCAATTTTCCCAATGGAGAAAGGTGAATAGTGGTGTACCCCAGGGATCTGTGCTAGGTCCGCTGCTTTTTGAGATATTCATAAATGACCTAGAAAGTGGAATAACGAGTGAGGTTATCAAATTTGCAGATGACACAAAACTATTTAAAGTTGTTAAAACCGAAGAAGATTGTGGAAAATTGCAAGAGGATCCTGATAAATTGGAAGACTGGGCATCAAAATGGCAGATGAAATTTAATGTGGACAAGTGCAAAGTTATGCACCTAGGGAAGAACAACCCAAACTATGGTTACACGATGCAAGGTTCCACTTTAGGAACCACCACCCAGGAAAAAGATTTAGGCGTCATTGTGGATAACATGTTAAAACCCTCGGCCCAGTGTTCACCGGCAGCCAAGAGAGGAAATAGAATGCTAGGTATCATAAGGAAAGGAATGGAAAATAAAACAAAAGATATAATAATGCCTCTATATCGTTCCATGGTGAGACCACACATTGAATATTGTGTGCAATTCTGGTTGCCGTTTCTTAAAAAGGATATAGCATTAGAAAAGGTTCAGAGAAGAGCCACCAAAATGGTAAAGGGGATGGAAGGATACTCCTATGAAGAAAGGCTTAAAAGGTTAGGGCTCTTTAACCTGGAAAAGAGACGGCTGAGGGGAGATATGATAGAAGTCGATAAATTAATGAACGGAGTAGAACGGGTAAACGTAGAACGATTGTTTACGTTATCAGAATATAGAAAGACTAGGTGACATGCAATGAAGCTACAGGGTAAACTATTTAAGACTAACAAAAGAAAATATTTTTTCACTCAACGTGTAATGTGACGCTCCTGCCCTGGGCCCGAGAGCTTACAGGCAGGAGTGGCCTTGTAATGTCCCTGAAGAATAAAGCTTGTACTGGTCCCTGGGAATTCTGGGACTCGTAGTGTACTTTTATTTCCTTCAGGATTAAATTGTAGTCATGACACAAATGGTAAGGCTGCAAGAAATTTATTGTTGTGGGGATATTTTCCAGCGCATCAAAATTCAATGGAACATAACGCAAAAGGTGCAACTTCAACCCAAACAGCTGAAACCAGGAACATAGGAAGTACAACTGAAATTAAGTTAGCTTCTACTTGGCTCTTCACAGTCACAACAGCTTTAACTCAGCAGTGCCTCATGTGGTCTTTCAGAATTATTGCAGCACCAAACAAACAGCTGTTCCTTCCACAGCGTGGCTTCTCAAAACAACAAATGAAAACAATTTGTAAACCTTTTGGCTTGGCAGCAAGTACAGCAAACTCCCTGTATTCTTTTCATACAGTGTTCAAGGGTTTCTTACATTGCTGTCCTCTTTGAGGCAGACTGAGCAATCCATTGGAGAAGGGTCCCCTTCTAAGGTAGGCAGGTAATTATCCACTTGCATGCATTCATCAGAGCTAAGGCTATTGGTGTCTCTGTCAGCCCTGCTAAGCTTCCCTGACCTCAGTTCCAGAAACTCTTGAAACTGTTTTAAAAGCAATTCAGCCTGTAAGTGCTCTTTATCCGTGTGAAAGTCTTTGGTAAGGGTAATACCCTTCCCCCACTTGCTATCAGCTTCTGCAGCTGGGTTTACCTTGTGAAGGTTAGCACAAATAAAAGGTTTCTCTAGTAAAGCATTACAAGTAGAAAAGTCAGCTTTACCTTTAGCAGGGTTTGAATAAGAACTGGCACCTTTCCTCCAGAAGTCTCTCTGGTTCAAAAACTTAGCAGCCTTACTGCTATTTCCTCTGCTCTGTGAATTTCTCTTTGAAAAGCTTTCTTCCTGCTTCACTTCCTTGTTTCTGTAGCCTTGTTTGCTACCAGACCAGGTACTTTCTATCCATGTGCTGAATTTGCTAGCGTTCCCACGCCCAGGCTCTACCTTGTAGTAAGGTTCTTTCTTAGAGTCTGCTTGGTTCCAAGGTTTACTGCTCCAAGGTTCTGCCTTGCTCCAGGGTTCTAGCGTTTTCCTCCTTCCTTTTCCCTCTTTTTCTCTTTCCTCCTTTTCTCTTTTCCTCCTCTCCTCTTCCCTCTCTGCTTGGGGATTTAAAAGGGCTTCATTTCCCGGCACGCCCTGACCTTCCCCCTGAGCGTGCCCAATCAGTGCAGAAGCCTGTCTCCTCCCCTGAGCTGGGGCGTGTCCTGTGCTCAGCAGAGAGCTGTGTTTTTTTCAAGTCTGCATTGGAAATCCTGTGTGCTAGTGCTGTTTCATTACTTCTACCAGGATTTTCCCCTATCTCCATCTCTTCTGGAGGGCATTCCTCACCACAGTAATCAAACTCTGGAATTTGTTACCAGAGGATGTAGTAAAGGCTGTTAGTGTAGCTGGGTTTAAAAAAGGTTTGGACAAGTTCCTGGAGGAAAGGTCCATAAACCATTATTAAGAAGGGACACAGGATATCAATGCTTGACCCAGTACAAGTATTGTGAAACCTGTGTCTTTTGGGGAAACTGCTAGGTACATATGACCTAGATTGGCCACTGTTGGAAACAGGATACTGGGCTTGATGGACCTTGGTCTGACCCAGTATGGCATATCTTATGTTCTAATGGCTTCTCGATGCTTAGAAGGAGATCTACCCTTTGAGGACCAGCTCTTATGTTTAGTTACCTGAGATCCATGGGAGAAAGACGAGGCTCTGGAAGACGTTGACGCAATGGACATTGCATCTGAAGAAAAGAGGGTACCAAGCTTTGCAGCCCGGTTCTGTCTTCCTCTTTTAGTCATCCCCATACAAGAGAGACACTCCGATGGAGAATGGTCAGGGCCTAAACATTTGAGACACCAGTCATGGGTGTCGGTGACGGAAAAGGTACTGCCACACTTAGTACATTTTCTCAGAGGCAGACGCAACCACAAATAAACAAGTTTAAAGAAGAAATTTTCTGCGGTGACAGGGTATGTGTCCCATCGGCTCTGCGGAAAATGAAAAACTGAAGAGGGACAGTTGGAAAGGCAGCGCACATGTGCTGAGGGATGCTCCCAAAAGTGTTCCTATTGGATGCTGGGGGGCGTTCCTGCGCAGGCTCCATCGGTACCGACAATATCCATATGTGAAGACTACATTCCTGCTTGTTCCTAGAGATGAAGGGCATGCAGACCACCTGGTTCATGGGAAAGGGAGAAATCACTTCAGGTTCAGGTAAGAAGGAAGGCATAGGCCAAAGCTCCACCCGACGAATTAGCCTGCACACTCGAAGAAGCCTGTGCTATAACAAACAAACCAGCGCTACTGATTGGAGACTTCAACCTCAAGTCCACCAATGCCAAAGACGCAGAGGCCTTCCTTCAAGCAATGACCTCACTTCAATTCACACAGATAATCAATGCTCCAACGCACAGACATGGATCATCTCTAGACCTCATCTTCGCATCCAATTACCTAACATCAAGAGACCTAATTTCTCCACCCACCATTACCCCAGTGCCATGGTCTGACCACTACTTAATCGAGACAAAGCTGCGATCTCAAGAGGACCAGACAAACGAAAGAACAAACATCTCTCACACACAAAGACGATTCAAGCATTTCGACAGGGACGAATTCATACAGGACACAACACAACACTTGAACATTACTACAGATGACCTGGAGGAACAAATTTCCAGCTGGAACAGCATCTTAGCTAACGCCGCCAAACCATCTGGTGGCAGGCACGAGAAACACCACCACAACAGGAGACAAAACAAACCATGGTACTCAGCAAAAATACGACAGGAAAAGAGGGAGCTCAGGAAGATCGAACGGAGATGGAGAAAAACCAAAACAACAGCCAACCAACATCTTTACCTAACAAAACAAAAACAATACAATGACCAAATCAACCAATCAAAGAGGGAATTCCACACAAACATGATAAATACTTCCATCAACAAACCCAGAGAGCTTTTCGAAATAGTCAAGATCCTCACAAAAGAGCAAACAACAGAAGGGGAAGTACAAGTTGATCCACAGGAATTCGCCGACCACATCAAAGACAAATTTCACTCCACAGAGCGTACAACACCCAGTGGGACCACCAGGACAGACGTACACATCAAGACCTGGGGCACATTCTACTCACCCTCAACAGAGCAGATATCCCACATCATCTCTACAATCAACACAAGCACTGCTCCTACGGACCCATGCCCAGTATCATGGGTCAAAGCCACCAAATCAAACTTCATTCACACCATACATAAAATAGTACTCAACTCACTCACTCAAGGACTCATGCCAAAGCAACTAAAGCTTGCCTCAGTAAGACCAATCACAAAGAAAACAACTCTCGACAAAAAGGATCCAGCAGCATACCGACCAATCTCCAGCATATCCTTCCTGGCAAAAATCATCGAAGAAACGGTTCAACTACAACTCCAGGAACACATAGACAAACATGAAACACTCGACGACAACCAACACGGTTTTCGTCCCAACCATGGAGTCGAAACGCTTCTGATCTACCTCTTCGACAGCATCCTAAGAATAATTGACAACACCAGGAATGGAATCATAATGATCTTCATCGACATCTCCTCTGCCTTCGACACAGTGGACCACAACACGCTCCTGGAAAGACTAAAGAACACTGGTATACACGGTATCACATTGAAATGGTTCCACTCATACCTAACCGAAAGACAGCTACAGGTCAAGGTGGGACACAACACCTCCCGACCCATAAATGTCCGTCAAGGAGTACCTCAAGGTTCCGCACTCTCAGCACTCCTATTTAACATCTACATCCAACCAATATGCAACATCATGAAAGAGAACAACATTCAATACACAATATATGCAGACGACATCATGATATACACCCCGATATCAATCGACAACCCGGACTTCTCTAAGATAACAGACTGCCTTACCCAAATGACGAGTTGGTGTCAAAACAACAACCTCGCAATAAACTACAACAAGACCGAAGCTTTAATCATCACTCGGAACCAAAGCTTCATACACCCGCCAAATATCAAGATACAAAACACTACTATACCAATAAGATCAGAAGTGAGATACCTCGGAGTTACTCTGGACAATAGACTAAACCTCAAGCCACACATAGACAAAACAATCCAAAAAGTCTACTACAAGATGCGAATCATCAGGAGGCTGAAACCACTCCTCGCCCCAGAACACTTTCGTACCGTCTGTCAAGCACTGATTACCCCAATACTGGACTTCTGCAATCCGATATACCTTGGACTACCGAAACAAGCCCTCAAACCACTCCAGCTGGCACAAAACACTGCAGCACGAATAATATCCGGTACTGCAAGACAGGACCACATCACACCTACCTTAAAGGACTTACACTGGCTCCCAATCGGTGCACACATCAGATACAAAACTATCATAAACCTATTTAAGATAAATCAGCACACATCAGCCAACAGCCTGCACACCCTCATACAACCAGACACCAGCACACGTCCTAGAAGAAAACAAACACACAACCGAGTCAGCACCCCAAGTGAATTCAAACACACACGCAAAGACACAACAGACAGAGCGCTCTCCATGGCTGCTCCAACAATATGGAACAAACTACCGGACGACTTGAGGGCAACTACAGACCTCAAAGACTTTAGAAAACAGCTAAAAACCATGCTGTTCATAGAACACTATGGACACATCACATAACCTAAGAGAATGTATAACAGCACAAGATACCGCCTAAACACTGTATGTATAGAAAATGTTTTTTAGCACCACTGTATATAGCCCACATTGTACATAGCTCAAACCTTCTAGCACACAATACAACACACCTTGTACATAGCTCAACCCAATCTAGCACACAATACAACACACACTCCTAAATTTCACCCTCACTGCATGTTTAACACACTCACTTTACTCGATTGTTTGCTGTGATACCACCTTGATTAATAAGATAAGGCGGTTTAAAAATACTGTTAAATAAAAATAAAATAAATAAACGGAAACGGCCTCCTCTGAAAAAGACAGATAAGGATATCGACAAGACAGAGCCTGCAGCTTGGAAATCTGCTTTGTGGAACATATCGCAACCATGACGACCATCTTAAGCATCAAATCCTTCAAGGGAGTGCTGACATCACGGCCCTGAGCACCAGACCCTTATCCCAGGAAGGGACCACAGACCAGAGGGAAGGACCTTGGCCGCCTCAGGAACCAACTGCTGAGCACTGTACCATCGCTCAAAGAGGTGTCAGTACCACAGGTATGCTAGCTTCCGCGCTCCGAGCAGAGTGAAGACCACCACCGAAGAGTAGCCCCTATGCGCTAGCTGCCTCCCTTCAAGAGGCATGCCATAAGTGAGAAGGGAACCGGGTCCTTCAGGACGAATGGTCCCTGCTGCAATCAACAGACCCCAAGACCGAGGCAACCAAAAAGAAGGCACCTGCAGGAGCCACATCACGTCCCCGAACCATGCTCTCCTCGGCCATTCCAGTGCTACCAGAACAATCCTACATGGGTGGTGTTCTATACGCCAAATCACATGTCCCCCACCAGGGACCACAGAGGAAACACCTACAGTAGTCGCTGACTTGGCTAAGGCTGGGCAAGGGTGATAGCGCCTTGGATCCCACCTCTGTGCAGCGACTGAAGAAGCGGCAAACTTTGGCAGTGGAGCTGGTCACCATCAAATCCATTTCATGGCAGCCCCAGTGGCACCGAAGCAACTGAAATGCCTCCTGACTCAACTCTCACTCCCCAGGATCCAGAGTCGGCTGAGGAAGTCCGCTTCCACGTTGTCCACCTCGGCAATGTGCTGAGCCAACAAGGATAGGTTCTTCTCCATCCAGGCAAATGGGAAATCCATCTCTAGGAGCTACCCCTGCACTCTTTCTGATACCTTGCTGATTGATATAAGCCACTACCGCGGTAGAAGACAGAGAAAGTTAAGGCATGTATCACAACAGTGTGCGCTAAGGCCGCAACGGCACGCATTAACTACGCTTTTATTGCACCACATGCTACAGGCACTAGGGTAGGAACGTGCGTTGGAGTTGCTTGGATGACCACCAGGCACACAGTAGGCAAAAATGCTACTAATGTGTGTAGAAAATGGTGGGAAACCCCCACACTGCACCAGTGGTTGCCAGCGGTCCACCCCGAATTGTGTCCCAAGCAGATGGGATTGGGAACCCACAACAAGGACAATAATGAGGTCAAGCCTTGGTATTCATTCCCCGAGAGCCCAGGCAGAGAATCTGTGCTGGGCTCAGCTCAACTCCCCTGAAACTGTTTCACTGGCTTTGCAACACTGTGTTTAATGTGGCTGGCAGGCAGATCCCTCTGAGAGCCTTCTGCAATCTTCAGAAGAGAGCAGGGAGTACAGAGGAGGAGAGGGGGCACTGAGGTTGTGTGAGGCTGCTGCACTCTTCCAAATCCTTCTGTTTTCTGGCTGTTCAATAGGCTTTTCCCTCCTATAGCTACCAAAAAGACTGTAGTCTAGTGGAGCCTCCCATGTTGCGCTCAAGTGAGTCAGTCACCCTCAATGTGGTCATTCATGAGCGTTTAATCAATCTTTTCCTCTCAATCTTCAGATTTTCAACAGAGAGGAGAAAATCCATCCACCATCTGCTGGAGACAAAGAAACACTGAAGAGAACTCTGGTGGCTGAGGCAAAGAGAGGCATGGAATTGATGTCCTTGAAACCTGGGTTTTTCATTGGTTCTTTGTCTCCACCAATCTGCTGATAGGAGAACACAACCCACTTGTCTGCACATGTCTAGCAGGATGATATGGAAGAGTGAGTTATCATGAGGAAGAGTGTAGAGAGAGAGAAGACAAGTAATGAGAAGTGCAGAGTGAATCCGTTTGTAGGTGAGCAACAGAAGCTTAACTTATTCCGTAATACCAAGATACAAATTCTATTGAAATGACAGGATGGATCAAATTGGTGGAGGGTAGTTTGTATGTTAAAGAGGGCATGGAGTCAAACAGGATAAAAGTTCTGCAGGAAATAAAATACAATGTAAAGTCTCTATGGATAGATATTCCACACATGATGGGGAGAAGTCTTTTGGTGAGGTTATACTGCTGTCCACCTGGTCAGGATGATGAGACAGTGAAATTCTAACAGAAATTAGGAAGGCAAACAAATTTGGTAACACAATAATGAGAGATTTCAAATTATCCCAATACTGATTGGGTAAATGTCTCATTGGGACATGCCAGGAAAGTGAAGCTGCTAGATGCCATAAATCGTTGCTTCACAGTCCAGGAAGAAACCAGAGGGAGAAACAACTTTTGATCAGGACTTAGTGCAAGGGGTAATGGTGGTGGGGCCGCTCGGCAATAGTGATCAAAGTGTGATCAACTTTATCATCACTGGAATCAAGACGCTAAAAAACCCCAAACCTACTACGGCAGCACTTGATTTTAAAAAAAGGAAGACTATGATAACAAGAGGAAACTAGAAACAGAAGAAAAAAGGAGTAGTTCCCAGGTCAAACGTTTGAACGAGATGTGGACTTTATTGCAAAAGATCATTTTATAGCCCAAATAAAATATATTATACGGATTAATAAAAGATTGAAAGAACACCAAATGACGGACAGTGTGGTTTCATGACAAGATGGAAGAGGCAATAAAGACAAAAGGGCATCTTTCAGAAAATGGAAAGTAGACCCTAATGAAGGAAACGGCGATGAGCACAAGCCCTGCCAAGTTAGATGGGAACCAGTAATGAGGTGGGACAAGAGACTCTGAAAAGAAGTTTGCTGTAGAGGCAAATGATTAATAGTAGTAATTAATACTAAAAATCAGATGCAAAAAGCCCATGAGTTAACTGGTTGGAGTGCTGGACAATCAAGAGAGTGATGAAGGAAGATACGCCAATAGCAGAAAAACTCAACAATTTCTTTGCCTCGGTCTTTCCTGAGAAGGATATCTGAGTCATCCTACACTGGAAACCTTCTTTAATGGGGATGAATCAGAGCAACTAAAGCACACTTGTGGAAGTCTAGATCTAGCTGACAAGAGCAACGAACCCCCAAGACCGGATGGTATTCACCCCAGAATGCTGTAAGAGCTCAAACATGAAACTGCTAACCTGTCGCTAGCAATCTGTAACCCATCATTTAAAATGGCCACAATACCTGAGGATTGGAGTGTGGCCAATGTAACACCAGTTTTTAAAAAGGGCTCCAGGACTGATTCAGGAAAGTGTGGGCCAGTGAGCTTGATGGTTGGTACCTTACAAAATGGTTTAAGCTATATTAGAAAACAAATTTACTGAGCATATAGACATGGCTTAATGGGAATGGGTCAGCATGGATTCAGTAAAGGCAACTCTTGCTTTACCGTTATTAGATTTTTTTGAAGGTGTAAACAAACAAGTAGCATAGTAACACAATACATGACAGCAGATAAAGACCAGTGTGGTCCATCTAGTCTGCCCAGTAAGGTGGCTAGAGTGGTTGTAACTGCAGCTCCATGCAGGTCACCCCCTCTATTAAAAGATATTTAAATTTGCTTTGATTTCATCCTGTTGCTATAAAGAGATCCACTGTGTCTGTCCCATGCCATTTTGAATTCTGTCACTGTATTTTTCCTCACCGCCTCCATCGGGAGGGCAGTCCAAGCATCCACCACCCTTTCAGTGAGAAAGTATTTCCTGATGTTGCCTTTCAATTTACCCCTTTGCAGCTTCATCATATGCCCTCTGGTTTTACAGCTGCCCCTTCGTTGAAAGGGTTTTTTGTTCACTGATACCCTTTAAGTATTTAAAGGTCTGACTCATATCTCTCCTTTCCCTCCTCTCCTCTGGGGCAGGGGAGATATGATACAGACCTTTAAATACTTAAAGGGTATCAATGGACAAAAAAAAAACCAAAGGTAGTGGAGGAGTAGCCTAGTGGTTAGAGCAACTGCCTAGTACCCAGAAGATCACGGGTTCAGTTCCCACTGGCACGCCTTGTGACCTTGAGCAAGTCACTTTACCCTCCATTGCCTCGGAAAAAAAGACCTGGCAATTTACTTCCAGTGATACATTGCCAAGAAAACCTAGAGGAAGCTGGGTCGCCAGGAATCAGCACTGACTTAACAGCACTAAAAAAATACACAAAAAAAATCATATCTCCCCTGTCCCTCCTCTCCTCTAGTGTATACATACTTAGGTCTTCAAGTCACTTCTCATAAGTGGCACAGGCTCCAAATCATTTTGGCTGCCTTCCTCTGAACCGTTTCTAGCCTTTTTATATCCTTTGCAAGATATGGTCTCCAAACTGAACACAATATTCCAAGTGAGGCCTCACCAACGACTTGTACAGTGGCATTAGTACCTCTTCCTTTCTGCTGGTAATTCCTCTCTGTATGCAGCCCAACATCCTCCTGGCTTTTGCCACTGCCTTGTCACACTGTTTCCCCACCTTGAGATCCTCAGAAACAATCACTCCTAGGTCCTTCTCCTGGTCCGTGCACACCAACCTCTCGCCCCTGTCACACACAATTTCCTTGGATTTCTGCTTCCCAAGTGCATGACACTGCACTTCTTCACATTAAATCTTAACTGCCAAGCATTAGACCATTCATCCAGCTTTTGTAGATCTTTCCTCATACTATCCACTCTCTCAGGGGAATCCACTCTGTTGCAAATTTTCATGTCATCTGCAAAAAGGCAGACTTTTCCATTTAGTGTTTCTGCAATATCACTCACAAATACATTGAACAGTACGGGTCCCAGGACCAAACCCTGAGGCACACCGCTTATCACCTTCCTTTCATCTGAGTGAGTTACATTTACCGTCATCTTCTGTTGTCTATCAGTCAAACAATTTTTGATCCAGTTCACCACCTTGGGACCTATCCCCGGGTTGCTCAATTGATAAGCCTCTTATGAGGAACAGTAGCAAAGGCTTTGTGGAAATCCAGGTAGATCACATTCATCGCATACCCTTGATCTAGTTCTATGTCACCCAGTCAAAGAACTCAATCAAATTTTTTTGGGATGATCTTCCTCTGGTAAAACCATGTTGCCTCGGATCCTGCAATCCATTGGTTTCCAGAAAGTCCATTATTCTTTCTTTCAAGATTGCCTCCATGATTTTTCCCACTACCGTGATAAGGTATACCGGCCTATAGTTTGTCACCTCTTCTCTATTATCACTTTTGTGAAGAGGTACCATATCAGCCCTTCTCCAGTCCTGAAGAGCTTCTCCAATCCAATTCTCCGGAGTGGAGGAGTGGCCTAGTGGTTGGGGCAAGGTACTTCAGGCCGGAAGGTCAGGGGTTCAAATCCCACTAGAGGACAGCAATCTTGGGCCGGAAGGACTGGGGTTTCTAGTCCCACAGGTGCTCCTTGTGGTCTTGGGCAAGCCACTTAACTATTTTACAGGGAACATGGGCTATGGAGGGTTATTTCCAAGTTATAATGTTCCCTGTTCAATGTAATTTCAGTTTGTTCAATGTAAACCACACTGATGCAGAATAGCGCGGTATATAAGAGAATGTAAAAAAAAAAAAAAATCTCCAAGAATCTATTAAAAAACCATCTTTTAAAGGCCCTGCAAAAACCTCTCTGAACTCCTTCTGTATCCTGTGATGCATCCCATCCAGTCCCATGGCCTTGTCCACTTTCAGTTTTGCAAGCTGTTCAAAAACATCACCTTCGGTGAATAGTATGGTATCTACTCCCTTCCCATTTGTATGTTTGTCAATCTTACATGGAGTCGGGAGTTCTGCCAGAGGACTGGAGAAAGATATATGTGGTCCCTTTACACAAAAGCGGACGTAAGGATGACATTGAAAACTATAGGCCGGTTAGTCTAATCTCTGCGGTTAGTAAATTATTGGAAAAGCTACTAAAAGAGAGAATAGTGAGGTTTCTGGAGTCCAATGGATTGCAGGATCCAAGGCAGCATGGATTCACCAGAGGCAGGTATTGTCAGACAAATCTGATTGACTTCTTTGACTGGGTGACCAGGGAGGTGGACCGAGGGACAGCCCTAGATGTGGTGTATTTAGATTTCAGTAAAGCCTTTGACACTGTTCCGCACAGCCGACTTACAAACAGACCACTCTAGGGATGAACCCTAAAGTTACCGATTGGGTTAGAAATTGGTTGTGAGGAGACAAAGGATACAGGTAAATGGAGCTCACTCTGAGGAGAAGGAAGTTACAGTGGTGTGCTGCAGGGATCTGTCCTTGGTCCAATTCTTTTTAACATCTTTGTTAGTGATATTGCTGTCTGGTAAGATTTGCTTGTTTGCAGATATCATCAAAATCTGCATTAGAGTAGATACCCGGAAAGGAGTAGATAATATGGGGAGGGATCTAACTAAGCTTGAAGAATAGTCTAGAATTTGACAGCTGAAATTTAATGCTAAAAAAATGCAGGGTCATGCATTTGGGTTGCAAAAATCCAAAGGAGCGGTACAGGGTAGGGGTAAGGTACTTCTATGCACAAAAGAGCGGGACCTATGCGTAATTGTGCCTGACGATCTTAAAGTAGCTAAACAGGTAGAAAAGGCGACTGGAAAAGCCAAAAGGATGCTTGGGTATATAGGGAGAGGAATGGTCAGCAGAAAAAAAGGAGGCAATAGTGCCTCCGTATAAGTCTTTGGTGTGACCTCCTTTGGAGTATTATGGAGCAATTTTCAAAAGGATATAAGCAGGTTGGAGTCAGTGCAGAGGGTGGCTACTAAAATGGTTAGTGGTCTCTCTTATGTAGCATATGAAGATAGACTTAAAAATCTTCATATAAATACTTTAGAGGAAAGGCAAAATAGGGGCAATATGATAGTCATTTAAATACCTCCATGGCAAAAATGCACTGGAGAGTCTTCTTCAATTGAAGGCAAGCTCTGCTATGAGGGGACCTAGGATGAGAGTGAAAGGGGAGAGACTCAGGAGTAATATGCAGAAATATTTCTTTATGGAAAGAGTGGTAGATGCGTGGAATAGTCTCCCAGTGGAGGTGGTGGCATGAGGGCAGTATCTGAATTCAAAGAAGCATGGGACAAACACAGAGGTCTCTAAAGGGAAAAAGGGGACTATTGTAGTTAATATGGAAGGGCAGACTAAATAGGCCAAATGTCTTTTTCTGCCGTCATGTTTCTATGGTAGTTCTCCAGGATTTTCTTTTGTGAATACAAAACAGAAATATTTGTTTAGCATTTTCACTTTTTCAAAGCAGATAATGGTGAACCAGTGAACATTGTCAAATGACTTCTGAAAATCCAAATACGCTGTCCTTCATAGAAAAAGAAAACATGACAGGAGATAAAGCGTAGTTACTCACCTGTAACAGGTGATCTCCGGGAACAGCAGGAATTAAGTCTTCACATATGGGTATCGTCGGTATCGACGGAGCCTGCGCGGGAACGCTCCCCAGGGTCCAATAGGAACGCTTTTGGGAGCATCCCTCAGCACATGCGCGCTGCCTTCCCGCCTTTCCAACTGTCCCTCTTCAGTTAAGTTTGTAGCTGAGTGATAGGATAGAGGGAGAGAGGAAAGAGACAGAGAGATAGAGAGACAACTCCTAGGGGAGGTGGGTGGGTTGTGAAGACTTAATTCCTGCTGTTCCCGGAGATCACCTGTTACAGGTGAGTAACTACGCTATATCCAGGAACAAGCAGGAATGTAGTCTTCACATATGGGGAACTCCCTAGCTAAAGATGCCAGGGAGATGACCCCAGGAAGCTGCCACCTATAGTGAGGTGGACCATGCTTCCTCCCATGGATGTCTGGCATCCCACCAGGGTTGGTGGGTAGGAGTTGTATTAAGTCTGAAAGAGATTTTGAAGAACAGCCTGGCCAAAGAAGGCATCCTGATGGGAGGCTTTATCTAGGCAGTAGTGGGCTGTAAAGCTGTGTACCGAAGCCCAGGTGGCTGCTCGACAAATGTCATCAATAGACACAGAGTGAAGGTTAGCCATAGAGGCTGCCATGGCTCTCACATTATGAGCTGTGACATGGCTTTGAAGAGGAAGACACTTACTCTCATAAGCAAAGGATATGCATTGTGCAGTCCATTTGGATAAAGTTCTCTTGGAGACTGGACGTCCCAAATGACTAGAATCAAAAGCAGTAAAAAGTTGAGAAGACTTTCTATGTTGCTATGTTCTTTGTAGGTAAAAAGCCAAGGCTCTTTTACAGTCCAAAGTGTGAAGGTTCTTCTCTACATTATAGGCATGAGGCCTCAGAAAGAACACAGGAAGATAAATCGATTGATTTAAATGAAAAGGCAAAACCACCTTTGGCATAAAGTGTGGATGAGTTCCAAGGACAACCTTATCATGGTGAAACGTAGTGTAAGGAGGATCAGCCACTAACGCTAGCAATTCGCTAATGCTGCAGAGGTGATTGTGATTAGGAAGATGACCTTCCAGGACAAAAGCTTTAGGGTTGTAGTGGCTAAAGGTTCAAAAGGCGGTTTCATGAGCTGCCCGAGAACTAGGTTTAAATCCCAAGCCACCGGTAGTGGCCTGATGGGAGGCTTTGTTAATAGAAGACCTCTCATAAATCTGGATATGAGAGGGTGAGAGGAAATTAGTTGTCCATTTAGAGGTTTATAGGAAGCTGTAACTGTGCTAAGATGGACTCTTACTGAATTGGTCTTTAGACCAGAATTTGATAAATGAAGTAGATATTCTAGCATCGATTCAAAGGTATCACACCAGGGGGTTTAACCCCTTCTGGAAACACCATATAGTGAAACGTTTCCACTTGAAGGCATAAGATCGTCTTGTGGAAGGTTTTCTAGAAGCCTGAAGGATATCCTTTATCTGTTGGGAAAGGTTGAGATCCTGAAGATTTAAGCTTTCAGCAACCAGGCCGTGAGATGCAGGGACTGGGGATTCGGGTGCCATAGCGTCCCGCTCTCTTGCGAAAGGAGATCTGGCGCACACCCTAACTCTAGAGGTGCAGCTTGAGAGAGATGTAGAAGCAAGGGATACCACGTTTGGCGTGGCCACCGTGGTGCTATGAGGATCAAATGACCTCTGTCTCTCTGAAGCTTGAAAAGTGTTTTGGGGATGAGGGGAATGGGTGGGAAGGCATAGAGGAAGTCCTGAGCCCAGTGAAGGAGGAAGGCATCCCTTGCCTGGCAATTGTGAGCCAGAATTCTGGAACAGAACCGGGGAAGTTTGGCATTCAGTGGACTTGCAAAGAGGTCTATGTTTGGGGTTCCCCAGATGTGAAATATCTTTATCAGCTGGTTTAGGTGGAGAGACCATTTGTGAGGCAGCAGTACTTGGCTGAGTTTGTCTGCCCAAAGGTTTTGAATGCCTGGAAGATATACCACGAGGAGGTGAATTTGATGCTCTCTGGCGAGGGCCCATAGTCGTAAAGCTTCGTTGCACAACGACAGAGAGCCTGTTCCGCCCTGCTTGTTCACATAGAACATGGCTACTTGATTGTCCGTTTGGACTAGGACTGTCTTGTAGCTGAGCTGGGCATGGAATACTCGAAGAGCTAGACTAGATAGATTGCTCTGAGTTCCAGGAGGTTTTATGTGAAGACAAGCCTCCTGTGGAGTCCAGGTGCCCTGGGTAGAGAGATGATGCAGGTGTGCTCCCCAACCCACCTGTGATGCATCTGTTAGGGTGGCCTGGAATAGGGGTTGTTGGAAAGGAGACCCCACTAAAAATTCTCCAGTGATCGCCACCATTGGAGGGACAAGATCAGTCAATGAGAGTTTGATATCTTGTTCGACAGATGTCCTGTGGCCTGTGTCCACTGTGTGGATATGGCCCACTGGGCTGCTCGCATGCGGAGGCGAGCATAGGGAACTACAAGAACTGTGGATGCCATGTGTCCCAGTAACTGTTTTTCAGTTCTCGAGCAGTTAGGGAGGATTTTCCCGCTGTTTGAGAAGCCAAGTGCACTATGCAAAGACACCAGGCCTGTGGAAGGAAAGCCCTTGACTGTCTGGTATCTAAACAGGCTCCTATGAACTCCAGAGACTGGGAAGGGAGAAGTTGGGATTTTGGGAAGTTTATTACCAATCCCAAATATTGGAGGATTCGCATTGTGCGAGACAGAGCAGAGCTGGCTTCTGCAACCGTGGGGGCTCGAATGAGCCAGTCGTCCAAGTAAGGGAAGACGAATATACCTAGGGTTCACAGGAATGCAGCTACTACTGCCATGCATTTTGTGAATACTCTTGGTGTGGAAGCCAGACCAAAGGGAAGAACCTTGTATTGGAAGTGTTTTCCCTTGAAAAGGATTCATAACAATTTCCTGTGATCTGGATGGATCAGAATGTGAGTATGTTTGTTAAGTGCCGACGAGTCGGAGTAGACTTATGGCGACCCTCTGGATAGCTATCCTAAACTGTGTTCGGTCTTCAGTCAGGCGGCTCATTGTTGACAGACTGGTACCCGTAGCTGCTATTATTGTATCGATCCATCTCATTGCTGGCCTTCCTCTTTTGCGTTGACCTTTTATCTTCCCAAGCATGATGTCTTTCTCTAATGATCTCTCTCTCCGCATGATGTGCCCAAAGTATGAAAGTCGAAGTCTTGTCATCTGAGCTTCTAAAGAAAGCTTAGGTTTGATCTCCTCTAGTACCGACTGGTTTGTTCTTCGGGCAGTCCATGGTATACACAGTATTCGCCGCCAGCACCATAATTCAAAGGCATCAATTTTCTTCCTGTCTATCTTTTTCACTGTCCAGCTTTCACATCCATATGATGTCAATTTCTTCTCCTTCAACGATGTACCTGTTGATTATGCCAGTTGTCATGATCTTTGTCTTCTTTACATTAAGGTGCAGGCCCATTTTGAGACTATGTTCTTTGATTGTGAGAAGCAAATGTTTCAGATCATCTTCACTTTCAGCCAGTAATGTGGTATCATCAGCATAGCGTAGGTTGTTGATGAGTCTTCCACCAATCTTCACACCTCTGTTGTCTTCATACAATCCTGCTTCTCTGATGATTTGTTCTGCATATAAATTAAACAGGTAGGGGGAAAGTATGCAGCCCTGTCTTACACCTTTGCTTATTTTAAACCATTCTGTTTCTCCTTGTTCCGTTCGAACTGTTGCTTCTTGATCAATGTACAGATTGTGCAAGAGAACGATCAGGTGTTCTGGTATACCCATGCTTCTTAATGTGGCCCAGAGTTTCTCATGGTTTACACAGTCAAAAGCTTTGCTATAGTCGATAGAGCACAAATAGATATCCTTTTGGTATTCTTTAGTCATTTCAAGGATCCATCTCACATCCGCAATGATGTCTCTCATTCCTCGCCCTTTCCTGAACCCTGCTTGCACTTCAGGTAGTTCTTGTTCCAGGTATGGTTGTAGTCTCTTTTGAATAATCTTCAGTAGAATCTTGCTGGCATGTGGGATCAGAGCGATTGTGCGATAATTTCCACAGTCAGTTGGATCACCTTTCTTTAGTATTGGTATAAACACAGATCTTTTCCAGTCAGTTGGCCATGATGCTGTCTTCCATATTTCTTGGCAGAGCCTTGTAAGTACGGTAACAGCTGCATCAGATTGCTGAAATACTTCTATGGGAATGCTATCAATGCTTGGTACTCTCTTCTTTGATAAGGCTTTCAATGCTGCTTCAACTTCTTCTTTCATCACCAATGGTTCCCGATCATAAGGTACAGGTTGAAACGGCTGTTGGTCTACTTGATCTTTATCATATAAAAACTCTGTATATTCCTTCCACCTTTTCTTGATCTTCTCAGCATCATTCAACATAGAACCTTGAGCATCTTGTAACATTCCAATTCGAGGCTGGAACTTTTTCTTTAACTCTCGTAGCTTTAGGAAAGCCGATCTTGTTCTTCCTCTAATAGTTTCTGCTTCTATTTCCTTGCATGCGTCATTGTAGTACTTTTCCTTGTCCTGTCTTGCTGCACATTGGAAATCTCTGTTGAGTTCTGTGATTGTCTTTCTTTCTCCTCCGGCTTTAGCTTCTCTGCGTTTCTGGGCAATTTTCAGAGTTTCTTCCATCATCCATTTTGGCCGTTTTTTTCTTTTTCATCTTTTGCAGAGACTTCTCGCTTTCTTTCAACACAACCTTCTTGATGTCATTCCATAACTCTTCTGGAGCTCTATCATTTGTATCTAAAGCAGCAAATCAATTTTGCAGGCCATCTTTAAATTCCAGTGGTATATTCTCAAGGTCATATTTTGCTGCATTCATGAGTGGTTTGCTCTTTTTCAACTTTAGCTTGAGTTTGCATATTAGTAGTTGATGATCTGTACCACAGTCAGCTCCAGGTTTTGTCTTTGTTGATGTTATAGAACCTTTCCATCATTGACTTCCACAGATGTAATCAATTTGATTTTTATACAATCCATTGGGTGAAGTCCATGTGTACAGTTGCCGCTTGTGTTGCTGGAAAAAGGTGTTTGAGATGAATAGATTGTTGGTCTTGCAGAATTCTATCAGTCTTTCTCCAGCTTCATTTTTGTTGCCAAGTCCATATTTTCCAACTACTTTGCCTTCTTCTTTGTTGCCAACTTTTGCGTTCCAGTCACCCATGACTATCAGGATATCCTGTTTGCATGTTCTGTCAATTTCAGCTTGTACTTGTTCATAGAACTCTTCAATTTCATTCTCTTCTGCAGCTGTTGTTGGGGCATATACTTGAATTATAGTTGTGTCGATAGGCATTCCTCGTAGACGAATAGAGATTAAGCGTTCGCTGACTGCATTGTATTTCATTACAGTTCTTGCAAGTTTCTTCTTTAATATAAATGCAACAACATTTCTTCTTTGTCTTTCATTTCCAGCATAGTAGACCATGTGATCATCTGATGCAAAGTGCCCGATGCCAGTCCATTTCAGTTCGCTGACACCCAACAGATCAAGTTGTACACGTTCCATTTCATTCTTGACCACCTCCAACTTCTCTTGGTTCATGCTTCGTACGTTCCATGTTCCAATGTGTAAGACATCTTTACAGCTTCTGACTCATTTCATGCACAGGATTGGCTTTGCTCTCTAGACAAAGGATGCATGTGAATATATGCATCCTTTAAGTCTAGAGAGCAAAGCCAATCCTGACTTTGAAGGTATGGCAGAAGAGTTCCTAGAGAAATCATTTTGAACTTCTCTCGGAACAGATATTTGTTCAAGTCTCTGAGGTCTAGAATGGGTCTGTGTCCCCCTGTTTTCTTTGGAATAAGAAAATGGGGGGGGTTGAACCCTTTACGCTGCTGGAGAATGGGTACTTCCCCTATTGCCCCTTGGGCAAGAAGTGTTGAGACCTCGTGATCCAGCAGATTGTCTGCAGAGGTCTGGGACTTGAACTGCCTTACAATTGTAGGAGGGGGCATGCTGTGAAAATGAAGCTTGTACCCCTCTCCTACAATGGACAGAGTCCAATTTTCTGTTGTTATTTGGTGCCATCTGTTGGCAAAATGACACAGCCTGCCTGGAATATTTAGGGGTTCTGGACCCCTCAGAGGCAGGAAGGCTAAGCTCTCTAGGAAGGAGTCAAAGCCCTTGAGGGGGCTGAACCTGCAAAGCTGGTTGAGCTCTCGGGCCATTTGGCTTCTTCTGCTGTTTGAATTGCTGTTGTTGTTCCCTTTGGGCAACTTGAGCGTGAGGTTGGCTTTGCTGGGTATAGGATGGATAAAATGTCCTCTTTTTGCTGAAAGAGGGTTTTTTATAGGGTTTCTTTTTGGCTGGAGTGGTGGTATTGTCAGCATCTATCTCATTAGCCTTTTCCTGCCAATTCTTGCCAAACAGGTTTTCTCCTGTGCAAGGGATGTTGCCTAATTTATCCTGTACCCAAATCTCCAAGTCTGATGCCTGAAGCCAGGCAATACGTCGTGCACCAATGGCAATAGCAGAGGTTCTGCTGATGCACTCAAAGCAGTCAAAGGCTGCACGATTTACAAACTTGGAGACATCTTGAGCATGCCTGACAATAGTAAGGAAGTCTTGTCTGTCATCTGGGAGAAGTGGGCTCATGAGCTCCAAATCTCCTGTGACCTCTTTGAGGAACATTCCCATATATAAAATATATGAGGCTGATCCTAACTGAAATCATGGAAGCCTGAAAGGTTTGACGCCCAAAAGCATCAAGAGTCCTGCATTCATGACCTGGAGGATTGGATGCATGCCTCTTTGCACTTTTCATCCTATGCATGGCTGACTCCACTACCATTGAATGGTGTGGCAGCTGAGTCTTTTTGAAATCCAGGACATGGTGGAACTCGATACATGGTATCAAGTCTCCTAGAATGATGTGATGTTGTCAAAGGTGTCTCCCACATTCTGAGCATCAAATCATGAAGTATTTCATGAATGGGCAGAGTGGCTGCCTCCTTTGGAGCTTTAGGATATTGGAAAATTTCCAATTCTTTTGCTCTAGGTTCCTTTTCAGGAGCTACTGTGATTGAAAGGCCTTTGGCAACATCACAAATAAAATCCTGAAAAGACATGTCCTCCGGAGGCGATATTCTGCGTTGGGGAGAAGAGTCTTCCGGAAGAAACACTCTGGTACCGACAGAATTATCAGAGTTATCGGAATCGGAGGATTCGAAGTATCTCTGATCACGATGTTCATGCAAGGTACGGTCCCGGTATTGATCGTAGTCGGTACCGAGTTAATCCAGTACCAATCTCTTGATGCCGGCCAAAGACAGCATGGGAAGAATTCCCACCGGGGCCGGTACCATCGGTGCTGGTACCGGTATCTGTGCCGGTGCCCGTTGAACCATCGATGTCAACGGTACCACAGCTGTAAGGAGAGCTGCAATACTGTGCTCGATAGCAAGGAATCTCTGGTCTATTGATGCTGCCGGTGCCTGGGTACTGATACCAGTGAAGGCGGCCGGGACCCCTGAGCATGGCACCAGTAGTTCTGTCGAGGCCGAGGCCTCGAGAACATCCTGGAATCCCACTGATACTTTGGAGGTCGAAGCCTCCCGCCGGGGCTGTTTTGTCAGTGTGGTTCCCTCAAGGGCAATGCCAAATGGCTTCTCGATGCTTAGAAGTTCTACCCTTTGAGGACCGGCTTTTATGTTTAATTACCTGAGATCCATGGGAGGAAGAATAGGCTCTTGAAGATGTCGATACAATGGACCTGGCATCCGAAGAAAAGAGGGTCTGTCTTCCTCTTTTAGTCATCCCCATACAAGAGAGACACTCCGAAGGAGAATGTTCAGGGCCTAAACATTTAAGGCACCAGTCATGGGTGTCGGTGACGGAAATGGTACCGCCACACTTAGTGCATTTTTTAAAACCACTAGCTGGTTTTTCCATCTTTATGGAAAATTGGGGCCTAATGCCCAAAATGGTGCCTAGCACCGAAAAAGAAAAGTTTCTGAAGAGAAACAATTCAGAATTTTTTATTTTTTTTGAAAGCGAAGAAAAGAAAAGAACCGGCGGTACCGGTAAGCGTCATGCGGAGCCAAATGCGACCACAAGAAAACAAGATTAAAGAAGAAATTTTCTGCGGTGACAGGGTATGTGTCCTGTCGGCTCCGCGGAAAACAAAGAACTGAAGAGGGACAGTTGGAAAGGCGGGAAGGCAGCGAGCATGTGCTGAGGGATGCTCCCAAAAGCGTTCCTATTGGACGCTGGGGAGCGTTCCCGCGCAGGCTCCGTCGGTACCGACGATACCCATATGTGAAGACTACATTCCTGCTTGTTCCTGGAGATAGACCATGAGCCCGATATTGAGTTAGGCATGAGTACAGCACACAGCCCTTGCCGCCATCCTCTAACTCTAGATATTCAATGCCAGGGTCATATGCGGCCCCATCACTGGACATGCCCGGAAGCCACAGAGGCTAATCGGGTAGCGGCGACATTGCACCACTGCCCGGTTAGCTTCTATGGGTAAAGATAGGCCAGCTTTTGCAGCACCTATCCCTTTTACCTGAAGAAGCTAATGGGATAGCAGTGCAATATCGCCACTACCTGGGTAGCCTCAGTCACTGCCCACAACATGCCCCAATGCTAAGTGGTTAGCATCAAGGAGTGTAAAGGAGAAGATTGGGTTGGATAGCCCGCTGAACGGTATTTACAGGGCTGTAAACCGTGTAAATGCCTTTCGAATATTGGGTCCCATATAGCCTATGCATTCTGCCTCTCCATACCAACTACTACCGTCCCCTCATGAGAGGCTCTTTAGGAAATTAGTCATGGGGTAGCAGGCATTGTCTTTTTGTGGACTGCAAACTGGCTGAAAGACAGGAAACAGAGCGTAGGAATGAATGGTTTGGTCAGTTATCAATAGCAGAAAGGATCAGTAGTGGAGAGCCCCAAGGGAGCTGTGTTCTTTAACCTGGAAATCTGGAGCATGGCGTGACGAGTGAGGTGATCAAATTTGTGGGTGACAAAAATATTAAAAGTTGTTAAAATGACAGAATATGGCAAGTGCTGAGAGAAGGATCTTGTGAGACTAGGAGACCGGGCATCTACGTGACAAATGAAATTTAACGTGGAGAAGCACAAAGTAATGCACACAGGGAAAATAATTCCAACAACAGGCTCAAAATACAGAGTTAGGAGTCACCACCCAAGAAAAAGATCTTGAAGTCACTGTGGACAATACTGTATGTTGACATTTTCAGCCCTGTGTGCCCCGACGGCTAAGTAGCAAATACAATGTTAAGAGTCTATTTAAAAATGGACAGCGAATAAAACCGAGGATTTCATTATGTCTCCGTAGAGGCCCCTTGAGCGACTGCACCTTGAGAACTGCATGCAATTCTGGTTGTCCCTTCTCAGAAAGGACATAGCAGAACTTGGAAAGGTTTGGAGAAGGGCGACAACAATGATAAACAGCTCCCTTATGAAGAAATGTTAAACTGGTTAGTGCTCTTCAGCCTGGAGAAAAGATGAGAGAGAGGGGATATGACAGAAATTAAGAAAATCGCGAGTATGGTGGAACGGTTATTGAACCTTTCAAACACTAAAACAAGAGGATATTCGATGAAATTAACAACCAGTGGTTTGAGAACAAATATCGACAACAAATGTTAGAAAGTAGTTTTACAGGTAGTGCATAATTACGCAGTTGAATCTGTTGCTGGAGGAGTGACTAAGCAGGATTCAAAAGAGATTGGGACATATTCCTAGAAGAAAAGTCCACAGAAAATTATTAGCTAGGTACATAAGAACATAAGATATGCCATACTAGGTCAGACCAAGATCCATCAAGCCCAGTATCCTGTTTCCAACAGTGGCCAATCTAGGTCATACGTACCTAGCAGTTTCCCCAAAAGACACAGTTTCCGCAATGCTTGTATCGGGTCAAGCATTGATATCCTGGGTCCCTTCTTAATAATGGTTTATGGACCTTTCCTCCAGGAACTTGTCCAAACCTTTTTTAAACCCAGCTACACTAATAGCTTTTACTACATCCTCCGGTAACAAATTCCACTGTTTGATTACACGTTGAGTGAAAAAATATTTTCTCTTATTTGTCTTAAATAGGTTACCCTGTAGCTTCATTGCATGTCCCCTAGTCTTTCTATATTCTGATAATGTAAACAATCGATCTACGTTTACCCGTTCCACTCCGTTCATTAATTTATAGACTTCTATCATATCTCCCCTCAGCCGTCTCTTTTCCAGGTTAAAGAGCTCTAACCTTTTTAGCCTCTCTTCATAGGACTATCCTTCCATCCCCTTTACCATTTTGGTGGCTCTTCTCGGAACCTTTTCTAATAACGCTATATCCTTTTTAAGATACAGCGACCAGAATTGCACACAATAGTCAAGGTGCGGTCGCACCATGGAACGATACAGAGGCATTATAATATCTTTTGTTTTATTTTCCATTCCTTTCCTTATGATACCTAGCATTCTATTTGCTCTCTTGGCCACCGCTGCATGCTGGGCTGAGGGTTTTAACATGTTATCCACGATGACGCCTAAATCTTTTTCCTGGATGGTGGTTCCCAGTGTGGAATCTTGCATCGTGTAACCATAGTTTGGGCTGTTCTTTCCTAGGTGCATAACTTTGCACTTGTCCACATTAAATTTCATCTGCCATTTGGATGCCCAGTCTTCCAATTTATTAAGATCCTCTTGCAATTTTCCACAATCCTCTTGGGTTTTAACAACTTTAAATAGTTTTGTATCATCTGCAAATTTGATAACCTCACTCGTTATTCCCTTTTCCAGGTCATTTAAGAATATGTCAAAAAGCAGCAGACCCAGCACAGATCCCTGGGGTACTCCACTATTCACCTTTCTACATTGGGAAAATTGGCCATTTAGTCCTACCATCTGCTTTCTATCTTTCAACCAGTTACATAGAAACATAGAAACATGAAGACAGAAAAAGACCACAAGGCCCATCTAGTCTGTCCTTCCATAACAACAACTACAACAGTCCACTTTTTACCTTTAGAGATCCTCTGTGTTGGTCCCATGCTTTTTTGAATTCAGTTACTGTCCTCATCTCCACCACCTCCACTGGGAGACTATTCCATGGATCCACTACTCTTTCCGTAAAGAAATATTTCCGCATATCACTCCTGAATCTATCTCCCTTCACCCTCATCCCATGTCCCCTCGTAGCAGAACTTGCTTTCAATTGAAAGAGGCTCTCTCCCTGAACATTTATGCCACGGAGGTATTTAAACATCTCAATCATATCACCTCTATCCCGCCTTTCCTCTAAGGTGTACATATTAAGATCCTTAAGTCTGTCCTCATATGCTTTATAATGAAGCCCATTAATCATTTTAGTAGCAACCCTCTGCACCGACTCCATCCTGTTCACATCCTTTTAAAGGTGCGGTCTCCAGAATTGCACACCATACTCCAAATGAGGTCGCACCAAAGACTTATACAGAGGCATTATCACCTCCTTTTTTCTGCTAGCCATTCCTCTCCGTATGCACCCAAGCATCCTTCTAGCTTTTGCTGTCGCCTTTTCTACCTGTTTAGCTACTTTAAGATCATCAGACACAACCACGCCTAGGTCCCGCTCTTCTTTAGTGGACAAAAGTACTTCACCTCCTATACTGTATTGCTCCCTTGGATTGCTGCAGCCCAAATGCATGACCTTACATTTTTTAACATTAAATCCCAGCTGCCAAATTCTAGACCATTCTTCAAGCTTAGCTAGATCCCTCCTCATGTTATCTACACCTTCCTGGGTGTCTACTCTATTGCAGATTTTGGTATCATCCGCAAAGAGGCAAACCTTACCCAACAGCCCTTCAGCTATATCACTAACAAAGATGTTAAAAAGAATCGGACCTGATCCAGTTCCTGATCCACAATAGTACACTGCCTCCTATCCCATGACTTTTTAGTTTTGCCAAAAGTCTGATGAGGGACCTTGTCAAAGGCTTTCTGAAAGTCCAGATACACTATATCAACCGACTCACCTTTGTTTACATGTTTATTCACACCTTCAAAAAAACACAACAGATTAGTAAGACAAGATCTTTCTTGTCTAAAGCAATGTTGGTTGTCTCCCATTAAGCCATGGCTATCTACATGTTCTGTAATTTTGTTCTTTATGATGGTTTGTACCATTTTTCCCGGTACTGACGTCAGGCTCACCGATCTGTAGTTTCCCGGATCACCCCTGGAGCCCTTCAGAGAGCCATTGCTCATCCTTGGAAATGGCCTATGAGAACGAGATCTACTTTTGGGATCTTACAGGATGCTGGGTTTGTTGGCTTTCCTTAGGTTCTCATGGAAGCCAATGTAATAACCTGAAGGAGAAGGGTTACACGGGTATAGTCAAGTTGAAGGAAGATAAATTGAGTAGCTGCATTTTAAATAGATTGAAGTGAAGAGAAATGATTCTGTGGGAGTCCCACGAGGAGCAAGTTACAGAAATCTAAGGGGAGGTAATGAGAGAGGGGACAAGTGTTTTGGTAGGAGATGGATTTTAGCAGTCCTGAAAAGGAAGAAATGATTACTGCATTGTATAAAGGAGAGAGGAGGCATCAAAGATCAACCCAAGGCTATGAGCCGAGAGAATCAAAAGGATAAGCATGCCATCCACAAAGACAGAAAAAAAGGGAAGGGAGAAATGGGTTTGGGGCTAAAAGATAGGGAGTTCCATCTTGGTCATGTTAAGCTTAAGGTGATGATGGGTCATCCAGACAGAGATGGGCTGAAAACTTGAGCTGTCGTGTGGTCCTGGAGGTCTAGGTTGAGAACCACTGAGCTACTCATTACAAATATCTCACTGCTAGCACAAAGAGGCAGTAATGCCATGGACAGTACCCAACAGTTTTCCAGGGTATCCAACTGTAAGTGCAGGACTCACGGCCGGGCACAGTACCACATCCAGCTCCAGCTTCTTCCATTCAGTCATGAATTCCTGGCAGTATTCCTGAAACACAGGATACAGAAAGTTACATTTTCTTTCCCCCTAGAATTTTGCACCAAAATGCACACCACAGGATGAGCTGCCGAATCTCTAAACAATGGAGGTAATTTTATAAGGTTATTCCTGTGCATATGTGGCCACAAAGGTCCCTAAATAAAATCTGACCATGGTAAAAATACACGTTTTGGCATCAAGATGTGTGCTTTGCCAATGGGTGGAGTTTGCAGGTATGCATCTAGATTACAAAATATTATAATTTATAGGTATGCTTGAAAATATAGATGCAGCTTTCAGGTTAATGGAGCATCCACAACTGCAATACAGGCACACATAATGCCACTTACACTTTCTTTATTAAAAAAGGCTTAACAGAAGCACCTTAAAACATGATTTAACTAGGTTCCCCTAATAAACTACCCTCCACTGCAATTTGCCTTTCTTACCCTTCAACAAAAAAAGCAAAATATAGCAAGGTCTGGGGACATGAATGGAGATGGACACCCAACATTCTGCCTTGCCCCGCAAGAAAGATGAGCCTTACCATGATTTCCAAGTGGTGTTGCCAAAGTGCCTGCACAGAGCTGAGATTTCAAAGAAAAAAAACCCCAGTTACTGCAAAATTTTTATTTCCAGGCATTTCAATAGAAAACACATGAATATTTGACTTCACAGGCTCATTTTCTTCTGGTTTTTGTTCTGTCATGCTCTGTAGGTCATCTCCAGCTGCTTGGATGCTGATATGGGCTCAACTGCCAGGCAGGGAGACATTTACCACTCCCTTATTACAAGGAAAGCAGCTTTCAGTAGCTCGAGAGCAGATAGTGTCATTCTCCATGGACAAGCAGGATAAGTCAGCCACACCTGGTGACATCATCTGACGGCACCACAGATGGAAGTGCACTACAGAGCTCAGAAAGTCAAGCCTACCCACTGGCCCACCCCTAGCCAGCCCTTCCTTCTTCCACCAAGATAGACTGTAGAGCTCTCCGGCATATACAAAAAAAAAAAATCTACCAAAGTTTCTACCAGAAGATCAGAAGATACCTCCCAAGAAGTCTACCAATGATGACTAAACAGGGCTTTAAAAAATGCCCATACTGCAGAAGAAAGATGAATAGCACCAATGCACATGACCAGTGCATCCGGTGCTTAGGAGCCAACCATTGTGTCGAAGAATGCCCTCATTGCTCTAAAATGTCATCTCGAGCACGCAAATCAAGGCGCCACACACTCAAGGACTACTTGGCTGCTACCCCACACAGCTCACCTGCTCCAGGAAAGGACTTGGCCAACCACATGCTACTGGCATCGGATCCCCTAGCACAGGATGTGCCCATCAGGGCCTCCATCCCCGGCCGTGCTGCCTGCGAGCTCTGCTTCTCCAACCACCCTCACGATTCCACATGCGGGCCCTCTTATTGCCACCCTGGCATCATGGCACTTTCTCCGGGAACAAGCAGGAAGTCAGTCCTCACATATAGGTGGCGTCGGCGCCGATGGAGCCCTCGTGGAAGCATTCCCCTAGCTTTCTAAGAAAGCTTTTGAGCAATGCCACCAAGCATGTGGGATCCCCTTCCTGCCCAAGGGTGCCATCTTGCCCAGTCTCCTTTTTTTCCGCGGAGCCCTTCATACGTCTGTTTGGTCTGATCCCAGAAAAAGTTGATTTCTTTCAAACTGAGTTTCATACGTTTCTCCGGTAGTGCACAGATACTCTTCCCGCCACCCAATCTTGTTGTCCCAGCATCAAGTTTGTGTCCTTTTTGTAGGTTTTTTTTCCTCCTCGGCACCTTCGCACCTTTTTTCCAACTGGCAGCTCAGTAGGTCTTTGACCTCGCTAGGGTACTTTTTCCCCCCATGGCTACCAGTGGTTTCAAAAAGTGTTATCGGTGTGCCAAAATTATGTCTTTGACCGACACACGCAACTGCTGCCTTCACTGTCTTGGGCTGGACCACGACCCCACAGCATGCAGTCTCTGTAAAAAGATGTCCAACAAGGCCCTCAAGAGCAGCCAGGAGGGAGCTTTGGACTCCTGGGGCATAGCCTCTCCACCCCTAGGAAGTCAGCAGACCACAGGGGGACATCTGATACACTATGCCCAAAGGTGGCTATCACCACCAATTCCTGGGCACTTCGGGTGGTCAGGGAGGGACACCTCCCCTTTACTTTCTGGGACAGTCCCCCAGGTTTTCCCTTCACTGGGACCTTCTACTGAAGGAAAACACAGGTCTTCTTGAGAACCCCACCATCTCAGGGGCAAGGGGTTCTACTTCAGGTATTTCCTCATGCCAAAAAAGACAGGAGGCCTAAGGCCCATCCTTGACAAGCGCAACCTGAACAAGTTTCTGGTGAGGGAGAAGTTCAAGATGCTCTTCCTTGGAACATTGCTGCCTTACCTCCAGTAGGGAGATTGGCTATGCTTTGATCTGAAGGATGCTTAAACTCACATCCTCATTTACCCCAACCACAGGCAGTACACCTATGGTTCATGGTGGAGGGAGTTCACTACCAATACAGGGTGCTGCCTTTCAGCTTGGCCTCCGCCCCAAGGGTCTTCACAAAATGCCTGGCGCTCATAGCCACCTTCCTCTGCCTCCAGGGAGTCTTTGTGTTCCCCTACTTGGACAATTGGCTCATAAAAGGAGGTAAGGTCTCAGAGGTGCAGCAGGCAACCGCACGCACCATCCAGGTCCTGCAGCATTTGGGGTTTGTGATAAACTACCCCAAGTCCCACCTCCTCCCAACACTGCCTGAAGGGTGTATAGCCTTGCCCCTATGAACCCCAGACACTAAGGCCTTCCTACCCGGGGACCGAGTTGAACGTCTCAGGGCACTGGCCCTATAGGGACAACACCGTCCCTCGATGCCCGCTCGGCTCCTCCTGCGCCTTCTCGGACACATGGCCTCCATGGTCCATGTCACCCCAGATGCCTGTCTTCACATGAAGGCCGTGCAGTGGTGAATTCATGACCAATGGACACATGCCATGGGCCATCTCCAGGACAAGGTTTTAGTGACCTGCCAGTTGGTGGACTCTCTAACCTGGTGACAAATTCCCCAATACCTCGAGGCGGGGTTGCCCTTCCAAGCCCCAAAATGGTTATCACTACGGATGCCTCCCTGCGGGGTTGGGGAGCCCACTGTGAGCAGCTCCGCACCCAGGGCAGCTGGTCGCAGGACGAGGGCAACCAGCAAATCAACCTCCTGGAGCTGCGAGTGATATATTTAGCCCTCTGAGCTTTTTGCCACCACCTATGGCACCAGCCAGTGTTGATCTAGATGACAACCAAGTGGCGATGTTCTATGTGAACAAGCAGAGGGGAACGTTGTCTCGTGCCCTCTGACGCAAAACGGTGGCCCTCTGCTCCTACAGGGCATGCTCCTGCGGGCAGTCTACCTACCAGACCAGAACAACTCACTGGCTGACGAACTGAGCAGGGTCCTCCAGCCACATGAGTAGCAGCTGGACCCCAGAATGGCTGACCGGCTCTTTCGGCTCGGGGGGGGGAGGGGGGACCCTGGATCGACCTGTTCGGCAGTCCGGACAACACCAATTGCCCCGCATTTGCTCCTGGCAGGCCCACCCTTCCAGGGTGGTGGCGGACGCATTCCTAATCTCATGGTTGGAAGGGCTCATGTACGCCTTCTCACCCACACCACTAATTGCCCAGACGTTGTTCAGAACCCTCCATGACAAAGCCTCGCTAATCCTGATAGCCCCTCAATGGCCCAAGCAGCCATGGTTCCTGCTGCTACTTCTCTGATTTTGGTGGAGACTCCCATCCCACTGGGGAACTCTCCGTGGCTCCTGTGAGGAGGGGGGTCTCTCCTGCACCCCAGCCTGGGATCCCCGTCATTGACAGCGTGGTGGCTGAAAGGGTGACCCTAGCCCCTTTCTACCTCTCCGATGAAGTTGAGGAGATCCTGCTGGCTTCTCGTAAGGCTTCCACTAAGAAAGCGTATGCCCTAAAGTGGGGCAGATTTTCAGTTTGGCGCGCAGAGCACAGGACTGACCCATTCTCCTGCCTGGTGGGGCTAGTGCTGCAGTACCTTCTCCATCTCTTGCACTCCGGGTTTAAATCGAACTCCGTCAGGGTGCACTTCAGTGCCCTAGCGGCGCACCACCACCCGATCGATGGCAAACCCCTCTCGGTCCAGCTGCTGGTGACCCGCTTCCTAAGGGGTCTCTTATTGAAGCCTCCAGTTCGCCCTCCAGCAACCGAATGGGACCTCAATGTAGTATTGGGGCAGCTTACTCTCCTGCCTTTCAAGCCCCTGGCTACCTGTCACCTGCGATACCTCTTGTGAAAGGTGGCATTCCTGTTTGCGCTCACCTCCGCTTGCAGGGTTAGCGAGATTCAAGCCTTAGTGGCCTAGGCGCCATATACCAGATTCTATAAGAACAGGGTGGTGCTCTGCACACACCCTAAATTTCTTACGAAGGTGGTATCGCCCTTCCACCTCAACCAGGAGGTAGTGCTCCCCACCTTCTTCCCAAGACCTCGTGCCAGTAGGGCGGAGATGGTCCTTCACAGCCTGGACTGTAAGAGGGTCCCTGTCCTTCTACATCCAACATACCCAGGGCCACTGCAAAGCTTCTCAGCTTTTTGTCTCATATGACCCCAGTAGAGTGGGGGAGGCGGTGACCAAACATACACTGTCTACCTGGATGGCGGACTGTATCACCCTCGCCTATGAGCAGGCAGGGCTCCTGCTGGAAGGCAGAGTTACAGGACACCGTGTCAGGGCCATGCGGCCTCTGTGGCAAACCTGCACTCTGTCCCGATGGTGGACATCTGCCGGGCTGCCACCTGGTCTTCAGTCCATACCTTCACAGCTCATTATTGCTTGGAAAGGAAGTCCTGACGGGACAGCGACTTCAGCCTGGCTGTACTCCGTAATCTTTTCGGGGTCTAGGCAACTCCTACCCTCCAACCCTTCTGTGTTCAGGCTACTGGAGGGCTGGTTTCCATCAAAAACACGGGTCCTACTGTATTCTGTAACTGCAGACTCAATTGTTGCTGCTCATGGCTCCCCTTGAGGGTGACCATATTTTTCGCTATGGGCTTTCTATAGCCTGTAGCTAGAAAGTCCCATATGTGAGTACTGATTTCCTGCTTGTTCCCGGAGAAAGCATAGTTAGTTACTCACCTGTAATAGGTGTTCTCTGGGGAGAGCAGGAATCAGTCCTCACAACCTTCCCTCCTCCCCTTGGAGTTGCTTCTTTACCATCTTTGAATTTTTGCCATCTTTAGCTATGTCATCTGACTGGGCATAGTGGCATCTCCCAAAGACTTTCCTTGAAAGCTGGGGGGATGCTTCCACGAGGGCTCCGTCGGCGTATATGTGAGGACTGATTCCTGCTGTCCCTGGAGAACATCTATTATAGGTGAGTAAATATGCTGAACTTGCTGATGTTCCTGGCTTCGCCCCCTGGACCTGATTGGCTGACACGGAAGTAAGGAGAGCCCCAAATGACATCACCACGCCATGGGGGGAACTCCCCGGCAGCACAGCAGTGCCGGCCACAGCCTCCACATGGCATGGAAGCACCAACACTCACTACACCATGCCTCTCATCACTGCAGGAGCCATGGCAGACACAGAAGGGCTCCCTCCACTGACAGCCGAGATCCAAGGAGGCACAACAAATGGAAGAGACATCACACCTCAGACAGCTCCAGCTCCTCTCTGGACACCACACAGCTGGCATCGCAGGAGAAGCACCAGACAGGACCAGGTCAGTACCGAAAACACGATCCTACGGCTCCTCTCTCGCCCCCCCCGAGCCCTCAGCCACAACTGCGCCCGCCTGTATAATCAACCACAGCATATAGCCAAGAGCCACCCACCCCATCTCGCCAGTGTTGACCAGCTCCCCACCAGAGAACCCCTTCACAACCTCAGCCCTAGCACGCTCCCTGGACTTCCTGACAGAGGAGAGCGGGGAAGAGGAGGAAGAGGAGACGGTGACCTTGGGCTCAGTCCACCATGTCCTTGTGTCCACCATGGCAGACTCGCTCCCACTGCTGGATACAAGGACAGATCCATAACAACTGCAGCCCAACCCCCCCCCGCTTCAAAGAACTAACCTATCCTAAGTTCCTAAGGAAGGTGGTGACTACGCTGGCCCTCATGCCCATAGACACTTCAGACTCCAAGGGCCCCAAGGTGCTCAAATACCTGGACTCACCAAAACCAACAGTGACTCTACCAATCTACCAAAGGCTGTGGGACAGCCAGAACAGATTATGGCAGATGCCTGCGTTGGGCCCAGCCAGCTCCTGCAAGTTAGAAGCCAAGTACCAGGACCAGCCAACTCCAGGATTCATGAAGACCCAGCTCCTGCAGCAATCCATTGTGGTGTCGTCAGCCTTGAAACGAGTCAAGTCCTTGCACACCCATGCAAACAACCCACCCAGACATGATCCCAAACTCTTGAATGATGTGGAAAGGAAGGTCTTCCAAGGAGCCAGAATTGTGGCACACCAGTTTCAACATATCCTCTTCAAGGATGTTCTGATGGGGAACCTGAGGAGCACATCATGGCCCTTCCCCAGGAGTCACAGGCAGCTGCGTTAGCCACCCTTACGGACCTTGCCGAATGCAACAAGCACCTTGTTAGCACAGTGTTCGACACCTTTGACACCACCATCCGGACTGCTGACGCTGCCATCTCCGCCAGGCGATGGGCCTACGAGATGACACTCTCGATTATATAGCCGATGCCCCCTGCTTGGGTGATTCCCTCTTTGGCGACAAGGTCAAGGACACCGTGAATGACATGAAGGAGCACTGCACCATCCTTCAGACGCTCACAGAGGATGGCTTTCAGCACCACTCCAGCACCAAGAAGGGAACCTACCACTTGAAGCCATACTACTCCAGAAAGTACAGCTCCCACGGCAGGCTCCACGATGCAAGCAGCAATCATACCATGTCCCCTTCCAATAAAAGCCCAACCAGAGGGAATGCAAACAAAAGAAACCGATTGCTCCTCCATCTGGAAAGAGAACACCCTCCTTGTGTTGCAATACAACCGACAAATAGGTCCTGCAAATCATCAGCGAGGGATACCGCACAGCAGGCGAACAAGATCACCTCCCTGACACAGGACATTTCCTTGACCAACTGCACCACCGCACGGATCCTCCTGCACCTCTTGGGCCACATGGCAGCATCGACGCAGGTCTTGTCCCTCACATGATTGCACATGTGCAACCTCCAATGGCATCTTCGTGCCCACTGGAACCAACACTCCCAGCCTCTGTCCATGCACATCTCACTGGACACCCGGGTCAAGAAGAGCCTCCGCTGGTAGACAATCCTCGACGACCTTGCGGAAGGCAGGGACCACCAGCAGTCCAAGCATGACATGGGCCTCACCACAGATGCCTCCACAGCCAGATGGAGAGCCCACCTTCTCCACCTCTGCACCCAGGGAGCATGGACAACGAAAGATAGGATATACCACATCAACCTGCTAGAGCTCCGGGCCATCTGGTAGGCACGGAGGGCCTTCAAACCACACCTCCACGACAAGAAAATCTTGATAAAGATGGACAACCATGTTCTATGACAATAAGCAAGGTGGGGGGACTGGGTTGCACACCCTCTGCAGGGAAGCACTTTTGCGCTCTCAAACCATTGCCAGCTACGAGCATTCTACCTACCAGGCGAGCAGAACGCCCTGGCAGACAGGTTAAACTGCCAGTTGGATCCCGATGAGTGGACAGTTGACCCTGAGGCGACAGACTCCCTCTTCTAGCGCTGGGGGCCGCCAAAGGTTGACCTATTTGCTACCAAGAACACCACAAAGTGTCTTTCTCTTCTGCTCAAAATGTCCATCCTCCAAGAGCATAGCCAGGGATGCCTTCGACCTGTCCTGGGGGAGTGGTCACTAGTGTACACCTTCCCACCCACCCCACTAATATCCACAACCCTACAGAGGATCGTCCAGGACAGAGCGAGGGTCATCCTCGTTACCCCACACTGGCCCTGCCAGATGTAGTTTCCCCTCCTCCATCTCGCCCAGGAGCCACCGGTGCAACTTCCTCCCAAACCAGACTTCCTCACCCAGAATCACAGGAACACCCTACACCCCAACCTGCAAGTCCTTATGCTGATGGTCTGAATGGCTGACTCTCTCCTCCCTTAAACTCCCCAGAGGTGCAGCACGTCATTCTCGCTGCAAACAGACCTTCCACGAGAAAATCCTATGGGCTTATGTGGAAAAGCTTCAGCCTCTGGTGCGCCTCTTAAGGGCTAGACCTGATCACCTGCCAGGTCGCACAGGTCCTCAGATACCTCACCTCCCTCCTTGACCTAAAGGCCCAATTTATCTGGGTACACCTCTCAGCTATAGTGGCCTTCCATGACCACGTGGGAGATAGCTCCATCGCCATGCTACTACTAGTCACCCGATTCATGAAAGGCATGGTGAACCTGCGGGGCATGGTGCAGCTCCCATCCCATCCTGGGACCTTAACATTGTCCTCTACCAGCTAACACAAGAACCCTTCAAGCTGCTGAAATCCACAGCTGTGAGGTATGTCTCCTGGAAGACCCTCTTCCTGATCGTGATCATGTCCACTAGAAGAATCAGTGAACTACAGCCCCTTGTGACTCACCTGCCATACATGCAGCTCCATCATGACCATGCCACTCTTCGCACCCATCCAAAGTTTGTCCCAAAAATGGCCTCAGCCTTCCACATCAACCAGGCTATAGAGCTGCATACCTTCTATCTTGAGCCCTATACCTCCTTGGAGGAACAGAGACTGCACAGCCTCGACTGCATCAGGGCCCTGCACACCTACCTCCACAGGATAGAGCACCTGAGGTAGGGGAACTCTCTTCTTCATGTCAATCGACCTGAACAGGCCAGGACAGCCAATCATGAAACGGAGTCTATCGCAATGGATATCGGACTGCATCGCCCACTGTCACAACAAGATAAGCACACAAGCGGGGACCCAGGTCACAGCCTACCAACTCTGAGTGCTGGCCACCACCACCGCCAACCTATGATCCGTGCCGGTCACAGACATCTGCAAGGCCACCACCTGGTCTTCGGCCCACACCTTCCAGAGGCACTACAGTCTTGACCTTGAGGTGCAGGAGGACAGCACCTTTGGCTGAGTGGTCCTTTCCACGGCTGCCACCAGGACCGAATATGGGGGGGGGGGGGGGGGGAGGGATCACCCACTGTTGAATAACAGAGAATACCCCGCGCCAGGCAGCTGGACTCTAGTGATCAACTGCCTGTGACAGCAAGTTCGTTGGCCCATCATCTGTGCCAACAACTAATGTTCTCAGATACCATTGTTGTGTTCCACTTTTCTGCATTGATACTGTTGTATTCAACTGTTCAGCATTGATCACACACAGTTATGTACAACATTCTGCATTGATTGCTCACTGTTCAGCATTGTTGACATCTCAGTGTTGCCACTGCCACTGTTCTCAGCAGAGTTTAATAAACCTTTTAAACCAAGCTCTGACACTGTCGTCAGAAGGGCTGCCAAGCCCTCTATCTCTCTCACCTCCCTCATCCACTACAGCGCGTGCAAGGTGCAGCTAGGGAGGCACCAGGTGTGCCTGACGCATCCTGCCTGTCCATGGAGAAAGAGAGGTTTCTTACCTGTAATAGGGGTTCTCTGTGGACAGCAGGATAATTCAGCCACACAAACCCGCCAACCTCCCCTGGATAAGGTCAGCCTCTCGACCAGGTGCCTACCTACCTAGCTGCAGAGGTGCAGATTCGGACACACTGGGCTGGTTATGGACTGACCAGTGAGTAGGGCTACCTGCACATGCTCAGAAAGGCTTGCAATCCAGTTGGACAGTGTTCTCTTGGAGACTGGAAGTCCCAAATGAGAAGGATCAAAAGCAACAAAGAGTTGGGAGGACTTTCTATGTTGCTGTGTTCTTTGTAAGTAAAGGCTAAAGCTCTTTTACAGTCCAAAGTATGAAGATTCCTCTCTGCATTTGATGCATGAGGCCTTGGAAAAAACACAGGCAGGTAGACCGCTTGGTTAAGATGAAAAGGCGAGACCACCTTTGGCATAAAGTGTGGATGAGTCCTAAGGACTACCTTGTCATGATGGAACCTTGTATAAGGAGGATCAGCCACTAATGCCTGCAACTCACTGATGTGACGTGCTGATGTGATTGCAATGAGAAAGATAACTTTCCAAGAAAGGAATTTCAAGGAGGTAGTAGCTAAGGGTTCGAAAGGTGGCTTCATGAGCTGGCCAAGAATCAGATTTAAGTCCCATGCCACCCGTGGTGGCTTAATGGGAGGCTTAGTCAGAAGAAGGCCTCTCATAAATCTTGCTATGAGAGGATGGGAAGAAATAGGTTGTCCATTTAAAGGCTTGTAAGAAGCCGCAATAGCACTTAAATGGACTCTTACTGAGTTAGTTTTAAGTCCTGCACTGGATAAATGAAGGAGATACTCCATTAATGATTCCAGAGGTATCACAAGGGGGTTAAGACCCTTCTGCAAGCACCATATGGTAAACCTTTTCCACTTGAAAGCATAAGAGCGTCTTGTGGAAGGTTTTGTAGAAGCATAAAGGATATCCTTTACTTGCTGAGGAAGGTTAAGATTCTGAAGATCTAGGCCTTCAGCAACCAAGCCCTGAGATGCAGAGACTGGGGATTGGGATGCCATAACATTCCGTCCTCCTGAGACAGGAGATTTGGAGCACAGCCTAACTCCAGAGGGGGAGCTTGAGAGAGATGTAGAAGCAGAGGGTACCACACTTGCCGTGGCCAATGTGGAGCTATGAGAATCATACGGCCTCTGTCTCTGTGAAGCTTGAACAGGGTTTTGGGAATCAGGGGAATGGGTGGAAAGGCATAAAGGAAGTCTTGACCCCAATGAAGGAGGAAAGCATCCCTGGCCTGAGAGCCCTGAGCCGGAATTCTGGAACAGAACCGGGGAAGTTTGGCATTCAACGGACTTGCAACGAGGTCTATGTCCGGGGTTCCCCAATTTTGAAAAATCTTGGCCACCTGGTCTGCATGTAGAGACCATTCGTGTGGAAGCAGAACTTGACTGAGTCTGTCTGCCCAAGAGTTTTCGATACCTGGAAGATACACTGCCAGGAGATGAATCTAATGCTCTCTGGCGAGGGCCCATAGTCGCAAAGCTTCGTTGCAAAGCGACAGAGAGCCTGTTCCCTCCCTGCTTGTTTACGTAGAACATGGCTACTTGATTGTCCGTATGAATGAGGACTGTCTTGTAGCTGAGCAGGGTGTGGAACACTCGTAGAGCAAGGAAGATTGCTCTGAGCTCTAAGAGACTGATGTGTAGATGAGTCTCCTGTGGAGTCCAAGTGCCTTGGGTGGAGAGGTCTTGCAGATGTGCTCCCCAACCCATTGGAGAAGCATCTGTTGTGAGAGTTGCCTGGGGTAAGGGTTGTTGAAATGGGGACCCCAGCAACAGGTTTTGAGTGGACTGCCACCATTGGAGGGACAAAATTAAGGCGATTTGTGTTTGCTGTTTTGTCTGACAGGCACCCTGATGCCTGGGTCCATTGAGTGGATAAAGTCCACTGGGCTGCTCTCAAATGGAGGCGAGCATAAGGAACCACATGCAAGGTAGATGCCATGTGGCCTAGTAGTTGTAACATTTCTCGAGCAGTGAGGTGAGGCTTTAGCACTGCTTGAGAAGCTAAGTGCACCATGCGAAGGCAACGGGCCTGGGGAAGATAGGCCCTTGCTCTTCTGGTATCCAGCAAAGCTCCTATGAACTCTAGAGACTGAGTGGGAGTTAGACTGGATTTTGGGATGTTTATGACCAGACCCAAATACTGAAGGATACGCATTGTGCAAGATAGAGAAATCCTGGCCTCTGACTCTGATGGGGCTCAAATAAGCCACTCGTCTAAGTAGGGGAAGACGAATATTCCTAGAGTGTGAAGAAATGCTGCTACCACAGCCATGCATTTCGTGAACAGCCTTGGTGCTAAGGCCAGGCCAAAAGGAAGCACCCTGTATTGGTAGTGCTTTCCTTGAAAAAGGAACCGAAAGAACTTTCTGTGAGTTGGATGGATGAGAACATGAGTGTATGCATCCTTGAGATCTAGAGAACAAAGCCAATCCTGACTCTGAAGGTATGGCAGCAGAGTTCCCAGAGAAATCATCTTGAATTTCTCTTTGAACAGGAATTTGTTCAATTCTCTGAGGTCTAAAATAGGTCTGTGTCCCCCTGTTTTCTTTGGGATAAGGAAATAGGGGGAGTAAAACCCTGTACCCTGTTGAGGAATGGGTACCTCTTCTATTGCCCCTTGGGCAAGAAGCATAGTGACCTCTTGATCTAACAGGCTGATGAGAGAGGTCTGAGAATTGAACTGTCTTACCACTGTGGGAGGGGGAACGCAGATAAAATGAAGCTTGTACCCCTCTTTTATAATGGAGAGAGTCCAATGTTCTGCTGTTATCTGCCCCCATCTGGGGGCAAAGTGACACAACCTTCCTGGAATGGTGGAAGGCTCTGGTCCATTGAGGGCCAGGAAGGCTAGGTTCTCTAGATGAAAGTCAAAGGCCTTGTGGAGGCTGAGGCTGCTGAGACGGTTGAAGCTTAGCAGTCTTTGCTTTCCTTTGTTTAGGTGGTTGCTGACTCTTTCGGGCAGGCTAACCTGCAGAATGTCCCTGCTGGGAATAAGAGGGATAAAACCTCTTCTTTTTGGAGAAGAATGGTTTCTTGAAAGATTTCTTCCTTGCAGGATCAGCTGTGGCTTTGGATAACCTATCCAAAGTGGAGTTGTCAGCATCCAACTCATTGGCTTTCTCTTGCCAATTTTTGCCGAATAGATTCTCACCCATACAAGGGATGTTTCCCAGTTTGTCCTGCACCCAGAGCTCCAAATCGGATGCCTGGAGCCAGGCAATTCTACGTGCACCTATGGCAATGGCAGAGATTCTGCTTATGCACTCAAAACAGTCAAAAGCTGCACGACTGACAGACTTAGAAACATCCTGGGCATGTTTAACCAGTGTGAGAAAATCCTGCCTCTTATCTTCAGGAAGAAGAGGGCTCAAAACCTCTAAATCTCCTGTGACTTCTTTAAGGAACATTCCCATATATAAAATATAGGAACTGATCCTGGCAGAAAGCATGGAAGCCTGGAAAGTATGACGTCCAAAGGCATCCAAAGTTCTACACTCACGTCCTGGAGGATTAGAGGCATGGCTCTTTGCACTCCTGATCCTTCTCATAGCTGATTCCACTACAATAGAGTGGTGAGGAAGCGGAGTTTTCTGGAAACCAGGACAAGGAGGGACTCGATACATGGTATCCAGTCTACGAGAGTGAGGAGAGGTGGTAAGAGGTGTTTCCCACATTCTTAGCATGAGATCATGTAAGATCTCATGGATAGGCAAAGTAGCTGCCTCCTTAGGAGCTTTGGGATATTGTAAAATCTCCAACTCCTTTGCCCTGGGCTCTGTTTCGGGAGCCACAGTAATGGAAAGACCTCGAGCCACCTCCCTGATAAAATCCTGAAAGGAAATATCTTCTGGAGGAGACATCCTACATTTAGGAGAGGAAGGCTCCTCCGAGAGAAGTATTCCGGTACCAACAGAGCTGTCAGACTCCTCAGACTCTTCCAAGGATTCAAAGTACCTTCTGTCCGGATGCTCTTGTACAGCACGATACCCATACCGACTTGAAGTTGGTACCGGGGGGGAATCGGTACTGGTGTATCAGTACCAGAAGGCATAGCATGACTGGGTGCCGGCAAAGCAGACACCGATGTCGATGCTGTCGGTACCGGTACCGATACTGGTGCCGGAGTCGGTGCCAGTATCGGTTGAACTGTCTGATGCAGTTTCGAGGGTGTCGATGCCGCAAGGAGAGCCGCCAGACTGCGTTCAATAGCCAGGAACCTCTGGTTTATCGATGCTGCTGATGCCTGGGTATCAGTACCGGAGAAAACAGCCGGTACCCCAGAGCATGGCACCAGTAGTTCTGCCGAGGTTGAGGCCTCGAGAACATCCAGGAGCCCCGATAATGCTTTGGAAGCTGAAGCCTCCCGCTGGGGCAATTTTACCGGTACAGAACCCTCAAGGGCAACGCCAGAGGCATCTCAATGCTTGGAAGGAGATCTACCCTTTGAGGACTGGCCAGACTTATGTTTAGTTACCTGAGATCCATGGGAGGAAGACGAAGCCCTGGAAGACGTCGATGCCACAGAAGCTGCATCGGAGGGAAAAAGGGTGCTGAGCTTAGCAACTTGGTTTTGTCGACCCCTCTTGGACATCATGGCACAAGCCATACACTCCGAGATGGAGTGGTCAGGACCTAAACATTTAAGACACCACTCATGGGTGTCGGTGACGGAGATGGTACCGCCACACTTGGTGCACTTTTTGAAACCCGAAGCGGGTTTTTCCATAGTAGAGGAAATTTTGGGCCTAAGGCGCATGCACCTGGAAAAGAAAAGTTTAGAAAAAAATACTATGTATTTTATTTATTTATTTTTTAAAGAAAGAAAGAAGAACCGGCGGTACCGGTATAGCGTCGAGGGAGGCAGACACGACCACAAAAAAGAAGAGAATAAGGAAAGATTTTCTGCGGTAACAGGAACAACGACCTGCTGGATCCGCGGAAAATGAAGAACTGGAGAGAGGCAGTTGGGAAAGGCAGCACGCAGGCGCTGTGGGATGCTCCCAAAAGGTTTCTAATTGGACGCTGGGGAGCGTTTCCGCGTAGGCTCCGTCGGTACCGACGATACCCATATGTGAAGACTACATTCCTGCTTGTTCCTGGAGATATACTTTTTCACTGAAAGGGTGGTGGATGCTTGGAATGCCCTGCTGATGGAAGTGATGGGGGCAAATACAGTGACAGAATTCAAAATAGCATGGGACAGACACAGTGGATCCCTTTATAGCAACAGGATAAAATCAAAATAAACTTAAACTATCGCTTATATCTCAACAAATAGGGGTTACCTGCATGGAGCGGTGGATACACCCCTAAACAAAGGCATGGGGAGGAGCGGCCTGCATGGAGCGGCAGGTGCACCTATTCTTGCTGCCTTGCTGGGCAGGCTAGATGGACCATGCTGGTCTTTATCTGCCGTCATATACTATGTTCCTATATTTCTGTCTGCTTAGCAGAATTTCAGTGTCCAGTAGGTTGAAGATGCTCCTTTCAAAATAATCAAAACTTCCTGGATTCATATAGGTGTCTTTCCTTAACTCAGGCCTGCAGTACACATTGCAACTGAATGTTTTCAAAACCTCTGTTGCCTGTCCAGGCTGCATCAATGGCCTTCCAAACATTTATTTTGATCTGTGGGAAAGCTTTCAAAACATAGGAGGAGTGATCAAAGCACTGCCTAGGAAAATATGAGGCAGGAACCCTACCTCACCATTCCTGTATCGGCCCTTAGTCCCCACTTTTTCCTAACCTGCTGGAAGGATTCCCTTCCCTACTATTCCTTAACCAGCCTTAGGATATAGGATACAGCATCTTACCTTGTCCCTCTCGAGTTCTTCACTGTCAATGCCATTCTCGGAAACTGACGGAAAATAAATATGATTATATACTATATTGATCTGATAACTGTATACAGGGGCCTTGTAAAAGGCTTCACACCCTTGTACATTTTTCACACTCTAAAAACAGATTTCAAAATGCTTTGAAGTGGGCATTGCCTTTACTGATCTTCAACGTATTCTGCACTTTCAAGAGGTAATCTTAGAATGAGCCAAGCAGCTATAACACGCCATCAATGTGCATAAGTTGCCTATTTCCAAGGATTTACGTGCAGGGATAGGCACTTACGTGCGTCATTTAGGTGGGTGCTATTCTGTAAGTACGTGTGTCGGGCGATGGCATGCACTTTTGGAATGGGCGAGCACAGGGACAGAGCTTGGGTACAGCCTAAATTTATGCGCATAAGTTATAAAATATTATACAGTAACTTACGCACATTTTATACAAATCTAGCTGTGGGTCTAAGGTTGTGTAAGTGGTTGTGCCTAGATTTGGCGTGCATATCTTAACTCTTACGCCTCTGTTTTCTAAAGTATGCAGGTACTTCACTTATGCACATAAGAATGTGCGTTAAACTAAGCAGCCCTTACAAAAAGGTTTTAAATAATCCAAAGTACCTCTATTTGACTACTAGACGTTAAAAAATATGATCATGTAACCCCTCTCCTTAGTGAAGAGCATTGGATCTCACTATTGTACAGGATTCCTTTCAAAATTCTCACTGTTACACACCAGGTTTTCTATTCTAGCCTATTTTTTTGGCCCAGTTTTTAATCCCCAGTGGGTGCTTTGTTCATTTCGGTATAATATACTATCGACGCCTTCTCATTAGGGCATCTAGCTTTTGTATAATGGCCCCTACACTTTGGAATGCTTTACCTCTAGAAATAAGACTTACATCTTCCTCTAGGAAATTTAATATATTACTAAAAACATTATTTTACCTTGGCTTTCCCTTACTCTTGAGGTAACTCTTTCCAATATAACCAATCGTGTTACCTTGTTTATAGTTTATTGGTGCTTGATATACCGCTCTTTAGCGCACATACAAGGCAATTTAAATAAAATAAATTGATGAGCTTAGAAAGAAACTACAATAATTCATAGTAAAGAATATCACAAAGCATAGGGTAGTTAGCGAGAACAGAGTAGGCAGACTAGACAAGTGAAAGTACATTATTTTTGGGAGGTTGGTCTCATCCCAAAGGCCTGTTCAAAGAGGTAGGTTTTCAGCAGTACCTTAAATTTCTTGACGTTTTCTTCTACGCAGAGTGGGGTGTGAAGGCAGTTGCAATGCGACAGGGCAAAGGAGGAACGCTGAGTGTCAAGTGGATTCATAGCGAGCTTTAGACGGTGGGGGACGCAGAATCTATTTCCGTGCAAAGAATGTAAGCATCGGGGCAGTGCATGAGGGATTACGAAGGAAGAGAGGTAGGGAGGGACGTTATCGTACAATGACTTGTGGGTAAGGGTCAAGATTTTATACTGTATTCAAAAAGAGATGGGGAGCCAGTGATGTTGAATCATGAGGGGCGTGATATAGTCATACTTTCTAATGTGTCAGAATACGGCCTAAAGCACTGCTAAACCGAACCGCGCATCCCCACTGCCTGCATATCAAGGCGGTAATGACTGACCAAGGTATGCAACGAAGACCAAATCGCTGCCCAACAAATATCCAGCATTAGAACCAGGCTAGCCTTCACCCACGACAACACCTGCACTCTGGTCGAATGTGCTTGTAACCCTTGGGGCAATTCTCTCCATCCTAACAGATAGGCCGAGGTAATTGCCTCTCGTATCCACCAGGAAATGGAAGCTTTGGACGTGGACTCACCCTTCTGCGACCCACTAAACAGGACAAAAAAGTTATCTGACCTCCGAAAAGATTCTGTCTGCTTGAGGTATCTTTGAAGAACTCTGCAAATGTTCAGCAAGGGTAACTGATGGTCCTTTGAACTACGTCCAGCCCCTGAAAACACTAGACGGGTCACCGGCTGATTAACATGAAAAGCTAAGACCACTTTCTGCAGAAATTTATTTTTTATTTATTTAACTAGGCTTATATACTGCTTTTTTACAGTCAAAGTGGTGTACATTCAGGTACTGTATATATATTTTTCCCTTGTCCCTGAAGGGCTCACAATCTATGTTTTTGTACCTGAGACAAAGAAGGGTTAAGTGGCTTGCCCAAGGCCACAAGTAGCACCTGTGGGACTAGAAACTCCAGTCCTTTCTCTACAGGGATTCAAATCCCTAGCCTTCTGGCCTGAGGTAACTTGCCAGAACCACTAGGCTACTCCTCCTCCCCTGGGTCCAGGCAATACAGACTGAGAAATTAGGGCACCAGACGCAACACCACCTTCTTCCTCGATATGGAAAGGAACGACTCATAACGCAACAAGGCCTGAAGCTCCAAAATCTGTCAAGCCGAAGAGATGGCCACCAAAAACACCTTCTTCAAAGTAAAATCTTTCAAGGTGGAACCATTCATCGGCTCAAAAGGAGCCTCCATCAAGGCTGACAGGACAAGGTTCAGATCCCAGAGAGGTATCAAAGTCCTCGTTGGAGGGCGAACACGCTTCGCTGCTCTGAGAAAACGCACATCTGGATGGGCTGCCAAGAACAAACCCTGGACATGCCCCCGATAACAGGTGAGCACCACCTCCTGCACCCATAGCAAGTTGCAGGCCAAGTCTTTCTCCAAACCAGCCAGCAGAAAGGCAAGAATATCCACAAGGAAGATGACAAGGACCGGCAGCCACACACCACATACCAAGCCTCAAACACTCTTCACATACGGACATAGGACAATGAAGTGGACTGCTTGCGTGCCTTTAATAATGTCATAATCACTGAGGCAGAATACCCCCTCTTCCTCAGCCACGCCCTCTCAAGAGCCAGGCCATAAGCGAGAATCGATCCACTTTAGGCATTAGGATGGGATACTGTGAGAGAAGATTTGCTCTTGCCAGTGGCTGCATCAGTCAATCCACCGCGAATCTGGAGCGATCAACACCATTAGCTCTGAATGAGCCTCGATCCTCTGCACCAGATTATTTATTATTATTATTTGAACATTTCTTATATACCGCCCTTTCCATCGATCAGAGGCGGTTTACACTAAACAACATTCCAGGGTCTTGCTTACAGAGAACATTTCAAACTATAATACAATAAACTATATACATATTACAAATCAGTTTAAATAAACCAAGATGTAATGAAAGCGAGATCTGAACTACTTACATACTGTATTTACAACAGAGCAGAATACAGGCAGTTATTTGTACTAGGGGGGGGGGCTGGAGGAGAGAAGGGGGAGGCAGATGAGTTGTAGTATTCTGAGAAGAGGAGGGTTTTAAGTAGTTTATGAAAGTCCTGAAGGTCCTTTGTCGATCTTATAGTATCGGGAAGGGAGTTCCATAGGGCAGGGATGCCCTAGGAGTACCCACGGGAGAAAAACATACAGGAGTCCCTCCGTCTGCCAACTTTGCACCAATGTATCCAGACCCTCCCACATACGTTCTGGCCTTCTGCTGAAGAAGCGGTTCACCTTTGCATTTTTGAAGGTTGCCATTAGATCCATTATTGTCTGTCCCCAGTGCCGGACCAGCCTTTTGAACATCGCCTCATTGAGGGACCATTCCCCTGGGTCCAGGCGATACAGACTGAGATAGTCAGCCTGCACGTTCTCTTTGCTGTCGGGGACGCATCCGGAGAAACTGTTTGACTTGAGACTGTATCTTCCTCACTCTCTCCTTGAGCAAAGAGACGAGGCCCCTGTTTGTCCAAAAACGTGCCCCCAGGTACACCAGATCTTGACTCAGCTGTAGGCTGCTTTTTGCAAAATTTACTACCCAGCCGAGCCCCTGCAGACAGTTGATTACACGATCTGTTACTCTCTTGATCTCCTCGAGAGACTTCGGCCTTATCAGCCAATCATTCAAGTAGAGATGGACCAACATCCCTTCTTAATGCAATGCCACCGTGACCACCACCATAACCCTGGTAAAGATGTGTGGTGTGGTCGCCAGCCCAAAGGGCAATGCTTTGAACTAGCCACTGTGAACCTCAGAAAACAATGGTACTCGGCCTTTATTGGTATGTGCAGGTACGCCTTCATCAGATTGAGGGCCATAAGGTATTCACCCTCTCTTACGGCCACTATAAAGGACTGAAGAGTTTGCATGTGGAAGGAAGGCATTCAGACAGCAGTTCACTACTACTACTCCTACTACTGATCATTTGTATAGCGCTACAAGGCATGCGCAGCGCTGCACAGACACATGTAAAAGACGGTCCCTGCTCATTGGAGCTTACAATCTAGTCGAGATAGACAACAGTAGCTGCAGACATGGTATACAGCTAGGGGGAATGGTAAGGAAACACAAAGGAGATTGGGTGAGTCAAGATCCAAAAGTGGCAGCGAAGATGTGAGTTTTCAGCCTGGATTTGAAAAAGGTCAGAGAAGGCGCCTGACGTACAGACTCAGGTAGTTTGTTCCAGGCATAAGGAGCAGCAAGGTGAAAGGGACAAAGTCTTGAGTTAGCAATAGCAGAGAAGGGCACAGATAGAAGCAATTTGCCAGAAGAGCAGAGTTCCCGAGGAGGGGTGCAGGGAGAGATAAGAGAGGAAGGGTAGTTAGAAGCTGCAGAGTGAATGCACTTATAGGTCAGCAGAAGTTTGAACTGGATGCGTGTGGGCATGGGTTCTCCTTCCGTCCACTTCTCCCTCTTGGCCTTGAGTAAACCTCACTTTTTTGCTCTTTCCTCCATCCCCAAGGTACCCTCTTCGGAGTTTTGCCTCATACAGAAGGATTTGTGCATCAGGAGGACAAACTCTGGTGAATTTGGGCCAGGAGAAGACTGAGAATTTTGAGGAGGGTTCCCTGGATGTAGAAGATCTGGGGAAAACTACCACTATTGCTTGCGCCTTTGAAGGAGAGGAGCTACCCAACTCCACTAAGATGGCTGCTGTTCCTGCCAAAACCGTGGGTGAATTGAGGACTGGGGACACTTGTGACGACTTCTTAGGATCTTCTGAGGAGGACTCTGGACCTACAACCATCTGTTTGCTTCCTGGTAGGCCTTCCTCCGCTGATCGGGCCTCCTCCTCGCAACCGCGGCAAAATCCCACGATTGAAAGGGAGCCCCAATGGAAGCCACAGGCTAGACAAATGGGCTTTGCCGGCATTCTGACCTGTAGCGCTTCTGTGCCTTCTGATCACTGAACCGGCCCTCCCAAAATAACACGAGGAAGTGAAACCCCGAGTTTGGCCCCCAGCATGTCCCCCCCACTTGCTTGCAACTACTACTGTTGCTGTTCTCCTCTGCTTCAAAATGGCGCCCACACCTAGTGCTTGCAAAACCCAGGCCATCGGCAGTCAGAGCTGTCCCACACTGCTTGGCTGTTCTCCACTGACCCTCTGCTATGTAGAAAACTGCAGATTCTGCAATCTTCCGGCTCCAGCTGCAATGAACAGATGTGGAGGGGGGGGCTTTCCCTCCCTCCTGCTCTTTCACTCACCTCACCAACTACTTGCACTGCACCGAGCCCTCTCTCTCGGCTCTGGTAGAGGTGAACGGTCTGCTGCGATTGCTGCCTGGCATGTAAACCCAATCAGTGGAACGCAGACTCCTCACCCACTTAAGGAATCGGGAGCTGCCTGTTGCCAAAGCGGCTGATTCAGAGCGCTGTTTGCAACTCTAGATTCTTTTTCTTTTTCCCCAACGAGGTACAGCTCTAAAATTTAAAGGGCCACTGCCCTCAAGATCAAATACCCTCTTAATAACACAAAGAAAGACAATTTCTTTATTGTACTCAGCAGTGTAGTCCAGACTACACCAGAATCCTTCTCACAAGCTGCTTGGAAACTGAGAATACTGAGTCTGGTAGGAGGTGCCAGCTGCCTGTGTACAATGACACCATCAAGAATTGGCATGCTCAGTCTCCAGGCTGCTGGTGGAGGGTGACAACTCAAGAGTCTGGATTGGACTGGAGGGGATGATAAGGAAAGAACAATTATAGACATATTCAACAACTACTACTACTAATCACAAGTCAGGAAAGCATGTGCAGCATGGCTCATGGACTTCTTTCCAACCCTTCCATGTGTGTGTGTGTGTGTGTGAGAGAGAGGAGAGGAATTAGGTGGGGTAGTTTTGGGGAGAAGAGTACTTAGGAGTACTTTTCGGTGATGAAAATACATTTCTTTGTAAATGCTAGTGTAAATGGCAGAAACTGCACCATAAATTAAGGAGTGCTCACTTACATCAGTCCTAGATCTGTAACAATGACTTTGCCTACATTTTGCAAGTATGGTTGCAAATTATCGTATTTTATCAACAAGCGTACTTGCTCACACTGCTCATGCTCCACCCAAATTTTGCCCATGTGCATGCTCACAGTGAAAGTATGAACCATAAAATTAATGCATGTACTTTTACGCTGGACAGTATTTTATGAGGTTATTTACAGGTCATATAATCAGAGGCCTCGGGGCACTTTTAAATTTAAAGAACCAGCAGGAGCAGCATCGGAAAGAACATCAGGTCACTACAAGCAGCCAGACTCCCGATCAGCATTGCACAAGTGAGCGGGAAGCAGGACTCCTCCCCGCTCCCCTGCACAAAGCCAATCAGAGGCCTCAGGGCACTTTTAAATTTAAAGAACCAGTAGGCGTGCCCGTGTCCGAGGGCCTCGCCAGAGGGCCCTTTGGTGTGGCCCTTAGGCAGGGAACGCAGATGGATCAGAGGAAGAGTAGGGGCTTTTAGCCATAAAAGTGCATAAAACCTCATTGTCTTCATTCATCAAGAGTTACGTCCGCACCACAACAAGAAGGAAATACGGCAGGAACTTCTCCGGAAGGTACGATATACAGACTCTATGCTAACTATAAATCTAGATCACAGGGGACTTTTGTTAAATGTTTAGAGGAAGTTCATAGGATAAAAAAGTTGTCTGGTTCTTTAAATTCCTTAGAGGTATCTTTATATCTAATCATTAAGTACATCAACAATCGCTATACCCCACCAAGTAAGAATAGACTCTGCTAGTTATCACAGCCAGAAAATTGTCTTTACCTTAAAATACTGATTATCAAAAGGTCCTTGCAAGGAAAATTCCCCATCATTACCACCTCAAGTCTATCCACCCTACTGCTTATCAAAGGTGCTGAAAAAGGAAAGGTTCCTGAAAATGCACTTCCTGGGTTCAATATTGGCTACAGAACCAAAGTTTCTATGAGGCCTATCATCTATGTCTTATACCCTCGTACCTGCCATCCACCCAATCCCAGACATACACGCGCTTCAGCGTTATAGATCAAAATCGAGAAATTACAAATCATGGCCCAGTAATTCAGGACAAAAAGAGCGGCTTATTCAGATTAACTTAGGAGATGAAGAGCAAGGGAAACTTATTTCCAAAAGAGACACATCTACCCTAAAATGTTCGCTAATCAACCCACGACCAATCAGGAATAAGATACCAATAATAAATGATCACATTATAGATAACTTAGACATCCTGTTCATAACCGAATCATGGCTCATGGCTAATGACACAGTTCTAATAAACCAACTTAAACCTGAAGGATACAAGATTTTCAACCATCAAAGATCAAAAAAGAGGGGGAGGGGAGGAGTAACCATAATAGCCAAAAGGGATTTACAACTCTCAAAAGGATCAAGCAAATTTTCCCAAGACATGGACATTCTACTAATAGAGAACAAGAACCTGCTCTTTTGCTTAAGCTACAGACCTCCATCTTCAGACAGCAAGGAGCTTGCATCCATCCCAAACTATATATGCTGCAACAATGCATCCAACAACACATAATAGTGTTAGGGGATCTGAACTTACCATCTACCACCTCGCACCATGCACAAGATGTTTTGGACACAATGGATGCCCTAGGTTATTGGCAAATAGGACAAGAGGCCACACACATAAAAGGAAATTCTTTGGATCTCATTTTCCTCCCTTCAGAACTAAAAAATGGCAACATAGTTCCAAATTTGCAAATTGAAGAAGTCCCTTGATCTGACCACCACACTATATGTTTCACCATCACAAACATAACTAGAGGAGTCATTACAAATCAAATTAATACGGAGTCCAGGAAATTCCGTAAATTTATTAAAGAAGAGTTCTTAGAAGAAATCCTTCTGCAACTCCATATAGACAGACATCACAGACACAGATAAACTCATAAGCCACTGGAATTTAGTGATAAATCAGGCGGCCTTAGCCAATAAAGGTCCTACTACTATCAAGAACGTGACTAGGAAGAGTGCAATATGGTACACAAAAGAAATCCGAGATATCAAACAGCAGCTAAGGAAACTAGAAAAGAGATGGAGAAGTTCAAAAAGCGATGCCGAAAAAATATCAAACTTAAATAAGATGGCAGAATACAGAACTAGCATTAATAACAATAAGAAGGATTACCACTCTAAACTTATGTCAGCACTGAATAAGCCAAGAGAGATGTTCGACATTGTCAAATCTCTATAATTGAGCCCAAAAGAAGACCATCTCCAAACTTGCACATAATGGCCAAATATTTCATGGACAAATATTTATGTCCTTTGATTGAAGGATAAGGCGGTATACAAAACTGTCTACATAAATAATGGCCAAATATTTCATGGACAAATATGCCTTAAAAGAATCACCACCTAAAGCAGTGAACCCAATCACCAACCACACCTGGAATAAATTCACTCTAATTTCTAAAAAGCAATTGAACAGCACCATCAAATTATTAAACACGTCAACTTCACCACTAGACCCATGTCCAGCATCATGGATAAGAATGTCCTGCGATCAACTTTCACCTGTTATACTCAATTTAATCAATTCTTCATTAGAGCAAGGATGTATTCCCAAGGAATTAAAAATCACCTCTATCCGCCCTCTCTTTAAAGACAAAGATCTGATAAAGCTGATCCAAGCTCATATGGGCCAATTTCGAGTCTATCTTTTATGGTAAAACTCTTAGAAAAAAACAGTGCGAATCCAATTACTAGACCACATTGATAACTTCGCTCTACTCGACCCACAACATGGGTTTAGAATAGGTCACGGAGTGGAAATTCTTCTCTTAACACTAACAGACAGGTTATTAAAAGGAATGGAAAAACAGAGATCATAAGCTGCTGTTATATTCCTAGATAAAACATCTTATGACTCCATACTTCACGAATACCTCCTAATCAGACTACAAGAAATTGGCCTTACAGAAAAAATGCTAATGTGGTTCAACTCCTACTTAAATCAAAAAAATTCCGATTACCAAAAACCTCACCCTATGTTAGAAAATAATTTTTTGTCGGAGATTATCTTCCCAGTGCTATGTACTTAAAACAGAGCACCGCTTTGTACTTAAAACAGAGCACCGCACTCCTACTTATCCAATCAATCCCAACAAGTGAAAATGGGTAACGACACATCTAGACCATCTTGCCAAAGGTTAAGTATCCCTCAAGGTTCAGCATTATCAGCTCTTTTATTCAATATATATATTCAACCTATATGCAAAATAATCCAGGGCCAAAAGTAGTAACTACACTAACCTGGTAATTGTAGTTCCTTTAGTGACGACAGCTTAGTCCTCCACTTCTGGGTTGTGAACCTCCTCCTGCAGCATGAAGACTGGATATGACAAACTTGTGACATCACGGGATATAGCATACTGGAACCTCCCATCAGCCCCAGTGAACTACTGACAAAGCAGACTCAAAAGAGCAACAAATAAGTAGCTGATTATTAACCATAATGCAATAACACACCCCAAAAATGTCTAGAAATACTAACCTAGAAGCGATAACTAGTCGGCCCAAGCAATGCTCTAGCGAGCTAAAGGAGTTGCGACCGTAGCCGTACTCTAGCTCCTCTGCCACACCAAAGACGGAAGCCAGAGAGCACGGCACAGCCACGAAGAACGTGACCACTTACCTGACAGTTGCACTGAATTTCATTAAACGCGCTCCGATAACTGGCACTCTCCAGGGTGGGAAGGAGGACTAAGCTGTCATCACTAAAGGAACTACAATTACCAGGTTAGTGTAATTACTACTTCCTTAGCGTTCCTCCAGCTTAGTCCTCCACTTCTGGGATGTATCAGAGCAGTACTAACGGGCAGGACCATGCCATCCGGAGCGCAATACCGCCGCCCCGAAACAGGCATCATTGGCCGCCAACACATTCAGGCGGTAGTGTTTACTGAAAGTATGCAGAGAGGACCATGTAGCCACTCTGCAAATATCCACCGGCGGAACCAAGCCATGCTCCGCCCAGGAAGCCAGCTGCGCTCTAGTGGGATGCGCCCTCAAGCCCACCGGCGCTGGCCGCCCGCGAAAAACATAGGCCGATACGATGGTTTCTTTAATCCATCTGGCGATAGTCGCCTTTGCCGCTGCCTCCCCCTTCCGCGGACCTCCGAAGACCACGAAAAGCCTATCCGACTTGCGAAAAGGTTCGGAAACTTTCAAATAGTGTTTCAACACTCTTTTGACGTCGAGGCGGCGCAATCCCCGATCGGACACGTCTGCTCCGCCAGCCCCAAGAACCGGCAAAGAGACCGCTTGATTTAAATGAAACGGGGAGGAAACCTTCGACAAAAATGACGGAACCGTGCGAAGAACCACTTTCTCCTTAGAAAAACACAAAAACGGCTCCCTACAAGAAAGCGCCTGTAACTCCGAAATACGCCGCGCCGAACAGATGGCCACCAAAAAGACAGTCTTCAAAGTGACATCCTTAAGTGACGCTCGATTCAAGGGCTCAAAGGGCTCCTTGACCAGGGCCCCCAAGACCAGATTAAGATCCCAGGGCGGGACCGAAATCCGATGAGCCGGCCGCATTCTGGCCACCGCTTTAAGAAAACGCACCACATCGACATGCGTTCCAAGAGACACCCCTTGAACCTTTCCTCTATAACAGGCAAGTGCCGCCAACTGAACCCTGAGAGAGCTGGCCGCTAAGCCCTTGTCGAAACCATCTTGCAGAAATGCCAACAGCACCGGAACAGCAGCTCTCCCCAGTCGGGGGATAGAGCCTCCGGCGGCAGGGAACAGCTCCAGCCAGTCGGGACTGCCCGCAAAGGGAATAAAGGTTCGCGCCATCGGGCGCGTGCTCCAGTGAACCCCTGCCACCATCAGCAGCTCTCCCCAGTCGGGGGATAGAGCCTCCGGCGGCAGGGAACAGCTCCAGCCAGTCGGGACTGCCCGCAAAGGGAATAAAGGTTCGCGCCATCGGGCGCGTGCTCCAGTGAACCCCTGCCACCATCAGCAGCTCTCCCCAGTCGGGGGATAGAGCCTCCGGCGGCAGGGAACAGCTCCAGCCAGTCGGGACTGCCCGCAAAGGGAATAAAGGTTCGCGCCATCGGGCGCGTGCTCCAGTGAACCCCTGCCACCATCAGCAGCTCTCCCCAGTCGGGGGATAGAGCCTCCGGCGGCAGGGAACAGCTCCAGCCAGTCGGGACTGCCCGCAAAGGGAATAAAGGTTCGCGCCATCGGGCGCGTGCTCCAGTGAACCCCTGCCACCATCAGCAGCTCTCCCCAGTCGGGGGATAGAGCCTCCGGCGGCAGGGAACAGCTCCAGCCAGTCGGGACTGCCCGCAAAGGGAATAAAGGTTCGCGCCATCGGGCGCGTGCTCCAGTGAACCCCTGCCACCATCAGCAGCTCTCCCCAGTCGGGGGATAGAGCCTCCGGCGGCAGGGAACAGCTCCAGCCAGTCGGGACTGCCCGCAAAGGGAATAAAGGTTCGCGCCATCGGGCGCGTGCTCCAGTGAACCCCTGCCACCATCAGCAGCTCTCCCCAGTCGGGGGATAGAGCCTCCGGCGGCAGGGAACAGCTCCAGCCAGTCGGGACTGCCCGCAAAGGGAATAAAGGTTCGCGCCATCGGGCGCGTGCTCCAGTGAACCCCTGCCACCATCAGCAGCTCTCCCCAGTCGGGGGATAGAGCCTCCGGCGGCAGGGAACAGCTCCAGCCAGTCGGGACTGCCCGCAAAGGGAATAAAGGTTCGCGCCATCGGGCGCGTGCTCCAGTGAACCCCTGCCACCATCAGCAGCTCTCCCCAGTCGGGGGATAGAGCCTCCGGCGGCAGGGAACAGCTCCAGCCAGTCGGGACTGCCCGCAAAGGGAATAAAGGTTCGCGCCATCGGGCGCGCCCGCGCCTGACGGGCCCGCGCCTGAGGGCCTCGCCAGAGGGCCCTTTGGCGTGGCCCTTAGGCGGAGGCCCTGGTGGAGGCCTATAGTTAATACAGACCTGACAACCGGGTAACCATCCTAATGCAGAAAACGCTGTGAGTAAAGTAACCTTGTTATTTAACAGTGTAACCAGTGTTGTTGTTGTAACATAGTAACCTTGTTGTGACTGACTTTAGTGCAGTGAAACATATCCTATGAGGCCGCATTATTTAACAGTGTAACCAGTATTGTTGAGTCTCTTGATATAGTGAACAAATACTATCTTGACTTATGTATGCAATTTAGTAACGCTGCAGTGAGTAAAATACACTGTTAAGCACTTTAATACCTCACTCATAACCTCTTCAGTAACGCTAAGTAGATTGAATCGGGTAGCACGGAATATCAGTAAAAAGTGTTGCCATCCTCCCTGTAGCGTACACTACCATTCTAAAACTATCTCACCCACATAGCAGCATACCATACCTCTAGTCTCTCCTAACAGCTTTCTACACCTCACATTAACACGCACTCTCCCACCAATACCACCATGATGGCCATATTCATACCACTGACCATTCTATTTCTCACTTCTGGATTCCCCAGTCATGCACTCAATACATATGCCACACATATCCCAATCCTCACTAGTCATAGTAGGAGATGGTCAGAGAATCACTACCAAACTGATCATAACACCCCCAGGATAATTTACCAACACCTATTATACATTCCTCTACAAAATATTAAAAAAACCCAACTGTGCAAGAATCACCAACAACAGTTATTGAAATGTGCACTCATAAATACTAGATCTACACGCCAAAAATGGCCAGCAATCACCGACCTTATAACATCCTATAACCTTGATGTGTTAATTATCACTGAGACTTGGCTATCAGACTGTGACAATGTGATCATCAACCAAATGACACCAACAGGATTTTCGCCATACACTTGCCATAGAGCCAAACAAAAAGGAGGAGGGGTCCTCATCCTTGCAAAAACAGAACTCAAATTTAAATTAGTTGATGCAGCCACCTCAGAGCACCTTGACATTATCACTCTATCAAACAACCAATGTACAATCAATGCACTATACAGAGCCCCAACACCTTCCTCCGATGACCTACCAACAATCATCAATCTTGCATGCAACTCAAATAACTCACGTTCCCCAAACTGGCTAATGGGGGACTTCAATCTCCCCTCACTGCCTGAAGCACAAGCACGAACCTTCCTCGAAGCGCTCTATGACCTTGACTACCAGCAACTAGTGAACTCCCCAACGCATGAAAAAGGCGGTACCCTTGACCTTATTTTTGCGCCCCAGTCTATAGTCAACACCTCTCCTCCGCTGTTGACCTCCATATCTCCAGTACCGTGGTCTGATCACAAACTCCTAAAATTCCAAATACCTAGCGCCCGCTTACCCAATAACAAGGCCAGGACGGATATCCCTGATCACGGAACACCAACGACACGATTCTGCACACTCAACAAGGAGGATGTTCTTGTCAAGCTTCTTCCACAACTGGATGTACCAACCCTTGACCCTGACGAACTTGTAGCAAATTGGAATAATAGCATCAGAACCTTAGCCTGTATCTCATCTGCCAACAAGTTATCCACAAAACGTAGACATGCACCCTGGTACTCATCTGACCTTCGATCATCCCTTCTACAACTACGTAAACTAGAAAGACGATGGCGAAAAAAGCAAACTACCATAGCCCACCAAAACTACAACTCATACCTAGCATTACACAGAGAGAAGATAAGTGAAAAAAGGAAACAATATCATTCAATGATCCTAAAAAGATCACTGAATAAAACACACGACCTATTTAATATAGTAAAATCACTAACAGGTGACCCTTCACCAGCAAGCCCACACATGCCTCAACCACAGGATTATTCGGACTACTTACAATCCAAAATGATACAATCCAACATGACCTCATCTAACGGCAGCTTGTCCAATATACTTAGTACACCAAAACCTACAACACTACTTAAATTTTCTACAGTATCTACTAAAGAAATTGAAGACACTATTGCCTCCATCAATCTCACCACAGCTCCCAATGACCCCTGTCCAGCAAGTTGGATAAAGGAACTTCGACATGAACTAAGCCATGCATTATGTAAAATAACTAACCAATCACTATCAAGGGGCATCTTCCCCCAAAGTTTAAAACATACATCGATCAGACCCCTGCTAAAGAATAGTCGCCTTGATACATCCAAAGTTGAATCGTACAGACCCATATCAAGCATTCCACTGCTTGCTAAGATCATCGAGAAAATAGTCCAGCGTCAGATCCATCAGCACATCGATGACGAGGCACCCCTCGATCCAGCCCAACATGGCTTCAGGGAATCGCATGGAGTAGATACCATCTTAACTACCTTATTCAATAAGCTAATCACAGGAATTGACAACATACACCAAGGTTTCGTCCTCATCTTTCTTGACATTGCTGCCGCATTTGACTCTGTGAATCATAATATACTATTACAACGCCTCCAAGAAAAAGGATTACTGGGAACTGCATTACAATGGTGTGAATCATACTTAACTAACAGATGGCAGCAAGTAAAAGCAGGTAACACGTCCTCTGAACCATTCTTACAGAAGCAGGGAGTGCCACAGGGATCATCCCTGTCTGCTCTATTATTTAACATCTATATGCAGCCTATCTGCTCCCTGATACGTTCATTAAATGTAGAATGTCTCGTATATGCTGACGATATACTACTTTACATTCCATTTACCATAGAACAACCTGATTTTTCCCCTATCATCAGATGCTTTGATGCAGTGGCTGAATGGCTTCTCACACAAAACCTGAGGATTAATCATAGCAAAACCGATGTCCTATTTGTCACAAGGAATCAGAAATTCACCCCACCACCCAACCTGCAAGTTAAAAACGCTGAACTAAAGACAAAAGACACAATTCGCTACCTAGGCATCACCCTAGATCAGCGATTGGCTATGACAACCCACATAAAGACCGTTACCAAAGCAATATACCACAAAATACGAACCCTTCGCCACCTCCGCCCACTACTGGACTTTTCAGACTATCGAACCATTTTTCAAGCCCTAGTGATCCCACACATAGACTTCGCGAACACCATCCTCCATGGTCTTCCACAAGCAACCCTCAACCCACTTCGGCTGGCCATGAACTCAGCTGCTAGGGTTCTCACAGGGACATCAAGATTAGAACATATAACCCCAGTAATGAAAAACCTTCATTGGCTGCCACTACAAGCCCGAACTCAATACAAGGTACTGGTCATGACCTTCAAGGCACTGAATAATCAATCTCCCACACCAATTAGTAAACTGCTCAACAACATACCCAATACTAGAGTCAGAAGACCTACACTACGGAACATGCTAACTGTACCTAAGCTCACCACAAGATGTACAAAGGCAACTACCAATAGAGCTTTCTCAATTTATGCCCCAACAGCCTGGAATGAACTCCCCGCTAGTATAAGATCCATAACCAACCTCACCTCCTTCAGAAAGGCAATAAAACACCACCTTTTTCTAATTCACTATCCTGAAACCATGCCCGAAAAACACAAGTCATTTGCACTCACACCACACACTAACTGCCCTATCACCCAACATGAAAATGGCTAGATGCTCCTCTCCTTTAGATATACACATCATAAATCTACCACCTGACCTATAAATACCTACGGTTTACGAGAATAGATAACTCTATGTAAATACTTGTATATACCATGTGAATAGTTTTCCTTGTTATCCCAGTTTGATTATGCCATTGTTCTATGTAAGCACATGTTCCATGTAAGCCATGTTCTATGTAAGCACATTGTGATATTTATGCATTATTGCCTGTTCAGTTTTAATGTAAACCGAGCTGATTTCAATAGCGCGGTATATAAAAAATAAAAATAAAATAAAATAAATAAATAAAATAAACAGAGGCCGTAGCCGCACGACACTGCCGACGCAAACACCAATCTTCAAAAATCCGCCAAACGCGCACACACGCCAACAATGTGGAGCGCTTCCGCGCCTGAAGCAAAGTGGAAATCACCTCTCTGGAATACCCTTTCTTCCTCAGACGCGCCCTTTCAATGGCCAAGCTGTAAGCGAGAATCGATCCACCTGAGGCATCTGAAGCGGACCTTGGATTAACAGCTTCTCGGACACCGGCAACTTCCATGGAACTTCGTCCAGCAACCGCATGAGATCGGCATACCAAGGGCGCCTCGGCCAGTCCGGAGCCACCAACAGTACCCGACCCCAATGCGCCTCGATCCTCTGAAGCACTCGACCGATGAGCGCCCATGGTGGGAAGACATACAGGAGCCCCGCCGTCAGCCAAGGCTGCAGTAACGCGTCAATGCCTTCCGACATTCTCTCTCGCCTTCTGCTGAAGAAACACGCCACATTTGCGGACTGAAGAGTCGCCATCAGATCCATGATTGGCTGGCCCCATCTCTGAACCAGCTGCTCGAACACCTCCGGATGCAGCTCCCATTGCCCCGCATCCACTTGGACTCTGCTGAGGAAATCGGCCTGCACATTGTCCTTTCCCGCTATGTGTGCCGCCGAGATTGCCGTCAATCGAGACTCCGCCCAAGAGAACAGATTGTCCGCTTCCTCCTCCATCGCAACGCTTCCTGTACCTCCTTGCCGATTGATGTATGCTACCGTCGCCGCATTGTCGAAAAACACCCGGACCGCCCGGCCCGTCACCTGAGGCTCGAACCGATCGAGGGCTAACCAGACCGCGCGGAGCTCCAGGTGATTGATCGACCACCTGCTCTCCTCCGAAGACCAAACGCCCTGCGCGAAAAGCTCCCCGCAATGGGTCCCCCAGCCCGCCAGACTGGCATCCATCATCAAAGGGAGCCACTGCGGCGGTTCCAGAGGCATGCCCAAGGACAGGGACTGGGGCCGCAGCCACCAACGAAGGGCCTGCTTGACCTTGGCCGGACAAGGAAGACGCTTGCTTAACGAATCCGTCTGATGCGACCACCGGCGCAGCAAGGACCTCTGTAATGGCCGAAAAAGGAAGCGGGCCCATGGAACCACCTCCAGGGTCGCCGCCATCATCTCCAGCAACCGAAGGTAACTCCAAGCCGAGGGCGCCGGAAGCAAAAGGAAGTCCCATAGGAGGCTCTGCAGTGCCTCTATCCTGCGATCCGGTAGGAAGATTGCTCCCCTCTGCGTATCGAAGCGCACACCGAGGTATTCCAGGCTCTGAGTCGGTACCAGCCGGCTTTTGAGTGGGTTCATCACCCAACCAAGGCTCTGAAGGAACGACACCACCTTGGCCGTGGCTGCCGCGCTCTCGGCTGCGGACTTCGCCCTGATCAACCAATCGTCGAGATAAGGGTGAACCAGAACCCCCTCCTTTCGAAGAGCTGCCGCGACCACCACCATGATCTTGGTAAAGGTCCGCGGAGCTGTCGCCAATCCGAAAGGAAGAGCTTGGAACTGATAATGTCCCCAGGGGAGCGCGAAGCGCAAATAGCGTTGATGGGACGCTCTGATCGGGGCATGAAGGTAAGCCTCCGTGAGATCGAGGGACGACAGAAATTCCCCCCTGCCTCACCGCCACGATGACCGACCTGAGAGTTTCCATCCGGAAATGCGGGACGCGGAGAGAACGGTTTACCCCCTTGAGGTCTAGGATAGGCCGGAGGGCACTGTCCTTCTTTGGCACCACGAAATAAATGAAATACCGACCCGTGCCATACTCTTCCAACGGCACCGGAACCACGGCTCCTAGCTGCAGCAGCCTGTCGAGTGTCTGCTGAATTGCTCGGGTCTTGACTAGGCCTCTGCAAGGAGACAGTACAAAAGAGTCCCGAATCGGCCTTGCCAAGTCCAGAGCATAACCGTCGCGAATGATCTCCAACACCCACTGATCCGTCGGTATTTGGGCCCAGACAGAGAGAAACCCCCGAAGGCGCCCCCCTACGGGAAGAACCTCTGCCTGAACCCGCCTCCCTTCATTGTGGTTTTCGGACGGTTCCAGCGGATGATGCGGCAAAACCTCTAGTTGCTCCGCGAAAGCCACGAAACCCCTGCGCTCGTGAAGCAAATCGTCCCCTTTGAAAACCACCCAAACGAGAAGACCGAAATCTCCTGAAATCGTTAAACTGACCTCTGGAGGCCGGGGAGAATTTTGCTGGCTTAGGTTTGTCCTCCGGCAGCCTCCCGCCCTTGGACTCCCCCAAATCCTTGACCAGCTTGTCAAGGTCCTCTCCAAACAACAACTTTCCCTTAAACGGAAGTTTACTCAATCTAGGCTTGGACGCCCCATCTGCCGCCCACAGCCTGAGCCAAAGAGACCGGCGAGCAGCTACAAGAGAGGCCATGCTATTCGCTAGCGCTCGGATTAGGTCATAGTGCACATCCGCTAAATACACGGTACCTGACTCCAGGCGCTCAAGTTCCCTTACACTATCTTGGTCCAAGGCAGCCGATTGCCGCAAATGCTGTGACCATCGGAGATAGGCCCGTGCCACCCAAGCACCACAAATGGAAGCCTGCAAGGACACTGCATCTGCCTCAAAGGATTGTTTCAACAAGCCATCTACCTTACGATCCTGAACATCCTTTAAGGCCGCACTACCTTCCACCGGAATAGTGGTCTTTTTAGTAACCGCAGAAACCGCAGCATCCACCCGGGGAGAGCGGAACTTTTCCTTGTCTTTATCCGCCAAGGGATACAGCTTATTCATAGTCCGAATCCCTCAGAGCGCCGCTCCGGGCAGATCCCACTCATCCTGGATCATCTTATCCACCACCTTGTGGACCGGGAACCCTACCTGAGTCTGACGCACCACCTGAATGATAGGGTCCTCACCTTCGTCCTCCACAACCGGCGGAGCAGTGGCGAGCTTCAGCGTCTGGAGAGATTCCGAGATTAAGGCCACGAGCTCCTCTCTCCGGAATACCCGAATAATTCTGGACTGATCCTCGGGCTCCTGAATTTCGCCTTCTTCCAACTCCTCCATATCAGCATCCACATCGAGATCTATGTCCTCTATCTCCTGCCACCCGAGCTCTGAGGTGGGCCGGTCCAAGGGCCGAGACCTCTTTGGCGGCCGTGGAAAACGAGCCTCCCCATCCGTACCAGCTCCCGGCAAGACAGCCGATGGAAGCAGAGAGGCCTCTGGCACCTTACCCTGACGCCTCAAACACAATGCCTGGTGCATCAACAGGATAAAGTCAGGAGAAAAATCCATCTGCTGCGCATCCGCTCCCGCTCCGGAGGACGTTGAAGGACCCCCAGCCGGAGCCTCCGGCGCCACCGCCAACGGAAGAAACCCCCCCCTGCTCATCCTCCCCCATGGCCGTGGCTCCGTGCAAAGGCGGGGAAGCAGCGCTGTCCAATTGCTGCTCTACACTGACAGATACTGGAGCACAGCCCCGACAAATGCCAGTATCTGCCACCGTGCCTCTGTGCGTTCCACACACCACACACTGCGGGTGCACCGACATGTGCTGACTTAGCAATACACTTTCCTGTGATTGAGTGTTTGTGTGTCTGTGCCCTTTGCGGATTTTTTTTTTTTTTTGGTAAGGAGCCCAAATCAATGAAGCAACTCAGCTCCCGAACCTTTAATTCCTGCTGTGAAAATAGCCCGGTGAAAAGGAGTACCCTTCTGAGGGAATTGGAAGTGCTAATCCACGAAGAAGCAAAGAAAAAGTAAAGAAACAAATGGAAATAAAAGTAAACAAAGTAACTAAATAAAAGGAAATAAAACACCCATCGAGGTAAGAAGCAGTAAACAAGAGTTTGCCAGCCACAGAAGCCGGAGCCCCACACCCCGCTGCCGAAGTCAGCATGCGGGAAAAAGACCGCGATTGCAAAATGGCCGTGGTCTTAAACGAGAGGCAGTTTTGGCGTCTTTTTCCACCGCCGCACCATTCTGCCCTCTTGACGGGCCCCGAGGACCCCAAAATAAGCACTCACACTCACCGAAGAAACTGCAAGCCCTGCCAGCAACGACGTTACCCCGACCTAGGAGTAACGTGCGCTGCGAGAGCTTACCGCTGTGCCTGCAAGCCTGCCGCCGAACACGCTCCCGCTTAGGAAGCAGTGCGTTGGGGCCGCGCCGAACAAGCCGGCAATGCACAGAAACCGGCAATGCGCCTCAGGGGCTCTCTCCCTCGTTGCCCGGGGAGAGAATACCCTAAACCAGGGGTCGGCAACCCGCGGCTCCGGAGCTGCATGCGGCTCTTTCTCACCTTTGCCGCGGCTCCGGAGCACACTGCCCGCCCGGTATTAAAACGTGACGTTATGGGCTCCCTCCATTCTTCTGCAGCCGCGGCTCCCTGCCTCTTAAGGAACCGCGGCTGTGCTTTTAAAATCATCTCGGAGCCCTTCCTGTCTTGACGGGCTCCGTGCAGCATTGTCCCGCCTCTAAAGGAAGTTTTGGAGGCGGGACAATGCTGCACGGAGCCCGTCAAGACAGGAAAGGCTCCGAGATGATTTTAAAAGCACCGCCGCGGTTCCCTAAGAGGCAGGGAGCCGCGGCTGCAGCAGAGGGGAGGGGGGCTGACATGGAGGGAGGGAGCAGATATGGATGGATGGAGGGAGGGGGGCTGACATGGAGGGAGGGAGGGGGGCTGATATGGATGGATGGAGGGAGGGGGGGCTGACATGGAGGGAGGGAGCTGATATGGATGGAGGGAGGGGGCTGACATGGAGGGGGCTGACATGGAGGGAGGGAGCTGATATGGATGGAGGGAGGGGGGCTGACATGGAGGGATTGGGGAGACGGGCTGACATGGAGGGAGGGAGCTGATATGGATGGAGGGAGGGAGGGAGGGGGCTGACATGGAGGGATGGAGCACTGGTAATGGGGTTGAGGGGACGAGCACTGGAAATGAGCTGATTAGGGGAGGCTAGGACTGGTAATGATTTGATGGGGGTAGGACTGGTATTGGGCTGATTAGGGGAGGCTAGCACTGGTAATGGGGTTGAGGGGGGATTAGCACTGGAAGCGAGCTGATTGGGGGGCTTTGACTGGGCATGGGCTGATTGTGGGGAGGGGAGGATAGAGCTGCTGGCCCTGGAAGATAACTGGGGGCTAAGGCTACAAATGGGCTGATATGAGGGGATGGGAGAATGGAACTGGATCTGAGAGGGGCTGCCATGGTATTTGTACTAGAAGGGACTGGTCAGTGGGGAAGGAGGGGGACTGGAAGGAAATGGACACCAGTGGCAATCATGGGAATGCAAGTTGACATTGGAAGGTACTGGGAGTGAGGACTGGAAAGGGGCTGATATTGGGGAGGGTTACTGGGACTGGAAATAGGCTGATGGAAAGAAGTGAAGAAAACGAAAGAAGAGATAAGAAATGGCAGATGGACCATAGACCACAGAAAGAGAGCCAAGAGAAGAAAGGAAAGCAGAAGCCTCAGATCGGGACCAGCATGATCAAAGAATAAATTGGTCAGACAACAAAGGTAGAAAAAATAATTTTATTTCATATTAGTGATTTGACTACAAAATCATCATCATTTTGAAATCAAATATTGTTACTTGTTGTTGTGATATTTTCTGGCGTATTTTTTTTGGTGTGCGAAGGAAGAGGGGTAGTCTTATACGGCGAGTATAGGCCAAACACCTATATTTTAACAGGAAAAGTAGGGGGTCGTATATAGCATTAAGGTAAGAAACAATATATGCAGTGTTAGATTTGTTTTAAATGTCGCAATGGTTTTGCGGCTCCCAGTTTTTTTTTTTCCCTTCGGAAACGGGTCCAAGTGGCTCTTTATGTCTTAAAGGTTGCAAACCCCTGCCCTAAACGATCGGAGGTCCTGGTGTGACAGGGGAACTCACCAGCCCCCCACCCCTCCAAAGCTGAATGATTCCAGATAGCTCTTAATAGTCAAAAGAAATAATGGTATAGGAACAAAAGAAACAGAGTAACCCCAAAATCTAAACCTAATCCTAAGCTACTCCTTATCCGTTCCTCTAGTGAGCCCAGCACCTAGGCTCACAAGTCCTCCTGCTGCATGAAGACTGGACACACTGGGGCTGATGGGAGGTTCCAGTATGCTATATCCCGTGATGTCACAAGTTTGTCATATCCAGTCTTCATGCTGCAGGAGGAGGTTCACAACCCAGAAGTGGAGAACTAAGCTGGAGGAACGCTAAGGAACATTCATTATCACCTTTATGCAGATGATATCATGTTATATATGTAAATCGACACCAAGCAACCAATTCTTACAAAAATAGAAAAGTTCTTCAGGGTCACTGTCACATGGCTAGCCAACCATAACCTACGGATCGACTACAAGAAGACGTAAGTCTTGTTTATTGCAAAAGACAATTCTTTTACCCTACTGGAAACTATAAAAATAAATGAAACAATACTTCAGGTAAAAAATGTAGTGAGAAATATGGGAGTCACGCTGGATCAGCAACTCAATTTTTCTAAACATATAAACAATATATCTAAGGCCATATACTCAAAGTTGAAGATGCTCCAACATCTAAGACCCCTCCTATCAGCAAGTAACTTCAGAACAGTCCAGGCTATGATCTTCCCTCACTTAGATTTCTGCAATGGTATACTAATGGGACTCTCTAAGCAAAACCATTCGCAGGCTTCAGCTGGCCCAAAACACAGCAGCGAGAGTCATCGCAAAAGCGCCAATCAGGGAGCACATTATTCTGCTGACTACTGGTAGCCAATGTAGCTCTTTTAAAAACAGAGTAAAGTTCAAAGCAAGCCACACAATATTCAAAACTCTACAAAATGAATTATCTTCAAGCTTAAGGTCGTTCATACTTAGCACCCCAGAAATTAGATTACGAAGAAGCGACAATAAAAATGTAACAGTTCCCTCGATCTTCAGGAGAACAGTAAATCATCAACAAAGAGAGCATTCTCCTTAAATGCTCCAACATTGTGGAACTCGCTCCCAGACATCATAAGGGATACTAAGGAACCAAATTCTTTCTGCAAGCTCCTGAAAACCATTCTATTCAGAGAGCATTTCAGAGAGTTAGTTACTTAACACAAGTTATACATGACCACCCCTTCAGTTTTCACTGTAAACTCGGTGTCACTCAGAACATCACTTTAAACATGACGCACGGGGCAACATCTTTATGAAAATAGATTACGTTACTCAAATTAAACTGAAGGTTAATAAATAGGTCAGAACTTTCCATATGCACACAAGAATACTACATGTAAATGGTTGGTTGGAATTCTTTGTTATATGTTATACTAAACTTATTAGGTTCATCTAATACTATGATGCACCTTGTTATCAAACTTCTATGTAATGTTTGTTAGTTGTAATACTGTTCTTGAGTTCACTGTAAACCGCTTTGATTTCAGAAAGACAGTATATAAGTGCACGTAAATAAATAAAATAAATATAATGCTAGGTCTGGCCCAAGGGCATCTTCGGCTAGGGGCTCCCCCCCCCCCCCCAACCAAGGTGTCCAGCATCTCCCCTCTATCCTTCTCTATTCTACCCCTTCATCTCCCCTACCCACCTCCTCAAGTGTCCAGCATCTCCCCTATCCTGCTGCTGCCAATTCCATCTTGGGGATGTGAGGCAAGCAGCAGCAGCAGTATTTTAAAAAAGGTAGCTTTGTGCCACTGCTTTCCACAACAGGCCATGTGCTTCAGCACGCCTGGTCTGCCGCTTCTGACCCCCCCCCCCCCTCCAACAGTAAGGTGCATCGAAGAGGGATCAGATGTGACAGGTCATGTGTGATGAGGCCACAGGCAACAGCACAGCGTCACAAAGCCACCCACCTGGGTTGGCCACCCTAGGCAGCCACCTAGCTTGCCTAGTGGACGGCTCGGCCTGCCCACAGGTGTCCACCAGCATCTCGCTCCTTCCCCACATTCCCCACCACTGCTGTAGCTACTGAGGCAGCCATTCCTCCTTCACTGGAGCTGCAGCGAGGCACAAAACGGCAGAGTTTATAAATAAAGCACAGCATGTCGAAGGAGGTTTTGCGGTCCAATGACACCAAAGTAGAACTTTTTGGTCTCAATGCTAAGTGATGTGTGGCATAAAAGAGAAGTCACCCTGCTATCATCATCCCCATAGTAACGCATGATGGGGGCAACATTATGCTGGGGGGCTTTTTTGAAGCCCTGGAGACAGGTAGGCATGTGAAGATGGACAGAAAGGCGGATGGTGCAAAGTACAGACAGAACCCGTAGACCTCAGAGAGGGAAAGATTCAGCTTTCAGCGAGTGATGATCCAGCTCAGCAAGGAAGAAAGCAAATGTCTTTGTCAAAGCCCAGACCTGAATCCGACAGAAAATCTGTGGCAAGACGAAGACTGCAGTCAATCCTGAGCCAACCTGAAAGCGCTTGAGCTATCCTGCCAAAAAAGATGAACAGAAAACAGCATCATCCTGTTCTGCAAAGTGGGTAGACTCTTATCCTAAATACTCCATAGTTGTTACTGCTGCAGACAGGGCTTCTTCCGAGAGCTGGGTGATGGAGTGTGAAGACTTATGCAGTAAAGTTTTTTTGATTTCCTGTTCTTAAGTATTTTTTTTGAATGTTCTTTTATGTAGATCAGTGAAACACTTTCCTTATTGCATTTTGAACTGTATTTTTTAGACAGCAAAATGTGAAAAATGTAAAAAGGTGTGAAGATTTTTGCAAAGCACTGTATTTAATCTAAATTTCAAGCCAGTTTATTTAAGTACATTCCTTATCAACTTCCATGTTTCAAGTGTGGCACAAGCAAATCAATAAAAATATGATAATTACACTTACCTGGTAATTGTAGTTCCTTGAGTGACGACAGTTCAGTCCTCTACCTCTGGGTTGTCAACCTCCTCCTGCAGCTTGGAGACTGGTATGTCAGAATGATGACATCACTGGATATAGCCTGCTGCACTCCTACTTCCATCCCAGTGTGAACTATTAACAAAGCAGACTCAAAGGAGCAATAAATAAGTAGCTAATCATAATATAACTTATACTAATCACAACCATCCACCCCCTCCGGCAAGGCTTTCTTACACCCTTCCCTGCCACAGAGAAGTGAACAGAACCAATTGAACTAATCCAGACTTACCTGTGACACTCTGCTGCCCGCTACGAAATCGGGATCCCCCTCGAATCATCTGGGTGGGAAGGAGGACTGAACTGTCGTCACTCAAGGAACTACAATTACCAGGTAAGTGTAATTATCATTTCCTTATCGTTCCTCCAGTTCAGTCCTCTACCTCTGGGATGTACCAGAGCAGTAATCATTGGGAGGGACCCTTCCAGCCGGCAGATAAGACCGCCGACCCGAAACGAGCATCCAAAGCCGCTGCAACATCCAGCCTGTAATGCTTGCTGAATGTATGTAGAGAGGACCAAGTCGCCGCTCTAGAAATGTCCCCTGGCGGAACTAAACTGTGCTCCGCCCAGGAAGACGCCTGCGCTCTGGTGGAATGCGCCCGCAACCCCACAGGCACAACCCGACCTTGAAGCAAATAAGCGGAAGCAATCGTCTCTCTAAGCCAGCGGGCGATGGACGCCTTAGCCGCTGCCTCACCTTTGCGCACTCCTCCGAACAATACAAACAACCGCTCAGACCTGCGGAAGGACTCCGTTACCTTCAAATACTGATGCAATGCTCTCTTCACGTCGAGACGACGAAGACTGCGATCCGATTCGCCTCCCCCCAGAGACCCAAGAACGGGCAAACACACCATCTGATTCAAATGAAAGGGAGAGACCACTTTAGGCAAAAAGGACGGGACCGGACATAAAACCACCTTCTCCCTGGAAAAAGATAAGAATGGTTCTCGGCATGACAACGCTTGCAACTCCGAAACTCACCGAGCCGAACAAATCGCCACCAGAAATACAGTCTTTAACTTCAAATCCTTCACTGACGCATGACGCAACGGCTCAAAGGGAGACTTGGCTAACGCTATGAGAACGAGATTGAGATCCCACGGCGGAATGCACACTCTACGCGCCGGCCGCAATCTAGCGACCGCCTTCAGGAAGTGACCTACATCAGGGTGAGCCCCTAAAGGCACTCCATTGACCTTGTCCCGATAACAGGAAAGGGCTGCCAACTGGATGCTCAAGGAACTGGCCGCAAGACCTTTATCAAATCCGCCCTGCAGAAACTCCAAGACCAACGGAATGGAAACAGTGGTCGCCCGAACCTGACATCGTGAACACCAATCTTCAAAAATACGCCAGACCCGCACATACGCCAAAGATGTCAAGTGCTTATGTGCTCTAAGCAAAGTTGCCACGACCGCCGACGAATAGCCTTTCTTCTTCAGCTTAGCCCTCTCAATGGCCATACTGTAAGTGAGAACCGATCCACCTGAGGCATGAACAGAGGCCCTTGCAGCAACAGATCCGTCCTCATCGGTAGCCGCCAGGGCTCGCCGTCCAGGAGACGCACTAGGTCCGCGTACCAAGGACGTCTCGGCCAGTCGAGCGCTACCAAAAGGACTTTTCCCGCGTGCGCTCCAATCTTTTGAATCACTCGGGCCTACCAATGCCCATGGTGGAAAGACATATAGAAGGCCGTCCGACGGCCACTGTCGTAACAGCGCGTCTATGCCCTCCGACATCCTTTCTCGTCTTCTGCTGAAGAACCGGCCGACCTTCGCCGACTGGAAGGTCGCCATGAGATCCCCAACGACCGATTATCTGTTTGAAAACTTCGGGATGCAACTCCCACTCCCCTGCATCCACCTGAACTCTGCTGAGGAAGTCCGCTGTGACATTGTCCTTCCCTGCAATGTGCGCCGCCGAGATCGCGGACAACCGAATCTCTACCCACGCAAACAACTCGTCTGCCTCTTACTCCATTGCGGCACTCCCCGTGCCGCCCTGGCGGTTGATGTACACCACCGTCGCCGAGTTGTCGGAAAGCACTCGTACGGGCTGACCGCATACCACGTCCTCGAACACCTGAAGGGCCCAGAAAACAGCTCGAAGTTCTAGACGGTTTATCGACCATAAGGCCTCCAGGGGAGACCAAAGCCCCTGCGCAAACTGGCTCCCGCAGTGGGCTCCCCATCCTACTAGGCTGGCATCCGTCAACAACGGAAGCCACTCCGGCTGTTCCACCGGCATGCCAGCTGTCAATGACGACCTGAGTAGCCACCAACGAAGAGACCGTCTGACTTTGCTCAGGCAAGGAAGACGCTTGCTCAAAGAATCGGCCTGATGCGACCAGCGGCAGTGTAGCGCTCTTTGGAGAGGCCGCATATGAACCTTGGCCCATGGCACCGCTTCCAACGTTGCCACCATGGTGCCCAGCACCCAGAGATAATCCCACGCCGATGGCGCTGGCACCGACAAACTGCCGTACCAGGGACCTCAAGCCCTCGGCCCGTTTGTGCGGCAGAAACACTTGCCCTCTCCTTGTGTCAAACCGGACCCCTAGATATTCGAGGTCCTGGGTGGGCTTTAAATGACTCTTGGTCGAGTTGACTACCCAACCAAGACCTTGCAAAAACTTCACCACCCTGTCTGTCACCCGGAGACTCTCCTCCTTGGACTTGGCTCGAATCAACCAATCGTCGAGATAAGGGTGGACTAGAATTCCTTCTTTGCGCAACACCTCCGCCACCACCACCATAATTTTGGTGAAGGTCCGCGACACCGTTGCCAAACCGAACGGCAATGCTTGGAACTGATAGTGACCCCAAGGAAGAGCGAACCGCAGAAATTTCTGATGAGCTTTCCGGATGGGAATGTGCAAATACGCCTCCGTCATATCCAGAGACGTCAAGAATTCTCCGCGACACACCGCTACTATGACCGACCTCAATGTCTCCATTCGGAAATGCGGCACCCTTAAGCAATGGTTTATGGCTTTCAGGTCTAGTATGGGCCGCAACGTTCCGCCCTTTTTTGGCACCACGAAATAAATAGAGTACCGACCCATGCCGTAATCGGTTTTGGGAACTTCTACCACGGCTCCCAACTGAATGAGTCTTTCCAAAGTCCCACGAACCGCCGCCGTTTTCGTGGGGCCCCTGCAAGGTGACATGACGGAATCCCGCACGGGTCGAGCCAACGCCAGAATATAGCCGTGTTGAATTATCTCTAACACCCACTGGTCTGATGTGATGTGGGTCCAAGCGGAAAGAAACTCCCGAAGCCACCCGCCTATGGGGGGCCCTTCCGCCGGGACCCGCCTCACTTCATTGTGACTTACGTGATGTGGACGCAGGGTTGAAGAACCCTCTATTCGCCCCCCGAAACCCACAAAATCCCTGGGCTCGAGACTGATACCGTCCCCTCTGGAAACTACCAAACCGTTTCGGCCGAAATCTTCTGAAATCTTGAAACTGACCCCGAAAGCTTTGGCCTGACTTGGCTTGCTTCGGCTTATCCTCGGGAAGTCGGTCCGCCTTGGACTCACCCAGATCCTTCACCAACTTATCCAAATCCTCACCAAACAGCAAACCACCCTTAAAGGGAAGCTTGCTAAGACGGGATTTAGAAGGTCCGTCCGCCGCCCAATTTCATAACCACAATGATCTACGGGCGGCCACCACAGACGCTGTGCTATTGGCCAGCGCCCTGATCAAGTCGTAATGCACATCTGCTAGGTAGGCTGCTCCGGACTCCAGCCGATCCAGCTCCTTTATTTCCTCGAGATCCATGTGCGAAGACTGGCACAGACGCTGGGCCCATCGCAGACACGCTCTGGCCACCCAAGCTCCACAGATGGAGGCCTGCAGCGAAATAGAATCCGCTTCAAAGGCCTGCTTTAGCAGACCGTCAACTTTACGGTCCTGGGTATCCTTCAAGGCCGCACTTCCTTCAACCGGAATGGTGGTCTTTTTCGTAACCGCCAACACCACCGCGTCTACCTGCAGTGCCCGGAACCTTTCTTTATCCTTATCGGCCAAAGGATACAATCTATTCATTGTCCGTATGCCTTGAAGACCTGCTTCCGGTTTATCCCACTCTTCTTGAATCATTTTATCGACTACTCTGTGCACCGGAAACACCACCTGTGTCTGTCGAACCGCCTGGATGACTGGATCCTCGACCTCCTCCTCCACCGCAGCCGGCGTAGTAAGATTCAACATCTGCAATGTCTCCGTAATCAAGGCCGCCAACTCCTCTCTGCGGAAGACCCTAATTATCTTCGCTTGATCTTCGGGTTCAGGGATCTCACCTTCTTCCAGGTCCTGCGTACCCTCTTCTGGATCCCATTCTGGATCTTGGGCTTCAGGCCACTCGCCCTCCACCAACGCAGGGTCTCTAGTTCTTGCTCGCTTCGGCGCCAGCGGCACCTCGCTTATCTCCTCGGCCGCCACCAGCTGTGGAGGTTGGGATGCCAGCGACCCAGAACTTGCCCCTTGCCCTGTCACCGCAGGCAAAAAGCCTGATGCATAAGCAGAACAAACTCAGGGCTAAACTCCCCGAGACCCGACGCCTGGGCTGCCAAAGAGGCGCCGGAGGGTCCCGCCAGCTCCTCCAACGCCAGCCCTTGCGCCGGCAGCCACGGGGATGCAGCCCCCGCCGGCGCGCCCTGCGCCTCCTGGGACTCCTGGAATTCCACCTGCTGCTCCACCGTGGATGAGAGGGCTGCACAGCCCCGGCATCAGCTACTGTGCCCCTCCTAGTGCCACACACAATACACTGAGGTCTGGCAGCCATAAATCAGACTAGCCAGAACCCTAGGGGCTTACCTGAATCTCTCTCACCTCTGTTTGTTTTTTTGGTTTTTTTTTTAACAAAATCAACTACAGTCTTGCAGACCCGAAGATATTCATTTTTTTAAAAAAAAATTTTTTAAACGCACTGCTCTCCTGGCAAAAGATCCCCCCTCAGCCCCCCCCTTTTCTGTGGGGTGGCTGAAAAGGTCAAAAACTACAAAACAAAGGAAGCCCCCAAAAAACAATTAACCCAAAGAAAACAAATGAAATTAACAACAGTATCAATAAAAATATCACCCTTGCCTTGCCCGGCCACGGGATCGGGAGATTCCTTGCTACCACGCGGCTGCTTCGCGGCTCAGAAAATGGCCGCCGCGAATGCCGACGATGGGGAAAAAAGGCGCCAAAAGCACCGCAAGTGTCTCCGCACTCTCGGAGAAGGATTCTCCCTGAAAAAAGCAGCCTGATGCCGGTGTATCACTTACCGACCAGGCCTGCAGCTCCCCTGCTAAAATCGCTCTGTTTTGTGCCTCCAAACCCGGGCCCGAAGCTCTGCCACTTTGATCCACTGTAGTCTGCTAAGCCGCAGAAAGGCAGGCACTGCAGCCCGGAAGATGCTTACTCCATAAGAAGGGCTCTCCCCCGTAGAGTCAGGGGGGAGAGACCTCTGGGCCACCGCAGGGGGGACAGCTCGACTTCATGAGCCAGAACCCCCAAAAAGCAAGAACAGGCACAGGCAGGGAGCAAGAAAGCCGGGAGGTTCCTTTTTTTTTTTTTTTTTTTTTTTAAAGAACCACTGCCAATTAAACCGATCTAAATCTAACCCACTTAGCTAACCTAACTTTCTTCCTGGCTCCTTATCAATTCCTCCAGAGAGCCCTTCTACAAGGCTCGTCAAGTCCTCCTGCTGCATGGAGACTGGTCACACTGGGATGGAAGTAGGAGTGCAGCAGGCTATATCCAGTGATGTCATCATTCTGACATACCAGTCTCCAAGCTGCAGGAGGAGATTGACAACCCAGAGGTAGAGGACTGAACTGGAGGAACAATAAGGAAACAAGAATTGAATCACAATAAAAACAGCAATAAAATACATACCAACAAAATTATAAACACATAAGAAATCATGCATAACCCCAGATCAATCTAACATATGAACATAGTAATTTAAAATGTCCAAAGCCTACAATTCCCCTCCAAGAAAATATAATAGCTAAACTACCTAAAGACAGAAGAACTAACTGTTAAGGTAGTTTAGTGGATATAAAACAGAGGAATAAGAAGCATGGCATCAGTTAAAGATCACAAGACTCATCATCTGCCCGTCTGTGCTTCTCTTTTCCCTACGTAGTCCCCAGGGAAGCTGTTCAGCTCTAAATATAGTCTCACTTTCTGGAAAGCAAAGTGCATGAAATAGAAGCCTATAGCAACTTACTTCTACATTACAAAGGAATGGGGTTGAACGTGGAGCGGGCCTTCTAAGCACCAGGAAGATATCCTTAATTTTGCCAGAAATTATTATCACAGAAAGAGTGACTCAGGAAAGCTAGCTACTTAAACAAGGACCTGGGCTCCTTTTATATGGGGGGGGGGGGGGCAGTTTCAGCACAATTCAGGTTCTCTACTTCTGGAATTTTGAAGCGTTCCTTGCTGACCCACATTTGAATTCTGGCTGACAGAGGAAAGCGCTGCCAGATCTCTCACCGGCTAAACCAAAGAAGGGGGGGTACCCCCATATCCCTCTCCTTCCATTTGGGCTATCCGTTGGTGCAGTAGGGTTGCCTCTGTGGTCTTTGGCCTGCCACCTCCTAGCACCCTGCAGTGCAGGAGAACCCAAAGAAGTTCAGACTCCAGCTAATCAGCCAGGGGCAGGAGATATTCTAAGGCATTTACACCGTTTGCAGACCTACGAACCATGTAACTGCTGCTCGGTGGGATCTTAGCGGTTCATGCGGCTGAACAGCCGCAGACGCCGCCGCTGAACACCCCGATGCTAAGCAGTCAGCACTGAGGCATGCCGGGGGCGTCCAGGGTAGCAACCAGGCAGTGGCGATATTGAGCCACTACCCAGTTAGCGACACGCGGTGGAAGTCAGGCGTGGTAAACATTGGCTTAACTTTCGCCACAGAAGCTAACCGGGCAGAAGTTGAATATTGTCACCGGCCGGTTAGCTCTGTGGTAATTCAGGCAACCCAGATATTCAATGTCATAGCCCGGATATGACCCCGGCATTGAATATTCAGCTTTGAAGTTCAGTGCCGGCGGCTAGCCACTGTAGGACTGCTGAATATCAGGCCTCTAGATTACTTCTAATAAACGTTTACAGAGAAATAAAGACTAGGGGGCTTGTTTACAAAGCCGCGGTAGCGGTTTGCGATCGTAATCGGAGCCGCGGCCCCATTGATTTCAATGGGGCCGCGGCTGCGATCGCGATCGCGAACCACTACCGCGGCTTTGTAAACAAGCCCCTAAGAGGCAAGTTATTGGTGAGACCTTTTGTAGCACTTTTCAAGTTCAGACTGGAAAGCAATAACCCAGTGGTTAAAGTCACCTGTGCATCTGTCCAGAGGCACAACAACTTGTCTTCCATTTGGGGGAAAGGGAGGTCAATACAGGGCCTGGCATGTACTCTACTGAAAACAACCTCAAGCTGATAAGGGCAAGGCCATTTTCAATAGGGCAAAAGTGGAACAAGTGCTCCAAGTTCAGGCACATGTGGACCTCGTTTTCTCTTTTAACTGGACTATGGTAATATCGTTGTGGCAGGTTATGGAGACTTCTGCGCCCTCCATCAAGCCTGTACAAAAGCGATTATGCTTCTTTCCTACAGATTCAAATGCACCAGCATGGCTACTTTTGAGACAGGGCTCATGGATCTGTAAAACACTCTCCAATATTTTCTTCTCCCATTCCTCAATTTAGAGTTCAAATATAAAGTATCTGCGTATGTTTTAAGTGACATTTGATTTACTGGGAGGAATAAAGAACACATGACATTGCAAGGTGATTTCAATCTCCTGGATACTGGCTGGGACGTCCAACTGTGGTATCACCTAGAAATGATGAGAACTTGGATTCCCTTCAGGGTGAACTGTTCCTGCAACTAGTAATGGAACTCACGTGGAAGGGGACAATACTGGTTCTGGTGTTTACAAATAGAGAGAGTGGTTCTGATGTCGTAGGAGGTGATCACCTATGATCTCTGGATGCTGTGCTTCAATATTATGCAGTGGGCAGTGACTAGACTTCAGGAAAACTATGGGGAATGTCTCAAGAAGTCATTAGCTGCATGTGAAAATCTAGAATTTGGAAAGCAGTGGGCAAAACAGAAAGGAGATGTAAGGGCAGTAATCTTCTTTGTTGGAAAAATAAATAAAGACAGGAAAAAGAGGTTGCTATGGCATTCTACAGAAGCAGATGAAAGAGGTAAGTAAATAACATTACAATTAATAAATTGCAAGAGATTGCAGAAATAGGAAGACAGGCAACAATACTGGAAAAGTTAAGAAAAGCTGGGAAAGTGGTCGGGAAAGCAAAGATGCAAGTGGAAGAAATTACCTGGATTCGGAATTTTAAAAAATATATATATTGAGCACAGAGAGTCAATAGTAGTGACTGTATGTACCAACTGCTGACTGTGGCCACTATATGGACAGCAGAAATTTACAGCCTGAGTGGTTTAAGTTATAGCAGCACATCTACCTCAAGCAGCTTATCTGTAAGGGTAGCGGCTGAATATCCTCACTCCACCCCAGGAGTACACAGAATGTGAGGACTGTCAGTAGGAATTTTCAGTGTCACTAAATAAAACTCTTAAAAATTCATGGAAAAGGGACTTCATATGTTTGGCATCTGCCGCTTTGAATATTGAGCCAACTGCTTTTAGATATGCTGATGAAGATAAAGCGGAATTGCTTATCGAATATTTCTGTTCTGCATTCAAAGATGAAGGACCGAGAGTAGGACCTCAGAAAACAAACACAAATAGGAATGGAAGTGAGATCGACTTTGAACGATTTTCAGAAGATTGAGTTCATGAAGAGCAAACTATGCTAAAAATGGACAAAGCGATGGGGCCGGACGGGATATGGAGGAGATACTCCTCTCTTAACACCTGCAGGACCCACTGGTCCGAAGTGACCCCGGCCCACCTGTGGGCAGAGTGCCAGGCAGACCCTTGTGGGCTGGGATCTCCTGGGAGAGAGGAGGCCCTGCCCCAGGAATCAAAAGCTCCTCCCGGGTCGGATGGGAGCTGGGGCCTGGGGCTTTTGAGCTTTTGCTTTCTAGGCCTGTGGCCCTGGCCCTTGGGCTGAGGGCCTTGCTGTTATTGGCCCGAGAAGGGCTGATAGTGGCTCTGATGAAAGGACCCCCTTTTCCTCAATGGTTTCTTGCGGGGGAAGGCTGAGGTCTTCTTCGAGAGTCTCTGCCTGGTCACTACCTCAACCTCTATCTCGACCACCTTGTTGGCCAAAGGTTTGCCAAGCAAGTTTTCCCTGGCACAGGGGACATCAAGCAATTTCTCTTGGAACCACTGCTCAAGGTCCAAGGTTTGTAGCCACGCCTGGTGCTGGGTGCCGATGCCGGCTGCTGCCAGTCGGACTGCTGACTCAAAGCTGTTGTAGGCGGCAAGCGACAAGAATTTTGAGCAGCTTCAGATCCCGGCCTTTAGGGATTGGAACTGCTGGAGGGGTTCCCCAGCAAGGTTGCCGAGAAGTCAGAGAGCTCCTGGATGATAGGTTTATATCTGGCAACCAAGCATGGGAGCCCTGATAAGCACTTGCGCCCGAGGGGACAGAGGAATAATTCTTCTGACTCTTGAGCTTTTGCATGGATGACTCCACAACTATAGAGTTATGTGGGAGCCAGGACCCTTCTTGACAAGCTAGATGGCGTTGAGTAATCAGCTGACCACTGGCACCGAGGCCAGGGTTTCCCACATCCGCAGAAGCAGCCGTTTGAGGATCGACTGCACCAGCACCGTGAGTCTCTCTTCTAGAAGGGACTCATACTGGAGGATTGGTGCGCGGGTCCTCCTCTGACTCGGTTGGGACAGAGAGGGCCCGGGCCATATCCCAGACAAAGTCGTGGAAGGCCACATCCTCCGGAGGGGAATGGCGCCGGGGGAGATGGCTCCAAGGGAACATCTCGGTGTCGAGTGGTCGCTGGGGAAGCTTCAACATCAGTTTCCCACTCCGAACTGGAGGGCGTAGATGATTCTGAGGCCAGTGGCGCTCGGGGCCTGGCTCGACGCCCGAGGACTCCCCCCTGCAGTCAGAGGCCAGGTTGTTGGAGCAGATGATGCAGATGAATCTGCCATCATTGCCTGCTGCAGGGCCAGGATAGCAGAGATATTCTGCTTTAGGGCCACCATTCTGGTTTCGAGGCTAGAAGGCTCTGCAGCTTTCGGCTTGGACACCGAGGGTCTCGGGCCCGACGCCAGCACTCTCGCGAGTGTGCCCTCAATGAGGACCATGGCCTCGCGGATCCTCGCAGGTCTCTGCTGGCTGAGGACGCCTTTTTAGAGATCTTAGGAGGGCACTGCTCGGAGTCGCCCGAGTCCCTCCGCGGGACTTTACTGGGTTTCACTGGTAGAACCTCGAATGGCTTTGAGGATCTTTTGTTTTTCTTCTTGAGGTCCAGGGTCTTCTCGGAGGAGCTGTTGCCATGGGACTCTGAAGATGCCTGGGCCTCACGGGAAGTGCTGGGCTTGGAGCCGAGTGTCGGGGAAGCCGGAGCTCAGTCGGACCTCGGGACATCTTCACCTGTAACTCAGACAGTTTTTTTAATTGGTTTTCAGAATCATGGCCTGGCACAGGTCAAAGGTGTGCTATCGTGGTCCGGGCCCAGGCAGCGTAGGCACCAGTCATGAGTGTCTGTGACAGACATGGTCTGACTGCAACGATCACATTTTTTGAACCCACTGGGAGACATGGTGGGAGACACCTGGCTGGGGTCAATGACCCCCAGACGAAAAAGGACGCGGACACTGGTCGAGGCAAGCCTCAAATCGAAAAGAGGGAAAAAGCCGAGAAACAGTGCCGGCTCAAGGAGGGAAGAGGAACCAGTATGCAAACCAGGAAAAAACTTTTAAGGATAGTTTTAGAGAGATATTTCCAGGGAAACAGGATAAGCGTCCATTGGGCTCTGCAGAAAAAAGGAGACTGAGCAAGATGGCACCCTTGGGCGGGAAGGGGACCATGCATGCATGGTAGCATGTCCCAAAGGCTTTCTTTGAAAGCTGGAGAAATGCTCTGCACGGGCTCCAACAGCGCTGACGTCACCCATATGCGAGGACTGACTTCCTGTTTGTTTCTGGAGAAAAATGGAATTCATTTTGAGAAAAGGGTGGTAATGCTGGTGCTCGGTCCAGTTCTTTTCAAAATTGCTGTAAATTATATTACAAAAGGCCTGTTAGGAAAGATTTACCTCTTTGCAGATAATACCAAAATCTGCAACAGTACAGACATCCTGGAAAGTGTGGACAGCATGTGGAGGGACCTAGTGAAGCTTGAAGAACGGTCTAGAGCTTGACAGTTAAGATGCAATGCTAAAAAATACAGGGTCATGCATTTGGGCTGCAAAAATTCAAGGGAGTGGTACAATAATAGGGGATGAAGATATTAAGGTCACCAAAGAGGTAGAAAAGATGACGGCAAATGCCAGAAGGATGCTTGAGTACATAGGGAGAGGAATACCAGCAAAAAAAACGAGGCGATAGTGCCTCTGTACAACTATGGTGAGATCTCATTTGGAATACCATGTGCAATTCTGGAGGCCACACCTTTAAAAAGATATAAACCAGATGGATTCAATCCAGAGGGTGGCTACTGAAATGGTCAATGATCTTCATCATAAAGTATACGGGGACAGACTTAAACATCTCCATATGTATACTTTGGAGGAAAGGCGGGCTAGAGGATATGATAGAGACATTTGATGGGACATTTGATGGGACCGGATGGGATACACCCTAGAATACTGAGGGAACTTGGGGACGTTCTAGCAACTCCACTGACTGACCTTTTCAATGCCTCGTTGGAGTCAGGAGTGGTGCCAAAGGACTGGAGAGAGGCTCATGTGGTGCCTTTACACAAAAGCGGAAGTAAGGATGTGGTTGAAAACTACAGGCCGATTAGTTTAACTTCGGTGGTGAGTAAATTATTGGAAACGCTGCTGAAAGAGAAAATAGTGAGGTTTCTGGAGTCCAGCAGATTACAGGATCCGAGGCAGCATGGATTCACCAGAGGCAGGTCTTGTCAGACAAATCTGATTGATTTCTTTGACTGGGTGACCAGGGAGTTGGACCGAGGGAGAGCTCTAGATGTGGTGTATTTAGATTTCAGTAAAGCCTTTGACACTGTTCCTCACAGGCGACTTATAAACAAACTGAGCACCCTAGGGATGGACCCTATAGTTACTGCTTGGGTTAGAAATTGGTTGGGTGGGAGGTGACAAAGAGTACAAGTAAATGGAGCTCACTCTGAGGAGAAGGATGTTACCAGTGGTGTGCCCCAGGGATCTGTCCTTGGTCCGATTCTTTTTAACATCTTTGTTAGTGATATAGCGGAAGGGCTGTCGGGTAAGGTTTGCCTCTTTGCAGATGATACCAAAATCTGCAATAGAGTAGACACCCAGGAAGGTGTAGATAACATGAGGAGGGATCTAGCTAAGCTTGAAGAATGGTCTAGAATTTGGCAGCTGGGATTTAATGTTAAAAAATGTAAGGTCATGCATTTGGGCTGCAGCAATCCAAGGGAGCAATACAGTATAGGAGGTAAAGTACTTTTGTCCACTAAAGAAGAGCGGGACCTAGGCGTGGTTGTGTCTGATGATCTTAAAGTAGCTAAACAGGTAGAAAAGGCGACGGCAAAGGCTAGAAGGATGCTTGGGTGCATACGGAGAGGAATGGCTAGCAGAAAAAAGGAGGTGATAATGCCTCTATATAAGTCTTTGGTGCGACCTCATTTGGAGTATGGTGTGCAATTCTGGAGACCGCACCTTCAAAAGGATGTGAACAGGATGGAGTCGGTGCAGAGGGTGGCTACTAAAATGATTAATGGGCTTCATTATAAAGCATATGAGGACAGGCTTAAGGATCTTAATATGTACACCTTAGAGGAAAGGCGGGATAGAGGTGATATGATTGAGATGTTTAAATACCTCTGTGGCATAAATGTTCAGGGAGAGAGCCTCTTTCAATTGAAAGCAAGTTCTGCTACGAGGGGACATGGGATGAGGGTGAAGGGAGATAGATTCAGGAGTGATATGCGGAAATATTTCTTTACAGAAAGAGTAGTGGATCCATGGAATAGTCTCCCAGTGGAGGTGGTAGAGATGAGGACAGTAACTGAATTCAAAAAAGCATGGGACCAACACAGAGGATCTCTAAAGGAAAAAAGGGGACTGTTGTAGTTGTTGTTATGGAAGGACAGACTAGATAGGCCATGTGGTCTTTTTCTGTCATCATGTTTCTCTGTTTCTATTTAAATACCTCCATGGCATAAATGCACAAGAGGCAGGTCTCTCTCAACTGAAAGGAAGCTCTGGAATGAGGGGGCATAGGATGAAGGTGAAAGGAGGTAGACTCAAGAGTAATCCAAGAAAATATTTCTTTAAGGAATGGATGCTGGATGCATTGAAAAGCTCCCCAGCAGAGGTGGTAAGACAAGGGCAGTACCTGAATTTAAGAAAGCCTGGGATGAGCTTAAAGGAGAGGAAAGGACTGTAGAGCTTAGCAGTTGGTATGCCTTGGCAGTCTGGACAGGCTGTATATTTATCCACTGTCCTTTTCTATGTTAAACGGTAAGCCCAGGGCTGGCCCAACCATTAGGCAAACTAGGCAGTTGTCTAGGGGGGCAACTCTGAGGGGTGGCACAAAGCAGGCATTCAAAGTTAAATAATAGATTCTGACAGCCAGGGGGGGACATAAGGCTTAAGGTTTGTCTAGAGCGCTAACACCTTGAACCAACTCGGGGCGAACTCCGAGTAAGCCTGCATATATACAAGTTCTCAGGGCAGATTCATTCCATACTACATGTCACTAGGAAATAATGAGAGCTGCCATCTTTGTCAGATCAAGTTAAAGAGGCCGATCTAGACCTGTGTTTGGCCCATGGCATGTCTGGTGGGCTAGTTCTCATTTCCCTAAGGAAAGTATGACCATATTTCCATGCCTGCAATGGGACAATGCCAGACTAGGATTAACAGGTTCAGGCTGAGATTGATGAGATAACCCGAGAATCAATTGTCTCCGGCCCCTCACAAATTTACTCTGTGGCCAGTCCTTCTGTCCATGATGTTCCAGCACCAGAAGGCCTTCGATTACAATTAACAGCATAATCCTAGATCAGATCCTTCAGTCAAATAAAATGAGAAGATTCCTTGATTTCCTGTATGCTGATGAGCTGGGGAACCATGCCCCCCACATAGATAGCGTAGTTACTCACCTATAACAGATGATCTCCAGGAACAGCAGGAATGCAATCTTCACATATGGGTGACATCAGCAAAGGCGGAGCCTGCACAGAAACGCTGCCCCAGCGCAGTCCACTGCGCCGGAGCCTCTGCCTTCCCAACTCCTCTCCCTCAGTTGAGTTTGTAGCTGAGAAATAGAGGAGAATATAGGAAATACCCTACAACTCCTAAGGAAGGAGGGCGGGTTGTGAAGACCGATTCCTGCTGTTCCCGGAGATCAAATAAGATGAGGATTCCTTGATTTCCAGAGTGCTGATGGACTGAGGAACCCCCCCCCCCCAACACGGATTACATCCTCCCTCGTCCCCTCCCACCTCTAAGACTCTATTTAAACAGAAAGAAATTTTTAGCACCTCCAAAAGTAAATGCAAGCAGGGATTCTCACCAGTGGCTTGAGAACAATGGACAGTAGGCTTTTCACCCAGCGTGGTAACTTAAACAGCAAGATTTGGGTTTGTAGGTTGGGATCCACTAAGTCTCCTTTGCTGAAAAAGAAAAGAGTTGAGGCCAATAAGAAGCATCAGAGATTAAAGGCTCTCAAGTTCATCTCCTCATCTTCACCTTTAATGCATCATAGGATTTCCCAATATCTCAGTTCTCATTAGCAGCCCCTGCTCTTTGAATCAATCAACAAACAAAGAATCCCCTTGGTGAATATTCATTTGGCTAAAATTACTATAAGCTCCTGGGTTTAGGTACTGCATGCACAGATGATCCATAGGAAGGAATATTTTATGATTCCCATGGTGAAGCAGCGTGACAAATTTGAGCTTTTACTAGGAGCTTAATTTACCCACATCTGAACAGGTGGGGAGCAGGTGTTCCTTAGTCCATCTTCTGGGATGTTCTAGCGCAGTGCCTTCCCTTCACAGCCCAGATCAGGACCTTGTTATGGAGACCATCAAAAATTGCATGGTTCTGTATGGCCCTACTGCCAAAGGTCAACTCCTACCAGAACCAGAAGCTGTGGATGCCATCTATCAAAGCAACCAAGACTCTGCAAAAAATGAAGGTCCTGTGCAAGAAAACCTAGAGAGAAAAGGTCACGTGAGCTCGAGGGGGAAAGGCCACCCTCTACTGGATCGACTCCTCCCCCCTCTGGGCCCAGCTCCCCTACCTCTCTGTCATGTTCGATCTGGTTCTGCCAGGTCCTACCACCCCCCCTCCCTCCCTTCTCTCCCTCTCAATTAGCTTGTCTCTCCTAGTGCCTCTCTTTATTTGGTTGTTTTCTTTCCTTTCCTGTCCAATTAATGATATTCTGTTTCCTTTCCGATTTTCGCAATAGCACTTGATTTATTGTAAACCACTCTGATACCAGAGCGTGAGCAGTATATTAAATGTTGAATTAAGGTAAAGATAAAAGATAAAGAACTCTAGGTCCTATCAACTGACTGCCTCAGAATGGGGATTATTTTAGAAGCCTTATTTGGGATTTACATGTAGACATGGCGATTTTAGAGAGGGCTGAATTCACATGTGGATGTCCTTACTATGTGTAAATTGCAAAGTGGGGGGGGGGGGGGTGGTAAGGGTGTGGCCAGAATAGGTCAAAAATCTAGATGTGTTCTCCTAATTTCATATAGGGAATCTTAGTGCATGCCCAAAAATGTCCACGTTGCCATTCATACCTGCTCCCTGGCATGTTTAGGTTTTTAAAAAGTGCTCGTTTTGGCCAACCCTTTACAGGAGGGATTACGAGGGTTATACTCCTTAATCCCCTGTTGTTTATTTCCCCCTCCATAATGGAGTTAGAAAAATATAGTAGCATAAGAACATAAGATATGCCAAAGGTCCATTGAGCCTAGTATCCTTTTTCTAACAGAGGCCAATCCAGGTCACAAGTACCTGTCAGGGATTCCATGCTGTTTGTTCCAGGAGTAAAGCAGTGCATTTCCCTGGTCCTCTGTAATAATGATTAAGGTGACATTTTACTTACCAGTTATGTTCTTTCCTTGAATCCTGCTAGACCAGTCCAGACAAGTGGGTTGTGTTCCCCTACCAGCAGACTGGTGGCGACAAAGAACCAATGAAAAGCCCAGGTTTCAATGACATCACTCCTATGTATGCCTCTATACACCTCAGCCACCAGAGGTCCTTTCACTATTCATCCCAAAGCATATGAGAGAAACATGGCAAGCCTCACACAACCTCAATCATGGGCAACAATGAGTAATCAACAGTAACATCCCTCTTGTTTGATTTTTCTCCCCCACTTTCCTATCTCAAATAGTGCTCTTTTCTGTTTCCCTCCCTAGTGTGTATTGTTCATTCTGTGCTTTAGCCTATAGTTTATACCATCCTTACTTTTTTTAACAGTTATTTTTGTAAATCACTTTGTTTTTGAGTATAAAGGCGCTATATCAAGTCTAATAAAACCATAAATCATAAAGAACTATGTACAGCAAAGCATAAACAGAAAGCTGTCAGAAGAAGATGAACCTACAGAGCCAAGTGGAAAAATTCATAACAGACCCAAGGGTACCGCAGCAAAAGAACAGAGCAAATACAGTTTTAGGGGCAGGCCTTGGATTGGTCTAGCAGGACACAAGGAAAGGACATTAACTAGTAAGTAAAATGTCACCTTCCATATCGTCCTGCTAAACCAGTCTAGATAAGTGAGATGTACCAAAGCTACAACACCACAGGGCAGGAAGACGACACAGTAGCTTGCAAAACCTTTGAGCCAAGACCGTGTCCATCCACGTGTGGACATCCAAGTGGTAATGCTTGACAAAAGTGGAACCTAATGTCCCTGTTGCTACCCAATCAATGCCTGCAGGAGCTACCGAGCTCCACTCCGCCCAAGAGGACGCTTGTGCCCAGGTAGAATGGGCACACAAACTCTCCCGAACCAGTTGGTTCCAAAATAGATTCACGGAGTCCTTAATTCAGCGCCCCAAAGCAGACCAGTTGCTGTTTCACCCTTTTGCAGGCCAACACACAGCACAAACAGATGGTCAAACTTACAAAAGGAATTTTTAACCTCCAGGTACCAGAGGAGCGCCCTCCAGACATCCACCAGGTGAAGATCCTTATTCTTCCCCCGTTACTGCTCCTTCGGGAAGGAGGGCAGGTAGATCACCTGATTCACAAGAAAGGGAGAAAGCACCTTAGGCAAGAAGGAAGGTACAGGCTGAATGGAAACGGCTTCCTTTGAAAATGACAAATAAGGGTCTTGGCAAGACAGAGCCTGCAGCTCAGAAATCTGCCTTGCGGAACAAATCGCAACCAAGAAGACCATCTTGAGTGTTGAATCTTTTAAGGTAGCACATTGAAACAGTTCAAAGGGCGCCGCCATCAGGGTGCTGAGCACTAGACACAGATCCCAGGAAGGCATCACAGACTGGAGGAGAGGACACAGAACCTGAATCCCCTGGAGAAATCCGGATGCTTGCCACTGGATCACAGAAACAGGTCAGAGCTGCCATCTGAACTTTCAGGGAGCTAAGGGAAAGGCCTTTCTTTAGACCATCCTATAGTAAGGCCAACATGGAGGACATCCTGGCCGCCTCAGGAGCCAACTGCTGTGTGCCACACCAGCGCTTAAACAGGCACCATATCCATACGTATTCTAGCTTGGTAAACGTCCTCCAAGCACTGAGCAGAGAAGAGACCACTGCTGGAGAGTAGCCCTTACACACTAGCCATTGCCTTTCAAGCACCATGCCGTAAGCGAGAAGGAAGCCAGGTCCTCCAGGACAATCGGTCCCTGCTACAATAGGCCCCGAGATGGAGACAATGGAAAAGGAGGCGCCTGCAGGAGCCGCATCAGGTCTCCAAACCACGCACCACTAGAACAATCCTGCCTGGGTGGTATTCTATATGCTGAATCACACATCCCCCCTCCCCCCCCACCAGGGGCCATGGTGGAAACACATACAACAGTCGCTGACTTGGCCAAGTCTGGGTCAAGGCATCAAAGCCCTTGGAATCCGTCTCAGTGTGGTGACTGAAGAATTGGCAAACTTTGGCAATGAAGCGGATTGCCATAAGATCCATTTTGGGGCAACCCCAGCAGTACAGAATCAACTGAAACGCCTCCTGACCTAACTCCACTCTCCAGGATCCAGACAGTGCCAGCTGAGGAAGTCTGCTTCCACAATGTCCACACGGCAATGTACTGGGCCGATAAGGCTAGGTGGTCTTCTCCACCCAAATAGGAAAGCCATCTCCAGAGCTACCTTGGTGCTCTTCATGCTGCCTTGTCAACTGTCATAAGCCACGGCCGTAGCGTTGTCGACCAGGGGCTGGAAACACAGAAAAGCCAACTGATGGCCCTCGCCTTGAGGCAGCTGATGAGCCACACCGCTTCCTGGCAGTTCCAACAGCCCTGGGCCGAATGATCATGGCAGTAGGCTCCCCAGCCCGAGAGGAGACTGGCATCCATCATCAGCAAGATCTGGGAGAAATCATCCAGTAGTATGCCGTTCCTCAGACGACAGGGCTGACGCCACCATCACAGCTGGTCTTAACCATCAACGGGAGTGGAAGCTTGCACTCAAACGCCTAAGAACTCGGGGACCACTGAGTTGACAAGGACCACTGAAGCGGCCGCATGTGAGCACGCGCCCACGGCATCATCTCTGTGGTCGAAGCCATCAATTCGGGGAGCTGAAGATAATACCAGGCTTTGGGAGTTTGTTGCACACAGAACAGCGCCAGGCAATCCAATAGTCTTTTGACTTTCTCCTCTGCCCACTCGAAGGTTGAACCGTGTTCCCAGAAACACCCTTGTATTTCTCTGAGTCCCACACATTCAGATCTAAATTACTCTACTATCATCAGGGTGCAATAGTTTGCTCTGAGATAAGAGGGCTGAGGTGTGAAAGCTGCTGTATGGCACTGGCTTAACACTCAACACCTGTACAGAATATGAAACAGGGAAATGACTCACTGCACCTACAGCTCCAAGGAACCAGCTGGCTTTAAGCAGATCTCCTGGTTTTATCTCACTACATGCATGGAGTTATAGTTCTTATTCTTTAAGAGCCCTTCTGTTCCTGTACCACCTATGCATGACTAAACCATCTCCAGTCCCCTCTCTGTTGTGTGTCTTTCTTGCTTAGATTGAGCAGGGACTGTCTCACACATGCACAGCACTGTGTATGCCTTGTAGCACTATACAGACGATAGGTCATAGTGGCAAGAAAAGTAGGTCCATTTTAGAGAGAATCACACTGATTCCAGTTTAGTGGTGGGACTAGTTTTATTTATTATTTAGCTCACACCTTCCCAAGGAGAGATCAAGGTGAGTTACAGTCAGGTAGTGTATGCATCTTCCTGACCCCAAAGGGCTCACAATTTCAGTTGTACCTGAGGCAGTGGAGAGTTAAGTGTCTTGCCCAAGGCCACAAGGAATGCCAGTGGGATTTGAACCTGGGTCTTTCTGGTCCCGGACTGCTGCCCTAACCACTAGGCTACTCCTCCACTCATGTGAATCAGTTTAGTTCTTCTATCCAAAGGGAGTAAAGTCTAGGCAAGAAATTAACACAAATCAGTTATGACGTGATCTGTAATTCATAATGAGGAAAATCTAATAACAGCAAGACAATTGAATCCATAAAATGTTATAAAACCAGGCAGAAACTAACATACATCCATCATCCCCAGTCATCCTACTTATTTTATTTAGTTAACAGGTTTTAAATACCGCTTTATCATTTCAGTCAAAGTGGTTTACATTGTAACTTAAACTTGGAAATCTACATTAAACAAAGACATTGATAACTTGGATTTTTCTGAGGCAACGGAGGATTAAGTGACTTGCCCAAGGCCACAAGGAGTGCTAGTGGGAATCAAACGCTGGTCTCTTGGTTCCCAAGCCAGAGCTCTAACCACTAAGCTACTTACAGTAAAAGCTGGAATAATCCCTGTACACGTGCTGCCAGGGAGGAGATCGTGTGGAAACAAGGGGGTCAGTTTAGTTTATTGAAAAACTTCCTTGATGGCCTTTTGAGGATATTCATGACTTTAGTTTACAATAAGATTTATAAAAAGAGAAGGAGGAGGAAGACGAGGAGAGCAGCAGGGCGTGGAAGAGGGAAAAAGAGACGAGGCTGCTCTTGAGAAGACAACAGCATTAGGGCAGCATGAAATCTTAGCTATCAGTGACTTTTTTATTTATTATTAGTATTTAACTCACAGCTTTCCAGTAACAGTTCAAGGTGAGTTACAATCAGGTACAGTAAGGATTATCACCCTGACCACTCTCCATGCCATGCAAGTGAAGGAGAAATTAGACCTTACCTGTTAATCTTCTTTCCTTGAGTTCCATCAGACCAATCCAGATGTGTGGATATCTGATCCTCTGCCAGTAGAGGGAGACAGAGAACTGGTTTGATAACATCACCCTCTATTGCAGAGATTCCACGTCTACTGATAAGTAGAGACATACATAGGCAATTCAAATTACAGAGTGCTGAACAAGGGTGGGGTCCTCCTTGGAGAAGGGTTTGCTGAGCTGGGAGGACCAGAAGGGGAATCACATTTTGCCTTTTGTGTTTTCAAATGCTGGGACGTGATAAGAAGCAGAAGACATGGTTCCCAGGTGTGGGGCAGATAACTATTTCCAAATCCCCCCACCTTTCGCTAGCATCTGTGGAGCTGCGTCGATAGTAGGGTGGAGGGACAGTGGAGCGTGTGACACACTCACTCCCACTCATCCCCCATTGTCTCTTTTGCCTTCCTTTCTTATCACTCCCCTTTTCTATATCCCACCCCTCTTTTACTCCCTCTTACCTTCCTTTTCTCTCATTCCACTCTCGTTCTCCATTTGCCCCCTACCCTCTATTATGTCTCCTCTCTCCTCCTTCTATCTTTCCCACATCCGCTCCCTTCCCCAACAACTGCAGTGGTGGCCCCACTTTTATTCTCATTAAATCTGCAAAGAGCTCCTCGGCTAATACGGAGCTACAAGAACCATAAGAGCAGCCATACTGGGTCAGACCAAAGATCCATCAAGCCCAGTGTCCTGTTTCCAGCAGTGGCCAATCCAGGTCACAAGTACTGATCCCTAGGAATAAGAAGTGATTTTCTCTTGGACGACCTCAATTAACTATTAACAGACATTTCCTCCAGAAAACAACGTTTTTACTTAGCAAGGCACAGCGGGAATGGGGAAGCACATTTCAGGACAGGCAGCCAGCTCGATGATGTTCATTCGCCACGCACGTGGCTGAAGGAAAGTGCGGGCTGGCAGTTTTGCTTGGTTACCAGGTGTCACAGTGCTTGTTTTTTTTCCCTCTAGTTCTGCAAGCAGTCATAACCCCAAATAAAGATGTTGCAGTCCCACTTAGGGTTGCAATTTATAGATTGAAAACGGCAGCTCTAAACTGTTCCCTTTTGTCCAACTGCACAGGGCGGCTAGCCTGCCACCTACATAAGAACATAAGATATGCCATACTGGGTCAGACCAAGGTCCATCAAGCCCAGTATTCTGTTTCCAACAGTGGCCAATCTAGGTCATACGTACCTAGCAGTTTCCCCAAGGGACACAGGTTCCACAATGCTTGTATTGGTTCAAGCATTGATATCCTGGGTCCCTTCTTAATAATGGTTTATGGACCATTCCTCCAGGAACTTGTCCAAACCTTTTTTAAACCCAGCTACACTAACAGCCTTTACTACATCCTCCGGTAACAAATTCCAGAGTTTGATTACACGTTGAGTGAAAAAATATTTTCTTTTATTAGTCTTAAATAGTTTACCCTGTAGCTTCATTGCATGTCCCCTAGTCTTTCTATATTCTGATAAGGTAAACAATCGATCTACGTTTACCCGTTCCACTCCGTTCATTAATTTATAGACTTCTATCATATCTCCCCTCAGCCGTCTCTTTTCCAGGTTAAAGAGCCCCAACCTTTTTAGCCTTTCTTCATAGGAGTAGCCTTCCATCCTCTTTACCATTTTGGTGGCTCTTCTCTGAACCTTTTCTAAAATTGCTATATCCTTTTTAAGATATGGCGACCAGAATTGCACACAATATTCAAGGTGCGGTCTCACCATGGAACGATATAGAGGCATTATAATATCTTTTGTTTTATTTTCCATTCCTTTCCTTATCATACCTAGCATTCTATTTGCTCTCTTGGCCGCCGCTGCACACTGGGCCGAGGGTTTTAACATGGTATCCACAAGGACGCCTAAATCTTTTTCTTGGGTGGTGGTTCCTAATGTGGAACCTTGCATCGTGTAACCATAGTTTGGGTTGTTCTTCCCTAGGTGCATAACCTTGCACTTCTCCACATTAAATTTCATCTGCCATTTTGATGCCCAGTCTTCCAATTTATCAAGATCCTCTTGCAATTTTCCACAATCCTCCTGGGTTTTAACAACTTTAAATAGTTTTGTGTCATCAGCAAATTTGATAACCTCACTCGTTATTCCACTTTCCAGGTCATTTATGAATATGTCAAAAAGCAGCGGACCCAGCACAGATCCCTGGGGTACACCACTATTCACCTTTCTCCATTGGGAAAATTGGCCATTTAGCCCTACCCTCTGCTTTCTATCTTTTAACCAGTTCCTGATCCACAGTAGTACACTGCCTCCTATCCCATGACTCTTTAGTTTTGCCAAAAGTCTCTCATGAGGGACCTTGTCAAAGGCTTTCTGAAAGTCCAGATACACAATATCAACCGACTCACCTTTGTCCACCTGTTTATTCACTCCTTCAAAAAAACATAACAGATTAGTAAGACAAGATCTTCCTTGTCTAAAGCCATGTTGGCTGTCTCCCATTAGGTCATGACTATCTATATGCTGAGTAATTTTATTCTTTATGATGGTTTCTACCATTTTTTTCCCGGTACTGATGTCAGGCTCACCGGTCTGTAGTTTCCCGGATCACCCCTCGAACCCTTTTTAAAAATTGGTGTTACATTGGCGATCCTCCAATCCTCAGGTATTAGAGATGATTTTAATGATAGTTCACAGATTACTGATAGCAGGTCTGCAATCTCAAATTTCAGTTCTTTCAACACCCTTGGATGTATACCATCCGGCCCAGGTGATTTGCTACTCTTCAGTTTATCTAATAGTTGTAAGACATCTTCCCGATGTATCGATATTTCCTTCAATTCTTCCACACCTTTAAATACCACTTCAGTCGTGGGTAACATCCCTACATCTTCCTCAGTAAAGACCGAAGCAAAGAATTCATTCAGTCTCTCCGCTATCGCCTTGTCGCCTCTTAGTGCTCCTTTAACCCCTTTATCATCTAATGGACCAACTGACTCTCTCACGGGTTTTTTGCTACGAATGTACTTGAAAAGGTCTTTATTTCGCGTTTTTGCTTCCGCAGCAAGCTTCTTCTCAAATTCTCTCTTTGCCTGCCTTATCAATGCCTTGCATTTGACTTGCCAGTGCTTGTGCTGTTCCAGGTTTCATCATTTGGCTCTTTTTTCCATTTCTTGAAAGATGCTTTTTTGGCAACAACAGCCTCTCTGACCTCAGCTTTAAACCATGCTGGCAATTTTTTGGACTTCCTTCCACTTTTCTTAAAGCGTGGAATACAGCTGGTCTGGGCTTCCAAGATAGTATTTTTCAACAACACCCAAGCTTGATGTACGTCTTTAACCTTTGCAACTGCTCCTTTTAGTTTTTTCTTAACTGTTTTCCTCATTCTATCATAGTCTCCCTTTCGAAAGTTAAAGGGTAGTACTGTGGATTTCCTTACTATCCCTCCTCCACTAATTAAATCAAAGGCGATCATGCTATGATCACTATTGCCAAGTGGCCCCAACACCCTTATCTCTTGCACTACATCTGGTGTTCCACTAAGGACTAGGTCTAATATTGCTTCCCCTCTGGTCGGTTCATGAACCAGCTGCTCCAAGAAGCAGTCATTTATTTCATCTAGGAACTTTATCTCCCTAGCATGTCCTGTTGTGACACTGACCCAGTCGATGCCGGGGTAATTGAAATCACCCATTATTATTACTGCACTGTAACTTTTGCTAGCTTCCTTGATTTCTTTGAGCATTTCATCATCCATTTGTTCATTCTGGCCAGGCGGACGATAGTACACCCCCACTGCCATCGCCTTCCCCTTTTTACATGGAATTTCAATCCATAGAGATTCTACAGCAAATTTTGTTTCTTGCAAAACTTTAATCCTTTCTGACTCAATGCCCTCTCTAACATAGAGCGCAACCCCTCCACCAATTTGATCAGCTCTATCATTTCGATATAGTTTGTACCCAGGTATCAGTGTCCCACTGGTTGTCCTCCTTCCACCATGTCTCTGATATTCCAATCATATCTAACCTCTCGTTTAGTGCTATATATTCTAACTCTCCCATCTTGTTTTGTAGACTTCTAGCATTTGCATACAAGCATTTTAGAGACTGTATTTTATTCATATTAATTTGGCTATTGGTAGACATGGGTAATTTGGGATCTTTAAGTTCTGTCTGCTCCATACTCGAGGGCATTTGGGCTTCTTTACTCTTTTTTGGAACCTCTCTGCTTTTTGTAGTATCCTTCAAGGATACATTCTTCCGAACCATGCGCTCTTGGGCGACTGTCGGCTTTCCCCTATTATCTAGTTTAAAAGCTGCTCTATCTCCTTTTTAAAGGTTAATGCCAGCAGCCTGGTTTCATCCCGGTTAAGGTGAAGCCCATCCCTTCGGAAGAGCCCCTCCTTTCCCCAGAATGTTCCCCAGTTCCTAACAAATCCGAACCCCTCATCTCTGCACCATTGTCTCATCCACGCATTGAGACTCCGGAGCTCTGCCTGCCTATTGGGTCCTGCGCGTGGAACGGGAAGCATTTCGGAGAACGCTACCCTGGAAGTTCTGGATTTCAACTTCCTACCTAAAAGCCTAAATTTAGCTTCCAGAACCTCCCTACCACATTTTCCTATGTCATTGGTACCAACATGTACCAAGACAGCAGACTCCTCCCCAGCACTATCTAAGACCTTATCTAGGTGGCGTGTGAGGTCCGCTACCTTCGCACCAGGCAGGCATGTTACCAGGCGATCCTCACGTCCACCAGCCACCCAGCTATCTACATGCCTAATGATCGAATCACCAACTATAACTGCTGTCCTAACCCTTCCGCATGGGCACTTGGCCCTGGAGAAACCTCCTCGGTGCGAGAGGGGTTTACATCACCTGGAGGACAGGTCCTAGTTACAGGATCACTTCCTGCCACACCAGGGTGATGCTCTCCTGTCACGTGACCTCTCTCCTCCATGGCAACAGGGATGCTGCCAGACTGGAGGTGGGACTTCAGGACTATATCCCTGTAGGTCTCGTCTATGTACCTCTCTGTCTGTCTTATGTTTTCCAAGTCTGCTACTCTAGCCTCTAGAGAACGGACTCGTTCCCTGAGAGCAGAGAGCTCCTTGCACCTAGTGCACACGTAAGACCTCTTACCAGCTGGGAGAAAATCATACACCTGCTGGAGAGAAAGAAATACTGTGTGACCGAGGACAGTGTGTGCGCAGTCAAGTCAATGCTGACTCCTGGCGACCCAGCAGCCCTTGCACAAGGCTCTATACGGGGCAATATCAAATCAGTTGTTTTCCTTTTCCCTTTTGCAGTAGGGGAGCATAAACTCACATGCCTGGACTCATCTGGAGGGACAATAAAGAAACAGATCATATGTTTAGCAGAATTTTCTCCCACCCATATGCAAGGGTTTTTCCCCAGTTGAAATACTCCTGCGACCTCTCGGTCGATCTCCAGTGATGTCTATGGGGAAGGTGACCAGACAGCGCCATGTCATCTGGGACAGGTTGGGCCAGTCTTGGTTTTACCCCAGAAGCTATCTGGACTTGTATTACAAGTGGTAAATCCAGGACTGGCCCAACCATTAGGCAAACTAGGCAGCTACCTCAGGCAGCAACTTGGAGAGGGGGAGGGGCGCAAAGATCAGGCCATTCAAATCTAAGCAATGGATTCTGACAGCCAGGGAGGGAGGCATAACACTTATGGTTTGCTTGGGGCCAACACTTTGAACCAACTCTGAGGCCAGTCCTGCCTGGATGATATGGGGATGTCTGGTCACCTTCCCCATAGACCAGTGGTTCTCAACCTTTTTTGTACCGTGACCCCTTTTACCATTGGTCAACTTGTGGTGACCCCCAATGATAAAATCAAATGCGTCTCTCTTCCTTTACCGTTAACGCATTGTTGCTGTAATCATTTGTTGAATTATTAATATATTATAGGCCTTTGCAATAAGTTTTATTTATAAAATTTACTTATTTAAACCACAAAAATTAATCACAACAACAAGTAACAATATTGGATTTCAAAATTATGATGATTTTGTAGTCAAATCACTAATATGAAATAAAATTATTTTTTCTACCTTTGTTGTCTGACCAATTTATTCTCTGATCATGCTGGTCCCGATCTAAGGCTTCTGCTTTCCTGTCTTCTCTTAGCTCTTTCTGTGGTCTATGGTCCATCTGTCATTTCTTATCTCTTCTTTCATTTTCTTCACTTCTTTCCATCAGCCTATTTCCAGTCCCAGTAACCCTCCCCAGTATCAGCCCCTTTTCCAGTCCTCACTCCCAGTACCTTCCAATGTCAACTTGCATTCCCATGACTGCCACTGGTGTCCATTCCCTTCCAGTCCCCCTCCTTCCCCACTGACCAGTCCCTTCTAGTCCAAATACCATGGCAGCCCCTCTCAGATCCACTCCCTTCCAGTCCCATTCTCCCATCCCCTCGCATCAGCCCATTTGTAGCCTTAGCCCCCAGTTTTCTTCCAGGGCCAGCAGCTCTATCCTCCCCTCCCCACAATCAGCCCATTCCCAGTCAAAGCCCCCCAATCAGCTCACTTCCAGTGCTAGTCCCCCCTCAACCCCATTACCAATGCTAGCCTCCCCTAATGAGCCCAATGCCAGTCCTACCCCCCATTAGCTCATTACCAGTCCTAGCCTCCCCTAATCAGCTCATTTACAGTGCTAGTCCCTCCTCAACTCCATTACCAGTGCTAGGCTCCCCTAATCAGCCCTTTACCAGTCCCAACCCCCCCCCCCCTTGATCAGTCCATTCCCAGTTCTAGCTTTCCCTAATCAACCCATTACCAGTCCTAGGCCCCCCCATCTGCCCATTATAATCCTAACCCACACTGTCTCTCCCCTCTGTCCAGCATTTATCCCACATCTGTCCAGTATGTCCCCCTGTCTTACCTCCTTCCATGTCAGCCCCCGCTCCCTCCCTCCCTGTCAGCCCCCCTCCCTTCCTCCATGTCAGTCCCCCCTCTGTCCATGTCAGCCCTCCTTCCCTCCATGTCAACCCTCCCTCTGTCCATGTCAGCCCCCCTCCGTCCTTCCATCCATGTCAGCCCCCCCTGTCCATGTCAGCCCCCCTCCCTCCCTCCATGTCAGCCCCGTTGCAGGTTCCCTGCTCCCCTCTCCCCATGTCTGCCTCCTTCTTCTGCAGCCACGGCTCCCTGCCTCTTAGGGAACTGCGGCTGAGCCTGTGAAACCGTTGCGGAGCCTTCCAGTCTCTCGACGGGCTCCGTGCAGCATTGTTCCGCCTCCAAAGGAAGTGGTAAACAACTTCCTTTGGAGGCGGGACAATGCTGCATGGAGCCCGTCAAGAGGCAGAAAGGCTCCGCAACGGTTTTACAGGCAGAGCCGCGGTTCCCTAAGAGGCAGGGAGCCGCGGTTGCAATAGAAGGGAAGCGGTGAGTTTGCTGCTGTCGAGAAGTGGACTCGGCAGCGGCAGCAACTTGTGCGCTTTTTTTTTTTTTTTTAAGCAGTGGAGTGAGGCGACCCCCACTAAATCCTGTGGCGACCCCTGTGGGGATCGCGACCGATAGGTTGAGAACCGCTGCCATAGACCAACTTGGAGATATGACCGACGGCTCAAGGAAGTCAAGCTGCTGGGAAAATCCATGCTTGAGTTTCAAGACGTGCTCTCACTGTACCCGGGCTCCCCCAGAGGCTCTAGACATTAGTGCAAACTGCCAGATTTTGGCCCTCTCACCCCCCTCCCACCTTTGATCTCTCAATGCTCTACCCTGTCTCTGGCTGTGTAATGACAGGCTTGCCTTGTGTTTCTCTTCTGTCTCTGGGCAGAGTGACGACACTTCTGCCTTTGGTCACAACTAATGAAATTAAACAAGCCTCTTTTCACCCCTGCAGTAACTTTACAGCCACAGATCTTCCATAGGGAGGTGCACCAGAGACAAGCCTTAGCTGAAAGCAGAGAGCTTACTTTTCTTATCAGAAGAATGTGATGCTAATTCTTAGCCACATAGTTCTGTCTCTTATCTCTTGCCCGATATTCCGGTACATTCTTTCCCATCACTGTGCTTCTATGGCTCGATCTTCCTTTCTGTTCACTGGCTCCGACCTATCAGTCCTCCACATACACCTAGCCTGCAACTGGTTATCCTTAAAACAGAAGTACTACGCCAGTCAGACCAAAGGTCACAGAAGTCACGCCAGTCACAAGCAACCGGCAGCTCCTCACAGGAAAATCCAGTCCGTACTATTCACGCCCCATGCATCCGTTCTCCAGAAACGTCTGAAAATCTTTTTTCAAACCCTGCTGTACAAATAGCCTGTAACCACATCATCCATCAACAAATTCCACATTAACTGTATAATGACTGGGAAAAAAAATACTTTCTCCAATTTGACTGAATTTGCTGCTTTTTAGTTTTTGTACAGCGCTCCTAGTCCTATTTACCAGTTTCCCCCAACTCTGATTTCACAGACCTCCACTATATCCCCTCTCAGCAGTCTCTTCTCCAAGCTGGAGAGTGGAGGAGTGGCCTAGTGGTTGGGGGCAAGGTACCTCGGGCTGGAAGGTTGGGGGTTCAAATCCCACCAGAGGACAGCAACCTTGGCCAGAAGGACTGGGGTTTTTAGTCCCTTGTGGTCTTGGGCAAGCCACTTAACCCTCCATAGCCCATGTTCCCTGTAAGTATTAGTGTATGTGTCTCGTATCCCCCAATGTGATGTGACCACTTTGATTGAAGGATCAGGTGGTATACAAAACTGTCTAAATAAAATAAATAAATAAATAAAAATAAGCTGAAGAGCTCTAACCTTTTTTACTCTTTCCTCATTTTGGTCACCCTTCTCTGTACTTTTTCTAGTTCTGCTATATCGTTTTTGAGATAAGGTGAGCGCAGCTGCACACGATACTCACGAACGATAGAGAGGCATTATAATGATCTATTTTACTCTCTGTTCCTTTCAAAATAATTCCTAGCATTCTGTTTGCTTTCTAAATCGCTGCTGCACATGGAGCGATGATTGTATGCACTCATTTACACTGCCGCCCAGACCACTATCATCGGCAGCTCCACTCCCACGGTGAGGCCTCTTCGTCCTTGTCCCAGCTCCAGCTCTGCCTTCTCAGCACGAAGCGGCTACTTTGTCTCCATCCTGTACTTGCCATCTATTCTCCGAAGGTTGGATGATAAACTCCTATAACTCGGACTACACTATTAGGTCTCCATTTTCCACCTCTTTCCAACAAAGGTCCACTCTTTTTAAAAGTGAATTTTGGGATCTTGCTGGGTACTTGTGACCTGCGGTAAAGAAGAGGCTGGACTTGATGGCGCTTTGGTCTGTCACCATATGACAAATCTTATCTTATGACTGGTAAGAGCTTTGTTAGGGTGGTCACCTCACTGAGTTCAATCTGGAGAAGCTAGTCCGTGCATTAAGGTGCAGTCCTGAGCACTGTTCCCTCTAAGCTGTGCGCGCGCACACACCTCGCCGAGCGAGCGCACATACTTTACAACAGAGCGCACAAAAATTATGGCTCTGATTCTGATAGAAAACAGCACAGACGTCTTAAAATTTAAAAGTTATGATTGTAATTACTAGAAATTTCCCGCTTCATTTAGTAATCGTCTATTTTCATTTAATTTGATTAAAATCAATGTGGTGTACATACTGTATTCTGATGTGTAGTTAAATTTTAAAGTATATAACTCCGAGTGCCGTTATGTGGCGCACAAAAATTTAACCTTCCTTCAAAAGCTGCACACAGCTGATATTTTATGCGCACACAGCCTACAGAAAATTAGAGGGAACATTGGTCCTGAGGTCTTTGTAATAAAGTAGGGTTACATCAGGACTGGATCTGCCTCTTAGGAATGACCCAAAGTGAGGCACCAAACCTAAATCATGCCAATGAGTGGTGATGGAGGCGGACACTCCGCCAGCCGAGACCATGTCTGCTGCTCATGGATTGTCTCATTTCCCCAGCCTCCCCTTCCTCAGCTATACCATAAGGAAAGTCACGCCACGTCCGAGCAAGCTCCAGCATCCTGTCTCTGACGGCAGCTAGTTCAGATCCTATACAGTACATCCAGTTTCTCAGAGTTCATGATGCTTTTCCAAACTCAAACTGGGTAATGATTTCTTTTATAGATTTTTCCTTCTGGAATTTGCCCAAAGCTCTTTTCAGCCCTGTTATGTTGTCATCTTATCATCCTGGAAGAGATTCCACAAGTTAATTATGCGCTGCGTGAAAAATTATCAGTTTTCAATCTGATGGTTATTAGCTGCGTAGCCCGTCCTCTGGTTTGAAAGGGTAAACAACTGACTCCTATTTAAAATGTCCCACTTTATTCATCTCCCCTTTCAGCCACCTCTTTTCCAAGCTGAAGAGCCCTAATGTCTAGGAAACCATGAAAAAAGAGAGAATGCGGCATACTCACAATCCTTTCAGGAACGTGGAACAGCCGTCTGCAGTCAGTCCCCGAAATGCGAGTTCCAGGATTGCATAATCCACACGAGGAGGCGTGAATGGTACCAGCTGCAGGGAACCAATCAGAGGAGGAGCCAATTAGCGCATCACGACGGGGCTGAGTGCTATTATACAGCTCCAGCCACTGCCACTATTACAAGACTAACTTATGCACTGGGCGTCTTTAAACCGCTGCCTGGCAGTAGATTGGGAGAAGCGTATCACAAATGGAACCACAAACATCTGTTCGATCTGGTTGCTCCACGCGGGGGTCAAGTCACTTAACAGCTACCGGATACTAAGCTTCCTAACACGTGTTCAGAGAATAATGTGCACTTTGTGCCAAATGATGTGCATTAAATGGCAAAGCAGCTCATTATTATGCAAGTCAAATAGCACAGCTTGTATTAACTCGGCAAACCGCACTATTCCTGGAAAAATAACACCAGTTTTCCACTGGGCGCATCAAGCTGTTAACACATGGCCTGATCCTCTGAGGGACCGGAGGTAATGTAACTCTTGTGCCAAACCCCCAATTTCCTCCCCTAATCACAGCATCCATTAAACACTACCTACTGCCCCTGAAATAGAGGCCCTGGACCCGCACTCCCCCCCAGAAGAGTCCCTCAGACCCCCCCTCATGCCCCTGAAAGGTATGCCCTGGGCTTACTGGGGCTTTCCCTGGTGTCTAACAGCGGGGGCAGGAACATTTCCCAGTTGCTCCTGCCCAATAGGGCACCAAGATCCAAATGGCACCTCTGACCCCTAACAATAGTCTCGCAGTATTACCGCTAGGGGTCAAGCTGCCATGTCACCAACCTGCCACTAGGGGTCAGAGATGCTATTTTGATCTCAAATGCTTGATGGAACAGGATCACCTGGGAATCACTCCTGTCCCCCAACTCTAGACACCAGCGATAGCCTGGAAGAAAGGGGGTTTGGGAGGTCAGTTTTAGAGGCAATGGGCTGTCTCTGGGAGGGCTCTGAGCGGGAGGGGGGGGGGGTCGCTTCTGGGAGAGACTGCAGGTGGCCACATGATTTACATAACCTCCAGCCCCTTTAAAAGAAAGCGGGCACAACTTAGGGCCTAAAATCTTCATTATTACGCCAGGAGCACACAACGTTCCTGGCTGCAGCAGTGAACATTTAAATTTACCGCAAGAGTCAGTATGAGCGCGGTGAACTGTTTTGCTCGACTGCAATATGGGTGTCACAAATTAGCGATTCCCATGGTAAATTAAACGGCAGTAAAATGCGATATTTTGCCGCAGCTTAGTAATGACCCCTCTAAGAGCTCTGTTTACTAAAACCCACTAAGGATTTGCCATTATCATGCTAAACACACACACATTAATTTCAAAGCCTCCGAGTTAGCTGTCGAGGCGCAACTAGTATGTTTCCGGTAGCTAACACATGATGGGCCAAACGTGCGCTCCACTAAGGTGGTCCACTTAATGACTTCCATAGAAGAGGCATTAGGTGAACCCATCTCAAGAGTCATGTTGCTGCCGAGAATTCGGCAATTACCCTGGGATTCGCGGAAATGCACTTTCGCTGTCCGTTTCCCACCCCATCCCACGATCGCCAATTAACTTGCGTTTCAGCGTGTGGTGGCAGACACACTCGTGCATTAATTATTATTATTATAATTATTATTATTAAAACTCTTCCCGACTGCCCGGCTAACGGACTTTAGTCAAAGGAGACCCAGGAATGTGTCTGTGTTGCCTGGCTAAAGATTATGGAGGATTTCATAGGCTGCTACAGGTACGTGGTACACAGATACTGTATATTCTCACGCCCGCTCCGCAAAGGGACAAACAACAGTGTGATTATTCGCTTGCAGAATACTTGCAGTCTTTATGGATTTCATAACATATGTGCAAAACTCCACAGACTCCCTCCCTTACTGCACCAAGACAAGTCCACAAACACATATCGAGTGAGTATCACAGTGTATTTTACATTATCATCTTTAAAAAAAAAAACAAAAACAAAAAAACACACCATATTTTATTTATTTATTTATTTACCGCTTTTCTATGAGTCAAAGCCGTTTACGGTGAAATAACACAATTGGACAGACTCGTGGGGTACAGATAACTAACGAGGGGACTAGATAACAAGGGACTAGGCTGGTGGCGTTGACAAACGAGAGTACAAGGGTTAGGGTGGCTAATTTAATTATGTAGATGTTAGTTATAGCGACAGATTTGCAGGTGACAGTCTTGGCAGGCTTTGAGGCAGGAGGGGTCTTGTGGGCATGCTGTAAGGACCCCTTCATGGATGGTTGGCTTGTGCAGGGTGGGGAGGAGATGGTGGAACATGCGTGTTGCTGGGGACAGGTCCCATGCTGCAGTTTCAGGTTACAACATTATATCGGTCTTCTGGACTCTGGGGTGGGGCGTGAGCTGCCACTATTGGCCAGTCATTGCTCAAGCGGCCACTAATGGTGACGATATTCCCGGCACAACCCGGGTCACTGCAGTGCCTGACTGCTACCTGGTTAGCGATATGTGAAGAATGGCCAGGGTTTCACCACAGATGGCAAACCGGACAAAGCTCAATATCGCCGCTGACTGGTTTGTGATTGGCTCCGCCCTGGAACTACCCTGAGTCACCTTAATGCTAAGCGGTTAGAATTGGGGCGTATACTGGCATTACTCGGGGATATTCAGGGGCACTAACCATATTAGTACCGCTGAATATCCTTCTTACGGCATTTACACAGTTTACAGGTCTATAAATAGTGTAAATGTCTTGGAATATGGGGCCCTATGTTACTATGTATGTATACCCCAAGAAACCAGAATATGCATCAGTGCAACACTAGCGAAACAAAAACTGAAATGCATTTCCTCTCTGGGGCTGAGCAAACTCAAAATATAATGTCCAATAATTGAGCCCAGTAGACATAAGATTATAATAACTGTATGTGTGGATAGAGTCATTTAATCCTGGTCCATTCCAATGTCAATTCAACTATACAGCAAAAGCATCAAATCTGACTGATAAAAAGCTGGATAAGAGGACAGTGGTGAAGGAGAAAAACGCCAGAAGGGCATTGATTACAGAGGTGCCAGTTCCAAGCGACTATTCTGTGAATCGTGTTGAGAGCGAGAACATTTTTAAGTACCAAGAAATGAAGTTGGAAACTAAGAAAACGTGGCACAGAGTTATTTCCCATCGTGTTGGGTGCCACAGACCTAATTAAGAGGAATTTCCAAGCGCACTTTGATAAATTACCCATACACGTAACATCTTATGAACTCCAGAGGGAGGCGCTCTTTAGCACGATGCAAATACCACACCGAGCATTACTGGTAAATTTGAGAAACTGAGATCCTACTCCACATACCCTGGGCTTAGAAGTAAGGTTCATGACTGTCATGGTATGCGCACAAATCACCCATTTGGAGAAATTGCCCCGCCTCCTCCCCGAGAAAGGCCACGTTTACTAGGCAGTAGTACGCGTTGTCAATGTGCACATAGGAACAACATGGATGCTGCAGTAGATAGTGTGCACTAAAGTTTAGTAAAAATCGCCCAAAATGTGCTTTCCCATGTACAACGAATACTCCTTACATAAGAACATAAGATATGCCATACTGGGTCAGACCAAGGTCCATCAAGCCCAGTATCCTGTTTCCAACAGTGACCAATCTAGGTCATACGTACCTAGCAGTTTCCCCAAAAGACACAGGTTCCACAATGCTTGTATTGGGTCAAGCATTGATATCCTGGGTCCCTTCTTAATAATGGTTTATGGACCTTTCCTCCAGGAACTTGTCCAAACCTTTTTTAAACCCAGCTACACTAACAGCCTTTACTACATCCTCCGGTAACAAATTCCAGAGTTTGTTTACACGTTGAGTGAAAAAATATTTTCTTTTATTAGTCTTAAATAGTTTACCATGTAGCTTCATTGCATGTCCGCTAGTCTTTCTATATTCTGATAGTGTAAACAATCGATCTACGTTTACCCGTTCCACTCTGTTCATTAATTTATAGACTTCTATCATATCTCCCCTCAGCCGTCTCTTTTCCAGGTTAAAGAGCCCTAACCTTTTTAGCCTTTCTTCATAGGAGTATCCTTTCATCCCCTTTACCATTTTGGTGGCTCTTCTCTGAACCTTTTCTAATAACGCTATATCTTTTTTAAGATACGGCGACCAGAATTGCACACAATATTCAAAGTGCGGTCTCACCATGGAAGGTTATAGAGGCATTATAATATCTTTTGTTTTATTTTCCATTCCTTTCCTTATGATACCTAGCATTCTATTTGCTCTCATGGCCGCCGCTGCACACTGGGCCGAGGGTTTTAACATATTATCCACAATGACGCCTAAATCTTTTTCCTGGGTGGTAGTTCCTAATGTGGAACCTTGCATCGTGTAACCATAGTTTGGGTTGTTCTTCCCTAGGTGCATAACTTTGCACTTGTCCACATTAAATTTCATCTGCCATTTTGATGCCGAGTCTTCCAATTTATCAAGATCCTCTTGCAATTTTCCACAATCCTCTTGGGTTTTAACAACTTTAAATAGTTTTGTGTCAGCTGAAAAATTGATAACCTCACTTGTTATTCCACTTTCCAGGACATTTATGAATATGTCAAAAAGCAGTGGACCCAGCACCGATCCCTGGGGTATACTATTATTCACCTTTCTCCATTGGGAAAATTGGCCATTTAGCCCTATCCTCTGCTTTCTATCTTTTAACCAGTTCCTGATCCACAGTAGTATACTTCCTCCTATCCCATGACTCTTTAATTTTGCCAAAAGTCTCTGATGAGTGACCTTGTCAAACGCTTTCTGAAAGTCCAGATACACTATATCAACCGACTCACCTTTGTCCACCTGTTTATTCACACCTTCAAAAAAAACATAACAGATTAGTAAGACAAGATCTTCCTTGTCTAAAGCCATGTTGGCTGTCTCCCATTAGGCCATGACTATCTACATGCTGAGTAATTTTATTCTTTATGATGGTTTCTACCATTTTTGCCAGTACTGACGTCAGGCTCACTGGTCTGTAGTTTTCCGGATCACCCCTGGAACCCTTTTTAAAAATTGGTGTTACATTGGCGATCCTCCAATCTTCAGGTATTAGAGATGATTTTAATGAAAATTCACAGATTACCAATAGCAGGTCTGCCCATCTCATATTTCAGTTCTTTCAACACCCTTGGATGTATACCATCCGGCCCAGATGATTTGCTACTCTTCAGTTTATCTAATAGTTGTAATACATCTTCCCGATGTATCAATATTTCCTTCAATTCTTCCGCACCTTTAAATATCACTTCAGTCATGGGTAACATCCCTACATCTTCCTCAGTAAAGACCGAAGCAAAGAATTCATTCAGTCTCTCCGTTATCGCCTTGTCGCCTCTTAGTGCCCCTTTAACCCGTCTATCATCTAATGGACCAACTGACTCTCTCACAGTTTTTTTGCTACAAATGTACTTGAAAAAGTCTTTATTTTGCGTTTTTGCTTCCGCAGCAAGCTTCTTCTCAAATTCTCCCTTTGCCTGCCTTATCAATGCCTTGCATTTGACTTGCCAGTGCTTGTGCTGTTTCCAGGTTTCATCGTTTGGCTCTTTTTTCCATTTCCTGAAAGATGCTTTTTCGGCAACAGCAGCCTCTCTGACCTCACCTTTAAACCATGCTCGCAGTTTTTTGGACTTCCTTCCACTTTTCTTAAAGTGTGGAATACAGCTGGTCTGGGCTTCCAAGATAGTATTTTTCAACACCACCCAAGCTTGATTTAAGTCTTTAACCTTTGCAACTGCTCCTTTTAGTTTTTTCTTAACTATTTTCCTCATTTTATCATAGTCTCCCTTTTGAAAGTTAAAAGGTAGTACTGTGGATTTCCTTACTATCCCTCCTCCACTAATTAAATCAAAGGCGATCATGCTATGATCACTATTGCCAAGTGGCTCCAACACCTTACATTTCAGTAAATACTCATTTCTTGTGTGTTCACAAACATCCAATAGTACTTTTCTCCACCACTGCACAACACCTTCATCTGTTTACCACTATGTGCCCTGTTAATTGGCACTAATGTCTGACACAGGCCCATGTTTCAAAATCTCTCCATCCAAATTTCTATGTGCCCACAACTCATTAAGCCTTCACTGTGAAAAATTAACGAGTTGCTGGTCCATTGAAATTTGGCTGTTTATCCCTGACATATGATTACTCGAAACAGCACTATGTCAGACATAGGACCCTTCCTTCTTTCACCAACTCCTCTTCCATCATATGTCTTTCTTCCCTCTATCAGCCCATGTTTCTTCCAAGCCCATCATCCCCTCTTCGCCTTTAGTTCCTTATTTCTTTTTTTGCCCTCACCCACCTCTGAGCAATTCCCCCTTTCACCACCTCCCCAGCTCTATTTGCATCCTCCTCTCATTAATATTTATTTATTTATTTATTTATTTAACAGTTCTTCTATACCGCTCTATTTTAGATCAGAGCGGTTTACATTTAACATCAACTATACAACACAAGGAACTTTGAGTTGTATTTACAATAAACAGGGAGATCAACTTGGAAGTAACTGGGGGAAACTATGTACATTTTTAATTCTATACATTGTATCACACTGGTACCTGATTTCAGGCAGAACATATCTACATTTTATTTACACTGGGGTACATTCTAATATGCTTGCCAACCCAACTCCTAGAGTGCCAACACACCCTGCATTTCCCTTCTGTACCCTCTCTGTGCCCCATAACATCTCATCTCTCTTTTTCTCCCCCTCCCCTTCCCATCCAGCAATATTCCCTCAAAGGTGCACAGGAGTTCTCCACTTGCATGCCTACTATAGGGCATGGTGCAGGAATACTGCACTCTCAATCAGGAAGGGCAGGTAGGACATTGAGAATCCTGCAGAATGTGCTTTCCCTGGTTACTGCCAGTGGACTGCGAAGCACCTTGAGAACGTTGGCTTCCAGCATCCCCCCTTGCTGCCGCCGCCCCCTCCTTTCCTTGCTGCCCCTGCACCGCCTCCTCCCCGGCTGAGCACCTTGCTGTTGCCTGCTTCTCAGTCCAGCATGTCTCTTCCTTCAGAGGGAAATATAAAAAATAAAAGAAAGCAGTTCTGTATGCCCCCCCACCATCCCCTTTCCAATCCATTATGCCTCTTCTTCACTGAAGAAAGGGGACATACTGTATTGGGAAGGGGATGGGAGGGGGGCATGCAGTACAGCTTTTTTGTTGTTCTGCTGCCCTCTTAAGCAAGGAGGCATATTGGATGGGGGGGGGGGGCCTTGTCCCCAGCATGTCTCCTTGCCTTGCTTCAGTGGCAACACAAAAAAAAAGCAGAGCTGTACCGTCCCTGCCCACACTTCCCCCAGGCAGTCGCCATCAGTTTTCCTACCAAATTTCATTCTGCTTCGCTCATGGACCACGGATGCCTCGGTCAGCTGCTGGAGCCCTCCACTGGCAGCTACCGTCTGCAGGAGCGATGTCTTCCTTGCAGCCCGAATCTCCTGTCGGGCTCACTCGGCTGCTCCTTTGATCCTTCCTTAGGCCTGGCCACTTCCAGTCACACTGTATCATCGGGTCAGTCGCTGCAGCAACTTGCAAGGCTGTTTGCTGAAGTGGCCAGTGCCAAATTGCTGGGTCCCATTTCTTTCTCTCTTTCACTTTTAAGAAGGAAGGCAGTGTGAGGTGGCTTCTTTGCGCCACACTGCTGCTTGCCTGCTGCACATGTGCAAAGAGAGAGAAGAAAGGCATGTACAGCCTTTGTTTTTCTAAAATCGGAGACAACTGCTCTACACCTTTGGACTAATCGGGGTTTGCTTTACAAATTCAGGGACAATCCCCAAAAATCGGGGACATCTGGTAACCTTAACCTGTGAGTGCTCTACCAGGAAAAACAATGATAGCAGCTGAAGCCCTAGAAGCAGCACTTGGCCATATGCATCTCACCAACCTGGAAGAGCAGACAGAAGAGGGCGCTATGGTGGGGGAAAGTAGGTGATGGCAGCCAGAGCTCTGGAGACTATACTTAGGGACACGCGTCTGGCAGCTCAGCAAGGAATGAAGCTGCAGCCCAAAGATTGTGTCTAGCCACGAGGAGCCGGCTGTTCCAGGTGAGCCATCGCACCGAACTGTAGCACGGGAGAGAACACAGCTCGCAGAGAGAATGCCGACCCTTCCAACTTGTTACTGTAGCATAAAGCGATCTCAGCTCATCCTCTTCTTTCCTACAACGTAAGCCTTTTTAAATGTGTTCCTATAACAAGAGACAAGAGTGCTCACCAGGGAGGCACCCATCTGTCTGAATGTATGTGTGCATGTCTGGCCATCCACACCACATCAGAAGAGTTGGGAGCACAATGTGAACAGCAGCAGGGATACGTTCCAGCCGTGCTATGCAAACCTCCTTGGTAACTAGGCCTCATTCCCACGTGATCAGCGCTGTGTACGTTCAGCTGTTCCTCAGTGCTGCTTCTACTGCTGCCAGAAAGTGAGGCCACTCTCCCCCCTGTCTGCTGATGTAAATTTCTGGAGGAGAGGGGTGGGTGGATGGGTGAGTGGGGCAAAAGGTGCCTCCGTGCAACGCCTGTGATGTGAACTTTTTTTCTCTTCCTCACCTTGTCCCTTTCTCCCTGCTCACTGGCCACTGCTCTGCTGCCAAGGCTCACTATGCCCTACCCTTGCACTTACAGTCAGACTTCTCTCTCAACATATTTGGCTCCCCATCCCCCTTAGGGTTAGAGCAGGGTGGACCTACAGCACATCTTTTCAGTTTAATACCTGGGCTGCTGGAATCAGGACCGTGGGGTTTGCGCTTTACAATGTGCGCTTAGAAGGCCACTGCAGGTGAATTAGAATGAACTCCATACCCTGTCCTTATTTCTATAGCAAAAGCTTTGGCCATTAGCTAAGCTGCCTAAAAAGGATTTTCTTTTGAACTGGCTCTTTCTTCCTTTTTTTTTGAACTTCTAGTGCAATCCAAATGCCCGGGATTTGGTGAAAATAGTTTTCATTCACAACAGCAGATTTTCCCCTATTTTATACTCTAACCCTTCTGTATCCCTGCCCCCTCACAGCATACCGAATCTGGCCACTGCAGTGACAGTCCTGAGTCAGGGGCCATGTAGCAGAGATCTATATGGAACCCTGCAATCATGGGGTCTAAATCTGGCCACTAGATGTCACCATTACCTAATGACCATGATCTCTCCCGTCCCTCCCTCTTTTCCTTTCCTGTGTCCCCATTCCCAGCTCCAGCCAATCAGGATGCAGAAGTCCTGATTCAGGGACTGGACCAGGAACCTTCTGGGCTGTCCAAAAAAAGCACACACAAAATCGAGGTCTGCACAGAAATCTCCCCTATGACCCCACGTAAATGAAGAGCGTTTAAAGATGTAACAGCAATGCTTTGTGGAGAAAACAGCAGGTAGTGGGTGTTGTTCCCTTTTGGGTTTGCTTTTACGATGTAGTAAGATATCCAAAGTGCATACTAAAGAAGAGGTTGCATAGGCACTTCAGGAGACTGGTCCTCAAACTTTTAACATATACCCTCAAACTCCCCCACAAGAAGCATGCAAAACAGCAGAGTGGACCATGGCTGACAATGACTACACTTGTAGTATAGTGCTTCTGGGACAGCTGAAGGGAGTGTCAGGTGAGAATTTAGCAGTGGGACGTTAAGGTGACATTTTACTTACCAGTTAATGTCCTTTCCTTGAATCCAGCTAAATCAGTCCAGACAAGTGGGTTGCGTTCTACCAGTAGATTGATGGAGACAAAGAACAAATGAAAAGCCCAGGTTTCAACGACATCACTTCTATGCCTCTATTCGCCTCAGTCACCTGAGATACTTTCAGTATCCATCCCAAAGCATATGGGAGAAACACCAAGTCTCACACAACCTCAACCATGGGCAACAATGAGTGATCAACAGAAGAGAACTATGTACAGAAACACAAACATAAGGCTGTCAGTAGACAATGAACTTGCAAAACCAAATATATAAAAATCATAAGGGACCCAAAGGTACCGCAGCAGAACAGAGCAATACAGTTCCAGGGGCGGGCCCTGGACTTGTCTAGCAGGACTAAACTAGTACTGTAAGTAAAATGTCATCTTCCATATTGTTTTGCTAGACCAGTCCAGACAAGTGAGATGTACCAAAGCTACAATGTCACTGGGCGGGAAGAAGACACAGCAGCTCGGAAAAACCCTTGAGCCAAGGCCATGTCCACCCTCGCCTAGACATCCAAGCAGTAATGCTTGACAAAAGTGGAAAGTGATGCCCATGTTGCTGCCCGATAAATGTCTGCAGGGGCTACCAAGCTCCGCTCCATCCATGAGGATGCCTGTGCTCAGGTAAAACGAGTGTGCAATCCCTCTGAAACTGGCCAGTTCCATAAAAGACCAAACAAACTAGAGCACAAAGTACCTGCAGAAACCAGACCAGAGACAAAGGAGCAGGTACCAAAGACTGGCGCTTGTTCAAGCGTTCCTTTATTGTCCCCAACGCGTTTCTGCCTGGGCCTTCTTCAGGGGGTATGGGTAACAAGCCTCAAAAAATAGGCCTTTTACCCTCTCATTGACTTTTAGGTTTTGATTGTTTTTGAGCCATTTAGATATATCCACAATTTTTTATCCAATTTTATCTGTCATTTACCCTTATTTGATGGTGTCTTTTACTATGGATTTTGCTTTTTTAATATCCCCTATGGTAGGGTTGTCTGGTTAGATTTTAATTGTCACAGTCTCTTCAATGATATACATTTTTTCAGTAGTGAGTCTGCCAAGTCTGAAACACATATGTTTGTTCCCTTGATGCTCCTACTGATTTTTAGTTCTGAATGTAATATACAACAATTTATTTATTTTATATATTTCTTATACATTTTTAAACTGGTGTCTGCCTTATATTTTTGAGTTTTTTACTTCTACCAATCTGCAATGATTTTTGTTTTCTAATATTTCCCATGGATGGTTCGTCTGGTGATTTTTTAGTGTGACAGTTTGATATTTTCTTTGATGATACAATTTTTAAGTATTCCCCTCTTTTTTTAATAGTGTAGCTGCCATGAGTGACAATTTCTTCTCACAAGTTATATTACAACAGCTTTCTCTCTCTCCCGTTGTGCCGTTCCCTTATCATTGAATTCTATTTCTTTATTTAATTATTTATCTCCCTTCCAGTGTATTTACTCTACATACAGGCTGGATCCTTGAAGGTACTATACATGTCTTCCTTCTCTCCTTTTATCAACTTTTTTATTCTTTTAATTCATATTATTTAGTAATTCACTTTTAGACTATATTAATGTTTTATTAAACATTTTTTATTTGTGAGATCATTATGATATATAGGTGCATTAATTATTGCTTTTGTGCACATTAATTGAATTCAAATATATGCCCGTGTGTATTGTATTTTTACATTTTTATATGTCATCCTTGTACTTTTTGATGTTCTCATTGTTTTTAGTTATTTATATACGTGTATTCTCCTCAGTATTTTATGAATTTTAGTTTACAATTTTAAATTTTATCAGTTATTATTTGGTGTTTTATGATTTTATATTCATAGGACACTGTATTTATTTGATAATATGTGTTTTCATTTGTATATTGTATTTTTTGAGGTTTGTTACCCATACCCCCTGAAGAAGGCCCAGGCCGAAACACGCTGGGGACAATAAAGGAACACTTGAACAATCGCCAGTCTTTGGTATCAGCTTCTTTGTCTCCAGTTCTGTAACAGATACAATAAGGCAATGGCCTCCTTAAGCCAGTGCCCCAAAGTTAACTTAGCCACCGCATCACCCTTGCATGAGCCAGCAAAAAACACAAAAAATGGTCAAACAAAAGGAATTTGTAACTTCCATGCACTGGAACAGCATCCTCCGGACATCCACAAGGCGAAGATCCTTATCCTTCCCCTGACACTGCTCCTTAGGGAAGGAGGGCAGGCACACCACCTGGGTTACGTGAAAGGGAGAAAGCACCTTAGGCAAGAAGGAAAGCACAGGCCGAATGGAAACAGCCTCCTCTGAAAAGGAAAGATAAGGATCTTGGCAAGACAGAGCCTGCAGTTTGGAAATCCAACTTGCAGAACAAATCGTGACCAAGACCACCGTTTTGAGCATCAAATCCTACAACCGCTCAGAGGGTGCCACCGCAACAGACCCAGATCCCAGGAAGGGATCATAGACCAGAAGGGAGGACGCAGATGGTGAACCCCCTGGAGAAAGCATGAGACGTCCGGGTGCAAGGTTAGAACCATAAACCAGCCACCGGACCTCGTAAGCAGGCCAAAGCTGCCACCTGAACTTTCAGAGAGATAAGGGAAAATCCTTTCTCCATCCTGTAGAAGGCCAACAGAGATGGCACCTTGGCTGCCTCAGAAGCCAATTGCCGAACACCGTACCATCGCTCAAAGATTTTGGAGGGAGTTTTTCAGTTTAAAAGTATCTTTGATCATCAGGCCTTCTATTAAATCCTAGTGGTTGGAGCAAGGTACTTCAGGCCGGAAGGTCGGGGGTTCAAATCCCACTAGAGGACAGCAACCTTGGGCCGGAAGGACTGGGGTTTCTAGTCCCACAGGTGCTCCTTGTGGTCTTGGGCAAGCCACTTAACCCTCCATAGCCCATGTTCCCTGTAAAATAGTTATCTCCAAGTTATAATGCCCTGTTCAATGTAATTTCAGTTTGTTCAATGTAAACCGCACTGATGCAGAATAGCGCGGTATATAAGAGAATGTAAATAAATAAATAAAGAGCAAAAACTACTGGATGTGGGAGAAGAGTTATGACTAGAAGGAGGTGATTTTAATTTGACCATCACCCCTGCATTGCACAATTTTGGGGAGAGCTCATATTGGGTGAGATATAGGGCATAATTAATTATTTTATGGAATGGACACAACAGGATCACAGATAAATGCAATCATCTTCATCCACGTTCTAGGGACTATGGGCCTGATATTCAAAGGGCGTAACATGGCTAGCACAACTGTTAACCATGTTACTCCCTTTATCTGGGATATCCAGAGGCACTAACCAGGGTGTAGCTGCTGCACGCCCAATGCTAACCGGTTAGCATCGCAGCATTCCAAGGGCAGCTTCCGGCCATAACCGGACAGCGGCAATATTGAGCCGCTGCCCAGCTATAGCTATGTGGCAAAAGCAAGGCGCAGCAAAGGCTAGCATAACTTTTGCCATAGAAGCTAACCAGGCAGCGGGCTGAATATCGCCACTGCCCACTTAACTTCCCGAAAATGCGGGTAACCCAGATAATCAATGCTGGGGCCAGATATGACCCCAGCATTGAATATCTGGATTTAAACGTTCGGCAGAGGCGGTGGCGGCTAGCCACATTAGATCGGCTAGCTGCCGCTCCTGAATATCGGGCCCTATACTTTTTTTCCTAAGCCCCATAATTCTTATTCTAGAATCAATTTCATTTTAGCTGACTGTGCGCACACCTTGGATGATAGGGGAGGAGAAAGTGGAGGCATTTCCTTGGATGGTTTATGGTTGGATTATGGGATAAATGATACCTGTTGGATGAAAGTGAGACAAGCAAGACTATTGGGATGTAACGTTAGCAAGGAGCTCTCCCCTTGAATTCTCAGGGACAGATCGAAAGTTGTTATCAGGGGGAAGCGTATCATGAGAGGGTGTAGGCAGAGAGCAGGAGGCACAGGTCTAAGAGTTGCTTAGTCAGATTTGGGCGTTATCACAAAAACAAGCAAGCTCCCTTGGGGGCACTTCAGCAATGATTGATGTTAAGGGGCAGCTGAGGGCATCGCATAAATTTTCTTCTGAAAAAAGTGAATCGTATCCATTTTGAACAAGGTAACCGTGATAGTAGGGTTTTGGTCATCCAACTGTCACTTTTTTTTCTTTCCATCCCTTTATCGTTTGCATTGCTTTTGTTTTCAATAATTATGGTCCCGATATTTAGCAGTGGCAGCTAGAGCTGTAAGGTGACTGACGCTGCTGGCCCCAGTTAATCAATACCGGGGGGCCATATCCAGGCTCAGCACTGAATATCTGGGTTGCCATGAAGCTAACCGGGCAGCGGTGACATTCAGCCACTGCCCGACGAGCTTCAGCGGCGAAAGTTAGGCCAGCCTTTTACTGCACCTGACTTTCACTGCATTGTGATAACCAAGCAGTGGATCAATATCGCCACTGCTCAGTCATGGCTGGGTGCAGCCCTCACACATCCCGATGCTAACCGCTTAACAGCAGCGCATGCGGCAGCAGCACCTGCGGATATGCAGTAACACTAAGGGGATCATTTTTAAAAGGCTGAATTGGGATTTAGGAGGTCTGAAGACAGGCACATCAAAATCATTGCGATGCCTCCGCAGTCATTCCACAAGGAACGTTTACAGACGTCTCCGGTGCAGGGATGTCCGAGTAGGCAGGGGGGATGTGGCGGAGGCCTTTCTGGGAAGGTGCAAAGGACTTGCATGTCTCTGTTCAATTTTAGGACCAAAGGGGACGTCTACAGGCACATCCACATTTAGACCTGCTGCAGGCACGAATAGGCATCAGGGAAGTGCGTGTTTCGGCCATAAAACGTCCAGAGAGTGTAGACAAGATGGAGAGTTAAGTGACTAATCTAAGATCACAAAGACCCACACTGGGGATTTGAACCCTGGGACAGATTGAAAATTGTTATCAGGGAGAAGCGTATCGTGAGAGCATGTAGGCAGAGAGCAGCTCCTAACACACTACTCTAACCATTATGCTATTAGACATCCATGTTCCGAGATGCTACTCTGAGGATGTCTATGTGTAGACGTTTCTATAAACATCCTTATCAGGCATGTCCATGTTTCTGAAATTGAGCTTGAACTTGACTGTGCCTGCTTTTTTTCCCCAGACATTCTGGCTTTGACTTCCCAGATTGAACATGGACGTACCATTGTAAAAGTTTGTCTTTAACAGTGTTAACCCCTTTGACTATCAGGCCCTATGAGTCTATTTCCCTTCCCTCTGTGCTTGAGTAATTTGTCTTGTGTTACTTTATGTGCTGTTTATGGAATTGTAATTGCTTAATTTGTTCTAGTGTTGCTATTTTTTGTTTATAGAATTGTAAACCTCTCTGCTGTTTTTATGAAGAGCGGTATAGCAAGTATCCAATAAACTTGAATTTAAACTGTGAGCTAAACAGGAGAAAAACGAGGCTGTGCAGATTAGAGGGGTAAGGGAATAAGATCTCTAAACTAGAGACTATTGGAGTGCAATTTACCTAGTATTATAGTGAGATATATACGGTCAAGTTGAAATTCAGAGAGAACAAGACTGAGGGCTATTTAGCCTTGGTCTTATTGCCATGCATTGAACAGGGCTATATTGATCTTATGGAAGCAGAGAGCACTGAGGAAGAAGTTATGGTTGCTATTAAGGCTCGCACCGTTTAATGGCTCACCCTACGACTCAAAAAGCCGTTGCTGATTCACACTGGCAATCGGTCTCAGAAAAACCAGCGGCACTTAAACCAAGAGCTAATAGCTTAAACCAAGAGCTAATAGCTCATAAATTGTGCCAGTTTCACATCAATGACCTTCTGCCATTTAGAATCTTCCATAAGCAGGCAGAAGTTAAGTCTGAATCTTATTCGATATCTCCTCATTTAACCAGTGTGATATTGCTATTGTTGAAGTCATTGAATATTGAGGATGATAAATCTTTTAAGAGAAACACAGGACATTTAATATAATATTAAAAGAAAATATAAAATATGGAAGATTCTAAATGGCAGAAGGTCATTGATGTGAAACTGGCACAATTTATGAGCTATTAGCTCTTGGTTTAAGCTATTAGCTCTTGGTTTAAGTGCCGCTGGTTTTTCTGAGACCGATTGCCAGTGTGAATCAGCAACGGCTTTTTGAGTCGTAGGGTGAGCCATTAAACGGTGCGAGCCTTTATTGCCTTGAGTTAACCGTTTAAAGAGAAACAGGCTTTAATATGGTTGCTATTAAAGCATTGAAAGTGGGGAAATCACCGGGCTTGGACGGCTTCGTTCCAAAGTTTTACAAGCAATTTGCACACCTCCTTGTTACAACATTGGTGCCCTTATTCAATTGAGTAGTGAGGGAGGTGGGTGCTCTAATGGAGATGATGGGAGCTGCTGGGATTACCATATCCTTAAGGAGAATAAGGATCAAGAACAGTGTGCCTCTTACCACACCATCTCATCCTTGACATTGATGTTAAGCATTTGGCAAAGATTCTAGCATCTAGGCTAAATAATTTTATTGCCTCTATAGTACTTGAAGACCAGACAGGATTTATTCCTGGGCAGCAGGCTGGTAACATCACAAGATGTTTGCTAATCCTTACTTGGGGTGCGTAACAACAGTCTAGTTCCTTACTTCTGCTATCAACTGAGAAGAATTTCAACAGAGTAGAGTAGGGATTTATGATGGTTGTGCGTAGGGCACTGGCACTTGGACCAAATTTTCTGGCTTGGACTGGAGCTATGTATGATAAGTAAATGAGGGGATACTCTTGACATTTTCTCCATGTCTAGAAGTAGAAGTTAGGGCTTCCACCTCTTTATTTTATTTTATTTATCTGCATTTATATCCCGCTTTTCACCGGGTCAAAGCGGTTGGGGGATACATTTAACACGAGGGGATATGAGACACATACACTAATACTTACAGGGAACATGGGCGATGGAGGGTTAAGTGGCTTGCCCAAGACCACAAGGAGCACCTGTGGGACTAGAAACCCCAGTCCTTCCAGCCCAAGGTTGCTGTCCTCTAGTGGGATTTGAACCACCGACCTTCCGGCCTGTAGTACCGTGCCCCAACCACTAGGCCACTCCTCCTTCTTTTATTTGTGCTGTCTATTGAGGCATTAGTGGTGAGAGTTAGAGCTAATCCGGACATTAAAAGGATTAAGACTGGGGAAAATGAGTACAATATTTCTTTGTCTGTGGATGATATTATGTTTCCAGTTGGTCACGTTGCTTCCTATAATTATAATAGAGTTTTTGGATTAAGGGAGGCTAACGGGGTTTAAAGTAAACAAGTCAGAGTCTAAATTTCTGAATTGCTCTCCCTTACAAGCAAATGGATAACACCAGGTGTAGTTTTTCTTTTAAACAGGCAGCAGTGAGCATTAGGTATATTTTGGTATACAGGTGATGGCAGGTCCTTCCACACTATCAGTTGACCTATTCCCTTCTCTTTAGCAATATATATTTTTTAATATTTGGATTTTTATTAGCCAAGAGTTCCAGAATACAAACACTTACATGTATCATATATACAAATATACATAATCCAACTGTTTACATCTTATCCCTTATATAAAGAGAAGATCATGCTTATTGAATACTATGCTCTATTTTGACATTATTCTTTAACAGCATTACTTATCCCTAACATACAGTATCTCTATACTCATCTATTTCCTTTCATTCCCTTAACTTTAATAGTTCACACTAAACAATCTTAAATATCTCATCTACTGTAATATCAATAACCTTTAACCATCCCTCCTTTCCCCTTTCTGTTTTTTTGTTAATAAATTTTTTACTCCAGTCTGTCCATTACCTCTACCATTTTATATGTCATTAGAACAAGGTTGCAAAACAGCTGGTGCATGACTAACTATGCATAGAAAAACGTATGGTTATTGTTTGTTACATGCTGTATTATTATTCCCTTAATAAACATTCTCTATCTATATGCCACCTGTCTCCTCATCCCTTGGTCTTTTTAATTTGTAAAGAGTTATTAATTCTTTTAAATGGAACATTACAACACATTCCTTTTAACCATGAACATCTAATGAAATCCTACCACATGTGCCCCCCGATATGTCCAATTCAAACTCCCTTCCTCCCCTTCATTTGCACCCCATCGTCCTATATACCCTTCCCTACTCACCCCCCCTCCCCTCCCCTTCCCCCATCCTATCCTATCCCCACCTTCCCCCACCCTCTCCCCACCTCCCTCTGTTCTCTAAATTGACTGCTACTATCCTAACACTAAGCCTCACCTCCCCCCGCCCTCCTCTACCGCAGCCCCTCCATCCTCCCACACACTCTCTCTTAGCCATTTCCACACCCCCTCCCACCGTCTCTGTTTTTTCCCCCCTTGCCCTGTTTTTCCCCCGTAATTTTATACATACGATAAATATTTGACATCCTCCTCGCGTAACTACTCATAGATGGTAGAACCGACCTATTCCAGTGCCCTGCTATTTCACATCTGGCTGCCGTGACACAGTGCCAAATAATATTCCACTCCCCTCCCCACTGCCCATCCTCCTTTTGCAGGAGACACATTTCAGGAGTTAACTCTATGGGTACTCCCACAATGGTGTTGATTATAGCCGCTATTCTCCTCCAATACCTTTGAATCACAGGACAGGACCACCATATATGCATCCATGTGCCCTCCTTACCACACTGCCTCCAACATTTATTCGACTGCATAACCCCCGCTTTATATAGCTGCTCAGGTGTGAGATACCACCTGCTCAGCACCTTAAAGCCATTTTCACGCAGGGCCGTTGCAATAGAGAACTTAGCCACTCCCCTCGCCACTTCCTCCACCTCCCACTCCACCCCCAAGTCCCTTTCCCATGCTTCCATGTAACTCAATTTCCCCACTCCCCTCGCTATTAACCCTTTATATATTCTTGACAACATGCCCTTCTGCCCCATGGATCCCAAACATGCCCCCTCAAACCAGTCCACTCCCCCTCCTCCCCCCGTCCCTTCCACTTTTTACTAAGCAAAGATACCATTTGCATATACGCATATCGGTCTACTTCCTGCAGCCGATATAAGTCTCGAATACCTTCAAAGCCCCTTATCTCCTTCCCCATTATTATCTGTGACACCTGACTCAAACCCTGTTCCGCCCATCTCCGCAGTACCACACTACTCGGCCCCACTCCCTTTTCACAACACGCCTGGAGGGACATGGTAGGTGACCATTTCTTATCCCCCACCATTCGTTGCCTATTCTGGTGCCATACAGTTAAAGTATGCGACACGAAAGGATTATTCCCCCTCTCCCCCATATTAACCTTTCCAGCTCTCCGGACCTGAATTCTGCAGCCTCCATCCCCACCCAGTGCTTAAAAGGTTCCCTTAACCATGCATACACCCCCCTAAGCTGCGCTGCCTTGTAATATAATGTAAAGTTGGGGACCCCCATCCCTCTCTCTATTCCCTGTGTTTGTAATGTCCTTGCTGCCACCCTGGGGGTCCCCCCCCCCCCCATATAAAGCCCTCCACCTGTTTTTGTACCTTTTTTAAGACTCTGCCCGGTGTCTCTATGGGTAGCACTTGGAAGTAAAACAGGAACTGAGGAAGCAGCATCATCTTAATGATTGCCATCCGTCCAAACCAAGAATAGTACCCCCTAGTCCAGCCCGCTAACTGTGACTCCAATTGTCCTAATATCTTTTTATAATTTAGGTCAAATAAACCCCCCAGGTACCTAATCGATTTCCGTGCCCATTTAAAAGGAAACCGCTGTTGGATCTCCCTCTGCTGTTCCTCCTCTCCGACTATGTTCAAACTTTTTGATTTTCCCCAATTGATTCGGAACCCTGCCACCTCCCCATACTCCTGCATCTCTCCCATTATGGCTGGTAGCGTTTCCCCTGGATTCGTGATTGTCAACAAAATGTCGTCTGCAAAAAGCGACATCCGATACTCTGTGTGTCCCACCTGTACCCCCTTTATCTCTTGACTGGCCCTTATCCTGGCCGCCAAAGGCTCCAGTGATAACGCAAAGAGCAGCGGGGACAGCGGGCATCCCTGCCTCGTTCCCCTCTTCAAAGGGAAGAATCCCGAGTACCCTCCATTTACTTTCACACATGCCTTGGGGCGCGCATACAGCGCTTTAATCCAGTTCCCAAACTCTACCCCTAGCCCCATAACTTCTAGTACCAAAAATAAAAAGCTCCAAGACACCTGATCAAATGCTCTCTCGGCATCTAATGAGACCAAGAGCGTTGGATCTCCCCCTCGCTTTGCCACCCATAGCACATTAAGCACCTTTCTAATGTTGTCCACCACCTGCCTCCCCGGGATGAAACCTGCTTGATCCTCATGTACTAGCTTGCCCAGGACTTTATTAAGCCGCGTTGCCAGTACCCGTGCCAGCAACTTCGCATCATGATTCAACAGCGAGATTGGTCTATAAGACGCACATTCTTGCGGATCTTTTCCTTCCTTATGTACGAGGGTTATACCTGCCCAGCCCATCGTCTCCGCCAACTGCTCCCCCCGCCTTGCTGCATTAAATACTACTGTCAATGGTAGCACCAACAACTTCCCGAATTTTTTATAAAAACCCGCCTTCAGCCCATCTAAACCCGGGGCCTTCCCTAGCTTCATCTCCTTAATCGCCCTTAGCACTTCCTCCGTTCCTACCTCTCTCCCCAGACTCTGCTGCTCCCCATTCTCCAGCTGCGGCAACCCCACTTCTCCCAGGTACTTATGGATCCCCTCCTCTGGCCCCTCTGCCTGACCCTCATAAACCTTTTGATAAAATGCTGCAAACTCTTCTCTGATCTGGTGATCCTCTCTCACTATCCCCCCTTTTCCTCTAATCTGAATAATACGATTCCTTTCCTTTCTCTTTTTCAATTGCCGAGCCAGATACTTCCCCGCCTTATTACCCAATTCAAAGAAGTTCTGCCGCAATAATTGCAGATTATATCGTATCCGCCCCGCCTCTAGCGCATTTAATTTAGCCCTCACCTCCAACACCACGCCTCTGACCTCCCCCCATCCCCCTGGGCATCCTTCTCTTCCAGTTCCATTAGTTGTTGCCTTAATAGTAGTTCCTGCTCCTCCCTTTCCCTCTTTATTCTTGCCCCCCACTTTATCAACACCCCCCTGACCACTGCTTTAAACGCGTCCCAGACTCCTCCCTCTTTCACCTCCCCCCCCCATTTTGTTCAAAGTATTCCGGTATTAACTGTTCTACCTCTTTTACCACCCTCTCGTCCTCCTGCAAGCCTTCATTTAATCTCCAAAACTGTCCCCCTTTATTTCCCCCCCTCACCCCCACTGTTACTACCACGGGTGCATGATCCGACCAGGTGATGGGCTCAATTACCCCACCCTTAATCCTGCTCGCCAACTCCTTCCCCACCCAGATAACATCCAATCTCGAATATGTACCATGTACTGCTGAAAAAAAGGAAAACTGGCACTTGCCTGGGTTCAATCTCCATGCATCTATCAAGTCATTCGCACTCACAAACCTATGATATCTCTTTCTATCCGCTCTGCGCCCCTCTCCTTTCCCCGTCGTATCTCTCCCCACATCCCAAGGCAAGTTGAAGTCACCGCCACATATCATTGCCCCTTCTCCCATTACCGCTACCTGCTTTCCTAACTCCTCCCAAAATTCTCTCTGGGTTCCCATGGGCGCATACACATTCACCACACAAAACCACTCCTCCCCAATTTTCACGCGCAACAGCAAGTACCTCCCCCCCTTGTCTCTCACCACCGACTGCACTTCAATTTTATGCTCTCCATTTATTAAAACCGCCACCCCACCTTTCCTTCATTCCCATAAATTTGATGCAAAAATGCACCCCCTGAGCCCCTTCGGCTGCACTAATGATTCATGGTTTTTTTGCAAATGTGTCTCCTGCAGCATTACAATTGCTGCCCTGTGCCGTGTTAACTCTTTATACAGTTTCTGTCTCTTCCAAGGTGAGTTCAACCCCTTCACGTTTAACATCACAATTTTTAATCCCTCCTCCCTCCCCCCCAACTCTTTGCCCTTCCTTCCCTTGCTTCTGCTCGCCCCCCCCTTGTGACCCCCTCCCCTCCCTCCCCTCCCTCCCCCTGTCCTTCTTCTCCCATCTTGAGAACTAATTTCCGTGACTGTGTCTTAGACTCGGCCCCCCCCCATCCTACCCCTTCCCCCCCTCCCCCCCCTCCTTGCTCACCTTCGCCTACCCCTTCTGCCCCTCCCCTCTACTTCTCCTCCCTTCCCCTACTGCTTCTCCCCCCCTTTTTTTTTCCTCCTTTTTATATTATACACTCCCTACTCCACACTGTCCCCCCCTCACCTGTTCCTCATCTCTAGTCATCTATTTCAAGTCCCTTTATCTTCTGTTGCCTCAGCTGGTTTCCTCCGCACTCTTTTCTTCTCTGCTGCTCCTTGACCAGTCTTGCCAACCTCCGACCTCCTTCCGCCGCTCTGTGTCATCTCAAGCTCTCCACCCTACTACTATTGGCGGTGTTGTCCTTCGGCGAAGCTGGGCCGCTGGCCTCCTCTGGCAGGTCTGCCGCTCCTAGCTCTCTCAACGCTTTCCAGGCTTCTGCACTTGTCTTTACTTTTCCTCGACCGTCCTTGTACTGTAATTAACAGTCCAAATGGGTACAACCACTTGTACCTCATGTCAGACCTCGTCAGGTATGCTGTAACCTCCTTCATCTCTTGTCTGTGTTGCAGCGTTCCCTGGGACAGGTCCTGAAATAATTCCAGCTTATTCCCTTCCCACTGGAGGTGTTTTAGCTTTCTCACTGCTCCCAGTATGCGTTCTTTCAACTTGTAGGACACCAGGCATACCACAATGTCTCTCGGGTGGTTGTCCCTTATGGGCCCCAACCCCCTAAGCGCCCGTTCTATTTGTATCAGAGTCTCATCCTGCTCTTCTGCGTGTTCCGCCCCCTTTAGGATTTCCCCCAAAATTTTTTGTACCACTACTTCACTGTTTCTATATTTAGGTGCCTCCGGGACTCCCCGCACTCTAATGTTGCACCTTCTCGAGCGGTCCTCTAAATCTTCCGTTTTTGTCTTCAACTCCTCCTGCGCTGCTCTCAACTCCACCCATCCTTTCTGGATTTGCTCCGTCTCTATCCCTTGATACTCCAGCTGATTCTCCGCCTCCTCCACACGCTCTCCCAGTTCTGTGATGTCTTGTTTGATTGTTCACAAAGTCTCCTGTAGCTCATTTTTAACTCTTCCAATTTCTTCCTTCAGATCCTCTTTCAATTCCATCAGCCACTGCTTTATTTTTTCAGCCACTCCCAAGCACTCCTCTCCATCTGCCTCTTCCTCTCGCCCCGGCAAGCTATCTCCCATCGTCTTGCTCGTCTTCTCGCCCTCCTTTCCTCCTTTGACTGTTGCATATGAGGAGCGAAACTCCGCCAATTTCTTCTTCACTGCTCCTTCTCTCTTTGACGTCTCCATTTCTTAATTCAATTATGGCCCTCTGCCAGTGATAATTACAGGCAACAAAGCTGCCTTATCCTCTGCGCTCTGATAGGGCACTTCTGTTCTTCCTGTTAGGATCTGCTTCTATCCAGCCGTTGCTCTGCCTCACTGGGCCACTCTACACCGGGCCTGCAGTAGGGCTATCAGGACAACAGCACTCCACCACTATTTTATGGCTCCTGCAGCCCTGGCTTCTTCTGGGTCGTCTATGCAACTTTTTTCTCCCCTCCTTTTCTTCTTAGAGCTGTTAAGCTTTCCCTCCGATCTCCGTTGCTCTCACCTCCTTCAGCTGCTCCCTCCAGTCAGCACCACCACTTGCTCTTCCTCTCTTCTCAGGCCCTACTCATACCTTGCCTCCAGCTCACCGTCAGAGGGCCCCCCTCTTCATTTGCAGCCTCTTGCCTCTTAGCACTCCGTACCTTTGGCTCTCACGCTGCTCTCTCTGTGCTGGCAGGCCTCACCGACCCTCTCCACTCACTCCGGGCAGCTCACCTCACGCTGCGATGGCCTCGGGAGCACCCCCTGCCTTCTCACTGCCAGGTATCTGCTTGGGCTGCCTTTGCCGCGGCTCTGCACGCCACCTGCTCTCCGCAGCTTTCTTTTCCCCGCCGCTTTCTCCCGGGACCTTCCCGTCCCCTCGTGCTCTCCACCACGCGGCTCGCCGTCCTGCCGCTTCTCTCCGCTGCGTCTGCTCGCCCCAGGGCAAACTTCGCCCAATTGCACTCCCTCGTAATCTGGGGGGCTTAGTACCCCAATGCCTCCTAATTACGCGGTTTCTCTACCGCATTTGCTGCCCTTTTCTGAACTTTTAGAAGGTTAAGGCGGCGGAGCTCCTCTAGCCCGCCACCATCCGAGCCCGTGACGTCACCGGAAGCCCTCTTTAGCAATATTTTTGAGGGATCTGGACAGATATCCTAGGCTGCATCACACATGGTTATAGCATGTTGCATGTGTAAACATGGTAATTCTATCAGACCTACACCAGTCCCTGAGAAAGAGCTTAAACATCTACAGAGAACAGTTTTCACCTACAACTGGAGGTAGAGAATCCCCTATAGCAGGGGGTTCTCAACCCTGTCCTCGGGACCCACCTAGCCAGTCGGGTTTTCAGGATAACCACAATGAATGTGTACCCATGCATATTCATTGTGGTTATCCTGAAAATCCAACTGGCTAGGTGGGTCCCGAGGACAGGGTTGAGAACCCCTGCTTAGAGTGTCTAGGAGAGTATTAGTTTCACCTAAAGTGGTGTGGAGTTTCAGGCTGCATAACTATGGGTGCTGGTTAAGTGGCAGAGAGCATCCTGCAAGAAATAGCTGTGGAGAGAGCAGGCTTTAGGGTGTGGGCGTCCTTTGACTGGTCATGTAGCGTAAGAGTTTGCAAAGACATCTAGGTGAGGGGCGATAACGCTTAGAACATGGGACAAGTTCATCTGAATGTAAGGAATTTACTGGACTAATGCCCATTTGGTTTTTTTTAATATTCAAAGTTTATTAATCTAAAAAAAGAAGTATAATAATGCAAAAATAAAGTATAACAAAAAGTATAATCAAGATCCAAGAAGAAATGTATTTATTTGAAAGTTTATATACCGCACTTCCAATGTTCAATACAGAAATAACAAAATCGACGTAAGTACAATTAGATACCCTAGCAGAAGGCTGGTTCGTTATGCCAGAATACAAAGAAAAAAAATAGACACAGCTTCTTCATCTTCATCAAGAACACAATTCTGTACATGAGAAGTCAGAAATTCAGTAAGTTGGTCAGGTTCTAAAAACAAGAAAATGTTTTACCTTGATAACAAACCTTATATCTGCAGGGATACTGAAGCAAAAATGTTGCTCCTCGCCCTAGAACCTAGGATTTTAGTGTTTAAAACTTTTTCCTACGACTCTGAGTTTCCCCAAGCCAAATTGGGATATACATATCTGCACAATTTGACCCAAAAATTAACAATCTCATTTAGAGAAAAACATTTTAAACTAGTTTCGGTCTCGCTCAACGAGAAACGTAACTATCAGTGTGACAAACTCCAGGTTTCCACGTAAAAGGGCTAAGGGCTCATCTAGGGAAGACGTAAAGTCCTCCCAACCCTTCCCATCCTTCTTAACCGCCAATCTAAAGACCCTCTCAGGAGAACACTGCCCAGCAAATAATACACCAAAACAACAAGGGGAATTGCTGATTCAGGGACCTCCAAGGTCTCTTTCAAATAATTAAGAAACACATCTTTAGGCCTAATCATTACAACTTTACAGAGCCTGTCTGCACCTTGCCATATTATCAGGACTTTCTAAATGACGTTGGCATTACCGACTCTGCCATGATGATTTGATGGAAACTATCCTGAATGGAGAAACGGTAGGATGAGGTGACAAAACGTTTCCTTCTAGCTGCTCCACCTTTTCCTCAAAACAGTCCATATGCTCTTCAAATTTCACCATAGCTCACCATAGCATTATGTTGTAATTCTATCTTATAAAACTAAACCAAAAAAATACTTTGGTTATAGCATTCACTACCAAAATGAAGACTTTCAAAAGGGACTTATTATAAAAAGTTATAAATTATTAACAGAGGAGAAAAGATCTCAGATAAAAATTTCTCCCTCTAATCGGCAGTCACTCTCCTACAGGGGAAAGCATGAATACCATCAGTGATCTAAAAAACTCCTCTGTAATATAATTATTCTCAAAACAATTTAACCACTGAGAAGCTAAGCATAGCATCTCTAGCCTATCAATATATCCAATTTTAATTTTATACAAAACACTCAAATTATTCAAATGATGTGAATCAATATGATATAAAGCTTCTCCCAAGGATAAAAATTGTTTAAAGGTACAACAGAAGCCAACACGGCTGATCTTTTCTCCTCTGTTAATTTATAACTTTTTATAAAAAGTCCCTTTTGAAGGTCTTCATTTTGGTAGTGAATGCTATAACCAAGGTATTTTTTTGGTTGTGTTTGGTTTGTACTTCCTTGGTGTGGTATGGTGGTTGTAATTCTATCTTAGCCAAAACAACAGACTCAAACCTGGAAAATGCTTGGAGTATTAACTGAACCAAGTCACCCTGTGAAGAGACAACAGAGATAGGAAGTGGAGAAGCTTAAATAGTAACAGAATCCTTATTTTTCATATGCAGATTTTCTATTAAAGTAGATGAGGCAGGCGAAAACATGGTCAAACCTTCTTTAATTTCTTTTCTCACCACAGAAGAACCAGCCGAAGAGCCCACCAGAGACAATACAGGACGATCCTGCATAAACGAAGAAGGAAGGAACTTCTCGCCCAAAATAGCAGCCGAAGGAGATAAAGGTACCTTTAACCTGTAGAGCTGAGAGAAGTCTTCTCAGGACCAACTTGCAGAACAGACGAAGCAGAAGCCAGGTCAAAGGAAAGCTGTCGAGCCGCGAGAGGACGGAGACTGCCCCAGCTCACAAGCCTGAGTCAAAGCAAAAATTTCCTCATCTGACGCACAGCAGCCAGAAAAGCCAGAAATTGTCGAAACAGAGCCCAACGCCTTCCTCACCTCAACACTCCCCATCCAAAGGAGCTTAGCTGATTGAAGCAGGTCTGGGCTGGGGTCCGGGTCCTTCCGGGTGAATTGGTTACAGCAGCTCTAATCCCCCCCCGCCCCAAGTACCAGAGCTATCCCGTTAACTCCCATTTCACTAGGAAAGGGAGAATAGAAGACTAGTGGGTCTCTTGACGTCAAGGACAACATCTTCTCTTTCGTCTTTGCCAAGAAAGAACTTGAAAAATCCAGAGCCTGCCCAAACCATTCACCAACTTCAAATTGCTCAAAACTCCGTAGCACACAGCAACACTGAAGTCTCCAAATGCATCTACATCACTCCTCCCCTCAAATCCCTCTGCTGGCTACCCATCACCCCCAGAATCAAATACAGGGTCCTCACCATGGTCCATAAAGCCCACAGTGATCACTCCGCTGAACAGCTCAGGACCTCACTCAGCGCCCCCAACACCACCAGACTGAGAAGGCAAGGAGCGCAAAACTTACTGAGCCTCCCTCAGCAAACATGTAAAAGCAGCCAATGTGCTCACTCCAGAGCATTCATACTGTATGCCTCCTCTCTCGAATTCCCTACCCCCCGCTCTGCGCAGCACAAAGTCACCCCCTGCCTTTAGAAAGGCGTTGAAAATTCATCTTTTCCAAGAATACTACAGCATGGACCCTCGAGAGCACCCTCCCTCAGCTCCTAGTATCCCTCCCATGCCACCCCTGCAGCTACTTAAATGACTGCCCCACCCCCACCCCCGGCATCCTCACTATGTTCAACCCACCTTTCCCCCACCACCCACCACCAAATTGTAGATCCCCTCAGAGCCTGCCATATGTACCCTCCCCACACATCACCTTACTAGTTTATTACATTTACTATACCATTGTTAAATGTATTGATTTCTTCTCTATAATCTGTACTGTGCCATGTCTCCATTATGCCTCGTTATATATGTTAATTTGTTCTCTGTAATTTGTACTGCATCTTGTCATTTGTATTGACCCATTTCTCCTGTAAACTGTTTTGACAGGAAGAAAAGCGGTATAGCAAAAGCAGTTAAATAAATACAAAACTAGAGCGCAGCCATCTTGGATCTAAACCCAGCAGCAATATATGAACCTGCCCGTCAGCGCCTTCAGGATTCAGACACTGGGCAGGACAAGGTCTGAGGTTTACTGGTCAGTTTTTTGGTGGCCAAGTGCTACATAGCTTTACAGCCCTGCAAAAACTGAATGACCTCAAGATCCAATAACGTCATGCTTTCCTCTAATTTAGACATTTTGAAGGTAATTTTGTAAGAGGGCATCATGGGTAGTTCTTACATATGCACCATTTTATAAAGACAAGGAAGAGTCTAGTTGTCTTTATGCAACACTGGCGTAAGTTGCAGAAAACACACCTACAATGTAGGTGAAATCACTCACGACTCTCCTCCAGCAGATGCACATGTTGATGCCTACTAATGTGTGGATTAAGGTATTTTATAATCTATGTAAAATACCGTGTGTGCAAAATCTGTCTGTGCTCCTCCCCGACTATACTTATCGGCATAATATGCGCCCCATCATACGAAAGCCCATGCTTTTACGCTGCTTGTTATTTTAAGAAGCCATTTACAAGCAAAAATGACTAAAATACTAGCAAAGCAGGTACGTACCTTACCTCCTAAATTAGGCGCTTCCTTATAAAATCACTCCTGTTTTGGCTTTAAAAGGAGAGTCTGGGAGGACTCAGTCCAAGAAATGACCCCACTTGAATGTCTGTTGTTAAAGGGGAGGGGGACTGGGATATGAATTGCTGTCAAGAGACTCTGTGCTATGTTGAAAGTCCTACCCATTGACAAACTTAGGCATACAACTAAATAAGAACGGGATCTGGGTCTTACATTTACTGAGAAGACTTTGGAGTTATTTTATAACACTGCCAGAGTGACCTTTTCTGCAGTGCAGTAGAAAATGGTTATAAACTGTTATACCGCTAGTATATGGCCCCAGCATGGCTCAATAAAATAAAAAACTTGGCTTTGAGTCTTGCTGGAGGCAATGTGGGTAGGTGCTACACCTTTGTTGAACTTGTGCTGTAGTTCAGATCTATTGGCAAAAGTATATCTTCTTTTGATCTGAAATGTCTGGAGGGCATTTACGTAAAGTCCCTGAAATAGTTTCACTGCAGTTCATACCTTTAGACTTAATAGGCATGATTTATTAATCTGCTGCTCAGTGTGAGACTGCTGGGCCTGGAAGAGTTCAGAACTACCTCATTTGCAGCTCTTCCATCAGAGAGTATGGAAAATTTATTTTCTAAGCAAATCAATGGCTATCCAGCATAGATGACTGGACAAATCTAAGGATATCTGGGCCTATATGTGGCTTGGGTGGACGATAAGCATTTGTAGAATTTAGCATTTGCTTTTTGTCTCTGGTCCACTCTTAAATGGTCATGATTACAGTGCATCCTACAGTGGTCTGAAGGGCTTCTGATTTGCTTGCTGATGGAGGGGGGATATATTTGTTTCTCTATGCAGAAGAGATGAGTTATTGATCCTGACTGAAGAGTTACAACTAGACTATATAAGAGACAGTAAAATATCAGGATTCCAGGAAAGGAAATTAACGGCATGTGAAATTTTTTCTTCCAATTCATCCTGCTAGACCAGTCCAAACAAGTGGGTTATAGCCCCCTGCCAGCAGATGATGGAGACAGAGAAGGTGCTAAAGACTTCAGTGAGTGTGCCCTACCACAGGAACTCTAGGGGTCGCCTTCAGTATATCCTTGAAAAAGCAGAGGAACCACATTGTCCCGTGCAACAAACCATTCAACCAAGAATTAGAACTATATACATCAGGTGCTCGACAGCATAAAGTATATACATGTACTCTTAATGACAGTGGACAACATAGCCGGATTGACAACATGGCTCTGCAGAGATTGCGGCCCACAAGGCACAGGATGGGACCTGAACTGGTCTAGTAGGATTCCAGAAAAGGAAATTAATGGTAAGTGAAATTTCTCCTTCCAATTCATCCTGCTAGACCAGTCCAAACAAGTGGGAAGTACCCAAGCTACACGACCATAGGGCAGGAAGATACAGCTGCTGTCACCACTTTGGCTCCAAACCACACCAATTGACGGGTGTGGAGATCAAGGTAACAATGCCGGGCAAAGGTAGACAAGGACGGCCAGGTAGCGCCTGAAAATGTTTTGGGGCGCGACCTGTGATTATTCCACCCATGAGGCCGCTTGAGCTCACGCTGAATGAGCCCATAAGGCAGACAGGCATGGACTAGCCATGCAAGATACATGCGGACTCAATTGTGCGTTTGACCCAGTGGGCAATTGTAGACTTGGAAGCGGCAAGACCCTTATGGGGACCCACAAAAAGAATGACTAGGTGATCTGATTTGCGAAAGGGTTCAGTCAATTTGAGGTAGCGATGCAGGATTCTGCAGACATCCACCGCACGGAGTCTGAGATTACTGCTGGCACATTGTTCCTTGGGAAAGGAAGGCAGTGAAATTGTTTGGTTGAGATGGAAAGGTGTCACTACCTTCGGCAAAAAGGAGGGTACCGCATGGAGCGAAACCACACCAGGATAGAAGGAAAGGAAAGGTCATAGCAGGAAACTCTCCGGGCTGCAGTGACAGCCACCAGGAATGCTGTCTTGAAGGACAGATCACGCACAGTAGTGTCCTTAAGGGGTTCAAAGAGGGGCCGCATCAAGCTGTTAAGCACAAAGGAAAGATCCCAAGATGGAACTAGTGGATGCAGGGGTGGATGCAAGGTGTGCACCACTCAGAGGAAGCGACTGACATCTACGTGGGAAACAATGGAGTAGCACAAGATGGGCCCACGGAAGCAAGTAAGAGCAACAACCTAAACCCATAAGGAGTTGAGAACCAACCCCTTCTCAAAGTCATCTTGCAGAAAAGTCAGGATATCTGGAATCTGTATACGCCAAGGTGAAAGAGACTGCTGAGAGAACCAAGTCTCAAATAGGTGCCAAACTTTGGCGAGCCTCGAGGAGCGGGTTAGCTGCCTGTCGTGCGTATCCCCTGCTTGCTAGGTAGCGTCTTTCAAGAGCCAGGCTATAAGTGAGTAAGGAGCCAGATCGTCTATGAATACTGGACCTTGGCGCAGCAGCCCCTTGCGGGAGACGAGAGGCAAGGGCATCAAGGTGGGAAGGTGCACCAGATCTGCATAACTCAGGCGCCACAACCAATCAGGCACTACAAGGATGACTATTTCCTGGTGAGACTCGATTTGGCAAAGGATCCATCCAATCATGACCCCACGGGGGGAAAGAGATAGAGAAGGGCTGACACCGACCAGGGCTGGATCAGGGCATCCAGACATCTGGAGCCACGTTCCTTTCGGCAGCTAAAGAACCGAGTAACTTTGGCATTCGCCACCATGGCCATCAGGTTGAGGGTGGCAGATCCCAGTGTTGTATTATCTTGTGAAACACCCAGGGAGCAAGCTCCCATTAGCTGAGGTCCAAGAAGTGGTGACTGAGAAAGAACTTAGTTGTAGAGGAGTAAGTATCCTTGTTTCGGTGGAGACCATGAAAGGGCTAGGATCTAGAGCCAGATATGCCAGAGACCAAGGATGAGGACTTTCCTGGGCAGTATCATCGAGAATCTCAAAAAGATTGGGAAATGAAAGAGGAGGATGCCGTGGGGCTCGAACAATGTAAGGACTGCTTGTTCTTGGGTAGACGTTGCAGTTTTACCCCTCAAGTCCTTGACAAGCTTCTGAAGATTCTCCCCAAAGAGGAGCTTTCCTTTAAAGGGGAGCCAAGCTAGTCGGGCCTTAGAGGTGAAATCTGCCAGCCAATGACAGAACCACAGCCAATGGCAGGCTACTGTGACTGCAGCCACCAACTGGGCTGCTAGGCACAGGTGGTCATAGAAAGTGTCCACCGAAAAGGCTGCCACTGACTCCAAAGGAGCTGTGGCAGGATCTTCAGGTAAAAGCTGAATCCAGCAAAGGAGAGCGTCCACAGCTAGACGTCCACAAGAGGCAGATTGCAGGGCCTGAAGAGGATGAAAAAGCTGTTTTCAAAAGGCCCTCAACCTTGTGAGCCTGTTGATCATGTAGGGCAGCGCCACCCTCAACCGGGATGGTAGTATGCTTAGTCACGGCTGTTAAAATGGCATCCACATTTGGATAACAAAGCCACTTATCCATGTCCCCAGGAGACCAAATATAATAACTGCCCAAGTGCTTGGCTGTGCGCAAGGAAGCATCTAGGGAATCCTATTCCAAGGAGACCATTTGTTGAAGTTCCAAAGGGAATGGAAAAGCCCTGGAAGGCTTGCGGATGCCCACAATGATAGGATCAGCTTGCGGCTTGGAAGTAGTAGATTCTGGCTTGTTGGAATGATCTGAAAAGTGAAGGACTTCTATAATCTACATGATGAGAACTGAGAGTTCCTCTATGCGAAAGAGACTGACATTGTAAGCTTCTTCGGACTCGTCCACCAGGTCTTCTGACAGGGACAATTCCCCTTCCTCTCTATCTGAAGAACTATCTGGGGTATCATCAGTGGAAAGCTGTTCACTCTCCTCAGGAGGCAAATAATCCCTCTTCCCAGAGACCTATGAAACTTCCTGGGGTATTTCCTGGCTAAAGGCCCCTTGCTAGATGAAGACTTGGAGGAGCTGGGTACCCCAGAGGAGGTGGGACCAGGATCCACTCTCCACAGGTCCCATGCTTGCCTGTACAGAAGCATAAACTGATTAGAGTCATAAGTAATATCCTTGGTCTGGGCTGTTTGCTGAGGCAACAGGAGGGGTGGGGGATGTGGCTCCAATGGCCTCAAGGAAGGTACTACATCCTTATCAGGTCCCGAGGTAGCAGAGGGTAAAGGTTCCAATGAAACGTCCCCTGGAGTAAAAGAAACATTGTTTTGAATCTCCTGGCCGGTATGAGAGGATTCCTCGGGGTCCTCTGAGCACTCATCAAAAAGTTGATTCATCAGGTACCAGCGTTTGTGGCCGCAAGCTATGCAATGTGGCAAAGTCGAAGGCATGCTCAATGGAGTGCAAAAACAGAAAGGAAGGACATTTGCCCAGAAACGGCGACAGACGTGAATCCATGCCAGTAGAGTGAAACAAAAAGTATGGAGGCCGCAGGCAGGCGAACTCGTGCAGTTGCTGAAAACAAGATGGCTGCCACAACAAACCACAACTTCGCCGTTAGCCCGAAATGGCGACAAGGGAGCTGCGTGTCAGCGGCATAGCAAAAACACCCTCAGAGATAGGCGAAGATAAGCAAACCCCCAGAGAGGAAGAAAGAACAACTTACACCGTCAAAGGGGGAGGGGGGGAGACCTCACTGCGAATCCTGCAGGAGAGCCAGTCAGTGAAGCAAAAGCTGTCCGGTGACACTGAAGTGGTTCTTTGTTGTTTTTTTTTTACCCGTTTTGGACCAGCGTATGTTTTACATAAGGTTTCCATACTTACTACTCAACCGTTTACTAATTAATGGTTATAAATTCAATGGAACTATGTTTAGCTATTATCGTTATGTCAAAAAGCATTATATACAGATTTTTATCATCTGAGATCTAGTTAGTTTAATAGGTATTCGAAGTTTGCTGATTTTGACGGTAATGGCGGCTCAACATAAAAAGATAACAAAAAATAGTAAGTAGCTTATAATGCTGTAATAGCTACTATTTTGCAAATAAAAGTATTTGTAGACTTTAGAAAATAGGTTTCGATAACTGTAAGTTACTTAGTGTCAGTTATTGGTGCGTATATCGGCCTTGTATGTTTTTCATACGCTGGGCTAATATGTTGTCGAAACTAACTGCTGTCAAGCATTCTGTTCTAGGTGTTTCAATGGTGCAATATTGACGCACTGCATCAGAAGTGTTTTCACGTGTATTATATTCCGCCATCAGAATGGACTGTTGACAAACTATATTATATCATAATAAAGTGTTTTAAATGAAAACTGCAGTTTCAATAGTATCATACAGTATGTTTATGTCAATGAATACTGGAACTGAATCCTATCTTTTCTGAAGACGGACAATATACTATATTGGACCAGTGTATGAAAAACATACACTATGTGAAACTTCTATTTTCTGCAAAGTTTTAATATTTTTTATTATTGCCAGTATTTCATAGTTGTTTGAGTGTAACAAATCTAATAAATCATCCAGAACAGAGAAAGAATATGCGAGTGGTCCAAAACGGGTTAAATGAAAATAAAAAATGGACACGTGGTCTGCTGGTCAGGAATACTGATGGCTCTCTCCCTGTGCTCAACCGGTCCTCCTGACCAGGAGCCCTTCCTCTCAGCCGATGGGCAGCTCTATTGATCCTCATGAACCCAGTCAAAAGTGTGGAAACGCAGGGGAACACCTCTTGTGTGCCCTGGAGACGTCCACCAAGCAGAGTTAGGAGAAAAAACACTTGCTAAAGATCACCGACAGGGAAACTGTCAGGAGCAAGTAAAAAGATATCCGCATCTTTTGGAGACAGAGGAATACTGAAGGCGACCCCTAGGGGTCCTGTGGTGGTTGCCAGGGCATGCTCACGGAAGCCTTTGGCACCTTCTCTACTGCTTCTTATCTCTGGTCACTCTTAAACTGTCGCGATTACGGTGCATCCTACGGTGGTCTGAGGGGCTTCTGACTTGTTCGCTAATAAGGGGGGGGGATATATTTGTTTCTCTATGCAGAAGAGATGAGTTACTGATACTGACTGAAAGTTACAAATAGACTATACAAAAGACAGTAAAATTAAAGCTTAAACATGGTGAAGAATGCATGCTGTAAGCATTACACAAAGGTGTGCTTCGCTGGCATGTGTCTATGTCCATGAATGAGGGGGGGGGGAGATTAAGAGTAGTGGGATAGAGCTGGATGGAGGGAGAGTGTGAATTGATAGGGGTTTGGATCACTGGTGGGAGGCTAAGTGGAACCGGAGGTGATAAGCAGCAGGGGTCCTGAGTGACTGAAGGAAAGGGGGCCGGGGGGGGGGGGGGAGCGTACGCTATGATTGCCTGAGGGAGCTGAATGGATGTCAGTGGTATGGGAGGCGAGGGGGACTCATTTAGAGATTCAGTGAGTAAATGGGATATTATGAGTTATCAGGTGCTCAGTAAGCAGATGGGAGTTTGAGGTGGATTTCAGGAGGAGCTCAGTGACTATAGGTGAAGTAAAAGAAGTGCTGAAGGAAAGTAAGTAAAGGGGGTGGGGTTGGAGTCAGCTTCAAGCCCCCTCCCATTCATTTCCCCTTTCCTTCTTCTCATTCCATCTACAATCCACAGATTCCATGCTGCTTATCCCGGGGATAAGTAATCAACTTCCTACAGTCCTCTTTAATAACAGTTTATGCATTTTTTCACCAGGAACTTGTCCAAACCTCTTTTAAACCCAGCTACACTAACAGCTTTTACTACATCCTCTGGTAACTAATTCCAGGTCTTAATCACATGTTGAGTGAAAAAATATTTTCTCTGATTAATCTTAAATGTGCTACTTTGTAGCGTCATTCAAGTCCCCTAATCTTTCTACTTTTTTGAAGGAGTAAACAACCAATCTACATTTATCCATTGTACTCCATTCATTATTTTATAGACTTCTCTCATATCTTCCCTCAGCCATCTCTTTTCCAAGCTGAAGAGCCCTAACCCTTTAAGTCTTTCCTCACAAGGATGTCCTTCCATTCCCTTTACCATTTTGGTGACTCTTCTCTGTACTTTTTCCAATTCTACTATACCCTTTTTTAAGATATAGAGACCAGAACTGCACACAATATTCAAAGTGTGGTCGCACCATGGAACAATACAGAGGCATTATAATAACTTTGGTTTTATTCTCCATTCCTTTCCTTATGATTTCTAACATTCTACAGTATTTGTTTCTTGGCCGCCACTGCACACTGGGCAGAGGGTTTCAACATATTATCCACGATGATGCCCACATCCTTTTCCTGGGTGGTGATTCCTAATGTGGGACTTCACATCGTGTAACCACAGTTTGGGTTGTTCTTCCCTAAGTGCATAATTTTGCACTTGTCCACATTAAATTTCATCTTCCATTTTCATGCTCAGTCTCCCTGCAATTTCTTACAATCCCCTTATAATTAAACAACTTTGAATAATTTTGACCTCTATGTGGTTTACATTATAAACAGACACATCTTTATAACACAAAACATAAAATAAAAACACAATTAAATGCAGTAAATTTAGTAATATATAACAAATGATAATACATTAAAATAAACACCCAATCCAGATACGATCCTAAAAGTTATCCTGTTAAGAAGGTTAAGAAAAGACCTTTCAAAAAGTAAAAGTTGTTAGATTCATATCAAATAACAATGTCCTGCTCGTGTCTCAAACATTCTGGCAAAGCATGCCATAATCTCAGACCGCAATGAGAAAAGCCTCTATCTCGTGTGCAAACATTGCAACCTTCTCTCAAAGAGCAGAGGAGGGACGGGGGGGGGGGTATATCATACAGACATTTAGATACTTAAAAAGCATTAATGAACAAACAAACCCGGGCATGAAAGAAGCTGAATGATTCACAATGACAATGAAAGACGCAAAGCCCAGGAGGGGGCACAACTCATTTTCATACATCCAGTACAAGGTGATGGACCCGAGACTGGCTCTTTCCCAGGTCAGTACGTACCGTGTGTCCTGCAGCCTTAAGGAGCTCCTTGGTCTCCATGATGGCACGCTTCATGGAAGGCAATGACATCATAAAACAGTCTGTCTCATAATACCCTATTCTCAGCGGACTAGTGCTGGCGTATACCTGGAAGGCAAACGAGATGTGATGAGGGTTTCAATGTTGGGAGGTAGCACCTTCGAGAGCATGCTCCCTTCTGATGCTGTACATCTAAAACCTTTTCACAACGATACAAAGTGGGTGAACAGGTCACTGGTAATTAGCAGTGACCGAGTTAACCTTCAGTAGAAAAATCGGGAGTAGTCACATGACACTGAACTTCAGAGAGAGTGCGTCAGAAATCTCATGGCTAATGGCAAACATACATAAAAGCTGATTTGCAAGAGACGTGTGAAGGTCACAGAAGTCTTTATTAGATGGGGCTCATCTAATAAAGACTTCTGTGACCTTCACACGTCTCTTGCTTCTTGTATTTTCTGGTTCCCACTGCGAGTGTGTTGGTTCTTCTTTGTGTTGCCTAAAAGCTGATTTGGCCATGGAGTTTAGCCATTAGGTGGCCACATGAAAGCATATAGTTACTCACCTGTAACAGGTGATCTCCAGGAACAGCAGGAATCAGTCTTCACATATGGGTGACCTCAGAACTGATGGAGTCCTGCGCAGGAACACTCCCCAGCATCCAATAGGAATGCTTTTTGGAGCATCCCTCCACGCATCCGTGCCCGCCTTCCTGCCTTCCCAACAGTTCTTCTCAGTCAAGTATAGAGTTTGAGAAAAAAACGTGGAAAATAAAAAAAATGCCATACTACAACTCCGAGGGGAGGAGGGCGGGTTGTGAAGACTGATTCCTGCTGTTCTCAGAGATCACCTGTTACAGATGAGTAACTACACTATCTCCAGGAACAAGCAGGAATACAGTCTTCACATATGAGACTCGCTAGCTCGTGGCTGCCATGAAGGACAGAAATCAAGACCATACCAACGGGGAGGAACCCTAAAGTACAAGCAGGGATCTGTCAGACTGAGTCGCTTGTGCACACTGTTCCTAAGGTAGCCGGCTAAAGGTCAGTGGAAGGAGGTGCAGTTAAGTTCCGCCCTAGCCTAACGAGGTCTTGGAAAAAAGATTGGAAGAGAGATGGACTGGTTAAGGTGGAAGGGGGAAAGCACCTTTGGAAGGAATTTAGGATGTGTCTGGAGGACCACCCTATCATGGTGGAGCATAGTCCACCAGAGCTTGCAACTCAATGACACGGCGGGCCGATGTGACAGCAATCAGAAAGAGAACTTTAGTGAAGCTGTAGCCAGACATTCAAATAGGGGTTTGAGCAGCTGTGCTAGGACAACATTGAGGTCCAAAGCCACCATAGTGTTAAAAGAAGGCCACACATAAAGCATGCCACGAGTGGATGTGAAGAAACAGGTTGATCAACGACTGGACAGTGAAAAGCCGTAATGGCACTAATGACAGTACTAATACTTACCAGAAAGGAATTCAGATTCAAAACAATCGCCACCACTAACACAAGCGTAGCCAACACACTAACTATAACCAACAAGTATCTAACCATCTCCCTCACATACAGACCACCTGGAACCACAACTGAATACTTATCTACAGTAATTGAAACGATATGCGCATATAACAAAGCACAAACCCCTCGTTGCACTAGGAGACTACAACCTAACATCCGCACTCAACAGAGAATCTGCAATGTTCCTAAAAGCCATGGCGTCATTAAAATACTGCCAGACAATTAACGCCCCAATGCACCAATATGGTTCAACTCTGGACATGGTATTCATGCCAACACAACTAGTGGAACAGAACAAAACCACAAAACCAACAATCACCATGTAATTGAATTCACTATGACCCTGAATAGCCCCACCCAACGCAAAGAAGAAGAAAGAATAACCAGACGGTTTAAAACATTTGACAGAGACTCATTCATAAATGGCATCATCCCACAACTTCAACAGGATCACGACACCCTGGACCTAAACATAGAAGAATAGAACAATAATATTCAACACAGCATCTGCCCCAGCCATTAAAGAACCACAAACCCACAAAAGATACAACGCCCCATGGTACTCGCACGAAGTCAGAGTCGCAAAGCGCACACTAAGTAGAAAGAAAATGGAGACGGAACAAATCAAACAACCTAACACAATACAGAGACAAACAACGGGAATACAACAATCTAATAAATGAGCGTAAACAGCAACACCATACTAACCTAATCATGAAATCTACCAATAGACCAAGAGAGCTTTTCAGCATTGTACAAAAGCTCACCAAGGATGACACGCAACAAAGCGCCCACCATCTTGACCCACAAAAATATGCAGACTACATGAAGTCAAAAAACACTAACCAAACATACTCTGCTTCACCACAAACAAATGACCACACAATAAAAAAGCAACACCAAGCATGGGAAAGCTTCAATATACCAACAAAACAGCAAGTAGAAGACATCATATCTGGACTAACCACAACAACTTCACCATCAGACCCATGCCCAGTATCATGGATCAAAGCCACAAAAAGTCAGCTCTCACATCACATTCAAAAATCGTCAAAGATTCACTCCAACAAGGATACATGCCACAACCCCTAAAGCACGCAATGATACGACCAACACTTAAAAGTATCAATCTGAGTCCATCTGAACCAAAGTCATACCGTCCTATCTCCAGCCTTCCATTCCTTGCTAAAGTCGTGGAAAAAGCAGTCCAAAGGTAACTTCAAGACCACACAGATATCAATGCCCCACTGGACATACATCACCATGGATTCAAGACCCAACACGGAGTGGAAACACTACTCACCTCCCTCTCTGACAATCTCCTAAGAGGCATAGATAACATAAAAAACGGCTTCCTGCTAGTGTTTATGGACATCTCTGTGGCCTTCGACACTGTCACACCCTAAGCTACATGTCCTTCCAGTTAGAAATTCATATACACATCCCAGCAATAAGCGAATGTTTCATATAGATGACTATTCCAATTGTGCTACTAGTCATATGATATATGTAATACAATGCCCCTGCAACAAATTGTATGTAGGGATGTCCACACGTTCGATTCGGCAGAGAATTATTGAACACAGAAGTAGTATAAACAGAAGGGCGGTAGAGAAACCTTTGGTTAGTCATTGGGTAGAACAAAATCATAAAATATCAGATTTAAAATTCTTTGTGATTAAGAAAGTAAAGCTCAATTGGAGGGGTGGGGATATTACAAAGACCATTTTGCGTTTAAAACAACGGCATATTTTTAATTTGGATAGTTTACATCCTAATGGTTTAAATATGGAAGAAGATCTATCCGTTTTTCTTTAAATAACGTGATATCTCATTGGTGATAATTTTGTATATTGGTAAGATTTGGCAATCATACATTCATATTTTTCATACAAATATTATAGATTCATTCATCATAGGTGGGTCAATTCCAACAGTAGTTTGTTGCTGTTGATGGGTATAAAAATTCATTTTGGTTGGTATGGAATTTGTGACATCACTGTCTTTAATATCACTTAATTTTAGTGATCAATATAGTGTGGGTATCCTAATTTTTTCAGGTTTATAATGCTTATTTTTAGGGTCCTTTTTAATTGTGATGTATTTTCATATAATTAATGAGTAGGGTAGGTGGTCATACCATTGAAATTTTAGATTAAGTATCACTAATGGTTATTTTCATATTATTAAGAAAACTTCACTGCATAAAGTCTTCCGTTTTTTCTAGTTTAACAAAAAGTTTATGAGGTTTATTTTTGCAGCCATTCAGCAATTCAGTAACACGTCACCGGTTCCCGCGAGAAACCCTTTTAAAAGCCACAGCGCAGCTGCCGGCATCTTTTCATGAATGACTTGAATTCTGACGGTGTAGTGTAGTTAAGAGCACTGTGTGTTGGTATTTTACGGTGCGTGTAAAAGGGACTTTTTAAACCTATCGCATTAATCTTTTTATGCATTTTAATCATCAGTGGAAAACTTTTTACTAGAATAAATCAGTAAACAAGTCATCATTCATCATTTTATCGCAATTTTAGTCTATTCTTACACAATCAATTTGTTGACTTTACAATACGGTTTCGTCCCGGCAGCACAATCAATAACATTTTTGGATTTTGTTTTTTATAACCACATTTACTTTCGGTTCTATGTTAGGTAGTTGGTTTCAACAATATCATATTATCCCTAGGGTCTGGTATTGATATACTTCATATTCGCCAGCATTTTAATGTATTATATCACCTTTTTAACATTTTTATTTTATACTAGGTTTAAGATTTTATTTGAAAATCTTCTGCACGATTTACAAATACAGTTGTATTTTAAACCAAGCCCATCCCTATTTGTTTTGTTTATTTTTTCCGTAAATAACCCCCTTTAAATTTTACAGTGCAGTTTGCCGGCGGTCTTTTATGATTTGTACTTAGATGGTGTAGTCGTGGTAAAGAGCATTAGTGCGGATGGTTTTTTGGTGAGTGTTTAAAAAAGTTTTTTATACTGTTCAGCACATTTATTTTACACTCATCCCATAATGATAGCACTCATATGCTGTATGGCATATTGCATTGGCAATAACCAATTTTTAATATAATAATAGAAATGATATCCATCATTTTCACCTGGGGTTTTAGTATTTTGTAGAATGGTATCTCCCTTGATGAGCCAGTCTAAGTAAGGGAAGATGAAGATGCCCATGGTGCGGAGGTAGGCCGCTACAAGTGCCAGACACTTTGTGAACACCTTTGGAGCCGAAGCCAGACCGAAGGGGAGAACACGGTACTGGTAGTGGTGTCCCTGAAAAAAAAATCTGAGATACGTTCTGTGAAAAGGGTGGATCAGGATGTGTGTGCAGACATCTTTGAAATCCAGAGAAGAGAGACAGTCTTTTTCCTGAAGGTAAGGGAGTAGAATCCCTAGCGAGGGCATTTTGAACTTTTCTCTCAAGCGGAATTTGTTGAGATTCCGGAGATCCAGGATAGGCTTGAATCCCCCTGTCTTCTTTGGGATGAGGAAGTACCGAGCATTGAATGCTAGGCCTTGTTGAGGGAGTGAGACTTCAATGGTTTCTTGTGTTGTGAGAGTGGCGATCTCTTGCTGCAAGAGACTGGAATGGAGGAGAGCCATGGGGAACTCCCCTACAAAAAAGGTGTGGGGGGGGCAGGTCTTTGAAATTGAGCTGATAGCCCCCACTCACCACTGACAAGGTCCAGGGTTCTGAGGTGCCATCTGTTGGTGAAATTTACCAACCTGCCTGCTATGTAGAATGGGTGGGGGCTTCTTAAGGGTAGACTGGCTATGCCCTCAAGGAAGCAGTCAAAAACTAGCCGGAGACTGTTACTGCAGAGCTGGCTAGGGCTTTGCATTTTCGGCTTCCTGGGCTGACGGGGCACTTACTGCTGATGTGGCTGCTGAGCATGATATGGTGAGCAAGAAGGATAAGAAGGGTAGTACCTCCTCTTCTTGGGATAGAAATGTTTTATTTTTTTAAAGGAGTCTTCTTTTTAGCAGGATCTGCTGTTTTGCGCGATAAGCGTTTCATGGCGAGATCATCGGTTTCTATCTCACCTGCTTTCTCACATCACCCTTTCCCAAAAAGGTTTTCACCATTACAGGGAATATTTGCCAGCTTGTCTTAAACCCATTTCTCAAGGTCAGAGGCCTGTAGCCAGGCTGTCCTCCTTGTTCCAATACAAACTGCTGTTCTACTGGTGGCTTCAAAAGCATGAAAAGCAGCTCTTAGAAATTTAGAAGTGTTTTGAGCAAGTGTCATCAGAGCCTGATGTGAAGCCTGCTTGTCTGTTGGCAACAAGGTGGTAAATTCAGACAAGTCCTTTGAGACATCCCTCAAGAACATCCCCATATAGAGCATGCAGGAGTCAATCCTGGATGCCAGCATAATTGACTGAAAAACATTTTGGCCAAAAGTATCGAGGGTTTTGGAGTCTTTGCCTGGGGCAACAGACGAGTGATTCTTGGTACTATAAATTCTCCTCATGGCCAATTCCACAACCACAGAATGGTGAGGTAATTGTGGTTTCTGAAAACCTGGGCAAGAAGGATACAGGCTGTCCAGTCACTTGCTGATCGATGGAACCATCAGAGCTGCCTCCCACATCCAAAGCATAAGGTTTTGGAGTATGCTATATATGGAAAGGTTGCAGCTTCTTTTGGAGCCGATGGGCACAGAAGTATACCAAGCTCTTCTGCTCTGGGTTCCAATTCTGTGGCTACCGACACCGAGAGAGCAGTCGCCATGTCCCAAATAAAATCTTGGAAAGACATGTCTTCGGGGGGAGAACGATGCCTCTCATGAGTTGGAGATGGATCCAAGGGAATATCCAAGGGGTGGTGCAGAATCAAAAGACTTGGCATCTGACTCCGAGGAAGCGGTACCAGAGTCCAGAAGAAAATCAAAATAGTGACTATTGGTACCGTAGTATCGACGATGATCTGATGCCAATACAGAAGGGCAGCATTGACGCTGCGAGGTATCGGAACCAAGGTGTCCTGTACCTGATGCGATGAAGTGCTCCGATAGAGGCCTTGGCTCCGCGCATGATGGGAGTCAGCTCTCTGAGCAATGCTTCCGAAGTCCGGGATGTATCAACATCGAAGATTGGGAACAGAGCTGGGGAATCAGAGGGCCTCAAAGACCCCAGTACTACCGCCACCAGGATCATGGCCAGACTCCCCTCGATAGTTTGCATGTGTTCATTGAGGGAGACTGGAGGTAAATGGGAGGATACGAGCACCAAGCTCTGTGCCACCGTCCCAGAGCAAGGTACCGGAGGCTCTGCCAAGGACCAGGTCCTGGGAGCATCTCCAAGCCCCTCAAGTGCTTTGGAAGAATTATCCTCCTGCTGGGGCTGCTTTGCAGGTTGGTCTAAATCAGGGTCATCTGAAGCAGAGTGTCGATGTTGATGCAGAGTATCAGAGTCCGATGCCGACGATCGTGACTCTTTGCTGATGCCGGTGCTGAGGTCTTCAATACCTTTTCTGACAGTGAGATAACCAGTGTTTGCCACTATGTTTGGATTTCAATGAGGTATGGGAACCATGAGATGACTGCGACCGTATCAAGGCCACCGAAGAGTGTGCCAAAGTGGCTGGGTCTGAGGGAAACAGCTTCTCAAGCCCCCTTGGGGTGATTTGCTAACAGAGTGTGCAAGCCAAAACCATTGTGGTCGAGGCCCAAACATTTTAAGCCCCAGTCATGCTTATCTGTTACCGAGATATGTACAAAATGCCAAGGTACTTTTTTTTTTTTAAACCACTGTGTGGCTTTTCCATCGATGAAAAAATTACTGAGGCAAAATCAAAAGAGCAATGGCAGCCTCAACGCCTGGAAAGAAAAGAGAAAAAAGGTTATCAGAAAAAAAAGAAAAACTGAGGTACCAGAATGATGCGGTACCATTCTGGTTCGACGGAAAAGCAAACACGAAGTACCAAAATGCACTATAAAGTTTTAAGCTAATTTTTTTACAGCAGGATTAGGACAAGGTCCTGATGGCTCCACAGAAAAAAAGACAACTGAGGTGAACTGTTGGGAAGACAGGCATGCATATGTGGAGGGACGCTCTCAAAAGCATTCCTTTGTGAGGCTCCGTCAATGCCGACGTCACCCATATGTGAAGAGTGCATGCCTGCTTGTTCCTTGAGACGACGTCACCCATATGTGAAGAGTGCTTGCCTGCTTGTTCCTTGAGACAACGTCACCCATATGTGAAGAGTGCATGCCTTCTTGTTCCTTGAGACGACGTCACCCATATGTGAAGAGTGCTTGCCTGCTTGTTCCTTGAGACGACGTCACCCATATGTGAAGAGTGCTTGCCTGCTTGTTCCTTGAGATGACGTCACCCATATGTGAAGAGTGCATGCCTGCTTGTTCCTTGAGACGACGTCACCCATATGTGAAGAGTGCTTGCCTGCATGTTCCTTGAGACGTCACCCATATGTGAAGAGTGCTTGCCTGCTTGTTCCTTGAGACGACGTCACCCATATGTGAAGAGTGCATGCCTGCTTGTTCCTTGAGACGACATCACCCATATGTGAAGAGTGCATGCCTTCTTGTTCCTTGAGACGACGTCACCCATATGTGAAGAGTGCATGCCTGCTTGTTCCTTGAGACGACGTCACCCATATGTGAAGAGTGCATGCCTTCTTGTTCCTTGAGACGTCACCCATATGTGAAGAGTGCATGCCTTCTTGTTCCTTGAGACGACGTCACCCATATGTGAAGAGTGCATGCCTTCTTGTTCCTTGAGATCACCAGGCTTCAGAAGGATATCTGCCACTCTTTGTGTTGTTATAACGGCAGGAATTTGGAGAGATGGAGGGCCACATTCAAGAATGCACACTCATCATATAGAGATGGGAAGCACTAAATCCCTCTAGTTATGGTCCCAACTCAGTCTAGTTTCCCAAAGCTCAAGCCTCTGTTTACTGGGGCAGAAGGGCACATGGTGACCTTTCAGACTTAGATACATGTGAAGAGGTCAATTATTTTATGTTTAGGACATGAACTGTGTGATGTAGCGATACGCAGGCAGAACATTTTCATTTCCATTTTGGGGGGGGGGGGTTGTTTCCTTTTGGTGCATGCTACTTTGTTTAATAATTGCTAGAATGTCTGGTGTGTTCTAAAGATTTTAACAGGCACTGGAACAGAACAAAGTAAAAATGCAGATCACTACTTCTGATCATGCTTGTATTTGGGCTTTTATTGTACTTGCACACCTAAAGTGGTACTTTTCTGTTATCTGCAGGCTAAAAGCTAAAACAACAAAGAAATGTGATGGCATATAAAGATCATACAGCCTATCCATACGAACCACTAAGTTCTACAGTCTCTTTTTTTCCTTTAGAGATTTTCTGTGTTTGTCCCATGCTTTCTTGGATTTTGTCTCTACAACCTCCACTGGGAGACTGTTCCACGCATCTAGCACTCTTTCTGTGAAAAAATAATTCTGCAAATTATTTCTGAGTCTATGGTGAAATTTTCCTTACCGTTAATTTCCTTTCCTGGAGTCCTGCTAGACCAGTCAAGACAAGTGGGTTAAGTCCTCCTGCCAGCAGATGTCGAGACAGAGAAAGTTAGAAGAACCAAGCCAAGCTGTGACCTCGCCCCTGGCCTAAGCCCCAGGCACGGCTAGGGGTCTCCTCAATAATACTTGTAGAAAGCACTGCATGCAAAAGACCACTACAGAGATTCCGGCTCAAATAAGTACAAACGAACTATGTACAATTAATACTATGTACACATCGAGCATTGACATGCCCTAGAATGCTGTGAGCATTATGGTGGGAGCTGGACTGGTCCAACAGGACTCCAGGAAAGGAAATTAATGGTAAGGAAAATTTCACCTTCCAGGACGTCCAGCTAGACCAGTCCAGACAAGTGGGATATACCAAAGCTACTCTCCCTCTGGGCAGGACGAGAATGCTGCAGATAGCACCTGTGACCCAAATCGAGCGGTTGCTTGTGCCTGGACGTCAAGGCGGTAGTGGTGTACAAAGGTAGACCAGAACGACCAGGTCACTGCTCAACAAAATGTCCAGGGGAGTCGCCGAGGCAGCCTTGGCCCATGACGTTACTTGTGCGTGGATCGAATGGGCCTTAAGACAAGGGGAATGAGGTCTGTGGGCCAACACATAGGCCGAGATCACGGTGTCACAGATCCACCGGCCAAGCATCGCCTTGGACGCTGCATAACCGTTCCGGGGTCCCAAAAAGAGGATAAAGAGATGGTCAGAAAGGTGGAAGGGATTTATTACTTTCAGATATTGCACCAAAACACGCCAGACATCCACGTATCAAAGTGCGGAGTCCACCCCGTGCACAGTGCTCAGGAAAGAATGCCGGGAGGGAAAAGGTCTGATTGATGTGGAATGCTGAGAGCACCTTTGGTAGAAAGGAAGGTACGGTGCGCAAGGTGACCCTTTCAGGTGAGATAGTGATGTAGGGATCATTACAAGACATGGTTTTGCAGCTCAGAGATGTGTCTGGCAGAGGTAATGGCGACCAGAAAAATTGCCTTAAGGGTAAGGTCCTTCAGCATAGCCACTTAAGGGGCTCAAAGGGCACCCGTGTAAGGGCACAAAGGACAATACTGAGGTCCCAGGATGGAACCACCGGGCAAACTGGAGGCCATAATGCCCAAGCCCCTTGAATGAACCGTTGGAAGTCACGGTGTGTGTCAAGAGACAGCCCGCAATAGGACCCCGAAACGCCGACAACGCCACTACCTGCATGCACAAGGAATTCCATGCAAGGCCCTTATCCAGTCTTGCCTGAAGGAAGGCAAGAACCAGTCAACACTAGGGCTCACCACGGAGCAAGCGTACGTTGTCCACAACACTTGACAAAAAGGAGCCAGATGCGGGTGGAAGCCAAGGAGGTGTAAGCCCTTCGGGCTTTGAGCAAGGTAGCAATGACGGAAGCAGAATATCCGCATCGCTCTAGGTGTTGCCTCTCAAGGACCATGCCGTAAGTGAGAAGGGAGCGGGATCCTCCATGAGGACAGGACCCTGACACAGTAGGACCTTGCTGAGTCCCCAGGCACAGGGGTGCTCCGGTCAGTAGACATTGCAGGTCCACGTACCAGGAGCGACAAGGCCAATCGGGAGCCACCAGAATGAGAAGACACAAGTGCTGCTCGATTCGACGCAGCAGATGGGAAATCATGGGCCACAGCGGGAAGACATACAGAAAGAGGTCGGTGGGCCATGGTTGGACCAATGTGTCCAGACAGCTGGAGGCCGGGTCCTGGCGGTGGCTGAAAAAGTGATGAGCCTTGGTATTGCTGCATGTCACCACGAGATCCATGCCTGGCAGTCCCCAGCACCAAACGATGCAGCTGAAGGCCCACAGGGCAAGCTCCCACTCGCCTGGATCCAAAAGGTGATGACTGAGGAAGTTGGCCTCTACGTTCAGTTTGTCCGCAATATGCTGAGCCGAGAGAGCTTGAAGGTGCACCTCTGCCCAGGGGAAAAGCAGAACCATCTCCCAAGCCACTCCGGAGCATTTGGTGCCATCCTGGGGACTGATGTAGGCTACGGCTGTCACATTGTCGGAGAGGACTCGCACTGCCTGACTGTGTAAGAGATTCCAGAAGCGGAACAAGGCCAGGTGGGTGGCCCGGCCTCCAGCTAATTGATGGGCCAGCGTGCCTCCCGTGAAGCCCACAGGCCTTGTACTGTGTAACCCAAGCAGCGAGATCCATGGCTCGAGAGACCAGCATCGGTTGTTAGGGGAGTCCAAGACGGAGACTCGATAGGCTTTCCTTTCATCACATTGTTACTGGATGCCCACCAGCGAAGGCTGTGGAGGACAGCCAATGGAAGCAGAAGCTGAACATGGTAGTCCTGAGACACTGACCAGCGAGAAAGGAGGGATCCCTGAAGCGGGTGCATGTGCGCCCTCACCCAGGGGACCAGCCATGATGCTCGGGAGTGAAGATAATCCAAAGCTGTAGGAACTGGATGCGATAGGAAGTGGGGAAATTGACTGAGGATTTTGAGTCAACGGTCCTGGGTAAGGAAGATCCTGCCCGAGGAAGTGTCGAACCATGTGCTGAGGAACTCTAGAGTCTGTGATGGCATGAGGCAACTCTTGTTGTGGTTGATGACCCAACCGAGTTGTTCGAGGAACTGTATTACCTGCTGCATGGCATTGTCCAACTCGAGGTAAGAATTGCCGCAAATCACCCAGTCGCCCTGATAAAGGATGGATGCAGACTCCCTGGTGCCAGAGTTCTGCTGCAACCATGACCATGATCTTAGAGAATGTGCGTTGGAAAGTCGTGAGGCTGAAGGGCATGGCGGCAAACTGAAAAGAAGAGCCAAGGAGTGCAAAGCAGCGGTACCATTGTTGATCTGGACGAAGGGGAATGTGAAAGTATGCCTTGACGAGGTCCAAGGAGGTGAGGAACTCTCCCGCTCTGACCACCTGAACGACGGACTGAAGAATCTCCATGTGGAAGAGGGGAACCCTGAGGTTGCGAGTGATGCCCTGTAGGTCGAGAATAGGCCAAAAGGAGCAGTCCTTCTTTGGAACAAAGCAGATGGAATAACGCCTGTTACCTCACTCCTCTGGGGTTACTGGTACGATGGCCTGCAACTGCAGAAGACGTTGAAGGGTGCTATTTACAGCAGCTCGCTTTGGTGGAGCCCCGCAGGGAGAGATTACAAAGGCATCCTATATGGGCTTTGTGCAATCAAGGACATAGTTGCGGTCTGTGGTTATTAGGACCCATTCGTCATAAAAATGCCGCAGGCGTTCTCCTACTGGCGGCACCACAGGATAGGTCCATGCCCCATCAGTGGGAAGAGCAGAGGGCAGCCTTGCCGCTTGCTGTTTCCTGGGTGTAGGAACGTCATGTACCTTGAAAGGAGTTGAAGCGATTTGGCTGCATTGGAGGAGCAGAGGATGGCTTGCCAGCCCGGTATCTCCAGGAGTCCCAAAAACTAGATCTCAATGCTGAAGCTGCTTGGAGGAGCTTTTTGGTCAATCCTTGGATAAGTGTTGCGTCTTGGCCTCACCAAGATCCTTGACCAGCTTCTCGAGATTCATGCCGATCAACAGACTTCCTTTGAAAGGGAGTTTGGCAAGGCGACCTTTAGATGCAACATCCGCTGACCAGTTGTGGAGCCAAAGGCAATGGTGGGCCACTGTGACTGCTGCTATGCTCTGGGCAGACAGATGGAGGAGCTCATAAAAGGTGTCCACCAGGAAGGACACCAATGATTCTAGGCGGGCAGAGTTGTCATCCTCTGGCAACAATTGAATCCAGCAAAGCAGTGCACGGGCGCCAAGGCTACCGCATGTGGAGGCCTGTAATGCCAAAGAGGACACAGAAAACGCTGTTTTGAGCAAACTCTCTGCTTTACGGTTCTGAACATCCCACACAGAACCACCACACTCCACCGGAATGGTGTGCACTTAGTCACCGTGGTGATGAGGGCATCAACTCTAGGGAATCACAACTACTGGTCCAAATCTGCCACAGACTATGAGCCTGCTTTAGAGGAACATCAGGAGTGTCCCATTCCACTACTACCATTTACTGTAGCTCGGATGGGAAAGGAAAGGCTTGAGCGGGCCTCTTAATTCTGCGGCGATGGGATCGGTGGTGAACGGGGATTGGGTGGATGTGGGCCCCTCAGATATATGATCTGAGCAATTAAACTCGGAATTTCATCCTGGAAGCAGAGATGGACCACAGTGGAGTTAGAAACCTCATCTACTGGGGAAAGCTCGCTCTCCTCAGCCTCAGAATCAGAGGAAGAGAGCAGGAGTGGCACTTTCGATATCCTTGCCATCACCCAAAACCTCATCTTGACCTTTTCAATGCTTCGTTGGAGTCGGGAGTGGTGCCAAAGGACTGGAGAGAGGCACATGTGGAGGAGTGGCCTAGTGGTTGGGGCAAGGTACTTCAGGCCGGAAGGTCAGGGGTTCAAATCCCACTAGAGAACAGCAACCTTGGGCCGGAAGGACTGGGGTTTCTAGTCCCACAGGTGCTCCTTGTGGTCTTGGGCAAGCCACTTAATCCTCCATAGCCCATGTTCCCTGTAAAATAGTTATTTCCAAGTTATAATGCCCTGTTCCAATGTAATTTCAGTTTGTTCAATGTAAACCGCCTTGATATCATGAAAGGCGGTATATAAGAGATGTTAAATAAATAAAATAAAACATGCGGTCCCTTTACACAAACGTGGATGTGGTTGAAAACTACAGGCCAGTTAGTTTAACCTCAGTGGTGAATAAATTATTTGAAACGCTGCTGAAAGAGAAAATAGTGAGGTTTCTGGAGTCCAGCGGATTGCAGGATCCGAGGCAGCATGGACTCACCAGAGGCAGGCCTTGTCAGACAAATTTGATTTCTTTGACTGGTTGACCAGAGAGATGGACCGAGGAAGAGCCTTAGATATGGTGTATTTAGATTTCAGAAAAGCCTTTGACATCATGCCACACAGGCAACTTATAAACAAACTGAGCACCCTAGGGATGGACCCTAGTTACTGCTTGGGTTAGAAATTGGTTGAGTGGGAGGCGACAAAGGGTACAGGTAAATGGAGCTCACTATGAGAAGAAGGAGGTTACCAGTAGTGTGCCCCAGGATCTGTCCTTGGTCTGATTCCTCTTTTTTTTTTACTTTTTTTTTTTTTTAACATCTTTGTTAGTGATCTTGCGGAAGGGCTGGTGGATAAGATTTGCCTCTTTGCGGCTGATACCAAAATCTGCAATAGAGCAGACACCCAGGAAGGTATAGATAATATGAGGAGGGATCTAGCTAAGCTTGGTCTAGAATTTGGCAGACGAGATTTAATGTTAAAAAATACAAGGTCGTGCATTTGGGCTTCAGAAATCCAAGGGAGCGATATAGTATAGGGGGTGAAGTACTTCTGTCCAAAAAAGAAGAGTGGGACCTAGGCATGATGGTCTCTGATAATCTTGAAGTAGCTAAACAGGTAAAAAAGGTGACAGCAAAAGCTAGAAGGATGCTTGGGTGCATAGGGAGAGGAATGGCCAGCAGAAGAAAGGAGGTGATAGTGCCTCTGTATAAGTCTTTGGTGTGACCTCATTTGGAGTATTGTGTGCAGTTCTAGAGACCGCACCTTCAAAAGGATGTGAACAGGATGGAGTCGGTGTAGAGGGTGGCTACTAAAATGGTTAGTGGTCTTCATTATAATGCATATAAGGAAAAACTTAAGGATCTTAATATGTATACTTTAGAGAAAAGACTGGATAGAGGTGATATGATTGAGATGTTTAAATACCTCTGTGGCATAAATGCACAGGAGGAGAGCCTCTCTTGATTGAAAGCAAGCTCTGCTACGAGGGGACATGGGATGAGGGAGAAAGGGGATAGACTCAGGTGTAATATGTGGAAATATTTCTTTACAGAAAAAGTCGTGGATCCGTGGAATTCTCACCCAGTGGAGGTGGTAGAGACGAGGACAGTATCTGAATTCAAAAAAGCATGGGACAAACACAAAATATCTCTAAAGGAAGAAAGGGGACCGTTGTAGTTGTTGATATGGAAGGGCGGGCAGACTAGGCAGGCCATGTGGTCTTTTTCTGCAGTCATGTTTCTATATCTCTCCTCTTATGCCTTTCTTCTAAAATATACATATTAAAAGATCTTTAAGTCTGTCCCCATGTGCTTTATAACAAAGATCACTAACCATCTTAGCAGCCACCCTCTGCACCGACTCCAACTTGTTTATATCCTTTTGAAGGTGTGATCTCCAAAATCGCACACTATACTGCAAATAAGATCTCATGAAAGACTTATACTGAGGCACTATCACATCCTTCTTTCTGCTGCCCAGTCCTCTCCCTATGCATCCACACACCTATCTGGCTTTCACCATTACCGTTTCTATCTGTTTAGTCACCTTAAGATCATCAGAAACAAATCACCCCTATAATTCCTTTGTGAACAGAAGAACTTTGCCCCCTACACTGTACCACTCCCTTGCCTTTTTGCAGCCCAAATGCATCTCGCTACATTTTTTAGCATTACACAAAGAATTAATTTACATATATTGTTATTCCGATGCATAAATGACTTTGAAAACTTTCTTTTAAATAGTTACAAGGTGAAATATACCCTAGCAGAGAACAACAGTCTGACAAAAACCCAAGCAATGTGAATTTCATTCATGTGCACAGTTTTGGAGACCACAGCTTGAAAAGAATTTAAAAAGGATGGAGACAGTCCAGAAGACTGCTACTACAATAGTCAGTGGTCTTCATCACACAGCAATATGTGTAATTTGGAAGAAAGGTAGGAGAGGGGAGGTACGACAGAGACATTTAAACACCTCTGTGGTATAAATACAGAGGAGCTAGATTTCTTTCAACTGAAAAGAGGCTTTGTAACAAGGGATCACAGGATGAAGGTGAAAGGGGATAGACTCAGGAGTAATCTAAGGAAATATTTTTTTATGGAAAAGACAGTGAATGGACAGAACAACCTCCCAGTGCAAGTGGTAGAGACGAGGACTGTATCTGGATTCAAGAAAGCCTGGGACAACCAGAGGATCTCCGAGGGGACGAAAGGGACTATAAGTTTAGCAACTGGTAGTATTAGTATGCCTTAAAAAATACAACTGGGAAAGTGTAATCAGCAGGGATGTGCTGAGGGACTCCTAATGTGGAACCTAGCATCATGTAACTATAAACTGGGTTCACCAAAAAAACCCAGCAAACTGCCACGCAGGCAAACACCACCAGTCTAGAAACGTGGTAGGGGAATAAAACAGCCTTTATTAGTCCAACCGGATCAGGTGTGCCAATAAACCCGACACTGGCCGTGTTTCGTGTTAACACTTTATCAGGGGTATATGGCTCACTAAAAAAGCAATGTGTAAATATGAACAAAACACAACAAATAATAAAACCAGGGACATTAAAATCATATATTACTACTAAAAAAACATTAAAACATTGTATGTATATGTGTAAATCGTATAAAAAAATAAATAAATGAATAATTAATTGATCCACTAAAACTGGAGTGATAACCACTATTAAAAACACCTAAAAGGAGGCAAACTATACACGAATTAATATATGAAAAAAATAAAAACATTAATATCAATCAAGTTTTTCTAAAACTCATTAAAAAATGGACATTTGGTGCATACATTGGAGGCAGAGGGCAAAAGATAAGGAACAAAACAGAAAGGAGGAACCCAAAGGCATGAGGATAGCCTAAAAATGACTTACTGATTAAACATAAGCATGTATATAAAACAAACATATTATACACATACATATGGGTATTATAATGTATTTATTATGATATATAAGAGGGACCCCGAGAGACAGGAGTGAGTCAGTGGGTACCGTACTACAAATGTATGAGTTGTACTATCCAAAGAATTGCAAAGAGGACAGGCCAGATAAAAACCTAAAACACTAAAACATGAATAAAATCAGATCAATGAACAAATAAGAACAATAAATATAACAATGAGAGTAAATTAAACAACAAAAACAACAAGGGAGTATGCAAAAAAGAAAAAAGAAGAAACCATACCGGTATGTAAAATGCCATGTGACGAAAATTTCTTAACCGTTCAAAAACGGAGAACGCCGCTGCTGCTTCTGAATCCTTCTTAGGCTCTTTTCTACCGGGATAAACAAACATCTAAACAAGATCTTTGTAAAAAACTGTATACTTGCAAACTAATTAAAATTGTATATGCTCCCTCCATGAAAACTGCTTATGTATCAAAAAACAGGGGGCTGATTAGATGTGCTAAATCATTAAAATCTGATCTATTCTAATAAAACTCCACATATATAATTAACTGGTGGCTTTCCTGGTTGCGCTCACCTCAGCTCACAGAGTTAGCAAGCTTCAGGCCCTTTTGGCGGAGTAATCACGGCAGTAGTTTTGCAAGTATGGGTGTTTTTACAACTCTCTGTTTTCTCTGTGTCGTGCAGCGTATTTTTAAAGTGTTTTTGCATATATTTCCTCCGTGTATGATTATTTAAGTCCTCTGTGTTTATTTATGCATTTTTCCAATTCGGTTTTGTCTATTTAATTATTTATTTTTATCCAATCAGAATGCCTTTCCCTGCCCGCTGAATATGTGTTTTAAAAGGGCATCGCGCATGTGCAAGCGTCTTTTAGTGGAAACGTTTCCCAACATCGCCTGTCTTGGCGATCGTGCATTTTATTCACAGGTTTGGATTTAGCATTCTAAAATTTTTTTATTTTTATTTTTGATGTGCAGCTTGTCTTTGCGCATCGGGAGTTTGAGTTTCTCCATTTTTGGTGCTGTCTGATGTTTTGTTTTATGCACGATTTATGACGGCACAATGTTCCTTGAAGTTTCATATGCAGTCGTAATTATTGCAGTACTGACAGGTTAGGGTCTCTCCTGCTTAATTATTTTTTGCAGTTAATTATATATGTGGAGTTTTATTAGAATAGATAGAATGGATAGAAAAGAGTCTAAGAAGGATTCAGAAGCAGCGGCGTTCTCCGTTTATGAACGGTTAAGAAATTTGTGTCACATGGCATTTTACAAACCGGTATGGTTTCTTCTTTTTTCTTTTTTGCATACTCACTTGTTTTTGTTGTTTAATTTACTCTCATTGTTATATTTATTGTTCTTATTTGTTCATTGATCTGATTTTATTCATGTTTTAGTGTTTTAGGTTTTTATCTGGCCTGTCCTCTTTGCAATTCTTTGGATAGTACAACTCATACATTTGTAGTACGGTACCCACTGACTCACTCCTGTCTCTCGGGGTCCCTCTTATATATCATAATAAATACATTATAATACCCATATGTATGTGTATAATATGTTTGTTTTATATACATGCTTATGTTTAATCAGTAAGTCATTTTTAGGCTATCCTCATGCCTTTGGGTTACTCCTTTCTGTTTTGTTCCTTATCTTTTGCCCTCTGCCTCCAATATATGCACCAAATGTCCATTTATTAATGAGTTTTAGAAAAAGTTGATTGATATTAATGTTTTTAATTTTTTCATATATTAATTCGTGTATAGTTTGCCTCCTTTTAGATGTTTTTAATAGTGGTTATCACGCCAGTTTTAGTGGATCAATTAATTATTCATTTATTTATTTTTTTAAAGGATTTACACATACATATACATACAATGTTTTAATTTTTTTTTAGTAGTAATATATATGTTTTTTATATATATGATTTTAATGTTCCTGGTTTTATTATTTGTTGTGTTTTGTTCATATTTACACATTGATTTTTTAGTGAGCCATATACCCCTGATGAAGTGTTACACGAAACACGGCCAGTGTCAGGTTTATTGGCACACCTGATCCGGTTGGACTAATAAATGGAAATTACACTAACCTGGTAATTGTAGTTCCTGGAGGGTCCAGTTTAGTCCTCCAACATCGGGTAGTGCCCCTCCTCCTGCAGCCTGGAGACTGGACCAATCAAGTCTTCTGTAGTATATATGCAGACAGAGCTCCCAGAAGCCCCCAGTGTACTAGTAACAAAGCATACTTAACGAAGCAACACATTAGATTAATATACAAAATGACATAATGAAAATAACATAATTAAAGAACAATTTGTTTCCCCCCCACAAAAATATCCAACTTTCTCCTCAAACGAGGAAGTCAGAACACTGTATTGCACTGGAACCAACGCCCCAGAAATCAAAATACAGCTCCGTATCAGAAATCTCAGGAGCTGACTGAACACCTGAGAAAGGAAGAGCCATAGCCAAAAACGCGGCTGCAAAAAAGGTTCGAACGGCAAGAGGAACCGTCTTATGATCCACCGTTCGGAAAGCGCGCCGCATTTTTATAACAGATAGTCGGGAGGGAAGGAGGACTAAACTGGACCCTCCAGGAACTACAATTACCAGGTTAGTGTAATTTCCATTTCCTGTTCGGTAATCCAGTTTAGTCCTCCAACATCGGGATGTAACAGAGCAGTTAAGACCGGGCGGGACCTTGCCATCCGGCGCGCAGAACCGCCGAACAAAAGAGGAATCCCGAGCCACTGACACATCTAAACGATAGTGTGTACTGAAAGCATGCAGAGACGACCAGGTGGCCGCCTTACAGATATCTGCTGGCGGAACTAGGCTATACTCCGCCCAAGCGGTCGCCTGAGCCCTAGTGGAATGATCCAGTAGCCCCTCCGGAACAGACCGCTGCTGCAACAGATACGCAGACGCGAACGCTTCCTTGAGCCATCTTGCAACGGAGGCCTTAGCTGCCGCTTCCCCTTTACGTGCACCACCGAAGAGCACGAATAACCGGTCAGTCTTCCGAAAAGATTCGGTAGCCTTCAAATAACGACGAAGTGCACGACCCACATCGAGATGGTGAAGACTTTTGTCCGCCGACCCGACAGAGTGGGAAGAAAGAACTGGAAGAAACACTGCCTGATTCACATGAATAGGGGAAACCACCTTCGGCAAAAAGGAAGGGACCGGGGAAAAAGACAAAAAAGACAAAAAAGGTTCTCGGCAGGACAACGCATGTAGATCTGAAATACGCCGTGCCGAACAGATGGCTACAAGAAAAACCATCTTCAGCGTAAAATCTTTCAGAAACGCCCTACTCAGGGGTTCAAAAGGTTCACGAACCAGGGCCCGCATCACTAGATTCAAGTCCCCCGGAGGAACGAAAATCCTGCGGGAGGGCCGCAAATGAAAAACAGTCGTAAGAAAACGACGTATGTCCGGATAAGAACCGTGGAGACGGCCTAAAACTTTGCCTCGATAACAAGAGATAGCCGCCAACCGGACTTTCAGGGAACTAGCCGCAAGGCCCTTATCAAAAGCAACCTGAAGAAACTTAAAACGACGGAAACGGAAAACCGTCGCCGCCCGGACTCCACGCCGGGAGCACCAGTCTTCAAAGATCCCCCAAATCCGAACGTAAGTAAGAGAAGTGGACGTTTTCCCCGCCCGCAGTAGGGTAGAAATCACCGCGGGGGGAGTAACCCTTCTTTTTCAGCCGAGCCCTCTCCATGGCCAAACCGTAAGCGAGAATCGACCCACTTGGGGCATCCGCAAGGGTCCCTGAAAAAGAAGATTCGGCAGCGTGGATAGGAGCCAAGGAATGCCGTCGCTCAGCCGGACCAGATCGGCATACCAGGGCCACCCAGGCCAGTCCGGGGCCACCAGTAACACTCGACCCCGATGGCCCTCGATGCGCTGAACGACCCGGCCAATCAGAACCCACGGAGGAAAGACATAAAGAAGGCCGGACGTTGGCCACGGCTGAATGAGAGCGTCGAGCCCCTCGGACATGCGCTCCCTTTGCCTGCTGAAGAAGCGTCCTGTCTCGGCCGATTGAAATGTCGCCATGAGATCCATGAAGGGCGGCCCCCCCCCGACGAACTATTTGCGCGTAAACTTGCGGGTTTAGCTCCCACTCTCCGGGGTCCACCCGCACTCTGCAGAGAAAATCGGCCTGAACATTGTCTGCGCCTGCAATAGGCGCTGCCGAGATGGCCGGAAGACGAGACTGCACCCAATTGACCAAGGCCATCGCTTCTGATTCCAGGGCCATGCTGCCGGTGCCCCCTTGGCGATTGATGTAAGCTACGGTGGTCGCAATGTCCGAGAGGACTCGCACCGGCCGGTCGAGAAACTAGGGCTTTGAGGCCAAGAGGGCTAGCCGCACCGCCCGCAATTCGAGGCGGTTGATCGACCAAGAAGTCTCCAGGGGAGACCATTCCCCTTGAGCGAAGCGGGTCTCGCAGTGAGCCCCCCAGCCGGTTAAGCTGGCATCCATTGTGAACGGAACCCAAAGTGGAGGCTCCAGGGAATCCCCCGCGCCAGGTTCTCGGAGGAGAGCCACCACCGGAGTGATCGGCGAACCGCCCTTGGGCAAGTCAATCGCCTGTTCAACGAGTCGAATTGGTTGGACCAACGGCACAGCAGAGCACTCTGCAGCGGGCGCATGTGGAAGCGCGCCCAGGGCACCACCTCCAAGGTTGCTGCCATCGTACCGAGGAGCTGTAGCTATCACCATGCAGACGGAGCGGACATCCCCCTGAAGAGTCGGACAAGAGACCGAATGCGGCGCTCCGGCAGGCACACCAAGCCCCGTGCTGTGTCGAGGCTCACTCCCAGATACTCGAGATCCTGAGTCGGGCACAGACAACTCTTGCATTCTTTCACCACCCAGCCGAGGGACCGCAGCAGAGCCACCACCCTGCTCGTGACGTGCACACACTCCCGACTGGACTTTGCCCGAATCCACCAGTCGTCGAGATACGGATGGACCAGGATGCCCTCTTTGCACAAGGCCGCCGCGACCACTACCATCACGTTTGTGAAGGTGCGGGGGGCCGTGGCGAGACCAAACGGCATGGCCGGAAATTGGAAGTGGCCCCACGGAAGAGCGAAGTGGAGAAAACGTTGATGAGACGGCCGGATGGGAATGTGTAATGTGGTCTGCAGCGGCTGTGGAAGATCCTGCAGAAGGGGCTCTGAGGAGGGGGGAGATAAGGTGCTGAGGGACCCAGCTAGCAACGCAGTGGGTATGGGGAAAGCCTCCGGGATGCAGCGTGCAGCTGTAACACAAGCAAGCTATTAATGTACCCTTCGGCTGATTACATTTCACATATAATACAGCCAGAGAAAAAAGCATTGTAGAGACTTAAACCACCTTTCCTCTTCTTGTGTGGGGTTTCATTTATTTATTTATTTATTTATTTATTTTTTTTTGCATTTAAAACAAAAAGCAAGGAAGGCTCAGGGAAACCCAAGACTGTTTAAGAAAAGGATTTTGAAACTCCACGTGCCTCCACAGCATGATTAAGTGTGTGGAAACTGCTGTGTAGAGCTGTTTCCTCTAAAAAGAAACACTGAAGAGAAAAACAAAACAGCCGCTGGCACCGAAAAACTGTCAGGTATTCGCAGAACTGAGAAGGGAACTGTCAGTCATTCACTGTGCTGGCATAGAGAAACTTTCAAGGTCAGGGTAAGGCAATTACAGTGACTGAAAGTAGGGAAATTAGAGTGGGATCCCTCCGCAGCCATTCAGACCTCCATGGTAGGGGCTGAAAGGTGTTTCTGGGGAGGGATGTAGAAGCTCAATCCAGCCATAGGAAAATTACAGTGAGCATGCTTAATTAGGCCGAGCCCAAAACAGTCAGGATCCAAAACACTGACTTAAAACCTCAACCAAATGGTATATTGAATAAGACAGGTACAATAATCAGTAGGACGTACAAAGTAACCCGGCTGCAGTTTGTGGACTAAAAAGTCAAAGTAGGCACTTCCAAACTCAGGGGCAGCCGGTCCGGATACAGCTGAAAGCATCCCAGAGCAGCTGAGGCAAGGAAGAAAAAACAAAAACAGGGTACTCACAGTTTTCTTACAGAAAATGATACCTGAACTTCCTGGAGGAATCCAAACTCTCGTGGTAAAGACTCAGTGCAGCGTAAAGCCAATGGAGAGCTCCCCCGAAGCCAAGCTCCGGAGTTCCCAAGTTCCTCAGGGGAAGCAAGATGCTGGGGGAAGAGCAGAGCTGATGCCTGAGGTCCCTGTGTTTCTTCTGACAGCCTATGCAGCGTAAACCTGAATAAGGCACAGGGAGAACTAAAAAGAAATAACTGCGTCCCGCAGGAACAGGCATTTAACAATATTCCCCATAATAGGTAATGCCTCAGCCAGCCTTCTTTGTTGGGCACAGTGGGGAATGGAAGCCATGAGCCCTGCACCCTTCATCAGTGACTCAGCATTGTACTGTGGCTCTGAATTGCATACTGTTCTCTATCCATGCCTTCTGTACTTTTTATCCATTATGTTCATACATAGGCAGAGAAAAAAGTAACCTCTGCACAACTGACATCTAGCAAGTGTTGTGGAAAGAAGAAAAAAACTGAAACAACAATATAGCTTTTAGAAGCCAGCAGAGAAGTAATCTGGCTTCCTGCCAAAAACCGAGGCTCATTAGCTATTCAAAATGGCCACCAGCAAAAATAAAACACCAAAAGAGTGAATTAAAACCCCCAAAAGCTAAGGAATTAACTTACAAAGTCAAAGAAGAAGGTGGGAGGGTTGCAGGCATGAGAGAAATGCCTAAAATCGCTGAAAAATCAAGAAAAATCAATCGAGTTACCACAGAGCTGCAAACAGCAGTGGGAGAAGACATTCCAGGTCTGAAGAAATTGCAGCACAGCTCTTGCAGATGCCAGAGTCAGTCATTGTACCTCTGCGGGACCCACAAATCACACATTGAGGTTTGGCAGCCATGCTAAGGCAACCTGCTTCCAGGGGGAAAGAAGGAAACAGGAACAGGGAAGCCCACAGCAAAGGGACTAACCGTATTCAAATCAGTACAGCTTTAAATTTAAAACTTTTTTTTTTTTTTTTTTTTTTTTTTACAGAAAACAAAATACTCCCCAGAATCCTAGGGGTGCCCTGAGCAAAATCGCCAGCAAAAGAAACCCCAAAAATGCCAGGGGAACCCGTGCACAAGTGTTAAAAAGTGCCCTTAAAAAGCACACTTTAGAAATCCAAAATGGCCGCCGCACTTTTCCACCCACAATAAAAAAGGGCGCGAAAATACAAAGGTAACCAAATAATATGGAAAAGAAAGAAAACGACCCTCTAATACAGGGCAAGTGAAAAAAATCAGGAAAAAGTGCAATTCGGAAGCCAGGGGAGCCGACAGAGCCTCTGACAATGCAAAAAACAACAGAGCTGAAAAGATAAAGCAAGGAAAATTCCTACCAGCTCAGGGAACAGCAAGGAACTCAGCCAACTTCTCCAAGTGACAGGCAATGCTGTAGCAGGTATGGCTCTTCCCCGAACAGTCTTGGGGAGAGCTCAACCCAGGTTTCAGATATTCCCAGGCAGGAAGGCAGGAGCCCAATGCAGGTCTGGCTTCCCCCAGGATGTCCCCTGTGGCAATGCTCCTTTTTTTTTTTTTTTTTTTTAAAGATACAGCTACCTAGCAAAGAAATGGTAAATAAAGGACCCAAAATAAAACCCCAAAAGAACTAACTAACTAGTGTTGCTCCTTCAAGTGTCACTTAGTGTGCCCAGAAAGGGCACAGAAGTCTGCAAGCTGCAAGGAGACTGGACACACTGGGGGCTTCTGGGAGCTCCGTCTGCATATATACTACAGAAGACTTGATTGGTCCAGTCTCCAGGCTGCAGGAGGAGGGGCACTACCCGATGTTGGAGGACTAAACTGGATTACCGAACAGGAAATGCTGTTTTATTCCCCTACCACGTTTTGAGACTGGAGCTATAAACTGGGTTGCCACTCCCTATGTGCTTACACTTGCCCACATTAATTTTCATCTACTATTTGTCGTGCTCTGAGGGCTTGTGTGCATCAGTGATGCTAAGAGTTAAGCTATCGGTAGCATAACTACTGGCAGGGTCTCCCAAGATGGACAGGTCTCAGCTGAGATGCCAAACTAAGACAAACCACCATCTGGGCAGCAGTAGAATAGGACAGTGTTGGCGATGGAGAATCACATTTCTGCAACAACACTAGAATTGCCTGTGCGGAAGAAAGGCCTAGCAATCTACTTTCATATCTTGCCACGAAAACCCAATGGATAGTCACAACAAAACAAATTGCACTATACTGCTGGAAGATAAGGCAATCAACTGGCTACTGGGAGGAGCTGAAGAATTTTCAGAGTAAAGCCAGCATTTATGATGTGGTTGGATCAAAGCCCTCGGGACGTCTGACTGCTGATGTAGCTGCGCATGAAATGAGAGTCAGAAGCTGCAAAGATGTATGAACAAGTACAAGCTGAAATTGACAGAACATGCAAACAGGATATCCTGAAAGTCATGGGTGACTGGAATGTAAAAGTTGACAACAAAGGCAGCGGCAAAATGGTTGGAAAATACGGACTTGGCAACAGAAACAAAGCTGGAGAAAGACTGATAGAATTCTGCAAGACCAATGATCTATTCATCTTAAACACCTTCTTCCAGCAACTCAAGCATCAACTGTACACATGGACTTCACCCAATGGATTGTACAAAAAAATCAAATTGACTACATCTGTGAAAGTCAACAATGGAAAAGCTCTATAACATCAACAGTGACAAAACCTGGAGCAGACTGTGGTACAGATCATCAACTACTAGTATGCAAATTCAAGTTAAATTGAAAAAGAGCAAACCATTCATAAATGTAGCAAAATATGATCTTGAGAATATATCAATGGAATTTAAAGACTGCTTCAAATATTGATTTGCTGCTTTAGATACAAATGACCAAGCTCCAGAAAAGGTGTGGGATGACATCAAGAAGGCTGTATTCGAAAAAAAGTGAGAAGTCTCTAGAAAAGGTGAAAAAGTAAAAACGACCAACATGGATGACTGAAAAAAACTACGAAAATTTCCCTGAAACCCAGAGAAGTTAAAGCCAGAGGAGAAAGAGAGGCAATCAGAGAACTCAGAGAATTCCAACATACAGTAAGAAAAGACAAGGAAAAGTATTACAATGACGCATGCAAGGAAATAGAATCAGAAACTATTAGAGGAAGAACAAAATCAGCTTTCCTTAAGTTGCAAAAGTTAAAGAAAAAATTCCAGCCTTGAATCGTAATGCTAAAAGATACTCAAGGATAGATGCTGAATGATGCTGAGAAGATCAAGAAAAGATGGAAAGAATATAGAGTCATTATGCCATAAAGATCAAATAGACCAACAGCTGTCTCATCCTGTAATTTATGATCAGGAACTATTGGTGATGAAAGAAGAAGTCAAAGCAGCATTGAAAGCTTTATCAAAGAACAAAGCACCAGGCATTGATGGCATTACCAATGAAGTATTACAGCAATTGGATGCAGCTGTTACCATACTTACAAGGCTCTGCCAGGAAATTTGGAGGACATCATCATGGCCAACTGACTGGAAAAGATCTGCATTTATACCAATAACGAAGAAAGGTGATCCAATTGTCTGTGGAGATTATCACGCAATCACTCTTATCACACATGTCAGTAAGATTCTACTCAAGATCATTCAGTAGACTACAAGCATACCTGGAATGAGAACTGCCTGAAGTGCAGGTAAGATTCAGGAAAGGGTGAGGAATAAGAGATATTGCGGATGCGAGATGGATCCTTGAAAAGACACCAAAAGGATATCTATGTGTGTTTTACTGACTACAGCAAGACGTCTGATTGTGTAAACTATGAGAAACACTCTGGGCCACATTAAGAAGCATGGGTATGCCAGAACACCTGATCGTTCTTTTGCACACCTTTACAATGATCAAGAAGCAACAGTTCGAATGGAACAAGAAGAAACAGAATGGTTTAAAATCAGCAAAGGTTGCATACTTTCTCCCTACCTGCTTAATTTATATGCAGAACAAATCATCAGAGAAACAGGACTGTATGAAGACAGAGGAGTGAAGACTGGTGGAAGACTCATCAACAACTTTCGTTATGCTGATGATAAAACATTACTGGCCGAAAGTGAAGAGGATCTGAAACATTTGCTTCTCAAGAATAAGGAACACACAGTCTTAAAATGGACCTGTGCCTTAACATAAAGACGACGATGATTCTGACAAATGGTGAAATAGTGTAGTTACTCACCCGTAACAGGTGTTCTCCGGGGACAGCAGAAATCAGTCCTCACATATGGGTGACATCAGCACCGACGCAGCCCTCGCAGAAGCATCACCCCCAGCTTTCAAAGAAAGCCTTTGGGAGATGCCACCACACATGCATGGTCCTCGTCACACCCAAGGGTGCCATCTTGCTCAGTCAGATGACATAGCTAAAAGATGTCAAAAATAAAAGATGGTAAAGAGCAACTCCAAGGGGAGGAGGGAGGGTTGTGAGGACAGATTCCTGCTGTCCCTGGAGAACAACTGTTACAGGCGAGTAACTATGCTTTCTCCGGGAACAAGCAGGAAGTCAGTCCTCACATATGGGACTCCCAGCTGCAGGCTACCGAAAGCCCATAGGACAAAATAGGGGAGTCGCAAAGAGCAGCAATGGGGAGTCGCATGGGGAGTCGCAAAGAGCAGCAATTTAGTCTATGTTCACAGAACACAGTAGGACCCCTGTGTCTGATGAAACCAGCACTCCAGTAACCTGAACACAGAAGGATTGGAGAGTGGGAAATGCCTAAACCCCAAAAAGGTTACGGAGCACAGCCTGGCTGAAGGCACTGTCCTGTTGGGACTCTCTTTCCAGGTAGTAATGGGCTGTGAAGGTATGGAGTGAAGACGAGGTGGAGGCCCAGAAAATGTCCACCATCGGGACGGAGTGCAAGTTTGCCACCGAGGCTGCCAGGGCCCTGATATGTGACCAATGTTCCCGCTAACCTGTGCTGGGTCCGCCGCCAACATTCCTGCCGACAGGGGGAGGTGCAGAGCGATCGATGCTCTGCCCCTCCCCCCACCAGCAGGAATGCCAGTGGAGAACCCAGCGCAGATTAAAGAGAACATTGCGAGGGTGCTGCGAGGGGTCTAACACACACTGCAGCACCATCGCAATGTTCTCTTTAATCTGCACCGGGTCCTCCGCCGCCGGCGGGAATGTTGGCAGCAGACCCAGCGCAGGTTAGCGGGAAAATTGCACGTGACATGGCCTTCCAGTGGGAACCTTGCCTGCTCATAAGCGAGGCAATACACCCTCGCCACCCAAGTGGACAACGTACATTTGGTCACTGCCTCCCCCAGCCTACTGGGGTCATAGGAGATAAAAGCTGAGAAGGACAAGGCGGTGGATATAGAAGGACAAGACCCTCTTACAGTCCAAGGTGTGAAAATGTGACCATCTCCGCCCGACTGGAGTGAGGTCTTGGAAAGAAGGTAGGGAGCACCACTTCCTGGTTGGGCTGGAAGGGCGACACTATCTTTGGCAGGAATTTGGGGTGCGTGCCAAGCACCACTCTGTTCTTATAGAACCTGGTATAAGGTGCCTCCGCCAGAAGGGCCTGAAGCTTGCTAACTCTGTGAGCTGAGGGGAGCGCAACCAGGAAAGCCACTTTCCAAGAGAGGTAGTGAAGGTGGCAGGAAGCCAGAGGCTCAAAAGGGGAGCGAGTGAGCTGCCCCAACACTATGCTGAGGTCCCATTCGGTTGCCGGAGGGTGAACCGGGGGCTTCGATAAGAGCAGGCCCCGAAGGAAACGGTGTCACCAATGGTTGGACCAAGAGGAGCTTACCATCTACTGGATGGTGGTGCACTGCCAGGGCACTAAAGTGCACTTGGACGGAGTTAGACTTGAGCCCGGACTGAGAGAGGTGGAGAAGGTACTGTAACACCAGAGCCACCGGGCAGGAGAATGGTGCCCGAACATGGGGCTTATCCTAACAGAAAACCTGCACCATTTGAGGGCATAAGCCTTCCTAGTAGAGGTCTTGCGAGAGGGCAGCAGAATGTCCTCCACCTCAACCGAATGGCTGAAAGGGGCCAGAGTCATCCTCTCAGCAGCCACGCTGTCAACGAAAGGGATACCAGGTTGGGGTGTAGGAGAGAGCCCCCCTCCTGAGATAGGAGTCCCGGGGCGGTCCCCGAAGGGATGGGGGTCTCCACCGTCAACTGTAGAAGCAGCGGGAACCACGGTTGCCTGGGCCACCGAGGGGCTCTCAGGATAAGCAAGGCCCTGTCGCGGAGGGTAATGAACAAAGTCTTGGCAATCAGCGGCATAGGAGGGAAGGCGTACATGAGGCCTTCAGACAAAGAGACCAGGAACACATCCGCCACCACCCTGGAGGGGTAGGCCTGTCGGAAGCAGAAGCGGGGCAACTGAAAGTTGTCCGGGCTGGCGAACAGGTCCATCACGGGTTCCCCCCAAAGCCAGAAAAGCCGAATGGCTACTTTGGGGTCCAGCTGCCACTTGTGCGGCTGGAGAACTCTGCTGAGCCTGTCAGCCAGCAGGTTGTCCTGGCCTGGCAGGTACACTGCCCGCAGGAGGATACCCTGTTGGACTGCATATGAGCCGAGGACTAGTGCCTCCCGGCAAAGGGTATGAGACCTCGTGCCATTTGTTCATGTAGAACATCGCCACCTGGTCGTCTGTCTGGACTAGCACCGGCTGGTGACGCAGGTGGTGACAAAAGGCTAGGTGTATGGCCCAGATCCCCAGGAGGTTGATCTGCTGGGTACTCTCGTCTGGTGACCAGCTGCCCTGGGTGCAGAAATCTCCACAGTGGGCTCCCCAGCCGAGCAGGGAGGTGTCCATAGTGAGGACCCTCAAGGGGCTTGGGGCCTGAAAAGGCATGCCTACCTCGAGATGCTGGGGCGATTGCCACCAGACCAGGGAGTAGGCCAATTGCCAGGTCACAGAAACTATGTCTCAAAGGTGGCCCGTGGCCTGAGACCACTGGTCCCGGAGACACCACTGCGCTGCCCTCATGTGAAGGCGAACGTCTGGGATGATGTGGACCGTGGAGGCCATGTGCCCGAGGAGGCGCAGGAGAAGCCAGGTGGGTACCGAGGGATGGTACTGTATGTCCCAAGCTAGAAATCTGAGACGATTGGCTCGGTCCCTGAGCAAGAAAGCCTTCGACTGGAGAGTGTCAATCTTTGCCCCAATGAACTCCAGACACTGTGTCGAGAGGAAGTGAGACTTGGAGTAGTTTATGGCAAAGCCCAGTGATGCAGAACCTGGATGGTATGTGCAGTGGCCTGCTGCACCTCTGAGGCTGTGCCACCTTTTATAAGCCAGTCATCAAGGTAGGGAAAGATGAAGAACCCCTGGAGCAGGAGGAAGGCCGCCACAACTGCTAGATATTTTGTGAAGGGGCAGACTAGGCCGAAGGGGAGCACCCTGTATTGAAAGTGCCTGCCCCCCACTACGAACCGCAGGAACTGCCTGTGGTTGGGGTGGATGAGAATGTGGGTATAAGCATCCTTGAGGTCTAAGGAGCATAGCCAGTCTTCCTGCTGGAGGTAGGGCAGCAATGTTCCAAGGAAGAGCATCTTGAACTTCTCCCTCACCAGGAATTTGTTGAGGTTGTGCAGGTCGAGAAAGGGCCTAAGGCCCTCTTGTCCTCTTTGGCACGAGGAAGTATCTGGAGTAGAACCCCTTGCCCTTGAGGTGGTGGGGCACCGGTTCCACTGCTTTGTCCTCAAGACTTGCCAATTCCTTCAGAAGAAGGTCCCGGTGGAGGGGAGACCTGAGGGGCTCTTCTGGGAAATAAGGGGGAGGTGTCTGAGAAAGGTGGAGGAGATAACCCTCCCTGATTACCCTTAGTGCCCAGGAATCAGTGGTGATGGTCACCCACCTCTGGGCATAAAGGGCCAGACACCCCCGTGGGCTGCTGATCTCTATGCTCAAGGATTCAAAAACTCCTCCCTGAATGGGCCAGAGTTGGTGCCTCAGGTTTTGGAGCCTTCTGCTTATGTGGGCCATGCCCATGTCCCATGGCCTGCTGACCCTGTTGGGGAGCTGGGGAGTCCTGATAAGGTGGGTACTGTCTGTAAGCTACTTCCTTCCTCGGGTAGAAGGGCTTTTTACCCGAGCCCTTCCATCAGGGAGGGGCAGCAGTCTTTTTAGACAGCCTGGTCCTCGTCATGAACTCGATCTCCAGCTCAGCAGCCTTTTCGGTCAAGGGTTGCCAAAGAGATTCTCTCCTTGGCAGGGGACATTGACCAATTTGTCCTGAACCCACTGCTCGAGGTCGGATGACTGTAGCCAAGCCTGGCGGCGTGCACCAATGTCAGCCGCCGCTACTCAAGCCACTGACTCAAAACCATCATAGGCCGCCCGAGACATGAATTTGGAGCATTCATGGATTGTTTAGCCAGGTTCTTGAACCGCTGCAAAAGTTCCTCGGAGAGACCAGCCAAGAATCCAGCGAGTTCCTTCACCAGGTCTCTCAGCTACATGCCCATGTACAGCTGGTAGCCCTGGATGCAACCGATGAGCACTGAGCCCTGGTAGCACTTTCTGTCGAGGGCATCCAGGGTGCGGGCCTCCCTGCTGGAAGCACCAAGGAGTGTCTCTTCTGGCATTTTAGTTGACGCATAGCTGACTCCACCACCATGGAGTTATGCAGCAGCTGTGACTTTTGGAAGCCCAGGCTCCAGCTGACTCGTTACATCGAGTTGAGCCGTTTGCTCACCACCAGCACTGAAGCCGGTGTCTCCCACATTCGAAGCATCAGCCATTCCAGGATGGGAGGGATGAGCACCGTGAGCGATTGCCGCGGAGGGGCCTTGTAATGGAGGATTTCCAACTCAACCGCCCGAGGGTCCTCCTCCAACTCGGTTGGGAATGCCAGGGCCTTAGACATGTCCTTGACAAAATCAAGGAAACCCATATCCTCGGGCAGGGACCGTGTTGAGTCTCAGAGATGGGAGAGTCAGATGGGATGTCGCAATGGCGACAGATATCGGAGGACTCCTCGTCCTCTGTCTCCCGCTCAGAGTAGTTCCTCGAGGACTCGTAGGAGGGCTGCTCTGCAGGCCTCAGGGCCCCCGCTGCCCTGCGGCCAGTGCCCAGTAAACTTGCTGAGGATAACCGTGGTCCCATCGAGCAGGACTCGGATCGCAACCTTGGCCGAGGATTGACTTAAAGCCTAAAGGACCTCGAGAATTGGCTCGGCCTCCAGGGACATCCTGGATGTTGAGGGCCCAGTGGTCTGGGCGGATGAACCTGTTTTGCCGGATAACAGTGCCTGCTGCTGATCCATGAAGGTAGACAAACTCCGCTCCAGAGCCACCTTCTGGACTCCAGACCAGAAAGCTCTGCAGCCTTCGGCACATGCACCAAGGGACGGGCCCGATGTTGGCTCCCCCGAAGAGGAATCCTCAACGAGGATAGTGTCTGGGGACCGGGAACGGTCCAAAGTCGGATCCTTCCAGGGGACCTTCGCAGGCTGCTCCTTCTCAGACACCTCGGACAAAAGTCTCAGACTGCGGGACTGGGCCTGGGGAGCACCCGGCCGGTCAGAACCATCCAAGGACGCTGCCTTCGAGGGTTTCTTCTTCTTCCTGTGTTCTCTCGAGGGAGACCCCCTTTCTGAAGGCCCACGACAAGGCTCAGGTTCAGAAGGCTCCGCCCGAGATGCACCGGGGACTCAGGGAAAAACCTATCGTGTTGCTGCTGGTGGCTCTTGCAGAGACTGCAGGCTGCCGGGTCATGGTCTGGCCGGAGATAGCAGTGACAGTAGTCGTGTGTCGGTCAAAGACATAATTTTAGAGCACTGATCACACTTCTTAAAGCCACTGGTAGCCATGGGGGAAAAAAATACCCCTGCGAAGTAAAAGACTCTTTGGCCTACCAGTGGGAGAAAAAGGCGCAAAGATGCCAGGAAATGAAAAGAACGAAAACTGCAAAAATAGATCGAACTCGATGCCAAGGCAACAAGGTCAGTAGGCGGGAAGAGTACCGGTGCGATACCAGAGGAGTGTATAAAACTCGGAGAGAAAAATCAACTTTTTCTGGAGACAAGCCAGACAAATGTCTGAAGGGCTCCGCGGAATAAAGGAGACTGAGCAAGATGGCACCCTTCGGCGGGAAGTGGATCAAGCATGCGAAGTGGCATCTCTCAAAGGTTTTCTTTGAAAGCTGGGGGATGCCATCACGCAAGAGCTCTGTCGGTGCCGATATCACCCATATGTGAGGACCGACTTCCTGTTTGTTCCCGGAGAACAATAAATTCATCATTAATTGAGAAGAAATTGAAATTGTTGATCCAAATAGATTAAAATTGTCAACTATCAAAGAAACGGCACGCAGACAAGAAGTCAGATGATGCATTGCTCTTGGCAGAATGGCTATGAAGGATCTAGACAAGATTTTCAAGAGAAAAAATGTCTCTCCATACAAAAATTTGTCTTGTCCAAGCCATGGTATTTTCAATTACGTCATATGGATGCGAAAGTTAGACAGTGAAAAAGATAAAGATAGGAAGAAAATAGATGCCTTTGAATTATGGTGCTGGCGACAAATATTGTATATACCATGGACTGCTCAAAGAACAAACCAGTCAGTACTAGAGATCAAACCTAAGCTTTCTTTAGAAGCTCAGATGACAAGACTTTGAATTTCATACTTCGGACATACATGCAAAGAGAAAGATCATTAGAGAAAGACATCATGCTTGGCAAGATTGAAGGTCAACGTTAAAGAGGAAAGCCAGCAATGAGATGGATCAATACAATGACAGCAGCTATGGATGCCACTTTATTAACAATGAGCCGCCTGAGTGAAGACCAAACACAGTTTAGGTCAACTATCCAGAGGGTTGCCATGAGTCGACACCGACTCAACAGCATCTAATATCATTTGGGTGAGCAGTCTTCCAAGGTCCTTTTGCAATTTCTTACAATCCGCGTGCGGTTTAACAACTTTGAATAATTTGGTGTCAACAGCAGATTTGATGACCTCACTCAGTATTCCCATTTCCAGATCATGTATAAATGTTAATAAGCTCCAGTCATAGTTCATATCCCTGGGGAACTCCACTATTCATCTTCCTTCACTGAGAAAATGGGCCATTTCACCCTGGTTTTTCCAATTATTGCAACACATTAAGTCATTAGAGTCCTGATTAGAGGAAATCCTGAGTGATTCCTGGAATGGATCTACTTCTTGGGATCCCGATAGCTATTTGTGGTCGGGATAGCTGAGCTAGATGGAATTTTGGTCTCACCCAGTGTGACACATCTTATATTCTTATAGAACAGGCCAGTTGTGCAGTAGTATTGAATATTGCATTTATTTATTTATTTATTTATGTATTTACAGGGGTTTTAACCACTTTTCTGAGAAAAGACTCAATCAAAAGGGTTCACAAGGAAAAACCAAACAAAGAAATGTCCCATCCCAACCCCCATTCAAAAAACCCTCAACAATCCCTCAGCCACACTCAACACTCACCTACACCAGCAGCCACAAATAACCAAGTCTTCAAATGTTTACGAAACGATAATAAGGATGCCTGCGAATGTATCTCCTCCAGGAGACCTTTCCAGCACACATGGCTACTACCTGGAATGCCTGACCCCTATGAGCGGTTAGATGGATCACGTACAACTCTGGTGTAGCCAATAGGCCCTCCTGAAAGGCCTGCCAAGCCCAAGTTGGAGTATACCAAGACAATTATTCCTGCATTAAGGCCGAATGACTGCCCTTGCAGTACACGCTGCATTAGGGCTGAATGATTATTTTCCCTGTGGTGTGTACTGCATTATCATTGCATGATCATCGGTCCCTGTGGTACACACTTCATTAGTGCTGAATGATCACTGCCCCCAGGGTGCACACTTCATTAACACTGAATGAGGACTATCTTCATGGTCCACACTGCATCCACGCTGAATAAAGACTGCTCTGCAATGCACACTGCATTAGTGCTGAATGATCTGCCCGGGGGGTGGGGGGGGGAAGGAGCATGGGGGGCAGTAGTCCCCCCCAAATGTTGCAGACACTAATGAGTGGGGAGCAGGAGTACCAGATATCAGTATGACTTTCTTACCCTTAGCCGCCCCCCTCCAAAAGTAAGGCAGCAGATCACATTGATGGTGCACACTGCGTTAACATTGGATGAGGACTTACCCTCACAATGCACACTGCGTTCATGCTAAATGATGACTGCTTTGCAGTGCACACCGCATTAGTGCTGAATGATCACTGTCCCCAAGCTGCACACAGTGAGTAGTTAATATCCAACACAGTTTCTAAGTTATGCTCAACCTTTACCTCATCTCTGAAGGGGATGGGAGGCACCGTGGGGTCCAGAGAGAACATGTGGTCACACAGAAGGGCCTTCATGCACAGAGCCAGGCTGTCCACATCCCTCGCCATTGGCCCTAATCCTACTGACACTATGAGAAAACACAAGACTGTAATTAGAAAAGCAGCACTCTTATCTCTCTCGGCCTCGGGACATAGGTAAGGGGCTTACGCAACTGTAGGCTTTATACAAGATATACAATGTAAAGCTCTCATTACATTTTCTAACCAAATTAATTTACAAACCAGTTATAACAGGAAGAAACATATTCAGTATTTCAGCACATACAAGAACCAATGGTTGAGTCTGATTTGCTGTTACAACTATCTGCAAATCAATTAGATAAATCAGGGGTCTCCAAATCCAGTCCTGGAGGGCCACAAACCAATCAGGTTTTCAGGATGTCCCTAATGAAGATGCATGAGATATAGTTGCATACACTGCCCCCATTGTATGCAAATTTATCTCATGCATCTTCATTAGGGACATCTTCAAAAACTGATTGGTTTGTGGCACTCCAGGACAGGAATTAGAGATCCCGGAGATAAATTTACAGCTCTTCCTGTGCTCTGTCTCCCCCTGCTGGAATCATAAGGGAAACACTATTTTCCTTCTTGGTCGCGACCCCCACGGAGGTCGCCACAGGATTTAGCGGGGGTTGTCTCGCCTCACCTCGCTCCGCCGTTAAAAAAAACCAACCAAAAACACACCCAAGTTGCTGCCGCTGCCGAGTCCGCTTCTCGGCAGTGGCAAACTCACCGCCTCCCAGTCCCTTCTAATGCAGCCGCGGCTCCGCATCTCTTAGGGAACCGCGGCTGTGCCAGTAAAACCATTGCGGAGCCTTCCTGTCTCTCGACAGGCTCCGTGCAGCATTGTCCCGCCTCTAAAGGAAGTTGTTTACCACTTCCTTTGGAGGCGGGACAATGCTGCATGGAGCCCGTCGAGACAGGAAGGCTCCGCAACGGTTTTACAAATATAGCCACGGTTCCCTAAGAGACAGGGAGCCACGGCTGTAGAAGAACAGCAGGGCAGCAGCAGGCAGACAGGGAGAGGGGGGAAGGGGCAGGGAACCTGCAACGGGGCTGACATGGAGGGAGGGATGGATGGAGGGAAGGGTCTGACATGGACAGGGGGGCTGACATGGAGAGAGGGGGGGCTGACATGGAGAGAGGGAGGGAGGGATGGAGGGGCTTACATTGATGAGATGGTTGGAGGGAGGGGGCTGACATGGACAAAGGGAAGAGACAGGGGGACATACTGTACAGACGGGCAATAAATGCTGGACAGAGGGGAGAGACAGTGCGGGTTAGGATTATAATGGGCAGATGGGGGGGGACTAGGACTGGTAATGGGTTGATTAGGGAAGGCTAGGACTGGGAATGGACTGATAAAGGAGGGGGTGGGAAAGGTAATTTGCTGATAGGGGGGTATGACTTGTAATTGACTTAAGGGGGGAAAGCACTGAAAAAGAGCTGATCGGGGAGGTTAGGACTGGAAATGGGCTGATGGGGGGGTAGGACTGATAATGGGTGATTAGGGGAGGCTAGCACTGGTAATGGGGTTGAGGAGGGACTAGCACTGGAAATGAGCTGATATGGGGAGGCTAGGACTGGTAATGAGCTGATGGGGGGTGGTAGGACTGGTATTGGGCTGATTAGGGGAGGCTAGCACTGGTAATGGGGTTGAGGGGGGACTAGCACTGGAAGCGAGCTGATTGGGGGGCTTCGACTGGGAATGGGCTGATTGTGGGGAGGGGAGGATAAAGCTGCTGGCCCTGGAAGAAAACTGGGGGCTAAGGCTACAAGTGGGCTGATACGAGGGGATGGGAGAATGGAACTGGAAGAGAATGGATCTGAGAGGGGCTGCCATGGTATTTGTACTAGAAAGGACTGGTCAGTGGGGAAGGAGGGGGACTGGAAGGGAATGGACACCAGTGGCAGTCATGGGAATGCAAGTTGACATTGGAAGGTACTGAGAGTGAGGACTGGAAAGGGGGCTGATACTGGGGAGGGTTAATAGGCTGATGGAAAGAAGTGAAGAAAACGAAAGAAGAGATAAGAAATGGCAGATGGACCATAGACCACAGAAAGAGAGCTAAGAGAAGACAGGAAAGCAGAAGCCTCAGATCGGGACCAGCATGATCAGAGAATAAATTGGTCAGACAACAAAGGTAGAAAAAATAATTTTATTTCATATTAGTGATTTGACTACAAAATCATCATAATTTTGAAATCAAATATTGTTACTTGTTATTGTGATTAATTGTGGTTTACATAAGTAAATTTTATAAATAAAAACATATTGCAAGGGCTTATAATATATTAATTCAACAAATGATTACAGCAACAATGCGTTAACGGTAAAGGAAGAGAGGCGCATTTGATTTTATCATTGGGGGTCACCACAAGTTGACCAATGGTAAAAGGGGTCACGGTACAAAAAAGGTTGAGAACCACTGCTCTACATGAAGCCGTGACAGCAAAGCAAGGGGACATTTTACCTACCATTAATTTCCTTTCCTGGAATCCTGCTAGACCAGTCCAGACTAGTGGGTAGAGCTCCCCTGCCAGCAGATTGGTGAGACAATCACAGCAGTTTTGTGACATCATCCTTTATTTATTTAGCTACATTTATATCCCGCTTTTCACCGGGTCAAAGCGGCCTAACAAAAAGGGGGCCGGGGGGTGGTGGACAGTAATCAAGTCGACAGAAAAAAGGGGGGGAGCTGTCTTTAAGAGGGTCAACATCAATGATTCGAACAGAAAGAACAGATTAGACAAAAGACAGACAAAAAGACGTTAAGTCTCATAGTTGGTGACAGAGGGGTCGTTTAGGGGCTGGAGGTGCAGTCATTGAGAGGAGTCTTTTCTGGTCCAAGATATTCATGAAATAGGATGGTTTTTAGTTGTTTTCAGAATGTGGGGAAGTCACTGTTTCTTCGGATCAGGTTCGGGAGGGAGTTCCAGAGGGAGGGTGCGTACAGTTTGAATGCTCTGTTGCAGGTCTGTTGAATGAATTTAGTTTGTTCGTGGGGGATGGTGAGTGTGTTGTTGGTGTTCTGACGGGTTGGTTTGTTGAGGGTGGTCTGGGGTAGTAGAGTCCTGAGTTGAGAAGATTGTGTCTGATGGAGGGCTTTGTGGATGAGCAAGATAGATTTGTATTTTATTCTTGCTTTGAGAGGGAGGATGTGGAGTTCTCTTAGGATTGGAGTGATATGGTCATGTTTTTTCGCTTTCTGGATGATTCTTGCTGTGGTGTTTAGTGCTATTCATATGGGGTTGATGTGGGAGGCGGGTAGTCTGTGATAAATCGTTATTACAGTAGTCCAGGTGGGGAAGCGTCATGGCTCGCATGACTGTTCTGTAGTCCTTTGGGTCGAGGAGAGGTCTGATTCATTGTACGATCTTTGTTTTGTGGAATATTGTTCTGGTAGTCTTTTTTTATCTGCTGGTTGAATGTAAGCGCTTGATCGATGACGATTCCTAGATATTTTATTTGGGGTTGAATTTGTATTTGGGTGGTTCCTAGTATGAGGTGTGGTGGGGGGGTGAAGTTAGGGCCTTTGGTCACTATGAGGGCTTGTTTTTTTTAATGTTGATGGATAGGCTGTTCTCTTGTAGCAGCTGGAGATTTCAATGAAGCAGTCTGACAGGTGATTATTTGTTGGGTTGGTGGTTGTGATGGGAGCATACAGCATTATGTCGTCTGCATAGATGTGGTAGTTGATGTTGTTAGCACGTATTATTGAGCAGAGTGGCTGTAGGTAGATACTGAACAGCATGGCGGATAGTGTGGAGCCTTGGGGTACTCCTTGGTGCTGGCAGAAGGGGGGGGGGAGGTTGCCATGCTTGTGCGGCTCAGTTGTTGCCTGTTGATCAGGTAGGAGCGGAACCATTGAAGTACAACATCTTTGATGCCAATTTCTTGGAGTCTGTGTAGGAGGGTGTTGTGGGAGATGGTGTCGAAGGCTGCGGATATGTCTAGGAAGAGCATGGTATATCCAGCGTGTTTGGTCTGTGTACCTTTGATGAGGGTGTTCATTAGTGATGTCATGAGGGTCTCAACTCCATGTAGTGGGCAGAATCTGTGTTGTTGTGGGTCTAGTATGTTTTTGGTATCCAGGTGGTCTTGGAGCTGTTGTTGGATTATCTTCTCGATTACTTTGGCAGTGAATGGGAGGCTTGCTATAGGTCTGAAGGAGGCAGGGTCGATGGGGTCCAGGTTGGGTTTTTTTAGGGTTGGGCGAATGATGGAGGTTCTGAGGACTTCTGGCATGTGTCCTTGTTTGAGAGATTCATTGACAATGTGGGTTAGTGCTGCGCTTATGTCTTCTTTAGATTTTTTTATCCACTCTACCGGGCAGGGGTCTAATGGGGAGGTCGTGGTGTTTAGGCAGGTGATAGTGGATTCTATGTTTCCTTTGGTGACTGTATCGAATGTACTCCAGTCTGTGTCTTTTGTAGCAGGGTAGGTTGTTGTCATTGTTGTTGAGTTCAATTGTGGGTTGGGTGGTTGTTGGAGTTGTTTGTATTGGCGTGCTAGAGGTTCCGGTGGAATGTTTGGGAGCTGGATGGATTGTTTTGGTGTCTGTTAGCTTTTTGACAATCTCAAAGAGCTCCTATGGTTTGTTTATTGAAGTATTTATGATTGAGTGGTAGGTCCTTTTTGCTTTGTCTGTTTCTGTATGGTAGGCGGCTAGTTCAATCATGTATTTTGCTTTGTCGGCTTCTTTTTTGGTCTTTCTCCATTTTCGCTCGGTTCTCCTGAGTTGGGTCTTTAGTCTCCATAGATCGGGGGTGTACCATCGGGCTCTTGTTGCAGTAGCTTTGGTTGTAGTGCCGTTTGTTGTTGTGCATGATGCGAAGGAGATTGTAGTATTCCAGGTGTTGATCAGGTCTTCGATTTTGTTGGAGTTTGTTTGAAGTTTAGGTAAGATTTGTGCTAAAAAGTCTTCTTTGTTAAATGGCTTAAATCTTCTTGTGAGTTGTGTGTTCTCTTTGATGTTGGTTTGTTGGTAGATGTAGGTGATGTTGATGAGATGGTAGTCAGACCATGGTACGCATGTGATCTTTGTGTTTTTGCATGAGTTGGTATTTTGTGAGTTCAGGAATAACAGGTCAAGGATATTCCCTTTTTCATGTGTTGGTTTTTGTATGATCTGAGTCAGGTCCATTGCTTCCATGGCATTGATGAAGGCTTCGGCATGTTTATCTTGTAGTGAGAGGAGGTTGAAGTCTCCAAGGATTAGTTGTTCTTTGGTGTTGATGGTGCTTTCTGATACATGTTTTAGTATGTCTGATAGGTCAGTGCATGCTGTGGGTGCTCGGTAGATTAGGCATATGGAGAGGTGTTTGTTAGTGAGTGTATGTCCGTTGTTTCTGTTGCGTGGTTTCTGAGGTGGAGGTTCGATTTTGCAATGATGGCTACTCCACCTCCTCTGGCGTAAGTTCGGGAGCAGTTGTGTAGACTGTATCCATTAGGCGTTAGTTGGTTCATGAGTACTGTGTCAGATCTTTGGTATAAAAGCACTGACCCCTAGAGGTCAGCTTCAGTATTTTCTCTGTCTCAGCAGATGGTGAACCTCTTAGCTCCTGAAGGATTACAATTCCTTGTTGGGATTGGCCTAGCAGTCTAGCACACAGTGGTGCTCCTTGGTACTTATCCTACTATTCCAGAGGTGCTTCTGATCAAGCGGATCAGTACAGCTCCTCTGAAGGAAAGTGCAGCTGTACAGGAGGTACATGATAGCCTCTTTCTTCAGCAGACTGCCACTTCAGTTCTTCTCAGTTCAAGGCTTCGTATAAAGTTAAAAAAAAAAAAAGAACAGGCACAGAGCCCATCAGGCGGTCGGGCTCCAAAGGACAGAGCAGTGGGGGCAGTCGGGTCCTGGACGTCAGCAGTGCTACTCTACTGGCCTCTGTTGCAGCCCCTCTGGTGTTCAGCTTCCTGCTCTGCTGTTGAGGTAAACTGCAAGCTGTCACTGCGTTCTTAGCAGGTGATTTTGTAACAGGAAACCGATGTGAGATGTCCATAAAGGTGCCCGGTTTACAAAGGCTTTATAAACCACCTGAAAAATAAAAAACGCAATGTCTGCCTTCGAGCCAATTCTGACTCCTGGCAACCCAGCAGGTCCTGCATTTTCTCGGCAGTGTGACTGGAAGTAGATTCTGGGCCTTTCTTCCAAAGCAATAGAGGGTTAAGTGACTTTCCTAAGGCCACAAGGAGTGGGAACTGAACCCTGGCCTCTTGGTTATCAAGCCAGTGCTCTAAAACATTATGCTATTCCTCCAATCATAAATGCCTATTTTTTGTTTTGTTTTGTTTTTTTAAACAAAACAAACGCCTACTTTTCTTTTCTTTTTTTTTTCTTTTTTTTAATAAAACAGGCTCCCAGAAGTAGCCTCTAAAGCACAGAAATGCCCATACATAAATTCATACTTGCTCTGAAAACGATATAATTGTGTGCATGTACAGTGTGGGGTCTATTCTGCCCTGCAAATAGTGGGGATGCACGTCTCGTTGCGACATCCATCCCCGCTATTCATCCCCCTTGCCATTCCCAACTAAGCCTCTCTGTAGAAACAAGGAGTTTGTATGGGGAGGCTTAGATGAAGCGGTGCAGAGGTGGAGTTGGGGCGGGCAGTGAGTAGTCCGTGGCCCCTGACGTACAGGACCGATTCTGAAGTTCGCCCTGTATGTCCGGGCCCTAGTTGGAGGACGGGAGGCCCGGCGGGAGCAAAAAGGTGAGGGGGTACATGAGATTTCCTATAGCCCGACCCTGGCCATGGGAGGGTCGGGCTGCAGGAAAAGGTGAAAGTAGTTGGCGATCGGGAATCACAGTTTCATGGCAACCGAATGCCATCGCACCGTGGCTCCATTCAGGAGCCTGACTGAGTTAGCCGGGCAGGGTCTGTACATGCAGGCCAATGGGAATGGGTCCCGTTCTGCATGTACAGGCCTAGACGCAATTCTGATCCCGCAGGGGCTAGACGTGACCCGCGGGAGGAGAATCGGGTCTATCTCTGTGTGTCAGTTCCAAAAGGGCACAGAGGCCAAGACGCGCAGAATGGAATGTGTCTCCGTGTGTATACCTGCTTACTCTGTAATATATGCAAGTACATCGCAACTCTGCCTCCTCTACAGTCCCAGGAATTCCTACGTGCAGACTGCATGAAAATAGGTTCACAGAAAGAGTGGGTCTGTCTTATACAGGCATATGCATCCGCACAACTTTATAAAAGCCCTTCTCTGAATGTTAAACAGCCTTTCCTTGCAGAAAAAGCTGTAAAACATTCCCCCCCATGTTATCTATGAAAATTCAATAAAACAGTACAGAGATGCCAAGATGCTCACTTCCAGAAGTGAGAGTTTAGACCTCTCCTGGATTTCTGAAAACCCTATCTTGATGCATCATGGGACTTGCTGCAGCACTGATTTGAAATTAGGAACTGCAAATCCCATGCTGCTCGGATACTCCTTGTGGCCTTGGGCAAGTCACTTAATCCTCCACTGCCTCAGGTACAAACAGATTGTGAGCCCTCTGGGGACAGTATCTGATTGTAACTCGCCTTGATCTACCACTGGAAAGGCCTGAGCTAAATACTAAGAAATACAATAAATAAATAAGTCTCCCTCCTGGAACCGGATAACTTAGCAGCTCAATGATATTGTAGAAAAATATTCATTTTAAACTGTATTTTAACTGAAGTCAACAAGATGGAGGTTAAAATTAGTCTGAAACCAGTTTTACCCACACTGGGAAAAAGTTAAATGGAAAGTGCGCTGTGGCCAGGTGCCCTGGTGAAGGCGGTTGCTTAAGAAGTGCTTTGCAGCAGTTTCTACAGCGACACGCCTGGGAAATGTGGGAGAATGAGGGCAGAGTAAACGTCCTGTGATGGTACTTGTGCACCTCTCATCAACAGAGAAGCCCGTCGGGAGGCGCATTCCAAGGCTGTGCAACAAACAGAAAAATGTCACCAGAGTGCGCCCAAGCTGAGATTGTGAAAAACATGTTGAAGGGTCGGGTCTGACCTGACTTCTGGCCCATGATACTGGCTTGCACTCCTCGCCGGCTGCAAGGCAAAAAGACAGATACAGTCTTGGTCAAGATCGATCACTGGGAAAGCAACGGAGTGTGCAACATCTCGGCTAACTAACAGCAAAATCCTCTGCCACCTGCTGCTTTCTTACTGTGAATAAAAGAGGGCAACAGAGGACAGACAACTGTGTGTCTACAATTTCATACAGTTGCCTGCTTCTGTGAAGCTGTGTGTAAACTGCAGGGCATTTCAAATCTATGCAGGCCTCCCCATCACCATAATATCCACAGTAAATAGGCAGAGCATACATTGGTATGTGTTAGAGACCCCAGTTTATCTTGCACATGTTCATTGTGACTATCCTGAAAATCTGACCGGCTGTGCAGTCAATAAGATAAACTTGAAAAGCTCTGGTATAGCTAAAGCATCACATAACAGACTGCCCTCTAGTGACCAAATACAGCATTACATTCAGTTCAGGTCTAATGCACTATAATTTTACAGTCTCCAAACTTTAGCAAGGGAACTAGTGCAAATATTTATTTTTTTTAATTTGAAATTTAAAATGTATATACTGCAAATAAAAATATTTGTTCAGAGCGGTTTAAGTGAGGGAGGAGCAGCTTTAATTAGGTCAAGCATAAGGAATCTACAGTACTATTGCTACTATTAAACATTTATGTAGTGCTTTAAGGAATATGCAACGGTCCCGACTCTTCAGGGCTTACAATCTTTCTAATCTCTAGTTTACCTAACTGTTGAAGCTGCCAGTAATTAAATCTTTGCCCACTAAGCAATTGAGATCAGAGCAAAGGTAGGTGGGAAGCCCCAGAAAGCCCCCTCCCCCAGCCCTCTCTATAAATGGGAGGGGGGGGGCAAATTCCTTACTTCTCAAGGAAGAACCTTCTGCAGCACCCAGTAGCAATGCTGCCTGCTTAAAGACTTCATCAAAGTGAAACTGCAGACAGTTAGATCTAACCAGTGCTCCATTCAGCTGTCCAGTTCGGAACCATTTTCCATAGATTACTGCCAACCTAAACTCCAGTGGCACAAGTAGCCAGTCCAGGACTCGTTATCTCATGCTGACACAGTTCCTTGGCGCTTTCTGCTATCTGTTCAAGGTTAATCTCAGAGGATTTTTTGTATTTGCTTTCTAAAGACTGCAGCAAATTAGGCCTGTGGTTGAAAGACACAGCATTTACAGATTATGCATATAAACTGGCTTGCAGGGTTTCTGCCCCGATTCTGTCCTCAATGTACATCTAACCCCGAGTGGGGCAACATTCAGTTCGCAGTGGTCAGCTTTTTTTTTTTTTTTTACATGCCAGCCACCGCAGGCAAAAAGAAATCATTGCTGTAATTGGTTGGCGTGTTATTGAAGGGTATTTACAGTAAATACTGATGTCATTTCCCTTGTTATTCAATGGCACGAGCTGCGAGCAGACAGAGGGTCTTCATGGCTAGACCCTCCCCCACCCCCCCAGAGGCAAATCTATGGCTTGAAAATGAATTCATGTCAGAACTGTCAATCGATTTCAGATAAGTGATTTAAAAACATTTTATGCAATCTGAGAATTTTATATGCGCAAAAAATATATGGAAAAACAGACTGAGCTAAAGGCATGAGAGAGACTGATGATTGGAATGAAGGGCCAATATAAACTATGCAGGTAGCCACTCACTGGTGGTCTCTCAGGCAACATGTTAAGATTTCCGATGGTAAAGTTGATTATGCTGCTATTATAAGATATTAGTATGAGATTTAGTAAGAGATGGAAGTATTGTTTAATATTTACAGACTATGCATATATGTGCCTGGGAGGAGGAGGAGCCTCATGGCTAACACAGCAGGATGAGACCCAGGGGATCCGGGGTTCAAATCCCACTCCTGCTCTTTGTGACCTTGGGCAAATTGCTTAACCTCCATTGCTTCAGGTACAAACTTACAGGCCGATGCAGAAAGCGGGTGCTGAAGTCACACCCTATCAGCTTTTTATGCCTGTTTGCAGTGCACTGATAGCGCAGATATGCAGAAAGGGGCTCATATGCAAATGAGCCACACATTAAACTGTGTGCAAAATGGCAGCATTAAACTGGGAGAGCAAGCCAAACTCATGCGCACAAGCAATCGGCACTGGTTTGGCATGCTCTCCCAAAAATACAAGTACCGCATGGCTAATTTGAATATCAGCCCGGACAAGATTTTGATGGCATCAGGGAAAGTCCCCTGACAAAGTCACTCCCTGGTGGTCCAGCGACCCCAGAACCCCCATCCCCCATAAAAAAAAATAACCTGGTGGTCTAGTGGCTCCAGAACCCTCTCCCAGTATCTTTCAAAATGGGAGCACTGCCTACATGCTCCCACTCTCGGTTTGACATCTTGGAAAATAGCGGCACCTGGCCCCACGTGGTGCATCCTGGAATGCGTCGGGTGAGGTCAGACTGTCAGGATGCACCGCATGGGGCCAGGTGCCGCCATTTTCCAAGATGGTAGACCAAGAGCGGGAGTGTGTAGGTGGTGCTCCCGCTTTGAAAGATACCAGGAGGGGACTTGGGGGCCACTGGACCACAGGTTTAGTTTTGTTTTAAGTGGGGTGGGGGGGTTCTGGGGCCGTTAGACTACCAGGTCCTTTATTTTAGATGGTGGGGGGGGAGGGATCAGGCCGCTAGACCACCAGGGAGTGACTTTTTGTCGTGGCACTGGCCCCAAAACGTTTTGATGGCATCAGGGGCTTTTCCCAATGCCACAATTGCCCCCGATGCCATCAAAATCCTGTTGGGGGCGTGCACTAGAGGTTTAAGCCACCTCAGACCCAGGCGTGGAGAGATTAGCCTAAAGCTGGTTGCGAAATCCTCTCCGCCTGTGTCTGCATCGGGCGCAGCAATAATTTCCATACCAGATTATTATGTGCAGCCTATTTGCCTGCAATTTAAATACTCGTGGTGTTAACTGAGCACTAGGTTTTCCATCGCCATCTGTGTGCTTGTCGGTCTCTTTTCTGCATCTGACGTTAGCTTAAATGTGCTTTTTAAAGTGTGGTTAAGCATGCCTTTTTTGGTACTTAAAGGCTGCGCTAATTTTCCCCTTCCCCTAGTCCTGGCCCCCTGTGATCACCCAGAGCCTGAAGGCACACAGTGGTCATTCTTTCTGACCAGACATTACACCACAAAGCCATTTCAGCAGCCAATCACATTCCCCTTTCTAAATCATGACCGTTATCCAATCACATCTGATCTTTATTGTCTGCTTCAAACGTAAACTTGCCATCTCACCCATGTCAGCTCAAAGGGGCTGATCCAGTCCTGCTTCTGCTCCACTGTATGAATAGAAGAAAAATGAAATCTCATCTTACTGCATAGGGCCCATTAGGCCTGGATCAGTTTGTTTCGGTTGACCTGGGCGAGGAGGCAACTCAATACAGAAGCCTCCATGCTATGCCTGGCTTTTGACATTTGAGAACATTCTGTGTTTACATCCTAGTCCCTCTTTTTCCAGTTCCCATCTGCACTACTAGAATGTTTTACCAAGCCAGGAACTGGATCATTTGGCACCCGAGAGGCTCTTGGGAAGCTCAGGTTTCATACAGATGTTGCAGACGTCACTCGAGAGACAGCAGACAGTTCAGGATCTGTAGGCAGATATCAGAGAAGAAACATCTCCCCCTACAGGTGCTGCAGGGGGATGCGACTGGGAGTGACCCCATCCCATGTCAGTACCTGAGTCGATTTCCGGTGGGCTTCAGGCAGCAAATTCCGCAGAAAGCACTTGGGAAACGGAGGCTCCCCCCGATGTCAGAGCCCAGCCCTAGAACCGAGCCCCCACCTGCAATCAGCGCAGCCTCGCCCCCAGAGGAGCCACCAGAGGTCTTCTTGTGGTTGTAAGGATTAAGCGTCTGCCCAAAGATTAAATTACTGCAGTCAAAACTGGAAGAACAGAGAAATAAAAGGGTAAATTAGACTTACCTGCTAATTGTTGTTCCTTGCGGAACTCTAGTCCAGTCCCGGAATCATAGAGAGTTGTCAACCTCCTCCAGCAGCCTTGGAGACTGAAATACATCATCGCTTTGCTGGCACCAGTATAAGTAGGCAAGGACCGCCCCCTCTCACCAGTACCTATTGACAAAGCACACTAAGCAGAACAACAAATAAGGAGAATTAACCAGAATACATTCAACATAGCAATATATATATATATATACGGAACAGAATATTTCATGTTCCACTTCAAGTAATTATTATTTTTTATTTTTTCATTATTATTATTTTATTTTTATTTGTTTCTTTAACAAATTAAGTGCATTCATCGACTGTGACTGAATAAGAATATCGTCTGCCAACACAGAAGCGCCGTACCACACCACCTCCTAAGAGGATGGACAGGCAAGAGCGCTACGCAAGAGGGTCCTCCAATGGCTTCATCCCGCGCCACCCGGGAGCAAAGACAACGCAGAGCACCCGCGGGAGCCGAAACAATCAGGCTGGCAACTCTTCAAACCAAGGAAGGGATCCGGGACTGGACTAGAGTTCCGCAAGGAACAACAATTAGCAGGTAAGTCTAATTTACCCTTCCTTAGCGTCCCTCTAGTCCAGTCCTGGAACCATAGAGGATGTAACAGAGCAGTGAACATCAACGGGAGGGACAAGCAAGCCCAGCCTGAAGCCCCGCTGAGCCGAAACGCCCATCCTCCGCGGACAAAACATCCAAGCGGTATTGCTTGGCAAAGGAATGCAAGGATGACCAAGTCGCCGCCCTACAGATGTCGCCCACTGGGACCAGACTGAACTCTGCCCAAGACGCCGCCTGCGCCCGAGTGGAAGGAGCCCGAAGACTCTGCGGAACCACCTTGCCTTTCAAGATGTAGGCCGATGCAATACCAGCGGGAAATAGACGACTTCGCCGCCGCTTCTCCCTTACGCGGTCCCCTGAACGCCACAAAAGTCGATCCGACCGCCTAAAGGACGTCGTCTGGGAGAGATACTTCTTGAGAACCCTGCGGGCGTCCAACAGCCGCAACTGACCCCCAGATCCGGCCCCATCGCGGTCGGAGAACACCGGAAGAGAGACCACTTGGGTAACATGAAAAGCAGACACCACCTTGGGTAAGAACGCCGGAACGGTACGGGGAACCACCTTGTGGTCAGTAAAAGAGAGATAGGGCTCCCTACAAGACAAGGCCTGTAGCTCCGAGATCCTCCTAGCCGAACAAATCGCCACCAAGAAAACTGTCTTCAATGTGAGATCTTTTAGCGAAGCAGTGGACAACGGCTCAAACGGAGGAGCCAGCAAGGCTTCCAACACCAAATTCAAATCCCACGGAGGAACAGCACAGCGCCGAGGCGGCCGCATGAGCAACACCGCCCTCCAAAACCGGCAGACATCCGCGTGGGCCCCGAGAGGCTGACCCTGCACTTCCGCCAGCACTCGAATCACACCTTTGCCACATAAGGCAAAGCAGACTAGTCACGTCAACTCCCTGAACCTTTCCTGTTCCAGGCGAGTAGACTGCCGTAAATACTGCGACCACCGGAAGCATGCTCTCGTTCCCCCAGACACCTCCAATGGGAGCCTGCAAGGACAGAGCAGTGCCCCCAACGATCGATTCAGTGAACCACCTACGCTCCTATCGCACGCTAAAGAAGATCGCTAGGGCTCTCTTCCAGACAGTGAGTCCACACCTCCTGGAAGTGCAAGGTGTGCACCCACAAACGTAGTACCGAGGCCTGCGCCTGCCTAGTCTCAAAATGTCAATCAAGAACAGGCCAATTCAGGACAGCTGAATACGTTGTAGGTTTTTTTCTTTTTTTGTACAAAGACATCTCTTAACCAAAAATTCCTTCAGCCGATGTGGAGAAGCTATTTCCGCGCCAACACAATGCAGCAGAAAGAACTCCCTATGACAGGCATAGAAATCCACAGCCTTCCCGCTAGAGGAACGCCCCATTCCGTCTGCCTGCACCAAGCTGGACATTCCCTTTTTTTTTTTTTTCCCCCTTTTTAAGGTCAACTAGCCCCTGGTGTTAGAAAATATAGCTTTCCCATTCCACAGTGGCAATTGAGTCAGCAAAGAAGAAGCCGAGAACCCGCAGCGAAGTTCCCATTATACCACCTGGTAAAGACTACACTTCTAGACCCATGAAGCAAAAAGCATGCAAGAGTGCATTGTGTCCTGCCAGTAGCTGATCGAACTTATCATGTGTGTCACTACGGTTTCTTTCGGGATTGAAGGAATGCTCCGGGAGAATTCTTTGGGCAGACACCGATTCACCCTCTGAAAATTCAGAATCGGGCGAAACGAGCCTTCCTTCTTTGGAACCACAAAGTAGAGAGAGTATCAACCGTATTGGGCTGCCGGCACCAGCACCACCGCTTTAAGTTGAAGCAGCCGCTGGAGCGTTCCTGCGACCGCCTGAAACTTTTGCGGAGCTCTGCAGAAGGATTGGACAAAGGAAGCTAATATGAGCCGATGGAGCTCCCAGGCTGACGCCAAGCAGCGTGCAAGCCATCCCGTAAACACAGCATATGATGTATGCCTTCCAGAATCTGAGCTGCTGCTAGTGCTGTGAGAGAACGAGCCGGGCTGCGCGCTTCTGGCCCCCAGTAAGACAGGCGCTGAACACTAGCAGATACTCTCCGTACTGGAGCCAAAATAGCCTCAAAGGCCAGAGTCCTATTCAGCGACCTCTCGCTGAGCCGCCTTTTACAGAAGGAAAAGGAACCACATATAGCCAAAATGAAGACATTACAAACCTACCACCAAACCTTATAAATCGGACAAAGCCAAACTAAACGGGAATATTGTCCATCAAGAAACCACAGAACTATAAAATCCCTCTCAGAACATAATGCGTATGGCAGAGCATTCCACACCTGGGGCCTGGCCAAGGCACTCAGCCAAGCACCTTTTAGAACTGTCCAAGAGAGCTACCACCATAATTCCTTTTGACTTGAATATGTGTACAGCAGATCATAGCGCTATATCACAACAGCTAACCTCAAATATTACCCTGCCATAGCAACCGACTAACGCCTTATAGGACCTGCTATGGACAGCGGAAGGAAATTCTTGTAAACCAACATAGCTAGGCCCCTCCTTTTTTTTTTCTTTTTTTTTTTTTAACAACCTTTGAAGGCCTACTGAAAAAGTGTAATCCATACTCTGCAGCTGGGTTAATTTATTTATGTATTGTATTGTATTGTATTTTATTTTATTTTTGCACATTTCAGGAAAATGCACCCATCCTATGCACTCTGTTCTAATAGTGATTTTCCATCTGCCATGTTCACTTACTAACTACCATTGCAGAGGAATATGTAGTCAGAAGTTGGGATCCCGAGAGTTTTGGGCACAGCCGGGAAAGGGTGTATAGGACTCCAAAAATCAAGCTCCGGCCACCTCCAATGAAATCAAAGCAGATCCGCTAAAATTCCCGAACTGCTGTTATAGCCTTGCAAAAGCTACCAGGTCCCACTGCACCTTGCTTTCCTTCCCCCCTTATCCTGAGGGATTCACCGTTGCCGGAGGCGTTGCTCCCCCCCTGCCAGCCTGCTACGTCTGCCAGGGAGCTGAAGAGCGAAATAGAGAGCAGAACTCCTGGAAGTAAACAAATAGCGTCCAGCTCGTGGGGTTCAGGGCACCAAAAGCCCCCGAATAAATCAACCGTGGTCGCTCAAAATGAACAAGGCTCTCTCTCACTAGAGAGTTTCTTGTTCCTTTTGAAATCCTGCTCTAGAAATAGATGAGAACTGCCGGGGAAGGGCACGATAAGTTATCCCCCTTAAGCTAGGAAACACCCAGGCACCTTGCAAAGAGGTGGCTGCCTGTGTGAACCTAAGGAGTAACACAATTTCTTATTTTACCACCCCCCTCCCCCAGGGATGGGGGCCCTGAATACCACATGTGAGTCATGAGCAGCTGTGGCTGTTAGGACAACAGAGACCAACAAACCATACAGAATTTAAGAGCTGCAAACTTGGCTATATAAACAGGAGCTGCAGCATTACAGAGAATAAGCAATCAACTGCTGCATACACAGACAGAGAAAGGCCCCATTGAGTGCATCCGCTGCCCTCTGGTGGCCATAGACCTTAGCCCAGGCACTCCTTGATTGACAGGTAACTGTATATACTTCTGTATATCCTAAGGATTCCTAAACCTGTCCCTGTGAAAGACAGGCCTTTGGGCAACTGTCAGTATAGAATACACAAAGGCCCATTTCCAGCCTGACCCTTACAAATACCTGCTCTGGAAACTAAAACTGGCAATTTGCCTAACATCCTGGGACTTAACAGATGCTCCTCAGAGACATTATTAAAAGGGAAAGAACATGTGGAATCAATGCCACAACTGCTGTCCTATAAACTAAGAACAAACTCAAAAATAAAGAGGTCTAAAACACTAGGCCCAAAAAAATAACTATTCAGCTTGTTGTCTTCCTCACACAGGCCTCTCACTGCAACTCCCACCATGTGGTCCAAACACCCAGAAAGAAAAGGGCCCCAAAAAAGGAGGCTTCAGCAGACCGACAGAGCCCGAAGGCCTTACCTGCAGGGCAGAAAGCCACCCTGCCAGCTCCTACCACCTTAAAGTGCTCCAAGAGGATCGCCCAGCCGGTTCCACCGTGTAAATAAAATCCCGCAGCAACGGAGAGGCTCCGTCTCACACAGCTGCAGTGTGGATGTACGGGTTCCGGAGCTTTCTCCCGCAGTCAAGGGAGAGAGATCCGCACCAGCAAAGGCCTGCATCAAGCAAAAAATAATTGAGGAGGGAAGGTGAGAGCTGCTACAAACTTAAAGAGGCCGGCTCAAATTTAAAACCACTGTAAATAAGGATATTTGCTCCTAACCAAAGGAACTAATCCCCGGTTGCCAATTAATCAAAGGTAACTGAATCAAAAATAAAGTTAAAGTAAATTAAAGGCAAAAATCAAAATCAGACTAGAATTTGCACACTAAATGCTCCTTATCTGCTCCCCCCAAGGGAGCCCAGGAGCAAGGCTGTCTACCAAAACAAATAAATCCTGCCGGTGAAAATGCGGCCCTCAAAATGGCCACTGCCAGCATTCCCGCTCAAAAAAGCACACTCTCTCACCCCCCCCCCGCGGCAAGGCCCCGAGCACCCTGCAACCCCGGGAGCCACCGCGAAGCCTCCTCTCCCATTTTAAACCAGCTCCCCAAAGCAGATCTGCGTGGGTACTTACCACCGCCGCCGATCCCGGGGGGGAAGGGGAGGGGGAGGGGAGTGAGGGAAAGGAGCCAACAGGACACCGGAGCACAGCCTTTTTAACGGCTTCAGCTCCGATTGATCTGGGCACAACCTTCTCAGGCTTTTCAGCCCCTGTATCGCTGCTGCTGCAACTGCCCGCCTTCCACCTGCTCCTCACCCCTTCAACGCGGGTTCGGGAGCAGGGAGGCCACGGATCAGCACTGTCTCCCCTGTGCTCGTTCAGACGCTGGGGCAATGCAGAGAGGGAGGGGGAAGAACTCCCTGATCCTTTAGAAACAAAAAATAAAGGTCCACAGACACAGGAACCCTTACAGCAGCAGCAGATCTGACATAAAAGAAAACGAAGTAACCAAATCAAACAGGGAAAATAAACCAAAAGGAGTAAATTTCAAAAACCCAAGCTCTGCTTATTTGTTCTCACTGAGCCCAGCCCTGGGCTCAGAACCTCCAAGCTGCTTGGAGACTGAAAGTACTGGTGAGAGGGGGCGGTCCTTGCCTACTTATACTGGTGCCAGCAAAGCGATGATGTATTTCAGTCTCCAAGGCTGCTGGAGGAGGTTGACAACTCTCTATGGTTCTGGGACTGGACTAGAGGGACGCTAAGGAACAAACCCCATTCATATGCCATGAAAGGCGTCCACTTTTCTTTAAAAAAATACTAGCATTAGATGGTAGGTAACACACTCTAAATATAGAAAAAAATCCTGTACATCTGCTTGTGAGACACTGTAAATGATCGCACGTACGGTGTGCGCATAGACATGTGGATTAGGGGATTTTTAGTCGCTTTTCAGTGCGGCGATAGCATCTATTGGGGAGGCCTCCTCTGTCTGTCTGTTTGTCTATACACCTAGGTTTGTTTGCAAATTTCACATTGCTTTGGGTTGTTGTTTGTAATTTGTGCTGTTTGTCTGGTTTTAAAGACATTACAAACCACCATGATGCCCACTGTTTTGTTTCAACGGTAGTATAACAAATACTTATAAATAAATAAATATATGCAAGTTGAAAATGGTTAAATTAGACTTACCTGCTAATTGTTGTTCCTGGAGTGGAACCAGTCTAGTCCCGGAACCTCTGGGTTGCCTATCTCATCTAGCAGCTTGGAGACCGAGAAACTCCTCCTTTTGTGACATCACTGGTATATCTCTCCGGATCCTGCCTCCTGCCATCAGTATCCTATTGACAAAACAGACTCACCGGAGCAACAAGTAAGAATTTATCCAGACCTAATAAACTCATCCGAACCATAACATGAAAGAACAGCAGAGCAAAACAGAGACCCTGCAACACTGTGACTTGAAACGTGAACAGGCCACTCCCTCCCTCAGAAGAAAGAAGAGTGAACCCCAACAGAGTAAAAGATAGAGACGTAGACCTCCTTATTTGACGCAAGTCACTTTTTTTTTTTTTTTTTTTTAAGATGCAAAAACAAAAAATAGCTCCTACCTGTGACCATGAAACACTTCAGGTCTGTTGACGATCTTGAGCCGTTGGGAGGGATACGGGACTAGACTGGTTCCACTCCAGGAACAACAATTAGCAGGTAAGTCTAATTTAACCTTCCTGATTGAGTCCCCAGTCTAGTCCCGGAACCTCTGGGTTAGTACCAGAGCAGTGAAGCAATATCAAGCACGGGAGGGAACTGGCAAACCGGCCTGAAGTACCGCCAATCCAAACGATGTCTCTTCCGCCTGCTGAACATCTAGCCGGTAGTGCCTCACAAATTTATTTAGTATACATTTGTATATCGCTACTTCCAGCGATCAGCAGCGGTTTTGATTACAGATTGGAAATTGTCAAATCATGACAGGAAATTTTTGAGGTGTAAACACATTGATTAGACAGGAAAGCACAGCACACAGAGAACTATTTTACAGGGAACATGAATTCGAAAAATGAATTCGACGACCAGGTTGCCGCCTTACAAATGTCTCCCGGAGACACCAACCGAGCTTCCGCCCAGGATGTGGCCTGAGCTCTAGTAGAATGAGCTCGCAGACCCTCCAGGACCACCCTACCATTTATCACATAGGCCGACGCAATTGCTTCCTTTATCCACCGCGCAATGGACGCCTTGGAAGCTGCCTCTCCCTTGCGTGGACCCGCAAAAAGTATAAAGAGTCTATCAGACTTACAAAAACCTGACGTCCGCTGAAGATACTTCTTCAACGCACGTCGAATATCCAGCAGATGAAGTTTTCTCGATGAAGTCTCTTCCGAGTCCACCGAAAATACTGGAAAGGTAATCTCCTGGTTTACATGGAATGCTGAAACTACCTTCGGGAAAAAAGCTGGCCCTGTCCGCAACACGACCTTTGCCGCAGAAAACACCAGGTAGGGCTCCCTGCAGGATAGTGCTTGGAGCTATGACACTCTTCTAGCTGAACATACCGCTACCAGGAAGACCACCTTAAGGGTGAGATCCTTGAGTGACGCTCGGCCCAAAGGTTCAAAGGGCTCTCTCTCTAAGGCGTCTAAGACAAAAGACAGATTCCACTTGGGAAAGAATGGTCTAGACGGCGGCCTGAGAAGCGATACCGCCCTCAAAAAACGCTTGACATCCCGATGAGTCCCTAGCGAGTGACCTACCAACCTGCCTCTATAGCAAGCCAATGCCGCCACCTGCACCCGCAACGACGCGGCAGCCAGCCCTTTTGACAAATCCATCCTGCAAGAATTCCAGGATCTGGGGAACAGAAGATCAGAAGGGTTCTAAATCTCTATCCTTACACCACGCCTCGAAGATGCGCCAGATATGGATATAAGCTAGGGAGATGGACCGTCTTCTGGACTTTAATAAAGTAGTAATCACTGCCGCTGAATACCCCCTAGATCTCAGCCTTGCCCTTTCAAGAGCCAAGCCGTAAGCGAGAATCGATCCACATGAGGCATGACTAGAAGGCCCTGAGTTAACAGATCCGCTCGCAAAGGAAGCCGCCAGGGCTTTGCCATCAACAACCTGATTAGGTCCCCGTACCAAGGACGCCGCGGCCAATCTGGCGCTATCAGGATCACCTGACCCCTGAGTCTCTCCACTCGCTGCAGAACCCTTCCTATCAGAACCCACGGAGGGAAGACGTACAGCAGCTGTTCCTCCGGCCAGTCCTGCATGAGGGCGTCCAGGCCCTCTGACATTCTCTCTCTGCGCCTGCTGAAGAAGCGGCCGACTTTTGCTGACACGAAGGTCGCCATCAGATCCATGACCGGCGACCCCCACCTGCGAGTCACCATGTCGAAGACTTCTGGATGTAGGACCCATTCCCCCGGGTCCACGTTTACCCAGCTGAGAAAATCGGCATCTACATTGTCCACCCCTGCCACGTGTGCTGCCGAGAGGTCGACAAGGTTCGCTTCGGCCCAACTGCACAGGACTTCGGCCTCGGCTTCTAAGGCCACGCTGCTGGTACCGCCCTGCTTGTTGACGTAGGCCACTGCCATCGCGTTGTTGGACAACACCCGAACCGACTTTCCTCCGAGCAATGTGCGGAACTCCCGAAGTGCCAGCGACACCGCCTTCAGTTCTAACAGGTTGATTGGCCACGTTCTCTCCTGGGAAGTCCACGGGCCCTGCGCGAATTCCCCCTGACAGTGAGCTCCCCAGCCCAGTAAGCTGGCATCCGTCATTAAGGCCACCCAGGCTGGTGTCTCCAGAGACTTCCCCTTCTCCAGCGAGCCGGGAAGAAAGCGTAGTTACTCACCTGTAACAGGTGTTCTCCAGGAGCAGCAGGAATCAGTCCTCACTTATGGGTGACGTCGGCGCCGACGGAGCCCTCGCGGAGCAATTTTCCCCAGCTTTCAAAGAAAGCCTTTGGGAATTGCAGCGCGCATGCGCGGTCGTCTTCCCGCCCGAAGGTGCCATCTTAGCCAGTCAGATGACATAGCTAAAAAAGACAGCATAAAAATTTGCAAAAGAACATAAGCAGACGATTGCAACTCCAAGGGGAGGAGGGAGGGTAGTGAGGACTGATTCCTGCTGCTCCTGGAGAACACCTGTTACAGGTGAGTAACTACGCTTTCTCCAGGACCAAGCAGGAAGTCAGTCCTCACTTATGGGACTCCCAAGCTCAAGGCTACCGGAGACCCTAAGCACAAAAATGAGCTCCCTCTAGCTCAGCAGCACAGAAGGATAGAATCTTCGCTGAATTATCACCCACCGGTAGCCCACATCCGGGATGGAGGGTAGGAGTTGCTCAGACCTCAAAGAGATTACGGAGGACTGCCTGTCCGAAAGCACTGTCCCTACGGGACTCCCTCTCGAGACAGTAATGGACCGCAAAAGTCTGGCTCGAAGACCAAGTAGCGGCCCGGCAGATGTCTGCCAGCGGAACAGAGCGGAGGTAAGCCACTGACGTGGCCTTTGCCCGAACACAATGAGCCATGACTCGACTTTCTAAGGAGAGTCCGGCTGCCCCATAAGCCCAAGAGATACAGTCCGCAACCCAGATGGACAGAGTACGCTTGGAGACCGGGAGCCCCAATTTATTGGGGTCAAAAGACACAAAAAGCTGAGCAGCTTTACGGTGCTCCCGCGTACGGTCAAGGTAGAAGTTCAATGCCCTTCTACAGTCCAGGGTATGGAGGACCGTTTCAGCTCGGCTGGAGTGTGGTCTGGGAAAGAAGGTTGGAAGTACCACCTCCTGATTGATGTGAAAAGGGGAGACCACTTTAGGCAGAAATTTCGGGTGAGTCCGAAGGACTACCCTATTCTTGTAGAACCTAGTGTAAGGGGGATCAGACACGAGGGCCTGCAATTCACTTACGCGCCTAGCGGAAGTGAGGGCTATCAAGAACAGCGTTTTCCAGGACAGAAAACGGAGAGAACAGGTAGCCATAGGTTCAAAAGGCGGACAGGTGATCCGCTGTAAAACCACATTCAGGTCCCAGTCAGGTGCTGGCGGGCGCAGAGGTGGTTTAAGTAGAAGGAGACCTCGGAGAAACCTCGCTACGAGAGGGTCGTTGGAGAGAGGTCTGCCGTCCACCGGCACATGATGTGCTGAAAGAGCACTGAGGTGAACTTTGACGGAGTTGGACTTAAGTCCCAGATTAGAGAGGTGTAGCAAGTACTGTAAGATCACCGACACCGGGCAGGAGAAGGGATCCTGAGACTGTTGGGAACACCAGATTGCAAAGCGACGCCATTTAAGGGCGTAGCATTTGCGGGTAGAAGGCCGTCGCGAAGCCAAGACGACCTCCTCCACCTCCGCCGGCAAGAGAAGAGGAGCAAGGACTACCCTTTCAGCAGCCAGGCCATGAGGTTGAGAGACCGGAGGTTGGGGTGCAGTAGGGACCCCTGATCCTGGGTGAGGAGATCCGGTTGTACCCCCAGAGGGATTGGATCCTCCACCGCCAGTTGCAGCAGGAGCGGAAACCACGGCTGCCTGGGCCAGCGAGGGGCCACCAGGATCATGAAGGCTTTGTCTCGGAGAACCTTGAAAAGAGTCCGAGAGACTAACGGGATGGGAGGGAAAGCGTACAGAAGGCTCCCCGACCATGAGATCAGAAAGGCGTCCGCCGCAACCCGAAGGGGGTGTGGCTGACGAGAGCAGAAGCGAGGAAGCTGCCGGTTGTGAGGACTGGCAAAGAGATCCACCGTGGGGAGGCCCCACCTGAGGAAGAGCTTCTGAACGATCAAGGGATCCAGACGCCACTCGTGCGGCTGGAGGACCCTGCTGAGTTTGTCCGCCAGGCAATTTTCTTGGCCCGGGAGATAAACTGCCTTGAGGAGAATGCCGTGACTGACGGCCCAAGAGCAGAGCTTCTGTGCCTCCCGGCAGAGGAGGAAGGAGCCCGTGCCCCCCTGCTTGTTCACGTAGAACATGGCAACTTGATTGTCCGTCTGGACAAGGACGGACTGTTGGGAGGTCAGGTGGGAGAAGGCCCTGAGAGCTAGGCGGATCGCCCTGAGCTCCAGGAAGTTGATCTGCTGAGCAGACTCCCACTTGGTCCAGAGGCCCTGAGTACGAGCCTCTTGGCAATGTGCTCCCCAGCCCAGGAGAGATGCATCGGTGGTCAGCACCCGGGTCGGCTGGGGTGACTGGAAAGGCATTCCCAATATCAGGTTCGGCTGCCGGAGCCACCACCGGATAGACGAGACCAGCGGCTCGGAGACGCGCACAAGGTCTGCTAGGCCGCCTGTGGCTTGCCGCCACTGCCGGCGGAGACACCATTGAGCAGACCGCATATTCAGGCGGGCATTGGGGGTCACATGGACGGTGGAAGCCATATGGCCGAGCAGTCTCAGGAAGCGCCTGGCGGAGACCAGGGGCTGGCTGCGAAAGCGGTCGGCTAGGTCCATGAGCCGCTGAGCCCTGTCGAGCGGTAGGTACGCTCGCGCCTGAGGAGTGTGCAGCCTTGCGCCGATGAACTCGAGATCCTGTGAGGGGAGCAAAGTGGACTTTGCGAAGTTTATGACAAAGCCCAAGTGCTGCAGCAGAGTCACCGTGCGGCACGTGGCGTTGGTGACCTCCTGAGCGGACGCTGCTCTGATGAGCCAGTCGTCGAGGTACGGAAAGACATAGAGGCCGTGAAGCCGGAGATGGGCCGCCACGACCGCGAGACATTTTGTGAAGACTCGCGGTGCGGAGGACAGGCCAAAGGGCAGTACCCTGTACTGGTAATGATTTCCTGCCACCACAAACCTTAGGTATTGGCGGTGGCTTGGGTGGATGAGGATGTGCGTGTAGGCATCCTTTAGATCCAAGGAGCATAGCCAATCTCCCTGCTGGAGGTAGGGCAGAAGGATTCCAAGGGTAAGCATTTTGAACTTCTCCCGCACAAGGAACCTGTTGAGGTTGCGCAAGTCCAGGATGGGTCTGAGGCCTCCTGTTCTCTTTGGTATCAGAAAATACCTTGAATAGAAGCCTTGACCTCTCAGGTGGTGTGGCACCGGTTCCACCGCCTGTTCCTGCAGAAGACCTGCTAACTCCTGAAGGAGCAACTCCCTGTGCAGAGGGGGGCGCGGAGGCTCTCCCGGAAAATAGGAGGGAGGGACCTGATGGAAGTGGAGAAGGTAGCCCTCTCGCACGACCTGAAGCACCCAGGCATCTGCGGTGATGCTGGACCACCTGTGGGCGAAGTGAACCAGCCGGCCTCCGGTGCCGGGGGGAACCAGCGGGGGGGGAGAGGCTATGCTGAGCGAGTCAAAAACCCCCACCCTGCTGAGCAGGGGCTGGTGGTGCAGGCTTGGGGGCTTGCTGCCTACGGGACCCGTTACCCCGTCCCTTGGCCTGCTGGCCCTGTTGGGGAGCTGCAGGGGCCTGATAATGGGGGTATGGTTTGTAGGCAGCTGCCTTCCTCGGGTAAAAGGACTTTTTTCCCGAGCCCTTCTTTTTCTGGGAAGGGGCGGAGGTCTTCCTAGAAAGCCTGGTCCTGGTGAGAGTCTCAGTCTCAATTTGTGCAGCCTTTTCCGCCATGGGCTTGCCAAAGAGGTTTTCGCCTCGGCAGGGGACATCGACCAACTTGTCCTGTACCCAGGGCTCAAGGTCGGACGACTGAAGCCAAGCCTGTCGGCGGGCACCGATGCCGGCTGCGGCTACTCGAGCCAAGGCTTCAAAGCCATCATAGGCTGCTCGGGACATGAACTTTGAGCATTCCCGAATACCCGTGGACAAGGCTAGGAACCTCCGCAAGGGCTCCTCGGAGAGACCAGCGGAGAATCCGGCTAGCTCTTTAGCCAGATCCCTGAGATACATGCCCATGTATAGCTGGTAAGTCTGGACACGACAGGCGAGCATAGAGCCCTGGAAGCACTTCTTGCCAAGGCCATCCAGGTTACGGGCCTCCCTTCCAGGAGGCACCGAGGAGTGCATCTTCTGGCTCTTAAGACGATGCATGGCCGATTCCACTACCATGGAATGGTGTGGCAGCTGTGCCTTTTGAAAGCCAGGGCTCTTGCGGACTCGATAGATAGAATCGACCCGCTTGCTCAGGACCGGCGAGGAGGCCGGACTCTCCCACATGCGGAAGAGTAGTCGTTCCAGCATAGGAGGAACCGGCACAGTAAAGTGTTCCCTCGCGGGAGAGTCATACTGGAGGGCGTCGAGCTCTTCGGCTCGAGGCTCCTCCTCGGGATCCGCAGGGAAGGCCAAAGCCTTGGCCATATCCCTAACGAAGTCCGAGAACCGGGCATCCTCCGGGGGGGACTGCTTCCGAGGCTCGGACTCCGGAGAGTCCGATGGGACACACCGAGTCCGGAAAGAATCAGGTGACTCTTCCTCCTCAGACTCCCAGACCGACTCCGACGAGGACTCGGTGGGGTCGGCCCGGGCAGGGTGCGGCGCCAGCCGCCCCGACGCCGAGGGAGTCGGCGTCGGCGACCTCGGTCCCGAACGGGAGGCCGAGGGCGACCTCGACCGAGGATCGACTCGAGTTCTCATCGACTCGAGGATCGGCTCGGTCTCCGGGGTCGACTTGGACGTCGACGTCCCGGCGGTCGGGGCAGCGACGCCAGCGAAGCCAGCGAGCAGTGCCCGCTGCTGGTCCATGAAGGCAGACAGTCTGCTCTCCAAGGCCGTCAACCTGAGTCTGAGCTCAGGTGACCCAGCAGCCCCCGACTCGGGCCCCGACGGCGTCGGGCCCGACGTCGGCTGTCGCGGAGGCGAGTCCAGAAGGACTACAGGACTTACCCGGGCAGGCATCTCCGACTCCAGGCGAGGTCGCTTCGGGAGGTGTTCCTTCTCCAAGGACCCGGGGCGGCTGTCGGGGCTATGCGACCTGGCCCTCGCGGAGCCAGGAGCGTCCACCGACGCCGCCCTCGCGGGTTTTTCCTTCCGACGATGGTCCCCGGAGGGAGAACCCCGGTCGGAGGAGCTCCGGCGACGGTCCGAGCTGGAGCCTTTCGACACGGAGGCCTCCGACGAGGTCCGGGTACGGCTGGGGTCAGCGAAGATTCTCTCGCGCTGATGCCGCCGACTTCACAACGCCTTCGAGGACAGTTTGCTGCAGGGCCCACAGATCAGTTCCTCATGATCCGGGCCCAGGCAGCGGAGGCAAAAGTCGTGTGTGTCGGTTAGTGACATATTTCGGTCACACCGACCACACCGCTTAAAGCCACTGGCAGCCATCGGGGGAAAAAGGGCCCCTGCGAGGTCAAAGGACCGGGCTGCCAGGGAAAACGAAAACGAAAGCTGACTAAGTCAGAAAAACCGAAAAAAGTATAAAATAAAGAGGAAAATCAACTTTTTCGCGGGGACAAGACGGGGACGTCTGTAGGGCTCCGCGGAAAAAAGAAGACTGGCTAAGATGGCACCTTCGGGCGGGAAGACGACCGCGCATGCGCGCTGCAATTCCCAAAGGCTTTCTTTGAAAGCTGGGGAAAATTGCTCCGCGAGGGCTCCGTCGGCGCCGACGTCACCCATAAGTGAGGACTGACTTCCTGCTTGGTCCTGGAGAAACCACCAATCCAGAGCTTGACACGCCTCTGCTGGGCATGGCAGCCACCAAGCCAGAGAATCCTGCTGGTGAGACCACCGGCGAAGCAAAGCTCTTTGTAACGGCCTCATGTGCGCCCTCGCCCACAGCACCATTTCTATCGTAGCTGCCATGGTGCCCAACAACTGCAGGTAATGCCAGGCTGAGGGGGCTCTGTATTTCAAGAACCTCTCCACCAACTTCCTCAGCGCCTGCGCCCGCTGGCTGGTGAGAAACACCCTTCCAACCCGGGTGTCGAAGAGAGCCCCCAAATACTCCAGACTCTGCGAGGGAACCAAGTGACTCTTCGTCATGTTGACTATCCAACCGAGGCTTTCCAAGAAGGCTATCACTCGGGCCGTAACTGCCACACTCTCGTCCTGCGACTTTGCTCGAATCAACCAATCGTCTAGATACGGATGCACAAGGATGCCTTCCTTGCGCAACGCCACCACTACTACCACCATTATTTTGGTGAAAATTCTCAGAGCCGTCGCTAGCCCGAAGGGCAACGCCTGGAACTGAAAATGCCCGAATGGGACCGCAAACCTGAGAAACTTGCGGTGATCTGGTCTTATGGGAATATGGAGATAAGCTTTCGACAGGTCCAGAGCCTTAAGAAATTCTCCTTTTTGAACGGCCACTATAACCGACTGCAGTGTCTCCATGTGGAAGTGCGACACCCGCAAGCAACGATTCACTCCTTTGAGGTCTAATATGGGCCGCACCCACCCGTCTTTCTTCGGAACTACGAAATAAATGGAGTGGCGACCGCAACCACACTGGTCTGGGGGTACCGGGGCAATCGCCCTGAGGGCCAAAAGCTTGTGTACTGTCTCCCGCAGAGCTGCGCACTTTGCGTCTGATTTGGCAAGAGACTGAACAAAAGCCTCTCGCACTGGGTGAAGCAACTACAAGGCGTACCCTTCGTGGATGACTTCTAGCACCCACTGATCTGATGTGACTTGGACCCAGGCAGAATAGAACTTCTGCAAACGCCGCCCTACGGGCGGTAGAGGCATCTGGGCCCATCTCATCTCATTGCAACTTTTTGGAGGCAAGCGAGGACGAGGAGGATGTACCGAAGCCCCTCCCTGCCCCTCGAAACCCCTGAAATCCCTGACTTCTATTAGGGAACCGACCCCTTTGACCTGAATTAAACTTCTGGGACCGAAACAGACGAAAATCCCGCAGCTGGCCTCTGCCCGCCGGGGCATTCTGAGCCGACTTGGCCTTGTCCTCCAGTAATCTACCTCACTTGGACTCACCCAGATCCTTAACCAGCTTCTCTAACTCCTCACCAAACAACAGACGGCCTTTAAAGGGTAGCTTGCTTAGCCTAGCCTTAGAGGAACTGTCCGCCGCCCAATTACGTAGCCACAGGTAACGGCGGGCTGCCACTGCCGAAGCCATGCTTTTGGACAATCCTCGCATGAGATCATAATGAATGTCCGCCAGGTAAGCCGCACTGGACTCCAAACAGGTGGCCTCCCCAGCCAAAGAACTCGGCTGACCTTCTTGAACTTGCTGCGCCCAGCGAAGACATGCTCTAGCCACCCACGCTCCACAGATCGCCGCCTGCAGCGAAATAGCATTGACATCAAACACTTGTTGCAATAACACATACAATTTTCTATCTTGCGCGTCCTTGAGGGCCCGCTACCCTCTACCGGAATGGTAGTCTTGTTTGTTACCGCCGGAAGAATGAAAAACTTCAAGATGAAAAAATATTAGAAAAATAAAAGTAAAAAACAAGGATACGAAAGCAATATCAGCGACAACAAATGTGGGTCATTGATGTATGAAAGACGTTTTCACCATGCCCGTTGAGTAGGCTGAGTGAGCAGTCTGTATTCTGAGACCCAGTCGCTAAAATAGATAAGCAATATTTATTTATAGTAAGTCAGTCTAAAGATTAGTTAAAAGAGTGGAGCTTTATCCATTTTTAGATCTCCAGGAACAAGCAGGAATGAGTCTTCACATATGGGGACTCCCTAGCTGGAGATGCCAGGGGGAGATCCCATAAAAATGCAAGTGCCCGGATCAGGGGTGCATTTTGTCTCCAGGAATCCCCGGCATCCAATATGGGATGGAGGGTAGGAGTTGACAATAAAGGAGCTGTGAGGAAAGAAACAGCATAGCCAAGGACTAGGTGTTCTACAGACTACAGGAGTCCTTGGTAGATATGATGAGTAGCATTAAAACATATTTAATGTACACTTAAAATATGCAGCTTACCTACTGTATTGTAGGAAGTAGAAAGCATGATGGAGTCTACTGGATAAGCAGTGGCGGAATCTTCAAGGTGACCTCTCAGTAGTGAGGATGAAGGTCCAGACCTGGAGGTAGTAGATGATCCAGGTGTCAACTGGGTAGGATTAGACGTCAGGTCTTCAATGGAAAGCTTTATGGGAAAAGCTGAAAACTCCTTTAGGCATAAGGTCATTAACATTGAGGACTAAAGGAAGAAGATTGACGGAGTTGGAGAACTAGCCCAGTCCTGGCGGGAAGAGGGGGGACTGGAAAAACCCCCATTCCCACGGAAAACAGTTGTGTACTCAAAGATAAAGATGTACACTGTTTTTCCTAGCTGGCGAGAGATAGGAAAAAAAATATTGAAGCTTGATGCTTCAAGGACTTAAAGAAAAAATGGAAGATGTTAGCACCAAAGTGGTTATTGGTGCCTAACAGTTTCTGCATCGTAATATGGTATGGGACGTAGGGCGACAGACTGTCTAAAACCTCTAGGAGGTAAAACATGTAGTATAGACAGTAAGGGTGATAGTGTGTAAGACAGACCAACCCTTAAGAAGCCCCCCATCAAACACATATATATATAGGAATATATATATGTGGCTGGAATATATATATATATATATATATACATACATATGTCCAGATGTGTATATTAGGATATGGGTGGTGAAATATATCAAATATATATAAATATATAGATATGATATACCTAAATATATGTAAAGTTGTGGGGCATGGTTTAGCACAACTAGAGTAATGATACAGGTATGTAGACATATATGGGGATGCTACATACCAAACAACAGGTTGAAGATACCTGTGTACCATCCAGCCCCATAATTGTACATGGGGAATATAAAAGAAAAAGATTCTGCGTTCTACAAGAGGGTGAACCCACTTGGGATATGTATAGAGAATCTATTTTCGTGGATTGAGGGATGCAGGAAGGCAATCTAACCAGATAACCGTGATGTTCGCGTGAGAACAGATGAACATATGAATCTGTAAGGAACAAGGCGGGAGTTCCACAGAACACTGACATGGTAGATGTGGAGAAACGCAGAAAAGATACCAGAGGGACCTATGGAGGGACCCAGAGGTAGCATGCGTAAACATCAGCCTTGGATTTTCACGCAGAAGAACAGATATCTTGTGTTAACACCCCAGGCTAGAGGGTGTGGAGAACCCTCACAGGCATGGGAAGGGTTTATAAGTTTTTCCCTACTAATAGAGAAACTTCAGAGACAAGGTCAATGCTCTATAGCAAGACCCTCATAGTAGAAAGCTTCTCTGAAGACTGCAGAGAGCATTGTGCAGGAGAGATGAGACAAACTGACTGAAGTCAGGTGTGTTGCCATATCCTAGGAGAGGAGATGGTTAGAATAATGTGAGAAAGCCTAAACGAGTAGGAGGATCCAAGATAGATGACGAATAGCTTGGAATCACTACTGAGGCTAGAGAAAATTTTGAACAAGGGACTGGAACTTGGAAAAATTACCAGTAATACTATTACTGTAACTCCTGCAGGCACAGCTGCTGACGGAAACAGCAGAGAGATTGTCCTGTGCCCAATAAAGAAAAACAGACAGGAAAAGAGAGGAGATATCCCTTCTCCTTGTCTGAGGAACGAGCTTGCTAGAGAAGCTTTTCAGTATGGTACTCCTCAGTCAGGGAAAAAACCCGGGTGAGAGGGTAGTAATTTGAGGGTGACGTACCCATAGGGTAAGTCAACTGAAGGAAAAAATGTTCAGTTGGGACAGAACTATCAGGGGATAGTTGCAACTGCTCTTCTGGAGAGTCTGTAGTCCCTGAACAAAAATTTTTCGACAGGTTAGTACACTGAAAAAGAAAAGCACAGTGAATAAACTTCTAATGGGTAGAAGTGAACTGTAGGTTACAATTCCCGGCCCTTATGTTTGCTGGGAATGCTGAGACTGGCCAGAGCTGGAGGACTTCAGACCAGGCTGAGGCGTTTCTTCTTTAGGTACAGCCGAAAGATGGACAGGAGATGAATGAAACTTTCTTTTCTTAGGGAAAGAAGGTTTGGTAGGACATTTCCTACCCCTTGAAGAAGGAGGTGGCTTAGAATGGTCTTTAGTGGAAGGAGAGTCAGTGGAGCATTGAGCAACCTGACGTAAAGCCTCCTTATTGAAAAGACCTTCTCTTGTACAAGGAGAATGAGCCAGTATAGTTTGTGCCCATCTGCTCAAGTCTGAAGCTTCAAGCCAGGCTCTGCGACGTGCTGCAATGGCAATAGCAGAGGATCTGCTAATGGACTCAAAAGAGTCTATAGAAGCACGAGACAGGAACCAGGATATATTCCGGCTGTGATTGATGAGCAAGGAATAATCAGTAGCCTTGGGCTCTGGTAAAAAAGGGGTCAAAAGAGACAATTTCTCTGTGACTTCCTGGAGTGTTAGACTCATGTGAAAAATATATGAAAGAATTCTGGAGGCCAGCATAGAGTTTTGGAAGGCTGAATGTAGCAAAGTATGATCCTGAAACCATACCATCAGAGCTTACCTATCCTTTTGACTGTTTCTGTCCTCTACTCTGTCCTATCTTACAAATGGCGTTCTTTTCACATTTCCTCAAATGATATATTATTGTAAACCGCTCTAATGCTTCGGCCTGAGCAGTATATCAAATTCAAATAAACATAAATAAACATAAAAGCATCGAGTGTTCTTGAAGAACGACCCGACGGATAAGAAGAATGCTTCTTCTTGCTCTTAACTTTCCTCAGTGCCGATTCCACTACAAGGGAACGATGAGAAAGTTGAGGCTTTTGAAACCCTGGAGAGGGTGGCACCCGGTACCGAACCTCAATGTCTGTAGAAAGTAGAGGAAGTCGTAAGGGCGATTTCCAGACCTTCAGAAGGAGATCCTGCAGAGCAGGATGTAGAGGAAGCTTCATATTTTCCATTTGTGTCGCTGAGCCATGAGTAGGATCACAACCAGGGATAGAGATATTAAGAAAGGCTGCCATATCCAGGAGAAAAGCCTGAAAAGACTGATCACCTATGGGAACCATTCCTGGTAAGGCTAAAGAAAGAGCCTGAGCACCAGAGGACGTAGAGGGTACTGGATTAATGCCAGGTATCGGTTCCAAACTAGGCATCGGTGCAAGAACAGGCATTGACATCGATACTGATACAGGATTAGCAGGTGAAGTTGCCATCGGGGACTGCTGCAGTGGTACCGAGATCATGAGGGAGTTATGGCTAGGATTTTCGGAACTGCCTATCTGGAAACGACAGGAGTCGGTTCCGGGACGCGTCGGTACCCAGTCCTCGAGACTAGATATCGATTCAAGACTCGGCATCGAAGAAAGCAAGACTATCGATGCATGTCGCGAGGGTTCCGACGCCGGTGGCAGCATCGGCGATGCCGATACCACTAAGGCAGCCTGGGTTACATCGATCGGTACCGATGGTACCGAGGATACCCGATAACTCCCCCTTGCCAAGGGTAAGGCGGTCCACCTCGATGCCGATGCCAGGGTATCGGAACCGATCAATGCCGGTACCGTCCCGGAGCATGGCTGAGATTGAGAGACGTCAATACGGTGCGTATCGATCGGTCCCGAAGGTACCGAGGATGCCCGATGACGATCCCTGGTGAAGAGTGGAACGCTCGGTACCGCTCGAAGCGGATACCACCCCCGCGCATGGCTCAGGTATGTTCTGTGAAGGGTGAGCCCCAGGAACAACCTGAAACCCCTTTAACGCTTTGGAGCCCGAAGACTCCCGCACGGGTAATGCCAATGGATTCTTGAGGGTAAGACCGGAGCCGTCACCATGCTGGGCATGGGACATACCACTCAAGCATTGACTAGTCTTAACAGACTGTTTGTGGGTTACCTGATCCTGTGAAGTAGAGAAACCGGGCACCCTCACTGCCGAGGAAAAAACGGTATCGAGGGAAACTCTAAAGAGTGAAGGTTTCCTCACAAAATTATCCCCTGACAAGTCAGGGGAAAAAGGGTCAGGACCCACACAGTTGAGACACCAACTATTGGTGTCTAGAAAGAAACAGGTGTTTCTACATCGAATGCACTTCTTAGGAAAAGAAGGCTCCATAATGAAGAGGCCTGGTAGGCCCAACAAGTTAAACCAAAAAACTGAAGAAAAAGTTTCTCAGAATTTAGTCAAAAAACCACCGGCGATACCGGTGGTAGCGGGAAATACAGCCGCGACCACAAGAAAACAAAAAACTAAAGTAATTAAAGAAATTAACAAGAAAAGTTTCTGCGGTGACAGGACGACGTCCTGCCGGCTCCACGGAAAAAAGAAAACTGAAGAGAGGCTGTGGAGAAGGCGGGAAGTCACTGCGCAGGCGCGAGGGATGCTGCCAAAAGCTTTCTGATTGGAAGCTGAGCAGCATTCCCGTGCAGGCTCCGTCGGTACCGACGTACCCATATGTGAAGACTCATTCCTGCTTGTTCCTGGAGATTCTCTTGTACAAGCCTTACAGACTCCTGAGCCAGAGCCCTTCCTAGCCCCACACACACCACACAATGAGGCTTGGCTGGCATTGCTGGTTAAAGAATAGTAGGACTGAGTACTTTCCCTGAAACTCACTCCCCTGAAAACTGAGCAGAGAGCCCTGCTGCACAGCGTGTAATTTATTTGAGCCTCTGAAAAAGAAAAAACTCCTCCTGGGACTTCACAAATTAAACCAAAAGAAACACGCCCTATTTCCGTTTTTTTTTTTTTTACAAGCCGAAGACGAATTGCAGTATCCCTGAGATGCTAGGAAACTCAAGCCCCAGGAGCCGCGGCCTTTCCACGCCGACACCACGTGGTCAGGCCGGCAGGCAGCTTTGCGCCAAAAACACACTGAGGGAACTCAGTCAAGAAAATGACCCCCTTACCTTTTTCCCGGCGACAGAGTGAGTTGCACTGAAAATGTCTGACCACTTGCGCTCGCCGCCGGCTCCAGAGACACTCTCCCGCTCCGGAGAAATACGCTAACACCACAACTCAGCAGCAACTGCCGATTCCTTGCGGTAGGTTAGGGCCGCCAGGCGCGCTAGCAGAGACCTCTAGGTGGCGCCGGCAAAGCCCCGCTGCTCTCTCCTCCGTACTACTCCAGCCCTGTGTTGGATATTGGCTCTGCTACCTTCAGGCAAGTCCTCCGAACTAGCAGACCCCGCTAAACCCGAAGAGGAGGAAAATGAAATTGAAAGAGGGGAGAGGGGGGAAGAAACAGTCAAGATGGGAGAACTGGCCTGCTCAAAATTTAAAGGCACAGACACCCCAAGCATATGCCCCCTCTTAAAGACATTTAAACCTATAGAAAAAACACTACACTAAAACTCCAATTCTGAATTTTCTCCAGCGAGCCCGGACCCCCGGGCTGCCTATCTATCCAGCTGCTTGGAGACTGAGGTAACTGGTGGCAGGAGGCGGGATCCGGAGAGATATACCAGTGATGTCACAAAAGAAGGAGTTTCTCAGTCTCCAAGCTGCTAGATGAAATAGGCAACCCAGAGGTTCCAGGACTTGACTGGGGACACGATCAGGAACAGGACTAGCGTATTGGAACTTGGAAGCTCTGTGTGGCTTTCCCGGCGGCCCTACCATGACGTCACTTGCACTGAGGCACCCCTCCAGCTCCGCAGACAAGCATCCCACTCCCAGGGCCGGCCAATCCACTAGGCAATCACCTAGAGCGGCAGCTTGTGAAGAATGGCAATGAGCGAGGCAATCAAAGTTAAACAAATTTTGACAGATAGGGGGCGTGCAAGGCTTAGGGTTTCTCCAAGGCACCAACAGCTTGAACCAACTCTGGGATCAACCCTGCCCACTCTCATTCAGTGCTGCTTTGTGTGTGTGCCTACACCATGTCCTCTGCACAACTGGGAACACATCTTCCTCCTTGTGCCGTCACCCAAGGTATCTCGCAGGTGGCTTCTGCTCTGCTCTCCACCGAGGGTCCACAGCCAGTACTCTCACTCACTCTTGCCCCTCCCACCTAACTGGGGGCAAGTTGATAACTCTCCATTGCTTAGACCAGGGGTCGGCAACCCGCGGCTCCGGAGCCGCATGCGGCTCTTTCTCACCTTTGCCGCGGCTCCGGAGCACACTGCCCGCCCGGTGACAGGCCATAGTGTTGTAAGCTCCCTCCCTTCTTCTGCAGCCGCGGCTCCCTGCCTCTTAGGGAACCGCAGCTGTGCTTTTAAAATCATCTCGGAGCCCTTCCTGTCTTGACGGGCTCCGTGCAGCATTGTCCCGCCTCTAAAGGAAGTTTGGAGGCGGGACAATGCTGCACGGAGCCCTTCAAGACAGGAAGGGCTCCGAGATGATTTTAAAAGCACAGCCGCGGTTCCGTAAGAGGCAGGGAGCCGCGGCTGCAGAAGAAGGGAGGGGAGCTGACATGGAGGGAGGGAGCAGATATGGATGGAGGGAGGGGGGCTGACATGGAGGGATGGAGTGGGCTGACATGGAGGGAGGGGGGCTGACATGGAGGGAGGGAGGGGGGCTGACATGGAGGGAGGAGGGGCTGACATGGAGGGAGGGATCTGATATGGATGGAGGGAGGGGCGCTGACATGGAGGGAGGGAGCTGATATGGATGGAGGGAGGGGGGCTGATATGGATGGAGGGAGGGAGGGGGGCTGACATGGAGGGATGGAGGGGGCTGACATGGAGGGAGGGAGCTGATATGGATGGATGGAGGGAGGGGGGCTGACATGGAGGGATGGGGGGGGCTGACATGGAGGGAGGGAGCTGATATGGATGGATGGAGGGAGGGGGCTGATATGGAGGGAGGGAGCTGATATGGATGGAGGGAGGGGGGCTGACATGGATGGAGGGAGGGGGGCTGACATGGATGGATGGAGGGAGGGAGCTGATATGGATGGAGGGAGGGGGGCTGACATGGAGGGAGGGAGGGGGGCTGACATGGAGGGAGGGAGCTGATATGGATGGAGGGAGGGGGGCTGACATGGAGAGATGGAGGGGGCTGACATGGAGTGAGGGAGCTGATATGGATGGAGGGAGGGGGGCTGACATGGAGGGATGGAGGGAGGAGGGGGTGACATGACATGGAGGGAGGGAGCTGATATGGATGGAGGGAGGGGGGCTGACATGGAGGGATGGAGGGGGCTGACATGGAGGGAGGGAGCTGATATGGATGGAGGGAGGGGGGCTGACATGGAGGGATGAGGGGGCTGACATGGAGGGAGGGAGCTGATATGGATGGAGGGAGGGGGGCTGACATGGAGGGGGCTGACATGGAGGGATGGAGCACTGGTAATGGGGTTGAGGGGACTAGCACTGGAAATGAGCTGATTAGGGGAGGCTAGGACTGGTAATGAGCTGATGGGGGGTAGGACTGGTATTGGGCTGATTAGGGGAGGCTAGCACTGGTAATGGGGTTGAGGGGGGATTAGCACTGGAAGCGAGCTGATTGGGGGGCTTTGAATGGGCATGGGCTGATTGTGGGGAGGGGAGGATAGAGCTGCTGGCCCTGGAAGATAACTGGGGGCTAAGGCTGCCATGGTATTTGTACTAGAAGGGACTGGTCAGTGGGGAAGGAGGGGGATTGGAAGGAAATGAACCCCAGTGGCAATCATGGGAATGCAAGTTGACATTGGAAGGTACTGGGAGTGAGGACTGGAAAGGGGCTGATATTGGGGAGGGTTACTGGGACTGGAAATAGGCTGATGGAAAGAAGTGAAGAAAACGAAAGAAGAGATAAGAAATGGCAGATGGACCATAGACCACAGAAAGAGAGCTAAGAGAAGACAGGAAAGCAGAAGCCTCAGATCGGGACCAGCATGATCAAAGAATAAATTGGTCAGACAACAAAGGTAGAAAAAATAATTTTATTTCATATTAGTGATTTGACTACAAAATCATCATAATTTTGAAATCAAATATTGTTACTTGTTGTTGTGATATTTTCTGGCGTATTTTTTTTGGTGTGCGAAGGAAGAGGGGTAGTCTTATACGGCGAGTATAGGCCAAACACCTATATTTTAACAGGAAAAGTAGGGGGTCGTATATAGCATTAAGGTAAGAAACAATATATGCAGTGTTAGATTTGTTTTAAATGTCGCAATGGTTTTGCGGCTCCCAGGTTTTTTTTTCCCTTCGGAAACGGGTCCAAGTGGCTCTTTATGTCTTAAAGGTTGCAGACCCCTGGCTTAGACTGTAAGCCCTCCAGCGACAGGGGAATAACTGCTGTACCTGTATGTAACTCACCTTAAGCTATTACAGCAAAGAAGTGGGCTAAATACCAATACTAATACTAATAATAATTTGGCTTAGATGAATGTGTAATATTAGCAATTAAAGGAGACAAAATTGTAGAAGATGGTTTACACTTAATGTATGGAACTCTCGTTAAACAAGGCAGCAGGAGGATATAAGCACCACATATTTAAAAAACTATGGGAAAAAAAAAGATCCAAAGGCAGATCTTGCATATGAAGAGACAGATGACTGAAATTTAGGGTGTGAATTGCTTGTTAAGTTTTCATTTCTTGGCAATTAACCCCATTCTGGCTGAGGCCAATCAGTAGGGTGTACAAAACATAACCAACAGAACATACAAAGCATCCCCCAATTCATGGCAAGCGGCATGGCCTCTTCCACACATCTATATTTTTGTAGTCTGCTGCTATATATAAAATTGGAAGAAGTTATAAAAGTGGACGGAGTGAAAGGTATATCATTAGTGCTACGGTGTGTAACCTTTCACTTGAGATCAAATATTAGTGTTTTGATTTCATCATCAGCTGGGGTCTTGTGAACTTTCAGTTGTTAAAATGGGGTCACACAGGATCAGTCTGAAAAGCGGTTTTGACCTTTCATCAAGCTTCACTAGATTCCTTCTCATATTATCCACAGCTTCCAGGGTGTTTATTTTATTGCAAAAGTTTGGCATCATCCACAAAGCAAACCTTACCGGACAGCCCTTGCGCTTCTAAATCTGTTAAGAATAACTGGGACAAGAACCAATCCCTGCAGCATATCACTGATAGCATCCTTATTCTCACCCTATTTGCCACTGCCCTTTGTCGCCTCCTGTTCAACTGGTTTCTAAACCCGTCAGTCACTTTAGGGTCTCTTCTTAAGATGCTCAAATTATTTATAAGTCGTCTGTGCAGAACGGTGTCAAAGCTACGGGTCTGTCTGTCAACAATGAGCCGCCTGACTGAAGACCGAACACAATTTAAGACAACTATCCAGAGGGTCGCCATGAGTCGACACCAACTCAACAGCACTTAGCAACAAAGTACACCACATCTAGTGCTCTTCTGCCATCGATTCATCTGACAAGACCTGCCTCTAGTAAAACCATGCTGCCTCGGATCCTGCAAACCAGTGGACTCCAGAAACCTCACTGCCCTCTGTTTTAGCAGCTTTTCCATTAATTTACTCACCACAGAGATCAGACTAGCCGGCCTGTAGTTCTCATCCTTATCCTTACTTCCGCTTTTGTGTAAAGGGACCACATGCATCCTTTTCCAGTCCTCTAGGACCACTCCCAACTCTAACGAAGCATTGAAAAGGTCAGACAGTGGAGCCACTAGAACTTCCCAAAATTCCATCAATACTCTCAGATGTATCCCATCTGGCCCCATTACTTTGTCTACTGTTAGTTTAGCTAATTCCTCTCACAATCTTCTGAAAATCCTTTGAGATCTACTTCTGTTCCTATCTGTGTTAGTTTTCCGAACCCTACTCCAAACCCTTCCATCTGTGAACACAAAAGAGGAATATTTTTAAGCAGTTCCGCTTTATCCTGATCAGCTTCTACATATTCTTCTGTTCACTCTTAAGTCTGACAATTATCATTTTTGTACTTCCTCCTGTCGCTAACATATCTGAAAAAAAAAAGTCTTGTCCCCCCCCCCCCCCCATGTTACTGCATTGGCTATTTTTCCTTCCATTTCAATTTTTGCTTTCCTGACTACTTTTCCCAGTTTTTCTTAGGTTTTCCAGATAATGTTGCTTGTCTTCCCTTTTCTGTGATCTCCTGTACTTTATGAAGGACTACCCTCTTGTCCTTACCTTTTCAGCTACTTCTTTTGAGAACCACAGTGGCCTCCTTTTCCTCTTTCTTTTATGGAGAAAGACAGTGTGAGAGAGAGTGGCTACTGCTGACAAAGTACGACAGTGGATTCACAGAGATAGTGTGTGGGATTTCTATTTTTTTTTCTGGGGATGGTGGGGGGGGGGGGCACTGTGCAGCATACAGAACGTTGGTTCAGACTGCTCTGTGATGACACCTGAGTGGCAAGGCTGCTGCACAAGTCTCTCTGCTGAGTATCTGCAGGTCCAACTAGTAAAATGTATTCTGTAAAAAGGAAATAAGACAAAAAAATCATACAAAAAGGAAAAAAAACAGAGTCAAGCATGAGGCCGGCAGATACTGTGCCCACTGCAGGACTGGAAATGCTCTATAGGAGGGTGCCAGGAATCAGACAGCAGATCCTCTGACCAGTTAAAAAGCAGCATGCGGCCACGAAAAATGCCTCTTCACACCAGACAACCAGCACACCACCGCAGAGAGCCGCGATCAGCATCAGAGGAGGATCAGAAGCTGATGCCCCTCCCGCTCCTGCTACAAAGTCCAATCGGGGCCCACTGACCAGGTTAAAAGCCGCACGCGGTGGGCGTGCCCGCGCCTGGTGGGCCTCGCCAGAGCGCCCTTTGGCATGGCCTTTAGGCGGCAGCCCGTGGAGCAGCTCCAATTTCAACCACATACAAGATCCACGGCAACACATTATCTAGAGTCCACCTACATCGAAGTAAGTCACAATTCTACTATATCCAAGAGACTCTACTGCCTATCTGATTATCTGTCAGTATTTACGATTGTATACACATGCTCTGTACAAACTACACTGCATCTAACAATTGTCAAGAAAATTCACTGTATACTTGATAGATTATGTAAGCTTATCTCATGCAAATACGTACCCTTCCCTACCCTCGAATTTCCTGTACACTCACTGTTTATTTGATTGATGGCGTGACTGATTGCAACTAGCTGATTAGTACTCAAGCCAGGAATAGGGCACGCATCCCTAACAATTCCACACCCTCACCTGACAAAGGCCTACACTCATCCCTACACCATCCCACTACACAAATCCACATCTTGCCTCTCTGTTATGATCCACATGAGAAAACAATTATCAGTCTCCCTCATCACTTAACTCACACTTCATACCTCTGCCCTAACCTAACCCTAAACAGTCCAATAACCCCTTTCATAAGAACCCATAACCATCCCAAAATGGCAATCTGCAACCAAATAACCACAAGAGCACTAATGCTCTTCTACATACTAATCACTGCCTCAGTGATGATTCATAGCCTAAACCCCTCACCCACGTACTCCATACACGTACAACCCAAAACAGATACATTCACCTCCTCATCTACTACAATATAGCTCATAACAACAAAGCAAATCCCAACAGACTCAATATATGAATTAGCCCAACCCAACTAACTGAAACAAAGGTGATTCCACCCAAGCAACACCACCTATCTTGCTATCTTGTTAATGCCAGCTTTATGAAATTCCCAATAGTGCAAAACCTAATATCCGAATCCAACCCCGACATTATATTTATCACAGAAACGTGGTTTACCCATACTGACACAGTCACAATCAACTAACGAGTCCAGGATATGAAATCTTCCACACACATAGATCAGTAAAGAGAGGTGGTGGTGTATTCATCATCATAAAAGAATCACTCAAAGCTTCCTTAACAGCCTCCAATAACATTAAAAACAGACATGCTAACTATAAATATAAAACAATTCCAACTATGCCTAATTTACAGACCACCGGATCCAAAACCTGAAAATTTGGACACCTTAATAAAGCTCATTGGCACTTCCTCTGAGTCAAAACCACTAATATTGCTTGGAGACTTTAATCTCCCTTCAATTTCCGACTCACAAAGAGAAACAGTCCTAAAAACCACTGAAGAACTCGACTACTTCCAAATCATAAATGAGAATACACACCAAAAAGGCAACACATTAGACCTCATCCTCCTACCCCGAGATCTCAAACACCTATAACCATACTACCCTAGAAATATAGCCCGTCCCCTGGTCTGATCACCATCTTATAAAATTCCATATCCTAATAAATGATACAACATTAACCAAACCTACACCCTCACAACATTTCAACAGATTAAAAAAATTCAACAAGGAAGAATTTCTAAACCAAACCGTCCCACACCTTCTCATAGACCTAGACAAAGCGCTATCAATGTGGACCTCCACCATAACTAATGCAGCTACCTCAAAACAGAGTCCTAAGCACATGACAAAAACACCCCATGGTACAACCCAGAAATAAAACAAATAAAGACCGAGCTACACAAAGCTGAACGCAAATGGCATCAATCGAAAACTAAATCCACCCAATCCACCTACCTAAATACACTCTCTCTATACAAAAAACATATCAATGATGTTAAAAAAAAAAAAACCTACTCCTCAAACCAACTCTCAAAAGCTCTAAACTGCCCACGAGAACTTTTTTGGTATCGTCCAATCACTAACCAATAAGTCAACCAACAAAAAGCTCTGCTAATCTCTCAATTTCACCACAAACCCTTGCTAATTACTACATGAGCAAACTAAAAAAAAAAGTCACCTCCTACTTCACCACAAAGCACAATCACACCCTCACACATAACTCAATGGTCCGCCTTTTACCCTTTATCCAAAGACGTCCTGAAAAACATCTTATCCAAACTAAATGCTACCACATCTTATCTCAATCCATGTCCAGTAAATTGGATAAAATTAGCCATTCTCACACTTTCCTCATTTATCCTCCCTATTATAAAGCTCTCACTCCAGAATGGATATCTACTAGCCCCTCAAACATGCACAAATACGCCCAATCCTAAAAAATATGTCCAGTGACAAAAGTTCCCCAACATCATACAGACCAATATCTAGCCTACCACTCATGGCTAAACTAACCAAAAAAAATAGTACTAATCCAACTACAAGACCATATCGAATCCAATGCCCCATTAGATGACCAACAATACGGTTTTCGACCTCACCATGGAGAGGAAACTCTCCTCACGGTGCTAATAGACACACTTGCTAGAGGAACTCACAACTCTGAACAAATATTCCTTCTCATCTTTCTTGATATCACTGCTGCATTCGACAGTGTCAACCACCAATTAATGCAAACACAGCTTCAACAGATGGGAATTACAGAAACAGTATTTAAATGGTTTTGCTCATACTTATCCAATAGGACTCAGGAAGTGAGAATCGATCAACAAATCTGACACATACAAACAGGAACAAGGTCTCCCACAAGGCTCCGCCCTTTCTGCTCTTCTCTAATATTTACCTACAACCAATCTGTTCCATCTTTAAACAATTCCGCGTAAATTACCATTATTTACACAGATGATATAATGATTTATCTTCCCTGGAATATATTAAATCCCCCAATGAAACTACTCACAGAATGCTTCTCAGAAATCAAAACATGGCTGGAGAGCCACATTCTCCATATTAACTTTTCAAAAACTGATGCTATGTATGTCACAAGAAACAAGAGCTTCTCCCCACCTACCTCAATCAAAATCAACGACATCAACATTCAAGTTAAAAACGAAGTTAAATAACTAGGTGTCATAATTGATCGCTCCCTCAACTTCAGCTCACACAAAGCAAACAACAAAAAAAATATTTTTCAAACTAAAAATCCTTATACAACTCCACCCTCTAGTACACCCCCAAGACTTCAGATCAATAATCCATGCTATGATCACACCACACCTCGACTTTGCCAACACAATCCTTCAAGGTATCACCAAACAAAACCTAAAACGTCTCCAGCTGGCTTAAAATGTAGCTACGAGAATAACCACGAACACTAACCCCATGGAACACATCACTCCCACACTACACACTCTCCACTGGTTACCTATACACAGCCGCATAAAATACAAAATCCTTGTAACAACATTTAAAGTTAATGCATGACATAGCACCCTCACACCTCTCAACACTCATAGCTATAGAACACAGCACCCGTTTACAACATACCAGTAATCAAAACAAACTTTCTCTACCTAAAGATTTCAGGAAAGTCAAAAAGATAAGAACCAGTATGGCCTTCTCCCACACTGCCCCTACACTTTGGAACGCCCTCCCTGATCACCTCAGAGAACTTAGTGACCTTCAGTCTTTCAGAAAACACATCTATTTACAATACAATACAATACACAATACACTATTTACAATACACTCCACTGCCTACCTATCCACAGCAGGATACAATTCAAAACACTAATCACCATTTTTAAACTCGTCAATGATATAGCCCCTTCACATCTATCAACATTAATCAAGTCCCCCTCAGATACTAGAATAAGAAGAAGAGCAAACCTCACCACACTTCTAATTCCCATCTCCGTGAAAAAGCTGAAACTACTAATACTGCCTTTTCTTACTACGCCCCCTGCCAATGGAACAAATTACCTTGCAATCTGAGAGAGATTAAAGACCTTAGTTCCTTCAGGAAAGAACTAAAAACATACCTGTTCACCCAACACTTTCAGGACCTACAACTTACACAAGCAAATGGCAGAACATTACGCAACCCAAATATCACAAGCATACCCAACCTAACTCAAAACCCACTTTCCCATGCTTCACTCATACTGAATGTTAGCCAGTAAATAATCTCTCCGACTGTTGTTGAATTACATACCTCAGTATGATTATGTCTCTCTCAATCAATGTAAATAGTTAATTTGTTTATAATTATGTTAGGTTAAGAACATAAGAACATAAGACATGCCATACTGGGTCAGACCAAGGTCCATCAAGCCCAGTATTCTGTTTCCAACAGTGGCCAATCTAGGTCATACGTACCTAGCAGTTTCCCCAAGAGACACAAGTTCCACAATGCTTGTACTGGGTCAAGCATTGATATCTTCGGTCACTTCTTAATAATGGTTTATGGACCTTTCCTCCAGGAACTTGTCCAAACCTTTTTTAAAACCCAGCTACACTAACAGCCTTTACTACATCCTCCGGTAACAAATTCCAGAGTTTGATTACACGTTGAGTGAAAAAATATTTTCTTTTATTAGTCTTAAATAGTTTACCCTGTAGCTTCATTGCATGTCCCCTAGTCTTTCTATATTCTGATAAGGTAAACAATCGATCTACGTTTACCCGTTCCACTCCGTTCATTAATTTATAGACTTCTATCATATCTCCCCTCAGCCATCTCTTTTCCAGGTTAAAGAGCCCTAACCTTTTTAGCCTTTCTTCATAGGAGTATCCTTCCATCCCCTTTACCATTTTGGTGGCTCTTCTCTGTACCTTTTCTAAAATCGCTATATCCTTTTTAAGATACGGCGACCAGAATTGCACACAATATTCAAGGTGCGGTCTCACCATGGAACGATATAGAGGCATTATAATATCATTTGTTTTATTTTCCATTCCTTTCCTTATCATACCTAGCATTCTATTTGCTCTCTTGGCCGCCACTGCACACTGGGCCGAGGGTTTTAACATGGTATCCACAATGACGCCTAAATCTTTTTCCTGGGTGGTGGTTCCTAATGTGGAACCTTGCATCGTGTAACCATAGTTTGGGTTGTTCTTCCCTAGGTGCATAACCTTGCACTTGTCCACATTAAATTTCATCTGCCATTTTGATGCCCAGTCTTCCAATTTATCAAGATCCTCTTGCAATTTTTCACAATCCTCTTGGGTTTTAACAACTTTACATAGTTTTGTGTCATCTGCAAATTTGATAACCTCACTCGTTATTCCACTTTCCAGGTCATTTATGAATATGTCAAAAAGCAGCGGACCAAGCATAGATCCCTGGGGTACACCACTATTCACCTTTCTCCGTTGGGAAAATTGGCCATTTATCCCTACCCTCTGCTTTCTATCTTTTAACCAGTTCCTGATCCACAATAGTACACTGCCTCCTATCCCATGACTCTTTAGTTTCGCCAAAAGTCTCTGATGAAGGACCTAGTCAAAGGCTTTCTGAAAGTCCAGATACACAATATCAACCGACTCACCTTCGTCCACCTGTTTATTCACTCCTTCAAAAAAGCAACAGATTAGTAAGACAAGATCTTCCTTGTCTAAAGCCATGTTGGCTGTCTCCCATTAGGTTGTGACTATCTACATGCTGAGTAATTTTATTCTTTATGATGGTTTCTACCATTTTTCCCGGTACTGACGTTAGGCTCACCGGTCTGTAGTTTCCCGGATCACCCCTGGAACCCTTTTTAAAAATTGGTGTTACATTGGCGATCCTCCAATCTTCAGGTATTAGAGATGATTTTAATGATAGTTCACAGATTACTGATAGCAGTTCTGCAATCTCATATTTCAGTTCTTTCAACACCCTTGGATGTATACCATCCGGCCCAGGTGATTTGCTACTCTTCAGTTTATCTAATAGTTGTAAGACATCTTCCTGATGTATCGATATTTCCTTCAATTCTTCCGCACCTTTAAATACCACTTCAGTCATGGGTAACATCCCTACATCTTCCTCAGTAAAGACCGAAGCAAAGAATTCATTCAGTCTCTCCGCTATCGCCTTGTCGCCTCTTAGTGCTCCTTTAACCCCTTTATCATCTAATGGACCAACTGACTCTCTCACAGGTTTTTTGCTACGAATGTACTTGAAAAGGTCTTTATTTCGCGTTTTTGCTTCCGCAGCAATCTTCTTCTCAAATTCTCTCTTTGCCTGCCTTATCAATGCCTTGCATTTGACTTGCCAGTGCTTGTGCTGTTTCCAGGTTTCGTCGTTTGACTCATTTTTCCATTTCCTGAAAGATGCTTTTTTGGCAACAACAGCCTCTCTGACCTCACCTTTAAACCATGCTGGCAGTTTTTTGGACTTCCTTCAACTTTTCTTAAAGCGTGGAATACAGCTGGTCTGGGCTTCCAAGATAGTATTTTTCAACACCACCCAAGCTTGATGTACGTCTTTAACCTTCGCAACTGCTCCTTTTAGTTTTTTCTTAACTGTTTTCCTCATTTTATCATAGTCTCCCTTTCGAAAGTTAAAAGGTAGTACTGTGGATTTCCTTACTATCCCTCCTCCACTAATTAAATCAAAGGTGATCATGCTATGATCACTATTGCCAAGTGGCCCCAACACCCTTATCTCTTGCACTAGATCTGGTGTTCCACTAAGGACTAGGTCTAATATGGCTTCCCCTCTGGTCGGTTCATGAACCAGCTGCTCCAAGAAGCAGTCATTTATTTCATCTAGGAACTTTATCTCCCTAGCATGTCCTGACGTGACACTGACCCAGTCGATACCGGGGTAATTGAAATCACCCATTATTATTACTGTGCTGTAACTTTTGTTAGCTTCCTTGATTTCTTTGAGCATTTCATCATCCATTTGGTCATTCTGGCCAGGTGCTCGATAGTACACCCCCACTGCCATCACCTTCCCCCTTTTATATGGAATTTCAATCCATATAGATTCTACAGCAGATTTTGTTTCCTGCAAAACTTTAATCCTTTCTGAGTCAATGCCCTCTCTAACATAGAGCGCAACCCCTCCACCTATTTGATCAGCTCTATCATTACGATATAGTTTGTACCCAGGTATCACAGTGTCCCACTGGTTGTCCTCCTTCCACCATGTCTCTGATATTCCAATCATATCTAACCTTTCATTTAGTGCTATATATTCTAACTCTCCCATCTTATTCTTTAGACTTCTAGCATTTGCATACAAGCATTTTAGAGAATGTATTTTATTCATGTTAATTTGGCTATTGTTAGACATGGGTAAATTGGGATCTTTAAGCTCTGTCTGCTCAATACTTGAGGGCATTTGGGCTACTTTTCTCTTTTGTGGAACGTCTCTGCTTTTGGTAGTATCCTTCAAGGATACATTCTTCCTAACCATCCGCTCTTGGGCGACTGTCGGCTTTCCCCTAATATCTAGTTTAAAAGCTGCTATATCTCCTTTTTAAAGGTTCCTATGTAAATAATTTTTCCACTGTTAACTTTCCACTGTCAATGTTCCATGTAAGTTTAATGTTTTGACATGTTCTCTGTAAACCACTTCTGATCTCTGGAAGGGACGGTATAAAAAAAAAACGCACAAATAAATAAATAAATAAAATACATACATTATGGCACCCAGGACCTAACCTACACCTTAGAAACACAAGCACCTGCCCAAGCCACACAATCCAACACAACCTAGGCCACTGCAAACCCACAAACCTTTTATTTGTACATAGTTACTTTTGGTACTAACATATCAGCAAGCTCAGCCTGATTGAATTACTCTCAATGTAAATAGTTATTTGTTTTATGTAATTGAGCAAGTACCAGTCTGTTCTTCTCAAACGTGTTCCCTGTAAACCGTGGTATATAAATCTCTGTTAAACAAATAAAATAAATAAATAAATCCTGGATTGTCACTGTGATACCCCTACAGTAGGGCAGCTGCTGGTCATCCGGTCAGCTGGATTACTGTGATGCCCCCGGAGAGGAAGAAAACCATTCATTGGCAGATGTATGCCCGTGCCCACACAGACTCAGTTACACAAGGACAAAGCGATAAACAGACCACTTACAGCACTCACACACATACACTATCATCTGAAAGAGCAAAGCTATGGTTACCTAAGCAATGACTGTGGAACATTTGTCTTCACGAAGGGAACGGCGCCTTGTGCCTTTAAGACCTTGACTATCACACAGTCCTCAGATGCAGAAGAAAACAGGTGCTGCAGGAGACCCAAGGTCGAGTCATGCCCCTGCAGAAACAGAAAAGAAACTAGGGGTTAAATACCGCCCCAGGCATCTCCTAATCAGTAAGGGTGAGGGGGGAGCTACAGTAGGAGGAGGTTACCTGACCCTGCATTAAATCACTGTATAACTTTCTCAGTGGAAGGGATGTTGGCTGCTTTACTCCAATGTTTGTGAGGCAAGGATAATTTTACCCAAATAAATGGTACCATTAATTAAGGGACACCATGAGGATGGTCCACTCCGAGAGGGCAATGAAAAATCTTCACACCCTTGTGCACGTTTCATATTCTGTCTAAAAACTGCACTTCCAAATGCATTGAGGTAGAGTTTGTTTCATTGATCTACACAACATACTTTATGCTTCAAAAACAATTTTAGAAATAATGAAAAGGTGGTGAGGACTAAGAAACCAAAAATTGTTGATTGCATAAGTCTTTACGCCTTTTGACTCAGTGCTTGGTGGAAACCTCTTCTGAAGCAATTACAGCCACGAGTCATTTATTTACTCAGCCAAACTTAAATCCTGCTGAATTCCAACTCAGACTGACCTGAGTGGATCACGATAAAACAACCATAATAAAACCATACAAGCATAAAGCAACAAAAACACACCACTAACAAAATACATTTAAACACCTCTCCCAAATTAAGAACAGCCATGCTGAGTCAGACCAAGGTCCATCCAGTCCAGTATCCTGTCTCCAATCATGCTCAAGCCGGGTCACGAGTACCCAGCAGATCCCAAAAAGCCAATCTGTTTCTCATTGTTCATTTCCAGGGATGAGCAGTCTCTCTCCCCAAGTCTGTTGTTGTTAAGTGGATGGCTGACGTCACTGATGGAGTCCAGTACAGGGGGACCTTTTCCAGCTTGCTCCTAAGTCTACCGGATTAATAATTTCTTAGTAGTATTTAGGTCACACCTTTCCAGTGGTAGTTCAAGGCTATGTTAGTTGCCCTGACCACCTCCTCCGGCAACACATTCCAACAAATCCATTCCTAAAATGTAAAGTCATTCTGTACCTTCAATCTAAACCACAAGGTTTCTCCTAATGTTCCCTAAAAAGGAATTCCTTGAGCCGTTTTCGAGTTGGAAACTCCACTGGTAAAGAATTCCATAGAAGATGACCTACCAAGGAAAAGGCCCTCAATGTTACCCCCCCAGTTTAGCATTTCCCTTAAACGAGTAAGAACCTCAACATACAGAGCTCTAAAAGTTAAAAAAACAAAAACAAAACAAAACCTTGAAGCAAATTCTTTGCTTAAACATAGCCAATGAAAATCCACAAACCCTTGTGTCATCTATTCCAGAAACCCACAACCAGTTAAAACCCTGCTGGTTGAATGCTGACCCATTTCCAGGGCTTTAATTAAATATGTCGGAAAGCCCAAACAGATGGCATTCCAATAATCAAGGCCTACAATCCTAGCCTGTAGCACAGCTCTGAATTCCCTTTCCTAATTTCCTAAGTAAGCGCAGCTTCTAGAATTCCCTGGTCACCACCAATCGTACGTGGTCCCTCAAAAGAAGCTGTGAAATCAAAGTAAACACCTGAACGCTAGAGCAGCCAATTTGAATCACTCTCATACTATCAGATAATGGAAGCTAACCTACCCATGGTATTTCAGTTTTAGAGAAATTTAACACCCACTTCTTCAAAGCTAACCAAACAATGACTGTAGTAAGACAATCTTCCAGATAGGCAGTATACTGTGAAATTTTACTTACCGTTAATTTCCTTTCCCGGAATCCTGCTAGACCAATCTAGACTAGCAGGTTGTGTCCCCCTGCCAACAGATGGTGAGACAGAGAAAAATCACAGAGGTTTTGAGACCTCTCCCTTAGCATATAGTCTCCTACTCCTAGGGGTCAGCTTGCAAGCATCGGAATAGTAAACAGACCAATACCAGGTACCAGACTAAAAACATTAAAACAGAAGCAGCCAACGAGATTCCCGGTCAAGAAGAATGCACATTGAGCAAATTGCAGGAAGTACAAATGAGAACAGAGTATTTACAAACCAGAATGTTGCTGCTTCGTTCCTTAACACTTTTTGAAGGCGGCGAGCTAGTCTGCCCAGGGTGGAACCTAGACTGGTCTAGCAGGATGAAATGCTCAAAGAAAATCAGGGAAGCTAACAAAAATTACAGCACAGTCCTAATAATAGAGGATTTCAATCACCCTGGTATTGACTGAGTCAGTGTCACGGCAGGACATGCTAGGGAGATAAAGTTTCTAGATGAAATAAATGACTGCTTCTTGGAGCAGCTGTTCGACTTTTGGACCTAGTCCTTAGTGGAACACCAGATCTGGTGCAAGAGATAAGGGTGTTGGGGCCACTTGGCAACAGTGATCACAGCATGATCGCGTTTGATTTAATCAATGGAGGAAGGACAGCAAGGAAATTCACAGTACTACCGTTTACCTTTCGAAAAGAGAGACTATGATAAAATGAGGAAACTAGTTAAGAAAAAAAACTAAAAGGAGCAGATGCAAAGGTTAAAAGACTTACATCAAGCTTGGATGTTGTTTAAAAATACTATCTTTGAAGCCTAGACCAGCTGTATTCCATGCTTTAAGAAAAGTAGAAGAAAGTCCAAAAAACTGCCAGCATGGTTTAAAGGTGAGATCAGAGAACTGTTGTTACCAAAAAAGCATCTTTCAGGAAATTTATTTATTTATTTTTTAGATTTTATATACCAACCCTTCCTGAGATCAATTTTACATTAAACTTTGAAACTATGTACATTTAACTTGCTATAATTATATACAATAAACTTTGTAGGGTATGGTTGAAAACATTTGTATGATGAGGTTTGCTGTATCGTTATTTTATGAATGTTGTATTGCTGCATGGTGTTGGTTTATAGTGCTTTAGATATCTTGTGATTTAGGAAAATTGCTTGAATCACCAAAATGTTCAATGAAAATAAATGTCTACGTTCTTATGGAATTGTAGGAGGTCTTTTGTCACGCTCAAGTTATTGGCGAGTGAGTTCCACAATATTGGGGCAATGTAAGAGAAAGCTCTGGAGCTGGTGTATTGGTTTGTGTTACAGATATGGGAGGGAGTTTTAAAGGTGCTTTGAGAACAATTTCTTCTTGCCCTTGAGATGTTGTGTGTTGTCAGGAGGGCAGAGAGAGTGGTTGAGACAATGTTGTTATGATGCTTATATATAATCATTAGGTATTTGTATTTTATTCTTGAGGTGACTGGTAACCAGTGGAAGTCATGGAGTATAGGGGTGATGTGATCAGTTCATCTTGACTTTGATGCTATGCATGCGGCAAAGTTTTGTGCTAGTTGGAGATGGTGGGTGGGTTTTTTTTGGGAAGATCCTGGAGGATATCATTGCAGTAGTTGACGTGTGGAGTTATTAGTGAGTGTAGGACAGTTCTGAAGTCATGAACTTCCAAAAGAAATGGAAAAAAGGACCCAAATGACAAAAACTGGAAACCGCACAAGCACTGGCAAGTTAAATGCAAGGCATTGATAAGGCAGGCAAAGAAAGAATTTGAGAAGAAGCTTGCTGTGGAAGCAAAAACGCATAATAAAAACTTTCAAGTACATTTGTAGCAAAAGACCTGTGAGAGAGTCAGTTGGACCATTAGACGATAAAGGGTTAAAAGGGGCACCAAGAGGGGACAAGGCCAAAGCGGGGAGACTGAATGAATTCTTTGCTTCGGTCTTTACTGAGGAAGATGTAGGGATGTTACCCATGACTGAAGTGATATTTAAAGCTGATACTGTGGAAGAACTGACAGAAATATTGATACACCGGGAAGATGTATTACTACAACTATTTGATAAACTGAAGAGGAACAAATCACCTGGACCAGATTATACGAGGTATACATCCAAGAGTGTTGAAATAACTGAAATATGAGATTGCAGACCTGCTATTAGTAATCTGTGAACTATCATTAAAATCATCTGTAATACATGAAGACTGGAGGATGGCCAATGTAACACTAATTTTTAAAAAGGGTTCCAGGGATGATTCGGGAAACTACAGACCGGTGAGCCTGACGTCAGTACTGGGAAAAAATGGTAGAAACCATCATAAAGAACAAAACTACTGAACATGTAGATAGTCATGGCCTAATGGGAGACAGCCAACATGGCTTTAGACAAGGAAGATCTTGTCTTACTAATCTGTTATGTTTTTTTGAAGGTATAAATAAATAGGTAGACAAAGGCGAGTCAGTTGATATAGCGTATCTGGACTCTCAGAAAGTCTTTGACAAGGTCCCTCATCAGAGACATTTGGCAAAACTAAAATGTCATGGGATAGGAGGCAGTGTACTACTGTGGATTAGGAACTGGTTAAAAGAAAGAAAGTAGAGGGTAGGGCTAAATGGCCAATTTTCCCAACGGAGAAAGGTGAATAGTGGAGTACCCCAGGGATTTGTGCTGGGTCCACTGCTTTTTGACATATTCCCTTTTCCAGGTCATTTATGAATAACGAGTGAGGTTATCAAATTTGCAGAGAACACAAATTTATTTTATTTATTTATTTATTTATTTTATTTAGCTGTATTTATATCCCGTTTTTCACAGGGTCAAAGCGGTCAATTAGACAAAACTATTTAAAGTTGTTAAAACCCATGAGGATTGTGGAAAATTGCAAGAGGATCTTGATAAATTGGAAGACTGGGCATCCAAATGGCAGATGAAATTTAATGTGGACAAGTGCAAAGTTATGCACCTAGGGAAGAACAACCCAAACTCTGGTTACACGATGCAAGGTTCCACATTAGGAACCACCACCCAGGAAAAAGATTTAGGCGTCATTGTGGATAACATGTTAAAACCCTCGGCCCAGTGTGCAGCGGCGGCCAAGAGAGCAAATAGAATGCTAGGAAAGGAATGGAAAATAAAACAAAAGATATTATAATGCCTGTGTATTGTTCCATGGTGCGACCACACCTTGAATATTGTGTGCAATTCTGGTCGCCGTTTATCTTAAAAAGGATATAGCATTCTTAGAAAAGGTACAGAGAAAAGCCACCAAAATGGTAAAGAGGATGGAAGGATACCCCTATGAAGAGAGGCTAAAAAGGTTAGGGCTCTTCAACCTGGAAAAGAGACGGCTGAGGGGAGATTTGATAGAGATCTATTAATGAATGAATGAATGAAGTGGAACGGGTAAACGTAGATCGATTGTTTACGTCATCAGAATATAGAAAGACTAGGGGACATGCAATGAAGCTACAGGTAACCTATTTAAGACTAATAAGAGAATTTGTTACCGGACAATGTAATAAAAGCTGTTAGTGTAGCTGGGTTTAAAAAAGGTTTGGACAAGTTCCTGGAGGAAAGGTCCATAAACCATTATTAAAAGGGACCCAGGATATCACTGCATGACCCATTACAAGATTTGAGGAACCTGTGTCTTTTGGGGAAACTGCTAGGTACTTATGACCTAGATTGGCCATTGTTGGAAAGAGGATTCTGGGCTTGATGGACTTTGGTCTGACCCAGTATGGCATATCTTATGTTCTTAGGATTCCAGGAAAGGAAATAATTGTTAAGTAAAATTTCATCTTCCAGCCCAAACTGCTAGACAAGTCCAGACTACCGGGGGGTACCAGAGCTACATCACCGTAGGGCGGGAAGAAACCACTGCAGCCAAAACCTTGACTCCAAACCAAGCTGCTTTTGGGCTTGGAGATCTAAGCGATAGTGACATGCAGAAGTAGACAGGGACGATCAGGTTGCTGCCCTGCAAATATCAAGCAGGGAAACCCGCAACCTTTCAGCCCAGGAAGTAGCCTGAGCACGTGTGGAGTGTGCCTGTAGTCCTGTCAGAACAGGCTTGCTCCGAAGAATAAAGGACGATTCAATGGCCTGTTTGATCCAACGCGCTATCTTCGCTTTGGTTGTGGCTGCCCCCTTCCGGGGGCCGGTGAATAACACAAAGATGTGGTCCGAAAGACAAAATGGACTGGTCACCGAGATAGCGATGCAAAACCCAGCTAAGGTTAAGACGATGCAAAACCTGCTGGCTGCTGGAAGGCCCCTCTTGAAAGAAGGCAGGCACAGAAACCGATTCATTGAGGTGGTACTCTTAGAGGACCTTAGGCAAGAAGGCCATACTGTACGAATGGTGACCCCTTCTGAAGAAAAAGGTAGGAAGGGTCCCGGCAGGACAGAGCTGGGAGCTCAGAGACACGCCGGGTGGAGATGACCACAACCAAAAACACGGTCTTGAGTGTAAGGTCTCTAATGGAAGCGTGGCACCTGAAGGCAGAGATTGACTCCCTTGAAGTCCCAGAGAGGGCAGAAGGAGCCATCCTTCTTGGGCACTACAAAGTAAATGGAATAGTGGCCAACGCTGGGCTAGACTGAAGGGTCCATACAAATAGCCTGGAGCTGCAATAGGCGCTGTAGGGTGAGAGACATGGCCATCCATTTGGCGGAGGACCCACATGGGAAAATCAGAAATTTGCTGGGGAGAGGCGCAGCAAAGTCGAGAGTGTAACCCCTGGAAATCATGTCAAGCACCCACATGTCTGAAGTTATCTGAGCCCATTTACAGGAAAAACACCACAATCACCCAACTACATGCAGCATCCCGGAATGGACCCCCGGCCAGTCAACGGGAGGGACGCAAGGGTCCGGCGAACTTGGCAGTGGAGTCACTATTCCTATTGCAGCGGACGCCCCAAAAGGCCTGAAGTCTGCCACCAGATTTGTTTGAGGAACCCCTGGGCTTGCCTGGAAGGTACCTTTGGGCCTCCTGAAAGTGGCCCTTGAAGCCGAGGAGGCAGAGGATGGGTCGGCCCCACAGGCGGCACAGAGATTATTAAAAAGATGCTTGTGTTACTTCCCACAAGATACTGCTGCAGTTCATAACCTTAAATCACTCATTTTCTTTGCAAATATTAGCAGGAGGACTCACTTCTGTCTCATATTTAGCAAGAGTAGCAGTCAATCCCTTCAGAATGCAAAACATTTCTCCAGGACTGTTCAGCGAATCTCTACAAATCCCAGCAGCACAGTTACCTTACTGACCTTTCTACACAAGGTTGCCAATTGGCCCCAGATATGCCCAACAGGCTTGATCCAGTCCTGGCTTTACCCCGCTGCAGGAAGGTATAGTTTTGCTTTTCTTATGGAGTGCAATAGAGAAATTAGAACTATGTGTCCTTGCATGCAATGGGGTAAGTCCTGAACTGGATCGAGCCTGTCAGGTGCATCTGGAGCCAGTTTGCAACCCTATTTGCACAATGGGATGGTACAATTTGCACCCATTCTTCCTGACAGAAGCGCTCACAGTCTTTGAGGTTGGCTGGGGATTGTCTGTGGACTGCCAAGCTTCAAGTCCTGCCACAGATTTTCTATTGGGTTCAGGTTGGACTGGGCCATTCACTTTCTTCTCGCTTTAGCGCTCAGGATCACAGGAGACTCTTCTCCCCAGTCTCAGCCTTATGGCGAATTGGAACAAGTTTTCCAGGATGCGCCCATACTTCGCCTGACCACTCTTTCCCTCTTCTTCACAAGCCTCCCTGTCCCTGCAAAGCATCCCCAAAACATATCGCTGCACCACCAGGCTCTACTGTAAGGATGGTGTTAGCAGAATGATGCACAGTCTTTGTTTTACACCACACATCAGTTAACACGCTCCACTTCAATGTCATCAGACCATAAACCTTCCCTCCCCCAAGTATTTTTTTGCAAACGCTATAATAAGACTTCTCTTTGATAGTGGCTTCCGTTTGGTCACCTTCCCATAAAGCCACGTTTGTGGAGAAATCCTGAAATTCTGGAGAGGTTACCATTTTCCCCCGTCTCACAGTACGCTTCCTCAGCAGCTCCCTTAAGCCACGGCTACTGATTGCGGAGGGACGGCCTGATAATGGTGCCAAACTGTTTCCACTTTAGAAAGATTGAATATTCCTTAGGATGGGTGTCGCATTAAACCTACCGGAGCAGATATTCAGCGGCGACGGACGGCGCTGTTAAAGCGGCTGGCTGTCACAGCTTTAACTTCAATCCAAATATTCAATCCCGGGGTCGTATCCGTGAAGTATTCAGCCGCTGCCTGGTTAGCTAAAGCGGCTAAAGTTAGAACAGCCTTTCTTCTGCCTACGTTTAACCACTTTAAGATAACTGGTCAGCGACTGAATATATTTGACACTTTCCCCGAATGCCCCAATGCTAAGCGGTGAGCTTCGGGGTATCTAATGATGTGAGAGGGGGATATTCGGTGACACAAATGAAGGTCCCACTCAGCACGATTAGGTTTGCTAACCACCTTGATTGCTTTGACTATGCTCCCCCCCCCCATTGAGATTTCTGTGTCAGACCCTCCACAGTGTGTACCTTTGAATAATTTTATTCCAGAGTTCTTTCGCCAGCTGCGTGTGTGGCATGTTTAACCCTCTGCTTCAAATTCATTTCATACAACAGAAACAGTTTGATTCTTCATCCAGGAATGTGCGGATCAGCTCAGCTACTGCGACTGGGTGCAGGTGGGATCTATTATGCGGCTCGTGAAGACAATTTTTGAAAACAGAGCTAATTTAGGTTTGCATTGATCAAGTGTGCACAGACAGAGCGTATTCTGTAAATCAGTGAAACAAACTCCTTCCCTAGTGCGTCTTGAACTGTATTTTTTAGACACCGGAATGTAAAAAGTTTACAAAGGTGTGAGGAGTTGTACAAGGCACAGTATTTGGAAGGGCGTACAAATCCCGCTAAAACATATTTCAGCTCAAGAAGAAAATATCAATAAAACAAACTGTTATTTTCTTTGAGATTCTGGCAGGCACTATGAGAACATCCGTACCCTCCTCTGAAATGTTCGGAAAAAGCTCCCTGGGAGCAATCAGGAGTGTGGTCCTCACACGTAGGTCATGAAACCATGGAGAGACTGATCCTTAATTGTAAAGTGAATTATTTCCATGTTTCATGCGTGCGGGAGCGCTTAGGAAGGAGACACGCCCCTTCACAGCTGATGTCACTTAAGGACCAGAGGGACACGGCATCGCTTCCTTACCTTGTAGTTGAAGTTGTCCTTCAGGCTGATGGGGATGCCGTAGAGCAGACCCCTCTTGTCCTGTACCTCCACCTGCCGCAGCTGAGCCTCGCATTCATGCAGGTAATCCGTCAGACAGTTCAGCTCCCGGTTCACTTCCAGGGCCTCGGAAGAGCAAAGAGCAGGGGATAAGACCACTGGGGGACTGGGGGGGGGGGGGGGATCTCAGCCCATAACATCAGCCACTAATGCAAGGATAGTTTCTTCTGTATAACCAATACAGGCAAGACTGCTAAAGCCAGTGCATGTTTACAGTCTGTACGATCTTAGTCTTTTAGATAAAATTACTCTTATGTTAATTTACAGATATAAGTAAGTGTTTTCATCTGTAAATGCACCAAAAAGATCCAGGATGACCGATACTGTAAAATTTATAACACTAAGGAAGGGAAGAACTTAGGATGTCTGAATGTGGCAATTGATGAGTGCATGAAATTATAAATATCTACTACTGGTCTAGCAGGACGATATGGAAGGTGGCATTTTACTTACCAGATAATGTCCTTTCCTTGAGTCCTTCTAGGCCAGTCCAGGACCCGCCCCCGGACCCCATACTGGTCTTAAGTAGTTGGCCCTGCGGGCTCATATCCTACTAATAAGCCTTCTCTTGAAGCTGACCCTATACACAGTTATGCTACCTGTTCTGTTCTGAATTGTTCACGACAGGTGAAGTGTTTGCAACTTTGCCAAAACACTGCAGTAGGACTCATTTTTGGACTCTCTAGATATACGGTAATAACTACTTTACTTAATGATTTGCATTGACTTAGGGTTTCAAAACGTGTTTGTTTTAAGTTTTACACCTTTTTTATATACACTAATGATTATGTACTAAAAGATTTTCTTCTTTGCTGCACACACTTTTAGCAATTGAGTCAAAACGTTTAGTCTTCTTGTGCCCTTTTATTTCCTCCGTGTAAGGGTATCAATCTAAAATCAAGGTTCATACATACTATTCCTTACAAGGTGGAGGAACTTTGGTCACAGTTACCTATGAGGATTAAGGATTCTCAGTCTATTGTACATTTCCGTAAAAAGGTTTGAAGTCATGGCTGTATGACTCTTCATGGATTAGCAGTTGTGTTTATGGTTTTTTCTCTCTTCTCTAGTGTGTTAATTCTTGCTGTTAACCACACTGAACCACAAGGCTTGGGATTGTAGTGGTATACAAAGGACATGTAAGAAATTAGAATTTCTGTTAAACACTGTTCTTTTTCCTGAGGCTGTGTAAGATCAGAGATTTGCTTGGTTAATTATTCATAGAAACCACAGAATCATTTGTGTTGCAAGACTGGCACATGATCCTCTAGTTTCATCATCAAATGCACTGAAATCACAAGCAGGGCCAGCCCCAGAGTTGGTTCAAGGTGTTGGCACCCAATGCTCCCCCCCCCCATCCCCCTGCTGGCTGTCAGAATCTACTGTTTAGCTTTGAATGCTCCGCTCTTTCTGCCCCAGGTGACTGATCACTAGGGCAATGAAAGATAGAGACGTTTTATCATCTAATATCATCTGGAGTTTGTAAGGACAGCTTCCAGGCACATCCCATGCAGTGTGCTGGTCAAGCCTTTGCTGAAAAGCGTCCGTCCGTGGCTCGAGTAGATATTTAATTTTTCTAAATTTAACTCATGCCTTTCCAGCAGTAGTTCAAGGTGAGTCAGCCTGAGGTACAGTCTCCAGAAGAGACTTACAATCTAAGTTTGTACCTGAGGTAATGGAGGGTTAAGTGACTTGAGAAGGAGTGAATCTGTGGGATTTGAATTCTGGTCTTTCTGGTTCCTAGACCACTGCTCGAACCACTAGGCTACTCCTCCACTCCAAGACACAGCCAGGATAGTCTATCAAGTTGAGGGGGGGCTCAAAGAGGTCTTAGGGATAAATTATCGGTCTGCGTTCCTCAGTGCCCCATCAAGTTCACCAATGGTGCATAACCCAGGCATCAGCAGAAAGATCCTTGGATAGAAAGCTCAGAGGATTCAGACACTTGGCCAAAGGTTGCCAAGATCCCAGGTGCTGTCTGTCTCCAGTAAGTGAACTGATCTGGTTAATTATCAGCCTTTGTATGTTATAGTAAGACACGGCTGATCAAAGCAATAGTCTGGAGGAACAATTCAACTTAACTGAGCAATCAACTGCAGAAAACAAAAACTATTCTTTACTTCGACTTAATTATCTACTATTTCATGTTTGCGATACATTTTACAACACAGTGTTCTAATTAGTTAATAATTCAAAGGCGACTGGACACTACAGCCCCGTATTTTGAGCGTACTTTGAAGAGTTGATTCAGCATCCACAGAAAGACTGATGAAATACGGGGCTGTAGTGTCCAATCGCCTTTGAATTGTTAACTAATTAGAACATTAATGTTTGCAATACATTTTACAACACAAAGTGAGAAGAGAACAAATGAAATAGTAGATAATTAAGTTCAAGTAAAAAATAGTTTTTGTTTCTGCAATCAATTGATCAATTATTCAGATCCTTTTGTGGTAATTGGATGGTCAGTGATTGATCTGGAACAATTCCACCGAGAACCAGAAGTTTCTTCTGCATATACGCTCTCATTCTACTGTTAAGGACCCTGCTAACTTTGTATGTGTAGGTCCTGCTGCACCAGACAGTGGCTCGGTACTCTGTGAGAGAAGGAGAAACGGGCTGAAAACTGGGGAAACCACTTCCTTTACCAACATTGCTTGCAAAGCCCAGGCTAGAAATCTGAGAGCGGACCTCAAAATCCACCAGCAGGGCTGCGCCTCTTCCAGCATCATTTTTGTAGCTCTTCAAGATGTAAGTCAAAGCGCGGTTTAACATTCATCCAAATATCTGGAGGTACGCTGAAAAGAGAAAGTGCTGCCCTCCCAATTAATCTCTAACTGGACACTTGCGTACCGATTCACTAGATGGACAGAGCTGCGGAGAGTCTTCGACAGGTTCAGCCTTAGTCTCCACTGCAGAAATAAATGAATTCTCAGAAGAGTGAGAAGACTGGAAAGGAAAATCCCGAGGTCTCTCAAAGAATTATAGGGCTGGAAGAGATGTACTGCACCTAACCCATCCCAGATCTTAAAAAGCTCCAATGACAGAGATTCCCAGATTTTGGGACTCATAAGCAAGACTGGAGAGCAAAGAGGGAAGAGGGTGAGACAGAGCACCGTGGCCCTAAAGCAATAGGGAGAAAGATGTTCTTTGACTGGGCCACGTGACACCTTCTAAATCTACTACTGATCATTTGTAGTACACAGCACTATACCGACACGGGTAAGAGACAGTCCCTGCTCATCAGAGCTTACAGTCCAGTCAAGACAGGCAACACAACAGCTAAGGACAAGGATATATCTAGGGGAATGGTAAGGAAACACAGACTGAGTGGATCAGGATCCAAAAGCAGCCTTGAAGAGGTGAGTTTTCAACCTGGATTTGGAAAGGGCCAGAGATGAAACCTGACGCACAGACTCGGGTAGCTTGTTCCAGGCATAAGAGCAGCAAGGTGGAGCTCGCAGTAGAAGAGAAGGGCAGCTATAATATAGATACTTCTGGAGTCATTTTCTAAAGCATTTCCACAAGTAAAATATGTTTTACACATGGAAAGGGGCTTTTATAAAATTATACAAGTGTCAACAAGAGCACTTGTACTGTTACGCAATCCATGTGCAGAAGTTCCTGGGGAAGGCCTTTGGGTGGAGGCAGGACAGTTGTACAGTTTATAGCAGATGCGCGCTCGCCTGGAGAGTAATTTATAACAGGGCACCTAGGTTTGGAGTCAAAGGCAGCACCTATTTCATAAAGGCACATAGGCATCTATAAGCAGATGCCTATACCTAAATCCTGGAGATGTCACCACCTTGTACTCAGTCTGACCCAGGGAATGAGGTTGGTACTTAATGGAAGCCACAGATTTTCGACTGTGATGCACAGAGCTGCTCATAGTGTTCTGGGTCCCTCATTCCCACTACCACTACAGAAGTGCCCACTTGGGTCATCCATTGACCCACAGACCACACCAAGCTTTGCTGGATTCCTGGACCTGGCTTCCTGTCTTTGGTTTCACAGGGACAGGAAAGGTTGCTGGGTCAGTGGTCACAAACGGTGTCTCCCAGGAAGAGACCACGCGGTATGACATCACACAGAACGTCTCCCTGGAAGAAGGGAGCCTGGGTATTGGGTAAACAGTGCTGAGGTCTTCTGTCTGGTTCCTCTGCCTTGGTAGGATGTTAATGTCAGGTCAGATGATGGGATGGGATAGGGTGGGAGGCAGAATGAATGCCCCCATTTGCGGTCTGGACATACCCTGTCAGGAGTATCGGAAAGAGAGCCTGAAGTAGGTTTCCACCGCAATGAAAGCCTGGGACTTGGAAGAAGTTAGAGAAGCGAGGTAGATTCCCCACTCCCTTATTTACAAAGTACTGCAGTAGACTGCTGCAGGGGACGAAGGTCAGAAATCTAAAGCTTTGCCAGCACGGAGCAGATCCAATATCACATCACGCAGGCTATCACCCAGGATAAATTGGTGGAGGGGGGGAGTGGAACTGGATTCAGCTAACGCCTGTTCTCAAGAGTTCAAAGCGAGTTAAATTCAGGTACTGTAGGTATTTTCCTGTCCCCATCAAACTTACAATCTGAATTCGTACAAGAGGCAAGGGAGGGTTAAATGACTTGCCCAAGGTCACAAGGAGCATAATGGGACTTGAACTCTGGTTTCCCTGGTTCTAGCCCACTGCTGCCCGACTGAAGACCGAACACAATTAAGGATAGCTATCCAGAGGGTCGCCATGAGTTGACTCCGACTCGACGGCACTTAACAACAGCAGCAGCCCACTGCTCTAACCATTGGGATACTCCACCAGCATCCACAATACTGCACAGCCTGCCTCCCAGTCCTCTGGTCTCTGCCACTAAGACAGGTTTTACAGGTTTTACACCTATGATTCAAGTGTTTTATTAACTTTCGGAAAAAGGCTTTTAAGTTATGATCACCTTATAAACGACAGAAATGTTTTCTAAGCAGTTTTGCAACACAAGCTCTATATTTCACAGATAACGTTCTGTCCTCCTGTAATAAGGTCACATTTTACTTACCAGATAATATCTTTTCTTTGAGTACTGCTAGACCAGCCCAGACAAGTGGGTTGTGTTCCCCTATCAGCAGACTGGTGAAGACAAAGAACCAAAGAAAAGCCCATGTTTCAATGACATCACTCCCATGCCTCTATCTACCTCAGCCATCAGAAGTCTCTTCAGTATTTCTTTGGCTCCAACAGATGGTGGATGGATTTTCTCCTCTCTGAAGAAAGTCTGAAGATTGAGAGGAAAAGACTGATTCAACGCTCATGAATGACCACCTTGAGGATGACTCTCAATTGAGTGCAACATGGAAGGCTAGACTGTTGTCTTTTCAGTAGCCGTAGGATGAAGGAAAATTGGTTTAGCTCTGTGCTCTTATGATAAGAGCCTGTTGAGCCGTTGAAACACATTACTCTAAAGCAGTGGTTCTCAACCTGTGGGTCGCAACCCCCACAGGGGGTCATCACAGGATTTAGCGGGGGTCGCTTCGTCTCCACCAAGTTAAAAAAAAAATTTTTAAACACGCACAAGTTGAAATTGCTGCCGAGTCTGCTTCTCGGCAGCGGCAAACTCACCCCCTTCCTTCTGATGCAGCCGCGGCTCCCTGCCTCTTAGGGAACCGCAGCTGTGCCTGTAAAATCGTTGCGGAGCCTCCCTGTCTCTCGACGGGCTGCGTGCAGCATTGTCCCGCCTCCAAAGGAAGTTCTTTACCACTTCCTTTGGAGGCAGGACAATGCTGCACGGAGCCCGTCGAGAGACAGGGAAGCTCCGCAACGATTTTACAAGCACAGCCGTGGTTCCCTAAGAGGCAGGGAGCCGCGGCTGCATTAGAAGGGAGGCAGACATGGGGAGAGGGAATGAGGCAGGGAACCTGCAACACAGCTGACATGGACAGAGGGGGGCTGACATGGAGAGAGGAGGGGCTGACATGGAGGGAGGGAGCTGGTATGGATGGATGGAGGGAGGGGGGCTGACATGGACAGAGAGAGCGAGGGAGGGAGGGGGGGGCTGACATGGATGGAGAGAGGGAGGGGGGGGGCTGACATGGATGGAGAGAGGGAGCGAAGGGGGCTGACAGGGAGGGAGGGGGCTGATCTGGATGGACAGAGGGGGGCTGACATGGAGGGATGGAGCTGATATGGATGGATGGAAGGAGGGGGGCTGACATGGAGGGAGGGGGCTGGCATGGACAAAGGGGAGAGAGAGAAGGGGACATACTGGACAGACGGGATAAATGCTGGACAGAGGCAAGAGACAGTGCGGGTTAGGATTATAATGGGCTGATGGGGGAGCTAGCACCTGTAATGGGCAGATGGGGGGGGCTAGGACTGGTAATGGGTTGATTAGGGAAGGCTAGGACTGGGAATGGACTGATAAAGGGGGGGGCAGGACTGGTAATGGGCTGATTAGGGGAGGCTAGGACTGGTAATGGGCTGATGGGGTGGGGTAGGACTGGTAATGGACTGATGGGAGGCTAGCATTGGAAATGAGCTGATTGGGGGGGCTAGGACTGGTAATGAGCTGATGGGGGTAGGACTGGTAATGGGCTGATTAGGGGAGGCTAGCACTGGTAATGGGGTTGAGGGGGGACTAGCACTGGAAGTGAGCTGATTGGGGGGCTTTGACTGGGAATGGGCTGATTGTGGGGAGGGGAGGATAGAGCTGCTGGCCCTGGAAGAAAACTGGGGGCTAAGGCTACAAATGGGCTGATACGAGGGGATTGGGAGAATGGAACTGGAAGAGAGTGGATCTGAGAGGGGCTGCCATGGTATTTGTACTAGAAGGGACTGGTCAGTGGGGAAGGAGGGGGGACTGGAAGGGAATGGACACCAGTGGCAGTCATGGGAATGCAAGTTGACATTGGAAGGTACTGAGAGTGAGGCCTGGAAAGGGGCTGATACCAGGGAGGGTTACTGGGACTGGAAATAGGCTGATGGAAAGAAGTGAAGAAAACGAAAGAGATAAGAAATGGCAGATGGACCATAGACCACAGAAAGAGAGCTAAGAGAAGACAGGAAAGCAGAAGCCTCAGATCGGGACCAGCATGATCAGAGAATAAATTGGTCAGACAACAAAGGTAGAAAAAATAATTTTATTTCATATTAGTAATTTGACTACAAAATCATCATAATTTTGAAATCAAATATTGTTACTTGTTATTGTGATTAATTATTGTGGTTTAAATAATTAAATTTTATAAATAAAAACATATTGCAAAGGCCTATAATATATTAATAATTCAACAAATGATTACAGCGACAATGCGTTAACGGTAAAGGAAGAGAGATGCATTTGATTTTATCATTGGGGGTCACCACAAGTTGACCAATGGTAAAAGGGGTCACGGTACAAAAAAGGATGAGAACCACTGCTCTAAAGGATTTGATGCTCAAGTCTATCTTCTTGGTTACTAGTTGTTCTCCAAGGCAGATTTCTGAGCTGCAGGCTCTGTCTTGCCAAGATTCTCATTGATTTTTTTCTGAGGAGGCCATTCCCATTCAGCCTGTGCCTTCCTTCTTGTCTAAGAAGATTTCTCCCTTTCATGTGAACCACATGGTCTGTCTGCCCTTCTTCTCTAAGAAGCAGTGTCGGGAGAAGGATCTTCTCCTTATGGATGTCCAGAGGGTGCTTCTCTGGTACTTGGAGATTATAAATTCTTTTCAAAGGTCAGACCATTTTTGTGCTGTTTGCTGGCCTGCGCAAAGGTGATGCGGTGGCTGAGTCTATATTGGGGCAATGGATTAAGGAGGCCATTGCCTTGATGTATCTGTTGCAGAATCAGCTGGTTGCGGAGGTCTGCATGTCCATTCAACTCAAGAGTGGAGCTCGGTAGCCCCTGCAGACATTTGTCGGGCAGCAACATGAACATCACTTTCCACTTGTCAAGCGCTGCTGCTTGGATGTCTATGCTCAGGCAAACATGGCCTTTTGATCTAAGGTTTTGCGAGCTGCTGTGTCTTCTTCCCGCCCAGTAGAGGCATAGCTTTGCTAAGTCCCACTTGTCTGAACTGGTCTAGCAGGATAATATGGAAGGTGGCACTTTTCTTACCAGATAATGTCCTTTCCTTGAGTCCTGTTAGACCAGTCATGGGCTTGCCCCCTGGAACTGTGTTGGCTGTGTTCTTCTGCTGCGGTACCCTTGGGTCCACTATGATTTTTATATTTGGCTCTTCAGGTTCATCTTCTACTGATAGCCTTCTGTTTATGTTTTGCTGTACGTAGTTCTCTACTGTTTGGTTACTCACTGTTGCCCATGTTGACGTCATGTGAGGCTTGCCATTTCTCCCATATGCTTGGGACAAACACTGAAGAGACCTCAGGTGGCTGAGGCAGATAGAGGTGTGGGAATGATGTCATTGAAACCTGGGCTTTTCATTGGCTCTTTGTTTCCACCAATCTGCTAGTAGGGGTAAACAACCCACTTGTCTGCACTGGTCTAGCATGACGATATGGAAATGATATTCTATAATACAGATGTAAAATGTTTTGCTTATTCACAAATCTACTCTTTACATATAGGACAAACACTGCAGCACCGTCCTGCAGCAGAGAAGGCTACTGCCCGCCATGGGGTCCTTTAGATGGAGCTCTGTGGTCTGCCACTAGATGTCACTGTAAGCGCTATATTTGGTGTGTCCCCTTCCCCATCCCCCAGGGGTAAGTGCTGGCAAAAATGGTGCTCAGGTCTCCGACTTGCAGAGTTGCAAAGTTACCCAGTCCCAGGAGTGAGATTTTTTGATAGATCTTATTTTAAATTTGCTTTGTAATGCACTATGGTATTTGTAGTCCCTGATTTTACCCACTGAATTCAGTGCTGCAGCTCCCATAATTCATCAGAATGAGACTGTCAGAAATCCAGGACTGGCCTGAAATCTAACTCCTGGAACTGGGCAACGTGGCAAAAAAAGCTATAACTCCTGATCCCACTCTCTCATCCCAAACTACTCCCTGGCTCCAGGTCATGGGGAACAGGAGAGTTAGGTTTGCTTTCTGACTGAAACTCCCAGAATGGTTTGGAGCACGGAAAGTACTTGCCTGTTCCCAAGTGACATCAAGTGGTCCTCGCTGTTCATTCTGCATGTAACTTATCTGCCCGAACACAATCTGCATTTCTAGGCGAGTTATACGTTTCTTTTATGCCTAGCAGCTTCCTCTTTTGGGTTTCCAGCTCAGTTGAAACGGACTTAAGCACCAGCTACGCAGAGGCTTTTCCCACTTTAACCCCCCTCTTCTTGCCTCCATGTTTAGCCCAATCCTTGTCCGAGGGGGCGCTCTAGCCACTGCAGAATCCAGTGAGCATATAACCAGAAGCTGGCCAGTAGGTGTCACTGTTGTATGACAGGTAGGACATCTCTCCCCCAATCCCACAGGACGTGAGCACTATGCCTGCAACGTCCCCACCACTTGCCAGTCCAGGGAGCAAAACCTAAGCCTAGGGAGCAAACCCAGATCTCCAGGGTGACTGCAAACAGCACTACCGCTGAACCTCTGGGCTGACCCAAGCTTTCTTTTTAATTAAAAACTGTTGGCTAGAGACAGGGTGAGGACTGCAACAGCTGTCACAGGACAGAGTAATTTGTACAAGGAATAAGAAACCTAAAGGAAAGGAAATGGTCCTTCACGACTGATGAACCCATGTTAAACTGACACAGATTTCGCATTTTGTTTACTAAGTATTCAGGAAGCTCTTGTTCTGAGACTTGGGGCCAGAAATGGTTTTTCGTCATAAGATCCCTCCTTACCTTTCCCATGTAGGTACAGAGGACGTCTTCTGGAGACAGGGAGCCTTCTCTCAGCTTCTCAGCCAGCTCTGTGAGAGGCAGGGAGAGGATGGATCCAGCACTCAGTGAAGGGCTCTGAAAGAGTTAAAACGACAGCCAGTTTAGTGCAAGGCAAAACGAATCTCTTAGAACACAAAAACAGCTGCAGTCAAGGGTAATCTCAGACTTCATGGGGGCAACTTGTGCTCAAGCGTGAAATGTCCAAAAAGGCACCTCTTATAAGGGCAATGCAGGTGCCTGTGTGTGTGTGTGTGACACAGGCTCCAAGAAATATTCCCAATGGCACACAAATTCTCACACACAAATTTACACCTGTTCTGAAGAAAGTTTAAATGTGCTGATGCTTGCATTTTAGAAAATACACACCTACTTCACAACTCTGCTCCCAGGAATACGGATGCAATACAGACCTGTGCAGTTTTATAGCACATACTTTCTGTGTGTAAAACATACTTTACATGGGGAAAATGCTTAAAGAAATCAGCTTTTAGAGGATCAAAACTGAGATTTGCAATAAAAGGTGGGCACCACAGAAACGGAGGGTCTGGTTTTTCTTTCTTCGTTCCTTCCTTTTGCAGGGAGATAACTCGGTGCTTTGTGGCATGGCTCCATCCTGCCGCCCTCCTGCCCCTCTGTGGATCCTGCAGCGGTGGCAAAAATCACAACACAGCGATTACTTATAAGCTTCGGCGCTGTGTCGCGGTTTCTATCTGCTGCTTCCACCCGACGCAGACTTACGGAATTATGAGAGAGGCGAGATACGGTGGAGAACGGATGCAAGGCGCTTTAGGGTTAAAGCCAAGATCTTAAATTTTAAGTGCGATAAGGAATGGGAAGCCAGTGGTAGCGCGTTCACAGCGCGCCAATGTGGTCGCTTACTGACATGAGCAAGGAGACAGACTGCAGTGTCTCTAGATGTTAAGACTTCAGAAGCCTGAACCCCAGAGTAAACAACACTGCAGTAGTCCAGGGATTAAGGTGCACTGGGCAACTACATCAGAATAGGACTGGACAGCCAAAATGCAGAAATGCAGATAAAGACTGGTATGGTCTAAGTCAGGGGTGGCCAGCCTTTTGCCTTCCATGTGCCAATTTTTCACGCTCTAGTTCAGATGCACCGTACAACACTTGTACCCCCATTCATTTCTTTAAAAATGTTGATATGGACATATTTAGCACTTTTACATAAAATGTAGTGTCTGATTTGACAAGGTGTTAATGGAAGTCTTAAGACAGAAAGGGAGAATAAACGAGGGGGTCACTTTGTCAATCTATTTGCTGTATGAAGCAAGGAGTTTGTTGAAAGTAATTCCCTTGTAACACAAAGTTATCTGTAAACCACTTTGACTTTAAGATAAAATGGTATATAAACAAAGTTAAATAATAATAAAAATAAATACATAGGAAGGCAAGAACTTGGTAACACTGCAATCCTGAGGAAGAGCAGATAACAGAAGCTGCCTGTGCTGGTGAGTGACCGGGCTTAAACTGTGCTTTAAAGGACAAAGACGGATTTGCGTTTCATTATGTCCCCTATGGCCCGCAGGAACTTTATTTGTCCCAGGCAGCCAGTCTCAGTGTGTCCTTTTATTCTGGCTTGCAATGCTTACCAGAGGCCGTAGGAGATGGGTTTTTAGTGGCGTGGCAGTACCTTTAGATACAGGTCAGCAAAGTCAGTCGGCCTGCACGTCTGCGCCACACCTAAGAGCAGATTTTACTGCGAACCCTGGTCACAGCAGCCAGGGGCCCCCACAAACGCAGCTGTCCCTCGGGGATTGGTGTCATCTGTGCTGCGTTGTCTCATATTCACCTACTACCATTATTTACCATATTTGCATCCCATCAGATCTACTGTGCCCTTTATGCAGATACAGTATGTTGTACACACCATTTTAAACTCACCTGCCGACTGCCACGCTTACGCACTACCCGGCTCCACATGCCCTGAAGCAGCCCTTAACTGCCACTGCTAATTCGCCACTGGAAATCATGCAATGCGCCAAGGCTGGTCATCTCTAGTCTAACCTGTCTGCCCAGTAAAATGGCTAGAGTGCTTTTACCCGCTGCTCCGTGCAGGTCACCCCCCTCTGTTGAAATATAAAAGATATTTAAATTTGTTTTGATTTTATCCTCTTGCTATAGAGGAACCACTGTGTCTGTCCCATGCCATTTTGAATTCTGTCACTGTGTTTGCCCCCACCACTTCCATCGAGAGTGCATTCCAAGCATCCACCACCCTTTCAGTGGAAAAGTATTTCCTGACGTTGCTTTTAAGTTTACCTCCTTGCAGCTTTATGTTAGGCCCTCTAGTATTACTGCTTTCTCCTAGGACAAGCAGGATAGTCAGCCATAGTAGGTGACGTCATCCGATGGCGCTGATACGGACGTACTCTCTAGAGCTCAGAAGGGACCACCAGGTACCACCCCCGGGTCCACCCCTAGCCAGACACTTTTTTATCTTCCGCCTTGCCAGCAAGATGAACTCTCCTACTCTCCTGATTCCTCACCACCAAAATTGCATCAATTTCAATACCATCAGCATACAGAAGTAAAGAACAAAACATCTACAATCAAGATGCCTAAACCGGGTTTTAAAAAGTGCCCAGGCTGCTCCAGAAAGATGAATTCTACAGACGCCCACGACCGCTGCCTAAAATGCCTCGGGTCGCCCATAAAGTGGAGGAATGCGCTCACTGCGCGAAGATATCTCCCCGGACCTGAAAATACAGAAAGCATGCCCTCCAGGAACTGTTTCCAGAGAACAAAGATCCAGGTACTTTTTCTGCCGTCCATGTGGCTCCCCACGTTGCTCAGGTCAGGGCTCAGACTCCTGCTCAGCAGACTCCCGCAACGGCACCAGATGTGCCCCTACAGGCCTCCATCCGCAGCCGCTCTGCCTCTGCTCCCTCCATCCTGGCTCCTGTGGTGTCTCCCCCGGGCTTTCCAGCACCACCGCGGGGCTCCCCAGTGCTCCCCGGATCGTCGAGGGACTCCCTGCCGGCAGCCATCTTGAATTCTTCTTCGGGCTCCACCCACCTCGGCGCCATTGGCCGGCGCCACACCAACCCTCACAAGGGGCATGGCCAGGAATCCCCCCTGCAGGCAGCCATCTTGGACTCCGCCTCCAACTCCGCCCACTTCCATGCCACTGGACGGCACCACAACAACGGGGCAAGCAGGAGGCATGGCTCCAGAAAGAAAGGCACACCCATCGGCCAGCCTCCCCATCAGCGCGGAGGCACAGCTCCAGCCTGCGCCGACACAGAAAGACAGACAAACACCGCAGGAGATGCAGCAGCAGCAGCAGCACCAAAAGATCAAAAAAACGACAGAGGCCACAGCTACAGCAGCAGCAGCAGCCCACACCACAGAAGGCACAGAAAGAGACAGACACCGGCGTCAGTACTCCTCATCCAGCAGCACCTCCTCCAACAGGTATGCTCTGCTCCCAGACTCCGATGTGGACACGGATCCTTTCCAGCAGCCCTCCACGAACCCAGAAACACCAAAAACACCAAAATTCACCCTTGCCAACCCCTCCGGGCAACCTGGGGGGGCAACATTACCCTGCCACCATGGTTCTTCCCTTCCAAGGGCTACCCGACATGACTGAACAGCTCAACAGCCTGCTTTCCAGGTTCTTCAGCCAGTGGCTCCAGTCTCAAGGGGCACCTCTCCCCGTCCCCTCACATCAATCCTGCTTGGACCCTCCAGAGTCTGTTCCAGAACCGGCGGGTACCGCTTGTGAGAGGGTTGAAGCCACAGCTTCCGAGTCCACCGCATCTGTGGAAAACCCACCTGCCCCAAATCCAGACCCGGAACCGCCTACAATGGACACCCCACCCGACAACCCGGAGGACCTGACTTACCCGAAATTGCTCCGCAAGCTCTCAACGGCTTTGACTCTAACAGACCCCTGTCCTACTTCCGACAAGCGACCTGAGACCCAAGTGGCCCTAAATTTTTTTAGAGGCCCTCAGGACTGCTGCAACTATACCAGTGCACCCCCTCCTGCATGAGAACCTCCTCAAGCTCTGGCAGAACCCCACCTCAGGGCCGCCTACATCATGAAAGCTGGACCTAAAGTACCAAGTGCAACCCCTGCCAGGGCTCGACAAGACGCAACTTCCTCACCACTCCATAGTGGTGGAATCTGCCCTCAAGCGCTCAAAATCTACGCGCACGTCTTCCAACAACCCTCCAGGCAGGGACATTAAGCTCCTTGATGAGGTTGGAAGAAAGGTATTCCAGGGCGCCATGCTGTGTGCAAGAGTGTCCACACATCAGCTCCAGCAGGCCCTTTACCAGGACGTTCTCCTAGCTCAACTAAAATCCACATCGACGCAAGATGCGCAAGCTTCACCCAACGCTCCCCTGGCAGACCTCCAGGAGTGCATAAAGCATCAAGTCCGGGCGGCCTTCGATGCCTTCGACACAGCCACACGCACTGCTGGAACGGCCATATCGGCTCGTCGCCTGGCCTGGCTCAGAGCCTCCAGCCTGCGAGACGACACCTATGACTGGATAGCAGATGCCCCCTGCGTCGGGGATTCGCTCTTTGGCGACAAGGTGAATGATACCGTGACCACCATGAAGGAACACTGTACCACACTACAAACCCTCATGGATGAGGGCCTAGAACGGAACAACCACAAGGCCCCTTACCACCGGAGGCCTTACTCTTCCTCCAAAAGACAATACAACACATATTGGAAGTGGCAGCAGCCGCAGTACAAGCCACAGTCTCACCAGACCTCCTACCGCGGAAATCCCTGCCAAAGGGAAAGGAGGCAATAAAAGGTCCCTCAGACTGGCCCAGCAAAGACCAACAAGACTTTTTGACAAATACACGGAGGCCAGCCCTCCCATGGGGGGGTCGGCTCTCCTCATTCCTACCGGCCTAGGAGTCAATCTCAACAGACAACTGGGTCCTGTAGATCATCAGGGAGGGGTACCAAATCAGATTCCTTTCAACACCGTTGCAACACAAACATCCCCGCGACAGGACGGACATCAACTCGCTTGCCCTCCTAGAGTAGGAAATATCATCCCTCCTTGCATCCAAGGCCATAGAACCTGTGCCAAAGGAAGAGCTGCGTTCCGGATTCTACTCCAGATACTTCATGGTCCCCAAGAAAACGGGAGACCTACGTCCTATCCTCGATCTCTGCAAACTCAACAAGTTCATCGTCATGGAAAAATTCCGAATGCACTCCCTTGGGTCAATCCTTCCGCTCATTCAACAGGGAGAATGGCTGACATCCCTCGATCTGATGGATGCATATACACATGTCCCCATTCACAGAGACCACCGCAAGTACCTGCGCTTCCAAGTCATGGGGAGACATTTCCAATACAAGGCCCTTCCCTTCGGACTTTCACCCGCACCACGGGTGTTTACAAAATGTGTGGCCGTGGCAGCCGCACACCTCCGGAAACAGGGCATATGTGTGTTCCCGTACCTCAATGACTGGCTGATCTCTGCTCCCTCCTCACGGGAGGCCGCTTCAGCCACTCACTGAACCATCTCCCTATCATCATCTCTGGGCTCCCTTAGTGAACCACCAAAAATCACACCTGCAGCCCTCCAAGCAAATCAAATTCATTGGGGCGGTTATAGACACCACTGCCTTCAAAGCATTTCTTCCCCGTCGGGACACCATCATCAGCCTGACACGGAGCGTCTCAACGAATGAACAAACAACCGCCCGAACGCTGCTCCGCCTGCTGGGCCACATGGCCGCTTCAACCCAAGTGATTACAACAGCAAAGCTTCATATGCGCCACCTACAGTGGCACCTGCGGTCACATTGGAACCAGCACTCACAGCCCTTGAGCTCATGAGTCCCTCTAAATGCCGCAGTAAGCCTCCCTCCACTGGTGGACGCGCAAAAGGAACCTGATGCGTGGACGCCCCCTGAGGCAGCCTGTTCATCAGCTAACCATCACCACCGATGCCTCCCCAACAGGCTGGGGGGCACACTGCCTCCGCCTCTGCACTCAGGGAGCCTGGACGGCAAGAGAACAAACACTACACATCAACCTCCTGGAGCTCAGGGCGATATGATACGCCCTCCGAGCCTTTCAGAACCTCGTCTACGGGAAAGCAGTGCTCATCCAGACAGACAGCCAAGTGGCCATGTTCTACGTCAACAAGCAGGGAGGAAGAGGCTCCCGCCCACTCTGCAGAGAAGCCCTCCAGATATGGATCTTCACACTATCCAAACGCTGCCTCATCCGAGCATCCTATCTGCTGGAAATCCAAAACACACTAGCAGACCGGCTCAGCCGACAGCTCAAACCGCACGAGTGGTCCCTCAACCACCAAGTGGCTCGAACCCTCTTCCAACGATGGGGAATGCCACAAATCGACCTCTTTGCAGCACCGGAGAACACGAAGTGCAGCACCTTCTGCTCGAAACACCCCTCCCGCCTCAGCATTGCGTCGGATGCCTTCGACGTGTACTGGGGGGAATGGTCATTCATTTACACATTCCCCCCCTCCCCCTGATATCGCTGACCCTACAGCGGATCGTCTTGGACAAAGCGCGAACCATCCTCATCGCGCCTCACTGGCCACGCCAGGTGTGGTTCCTGTACCTCTGTCGCCTGGCACAGGAAGCTCCGGTACGCCTTCCCCGGTGCCCAAGCTGATCTCCCAGGACAACAGCAAAACCCTCCACCCCAACCTGCGGACCCTATCCTTGACAGCGTGGAGGCTGAGCGGGTGACGCTATCCACCTTCCGCCTGAGGTCACGCAGGTGGTTCTCGCAGCCAGATGCCCCTCAACCAGAAAGTCCTACGGACTAAAATGGCGACACTTCACCACATGGTGCTCGGCGCCAACATTTCAACCCCTTCTCCTGCCTGATACTTCAAGTGCTGCAATACCTCACAGGTGTCTCCCTGCAGGGCCTTCAACCACAATCCATCAAGGTACACCTCGCCGCAATCACGGCCTTCCACGACCGGTGCAGTGACACTTCCATCGCAGCTCAACCTATCGTCAACCGCTTCATGAGAAGTCTCCGCAACCTGCACCCACCGGTCAAAGCCCCGGTGCCCCTGTGGGACCTCAACGCTGTCCTCAACCAACTTGCACAGCCTCCCTTTGAGCCCATGCTCTCAGTGGCCGTGAAGCACGTCTCCTGAAAGACTCTGTTCCTTATCGCAATCACGTCAGCAAGGAGGATCAGCAAACTGCAGGCCCTGGTGTCCCATCCTCCCTATACTCAGCTGACCGCAGACAGAGCCTCCCTCCGGACCCACCCTAAGTTTGTACCCAAAGTGGCATCCGCCTTTCACGTCAACCAGACCATTGAACTTCCTAGCTTCCACCCGGAGCCCCACTCCTCCACGGAGGAACAAAGGCTACATACCCTTGACTGCGTCAGAGTCCTCTGCATATACCTCCTCAGGACCGTGCCCCATCGACGAGGGACGCAACTCTTCGTCTCCTACGACCAAAACAAGCCGGATCAACCAGCCTCCAAACGGACGTTGTCCATCTGGATCTCTGCCTGCATCACCTTCTGCCTGGAGCGGGCGGGGGCAAGGGCAGGGACAGCAACCTCAATCCACGCTCATCAACTACGAGCGATGGCCACCTCCATCGCCAACCTACGGTCCGTTCCAGTGGCGGACATCTGCAAAGCGGCCACCTGGTCATCCCCCCACACCTTCCAGAGGCACTACTGCCTCGACCTCGCCACCGGAGCTGACCTCGCCTTCGCCCGAGCAATCCTTGCCTCAGCGAGCAACCCCACCTAACTTGCCATTTACCTCAGTGCCCTTGGAGGCAGAGGGGACATGGTCCAAGAGACGGTAACAGAACTTTGATTGCAGCATCACCGCTGATCCCCGTTGCACCTTGCACGGTCGCACCTTATTTATTTATTTACATTCTCTTATATACCGCGCTATTCTGCATCAGTGCAGTTTACATTGAATAAACTGAAATTACATTGAACAGGGCATTATAACTTGGAGATAACCCTCCATAACTATTTTACAGGGGACATGGGCTAAGGGGCTTGCCCAAGACTACAAGGAGCACCTGTGGGACTAGAAACCCCAGTCCTCCCGGCCCAAGGTTGCTGTCCTCTAGTGGGATTTGAACCCCCGACCTTCCGGCCTGAAGTACCTTGCCCCAACCACTAGGCCACTCCTCCACACCTTCCGGCCTGCCACACCTTGCACGGTGGCACATTGTCTATATCGTATTCACGGTTTGTTGCACTGTTCTGCACTGTTGTACACTATCTTGACGTGTTTTGCACTGTGTTTCATGCACTGTTTTGCACCATTAACTCACATCCTTGCTAGTTTGCACCATACCGGGGCCTCCCGCCCGTAATAAATGCAAAATTGTCCCACCTCGGCGTACCTTGAATTCTTGCTCCTCGGAGCCATAAGCTCTCCGCCGACCAGGCCCCTCTACCGCAGCTCTGGTAGTTTGGGAGGCACCTACTGTGGCTGACTATCCTGCTTGTCCTAGGAGAAAACGGAGTTACTTACCTGTAACTGGGGTTCTCCATGGACAGCAGGATAAGTCAGCCACACAATCCCTCCCTCCTCCCCTATAGGGGCCGGTTTCCACCGCGTCGCGCCCTAGCAGTTAAGCTCAGCTAGTAACTCAGTGGCTGGCTAGGGGCGGACCCGGGGGTGTTACCTGGTGGTCATGCTCAGAAGGGCAATTTCTGCAAATGTCGCTTCCCCAATCACCAGTCAACTCATTCCATTCACAGATTCATTTAAGTATCTCGGGATCATTATTGACTCCGACCTCTCCTTCCACAGTCATGTTTCTGCATTAACAAAATCCATAAAGAAGGAAAAATGGGGTTCTCCGTGGACAGCAGAATAAAATCATCTGATAGCGCCGAGACGGAAGTACTCTCTAGAGCTCAGAAGGGCCCTTCAGTGCAGAACAGTGCAACAAACCGTGAATACGATATAGACAATGTGCCACCGTGCAAGGTGTGAGGGGTAAGGGAGAATCGACAGGGGAAAACAAAAACAGCAGTAGTGATGGTACTAAAAATTCTTGTGTACTAAAAAAAGACGGCCATCATATTGGCCAAAGGTCCTGGCCAAGGTGAGTGCGAGGTAAGGGTAGTAGAAAGCTGGTTAACAATGGAAAATACTTTTTTGGTGTAGTTCGCACACTTATTGATCAGATCGGTGAAATACTGCTCTTTAGCAGAAGCAATTTGAGTGAATGCAGTAGAATGAAAGGCGGTCCTTGTAGTGCAATAAGCCAGACAAGGAAGAAGTCAAACGCCAAAGCCTCTCGGCCTTCCACAGTCAGTGCTTGGGTATGGTTCTGGTTGTTCCATTTCAAAAAGGATATAGAGGAATGAAAAGGCTTCAGAGAAGGTTGATTAAAAATAGTAAAGTGGATGTAGTTATGACAAGATATCATTAGAGCATTTCAGTCTGGAGACAAAACAGCCAAGAGGAGAAATGGCCAAGGTCTCTAAAATCACGAGTGAAGTGGAATAGATAAATACATAATGGCTGCTTAACTTTTCAAGTAGTGTTAGCTTCCTGGAGTGTTCCCCCCCAATCCCAACAGGTAGCACTTTTAAAACAAATCAGAAAAAAAGAGGTGGTTTTCCCGACCCAATTATGCACAGTGAAACTGGAATTTGTTGCTAGAGGATGTAGTGAAAGCTGTTAGTGTAGTTGGGTTTAAAAGGGTTTGTAAAAGTTCCTGCAGGAAAAATCCACCAAAAATGATTAGCTAGGTAGACTTGAAAAAGTCACTGTTTCTCTCTCACTATGAGCAAGAAGGAATGGATCTACTCTTTGGGATCTTGTCAGACACCTGCAACTTGGACAAGCCACTGACACATCAGGGATGGTGGACTTGATGGATCTCTGCCCGGACCAGTGTGGCAGCTCTTATGTCCTTAATGCTAGGGTGCGTTTTCCTGTGCTATTTTGAAAATCACTATCATTGTATACGATCTCTATGTGTAACCTAATCTGTTACTAAATTACTGAACATGTAGATAGTCATGGTTTAATGGGAGACAACCAACATGGCTTTAGCCAAGGAAGGTCTTGTCTTACTAATCTGTTATGTTTTTGAAGGTGTGAATAAACAGGTAGACAACGGTGAGTTGGTTGATATCATCTACCTGGATTTTCAGAAAGCCTCTGACAAGGTCCCTCAAGAAAGGCTCTTGGTGAATTAAAAAGTCATGGGATAGGAGGCAGTGTGCTATTGTGGATCAGGAAGTGGTTAAAAGATAGAAAGCAAAGAGTAGGGCTAAAAGGCCAATTTTCCCCAATGGAGAAAGGTGAATAGTGGAGTACCCCAGAGATCTGTGCTGGGCCCACTGCTTTTCGATATCTTCATAAATGACCTGGAAATGGGAACAACAAGTGAGGTGATCAAATCTGCAATGACACAAAATTATTCAAAGTTATTAAAACACAAGAGGACCTTGATAAATTGGAAGACTGGATGACATCCAAATGGCATATGAAATTTAATGTGGAGAAGTGCAAAGTATAACAACCCCCCAAACTAGAGTTACACGATGCAAGGTTCCACATTAGGAACCACCACCCAGGAAAAGGATTTAGGCATCATCATGGATAATACATTGAAACCCTTCGCCCAATGTGCAGCGGTGGCCAAGAAAACATACAGAATGCTAGGAATCATAAAGAAAGGAAAAGAATAAAACCAAGGATATCATAATACCTCTGTATTGTTCCATGGTGCAATTCTGGTCACCATATCTTATAAACGATATAGCAGAATTAGAAAAGGTGCAGAGAAGAGCCATCAAAATGGTAGAGTAGATGGAAAGATACCCATATGAGGAAAGGCTTAAATGGGCTCTTCAACTTGGAAAAGAGACGACTGACAAGAGATATGATAGAGGTCTATAAATTAATGAAAGGAGTGGAATAGGTAAATGTAGATCAGATGTTTACACCATCAAAAAGTATAAAGATTAGGGGACATGCAATAAAGCTACAGTGTAACCCATTTAAGACTAATAACAGAAAATACGTCACTCAACATGTAATCGAACTCTGGAATTTGTTACCAGAGGATGTAGTAAAAGTTGTTAGTGTAGCTGGTTTCAAAAAAGGTTTGGACGAGTTCCTGGAGGAAAAGTCCATAAACCATTGCTAAAGAGGACTCAGGAAATACACTGCTTACCCTGGGACAAGCATTGTGAAACCTGTGTACCTTTTTGGGAACCTGCCAGATACTTGTGACGTGGATTGGCCACTGTTGGAAACAGGACTGGGCTTGATGGACCTTGATCTGAACCAGGATAGCGTATCATATGTTCTATATTTGTGTCTCTTTCCTTTGTGAAGTGTTGCAGCACAAGTCATTTAGAAAACTATCCTCAGCAACGTTTGGGGTGGGCAATCACAGGGTGCCATGATGCTGGCACTCCCTACCATGTCCTTTCACATCATGTGGGTGGGGAGAAAGAGAGGGTGTTGGCAATTAAGTGGCACATTTGCTTTAATCTGAATATTAAATAATGCAAATTGGAGTTTACTTTATAAACATGAAGTTATTTTTTCACATTTCTTGTGTGTCTGATTAATTTATTTGTTGTTTTTTTGTGGGGATAAGACAGCTTAGTGATAAGTGCTAGGAAGAGGGAGGAGAGAAGATCGGGGATGGGAAGAGAACGAGAAACTTGCAAGGAGATGGAGAAGCAATCTTCAGAGAGGACAGAACTGAAGCGCAGAGAGGGGGAAATCGGGGGGTAGAGGAAGGGTCATGAGGAGAGTGTAGAGTTATGAGGGGGAAAAGAAATAGAAGGTATCATGAGAGGGGAAGGAGAGAGGATCCACTCGTACACCCCATCTGCGAACGCAGACCTGTTCTCCCACTCTCCCCCCCCCTCCAAACCCTCCTTCACATTTTGTATCCCCTCCTATCCCTTCACTGCCCCGTGGTCACAGCACTATGTTCAATCTCCGCACTACTCCTTAGTCACCTTTAACCCTTAAACTTTCCACCCTCCACATTCCTTCATTTACCTCAAACCTTTTGAGTTGACGTCACTGTGATCCTCTCACTCTTCCCATTGTTTCCCCTACCCTCCAGGATACTCGTAAGTCATCCTTCCCACTTCCCTCTTGCACAGCGGCCCCATATGCTTTAGAGTGACTCCTGGGCCCTGGCAGCAAAGAGTAAGGTGTGGTAATGCCAGTGCTCCTCCAAGCTTTCATGGGAAAAAATGGGGGGGGAGAGGAGGAGGAGGAGGAGAGCAAAAGGGGAAACTCTCTCATTGCTGCCGCCACTGTCATGGCACCAATGAAACGTCAGCTTGCAGGGACCGGCCCCATTTTTGGTCAGGGTGAATTCTCTTACTGCAGCATCATGGGAGTCTGGGGGCAGGCCCTGTAGGACAGCCAGGTGTCTAGATTTGAGTCGGAAAGTCCTACTTTCTTCCCCTCTGCCCAGCATCTTGGCTTATTCATCACCTTACTCAACAAAGCAGGCAATGTGCTGTATCCTGTCATTTACATAAGAGGGCAACTTTATTAAGTCAAGCCCAGCGAATGTGTGCTCTCACGCACCATTTTGCGCTTCTTTTATAAAGTCAGCTACACATATAAGCGTGAAAGAATGCACATACACATAGCACCGATATAAATGTTAGCACACGCTTTCCGCAAGTATGCGGGAAACGTATGGCGTAAGCGTGGACTCCGCCTATGCTCCATCCAAACTCCACCCCTGTGCACGTCCATGCTATGCAAATAAGGTGCATACTTTTACACTCGTCGGGATTTCATAAAAGGCTACTTATGTGCGTAAGTTATGAAATACAGGCATTTATTTGAATATTTGACAGCTAAATCTAGTAGGCTCCTTAAAATAAATAATCATCACACCCTAACAGTGCTGGGATTCTGGGGAGGGAGGGGGGGGGGAAATCACATGATGAATGAGCACTCAATGGACACCCAGCAAACCAACTCCCAATATAAAGCCCCAAAATCAGTACAAATGCAACTGTAGCCAACATATGGTTGTGATATTGAGAACCTTCATGCACCCGACAGCACCTGAGGCTGCCCAGGTACCTTTCAGGTGACCCAAGTGCACAACACCACATGTGGGGAAGGAGAAAAGCAAGATTACAACACAAGAGGACCTTGATAAATTGGAAGACTGGACATCCAAATGGCAGGTGCTCCCAGTGGAACTATAAAAGCCCAAGGGGCAGGAATTTGGGGAGCCCCAAGGAGGAATAGGTTTGCAACCTCCAGAAAAGACAGCGAGCCAGGAGGGAGGCGTGTAACCTCCAGCAGTGAGGTAAAGCCAGCATAACATGTAACCTACGAGGAAATAGAAGCTGCTGCAACATTGAAACCCGGTGCTGTGTCCAACAGGGAGAACCCAGGGGTGGAGAGTGAATCTCCACATGGCTGTTCAGGAATCTCTGGGAGAGAAGGAAGCACTTTCAGAAAGGTGCGGAAGTTCTGTTTAAGTGCACAGTGGCTGCAGGTAAAGCTTCAATTTATTTATTCCGTCAGTGGGAGGAATCAAGAAGCGCGAGTCCTTCAGTTCTTGCTCTGCCGCGTCTACGTCTCACAGGAACATGTGTGAGGAGAGCTAAAAAAGGAACGTCTTCACCTCCCAAATCCTAGAATTGAGGACCAGGGGGAACTGTTCAAACCAGGGCAGTTCACTGTACATAAAATGCGCCATACTGGGTCAGACCAAAGGTCCATCAAGCTAACAGTGGTCACAGGTACCTGTCAGGTTCCCAAAAGGTAGACAGATTCCATCTGCTTATTCCAGGGCAAACAGTGGATTTCGCTGGTCCACTTTAATAATGGTTTATGGATGTTTCCTCCAGAAACTCACCCAAACCTCTTTTAAACCCAGCTACACTAACAGCTTTTACTACATCCTCCGGTAATGACTTCTAATGTTTGATTATGCACTGAGTGAAAATATATTTTCTCCAATTAGTCTTAAATGGGTTACATTGTATTTATTTATTTATTTACATTCTCTTATATACCGCGCTATTCTGCATCAGTGCGGTTTACATTGAACAAACTGAAATTACATTGAACAGGGCATTATAAAACTTGGAGATAACTATTTTACAGGGAACATGGGCTATGGAGGGTTAAGTGGCTTACCCAAGACCACAAGGAGCACCTGTGGGACTAGAAACCCCAGTCCTTCCGGCCCAAGGTTGCTGTCCTCTAGTGGGATTTGAACCCGTGACCTTCCGGCCTGAAGTACCTTGCCCCAACCACTAGGCCACTCCTCCACTCCATTGTAGCTTCATTGCATGTCCCCTAGTCTTTCTACTTTTTGAAGGAGTAAACAATCAATCTACATTTGCCCATTCCACTCCATTCATTATTTTATAGACCTCTATCATATCTCCAAGTTGAAGAGCCCTAACCTTTTAAGACTTTCCACATAGGTATATCCTTCCATCCCCTTTACCATTTTGATGGCTCTTCTCTGTATCTTTTCTAATTCCACTATCTCCTTTTTTAGATATCCGACCAGAACTGCACACAATATTCAAGGTGCGGTCGCACCATGGAACGATACAGAGGCATTATAATATCCTTTGTTTTATTTTCCATTCCTTTCCTTATGATACCTAGCATTCTATTTGCTCTCTTGGCCTCCGCTGCACACTGGGCCGAGGGTTTTAACATGTTATCCACGATGACGCCTAAATCCTTTTCCTGGGTGATGGTTCCTAATGTGCAACCTTGCATCGTGTAACCATAGTTTGGGTTGTTCTTCCCTAGGTGCATAACTTTGCACGTGTCCACATTAAATTTCATCTGCATTTGGATGCTCTGGAAGAGAAACACTGAACTTTGAAGTGTTTGGCAGTTTGTTTTACCACTAAAGAAAGTGTGATGGACAATGGATAAACCCACTGTGTTTCTAGGCTACAGAAAGAAGGGGAGCTGGGTGGAAGCTAGATGGAAGACCTGGTCTGGACTCAACTATTAGCACTTATCTAATGGATGCTTGCCAGGTGGAATTCACTAATTGCTGAGGGCAAGCTAAAACAAAACACTGAAGTAAGGAGGACTTGCTCAGTCTGTTAAAGGAGCAGTGCTTGAGTACAGAGAAAAAGGGAGGGCCTCTCAGACTGCAACTGAGAAAAGGGGGGGGGAAGACACTAATATGGATTGTCTTTGAGATTTGCAGTTTTGTGTTCTTTATGCTGCCAGACTGAAATTTAAAATATTTTGTCAGGTCAGATTAAAGGAAATCTCAAATTTTCAGGGAACGTCTCAATTTAATTTTGTTTAGTAGCCTGATAGCTTCACCGCTGCTGAGTTCCGGACATTTCCAGCTCTAGCACAATCCAATCCAACGTTTCATTTCATGGCTACCAGGATTAGGTTCTCATTTTATATCTTCCCTCCTCGTCAATAATCTGGTCATAGCGAAATAAATATAATGTGCAGATTGGTGATGGTCTGATTGGGGGGGAGGGGGAGAGCTGTGCAAGTGGCTTTTCATTAATCAAATTTAATGGGGGGTGGGGGGTTTATTATGTGTTTTATTGCAACATCTGTTTTACTAAATTGCATGCATATGTTTGAAAGCCACCTAGAGTAATCCCGGACCCTTGAGGCTGCAGATGCGAGGGAGCTGCTGGCAGAACTTTGAGCCACAGAGTCTATGTGAGAAGACTCTGCCTTGTGTCATATTGAACAGATGCCGAGAAACCTATGATCCTGTGATGGTGTAAGGCAACTCTTGCACTGGTTGACTATCCAACCCAGCTGCTCCAGAAGCGAGACGATGATCCTGAGCATGTACTCAGCTGTGGCCCGCGACTTGGCCCTGATAAACCAGTCTTCCAGGAATGGATGGACGCAGATCCCCTTGTGGCGAAGGGCTGCTGCGACAACCACCATAACCTTGGAGAATGGCCATGGAGCGGTAGCAAGACCGAACAGCAACACTCAAAACTGAAAGTGCTGTCCCAAAACGGTGAAACGGAGGAAATACTGATCCTCTGCTCGGATGAGCATATGCAGATCTGCTTCCATGAGGTCCAGGGTGGCGAGGAGTTCCCACGGCTATACAGACAGGGTAACAAATCACAAGGTTTCCATCCGAAAGCAAGGCATCCGCAGGCAGCGATTGATCCCCTGAAAGTCCAAGATGGATCAAAAGCTCTGTTCTTCTTTGGGTCCATAAAATAGGTCGCATACCATCACACAACTCTCTCAGTTGCAGGAACCAGGACCATCGTTCTTAGATCCAGAAGGCATCGCAGTGTAGCCTGAACAGCCTGGCATTTTATGGCAGACCTTCGAGCAGACACCATAAACCCATCCCGAACTGGCCTGGCAAGCTCTAAAGAGTATCCCTGGCTTATGTCCAGAATCCAAAGATCAGATGTGATCAAAGCCCACTCTCACCAGAAGAATTGCAGTCTTCCCTCAACCTCTGGCACTTCAGGACGGGCCTCCAACTTGTCAGGGGGAGGCACGGGAGTAGGGGCTGGACTTCTTGGTCACGCTAGAGGAGCCCAGGGTCTGACGGATTCCCCGAAAGGACCAATTACACCAGCTGGAGCTGTAATAGGATGAAAAGGACCTCCCCTGCTGAAAGGGGTGGGATTTTTGAAAGCCAGACCATGAGGAGTCCGAGCGGGCCAAAGAGGACCTCTTGGAGGAACTACAGAGTTTGTCTTCTGGGAGACGTTGTGGCTTCACCTCCCGAGGTTCTTAATAAGCTTCTCAAGATCCTCCCTGAACAAGCGCTGCCCCTTAAAGGGGAGGCCAGCCAATCTGCCCTTGGAGGCCATATCCGCTGACCAGTTTCATAATCATAGTCAGCATTGAGCCACACTTGCAGCCACCATCCCTGGGCAGCCAAACACAAGAGATCATAAAATGAGTCATTCAGCCAGAAAGGTCGCTACAGACTCCAAATGTGCCTTGCAGTAATCTTCTGGCAGAAGCTGGATCTAGCAGAGGAAAGCCCACACCACTAGACCTCCACACACTGACATTTGCATGGCCAGCGCTGAGGATGAAATGGCAGTCTTCAAGAGTCCTTCAACTTTCCAATCATGGGGATTACGAAGGGCTCAACCGGAATCGTAGTCTGTTTCGTCACCACTGTGACTATTGAGTTCACTTATGGCAGCACAGGTCATCTTGTGACCATGGATTAAGTTTGCACAGGTGCCAGGATGACCGAAGGACTGCACCGGCTTCTCCCATTCCTCCGTGACCACTGAGAATAAGAAGGCCCACAAGGGAGTCCATATACCTTTGAGAATAGGGTCCGAGGAGAACTGAGCCGCCACTACTTCTGGCTCCGGAATATTTCACTCAGACACCACCTGAGATTAGTGGGGTGGCCTCATCCCTCTGGAAGAGCCTCACTACCCACGACTACATCCTCCTGGAGGGAAACATCCCCCTCATCCTGGAGTGACGACTCCAAGGAATTTGTCAACAACTTCAGACCCCGCTCGTCCTCCTCATCTGGGGAATCCAGGGCCCCCAGGGACCACACCAGCACCTTGTGAGGCCCAGCACCCCTACCGGAAGTATTGCTATCTCTTGAGTGCTTTCTGTTGTTCCTGGCTCCCGAAGTCATGGCCTGAGACTGGGATGGCACCAGGGGTGAAATCATGCCCCCCTTCCACATGGCCCACGCCTCTTAGAAAAGCATGGCAAATTCTGCTGCATACAGAGTGGATCCAGACACGTCCTGTGCAGGCAAAATGTCCTCTCCCCCTTGGGACATCAAGCTGAGTTTGAGTTCCCAGTGGCGCTGCTGTCACATGTGCTGCCACCAGAGAAGGCACTGCTGGGGTAGAAACTGCCGAAAAAACTCTCCTGGGTCTGCAGTGCAAGCAGCATGCATCTGCTGCACTAGCAAGCAGCGCCGCTTGCCACAGCCCAGGCAGTGAGGTAGTGATGGGCCCATGTGATTCTGGCACACGCACGCTCACTAACCAGGCTGCATAAGGCGGGAACCAGACTGTGCAGCCTGTCTGCCGTGCGGCTCCCCCGATTAGCGGATACCAGGCTGTGGAGTGCCCCGAGGACAAAGACGACATCTGCACTGCTACAGTAAGTATGCGTGCTGCTGTGATGCCTTCAGCCTGGCCACAGGCTCCCCACTATCAAACTCTGCCTCCAGCCAGGAAAAACAGCAGTGGGGGGGAAGCAGGAGCAACCAAGGGGCTGACGCCATTGCCTCGGACACCTGAACTTTCTCAACCCTAATATCCTCTCTCTTTGTTCTTGATTTTTTTTAAAACAAAAAACACAAGTCAGACTATAGTAGGACCCTCAGTGTCGTGCTCCTGTAGGCCTCCTGGGCAACTAAATAGGCCCTCTCCCTGACAGATCAGTCCACCAGCCGGACTGCTGGGAAATGCAACTGGCTGAACTGCCCCCCATCCTCGTGACAGTTCGCAGAAGCCAACAATCAGAGCCACATAGGAGAGACAGAGAAAATAATGAAGAGGGCCCCTAGCTGAACTGGGTGTTATGCTGTGGCGATGTCACAGCACTGTTCTAGTGTTTTCTCTGTCTCATTATCTGCTGGTTGGGGGAGATAACCCAGTTGCCTGGACTGGTCTAGCAGGAGGATCTGGAATGGGGGGGGAGAAGGGATTCCCTCATTTGATCAAGTAAAAGAGAAATGGGATCTCCCGAACTTGCACTTTTTACAGTACTTGCAAGCGTGACACTATTATGGGGAATTAAAGGAGAGAGACCCCAGGGGTTGTAGGTACAAAGATCTTGATCAGACTTTCATGAGTTTACCCAACATCTAAGCACTTTGCACTGAGTATTTGGACACACTGAGGGATAACTAGGTAGGGATGTGACAGATAATCTTGATTCAGATGGCTTGAGCCAGTTCTTGTGGGAACATTGGAAGACCAACGTCCAGTGCATCTCTGTAGGAGATGCAAAGTAAACTTATTCATAGGGCTTCCATAACTGGAGAACGGGGAGCGTGCTTGGGAATGTGGCAAGAGAATACATGCCTGAAATGTAAAATCAAAGTGGATACCACAGTGCACTCCCTTTCTCAGTGTGATACACTAAAGACATTATGGTCTGAAGCTCTGGGAATTATTGAAACTAAGGGGTAATTGGGTTTGTAGCTTTCTGTTGCTGGAAGGCGGCGGCACACCTCTCCGGTACAAAAAGATTAGGAAATTATATAGATCATTTGTGAATGTAGCCCTGCTTTAAATTTAAAAAAAAAAAAAAAAAAAAAAAAACTACTCCCAATTTTGAAATATTGGATTAAGGAAGAAGTGTCTCCAGTTCATCACTGGAAGGAGATAATGTCAGAGATGGCCTCCTAGGAATTTAGAGCCCATAGAATAATGGTTCTCAACTTTTTTACGAAGTAACACACCTGACAGACTGTATTGATACATGCGACACACTGAACACTACAATGTGCAGCAGAAAAAAAAAAAGGTCAAATATCATTATATTGGAGTTAAAAAAAAATCCAAGAGAAATCTGAACTATTATTAACAGAATTTACCTCTTTCATAAATTGTTATTGAAATCATAGTTATTCTATTTTATTTTTCGCACAAAAGGGTTTAACCTCTGCTAACTTCAGTGAGAAATCCAGAACTGATGTGCTACACATAGTTTTTCGATATGTGACTGAATGGTGGACATATTCACATTAAGCTTACAGTCAACCTTGAGAATTTTTTTAACCTATTTTGGAATCTATACAGAGCAGAGCTAAAATGATTCCACTTATAGCATGCCATACAAAAACAAATGTGCATGCCATTTTGACCAGCAAATAGCAGGGCTGTACGTCCTGGTTGGACGTCCAGCCCCACTAAACGCCAGGACCATATGCCACCTCAAATGCTACCCGCATGCACAGAGTGCTGGACTGGAGCGGGTCGGAGGCAGAGAGTGGGTGGGCCAAGGCTCCTGGACGTACAGGGCCTATGCAGGTCACAGCCCTGCACATCCACCAGCATCAGGATAGACATGGGGTTTATACCACCTCGGAGGTGGTATAAACCCTGGATGAGGCAGCGGATGGGCCAGGAAGCCCCACCAAACAATCAGGGGGCCTGCAGACGAGTCCCCGCAGCCCAAACCTGGCCCTGGCTGCCCCCATCGAGGATCAGGTGGTGGGGAAAAGGCATTTCCCTCCTTGGTGGACATTTGGCGCTCCTACTGGGTGTCCCAGTGCCATGGCGACAGGACGCTGCGGCACCGGCACACCAGCAGGAGCATAGGCCGGGCTGGACAGAGTGCTGGATGTACGACTCATGCCCGGGAATCGAGGCAGCACCAGGCCGTCTAAGTGCCCGATTCTGCAGCCGCAGGAACAAACGGCTCCCACGATTGCAGAATCGGGTACATTTTGGGGCTATCCAGACAGTCCAGACATGCCTCTCACTAAATCAGGCTCCTTGTGAATTAACACAAACCCTATAAATAAGTTACTTAGAAAGCATAGGTGCCTACCTGTAACGGGGATTCTCCGTTTGCAGCAGCAGTATGCAAGCACACTCAAGGTGCTGTCTGTTGAGAACGCTCATGCCCTGCTCTCCAAAAGGACTTCTCTGGACATGTGCGCCGCTTCCTGCCCTGCATTCCCGCTCTGCCTCTTCAGTCAATTTCAATGCAGATGAGCGCAGCGTCACAAGTGCTGAGAGCGGGTGACAAACTAAAGACAGGTGATAATGGAACTGGAGAAGCTAGGCTGCTGGTCTCTATCAGATGCTGTAGGCTTCAAGCTGTGGTCGGCAGGAGGTACGTTGAACAGTGGTATTACTTTGCAGATGCTGAGTGAGGAATGTATCTTTCGTGAGGGAACGGCGGGCAGGAGGGAGAGTATGGCTGCTCCGGATATAAGCAGGTAGGCACACTCTAGGTGAGTCCAAAGTTGAGGGTCACTGAAAAGTCCATTAACATGTGTGGCCCAGGCAAAATTGGGAGATGGAGACTTCATGCAAAGAGGATTCGCAGGACAGTTTGGCCAAGTGCAACATCAGTGGCTGAAGAGCGATCCAAGCTGTAGCGCGTTGCAAAAGTATGGACAGATGACCAGATCTCTTGAGGTGGAAATGCAGATAGATTAGCAACAGTAGCTGCGGTAGCACGGAGGGGGTGAGGTCCACCTGCAGGTAACAAAAAGTAATACAGTCTGCAATCCAGGAGGAAATGGTCTGTTTAGATGGGGGTCTTCCTGGGTTGTTAGGGTTAAAAGTTACAAAAGGCTGAAAAGACTGAGGAAGTTGCTTGGTAGCTTGCAGATAACAGAGCAACGCATGTTTGAAATCCAATTAATGTAGTGCTTCTCCAGGAGAATCTGGCTGAGCTGCAGGGAAGGCGGCAGGAAGCACTATGGATTGATTGAGGTGAAAACTGGAGACAATCTTTGGAAGAAATTTAGGATGGGTACATAACAGGACTTTATCATGAAGGAACCGAGTATGGAGGATAATGTCCCAGAGCCTGGCATTCACGGACACATCTAGCCGAGGTGATAGCAATGAGAAAAATAGTTTTCCAAGTCAAATGTTTTAATGAGGGCGATCCCAGGGGCTCAAAGGGGGGCTTCATGAGTTCTGAGAGAACGACATTGAGGACCCACGCTGGAGCAGGAGGCTTCAGAGGAGGCCTAGTATTTATGAGGCCTTTCATGAAGCAGGAGGATGCATGATAATCAGATTTGCCATCCTCATGACGATAGTATGCAGCAATGGCAGAGAGATGGTAAACTGAAGAAGTCTGTAATCCATAGTTAGACAGGTGAAGAAGATAAGTAAGAGAACCTGACTGAGAGGGCACGTAATGGATCTAACCCCTGTGACAAAGCCCAATGAGAAAAACGAGTCCATTTAGGAGCGGTGTCGAAGGGCGTCAAGATGCCTGGAGTATCTCATGGACATCAGGTGGCATGGAATGGATAAGATTAGCTAGCTGATCAACTTCCAAGCAGCTAGAGCAAGTGATTGCAGGTTGGGATGAAGGAGATAACCCTCCTGCTGTGTTAGGAAGAAGGGATGAAGTGGAAGAGGCCAGGCAGTGTTGAGCCATGGCAAAGAGATTCGGAAGGCATTCGCTGCCCATCTGCTCAGAATGGGATGAAGGGAGCAGTAGAGCGGACACTTGTCATGCTCTGATGCAAAGAGATCCACTTCAGGAGTTCCCAAGGCCTGAAAAATGGGGGAGAGAACTTTGGGATTCACAGATCACTCGTGAGGATCAAGGCACCGACTGAAGATGTCTGCTAACTGGTTCTGGTTTCCGGAAAGGTAGATTGCAGCACGGAAGACCCCAATAGACTTGGCATAGAGCCAGAGGTGGAAGGCTTCGTGGCAGAGTCAAAAGGAGCCGGAACCACCTTGTTTGTTGATGTAGAACATTGTGACTTGTCAGTTTGCACAAAGAGACAGTTATTTTGGACCCAAAGTTGGAAAGCCTGAAGGGCATAGTAGACCGCTCGCATCTCCAGCAGGTTGATGTGCAGAGAAGATTCCTTGCTGGACCAGTGACCCTGGATCATGAGATGTAGGAGATGAGCTCCCCAGCCCATCCAGGAGGCATATGTGGTTAGAGTAAGTTGATGCGGTAGCTGTAGAAAGGGACATCATGAGGCTGGATGGGAGCGTCCACTACTGAAGAGAATGGTGCAATTGACAACTGGACAGAGTAACTAGGTAACAAAGGGAATGAGTATGTTGATTCTAGTTGAGCTTGAAAGTGCCACTGGAGAGGGCACATGTAAAGGCGTGCAAGAACAACATGCACGGAGGCCAACATGTGTCCTAAAAGGCGCAGGATAGTGCATGCTGAAGCCCAATCGAGAAGCTAGCAGCTGGGTATTAAGTAGTAGAGTAGTAATTCTGTTTGGAGGAAGATAAGCTGGCACTACAGTTGTGTCTAAGCGAGTTCAGATGAAAGTCCAGAATCTGATGAGGCTCGCACTCAGACTTTTGGAAGTTGATGATGAAGCCGAGCTGCAGCAGGAGCAAGGCTGTTGTGAGGATGGTTGTCAAGAGTTGAGTCCTTGTCGGTATCTGAGATGAGCCAGTCATCCAGATTAGGATAAAACACAGAGGCAGTGTGTGTGGAGGTGTGCCGTGGCAACTGTCAAGCACTTCGTGAAGACTCGTGGAACTGATGAGAACCCGAAGGGTAGAACTCTGTACTGGTAGTGCTCTGTCTTGAAGAGGAACCTGAGGTATTTCCAGTGTCGGGGGTGAATAGGTATATGGGTGTAGGTATCCGAGATCCAGAGAGGCAAGCCAGTCGGCCTGACACAAAAGAGGTAGAATGGTGGCTAGGGACGCCATCTTGAAATTTTCTTTCTTGATATACAATTTGAGGTCCCAGAGATCAAGGATAGGATGAAGGCCTCTGGACCTTTTGGAGATGAGGAAGAACCGGGAGTAGAAGCCCTGGTTGTGTTCCGAATCTGGTACAAGCTTGATTGCATGGCTGCGGAGTAAGGCCGATATCTCCTCTTCCAGGATGGGCAGGTGAAGGGGAGGAATTTTGTTTGGCGGGGGGCAATCCCCAAGGGGGGTAGCCAAGAAATTGAGTTTGTAACTGGATGTGAAGATGCTGAGAACCCATCGATCTGTGGTGATGGCATGCCAGGGATCCTGGAAATGCTGTACTCGTCCTCCTACAGGTAGATAGTCAAGAACTGGGGATTGCCTTGGTGGGTTGCACTGAGGCAACAGCAGGCTGCTTCCTGTCTCTTTGTCTGGGACATTGAGTATAAGTAGGAGCGGGCCAAGGAGGTAGGTGGAGATTAAGAAGAAAACGCCACCTAGGGTAATACTACTGAACACACTGGTAATGGTAAGCTCTCCTGTACCGAGAGTAGGTAGGACAGTGGGACTGTTGGGCTTGCTCTGGTGGCTGGCCTGAAAGTTCCCTAACTGTGGAGTAGTGGTCTTTCACCTCTGAACAGTCTCCTGCACTTTAGAACCGGAGACACTATCTCCTTGACAAGAGTCTCTGCCAGTCGGTCATGAAGATCCTCTCTGAGACAGGAAATCTGGAGCCAAGCTGTGCTTCTGGCAAAAATGGATGTAGCTGTGGTCTGGGCAACTGAATCAAATGCATTGTAGGTAGCTCAAATGATGTGAAAGAGGCACTCCTGCAGGTTGTCTTGAAGGCTCTGATCTTTCGACCCTGGCATAGGAATTGGGCCCGGTATCTGCAAGAGAAGATCATGAGAGTACTGAAGCATCTGAAGTTGGTGAGCTAGAAGATATAGCCTTCTTGAGGACCGCCTCAGAGACAGAGTGATGAGGGAGTTGATGTTGGAATCCTGGTGTGGATAGTACCTTACATTTAAGGTCAAGGTGATGAGCTTTAGTGTGTCCCAATGCTGATGTGCTCCATGCTGACACAAGAAGATCCTGCAGGTCCTGAGGGACTGGAATGGCTAGGATCTCCTTGGGAGTACTACAAGCCCTTAATATGGACTGGAAGTCTTTCTTATTAGTGGGAGTTTGAGATGCACTAAGGGCTAGTGCCCTAGACAGCTTCTGGAGAAACTTTGGATAAGATAAATCTTCAGGAAGTTCATACTCTATTGCTGAAGATGGAGTTACCTCAATGTCTCCCAGGATGGAGGGTGCTGCATCCCACTGGTGGGAGTAGGCTGGACTTATTGTTGAGTAGGCATCGTCACTGAAGGGTTCTGGAGCTTGGCAATTTCTGAGGGCTGGGGGATTCCATGGGGGGGGCCCAATGGAGGCTGGTAAGAGTATCTGTGTGGATGGTAAGCGTTCAACAGGAAGAGCAGCCAATCGGAGTGATGCATTGTCCTGGATGAAACAGCGTAGTAGTTGTAGCAGTGGGTGCCTAGATAGGGATGTATCGTCTGACAGAGGAGGTACTGGAGACAGGGTCTGAATGGGGTCCGAATGATGTCTCGTTTTCTTGGTTGTAAGAGATGACTCACCCTCTGACTTATGCTTGTGGCCTTTCAAAACCTCAGAGCTGTGAGCTGGCAGGGTCCTTTTGCGGCTATGCTTCTATTTAGCCCTGTGTTTCTGACTTACTGGTGTATCCGGCCTCAGGGAGTGTCCAGCAGAGGCCAGGTTGGGAGGACATGACCTCTGGCCTGAGTTTTGAGGCTCAAAATCAATTGCTTCTATTGCTAACTCCAGACTTCGCTCCTTTTACCTTGCTGCGCCTTATATCTGGAACAAACTACCTGAGTCTGTATGTCAGGCGCCTTCTCTGGGCCTTTTCAAATCCAGGCTGAAAACTCATTTCTTCGGTGCTGTTTTCGGACCTTGACTGACCTGGTTTCCTTTGTGTTTCCTTACCATTCTCCCTAGATGTATCCCATGTCTACAGCTACCGTGTTATCTGTCTTGACTGGATTGTAAGCTCTGATGAACGGGGACTGTCTCTTACATGTCTGTGCAGTGCTGCGTATGTCTTGCAGCGCTATACAAATGCTCAGTAATAGTAGTATTAGTAGTAGTAATTTTATCAACACTGGCACCAGAAGGGGATCTGCCTCTGGATGCACTATGGCCCCTTCAGGTCCCTATGGTGCCTTGTCTGATCCCAATGGCTTTGGGATTGATGCAGGAGCAGAAGACACTTTGAAGGAGAAGGTCTGATCTGGAAAACAGCCTTCTACTACTGGAAGCACAGGTCCTTGCTGCTTGTCTTCTTCCTCCTTTTTTTATTTATTTATTTTTTTAACTGCACTGCCGGCTCCTGACAGTGTCCCTGGATTTTTTTTATGAAGAGAAAACTTCAGGGTGGAGGATAAAAGAAGCCACTAGGTGTTCTCTGTCGTCACGGTGCTCTGTCAGAATTTATTTTTTTTAAGTAGAGACAAGAAATGGCGCAGGAAAACCCTCTGGCGGCAATACTGATACCATTTTTTTTTCACCAAAACTGCCTAGGGAATGGGAGACACCACTGGCACTAAAGAAAAAGTGAAAATGAAAACAAACAAACCTAATGTGGTTTCAACGGAGGGGACAGTTGTGTAGCAGTGTCTGCGGAACAGAAAAACTGAAGAGGCAGGGCGGGAAGCAGCACACATTGTAAGAACCAGACACGAGTGCTGTCCACAGACAGCACCTAGAGTGTGCCTACATACCCCCTGCTTGTATCCGGAGAATCTACGCAGCAAACCTTTCAGGCCCTAACAGCATCAACTCCAACAACCGAAGTAAGAACGGTGCCTTTCAAAAGGCAGCACTGCAGATATAGAACCCAATACACGTCCTACTGGAAAGGCCACATAAGCCCAACTGCTACAGATCCCCACACAGAAATTACCCACACGCAGAACACAGACCAGCCTTCATCAATTACAGGATCAAAATTTTAAAATGGAAATCCCAAGAAACCACAGTCTCCGTGAGCAGTACAACACAGGAGAAACGGTGGCCACAGGGGAGGGAACAAGATGCAACATTTCCAGGCTGGACTGGTGGAAGCAGTATCATGGTGGGAGCACAGTTAGTCTTAGGATGCAGTGGAACTGGCTGCCGATGAGGGGAAGGGGAATAGATCTGCAACATTCCCAGCTCGGACTGGTGGCAATGGCGAACACTGAGAGGGGAGCCGAATTAGGACGCGGTTATAGGGATTTCAAACACCTGGCTCATTGCTTTGCATTGCCCCCAGCCTGTAGGCAACCTGATTGTTAGAGGAAGGATGGGCTTGCTGTCTATGCCAAATTTTTGGCGGCATACCTCCCAACTCTTGGTGACACACTGGTTAGGAACCACTGCCATAGAGAAAAGACAGACCCCGGATGGATGAATAAAATAATAAAACCACCCTGTTCTATGGTCTCCGAGAGAAAGGGGAGGACAGGAATGGGTGTATGTGTGAATTAATGGGTATGAGCAATGACAAGAACGTCGAATGAATGTAGAAATGGAAAAGCTTGGAGAGGTATACGTTAGCCTGGTGGCAAAATAATTATGTTGATTTGTGGAAAGTGATCAGAATGACCTGCCACAAATGAGACTGTTGATGTATTCTCTACCAGTGCATATAATAAAAATTATATTAAAAAAATAGAATCAGAGGGGCAAAAGCACCAGAATTGCAGCCAGCCTATCACCCCTCCTCCCCTACTTTTAAGGAGCTATTTTGAATGGGAAGCACCACTGCCCTTTTGCTGCCCTCAGTTGAGCTCTGAGGCCGGCAAAGCTTTCCTGTTGACTTTTGACAGGTAATTATTTATTCACCTATCCCCTCAGCAGTTTGAGAGATTAACCCTTGCCCACCTTTTCATTCAAGTAACTTTATTGGCATCATTTTACTTCTCCTTGGACAAGCAGGATGAGTCAGCCACACCTGGTGACGTCAACTGACGGTGCCAAGGTTGGAAATGCTCTCCAGAGCCTAGAAAGGCAAATCTTTCCAAGCATGTGCACAGGCAGCCCTACTCCCTGGCCTGCCCCTACCTAGCTCAGAGTTCTTTCTTCTGCCTTGCCAGCAAGACGGACCTCACACAGCTCTCCAAAAAAACAAAACAAAATCCAGCAAACACAGAAGTACAAGAAACCAGCAAGAGAACTTCAATCAAGGTACCATGGGCAAGCCAGGTTTTAAAAAAATGCCCCAGCTGCAACAAGAAAATGAATAGCAGCTATGCCCACGAACACTGCCCGCAGTGCCTGGGGGCCAGCCACAAGGTTCAGGACTGTCCCCACTGTGCACACATGTCCCCCTGGGCTTTAAAATCCCGTCGGCATGCCCTGCAAGACTATCTGAAGCAGACACCACTCACCTCAGCCTCCGGAAAGGAACATACTGCCAGCCATGTGGAAAACCGGTACACCTCCGCTGTAGAAGCTGCTGCTTGGGATGTGCCTCCCAGGGCCTCTATCCCCAGCCGCGGAGCTCCAGGGGTTGATCCTCCTCACAGCGGCATGGGCTTTGCCCTTCTGAGCATTCCAGACACCCTCTCCTCCAATGTTGCAGCCTCACCAGTCTCAGATCCCCTTGCTTGCCACCATGAAACAGGAAGTAATGTCGGTGTATCTTGCTCCACCCCCTCAATGCCATTGGCTGGCGATATGGCGATAGGGGAAGCCCAGAGCGATGACAATGAACCAATGTGAGGACTCCCTGCCAGCACAGAAAACCAATGGAGACCTCCCCGTTGGTGTGGAGAGGGAGATCCAGGTTGCGCCGCCAGAGAAGAGACAGGGGCAGCTGCAACAAAGCATCACAAGCGGTCTGCCCCAGGCACCCACAGCAATTACAGCCCCCGATGCTCTTCTAGTCACCGAAACCACAAGAGGCTGCCAAGCGCCAGCCCCCAACAATCTCCCGATCATCGAGAAGGAAGCAGTACAGACACACAGGGACCACCCTGGCAGTCCCCTCCTCCTCCGTATCACCAGTTTGCAGCCATGACAAGTACCCATATTCCAGCAAGAGAGGGCAAAACGTAGACTCGACTACTTTGCTAGGGCTCCTCAGCCAGCTCATTCAGCAGCAGCTGAGACCAGGGCACGCACAGACACCTGAGGCTTTCACTACATCACCGTTTCCGCAGCTTAGTAGGGCATCGGGCCAGTCCAGCTAGCCAGCCACATCTGCCTCACCAGAGTCTCTAGCCATGGACAGCGAGGAAGAGAAGGCAGCCGCTCTCGGTGCCTCTGAGCCAATGGACACTATCACCTCGTCTGCCATGGAGTCCGCCCCCCCTAGCAGAGGCCAAAGTCACCATACCACAAGCCCAAGCACCACTGCCACAAGAGGACCTCACCTACTCAAAAGTTCCTACGCAAGATCGTGATTCAGCAGGCGCTCTCACCATCAGACGCTACAGACCCAAAGGACAATACCTAGTGGGCTCTCAGATACCTGGATGCCCCTAAGGAACTGCCCAAGTTACCAGTACATTGACGACTCCTGGACAACTTGACCCAGCTATGGCTCACCCCAGCATCAGGAGCCTCCTGTGCCCACAAATTTGAAACTAAATATCAACTGCAGCCTGCCCCTAGATTCACCAAGATGCAGCTGCCCCACCAATCTATCGTCTGTCACGTCGGCCCTGAAGCGAGCAAGGTCATCGCAAAATCACACCAACGCATCGCCTGGCCGAGACCAGAAATTTCTAGATGACGTTGCCACGGTGTTGTTCCAAGGGGCCATGTTAAATGCCCGCATCGCCATGCACCAGCTCCAGTATACCATATTCCAGAACCTGCTCTTCGACAACCTCAAGAAGATGGTATCTTCTCTGCCCCAGGAAACACAGACAGCTGCCTCAACTACTATCTCAGACCTCACGGAATGCACTAAGCACCTTGTAAGGACCGCCTTTGATACTGCTGCCCACTCTGCAAAGACAGCCATCTCCACATGACGCCTAGACTGGCTCCGAGTCTCGGGTCTATAGGAGGACACACATGACTGCATAGTAGATGCCCCCTGCACAGGGGGACTCTCTATTCAGTAAAAGAGTCAAGGACACTGTCAACAACATGAAAGAACACTGCGTTACTCTACAGATTCTCGCAGAGGTAACCCTTGAGCACAGCACGAACAACAAGAAAGGAAATTACCACCACAAATCCTTCTCCTCCAACAAAGAGAACACATCATACCACAAGTACAAGCAATAGCCATACCATACAGAAGCACCAACAGAGGGAGAGAAAGCAACAGAAGCCTGCAGTGCCCCCTTTGGGCAAACACTCCCTCCTTTTGACAACCCGCCCATGGACAGGACCCTGGTGGGGGAGCATCTTTCGGCCTTCTTCAACACCTGAACCAAGAACACAATGGACAAATGGGTCCTCCATGTTGTAGCAGAGGGATACAGCATCTGTTTCCAATAGCTGCCCTCCCAGTGCCACCGCCCCACTTCCAAGACCGTCTCTCACCTCCTGGAGACCATGACGTCTGAGATCCTGTCCCTTCTGGTCTCAGAGACGATAAAGTCAGTCCCAGTGGACAAGCTCAACAATGGGTTCTACCCCAGATACTTTCTTATACCAAAGAAGATGGATTGGGTCCGCCCCATCCTCGACCTCAGGAAGCTGAATAAATTCAGCGTCAAAGAGAAGTTTTGAATGTACTCCTTAGGATCCATTCTACCGCTGATCCAGACAGGGGACTGGCTGGCGGCCCTGGACCTGCAGGATGCATATACACATGTCCCCATCCACCAGTCACATAGGCAATACCTAGGCTTCCAGGTGTTGAGCAACCATTACCAATACAGAGTACTTCCCTTCAGCCGATCCCTGGCCCCATGGGTATCCACCAAGTGTGTTGCGGTGGCAACGGCCCACCTCCGCAAGCATCTGCATTTTCCCATACCTTGATGGCTGGCTAATTTCGGCTCCCTCAAGGCAAGAGGACCAGGCGGCAGTCCAACAGGCCATTGCTCTACTGACCTCTCTGGGGTTCATAAATCAACCACCAGAAGTCCCACCTCTGCCCCACCCAGCACCTGGAGTTCATCAGGGCAGACATAGACACTACAGCTTCCAGGGCCTTTTTACCTGCCTGCTGAGTGGCCATGATCAACGCCCTGGCCCTTCGCATCGCCTAGGCAGAGCAGCCCATGGCTCGGACCCTCCTCTGCCTCCTGGAGCACATGGCAGTGACAACGCAAGTATTACCCCTTGTGAAACTGCACATGTACCACCTCCAATGGCACCTCCGTTCCCATTGGAATCAGCAATCCCAAGCGCTATCTGTGCATGTCCTAGTGAACTAGGGTGTCCAACAGTCCCTTCTCCGGTGGACCCGCCCAAAGAACCTCAAAGGTGGCAGACCCCTCCAGCAGCAACCATAACAAGTCATCATCATAACCGATGCCTCGCCAATGGGCTGGGGAGCGCACATAGGCCACCTACACACACAAGGCCCTTGAGCCTGAAGGAAAGATCACAGCACATCAATCTGCTGGAGCTTCGTGCAATACGCTTTGTGCTACAAGCTTTTCAGCAGCTCATAATGAGCAATACTCACGGACAATCAAGTAGCCATGTTTGTGCTATAAGCTTTTAAGTAGCTCATAATGAACAATACTGACGGACAATCAAGTAGCCATGTTCTACATCAACAAACAAGGGGGGATGGGTTCAGAGTCTGACCCGTCAACTTTTCCAAGCGCTGCTTCCTGCAGGTGTCCTACCTCCTAGGTGCTTTAAATTACCTGGAGGACAGGCTGAGCCATCTGTGGGCCCGCATGAGTGGATCCTGGACACCCAGATAGCAGAGTCCCTTTTCCAGCACTGGGACTGGCCGCAGGTGGACTTCCTTGTCACCGAGGAGAATGCAAAATGCCACCACTTCTGCTCGAAGCGCCCTCGGACAACAGCCTAGCTACAGATTCCTTTGATGTGTCATGGGAAGAGTGGTCACTAGTATATTTATTTTATTTATTTAACATTTCTTATATACTGCCTTTCATGATATCAAGGCGGTTTACATTGAACAAACCGAAATTACATTGAACAGGGCATTATAACTTGGAGATAACTATTTTACAGGGAACATAGGCAATGGAGGGTTAAGTGGCTTGCCCAAGACCACAAGGAGCACCTGTGGGACTAGAAACCCCAGTCCTTTCGGCCCAAGGTTGCTGTCTTCTAGTGGGATTTGAACCCACGACCTTCCAGCCTGAGGTAACTTGCCCCAACCACTAGGCCACTCCTCCCACTATATGCCTTCCCCCCCCCCACACACTACTCCTCTCCAAGACACTACAGCATATAGCTCGGGACAAGGCCCACTCCATTCTCATCACACCACATTGGCCGAGGCAGGTGTTGTTCCCCTACCTCCATTGCCTCGCCCTGGAGCCACTGGTATGCCTTCCCCTCAAACCGGCCCTCATCATGCAGGACCAAGGGAACGTCCTACACCCCAACCTATAGGCCTTGACAACCTGAAGGTTATGCACCCTAGCGTCACTTTGTCCGTTCACAGAAGTACAACACGTCCTCCTGACGGCCCGGCGCCCATCCACAAGGAAATCCTACAGCCTGATGTGGAAATGCTACAGTGCCTGGTGCCTTACTCAGGGCTTGGACCCAGTCTCCTGCCTGGTCCCCTAGGTATTCCAAACCCGAGCGCCTCTTCAACAGCGGCCTCAAGACAAAGTCCTTCAAGTTCCACCTCTCTGCCATTGCCACCATTCAGAAACGCCCAAACAACGGCTCCAATGCCACACTCCCGCTCGCCCACTTCATGAAAGGCCTGAATAACCTACAACCACCGGTGTATCCCCCGGTGCCGCCCTGGGACCTCAGCATCATCCTCCACCAGCTGACACAAGACCCTTTCGAACCACTGCAGGCAGCGCATCTCAAGTACATCTCCTGGAAGATGCTCATCCTGATCATGATCACCTCTGCCAGAAGGATCAGCAAGCTGCAGGCATTCATGGCAGGCCCACTGTACACGCAGCTACACCACGACTGGGCCACCTTGCGCACCACCCAAGGTTCGTACCAAAGGTAGCCTTGGTATTGGACATCAACCAGACAATAGAGCTCATCACCTTCCACCCGGAGCCCCACACCTCACCGGAGGAACAGAGACTGCATACCTTGGACTGCATCAGGGCACTGTGCACCTACCTCCTCTGGACACAGCCACTACAACAGGGGCAGCAGCAATTTGTCTTTTTCAGCCCCAACAAGCCAAGAGGATATTGTTGCAGTGGATAACCGACTGCATCGCCTTCTGCCACGAGCAGGTAGGGGCACAGAACATGGCCAAGGTCAAAGCTCACCAACTTCGGGTGATGGCGACCACCACTGCCAACCTACGCTCCGTGCTGGTACCTGACATCTGCAGAGTCACCACCTGGTCCACCATTCACACCTTCCAGAAACACTAATGCTTAGACCTGCAAGCGCAGGCAGACAGTTCCTTCAGTCGAACGGTTCTGGACTCAGTTAAGCCACGACTGCCTGGGATAAGAACATAAGATATGCCATACTGGGTCAGACCAAGGTCCATCAAGCCCAGTATCCTGTTTCCAACAGTGGCCAATCTAGGTCATAAGTACCTAGCAGTTTTCCCAAAAGACAGATTCCTCAATGCTTGTATTGGGTCAAGCAGTGATATCCCGTGTCCCTTTTAATAATGGTTTATGGACATTTCCTCCAGGAACTTGTCCAAACCTTTTTTAAACCCAGCTACACCAACAGCTTTTATTTCAGTGAAAATATATTTTTTCTTATTAGTCTTAAATAGGTTACCCTGGGCGGCCGTAGGGGGGGGTAGGTCCCTAGGCTTGGGGGCGCAGGGAGAGTGGAGGGTCACCCACGAACCTTTTACATGTAGAGCTGGTAGATGGGGGGGGGAGGGGAGGCGGGGGAGAGAGGGAGGGGAGGGCGGGGAGGGGGGGAAAAAATAAAAAATAAGCAAGAACGCACAGGTTCAGAGTTGAAGCGTTCTTAGGGGATGGTTGGAGGGATATTGTATATGGTTTCAAGAGGAGATGAACGTTTAGCTTCTCTGTTAGTGCTTTAGTGCATTTTTCTGTTTATGCCACTGTGTGATGTTTGGTTGAAGTTCTTGCCGAATAAAACTTTAAGATACAAAAAAAAATAGGTTACCCTGTAGCTTCATTGCATGTCCCCTAGTCTTTTTATATTCTGATGACAAACAATCGATCTACGTTTACCCGTTCCACTCCATTCATTAATTTATAGACCTCTATCACATCTCCCCTCAGCCGTCTCTTTTCCAGATTGAAAAGCCCTAACCTTTTTAGCCTCTCTTCATAGGAGTATCCTTCCATCCCCTTTACCATTTGGTGGCTCTTCTCTGTACCTTTTCTAATAATGCTATATTTTTTTTAAATGATACGACAACCAGAAATGCACACGATATTCAAGGTGCGGTCGCACCATAGAACGATACAGAGGCATTATAATATCCTTTGTTTTATTTTCCATTCCTTTCCTTATGATACCTAGCATTCTATTTGCTCTCTTGGCCGCCGCTGCACACTGGGCGGATGGTTTTAACATGTTATCCACGATGACGCCTAAATCTTTTTCCTGGGTGGTGCTTCCCAATGTGGAACCCTACATTGTGTAACCACAGTTTGGGTTGTTTTTTTCCTAGGTGCATAACCTTGCACTTGTCCACATTAAATTTCATCTGCTATTTGCATGCCCAGTCTTCCAATTTATCAAGAGCCTCTTGCAATTTTCCACCATCTTCTTGGCTTTTAACAACTTTAAATAGTTTTGTGTCATCTGCAAATTTGATAACTTCACTCGTTATTATTCCCTTTTCCAGATCATTTATGAATATATTAAAAAGCAGCGGACCCAGCACAGATCCCTGGGGTCCACTAGTCCATTGGGAAAATTGGCCATTTCGCTCTATCCTCTGCTTTCTATCTTTTAACCAGTTCCTGATCCACAATACTACACTGCCTCCTATCCCATGACTCTTTAGTTTTGCCAAGTGTCTCTGATGAGGGAGCTTGTCAAAGGCTTTCTGAAAGTCCAGATACACCATATCAACCGACTTACTTTTGTCTACCTGTTTATTCACACCTTCAAAAAAACATAACAGATTAGTAAGACAAGATGCCGAATAGTGCGGTATATAAGAACTTGTAATAATAAATATAAATAAGACTGTCCCTGGCTAAAGCCATGTTGGCTGTCTCCCATTAGGCCATGACTATCTACATGCTGAGTAATTTTGTTCTTTATGATGGTTTCTACCATTTTTCCAGGTACTGACGTCAGGCTCACCGGTCTGCACACACAGTGATTGAGCCCTGCAGGTTGATCTGTATGTTTCCATGCCACCGAATTGTTTGCACTGCTACTGAGTTGTTACAGAATTGTTTGCACAGCAGGTTCTGAGGTTATGTTAAGCTACGTTGTTGAAAGTTATAACTGCAAATAACTCTCCCCCATGTTCAATTCCCTGTTATTTGTAAACTCAATGTTATTTGTATACATTGCAGTATTCTTGTTCGATGTACACCGCGCTGATTTTAATAGCGCGGTATAGAAGAAAATGTTAAATAAATAAATAAATAAATAAATAATGATAAACAAACTCCACTGACCCAAAGTGCACTGTTGTCAGGGCATACATCCACGGTCCTTCCTCCGCTCTCATCCGTGGCAGCGGGCACAAGTGGTGCAGTTAGGAAGGCACCAGGTGTGGCTGATGCATTCTGCTTATCCAAGGAGAAAGCGAGGTTACTTACCTGTTAACGGGGATTCTCCGTAGACAGCAGGATAAGTCAGCTACACGTACCCACCCGCCTCCCCTTGATGAGATCGGCCTCATGACCCAGGCACCCGCCTACCTAGCGGCAAGACCACAGCTAGGGACACCCTGGGCTAGGTAGGGGCAGGCCAGGGGATAGGGCCACTTGGCACATGCCCACTGGAGAGCACTTCCGTCCTTGGCACCATCGGATGATGTCACCAGGTGTGGCTGACTTATCCTCCTGTCCATGGAGAAGCCCCCTTACAAGTAAGGTAAAAAAACAAACAGGAAAAATCACCTAAGAGAACTGAAGGAAAGTATCACATGGAAGCCTTGGAAATACCAATCAGACTTTTCTCCCCAAGTACGCTTTGTGGGCAGAGCTGCACGGCAGGAAATGTGGTGCATTGGGAGAGTTTGTGTGCGTGGATATGTGGGGACGTATAGTGGAAGGGGCTGCTCCACTGCAAGAGCCAGGAGCATTGACAGCGTTATGCATGGGAGGGGCGGGGTCTCAATATTGAAATGAGAAGAGGTGGTGCAGCAGGTCATGAATGAGGTGCAGTGACATATATGTGCATGCGAGGAGGGGATGTCTCTACTGGAATAGTTTAGAAACAGACAAAATAATGGTTGTGCTAATTGCCAAATTAATGGCGATTGCGTGCTATCTTCTCCACACTCACACTTTGCCCCTAACCTGCTCACTCTCCACACTAGCAGGCGAGAACCATAGCTGGCATGCCGATGCATTAACGTCCAACACATTACTGCATGACGCACGTCAACTGGTTTGCAGCGTTGAGCAAAAGACTCAAAGTAGTTAAAGTAAGAGAAAATCTCCGTGACTCCAGAGGTGTAATAAGCAAAGTCTTCCTGCATTTTAGCAAACAATACCTTTTTATCCCGGGATAGCAGACGGATAGTAAATCCGTTCCCAGGCTCTTCTCTGCTGCCCTGCTCTACAGATTCAGCAGGACAATTTGACACGTGCTGCCGAAGTCAAATATTCAGTACTTAAGACAGAATCAGCGGATTTACGCAGCAAATTCGCTCCGTTACCTGCGGTCGGAGGCGCAGCACCGCGGTTCGCATTTGCTCCAGCGCCGCCTCGCGCCGGCCCCGGGCCTCCCGCATTCTCTGCAGCGCGCGCCTCCGCCCCAGCCACCGCGGGGTCGCGAGCCCTAGGGCCCCGACGGCGGCGACGATCAAAGCCCCCAGGAGGCGCAGCAGCTCCAGCCTCTCGAGCGCCAGCATGTCGTCTGCGCGCGCTCCTGAGGTCCCGCCCCGCTGGTGACGCCTTTTGCAGCGGAGACCCCGTTTCTCCGCCTACGGCTCACACTGGGGGAGTTGCTTCTTAGCAGCCGAAGATGAAAACGAACGAATCAAGAAGCAACAAAAGAACTTGGCATGTGCTGTGCTTTGAAATGAAATAGACGTAAATGTTAAGGGCTTAAAGAGAAGAAGCTACCAAGAAGGCCACTTTCATGGGAAGGGATCTGCAATTGTCAAGTACTGACCTACTGAGAAATTTTCCAAATCTTCGGGAAAAGGGAATTCTTTGGGTTAAAATTGATAAAATCTGTTTATTTTAGAATCCAATGTTTTATTAAATCAATTAGGGCATAGCCAGTTAGGGTAAATATTCTTTGAGAGTACAGAGAGAAATTGTTTTCTCTTTGGACAAGCAGGATGAGTCAGCCACACCTGGTGACATCATCCGACTGCACCAAGGACGGAAGTGCTCTCCAGAGCCCATCTTTCAGGGCATGTGCACAGGTAGCCCTACCCACTGGCCCGCCCCTACCTAGCACAGAATCCATTCTTCTGCCTTGCCAGCAAGACAGACCTCTTCAGCTCTCCTAACTACTTACAAAAACAAAGAAAAATCCCATCAGCAGAAGAAAAGCAGAAAACCAGCCGTTCACAAGCAGAAGCCTTCAATTAAGGTGCAATGCCAAAACCGGGGTTTAAAAAATGCCTGAGATGCAACAAAAAAATGAACAGTACCGATGACCATGATCGCTATGTCAGATGCCTAGGGATCAGCCACTGGGTCGAGGACTGCCTCCACTGCGCCAGAATGTTCCCCCGCGAACGGAAATACAGGCTACATACCCTGAAGGACTTCCTTGAAACTTTTCCGCTCTCCTTTTCTGTCGCCGGGGACCATGTGGCCAAACACATCAAGCACCAAGATCCTCTGCACACTGCAGCTGTTGCTCGGGATTCGTCTACCAGGGCTTCCATCCCCAGCCGTGCACACTCTAGGGCTGCCCCCCCCCCCCCCACCAGCCTCAGCAGACCAGTGTAATAAAACATAACTTTTTACACAATAACAGACTCCTCATTGAAGCAAAGGGTTACTTTAATTACATTCTTGTGTGAGCAGACACATTTATCCTCTGTTTCACAGTTCTTTTATAGTACACTATGTCCTCTCCCCCTTCCAGCATGTCTGTAACTCATTGGTTAATACTTTCTCACTCTATTTCTTTGTACTTCCGCACCTGTGACAGGCTGCGTGTTGCTAGCCACGTAGTCTCTCCTCCCAGGATGCAGACATACAGCAAAGGGAGTCAGAAAGTCATTACATACTACACCATGTCCTCTCCCCTTTCCAGCATGTATATAACTCATTGGTTAATACTGTCTCACTCTACTTCGTGCACTTCCGCACCTGTGACAGGCTACATGTTACTAGTCACGTAGTCTCTCTTCCCAGGATGCAGATATACAGCAAAGGGAGTCAGAAAGTCATTACATATAAAATTATATTACAGAGTGGTAGATGAGTGGAAGACAAAAATTATATTACACTGTAAAAATAACATATAAATAAATGTGATATCACCAGGTTCCTGTCCTCCGATGGCCCAGGGTCCAACTGAAGGAAGGCAAGACAAGACACCTCTAAAATCCAAAGCAGCTTTATTGCAAACCCTTACACTTGCAGTGTTTCGGCAGAGTAAGCCTTCTTTGATGGTAAAAACTCATCTCAAACAGAAAAACACATTTAAAATAATAAAATAAAATCATAAAAAGAATTAAAAACATTAGATATCATGTATTAGTCATGCATAATAAAAGTAAATAAGAAATCAAAGGAATGTAAACCTCAATAAAATGATGCCACGGTCAAATGTCATAAGGACAAATCATAAAAAAACAATGTTATTATGCTATATTGGGTGCTACTTATGAAAATACCAAGACATATTTAAAATATTATATAAACCCTTTCAGTAGTCTATAAATTAATAAATAAGTAAATAGAGAGGGGAGAAAGATCAGTGCCATATTTTGCTAGACACTAATCATAAAGATACCAAGGAATATGTTTACTAATCGGTGGTAGCGGCTTTCGTGCGATATCGAAGCCCACGGAAGCCGCTACTGCTGTTTAGAAACATACCCCCAAAACTTATTTTAGATGTTATACAGATCCATTCAGTAGCTCAATAAATAAGTAACTAAATAAGTAGAGACTAGGAGGAAAACTAAAAGGATATACATCAAATTTAAAGTACTGTGAAGAAAACTATGAGGGGAGGGTGGTAATGCAGACGTCCAAGCTTCTGGAGAGAGACACCGCAAATCCTGTGATCAAAGAATAAACAGTGACGTGTTCAATGAAAAGTACATTTTATTTTATAACCACATCTATTAATATCCCCTTAGTCCAAAATAAAACCACATTGCCCTATGTATGTGAGGAGGCAGTTTGTATTAGATCTTATACACAAATCGTAGATGGTGTTCGGATGACAATATAATCCTCGGAGCACCTCTTTTGACCATTTATGCAGAAGTGTCAAGGGGATGCTAGTGGTGTTATATAAATCTCAAATCCTGTCCTGCAAACATGTTGTGCTCTGGATTTAAAGTCGATAAAAGCATGTGTTCCACGTTGTCAGTGTTATAACTCTATATTTATTCCCCAATGTAAAACTAGTTTGAAAAAGATGCCGGTGTGATAATTTGTCACTCAGAACCAGCCTTTTAAACTTTAAAAAGGAAAAAAGGGGGTTAAAGGCAATCACTCTAAATCTTATATTGCTTTTTTACATGTATCGTTCTAAATAAAATCCAACAAACCTCCGTGTTGCCATTAGTAACCTATTCAGCACAAAGGTACAAAACTATGCTGGCCAGCTGGAACCTCATTTTAATGGAAAAAGAGCACGAAATGAAACCAAGGGGTTGCCAAGGCAACGTGACGCTAAATTCAATATAAAAAATATGTTCAAACTCAAATTATTCAGCAACTCATTGATGATCCCTCGCTGATAGCTATTTAAACTTAAAATCACTGCAGTCCTGATCTTTAACTGTGCTTTAGTTGGATCAGAGCTACATAGGCTAAAAAGGCAATGCAAATCTAAAGCTTAAGTAGATTTTGTAAACATGTACAGATCCTGTTTGAAAGAAAAGTAAAATCTCTGTAGGCAAAATTAAATTGTGGAATCCAAATTGAAAGTGCAAGTACAGGGGGGCGGAGCCTGATGTCCAGCGGGTAGGACGCTTTGCGTTGAAGCTCCCGAGAGGCCTACTTAGAATCCTGACTTAATACCTATACAAATTTACTATTTCGCTCCGAGCTGACCGGGGCACCTCGGGGGGGATGGCGGCCCATAAACCAGCGCGCTTGGACTTCGGGTCTCCTTCTTCTTCTCACGGAAAACGCTCCAAAACAGAGGTGTCCTCCCCACAGAAGATGGTTCCATTTCGTGAAAACCCCGAAAGGCACCTGGAGATTTTGGAGGAAATACGCGGCGTGAAGGAATTGGTGCAGTCCAATGGAGAAGCGCTTCGAGCCATGCGAGAAGACTTTGGAGTGCTCCAGGACCGACTTGAAAGTCTTTCATTACGGCAGGACAACATGGCGGGGGTCCTCGACTCGCACGAGGTGCGCTTGGGCAAACTGGACAAGGCTGAGCGCCAGATACAGAATCTTCAAAAGGAGTTAGAAGATAGCAATAACCGAGCCCGTCGCAACAATGTGAGGCTCCTCGGAATGCCGGAGGGGGTGGAAGCAGGAGATATAAGAGAATTCTTGCTCAAAACTCTTCCCTCCTTGCTGAAGATCACTTTTCACAGAGAACTGGAAATCGATCGAGCACACCGTGTTCCTGCCCACATGGCGCTCAACCGCACGACCCCCCGGCCTATTATCTTTAGCTTGCTACGATATCAACAAGTGGAACAAATTTTACATGCTGCCCGAGCGAATCATCATTTGGAATTTGAAGGTCGTAAGGTCTCCTTCTTTCCTGATTTGGCAAAGCCTACCGTTGACCGTCGGAAGAAACTCCTTGCTTTTCGCCCTCGACTTCAACAGCTACAGGCTCGCTTTGGCCTGTTGTATCCAGCGAAGCTCCGAGTGACTCTCCACAACCAAACCAGGACGTTCGAAGATCCTGAACTACTATCAACATTTTTAGACTCCAAAGAAGCAGAGCAGATGCGCTGATCCCAAATCTTGGACTCTTATCTGCCGGCTCTATCCGCCATTTTGAAGGGCCCGATGCGGCGGTCATAGCCAAGCACAGAAATAGCCTGGACTTTCTTTCTTTCTCTATATGACTTTTGTTTTTTGGTCTCCTATCCCTTCATGATGTGTGCCTCGGTCGGACTCGGAGCACGCACAGTCCTACAGGTTATGTGTTTTTTCAATTTCGGCCTTCTCTGGGGTTTCTCCCCGCAGACACATGGTCGCCAGTAATTTTGGGGTTTTGCTTCTCCTCTACCGTACTGCGGTTTTCTTTGTTAATGTGGGGCGCTTCATTGTATTATATTAGCTTATTTTTCCTATGTTATGTGTACAGCTAGATACAGTCAGTTTGAGGGACATAGTGAAATTATGTGTGCTATCATGCTCAGAATTTTTAACTTTTTTGAATGGCCTTATGTAAAATCTTATCTTTCACCGTCAAAGGCATTAATGGTCCACTCAAAGGAAAGAAAATCCTTAGCTGTCTTAACCATGAGCATGTTGATTTAGTGTTTCTTCAGGAAACGCATTTAAACTCTGCTGAAACACTGAAACTCAATGCTAAGCTTCACATGGTAGCTGCCTATTCTCCCACCGTTTCCAAATGGTACGGGATAGCCATTCTGGTTAGGCAGTCTTTGCACGCTACTGTACCTGCTATTAGCGCTGACAAGGAGGGTAGATGGGCCCGTGTACACCTTGAGGTTGGAGATAGTGAATTCACGTGTATTTGCATTATGCCCCGAATGTGGACAACCCTGCTTACTATGCAAGGATTGCGCAGTTGGCCTTGGCCTCTGCCAATGCTCCATTAATACTTGGTGGCGATTTTACTCAAGTGTTCCCTCAAGCTTTTCTTCTCAAACAAGGTGCTCGTGGGTTGGAAGATCCAGTACCGAGTAGACCTGTGTGGCTAGATATAGAAGCGGACCTTTGCAAACCGATCCCTCTTATCTTTCTCCCTGGTATGACTCTCCCATCAGACTCCCACTATCCACCAATGCTTTTAGACACTTTAGGTGCCTTTAATACTCTTATGCAATCTTTAGACTCCCGACTCTGGTCAGTGCAACTTCAGCATTGCCTTTGGAGCACTAGAGGACTCCCGCCATCGGCATTCTCTATATAAGGTTGCTTGGAGACTTTCCGATCTCTCGGTAGTTCACCGGGTGTAGCATCCACTTTTACTGAACCTTATGTAATGCTATCACTAGAGATACCCCTATAGCGCAGAAAGTATGGGAGAGAGAATTGCATGTGACTTTGACCTCGGAGCAATGGAGCCCTATCTGGAGTAGAGGGACACGGGTTCCCGACCCGCCTCACTCACTCAGACCCTCTTCTTTCTAGCCCACCGGTGTTTTTACACTCCTCACAGATTAGACAAATGGAACACTACTCAGGGCAATGGTTGCTGGACATGTCCTGCGGCCATTGGTTCATTGCCTCATGTTATGCATGAATATCCCGCACTACAGTATCACTGGCGTCGGGTCTGGGGTCGTATTTAGTCTATCTCGCACTCTCAGGAGCCCCCTTCTTGGAGGATAGTGGGACTTCGCCCAGTTGCGGGGATCCCCACTCTCCCCAAAAATGGCTTATCTCCTTTCGAACTTTATGCTTGGCATTGCTATTTCCCTAATTAAGTAATACTGGAAAATTAGCTCCCATCTGAGCCCCAATGAATGGTGGAATCATGCTTGTCTTTACAGTAAATGTGAACGAATACCTCGTCTGTTCGCTTCCTCCGTTCAGACTCCTTCTCATTGGTCTCAATGGAAGATGCTCAATGACTATGTACATTTTGCTAAATGCTCTCATCTGACTGTCTAACTTTGTATATATCTCTGTCCCATGATCATGCTGTATTGTAGATACTCTTTTGATCGTTTGATGTATAATCACTGTTAATTGGAAGCGCTCACATGCTGATCTAATCGGGTAGAGAAGAAGCATCGGGGTGGGGGGTAATGGGTTTACTTTTCCTTATTGTATACTTGTTTTGTCTCTTTTGGTGTGTTGTTTCTTTTGTTTGTTGCAAAATGAAAATAAAAGTTTCAAAAAAAGAAAGTGCAAGTACAAATCTGGGAGCAGGGAGGGAGTGGATGGGGGGAGGGAGGGAGGGAAGGGGGAGGGGAGGAAGGAAAGGGTGGTGAGGGGAGGAAGGGAAAGAGGGGAAGGGGGAGGAAGGAAAGGGGAAAGGGGGGAGGGGATGGAGAGAAAGGGGAGGGAGGGAGGGAAGGGGGAGGAGAGGAAGGAAAGGGTGGTGAGGGGAGGAAGGGGAAGGGGGGAGGAAGGAAAAGGGGGATGGGATGGGGAGGAAGGGGAAGGGGGAGGAAGGAAAGGGGGGAGGGGATGGAGAGAAAGGGGAGGAAGGGGGAGGGGAGGAATACTTCCCAGTATATTGAAAACCTTTTTGCATCAGGGACATAGAGCCCCCATGTATCCGTGAATTGCATTCTAAATAGGGATCAAAAGGGAAGGTTCTCCAGATGAACTGAAATATAGACTGTGTACATAGAATACATTGTGAATATGGATTGGGAATGAAAGCTAGCCAAATAAACTAAAATATAAAAATGTGCACACCGTGAGGTAAGCTACAGATGTGAGATTGTTAAAATAGAGAAAATAGTAATAAAATCCATTCAGTACCCACAGGATAATTGTATGAAGGTTAAATAAAACTGACTATCAAACCTCTGGGGATCATAAATTGCTGAGTAGTCACTGTATTTTATAGCTCCCCAGTACGGCTCCTCTTGGTTAAAAGACAACAGCTTTATGGTAGCCCCCTTGAGTATTTTCCTTTGGGTCAAATGGGCAATTGGGATTAGTTTTTACTTATTTATATAGCACATAGGTACTATAATAAAGAGAGTCTCCATAGGGAAGAACCTTGGATCCAAGAGAAGTAGAACTGTGCTGTGTCCACAGGCCTTCTGTCGGCTTCCCTTTGAGCTCAGAGAAAGAGGAACTTTATGTGTGAGTATTTCTGTGTTTCTCGCTACTTGAGGGACCAGAGGAGACCGAAAGAGCCAAGGTATTGTGACCAGATCACAGGTAATCTTTCAGTTGGTGTCCCCTCGTGGATCACTGCATCCTTCAGCAGTTGGAAACAGCAGATAAGTCTCCAGGATACCTGTGAGTAGATTACAACGGGTAACCTTGTTTGTAAGAGGCAGCAAGTTCATGTGATAGACAAATGGAGTGTAAGAGTTGCAGAGATTGGACAGAAGAAAGGTAGCCCTAACTATGAGATGCGTTGGAGATATGGTGGTAGTGCTTTCAAAGAATTATGTGAAAACAGCACTCCATGACTGCCAGTAACCCTAGTTTGCAGTTCCCGCTTTTCAGGAGGATAAACTGAGGTGGTTACAGTATGAGATAGCTCTTAAGGACCTTGGGTGGTCTTGTGCCAGTCATGAAAACCTAGTATTTAGCTGGTTGCAAGCTAAAATTGCAGAAAAGAGACAGCAGACAGAGGGTTCTGCTTTGAAAGAATTATGTAATCAGGTTTTTAGAATAGAGGAACAAACGTCTGTGCACACAATGTTAAAGAGCAAGATAAGTCCCGGGACAAGGACCAGGGGGAGTCCTGTAATCTCCCCATGGTCCCTTCTACATATGAGATTGATTTCTATGCATTGGCCGTAACACTGGGGTCAGATGGAAAAGGAGCTGTTCCCCAACAAGGGAAGCGCTCCCAGGCAGAAGGGCCAACGACGGATGATTCCAAAGTAAAGCTTAGAGTCACTTCACCAGAGAGGAGTGCCTCTGAGGGGGGATGGTCACCGTCACATCCAAATTTATCAGATACATTTTTAGGCGAAGCAATGGAGACCCGTGCACAATACCAGTTAAGGCAGAAAGGCAGAGGTTGAAGATTTTGAGTTTAGATTAGGGATTAATGAGAGTGGTTGGAAGGATAGTGCAAACATAAAAGAAATGGAAACTTACAGGAAGAAACTCAAATCATTGCTCTATGACAAAATAGAATTAATCAAGCAAGTTCTTGATGGCATTACTAAAAAGATATTTCAGGCTGAGGCTGAAGGAGTGCAAGGAAAGGAGGGGAAGAGAAGCCAGAAGAAGCTGGGGGGGGGGGGGGTTATAGAGAAAGGAATAAAATTCTGGTTTTCAGGTGATATGGATCACTGCCTGCGAGCGTTGTGGATGCTGGAGGAAGGTTTACTGAAAGTAATAATTAATTTTTCTATGAAAAAAGCAAAGCCGGTGACAAATTATCCTTTGCGGGCATCTTCACAAGCAGGTGGTGGGCTGCTCACCCTTGCTGCAAACTGGTCTCCAGTTGAGGTTTCTCAATTGGCACGGTTAAACCCAATAGATTTGCATGCAGTTACACATCCTAATTTCCATGATGACACAATGGGCGTGGCTTCAAGAAAATCCTGTTAAAGCTCCTACTAGTTCTACTCAGATAACCCCATTCCAGGAAGATCGTAATAAATTACTTAGGGCTACTGAAAAGAAATGTACTCCTGTAAAGGATTTGTCTAGGTTAATATCTTTGAAGCAGAACAGGGATGAAACTGTCTCTCAGTTTCCTATATGTAGTTATTTAGCCTTTTGTGATTTTTCTTCTCAGAACGAGGAAATGGACGGGTTTTCCTCAATTTTCATAAATGGCTCACTTCCAGAAGTTAAGATTTACTTTAGAGAATGCTTTGCTTGGTTGGTGTGTGGACTTTGGATATGTCTGGAGGATACTTCTTCCTAATAAGATTGCTGTTATAAAATGTTTTGAAGGAATAACTTTCATGTCGTAAGGATATTGAATGCTTAATGCTAATTAGCATATATGTAGAGAGTTGCTATAAATGTAGATCTTCTCCCTGCAGTTCACTTAAAAGTAGGAGTAAGTTTTAATAGTTGTTTGAAGGTCTAGGTCTGAAGCAGAGGCATGAGCGAGTGAGAAATAATTCTAAAGGATTTTTGATGGACAGTGAATTTGTGATTTGTTAGTTTAATAAATATATAAAGGGAGAAGAGAGCTGCAATTATATGTTTTATTTGCAGCGGTAATATGGCTTTATAGCTAGTGTTTTTTTTTCTGCTGTCTATATGGGTTAACTGTAATATGAAGTATATTCTCTGATTCAGTGGATTGGGGAATATGCTGAACAGTACAATGCAGTAACAATTTAGAGGTTTCCGGCACAGAAAACAGCTTGGCATGTCTGTTTATAGCAGGAAGAAAATCTTGAGCAACTGCAGTAAGACTTTCTTGTTAGGCTAACCATTAGCCTTATTGGGGAAGTTAATTAAAAAAGGAGTTTATAGGGAGAGAGAAGGTCACAGTTAAAGCATTTATAAAAAGAACAGCTTCTGATTCCAATTAGCACTGTATTATTGAGAAAATAAATCCTCATAGTAACATAGTACATGACGGCAGATAAAGACCAGCATGGTCCATCTAGTCTACCCAACAAGGCGGCAAGAGTAGATGCACCTGCCACTCTGTGCAGGTCACCCCTCCCCATGCCTTAGTCTAGGGGTGCACCCACTGCTCTGTGTAAGTCACCCTTATTTGCTGAGATATAAGAGATAGTTATGTTTATTTTGATTTTATCCTGTTGCTATAAAGGGATCCACTGTGCCTGTCCCATGCCATTTTGAATTCTGTCACTGTGTTTGCCCCCACCACTTCCATCAGGAGGGTGTTCCAAGCATCCACCACCCTTTCAGTGAAAAAGTATTTCCTGACATTGCCTTTCAGTTTACCCTCTTGCAGCTTCATGTTGTGACCTCTAGATTTACAGCTTCTCCAACTTTGGAAGAGGTTTGTTTGTCCATTAATACTCTAAGTATTTAAAGGTCTGAATCATATCTCCCCTATCCCTCCTCTCCTCCAGAGTGTACATATTTAGGTCTTCAAGTCTCTTCTCATAAGTTTTCTGACACACGCTCCAAATCATTTTAGTTGCCTTCCTCTGAACTGCTTCCAACCTTTTTATATCCTTTGAGAGATATAGTCTCCAAAACTGAACACAATATTCCAAGTGAGGCCTCACCAGCAACTAGTACAGTGGCATTAGTATCTCCTCCTTTCTGCTGGTAATTCCTCTTTGTATGCAGCCCAGCATCCTCCTGGCTTTTGCTACCGCCTTGTCACACTGTTTCGCCACCTTGAGATCCTCAGAAACAATCACTCCAAGGTCCTTCTCCTGGTCCGTGCACACCAACCTCTCGCCCCCTATCACATACAATTCCCTTGGATTTCTGCTTCCCAAGTGCATGACACTGCACGTCTTTACATTAAATCTTAACTGACAAACATTAGATCATTCTTCCAGCTTTTGTAGATCTTTCCTCATGTTATCCACCCCCTCAGGGGAGTCCACTCTGTTGCAAATTTTCATGTCATCTATAAAAAGACAGACTTTTCCATTCAGTCCTTCAGCAATATCACTCACAAATACATTGAACAGTACCGGCCCCAGGACTGAACCCCGGGGCACCCCACTAATCATCTTCCTTTCATCCGAGTGAGCTCCATGTACCATCACCTTCTGTCGTCTGTCAGTCAACCAATTTCTGATCCAGTTTACCACCTTGGGACTCATCCCCAAACTGTTGGGTTTATTGATAATCCTCCTATGAGGAACAGTATCAAAGGCTTTGCTGAAATCTAGGTAGATCACATCCATCACATGCCTTTGATCTAGTTTTATGGTCACCCACTCAAAGAACTCAATCAGATTTGTTTGGCAAGATCGTCCTTTGGTAAAATCATGTTGCCTTGGATTATGCAACCTGTTGGTTTGAGGAAGTCCACTATTCACTCTTTCAGGAGTGCCTCCATTACTTTTCCTGCCACCGAGGTAAGGCTTACTGGCCTGTAGTTTGTCACTTCTTCCATACTGCCATTTTTGTGAAGAGGTACCACATCAGGTCAGCCTTCACTATGCTGATGATACCACATTACTGGCTGAAAGTGAAGATGATCTGAAACATTTGCTTCTCACAATCAAAGAACATAGTCTCAAAATGGGCCTGCACCTTAATGTAAAGAAGACAAAGATCATGACAACTGGCATAATCAACAGGTACATTGTTGAAGGAGAAGAAATTGAAATTGTGAACAACTTTAACCTACTTGGATCAACTATCAATAAAGAAGCAACAAGCAGTCAAGAAATCAGACGACGCATTGCTCTTGGCAGAATGGCTATGAAAGACCTAGATAAGATTCTCCAGAGCAGAGATGTCTCTCTCCATACAAAGATTTGACTTGTTCAAGCCATGGTATTTTCAATAACATATGGATGTGAAAGCTGGACAGTGAAAAAGGTAGACAGGAAGAAAATTGATGCCTTTGAATTATGGTGCTGGCGGCGAATACTGTGTATACCATGGACTGCCCGAAGAACAAACCAGTCGATACTAGAGGAGATCAACCCTAAGCTTTCTTTAGAAGCTCAGATGACAAGACAAGAGGAAGGCCAGCAATGAGATGGATCGATACAATAACAGCAGCTATGGGTACCAGTCTGTCAACAATGAGTCGCCTGACTGAAGACCGAACACAATTTAGGATAGCTATCCAGAGGGTCGCCATGAGTCGACTCCGACTCGACGGCACTTAACAACAACGACCACATCAGCCCTTCTCCAGTCCTGTGGAACTTCCCCTGTCTCCAAGGATCTGTTAAAAACATCCTTTAACGGCCATGCAAGAACCTCTCTGAGCTCTTTCAGTATCCTGGGATGTATCCCATCCGGTCCCATAGCCTTGGCCACTTTCAGTTTTGTAAGCTGCTATAACACATCATCTTCTGTGAATGGTGTGGTATCTACTCCATTCCCATTTGTATATTTGTCAATCACAGATGGTCCTTCTCCAGGATTTTCTCTAGTAAAAACAGAGCAGAAGTATTTGCTTAGCATTTTTGCTTTTTCAATGTCACTTTCCAGAAATCCGTTCTCAGCACTTTTGAGTCCTGCAATTCCACTTCTGATTTTCCTCCTTTACCGAATATACCTGAAAAAGTTTTGTCGTCACACTTCACATCTTTAGCCATCTTTTCTTCTGCCTTTGATTTTGCTATCTTATTTCTCTTTTTATCTCTTTTAGTTTGATTCTCTATTCTTTTCTGTGTTCTGCTGTTTGCGAACTTTTGAATTTTGTGAAAGCTGTGGGTTTTGCCTTTATTTGTGCAGCCACTTCTTTGGAGAAATTTTATTTACTTTCCTTACATAGTATCTGTTGCCCCTTTTATTGCGTCCTTTAGTTTAGTCCATTGCAATTCCACTTCCCTCATCCCCTCCCAGCCTGCCATCTCTTCCTTCAGGTACCTGGCCATTTTGCTGAAGTCAGTGTTTTCTAATTCTAGGACTTTGAGCTTGCTGTGATTGGATTCTACCTTGGCTTTTATCTCATACCACATCGTGTGATGATCGCTGCTGCTCACATGGGCACCCACCCGGATATTTGACATGCTATCTCCGTTGGTGAGCACTAAATCTAGTACCAAGCACTCCCTGGTTGATTCCATCACCATTTGTCTAAGTAATGCATCATGGAAGGCATCCACAATTTTTTTACTTCTTTCCAGATTTGCAGAAGGAATACTCCAATCAACATCGGTTAGATTAAAGTCATCCAATATGATCACTTCCCTCTTTGTGGCTATCTTTGCAATATCGCTATCCATTTCTTCGGTTTGAGTTGGAGACCTGTAGACTACACGAGTATGAATGACAGTGCCATCTCCTCTTTCCAACACAATCCACAGTGCTTCTTCTTTTCGCCACATCCCCTGCATTTCAGCAGCTTTAATATTGCTTTTGACATATAAGACTATTCCTCCTCCTTTTTAACCTTCTTTCTCTTCTTAAGAGATTATAGCCAGCTATGGCTGTATCCCATTCATGCGACTCGTTAAACCATTTTTCTGTAATGGCCACTATGTCCAAGTCCATTTCCACCATTAGGGCTTCCAGATCAGGAACTTTGTTGGCTAGGCTTCGAGCTTTTGTGCTCATTGCTTTCCAGCATTCGTTGACTGGCTTGCCTGTGTTTTGCATGGATTTTGTTCTACACACCCCTTCCCACTTGCCATTGATGTGTGGTTCAAAAGCGTAGCTGTTTCCAGTGTCATTCTGCTTTTGCTGGGAGTGAAGTCCTGAACTTGGCCTTCTTCATCCGTCACCCCCTTTCCTTAGTTTAAATGCTTGTCCACATGATCGTGGGGTTTTTTTTTATTTGCTTTTCAGTGAATTACAATTTCCCAAACGAGATAAAGTAAATCATTACAACCAAGTGCAGCATATACCTAACAAAAGAATATAATACAACAGATATAGTCCACATCAAGTGAGACAAGCAAAGATAATACAAATATAACAAATAATTCCAGAAAACAAGGCTAACTTAAGCCAACAATTTAGAAGGATCCATTAATACCCTGAATTATTCCCTTACCCTGTGCCGGAACGATCTATAACAAATTTCTCCAATTGTGAGACATCTACAAAAACAAAGTCTCCCTCGTAATTAACCACACATTTACAGGGAAACCATAAGAAAAACGTCGCTCCCAGCGCTAAAACTCTAGGTTTCAGCTGCAAGAATTGACGTCGTCTAAGTTGCGTCTCATGGGAAACATCAGGGAAAATATTTATAGACTGCCCACAAAATTTGCCCATCTTAACTTTAAAAAACACACGCAAAATGCGCTGCTTAAGATCAATAGAAGGTAACTTGACCAATAATGTGGACCTAGAAGTAATCATGTCTGAAGAATCTTCAAGAAAAGCAGTCAAGTTAGATATGGCAGGAACAATCTCATCCAAGCCCCCCTCATCAACATTAATATTTTTAGTACTTGCCAAAAGATAGTAAGCATGAGAGATTTCAATAGGATCTTGAAAATTCAATATTTCCTTAAAATACTTGTCAAGAAGAATCCTAGCAGATAATAATGAAGAATGAGGAAAATTTAGAAAACGAAGATTACAAGACCGGGATGAGTTCTCTAAGGCTTCCACTTTAGAATATAATATCAAAGAATTTTTGACACCGGCAGCGCTAGCCGCATTAAGCAGATTTACCTGAGTGCTCAATTTCCCTACAGCCCTATCCGCTAAAGTAACTTTCTCATCAAGCTGTCGAAAGGATACAACAGCCTCTTGAGAAAAAGTACATAATGCATTCAATGTTAAAGACATTTTCTTATCTATGGATAGCAAAGCACTCCAAATATCTTTTAAAGTAATCTCAGCATCGGGGAGCTTGGGTGAGAGGTCCAATAAACTGCCCGAAGCAGCAAGCTGCACAGGAGAAGGAAAAGTAATAAGAACTTTTGAGATACTTGCTGTTTCTGAAGACTCTCCAGGTACCCACAACGACTGAGGCGGCAATGGTAAGGGAGGGGGAGTTCTCCCACCTGAACTTAGGGAGACCCCATCTGGGGAGGACTGCGCTAGGGGGAGAGGAGCGAAATGTTTGTCCAGAGGACCCACCGGTTTATCACCGGCACTGGCCTACTGACCTTTATTTGCTCCTTTCGCTTTCCGCTTCCCATGGCTGAACGCAACAGGACGAAAAGCGAAAACCCCACAGCGCCGCTGTGGCGCCAAAGGGGCGCTCAAGGGGCAAATCTACCCCCTTTGACCACGCCCCTTCGAGCCACGCCCCGCGGACATGCTCTGCGGTCAAGAAAATGCTTAGAATAAATAAGGAAAAAGGACCCCGCCGGATAGGAGTGTGCCCCGGGCGCACCTGCCCGATCCTCCAAGGCACAGAAAACCCCTGCGCACACTGTCGAATCAGCAGCAGTCCCAGAGCAGATCACAAGCTCCAAACTCCTTCAGTGTCTCCCTGCTTGCTCCAAAGAACAACTCCAGAGGTAGATGATTTTAAAAGGTCCGTGGACCCCGCCGGATAGGAGTATGCCCCGGGCGCACCTACCCGATCCTCCAAGGCACAGAAAACCCCTGCGCACACTGTCAAATCAGCAGCAGTCCCAGAGCAGATCACAAGCTCCAAACTCCTTCAGCGTCTCTCTGCTTGCTCCCCATGATCGTGATTTTATTAAGTTATGTTTAAGGTTATTTTACAGAGATCCTGAACTCGACAATTGTGATGGAAGAGAACCGCCCCCCCCAAAAGTGATTAACCATTCTTTCACTTATGTTTGTGTAGTAAATAAGTTGTTTTCTAGGCAGAGGCGTAGCGTGGGGGGTGCAGGGGGGGCCGGCCGCACCGGGCGCAACATGGGGGGGGTGGCGCTCGCACTCGCAGCTCTCTGTTGCCGATGAGGGGGAAAGGCAGGTCCCTATGATACATGTTGGCACGTACGCCATCTGGTGGTGGCACTGCAAAGAGGTTTGCGCTATAGCCCTCGAGCCCGCAGTCCTGGGAGTCGCATTGTTCTTGGCATACCCTCGGCAACAAAGCGCAGGCGATGCGATTGACCCCCTCTAGGTAGCTATTTCACACAAGCTGCCGGGGCGGGGTGGGAGGGGGACTGTTTATCGCGTCGTCGCCCCCTCGATCTCAATGTAAAGCTGGGGTTGGGGTCGGATCGCCCTGTGCGCTCGAGAAGGCGGAGCTGCAGGGCGGCATCACGAGTTTCTGGTTCCGGATCTCCTCCTCTTCCCTGCTGTTGGGCGTTTAACCATGCTTGTCGGGCTCTTGCTTCTGTGCTGTTCGTTTCCCTGGACTCCGGCTCAGCGAGGTCAGTGCTGACGATCGCTCCCTCCCGGGGTAGGATCACGGTCGGCTCCCCCGCGCAAAGAAGCTCCCCGGCGGCTAAAATCCACGGGTTAGGGGGCGCAAATTACTTGCCTTGCCCCGGGTGCTGACAACTCACGCTACGCCACTGTTTCTAGGTTATGGATCTAAACTTATCTTGGCTGTAAGAATGCAAATGCTGAAAAGTATTGTTAGAAACAGTACTCCTTGGGGCTTCTTGTATCTCCAGATACTCTGGAAGAAGATCTTCCATGCTTTGATATATTTAGATATTTGTTAAATTGTGTGGATTTGTGTGATGTGACAAAGGCTAAGAAAAATTAAGTGTTTAAAGGAAAGATAGAGTGAGTAATTTTACTGGGGAAAAAAAAGGTGAACCAAGAATACTGAATGATACAACTTCATTCAAACAAGTGAATTAATTAATTAAAACAAAGTGGTAAATATGTGTGTACAGTTTTCTTTTTTTTGTGATAGTAGACAAATTGAAAAATCCTGATATACCCCACATCTATGTAAGAATAACAATGTCTGCAGAGAAAATGCTGACATTTCTTCCAATCTGTTTTAAACTAGCCTGCAAGAGTGGATTGGAGGAGTAATCTTAAATTTTCATGTCATGTCTGTTTTAGTTGTTATTGTGGAAACACCTCTGCAGAATCTATTGTGATGGAGCTGACACTACTGAAGCTATGGAGTTAGGAGAAAACTCTGTTTCTTTAAAAGAAACTGATTTACAGAGAATGCAGTTACCAAGAAGTGCAGCTAGAGGGAGTAGGCATGAGGCTGCAGAAGGTAGGCTGACACACCCAGATTGCAATGATGCAATAGTTAATAAAACGCATCTGAGTAGTGGGCCAAAAAGCTCACTAGAGAAACGGCTTTATAAGCAGTGCTCGGTTAGGAGAATACAGAGAGGACCACAAAGAGAGAGACGACCACAGGAGGAAGGAGGACCACAAATACAGAGAGGTACAGAAGCCCCTGCTTCTAAGGAGAGAGAAAGGGGAAAGCTTCTCCTATGGAAGGAAAGGCAGTTAAGCTTGGAATCCTTACAGGGAAGGGACAACTTCCAGGAAGGACAAGCCCATGCTAAAAAGCTCCAGAAAGAAGTCTTCAGCGAAGACAGAGTAAGCAGGAGAGTGCCTGGTAGAGGGAATACCAGCAACGCACGTCTCAGAGAACAAGGGTACATTCATACTTCCTTTCCTAAATGTGAGCCAGGTCCTAGAAAGGCTTGTAAACCTGAGAGCCATAGCTATAAGAAACAAAGCTGGGAAAAGCTTTACAAACCTGTGCAGAAGGTCCTAAATAAAAGCCATATTAATTACTTACCAGGCCAGGTCCAGCCACGCTGGAAAGTCTTGGAGAGAACTACTGGAGTACAACCACTTTTGCCTAGGGAAAGCTCAGGCTTAGCAGACACCATATCTGAACCAGAGTATATGCAAATAGAGCTGGTAGAACCAGAACCAGTGCTGCCTGAATACCCCATGGACTGTACACTCTGTGTAGCTGAGAGTATAGAATCTCTCAGAGTTATAGCATAAGAGGAGCAGTGCTTTTTACAGTGCTCTGCTAGAAAAGTGGATTTTGCCTCCTGAGACACCTTGCTGTGAGTTCTAGCTGTTTAACTATTTATTGTTTGTCTAACTGTTTATTTAATTATTTATTGTTTGTCTTAGTGGTGTGCTAGTTCAGCTTTCTCAGCTGTAACTTACCTTGCCTCTCTCAACTAACTGGGCTTTGTGTGGTAGCCAGGATAACTGTTCATTTTAAAATAAATCTCTCTCCCCAGACCCTTCTGTGTGTTAAACTTTTTTCCTGCCCTAGCCTGCCTGAGTGAATCCTCCCCTCCCCCCCTGCTGAGGTATTGTGTAGCCTTCTTCCTGTTTCCTCCACGTGCGCATAGTCTGTTTTTAGTTTGCTTCTCTCTGATCAGAGAGGAGCAGTGCTTTTTACAGTGCTCTGCTAGAAAAGTGGATTTTGCCTCCTGAGACACCTTGCTGTGAGTTCTAGCTGTTTATTTAACTATTTATTGTTTGTCTAACTGTTTATTTAATTATTTATTGTTTGTCTTAGTGGTGTGCTAGTTCAGCTTTCTCAGCTGTAACTTACCTTGCCTCTCTCAAATAACTGGGCTTTGTGTGGTAGCCAGGTTAACTGTTCATTTTAAATTAAATCTCTCTCCCCAGACCCTGCTGTGTGTTAAACCTTTTTACTGCCCTAGCCTGCCTGAGTGAATCCTCCCCTCCCCCCCTCCCCCCCGCTGAGGTATTGTGTAGCCTTCTTCCTGTTTCCTCCACGTGTGCATAGTCTGTTTTTAGTTTGCTTCTCTCTGATCAGAGAGGAGCAGTGCTTTTTACAGTGCTCTGCTAGAAAAGTGGATTTTGCCTCCTGAGACACCTTGCTGTGAGTTCTAGCTGTTTATTTAACTATTTATTGTTTGTCTAACTGTTTATTTAATTATTTATTGTTTGTCTTAGTGGTGTGCTAGTTCAGCTTTCTCAGCTGTAACTTACCTTGCCTCTCTCAACTAACTGGGCTTTGTGTGGTACCCCCCTCCCCCCTGCTGAGGGTTCAGGACAGGGTACCTTGTAACTGCCCTCTTTAATAGAACTTATCTCCCTCCCTCCCTCCCCAGCACCCACCCACCCCTGGGGTAATTGTAGTTTTATAGGTACTTGCACATCTTAGAGGAAAGGGGCTGCTCTCAGGTGCAGCTCGTTATCCAAATCAGTCATACACGGAGGACCTGAGATTAATTTAAGCTTCAGGTACACAAGGTGTATTAGGGGTATTAGATACACTTTTATTGGTATAAGCATCTACACCAATCCTTATTATATACAGAATTTAAAAGATCTAAACACAAGCTTTAAACTAAGATGCAGACAAAAGTCCAGCAACAAGATGGGGTATCTCCGGTCTTTTGCATTGAGTGTCACATGTATGATTTTCTCCCAGTTGGTGAGAGGTCTTACGTATGCACTAAGTGCAAAGAACTCTTTGCTCTCAGGGAACAAGTCCGTTCTCTAGAGGCTAGAGTAGCAGACCTGGAAGACATAAGAAAGACAGAGAAGTACATGGACGTGACCTACAGGGATATAGTCCTGAAGTCCCACCTCCAGTCTGGCAGCATCCCTGTTGCCATGGAGGAGAGAGGTCACGTGACAGGAGAGCATCACCCTGGTGTGGCAGGAAGTGATCCTGTAACTAGGACCTGTCCTCCAGGTGATGTAAAACCCTCTCGCACCGAGGACGTTTCTCCAGGGCAATGTGCCCATGAGGGGAGGGTCAGGACAGCTGTTATAGTTGGTGATTCAATCATTAGGAATGTAGATAGCTGGGTGGCTGGTGGATGTGAGGATCGCCTGGTAACATACCTGCCTGGTGCGAAGGTAGCAGACCTCACGCACCGCCTAGATAGGATCGTAGATAGTGCTGGGGAGGAGTCTGCTGTCTTGGTACATGTTGGTACCAATGACATAGGAAAATGTGGTAGGGAAGTTCTGGAGGCTAAATTTAAGCTTTTAGGTAGGAAGTTGAAATCCAGAACTTCCAGGATAGCGTTCTCCGAAATGCTTCCTGTTCCACGTGCAGGACCCAAAAGACAGGCAGAGCTCCGGAGTCTCAATGCGTGGATGAGACAATGGTGCAAGGATGAGGGTTTTGGATTTGTTAGGAACCGGGGAACATTCTGGGGAAAGGGGGGGCTCTTCCGAAGGGATGGGCTTCACCTTAATCAGGATGGGACCAGACTGCTGGCATTAACCTTTAAAAAAGAGATAGAGAAGCTTTTAAACTAGAAAATAGGGGAGAGCCGACAGTCACCCAGGAGCGCATGGTTCGGACAAAGGTATCCTTGAAGGATACTACCAAAAGCAGTGAGGTTCCAAAAGGGAGTATAGTAGCCCAAATGCCCTTGAGTAAGGAGCAGACAGAGCATAAAGATTCCAAATTACCCATGCCTACCAATAGCCAGATTAATATGAATAAAATACAGTCTCTAAAATGCTTGTATGCCAATGCTAGAAGTCTAAACAATAAGATGGGAGAGTTAGAATATATAGCACTAAATGAGAGGTTAGATATGATTGCACTCTCAGAGACATGGTGGAAGGAGGATAACCAGTGGGACACTGTGATACCTGGATACAAACTATATCGTAATGATAGAGCTGATCAAATTGGTGGAGGGGTTGCGCTCTATGTTAGAGAGGGCATTGAGTCAGAAAGGATTAAAGTTTTGCAGGGAACAAAATTTGCTGTAGAATCTCTATGGATTGAAATTCCATTTATGAAGGGGAAGGTGATGGCAGTGGGAGTATACTATCGACCGCCTGGCCAGAATGAACAAATGGATGATAAAATGCTCAAAGAAATCAAGGAAGCTAACAAAAGTCACAACAGAGTAGTAATAATGGGTGATTTCAATTACCCCGGTATCGACTGGGTCAGTGTCACAGCAGGACAAGCTAAAGAGATAAAGTTTCTAGATGGAATAAATGACTGCTTCTTGGAGCAGCTGGTTCATGAACCGACCAGAGGGGAAGTCATACTGGACCTAGTCCTTAGTGGAACGCCAGATCTGGTGCAAGAAATAAGGGTGTTGGGACCACTTGGCAATAGTGATCATAGTATGATCATGTTTGATTTAATTAGTGGAGGACAGATAGTAAAGGAATCCACAGTATTACCTTTTAACTTTCAAAAGGGAGACTATGATAGAATGAGGAATATAGTTAGGAAAAAACTAAAAGGAGCAGTTCCAAAGGTTAAAGACTTACTGCAAGCTTGGGTGTTATTTAAAAATACTATCCTCGAAGCCCAGACCAGCTGTATTCCACGCATTAAGAAAAGTGGAAGAAAGTCCAAAAAACTGCCAGCATGGTTTAAAGGTGAGGTCAGAGAGGCTGTTGCTGCCAAAAAAGCAACCTTCAGGAAATGGAAAAAAGAGCCAAATGATGAAAACTGGAAACAGCACAAGCACTGGCAAGTTAAATGCAAAGCATTGATAAGGCAGGCAAGGCGGGAATTTGAGAAGAAACTTGCTACGGAAGCAAAAACACGAAATAAAGACTTTTTCAAGTACATTCGTAGCAAAAGGCCTGTAAGAGAGTCAATTGGACCATTAGATGATAGAGGGGTAAAAGGGGCAGTAAGAGGAGACAAGGCTATAGCAGAGAGACTGAATGAATTCTTTGCTTCGGTCTTTACTGAGGAAGATGTAGGGATGTTACGCAAGACTGAAGAGGTATTTAAAGGTGATACTGCAGAGGAATTGAGAGAAATATCACTACACCGGGAAGATATATTACAACTATTTGATAAACTGAATAGTAGCAAATCACCTGGACCGGATGGTATACATCCCAGAGTGTTGAAAGAACTGAAATATGAGATTGCAGACCTGCTATTGGTAATCTGTGAACTTTCATTAAAATCATCTGTAATACCTGAAGATTGGAGGGTCGCCAACGTAACACCAATTTTTAAAAAGGGTTCCAGGGGTGACCCAGGAAATTACAGACCGGTGAGCCTGACGTCAGTACCAGGGAAAATGGTAGAAACCATCATAAAGAACAAAATTACACAGCATGTAGATAGTCATGGCCTAATGGGAGACAGCCAACATGGCTTTAGACAAGGAAGATCTTGTCTTACTAATCTGATATGTTTTTTTGAAGGTGTGCATAAACAGGTAGACAAAGGTGAGTCGGTTGATATAGTGTATCTGGACTTCCAGAAAGCTTTTGACAAGGTCCCCCATCAGAGACTTTTGGCAAAGCTAAAAAGTCATGGGATAGGAGGCAGTGTACTATTGTGGATCGGGAACTGGTTAAAAGATAGTAAGCAGAGGGTAGGGCTAAATGGCCAATATTCCCAATGGAAAAAGGTGAATAGTGGAGTCCCCCAGGGATCTGTACTGGGTCCGCTACTTTTTGACATATTCATAAATGACCTGGAAAAGGGAATAACTAGTGAGGTTATCAAATTTGCAGATGACACAAAACTGTTTAAAGTTGTTAAAACCAAGAGGATTGTGGAAAACTGCAGGAGGATCTGGATAAATTGGAAGACTGGGCATCCAAATGGCAGATGAAATTTAATGTGGACAAGTGCAAAGTTATGCACCTAGGAAAGAACAACTTACACTATAGTTACACGATGCAAGGCTCCACATTAGAAACCACCACCCAGGAAAAAGATTTAGGAGTCATCGTGGATAACATGTTAAAACCCTCCGCCCAGTGTGCAGCGGCGGCCAAGAAAGCAAATAGAATGCTAGGTATCATAAGGAAAGGGATGGAGAATAAAACAAAGGATATTATAATGCCTCTGTATCGCTCCATGGTACGACTGCACCTTGAATATTGTGTGCAATTCTGGTCACCGTATCTTAAAAAGGACATAGCGTTATTAGAAAAAGTACAGAGAAGAGCCACCAAATTGGTGAAGGGGATGGAAGGCTACTCCTATGAAGAGAGGCTAAAAAGGTTAGGGCTCTTTAACCTGGAAAAGAGACGGCTGAGGGGAGATATGATAGAGGTCTATAAATTAATGAATGGAGTGGAACGGATAAATGTGGTCAATTGTTTACGCTATCAGAATATAGAAAGACTAGGGGACATGTAATGAAGCTACAGGGTAAACTATTTAAAACAAATAAGAGAAAATATTTTTTCACTCAACGTGTAATCAAACTCTGGAATCTGTTACCGGAGGATGTAGTAAGGGCTGTTAGTATAGCTGGGTTTAAAAAAGGTTTGGACAAGTTCCTGGAGGAAAGGTCCATAAACCACTATTAAAAAGGGACCCAGGATATCAATGCTTGACCCAATACAAGCATTGTGGAACCTGTGTCTTTTGGGGATATTGCTAGGTACGTATGACCTAGATTGGCCACTGTTGGAAACAGGATACTGGGCTTGATGGACCTCGGTCTGACCCAGTATGGCATGTCTTATGTTCTTAGAATGCTACTGTTTTGTTGAGCTGGAAAGAAGAAGCTTTCTGTGTTTATTTAAACTGTGTTGAAAAATCTTGCTTGAATGGAAAAGACTGTGAAGCTCTTATAACAGTTTTTGGACTTTGTAAATACTTTGGTAGAAACCCTGAATGAAGGTGAATTCTGTTGTCTTCTTTTAGAACCTTAGCGCATCAAGGGAATAAAACCTGTAGCGCCCCTAGTGCCCGTACCTTGACCTTGAGGGTTTAAGGTAGGGCTAGCCTGGAGGTCATCTTGTAGTTGTGGGTGACCGAGTGAACAGGCAAGGCACGAATAGAGAAAATTTATTTCTTTATTAGGGTTTATTTCTCCCGCTCCAAAGATAGGACTTTGTACAGGTTTTGAAGGATAATATTTTATAGCCAAACAGAAAGTTGAAAAGAAACTGCTTCTTCAATAATGTCCAACTTAATATTATATTCAAGACAGCCACATTCCTGGCATGTGGGTCTTATATTTTATCCAGCTACAAACAGGAAATTATAAAGTTCATGCAGTACAATTGAGTGAAAACATTCAGCTTATTTTCTTATCCACATAAGCTCTTGGGTTCATGCACTCCAAACATGTACTATAGCACTTCTTATAGCAGATCACTACACAAGCTCTTGCTTCCCTTTAAACCTTGTCTATGAGGCAGGTCGAGCAGTCCATGGGCTGGTCTAACATAGGCAAAGGATTTAACAGCGTTGCTTGTGGGTTTGGGCTTGACACTGTCTGCTCAGGAACAAGATGCTTTTCTAAGAAAGCGTGAAGCCCTCTTAATAATACTTGAGCTTGCTGGCTGTGAGGAGCAGGTGAGGAAACTGCTTCTCCTTGTGGTATACAGAGACTGGGAGGCTTTGCTTCATTCACAGCTATTCTACCGTTACACACACTCTCTTTAGGCACGGTGCTGTAATTACCCTTCCCCAAATTGTCTCTATCAGCAAGTGCTGGAAATCTTACATCATAGGCAGGCAGAGGGTTTTCCTTTGGCAATTCCCCTTTGGATGCTTCTAAAATCCTCTGGTAAATATCTCTGGTAAAGATATCTGCAGTATTTCTAAGGCTAGCTTCTTTACTGCTTTCTTCAGGAGTTTTAAAAGAGACACAAGGTTTAATTGCTGGAGGTTCTGGCTGTAGCCAACTGTCTGGATAGATCCTAGGCTTTCCCTGGGTTTCAGAACTACCAATAACACAGTTTGGCTTGTCATAAAAACTCTTATTGCAGTTAAAAGTACCTTGATGAGGAATGCAGGGAGATTCTTCAACCGGCTGCCAGTATTTCCACGGCTGAGCTTCTGGTTCCAAACCGTTAGGCTTCCCACCTGGGTCTCTCTGTGCCACGCCCTCCTCTGAGTCCTGGAAGGTTTCCTGCTGCACTGAGCCTCTCTGGTATCTGTATCCTGGTTTGGTAAATGCTCCCCTCTGTGGTTCCTTTGGCTGGCTTCTCAACCAGTTCTGTTTCTCTAACCAGCTTGTCCTCTGGTTCTTTCTCTCCTTGGGATTTTCATTCCAACTCTTCTCCCCATACGCCTCTGTTGCTCTTCCAGCTGCCTTCTGGCTTTCTCTGTCTTTGCTGCTCTCTCGGTCTCTGTTTCTCCTCCTTCCTCCTCTGCCTCCGCTTTCATTTTCCTTCTTCCTGTTATACAGGGTACGTCTGTCCTGGGAAGCCCGCCTCCTAGCAGGGTGCGCCCAATCAGTGACCTCGCTCCTCCCTTCCCCCGGGTTAGGCTGATCTGACTGATTGTTCCCTTGTGATCTGTGCTGGGAAGGAATTTTACTGCCTCTTCCTGCAATACCAGGTCTTGCCACCGGGTCAGTATTTATTTCCATGGCTTCAGGTACTGCTGCAGCATCACAGATCCCCCCCCTTAAGATATCACGGGCTGGTTTAGGAGAATCCGGCCAGCACGTGATTCTACTCCTAGGCCCTGGGCTAGGGGACTGTACTGCATATAGCGACTTTGGAGAGACCAAGGTGGCTACCTGGGCCAATGCTACCCTGTCCTGCCATGGCTTTAGTAAATTGATATGGTAGACCTGCCTACGGCCTCTCTTGTTCTCCACCAGATAGGAGACAGGACCTACCGGACGTACCACTCGGCAGGGGCCTTTCCAGTGGCTCTCGAACTTTGGTTCCGTCCCCGCCACCATTATAATCACTTTGTCTCCATTAGTCAGTTGCCGGTGCTTAGTGTTCCTATCATAATAGGTTTTCTGTTTTTGTTGACTACGTTCCAGGTTTTCGACCGCCACTTGTGAGGTACGGTGTAGCCTTGCCTTTAAATCCCGTAGGAACTCTGGCACTTCTACCTCCTGGTCGTCTGGTTCCACCCACCGTTCCTTCAAAATATCCAAGATTCCCCGGGGTGCTCTACCATACAACAGCTCGTATGGTGCCGTTCCCAATGATGCCTGTTTCCTCTCTCGGCAGGCGTAAAGAACGAATGGGAGCATCATATCCCAATGGTCCATCTCCCCTTCCAGACTTCTTCGCAGCATCCTCTTGAGTGTCTGATTTTGTCTCTCAACAAGCCCGTTAGTCTGGGGGTGATAAGCCGCTGTTTTAATGTGCTGGATCCCGAAGGCATCCCAGACTTGCCCAAGGTATTTTGAAAGGAAGTTACTCCCTCTGTCCGTGAGGACTTCCTTTGGGAACCCAACCTCACAAAAAAGCTTGATAAGCTCATTAGCTATCACTTTTGCTGAGGTAGAGCGGAGTGGCATGGCCCACGGAAATCGGGTCGCGTGGTCCACTACCACCAAGATGTAGCGAAATCCTCTTGGCGTTTTAATCAGTGGCCCCACTATATCAATGCCTATCCTGTGGAGTGGGTTTTTGATTACTGGAGATGGTATCATCGGGACTCCTTTTGGATGAGTGGCGGAGACCCGTTGGCAGGTATGACAGGCCTCGCAGAACCGGCTTGTTTCTCTAAAAACACCGGGCCAGTAAAACCTAGCTAAAATTTGGTCGAGGGTCCCTTGACTGCCTTTATGCCCCCCTACCGGGTGATCATGCGCTAACCGCAGCACAAGATTCTTAAAAGTAGTGGGTACTACCAACTGTGTCCTCGAATCTCCTGTAAAAGGATTCTTACTTTCTCGGTATAATATCCCTGACCTGAGGAAAAACCTGGGTAGCGTATCCTTGGGGTCTTGAGCCCACTTAAATGCATAAGTGAGAGCAGGGTCCGCCTGCTGTTCCTTGGGGAACGTGGGGAACTTATTTATCAGCTCCTGAGGTATCCAAGGAAGCTCCTGCCCTGCTTGCACTTCAGCCTTACTCTTTGTACGGGCTGCCTGCTCCCTGCGCTTTTCTGCCTTCCCCTTCTTTTCTTTAGGGTCAGAAGGGACCACTAAGGCGTCATCCGAGGGGAGGATGTCACCGAGATCCTCTGATGTGGATGGTTGACATTCTAAAGCTGCGGTCTGGGCTCGTGTAGAGACCATTGCTCCTTTCTCCTGCAATTCTCTTTTAATTTCTCTATAGAAATGAGGCCAGTTCCTGCCTAGGATGACAGCGTGCGGGAGACGTGGGACTACTGCTAGCTGGATAGTTCTTAGGGTTCCTATGCCTGCTATAGATAGGTTGTATACCGGATAGGAGGACATTCCTCCATGCACACACCTAATCTTTACTTCATCAGCAGGAGGAATTCTTTCCGGGGCTTGTTGGTCCTCTATAGTTCTCCAGAATTCCTCCGAGATCATACTTAGTTCTGCCCCAGAATCCAGCAATGCTTGTGTAGTGACCCCCTGTATTGACACAGGCAACAGAAATCCCGGTCTATTCTCTGAACAGCTATCGGCCACAAACGCAGTTTTCATACGACAAAACTTTTGTATATGACCTAGCTGTCCACATTTATAACATTTTACTCTACATGCTGTATCTTTCCTAAGAGGCATGCAAATACCGAGAGGATCCTCCTGTACCTTCCTTGTCCTTTCGGATCCTCCTTGACTCCAATCCTTGAAAGGGGTGCCCCCTCTCCGGGCAGTTAACTCGGCCTCTACAAATCTCTCCGAGAGAGACACGGCCTCCTGGGTTGTTCTACAATTTTGGAGGACCAAGAAGGTACGGATCTCTGAGGGTAGTGCCTCCATATACTGTTCTAGGATTAGCTCGTCCAGAAGGGAGTCCATGGATCTCCTTTCTGGATTCAGCCATTTATATAATAAACCCCTTATCCTATGATATAAGGACTTTGGCGTCTCACTCTGTCTGAGCCTCACACTCCTCAGACGAGAGCGGTATATCAGGGGAGTGAGACCTAGTCTCTCCCTAATTGCCCTTTTCACCTCTTCAAAACTCCCAGCCAAGTCAGCTGGCATGGCACGATAGGCCGCCATGGCTTCCCCAGTGAGACAAGCGGCTAGCCTTAAGGCCCATTGCTCTTTTGGCCATAAGCTTAGCCGTGCTACCCTTTCAAAACTTTCCAGGTAGTCATCAATGTCATCTTGGCTGGTAAGTTGTCCAAAGTTAAATAAGACTCCTGTGCTCACAGGCAGCTCATTTGTATTCAAAGGTAAACCTGTATTAGGAACTGGTACAGTAGCTTGTTTTCTTTCACGTAAATACTCCTCCAATAAAGTCAGAAGGGGCTGCTGCTGTTCCTTTAACTGGTCGGCGGCTCTCTGCTGTGCCTCCAGAGAAAGGTCAGACTGGCGCTCCAACTGTGTCGCCATCCAGGCGAAAATTTCTTTCGGATTCAATTCCATTTTGAAAATTCCTGTAAGGAAAACAAAAACACAGGACCCAAGTGCGATATCTCAACACTTCTATGTTTAAAAAAAAAACAGGACTTTTCTCCCTTTTTTTTTTTTTTTTTTTTTCACTTTCCCCTATTACCACTAGGGGACCTCTCCTTCTAGTATCCTCCACCACCCGGGGCGGATACCCTTTACCTGGTGATGGTGTATATGAAGCACTTCAGGATTGGCTCCTGTAGCCTTTCCGCAGTCGTTTTCTCCTCAGCTGGGCTTGTCAGCTCTTCGGCCGGGGTCCAGAGGGAAATAAGTTCTTCTGCAGTGGCACCTTTTCGCCTGTAGGAGAATCCTAAAAACTACGCCACTCTATGTAGCGCCCCTAGTGCCCGTACCTTGACCTTGAGGGTTTAAGGTAGGGCTAGCCTGGAGGTCATCTTGTAGTTGTGGGTGACCGAGTGAACAGGCAAGGCACGAATAGAGAAAATTTATTTCTTTATTAGGGTTTATTTCTCCCGCTCCAAAGATAGGACTTTGTACAGGTTTTGAAGGATAATATTTTATAGCCAAACAGAAAGTTGAAAAGAAACTGCTTCTTCAATAATGTCCAACTTAAATTTATATTCAAGACAGCCACATTCCTGGCATGTGGGTCTTATATTTTATCCAGCTACAAACAGGAAATTATAAAGTTCATGCAGTACAATTGAGTGAAAACATTCAGCTTATTTTCTTATCCACATAAGCTCTTGGGTTCATGCACTCCAAACATGTACTATAGCACTTCTTATAGCAGATCACTACACAAGCTCTTGCTTCCCTTTAAACCTTGTCTATGAGGCAGGTCGAGCAGTCCATGGGCTGGTCTAACATAGGCAAAGGATTTAACAGCGTTGCTTGTGGGTTTGGGCTTGACACTGTCTGCTCAGGAACAAGATGCTTTTCTAAGAAAGCGTGAAGCCCTCTTAATAATACTTGAGCTTGCTGGCTGTGAGGAGCAGGTGAGGAAACTGCTTCTCCTTGTGGTATACAGAGACTGGGAGGCTTTGCTTCATTCACAGCTATTCTACCGTTACACACACTCTCTTTAGGCACGGTGCTGTAATTACCCTTCCCCCATTTGTCTCTATCAGCAAGTGCTGGAAATCTTACATCATAGGCAGGCAGAGGGTTTTCCTTTGGCAATTCCCCTTTGGATGCTTCTAAAATCCTCTGGTAAATATCTCTGGTAAAGATATCTGCAGTATTTCTAAGGCTAGCTTCTTTACTGCTTTCTTCAGGAGTTTTAAAAGAGACACAAGGTTTAATTGCTGGAGGTTCTGGCTGTAGCCAACTGTCTGGATAGATCCTAGGCTTTCCCTGGGTTTCAGAACTACCAATAACACAGTTTGGCTTGTCATAAAAACTCTTATTGCAGTTAAAAGTACCTTGATGAGGAATGCAGGGAGATTCTTCAACCGGCTGCCAGTATTTCCACGGCTGAGCTTCTGGTTCCAAACCGTTAGGCTTCCCACCTGGGTCTCTCTGTGCCACGCCCTCCTCTGAGTCCTGGAAGGTTTCCTGCTGCACTGAGCCTCTCTGGTATCTGTATCCTGGTTTGGTAAATGCTCCCCTCTGTGGTTCCTTTGGCTGGCTTCTCAACCAGTTCTGTTTCTCTAACCAGCTTGTCCTCTGGTTCTTTCTCTCCTTGGGATTTTCATTCCAACTCTTCTCCCCATACGCCTCTGTTGCTCTTCCAGCTGCCTTCTGGCTTTCTCTGTCTTTGCTGCTCTCTCGGTCTCTGTTTCTCCTCCTTCCTCCTCTGCCTCCGCTTTCATTTTCCTTCTTCCTGTTATACAGGGTACGTCTGTCCTGGGAAGCCCGCCTCCTAGCAGGGTGCGCCCAATCAGTGACCTCGCTCCTCCCTTCCCCCGGGTTAGGCTGATCTGACTGATTGTTCCCTTGTGATCTGTGCTGGGAAGGAATTTTACTGCCTCTTCCTGCAATACCAGGTCTTGCCACCGGGTCAGTATTTATTTCCATGGCTTCAGGTACTGCTGCAGCATCACAAACCTTATATTTAACCCTGCACAAGGCTCACACAACTATTCTTTATGAAGAAGGGAACTACAAGGACCATAATGCACCTGGTCTAAGTTAGAATTTCCTACTTCAACAAATAATAAATGTCCGCCCTGACCCTTCAGCACACTGCCACCGGGAGGGGCTGTGACACTATGTTAATTGCAAGTGTGAAGCAAATGTCTTGTTGCTGGTGGAATAGTTCTAAATTAGTATCACTGATTGAGGTAGATTCAATATGTAAATAAATGTACCTTGTGCAAGAGATTAATTGATCCTTTACTATGTTGTTATGAATGCATATACCCTTATGTAAATATTTGTTCCTTTGTGAGCTAAGATGTCTATGCTAATTAGATTGGAGTGGAGAAGTAGTTTAATGGTTAGAGCACTAGCACTCCTTGTGACCTTGGACAAGTCACTTAACCTCTCATTGCCTTACAGGTTATCAATGTTCCTGTTTAATGTGCAGTCCCAAGTTTTAGTTGCAATGTGAATTGCTGCGACCGAAATGATAAAGCAGTGTTAAAATAACAACCTCTTAGATACATTAAAAAAGTATATTACTGACAATGTTTAAATTAATGTGAGTTGAACCATCACCTTAGATAAGATAGCCTTCCTAATAATTTTTGACAAACAACTGAAATGAGTCGACATTGAAATGAGTTTAATTTATTTGTCATAAACTGCTAGTAATGTTTTAATGTTTGTTACCCCTTTAGTAACCAGATTGACTATCCCTCGTATATTGTTATTACTGAAGAGTAAATCACAAATATAATTAGTGATATCAGGGCCGGATTTACCTATACGCCAGGTACGCAGTGGCGTAGGGCCCACAGCTGGCAAGGGCCCACAAACAAGAGTCCCCAGGACTGAGAAAACCTGCACCCGGGGCCGGCCCACACACCGGAGGGCTTCAGAGGGAGCAGGGTAAGCTCGCGCGAGGCCCCGGCTCCCTCTGTACAGCCGCCAGCGTGAAGAGCCTTTTCCTTCACGCTGGCGGCTGTATCTGTAAAGCCGTGATTGCTGGGAAAGGTTAAAGGCAATACCCTTTAATCTTTCCCAGCATTCGCGGCTTCACAGATACAGCTGCCAGCGTGAAGGAAAAGGCTCTTCACGCTGGCGGCTGTACAGAGGGAGCCGGGGCCTCGCGCGAGCTTACCCTGCTCCCTCTGAAGCCCCTCAGACAGCCGCGGTGCTGGTCGTGGGGGCAAGGACTGCATGGGCTGTGATTGGGGGGGGACTTGGACTGGAAAGAAATGGGCTGTGATGGGGGGGGGGACCTGAACTGTAAAAGGGCTATGGGGGGGGGACATGGACTGGAAATGGGTTGTGATGGGGAGGGGGACCTGGACTGGAAAAGGGCTATGGGGGGGGGGGGTAACTTGGACTGCAAATGGGTTGTGATGGTGGGGGGGGAGAACTAGGACTGCAAATGGGCTGTGATTGGGGGGGGGACCTGAATTGTAAAAGGGCTATGGGGGGGGGGCCTGGACTGGAAATGGGTTGTGATGGGGAGGGGGACCTGGACTGGAAAAGGGCTATGGGGGGGGGGGGACATGGACTGGAAATGGGCTGTGATGGTGGGGGGGGGAACTAGGACTGCAAATGGGCTGTGATGGTGCAGGGGGACTCGGACTGCAAATGGGATGTGATGGTGGGGGCTAGGACTGGAAATAGGCTGTGATTGGGGGGGGCTAGGACTGGAAATAGGCTGTGATGGGGGACTTGGACTGTAAATGGGCTGTGATTGGGGGGCGGGGCTAGGACTGGAAATGGCCTGTGATATGAGGGCTAGCACTGGAAATGGGCTTATGAAGAGCTGGAATAGGACTGGAAATGGGCTGATGTGGGGCATGGGAGAATGGGACTAGAAGGGAGTGGATGCTGGGTGGGTCTAGAACTATAAGGGAACTGATTTTGGGGGAGGACTAGAATGGATGGGGAATGAGAATGGAGAGGGGAAAAATATTTTGTGTGGAAAAAAAGTCTATGATGGGCTGGGTATTGGGAGAGTAAGAGGGGCTTGAAAATGGAAGGGTGAAATTTAAATGGATGATAAAGGAATAAGGAAAGAATTGGGGGAAAGAGCAAAAGGGAAACAATCAGTATGTTAAAGCAGAAATAGAGAGAGAATGGAAAACATCTAAAAGAGAAGAAAGGACAAATGGATAGCTCGCAGAAGACACGAAGAAACCAGAAGAAAGTGACTGGAGCAATTGCAACTGAAAAAATGCCCAAACAGAAGGTAGAAAAATACTTTTTATTTTGAATTTATTAACAGGAATATGTCTGGTCTGGGAAGTGTGTATTGCTAACATCTTTGCGTTTTTGTTTAGTGCAAGAGGAAATTACTTTATAGTTTTATTTCTCCAGTGTTGTACATTTCATGTTTGGATTTTGGGGTTCCCAGTTTAATTATTATCTGACCAAGGAAGTTAGCCTACACGTATCCTCGGTAATTTTTGTGGGTGGGGCTGGGGGCGGGGCGGGGCAGGGGTGGGACTAGGGGCAGAGAATGGGTGGAGCATGGCGAGCCACAGGTGTCGGGATTTTCTCGGTGAAAAAGTTGGCAACCCTATTTGTGGGTGTGTTGGGTATAGTCAGAGTGAGAGGCGGGGTTGTGCGAGCCTGGATCCCTCGCTCTCTAGAGAGAGTTGAAATTGCTGCGGCCTAGCTGAACGGGGCCGTCCGCGAGCTTCTCCAGGCCCTGGCATGAAGGGGAAAGAGGAAAAGGAGAGTGGGGGAGGCGGGAGTCCGGAGAAGAGCACTAGCGCTCAGGAGTTAAAGGAGCAGGGAAACAGACTCTTCGTCACCCGCAAGTACCAGGAGGCGGTGGCCTGTTACACCAAAGCCATAGTGAGTATCGGGGAGCAGCGACGGCCAGGTCCGTTTCCTGTAGCTGCTGTAGTACCGCCAGATCATTCAGTGATCCTCTTCCCCGATGGATAAGACATTTTTTAATGTATTTCTTGAATTCCGATGCTGATTTTGTCCCTATTGCCTCTTTATGTCAGGCAATTCTATACATCTATTGCCATTTCTGTTTTGGTAAGTTGATCTCGTTTTTATTTTTTCTGGGGGCCCACAGTTTTTGTTGGCGTAGGGCCTCACTCAAGGTAAACCCGGCCCTGAGTGATATGAATATGTAAAATAATGTTCCTGACAGGAAAAAGAGCTGTGTCTATTAGGCCACATGCTAACATTTGATTTGGTAACTAAACAGAATAAGTTTAGGAACGTAGATGCAAAAATAGAAGTACGTTACAAGCTAGCTTGGCCTATATTTAAGTAATTTATAATAATTTAGTGCTAGCAGTAGATGTATTGTAATTAACACTAGTTAAAATAATTCTGTTCAACAATTCTATATTGCTATTAGGGATGAATAATTGTGCTTGTTTGCAATTGTATGGAATCAAGAGAGATGCTGTAGCGGAGAGTTGGGTTTTTACAAATTATATATTGTATGCACTGGATCCTATGGGCCGAAGAAGAAAACGACTGTGAATGAGCAGAAGTCTATAATGTTACTGAATATGGAGACTCCTGGTAAAGATCAGCGATTCCAGCGGGACTACTCATGTATGTGCAGCAGTGAAGCCTGGGTGGACAGTCACTGAAAAAGCTCTGTCTAAGATGTGCATGGCACAGCCCATGGTGAGAAAGGATGCTGCTGAAGAATCTGGAGTGATGACTGGTGTCATGATGTGGGTGACTTGACTACTGAAAGATCTATGAGAAGCAATTGGCCACTGCTGGAGGAGACAGTGCTTGCAAGAATAATTGGTAAAGCCTTGCTCTCTGTACACATTCGTAGTGAGGCTAAGCAAAGGCAAACAATGTCACATGGTTTTAAGTTAATTTACAGGATGATTGTAATCTTTTTCTATATTGTATGAAGTGTATGTTATGTCTAACGACTTCTTCCAACTAACAAGATAGAGCTCACCTATGGATCAGATGTGCCTAAAACTCTGAAGACACATCAATGAGTCAAGCAGAAGGCATTCCCCATTGTAGAAGATTTATTCTGGACTTGGACATTTTTGAGCTACTTCTCTTTTGTAGTGATTCTTTATAGGGGGATTGTAGGAATGGACAGATAAAGGGATACCAGAATCCCCAATATGTAATCGAAGATAGATTAATTTCTTGATAGAGATCTCTAAAATGTGCTGATAGATGAACTTTGGTATCAATAACCGTCAACTACAGGTTTATCTTTTCACCTACTTCTTTTAACTATAGTAAGATATTATGATCACGAGAGCTGTGCAACTATTCTAAAATAGCTTAAGAACATTCTTAACACAAGCATAAAGAGTAACCACAGACTATGAACTAGGTACAACCATAGCTCATTGTACAGTCAACTATAGGTTACTGCTGGCACAGCATAATTTCTGCAATTCTGCAGTTAAGAACTTAAGAACATAAAATATGCCATACTGGGTCAGACCAAGGTCCATCAAGCCCAGTATCCTGTTTCCAACAGTGGCCAATCCAGGTCACAAGTACCTAGCAGTTTCCCCAAAAGACACAGGTTCTACTATGCTTGTATTGGGTCAAGCAATGATATCCCGGGTCCCTTTTAATAATTTTTATTTTATTTTTTATTTAAATGGATTTGTATCCCGCCTTATCCTAAAATCAAGGTGGCTTTCACATCAAATGATTTAGATTTGTGGTAGGGTGGGGGTGTCAGCATGCAGTGGTTAAGTAGAAGTGTTTGTGAGGGGGAGGACCTGTAGAGTTTAATCAATACATGCAATATATACAGCATGTGCTATTTAAAATGTACTATACACAAATGTACTATGCACAGTTGTGGGGAGGGGGGTTGGAGAGAAAAAAGGAGGGGACTTTGAAGGGAGAGGTATGGTGGTGAATGATTTATGGACCTTTCCTCCCTGAAATTGTCCAAATCTTTTTTAAACTTTTTTAAAACTCAGCTACACTAACAGCTTTTACTACATCCCGGTAACAAATTCCAGAGTTTGATTAGATGTTGAGTGGAAAAATATTTTCTCTTATTAGTCTTAAATAGGTTACCCTGTAGCTTCATTGCATGTCCCCTAGTCTTTCTATATTCTGATGACGTAAACAATCGATCTACGTTTATCTGTTCCACTTCATTCATTCATTAATAGATCTCTATCAAATCTCCCCTCAGCCGTCTCTTTTCCAGGTTGAAGAGCCCTAACCTTTTTAGCCTCTCTTCATAGGGGTATCCTTCCATCCCCTTTACCATTTTGGTGGCTCTTCTCTTTACCTTTTTCTAATAACGCTATATCCTTTTTAAGATACGGCAACCAGAACTGCACACAATATTCAAAGTGCGGTCGCACCATGGACCGATACAGAGGCATCATAATATCCTTTGTTTTATTTTCCATTCGTTTCCTTATGATACCTAGCATTCTGTTTGCTCTCCTGGCTGCTGCTGCACACTGGTCGGAGGGTTTTAACATGTTATCCACGATGACACCTAAATCTTTTTCCTGGATGGTGGTTCCTAATGTGGAACCTTGCATTGTGTAACCATAGTTTGGGTTGTTCTTTCCTAGGTGCATAACTTTGCACTTGTCCACATTAAATTTCATCTGCCATTTGGATGCCCAGTCTTTCAATTTATCAACATCCTTTTGCAATTTTCCACAATCCTCATGGGTTTTAACAACTTTAAATAGTTTTGTGTCATCTGAAAATTTGATAACCTCACTCTTTGTTCCCATTTCCAGGTCATTTATGAATGTTAAAAAGCAATGGACCCAGCACAGATCCCTGGGGTACTCCACTATTCACCTTTCTCCATTGGGAAAATTGGCCATTTAGTCCAACCCTCTGCTTTCTATCTTTTAAGCAGTTCCTGATCCACCGTAGTACACTGCCTCCTATCCCATAACTTTCTAATTTTGCAAAACGTTTCTGATGAAGAACCTTGTCAACGGCTTTCTGAAAGTCCAGATACACTATATCAACCGACTCACCTTTGTCTACCTGTTTATTCACACCTTCAAAAAAAACGTAACTGATTAGTAAGACAAGATCTTCCTTGTCTAAAGCCATGTTTGCGGTCTCCCATTAAACCATGACTATCGACATGTTCAGTTATTTTGTTCTTTATGATAGTTTCTACCATGTTTCCCAGTACTGAAGTCAGGCTCACCAATCTGTAGTTTCCTGGATCACCCCTGGAACTCTTTAAAAATTGGCATTACAATGGGACAAGGCCATAGCGGAGAGACTGAATGAATTCTTTGCTTTGGTCTTTATTGAGGAAGATGTAGGGATGTTACCCATTACTAAAGTGGTATTTAAAGGTGATACTGCGGAAGAATTGAAAGAAACATCGCTACACCGGGAAGATGTATTACAACTATTAGATAAACTGAAGGTAGCAAATCACCTTGGTCGGATGGTATACATCCAAGGGTGTTGAAAGAACTGAAATATGAGGTTGCAGACCTGCTATTAGTAATCTGTGAACTATCATTAAAATCATTTTTAATACCTGAAGATTGGAGGATGGTTGTCCCCGCTTAGTGCCCCTCTATCATCTAACTGTCTAATTGACTCTCTCACAGGTTTTTTGCTACAAACGTACTTGAAAAAGTCTTTATTACGCGTTTTTGCTTCCACAGCAAGCTTCAAATTCTCCCTTTGACTGCCTTATTAATGCCTTGCATTTAACTTGCCAGTGCTTGTGCTGTTTCCAGTTTTTGTTGTTTGGCTCTTTTTTTCCATTTTCTGAAAGATGGTTTTTTTTGGCAACAACAGCCTCTCTGACCTCACCTTTAAACCATGCTGGCAGTTTTTTTTTATTTCCTTCCACTTTTCTTAATACAGCTGGTCTGGGCTTCCAAGATAGTATTTTTAAACAATACCCAAGCTTGATGTAAGTCTTTAACCTTTGCAACTGCTCCTTTTAGTTTATTCTTAACTATTTTCGTAATTTTATCATAGTCTCCCTTTCAAAAGTTAAAAGGTAGTACTGTGGATTTCCTTACCATCCCTCCTCCATTAACTAATCAAATGTGATCATGCTGTAATCACTATTGCCAAGTGGCCCCAACACCCTTATCTCTTGCACTAGATCTGGTGTTCCACTAAGGACTAGGTCTAATATGGCTTCTCCTCTGGTTGGTTCATAAACCAGCTGCTCCAAGAAGCAGTCATTTATTTCATCTGGGAACTTTATCTCCCTAGCATGTCCTTCCATTGCACTGACTTAGTCAATACCGGGGTAATTTAAATCACCCATTATTACTACTGTGCTTTAACTTTTGTTAGCTTCCTTGATTTCTTTGAGCATTTCATCATCCATTTGTTCATTCTGGCCAGGCGGTCGATAGTGCACCCCACTGCCATCGCCTTCCCCTTTTTACATGAAATTTCAATCCATAGAGATTCTACAGCTATTTTTTTTACTGCAAAACTGTAATCCTTTGTGACTCAATGCCCTTTCTAACATAGAGCGCAACCCCTCCACCAGTTTGATCAGCTCTATCATTACGATATAGTTTGTACTCAGGTATCTGTGTCCCACTGGTTGTCCTCCTTCCACCATGTCTCTGAGATACCAGTCATTTAGTGCTATATATTCTAACTCTCCCATCTTATTTTTTAGACTTCTAGCATTTGCATACAAGCATGTATTTTATTCATATTAATCTGGCTATCGGCTGCGCATGAAATGAGAGTCAGAAGCTGTAAAGATGTCTTACACATTGGAACATGGAACGTACGAAGCATGAACCAAGGGAAGTTGGAGGTGGTCAAGAATGAAATGGAACGTGTACAACTTGATCTGTTGGGTGTCAGCGAACTGAAATGGACTGGCATCGGGCACTTTGCATCAGATGATCACATGGTCTACTATGCTGGAAATGAAAGACAAAGAAGAAATGGTGTTGCATTTATAATAAAGAAGAAACTTGCAAGAACTGTAATGAAATACAATGTAGTCAGCGAACGCTTAATCTCTATTCGTCTACGAGGAATGCCTATCAACACAACTATAATTCAAGTATATGCCCCAACAACAGCTGCAGAAGAGAATGAAATTGAAGAGTTCTATGAACAAGTACAAGCTGAAATTGACAGAACATGCAAACAGGATATCCTGATAGTCATGGGTGACTGGAACGCAAAAGTTGGCAACAAAGAAGAAGGCAAAGTAGTTGGAAAATATGGACTTGGCAACAGAAATGAAGCTGGAGAAAGATTGATAGAATTCTGCAAGACCAATGATCTATTCATCTCAAACACCTTCTTCCAGCAACACAAGCGGCGACTGTACACATGGACTTCACCCAATGGATTGTATAAAAATCAAATTGACTACATCTGTGGAAGTCAACGATGGAAAAGCTCTGTAACATCAACAAAGACAAAACCTGGAGCTGACTGTGGTACAGATCATCAACTACTAGTATGCAAACTCAAGCTAAAGTTGAAAAAGAGCAAACCACTCATGAATGCAGCAAAATATGACCTTGAGAATATACCACTGGAATTTAAAGACTGCCTGCAAAATCGATTTGCTGCTTTAGATACAAATGACAGAGCTCCGGAAGAGTTATGGAATGACGTCAAGAAGGTTGTGCTGGAAGAAAGCGAGAAGTCTCTACAAAAGGTGAAAAAGCAAAAACGGCCAAAATGGATGATGGAAGAAACTCTGAAAATTGCCCAGAAACGCAGAGAAGCTAAAGCCAAAGGAGAAAGAAAGACAATCTCAGAACTCAACAGAGATTTCCAACGTGCAGCAAGACAGGACAAAGAAAAGTACTACAATGACACTTGCAAGGAAATAGAAGCAGAAACTATTAGAGGAAGAACAAGATCGGCTTTCCTAAAGCTGCAAGAGCTAAAGAAAAAGTTCCAGCCTCGAATTGGAATGTTACAAGATGCTCAAGGTTCTATGTTGAATGATGCTGAGAAGATCAAGAAAAGGTGGAAGGAATATACAGAGTTTTTATATGATAAAGATCAAGTGGACCAACAGCCGTTTCAACCTATACCTTATGATCAGGAACCATTGGTGATGAAAGAAGAAGTTGAAGCAGCATTGAAAGCCTTATCAAAGAACAAAGCACCAGGCATTGATGGCATTCCCATAGAAGTATTGCAGCAATCTGATGCAGCTGTTACCGTACTTACAAGGCTCTGCCAAGAAATATGGAAGACAACATCATGGCCAACTGACTGGAAAAGATCTGTGTTTATACCAATACTAAAGAAAGGTGATCCAACTGACTGTGGAAATTATCGCACAATCGCTCTGATCCCACATGCCAGCAAGATTCTACTGAAGATTATTCAAAAGAGACTACAGCCATACCTAGAACAAGAACTACCTGAAGTGCAAGCAGGGTTCAGGAAAGGACGAGGAACGAGAGACATCATTGCGGATGTGAGATGGATCCTTGAAAAGACTAAAGAATACCAAAAGGATATCTATTTGTGCTTTATCGACTATAGCAAGGCTTTTGACTGTGTAAACCATGAGAAACTCTGGGCCACGTTAAGAAGCATGGGTATACCAGAACACCTGATCGTTCTCTTGCGCAATCTGTACATTGATCAAGAAGCAACAGTTCGAACGGAACAAGGAAAAACAGAATGGTTTAAAATAAGCAAAGGTGTAAGACAAGGCTGCATACTTTCCCCCTACCTGTTTAATTTATATGCAGAACAAATCATCAGAGAAGCAGGACTGTATGAAGACCACAGAGGTGTGAAGATTGGTGGAAGACTCATCAACAACCTTCGCTATGCTGATGATACCACATTACTGGCTGAAAGTGAAGATGATCTGAAACATTTGCTTCTCACAATCAAAGAACATAGTCTCAAAATGGGCCTGCACCTTAATGTAAAGAAGACAAAGATCATGACAACTGGCATAATCAACAGGTTCATCGTTGAAGGAGAAGAAATTGAAATCGTGAACAACTTTAACCTACTTGGATCAACTATCAATAAAGAAGCAACAAGCAGTCAAGAAATCAGACGACGCATTGCTCTTGGCAGAATGGCTATGAAAGACCTAGATAAGATTCTCAAGAGCAGAGATGTCTCTCTCCATACAAAGATTCGACTTGTTCAAGCCATGGTATTTTCAATAACATCATATGGATGTGAAAGCTGGACAGTGAAAAAGACAGACAGGAAGAAAATTGATGCCTTTGAATTATGGTGCTGGCGGCGAATACTGTGTATACCATGGACTGCCCGAAGAACAAACCAGTCGGTACTAGAGGAGATCAAACCTAAGCTGTCTTTAGAAGCTCAGATGACAAGACTTCGACTTTCATACTTCGGACACATCATGCGAAGAGAGAGATCATTAGAGAAAGACATCATGCTTGGCAAGATAGAAGGTCAACGCAAAAGAGGAAGGCCAGCAATGAGATGGATCACTACAATAACAGCAGCTACGGGTACCAGTCTGTCAACAATGAGCCGCCTGACTGAAGACCGAACACAATTTAGGATAGCTATCCAGAGGGTCGCCATGAGTCGACTCCGACTCGACGGCACTTAACAACAACAAGGTCTGTCTGCTCCGTACTCAAGGGCATTTGGGCTACTTTTGTCTTTATTGGAACCTCTCTGCTGATATGCCCTAACTTCATTATTTTGGTAGTATCCTTAAATGATACATTGTTCTGAACCATGCACTCTTCAGAGACTGTTGGTTCTCCCCTATTATCTAGTTTAAAAGCTGCTCTGTCTCCTTTTTAAAGGTTAATGCCAGCAGCCTGATTCCATCCCGGTTAAGGTGAAACCCATCCCTTTGGAAGAGCCCTTCCTTTCCCTAGAATGTTCCCAGTTCTTAACAAATCCAAAACCCTCATCCTTGCACCATCGTCTTATCCATGCATTGAGACTCCGGAGCTCTGCCTGCCTTTTGGGTCCTGCTCGGAGAATGCTACCCTGGAAGTTCTGGATTTCAACTTCCTACCTAAAAGCCTAAATTTAGCCTTCAGAAATAGGAATTACACTTACCTGGTAATTGTGGTTCCTTGAGTGACTCCAGTTTAGTCCTCAACCTCTGGGAAGTGAACCTCCTCCTGCAGCTTGGAGACTGGGCATGTCAAACTCATGACATCACTGGATATAGCCTGCTGGTCTCTCCCATCAGCCTCCAGTGAACTATTGACAAAGCAGACTCAAAGGAGCAAAAAATCAGTAACTTTTTTTTTAAACTTAACATTATATTCAAGGGCATGCAGAACATATAACCTATGTACCTACTACTCCCCTTCCAGAAGGAAAGGGACTGCTTCCTGCATGCTCTCCTTTCCGTCGAATGCCTAGCCCTAAACAATCCAGAGCAATATAGCAATATATATAATATATAACAATATCATAATATAACAATAGAGCGCAAAACAAATGGAACCATCAAAACGACTGAACACCAGTGAAGGCCTACATCCACTTTTAACCTTGCACTTCCCCCAACAGAAAGACCACTGCTAAGACCCCATCCCCGGGCGGGAATGAGGACTAAACTGGAGTCACTCAAGGAACCACAATTACCAGGTAAGTGTAATTCCTATTTCCTTATCGTTCCTCCACTTTAGTCCACAACCTCTGGGATGTATCAGACCAGTAATCATTGGGAGGGACCTTTCCAGCCGGATCTCAACACTGCCTCCCTGAAAACGGCATCCTTAGCCGCCAGAACATTTAGGCGGTAGTACTTACTGAAAGTATGGAGAGAAAACCAAGAGGCCTCCCTACAGATGTCCGCTGGTGGAATCAAACTGTGCTCCATCCAAGAAGATGCTTGCACTCAGGTAGTGTGAGCTCGTAAGCTCCCTGGGACTGTACGGTCCCGTAGAAGATAAGCCAACGCACTCACCGCTCCAGTCCATCCAGAAATGGACTCCTTCGCCGCCGCTTCCCTTTGCAGGGCCCTCCAAACACCCCAAAGAGAGACGATCCGCCTTGCGAAAGTTTCTGAAACCTTTAAACACTGCTGCAGTGCTCTCTTGACGTCCAAACCATGAAAGCTATGGTTCAATACGCTCCCCTCCGCCGCACCTAGCGCTGGAAGAGAGCCCATTTTAGATGAACGTAGAAACCACCTTTGGCACCAACGACGGAACCAGCCACCAGGCCTCATTCTGTCTGGAGACAGACAAAAAACGATTCCTGACAGGTCAACGCCTGCAACACCTACAACAATGCCTGTTTCCTTCCCATCGGCGTCGGCAGACTCAACTTTAACAGAGCCGCGGAAAAGGGAAACGCTCTCCATTTGCGACTCTGCAAAGCTGAGCCAGTGCCAGGAAAAGAATGGCAGGGCTCTTCCGGGGCGGCGGGGGGCCGCGGGGCAGTTCATGGTGCAGCAGCAGCAACAGCAGCAGCTTCTCCGACCAGGTTTCTTTTTTTTGCTTAAATTTCCTTGTATATCAGCTAATAAGGTCTGTTGCTGGGGTGTGGGGTGGTGTTTGTAGCACTGTAAATAGTAATGGACTGATGGGGGAGGGCTAGGACTGGAAATGGGCTGATAGGGGTCTAAGAATGGAAATAGGCTGATTGGGAGGGGGGGCTAGGACTGGTAATGGGCTGAGCGGTGGGGTTAGAACTCAAAATGGACTGATGGGGGGTTAAGAATGGAAATAAGCTGATCGGGAGTGGGGGCTAGGACTGGAAATGGGCTAGGACTGGTAATCGGCTGAATGGGGGGCTAGGACTGGAGTGGGCTGATAAGGGGGATATGACTGGAAATGGGCTGGGACTGGAAATGGGCTGATGGGAGAGGGGAGGAGAGTGCTGATGGCCCTGGAAGAAAACTAGGGGCTAGGGCTATAAATGGGCTGATGCGAGGGGATGGGAGAATAGGACTGGAAGGGAGTGGATACTGAGAGAGTCTACCAGGGGAAGGAGGGGGCTGGAAAGGAACTGATATGGGGGGGGGGGGAAGGAGGGGGCTGGAAAGGAGCTGATACCTGGGATGTACTGAAGGGGGATTGGAAGGGAGCTGACACTTGGGGATGGGAGTGGTAGGTGGTTGGGTAATGGGGAGGAGGCTGGAAGGGAGCTGACATGTGCGAATGGCACTGGAAGAGGGATGGACAGAGGGTAGGGCGACTGGAAGAGAGCTGACGGGGGGGGGAGGGGGTGTGGCACTGAGAGTGGACGTGAGCTGATACCTGGGATGGTATTTGGACTAGAAGGGGCTGGACAGTGGGGAAGGAGGGGGACTGGAAGGGAATGGACACCAGTGGCAGTCATGGGAATGCAGGCAGTTGACATTGGAAGGGGAGGACTGGAAATGGGGCTGATACTGGAAAGGGTTACTGGAACTAGAAATGGGCTGATGGAAGGAAGTGAAGAAAACAAAAGAAGAGATAAGAAATGGAAGATGGACCATAGACCACAGAAAGAGAGCTAAGAGAAAACAGGAAAGCAGAAGTCTCAGATCGGGACCAGCATGATCAGAGAATAAAATGGTCAGACAACAAAGGTAGAAAAAAATAATTTTATTTCATTTTAGTGACTGGACTTTGTGCTATTTTTATATTTTACACAGTATTGGGGAACTGCATCTCTTATTTATCTGATGCTGCACTGCATGTGGACTCTGGCTTCTTGATGTTTCAGTTTAAATTTAGTCTACATATTTTTATTTTTACTTTAGATTGTGGTTACTTATTCTGTACTTGGTGAGGGTCGATGTTGTGAGTGTGTGACTGAGGTCAGGTGTTCTGTTAGCATAGAGTTTGTACATAAGGATCTATACTGTACTATAGTAATTTGATTTGTTCAGCTTTTTAAATAGGTGTATGGATGTTCCAGGGCCCACTGTAGTATTTACAGTGACTCTTTTTTTTGGATGGGCTCCTTATGTGAGTTTTGGAAGTTGGTGCTGATATGGTAGATGTGCTCTTTGTTGTAGGGTTTTGTATTAGTTCACAAAATGTCTGGTACTGGAGAACGTTTGTTGTTAGTGAGATGATCAGAATCAGATTTTTTTTTTTAGTTCTGTGGGTGAATGTCCTGGTTCTGCTCTGCACCTACTGTGGATGCAAAATATATGTTGAAAAAGAAAAAGCAAGAATCATAACGCTATTTATAACAACAAAATAAAAATGAGTTATAATTTAGTTTTATAAACTGTGCTGTTGGTTCTCGCTCTCTTTTAGTTCCTTAGTGTGCAAACATCTTGCATTTCCTCCATATAATTGACTTTTTGGTTTGGTTCAGTCCCTGATTGGAGTTCTGAAAAAGCCCCGCCTCCCTCTACAGTGGGGGGCGGCGCCATCTCATCCTTTGCCTCAGGCAGCAGATTGCCTTGAGCCGTCCCTGGACAGCTCGAAGAACAAACCAGTCAGTACTAGAGGAGATCAAACCTAAGCTTTCTTTAGAAGCTCAGATGACAAGACTTTGAATTTCATACTTTGAACACACATGCAAAGAGAAAGATCGTTAGAGAAAGACATCATGCTTGGCAAGGTTGAAGGTCAACATTAAAGAGGAAGGCCAGCAATGAGATGGATCTATACAATGACAGCAGCTATGGGTGCAACTCTGTCAACACTGAGGTGAACTATCCAGAGGGTCGCCATGAGTCGACACCGATTCAATAGCACTAATACCATTTGGGTGAGCGGTCTTCCAAGGTCCTTCTGCAATTTCTTACAATCTGCGTGTGGTTTAACAACCTTGAATAATTTGGTGTCAACAGCAGATTTGATGACCTCATTCAGTATTCCCATTTCCAGATCATGTATAAATGTTAATAAGCACCCGGACATAGTACAGATCCCTGGGGAACTCCACTATTCACCTTCCTCCACTGAGAAAATAGGCCATTTCACCCTGGTTTTTCCAATTATTGCAACACATTTAGTCAGAGTCTCGGTTACAGGAATCTCGGCTCTGAAATCCCTGAGTGATCCCTGGAATGGATCTACTTCTTGGGATCCTGATAGCTATTTGTGGCCAGGAGTGCTGAGCTTGATGGTATTTTGGTCTCATCTAGTATGACACATCTTATATTCTTATAGAACAGGCCAGTTGTGCAGTAGTATTGAATATTGCATTTATTTATTTATGTATTTACAGGGGTTTTAACCACTTTTCTGAGAAAAGACTCAAAAAAAGGGTTCACAAGGAAAAACCAAACAAAGAAATGTCCCATCCCAAACCCCATTCAAAAAACCCTGAACAACCCCTCAGCCACACTCAGCACTCTCACCTAAGTAGCAGCCACGAATCACCATGTCTTCAAATGTTTACAAAACGATAAGGACACCTGCATATGTATCTCCTCTAGGAGACATTCCAGCACACTCAGGCTACCACCCAGAATGCTTGACCCCTATGAGCGGTTAGACGGATCACGTACAACTCCGGTGTAGCCAATAGGCCCGCCTATTGGCCTAGTAACAGCTCTTTGCTGTTACTAGGCCCTGACTGATTTAACAAATACACTGGGTTCACAGATTATTCAGCTTTAATCTAAAGAATTCCTTTTTCCCCAAGATTTAGAAAAATTCCCCGAAGTAAATATTTACAATTGCAGATCTCTCTCCAGAAGTAGCAGTCCTCTGTTGTAGTCCTTCAAGTTATAAATAATTTTATCATAATCAAGTACATTTCATCTAATATATTGTAATCAGCTCTTACTCTGAAAAAGAATTCTAGTGACACCTGGTGTTATTTCATGTTCATGATTAATGATACAGTTACTTCTTCATTTTACTATAATAAAGAGTCTCTATATAGGGAAGAACCTTGGATCCAACAGAAGTAGAACTATGCTGTGTCCACAGATCTCCTGTTGGCTTCTCTTTAAGCTCAGAGAAAGAGGAACTTTATGTTTGAGTATTTCTGTGTTTCTCTCTGCTTATTTCTCACTGCTTGAGAGACTAGAGGAGACCAAAAGAGCCGAGGTATTGTGACCAGATCATAGGCAATCTTTCAGTCTTTACTGAAGAAGCTGCAGGAAACTTACTCATGCCAGAAATGATATTTAAAGGTGATATATCAGAGGAATTGAAACAAATCTCGATAAATCAGGAAGATGTAATACAGATAATTGATAAACTAAAGAGCAGCAAATCACCTGGATCAGATGGCAAACATCTCAGGATGCTGAAAGAACTGAAATTGCAGATTTAATTTTAGTAATCTGTAAACTATCCTTAAAATCATCTGTAGTACCTGAAGATTGGAGAGTGGCCAAGTAATGCCAGTTTTTAAAAAGGGCTCCAGGGGTGGTCCGGGAAACTACAGACCAGTGATCTTGACATCAGTACCAGATAAAATGACAGAAAATTATAAAAAAACAAAATTACTGAACATGTAGATAGTCATGGTTTAATGGCAGAAGATGTGAATAAACAAGTAAAGGTGAGCCAGTTGATGTAGTGTATCTCGATTTTCAGAAAGACTGACAAAGTCCCTCATAAAAGACTCTGGGGGAAATTAATTAGTCATGGGATAGGAGGCAGTGTACTATTGTGGATCAGGAACTGATTAAAAGATAGAAAGCAGAGAGTAGGACAAAATAGCCAATTTTCTCAATGGAGAAAGAGAAATTAGACTTACCTGCTAATTGTTGTTCCTTGAGGAACTCCAGTCCAGTCCCGCACCTCTCAGTAGTGTACCTCTTCCTGCAGTTTCGAGACTGAGCATGTCATCTTTTTGATGACACTAGTGAACATATGCAGCTGGCACTGCCCACCAGCCCTGGTACCTATTGACAAAGCAGACTCAGAGGAGCAACAAATAAGTAGTTAAACATGCAGCAAACATTTCTATGTCTAAATAAACTAGTACCCCCTCCATCCCCTGGAAAGGATATACCGTCCCCCCCTCCAGGATGGTGAGGCCTACCTTTTGAGTGCCTGAGCAACTCCAACCAGCGGGAAGTGAGCAACCGACAGCTCTTCTGGTCCGCCCCTCCCCCAAACACTGATTACACACCCCTCCCTGGCTCCCCCTGGCCACTTCCTCCACCAAGGGAACCAGCTTCAGGACCGGGGTGTGCATAGATTATCACAGAAAGCACTCAGGGAGGGTTCCGGGACTGGATTGGAGTTCCTTAAGGAACAACAATTAGCAGGTAAGTCTAATTTCTCTTTCCTTATCATCCCTACAGTCCAGTCCCGCACCTCTGGGATGTATCAGAGCAGTTAAATTAATGGGAGGGACCCGCACAACCAGCCTGAAGCACTGCCGATCCGAAACGAGCATCCCCCGCTGCCTGGACATCCAGGTGAAAATGTTCAGAGAAGTATGCCACTCTACAGATCTCCACCGGCGGTACTAAAGTACCCCAGGGTTCGGTCCTGGGCCCGGCACTGTTCAATTTTTTATTTATTTATTTACATTCTCTTATATACCGCGCTATTCTGCATCAGTGCGGTTTACATTGAACAAACTGAAATTACATTGAACAGGGCATTATAACTTGGAGATAACTATTTTACAGGGGACATGGGCTATGAAGGGTTAAGTGGCTTGCCCAAGACCACAAGGAGCACCTGTGGGACTAGAAACCCCAGTCCTTCCGGCCCAAGGTTGCTGTCCTCTAGTGGGATTTGAACCCCCGACCTTCCGGCCTGAAGTACCCTGCCCCAACCACTAGGCCACTCCTCCACAATGTATTTGTGAGTGATATTGCTGAAGGACTGAATGGAAAAGTCTGTCTTTTTGCAGACGACACAAAGATTTGCAACAGAGTGGACTCCCCCGAGGGAGTGGTTAACATGAAGAAAGATCTACAAAAGCTGGAAGACTGGCCTAATGCTTGGCAACTACGATTTAATGCAAAGAAGTGCAGTGTCATGCACTTGGGTAGCAGAAATCCAAGAGAAATGTACGCGATAGGGGGCGAAAGGTTGGTATGCACAGTTCAGGAGAAAGACCTTGGTGTGATTATCTCTGCTGATCTCAAGGTGGCAAAACAGTGCGACAAGGCGGTGGCAAAAGCCAGGAGGATGTTGGGTTGCATACAAAGAGGGATTACCAGCAGAAAAGAAGAGGTACTTATGCCACTGTATAGGTCACTGGTGAGGCCTCACTTGGAATACTGTGTTCAGTTTTGGAGACCATATCTTGCAAAGGATGTAAAAAGACTGGAGACTGTTCAGAGGAAGGCGACCAAAATGATTTGGAGCCTGCGTGAGAAGCCTTATGAGAAGAGACTTGAAGACCTAAATATGTACACGTTGGAGGAAAGGAGGGACAGGGGAGATATGATTCAGACCTTTAAATACTTAAAGAGAAATGATGAACAAACAAACCTCTTCCAAAGACGGGGAACCTGTAAAACTAGAGGGCATAACATGAAACTGCAAGGGGGTAAATTGAAAGGCAATGTCAGGAAATATTTTTTCACTGAAAGGGTGGTGGATGCTTGGAATGCCCTCCCGATGGAAGTGGTAGGGGCGAACACGGTGACTGAATTCAAAAAGGCATGGGACAAACACAGAGGATCCCTTTACAGAAATAGGATAAAAACAAAATAAACGGTACCATCTAACTTCTGAACCATATAACGTCTCAACAAATAGGGGTGTCCTACATGGAGTGGTGGGTTTACCCCTGAACAAAGATATGGGGAGGGGTGGTCTGCGCGGAGTGACAGGTGCACCTGCTCTTGCCATCTTGCTGGGCAGACTGGATGGACCATGCTGGTCTTTATCTGCCGTCAACTACTATGTTACTATGTTACTAAAGTATACTCTGCCCATGAGGCTGCTTGAGCCCTCCTGGAATGCGTCTGCAACCCCGTCGGTACTGCTCTACCCTTCAAGATGTATGCAGATGTGATTGCCTCACTGATCCATCTGAAAATGGAAGCTTAGCTGCCGCCTCACTTTTACGCGACCTGCCAAACAGAACCAACAGATGGTCCGATCTCCGAAAGGACGATGCACTTTTCACATACCTTTGCAGGACTCTCTTACCATCCAAGTGGCACAGCTGTGGAGTGGCAGGTCCCATATCCGCTCCCGTCCACATCCACACTCGCCAGAGCTGGTAAGGAAATGTCCTGATTTACATGAAATGCTGACACCACATTGGGCAAAAATGAAGGTACTGGGCGCAAGACCACTTTCTCCTTGGAGAAGGAAAGGAATGGTTCCTGGCATGACAGGGTCCGAAGCTCCGAAATCCTGCGTGCCGAGCAAATCGCCACCAGGAATACCATTTTCAGAGTCAAATCCTTCAGGAAAGCTTGACTCAATGGCTCACAGGGTTTCCCAGACAGCACCATCAGCACCAGATTGAGATTCCAAGGCGGTACCACTGCCCTCTTTGGCAGACGGAGATGGGTCACTGCCCCTAGAAAGCTGAGCATGTTTGGGTGTGTACCCAACGGCACCCCGTGGACTTTCCCACGATAACCGGATATCGCTGCCAGTTGCACCCTCAAGGAACTAGCAGCTAGACCCTTATCAAAACAAGATTGCAAGAACGCCAAGATGTCTGGGACGGAATCAGTGGAAGGGCACGCCTGCCTCTCTCCGCACCATGATTCAAAGATGCGCCTTACGCAGATGCATGCCAAATTCATAGACCACCTCTGGGCCTGTAGCAAGGTCACTGTCCCCGAGCCTGATTATCCTTTCTTCTTCAACCTCACCCTTTCAAGAACCATGTCGTAAGCGAGAATTGATCCACCTGGGGCTTGCGAAGTGGCTCTTGTATCGAGAGGTCCTTCCAACCGGAAGCCACCACAGTCAATCCGCCAGTATCCGAATCAGGTCAGCATACCACGGGCACCTCAGCCAGTCTGGTGCCAGCAGAATTACAAATCCCCAGTGCGCCTCTAGCCATTGCACTAACCGGCCTATGAGCGCCCACGGGGAAAAACAGAGAAGACCCTCTTCGAGCCACTGTTGAGTTAGAGCATCCATGCCCTTGGACTTCCTTCTTCTGCTGAAAACCGGCAGGCCTTGGCCGACTGGAACATTGCTATTAGGTCCATGACCGGTGTGCCCCATCGGCGGACCACCTGTTCAAACACCTCCTGATTGAGCTGCCAATCTCAGGGTCCATGCATACTCGGCTGAGGTAGTCTGCCGTCACACTGTGAACTCCTGCTATGTGCACCGCTGATAACGCCTGGATCTGAATCGCTGCCCATCCAAACAGCCTTTCGGCCTCCTCCTCCAGGGCTGCACTGCCCATGCCTCCTTGCCAGTTGATGTAAGCCACCATGCTCACATTGTCCCAGAGGACTTGGACCACCTTCCTCTGCAATCATGGCTCAAAACTTTCTAGCGCCAAGGTCACCGCTCGCATCTCGAGCCTGTTGATCGACCACAGGGCCTCCTGCGGACTCTTGTCCCTGAACAAAGCATCCTTCGCAATGGGCTCTCCAACCTGACAGGCTGGCATCGGTCATCAGAGGAGCCCACACCAGGGACTCCTTCCAGGCTGACCACATGCAGCCACCAACTGAGGGCTTTCCTGGCGCTCCATGGGCAGGGGAGTAATTGGGATACGTCTGATGGAACCATCGACGGAGCAGAGCCCTCTGCAGCGGTTGCATGTGTGCCTTTGCCCATGGGACTAGCTCGAGAGTGGCCTCCATGGTCCCCAGAACCTGCAGATAATGCCACGCTGATGGTCTTGCCATCTTCAGGACCTGCAGTATCCACTGTCATAGCTCCTGCGCCCGGCGAACTGGTAGGAAAATCCTGCCCACATAGGTATCAAAGCATGCTCTCAAATACTTTAGCTCCTGGGCCGGCCATAATTGACTCTTGGCCAGGTTGACCCCAACCGAGACTTTGAAGGAACTCTCCCACCCGCGCTTTTGCTCTTTTCGCTATCGTTCCTGAACTTCTCCTGGATCAGCCAATCATCTAGGAACGACTGGACGAGAACCCCTTCCTTGTGGAGAGCTGCCGCTGCCACCACCACCATGACTTTGGTGAAGGTACGGGGGTGGTCGCCAGATTGAAGGGCAATGCTCGAAACTGGAAATGGACCCTTGGCACCGCAAAGTGGAGAAACTGCTGATGTTCTGGATGGATGGGAACATGCAGATACACCTCTGCGAGATTGAGAGTCGCCAAAAATCTCTGCTTCCTACCGCCATTATTACTGTGAAAATGCGGTATCCAGAGACCATAGTTCATACCCACGAAGTTGAGAATTGGGCAAAAGGAACCTTCCTTTTAGGCACCATGAAATACATGAAGCATCGACCGCAGACGTACTGGTCTCGCAGAACCAGTTCCACGGCTCTCAGCTGCAGGAGACAAGGTCTCTTCTACTGCTGCCAACACCGCTGCGCCCACTTTCGGTGATCAAAGGAGCTCGTTCTTGCTTCGGCTGTGGGTATAGGCACATCATGGATTGCACCCATTTAAGGCCAATCTCCGGCAGATCCCACTCATCCTAGATCATCTGTCCTACTACTCCATGTACTAGTAAGACTTTCTGCGATTTCTGTACCACCTGGAACAGCAGATCCTACAGGAGGTTAGCAGGCATATTCAGGGCCTTGAGGGTCTCCAAGGTACACATAGTATGTGAGCCCTTTGGGGATGAGGAATTGTATCAGTACTCCGGTGAGAACTCCCCCGGGAGCCCTATTGCTCCCTGGACTTGAGGGGTGGATGGTCTGGGCATCATGCAGGGACCGGGGGCGGGATCCGTTGAAGGTAACAAGGCCCTCCCCCCCGCCCCCAGCGTCTCTTGAAAATGGGAGGGATCTCATCCTGCAGGTCCTGCTCCCATGACAGCCTCTTGCGTGCAGTTTAGGTAGATGCCTGCCTCCGAGACCACACCACATCGGGGACCGCATATCTTGAGGATTTTTAGATAGCGCTGCAGTGTTGTATCTTAAAGATATGAAATGAACCTTGCCCTGATCCAATCAAACTGACACGTTCTCAGAGTAAAGTTTACGTTTTTATTCTAATACTACAAATGGCTATAAGGGCTTCCCTTACAAGCAATATTACAGATTTAATAGGTACATAATCTGGGCTAAGAGACAAGATATGATCATGTCAGGTTACTCAATGACTATAGACAGATGGAAGGATTTCATTTGCGTCCTATCCACTGACTATCTTTCAAATTACATACATTTCTTGTATGCAGGTACTTCCTGTTTTCCACAGAGCTGTAGCTGCTACAAACCTATATGCAGCACCTCTTTTTTCACACTTATCTTTATTTCTGTCTCTGACTTTTTATCTAACCCTTCTCAGGAGAAAGTAACAATGTTTCAACAAACTGCCACTTACATCACCTGACCAAGCATAACAGCCCTCTGAAATCCGCCCAACAACAAACAATGGCCTATCTGATTAGGCTTTTCCCACATGTCTGCATCAAGTCATTGTGCACTGAATAAGTTTTGAGCTGTTTAACACAAGGAATGCTTAAGGATTAAGTGGGGTTCACACCCCTTGATACCATCCTATACCAGGCACTGCGGTCTGGCCGGCATGGTGGGAAGGGCTGGGGACACTCCCCAGGAATGCCCTCATTCTGTACCCGGATAGGTAAAAGGATCCCCAGCACAGTGCACCTCCACAGGCTCAGAGCACTTGAGTACTTGAACTAAAATAAAATAAAAACAAAACAAAATCGAATTAACTGAAACTTAAATTAAAAAGAAACTGCAAATGGCCCCCTACGAAGAGGCTGCTCTGTCCTGCTTTATTCTCCGGTGGCTGCATCTCCCAGGCACCCAAAACACAGCAGGGAGTTAAACACATGCGGGCCTGAATAAGAAGAAATTGTGCCTAAATGCAGTGGGGGGAATTTCCTACACCGCTGCAGGCTCCCAAACATGTGGCTGCAGGCTGCTCTTTGTTTCCTCATGTTCTGGCAGTTGCTAGAGGTTTCTGCTGTCCCCCCTGAAACATTGTACACTAAAACATTGTAGCTCTCAAACAGCGACCCCCCTCCTCCTCTTCCCGCCCCCCAATGTACCACTCCCGTCTCCCTCCACGGTTCATATCTGTCCCACACCTTTTTTAAATTTTTTCACAGTGTGTTTTCTATATGCTTCTATCTCACAGAAGATCCATAATTGCTCCATTCTCCCCACCACCTCTGCCATCGGAGGCACTTCTGCGTTTTTCCACCATCGAAGAAGGCTCATCCTGGCTGCAATAACCCTATACCCCATCAGCCTCCCCACTTCCCCCCCGTCCACCCCCACCTCCTCGTTTAGTATAACCATAGCAGGCCTCAACTGTACCCGCACCTGAAGAATATCCTCCATAAATTCTTTCACCTGTTTCCAGTATGTCTGTACTTTCGGAAAGCTCCACAACACATGTAACATATCCCCCCGCTCCCCACATCCTTTCCAGCAAGCCTCCGACCTATCTGGGTAAAGCACATGCACCCTTACCGGGGTCCAATACATTCATAGCCTAACTTTATAGCTATTCTCTAGCACTGCAGTCCCCGGTGCTAGCTGGAGTGTTCTCGCATAAATGCCATCCCACCTAGTGGGATCCCTCTGCCCTCCCAATTCATCCTCTCACCTCTGCTGACTCCTAACTGTCTCCATCTTATACTCCCCCAACATCTTATACAATCTTGAGATAATCCTGGTTTGTACCCCTCTCTGTCCCATCATATCTTCAAAGGAGGTAGGCTTAGCCGACCAATCCTGCTTCACAGCCTTCTGCTGTAAAAAATACCACATTCTAATATATGCATACCAATCTTTCTCCCCCAATTGATATTGCTGCCGGAAATCCTCAAACCCTCGAATACCTCCCCCTTCTCCTAGCATTTGCCCAATCTTCCACAGCCCCATCTTTGTCCTCCATCTCCCCCTCCGCCACTGTTTGCAGATAGGTCTCTCGTGAGTATATTTCCCCCCCCCCATCAAATACCCTTTCCATTTCTTCCACACCTGTATAGTTAAGGCTCTATATGAATTCCCCTCCTCCTTCCAGTCCTAGGACTAACAGTATTTAAAGCAAAAATCCACTTTTGTTCCAACCATTGCAGTCTGTAGGTACGATCCCCTCCACAAGGATCTCTAGGAGCATAATGGATGACTCCCCATCGTAGATCAGAAATTGTGTGGCCCTGTGATAGACAATGTTCAACCACAAGGACTGAACGAGTAGATGTCTGAATTCTGGAAACATGTTCACCCAGCCGTGTTTTTAAAGGATGAGTAGTACAGCCAATATACAATAAAGCACAAGGGCACTGTAAAAAATACATAACAAAACTGGCAGAACAACTGCTGTGCCAAAATAATTTATAGAACCAGCCCGAAACAGGGTCCTGCCAAGTGTCACTGTCCATGGTGGTATGGCAGTATAGGCAAAAACCACAAGCAAAATGACCAGGAGTCATCTTTTACGTGCCATCATTCTAATATAGCTAAGGAACAGCGGTTGGCCATATCTCAATTAGCCACTGACCATCGTTTAATCATCAGGGGTGTTGACAAAAGGGGTACAGTAGTGGTTCAAACTTCGTAGGATTATCATGGTGGATTATGGATATAACTCCAGGACACTACTTATTATCAGTTGTTATCAGAAGATCCTACGCCGGGGTCGTGCGCATCAATACAATTGTTGATATCAGATACACGACAGGCAGGGTGGATCACTGCCAAAGAGGCATCTTTTTTTTATGTACACAACATCCTAAAATACCAATTATTTATACAGTCCCCAAGGTACATAAGTCTTTGTCCGCCCCTCCAGGTAGACCCATGGTATCTTGTAGGGGTTCCCTTTTGGAACCATTGTCTCAGTTTTGTGACATTTTTTTGAAACAGGAAGCCTGTCTAGTGAAATCTTATATTAGGGATACTTCTCAATTTTTGTATCAGCTTCAGCAATATTCTGGATCCGTTCATGACATCCTTTTGGTAACCTTAGACATCACAGCTTTGTACACCAACATCGATCAGGAAGAAGCTTTGCTTCTTTTGGATTCAGCATTTAGATATGCCCCTTCAGTATGCCCAAATCTTTCTTGATAGAGCTGACTCGGTTAGTGTTAACCAAGAATTATTTTTTATTCAATGGGCAGTTTTATTTACAAGTATGTGGCACTGCTATGGGAGCCACAGTAGCCCCTTCTATTGCCACATTATATATGGCTGATATAGAGGAGAAGCACATCTATCCTTCGGTGTGGTTTCAACATATCAGGTTCTGGTGGAGATTTCTTGATATCTTTTTTTTGTGGACATCATCTCTGGAATTTTTACATCAATTTATATCCTGGTTGAATGCAGTCAAGCCTAATATCAAATTCACGGCTCACATTCATGATCAATCAATAGATTTTTTGGACATTACCATTTACAAACAGTCCAGGTTTTTATATACCACACTATTCAGAAAACCCACACAACGTAATAGTTTGCTACGATTCCACAGTCATCATCCAGCACTGTTACGTAGAGGGCTCCCATTTGGACAGTTCCTGCGACTTCGCCGCATATGTTCCACTATGGATGATTTTCGTCATCAAGCCCGGAATTTGCATGAACGACTTTTGGCTAGGAGATATCCTTCACATATTATTAAAAAAGCGTATACTGGGGCTTGTTATGTCCATCGTGAGTGGCTATTGACAGAGATTGATCACCCTGGGCAGATGGATGAGAAATTGGTAGGTATATTACCATTCATGCAGAACACTTCAAAGGTTGTTCATTTACTTCGTAAGTACTTGCCAGTGTTGCATCTTCATCCATGCTTTTGTAAACTTCTTACCACAGCATACACCTGGGGGTCTACCCTACATGATCTTTTGGTCAGGTCCGCAATGCCAGTAGATCGTCCTGAAACAAGGGCTGGAATTATTCCTGGTCATTTTTCTTGTGGTTCTTTCCTATACTGCCATACCACCATGGACGGTGACACTTGGCAGGACCCTGTTTCAGGCTAGTTCTATAAATTGTTTTGGCACAGCAGTTGTTCTGCCAGTTTTGTTGTGTATTTTTTACCGTGCCCTTGTGTTTTATTGTATATTGGCCGTACTACTCATCCTTTAAAAACACGGATGGGGAAACATGTTTCCAGAATTCAGACATCTACTCATTCAGTCCCTGATCAAACCTAAGCTTTCTTTAGAAGCTCAGATGACAAGGGTCGCCATGCGTCAACTCCGACTCGACGGCACTTAGCAACAACAACCTGGTTCCAGTCTATCCTTCCTTCTCATCCACATTGAATCTCCTGCACTATGTATACTGAACACCAAGAACCCAATTCCAGAACATGCACGTACGGCCTGTTGGCACATGCATATCGAAAATGGGCCCAATTTAAATGTTATTCCGCAACCTCAGGGATAGGCGCACCTATGGCTTCAGAATCGGGGACATAGACATTTTTGGTGCGGCACTAACAATGCACTATGGAGTATGAGACATGGCTATATTCAGCAAATGGCTTTGTTTGTCACCGCACTCACCGTATTCTGAAAAGATGGACGTTGTCGATCCTGCTCATCTCCACTATATACCCGCGAATGGCTACACCCCCCTTAAAACATGCATCTTCCCTGTTGCTCCTCTCACTGTGTTATGCTGATGCAAACTACACATGAATACTGATAATACATAAATGTTGATGCAGACTATATAATTTATATATAGAGAGGGTGGCCCAAAAAAAAGTGAGAACATCTCATAAATTAAAAGCTTAAATAGTTTACTTATTTACCTTTTTTAGCTATATAAAGCACCATCATTAGTCTCTAAAAATGTGCACATTTGTAGAGAGCAATGACGGTGCCTTTGGGATTGTCTTAGTGCTATTTGCACTGTTGAATGTTCTCATTACGAGGGTCCCTTATTAGTGACAGGGATATGTTTTGACATTTCACTATGGAGAACCTCTTCTGATTTTTTTCTGGTCCATACTTAACATTGTACAGACAGTTTTTCAGAGGTGACCAATGTTTTGACATTTTGCTGTAGAGAACCTGTTCTGATTTATTCTGCCCGATCACACTGGCATCTGGTGACACTGAGGTCATCCTTCCAGTCCAACTATTGGCCAGACATTCATGTTCCTTCACCTTATAAACATCCCTCACCTGTGCATTCTATTCTTTACAACTACATCTTGTGCCCTCCCAGACAGCAGCACACCAGTTCAATACAGACGTGTCATAGCCATTCATCTCTATGGGACGTGTTGAAGATCAGAGCAGGGCCTTATTCCACATTGCCACTGGTATAACGTAGGTGTCAGCGGGAAACAGGACATACACGGGCTTTTCCTGAAAATGCTTTCTATGTCTCCGCGTCTTGCCATGTCCCCGTTACACCCCCACCTGCCCATGTTCTAAGAACCCCATGCTAGCGCCATGTACATGCAGGGTTCTGTGGTTTCGGAATACGATTCTAAACGTTTTAGTGAGAAAAATGTCTATCCCACACATCAAACTGGCTTATTTGTGTTCTGAAATGACCTCCCAACTATATTTCAGTACTTATGTTCCTTACATTAATTTGTTCCTATGTAAGTTCAATTTTGAGTTAACCTGTAGATCGCTTGCTTACTCCTTCAAAAAGTAGAAAGGGACAGAGTGAAGCTACAGTAGTGCGCCTGCTACCTTTTAACATATTCATAAATGACCTGGAAATGGGAATAATGAGTGAGGTGATCACATTTGTAGATGACACAAAATTATTCAAAGCTGTTAAAACGCAAGAGGACCTTGATAAATTGGAAGACTGGCTGTTCAAATGGCAGATGTAATTTAATATGGACAAGTGCAAAGTTATGCACCTAGGAAAGAACAACCCAAACTATGGTTACACGATGCAAGGTTCCACATTAGGAACCACCACCCAGAAAAAAGATTTTGGTGTCAACATGGATAATATATTGAAACCCTCCGCCCAGTGTGCAGCTGCGTTCAAGAAAGCATTGTTACTCACCTGTAACAGTTGATCTCTGGGAACAGCAGGAATCAGTCTTCACATATGGGAGATGTCGGCACTGACAGAGCCCGCGTGGGAAGGCTCCCCAGCATCCAATAGGAAAGCCTTTGGAAGCACTTCACTGCGTCTGCGTGTCTGCCTTCCCAACTCCTCTCCTCAGTTGAGTTTGTAGCTGAGAGGAACAGAGACAAAAATAAAGCACTCCTACAACTCCTAGGGGAGAAGGGCGGGTTGTAAAGACTGATTCCTGCTGTTCTCGGAGATCACCTGTTACAGATGACTAACAATTCTATCACCAGGAACGAGCAGGAATGTAGTCCTCACATATGGGACTCACTAGCACCCAGGTACCAGACTGGCATGGCGGGGAGAGTAGTGTGATCCCCGAGGCTAAAGCTTAGAGCCGAAGACTCAATTCCAGGAGGCTATACCCCTTCTAATGTTAGTCTGGTCTGTTGTAGCAGTCTGGGACGGAGGGTAGGAGTTCAGCTTGTCCCCAAGAGGTGATGGGAGTACAGCTTGGCCAAAGACAGCATCCTGATGGGCGTCCCTGTCCAGACAATAATGTGCAGCAAATTTATTAATGGAGGACTAGGTAGCTGCTCGACAGATCTCATCAATGGATACTGAACAGAGGTTGGCTATGGAGGTTACCATAGCCTGCACATTATGAGCAGTAACATGAACCTCCAGAGAAAGTCCTGCCTGTGCAAAAGCAAAAGAAATGCAATCTGCTTATGATCTGGAACCACTGGTGATAAAAGAAGACGTCAAAGCAGCATTGAAAGCCTTATCAAAGAACAAAGCACCAGGCATTGATGGCATTCCTATAGAAATATTACAGCAATCTGATACAGCTGTTACCATGCTTACAAGACTCTGCCAGGAAATTTGGAAGACAACATCATGGCCAACTAACTGGAAAAGATCTTTGTTTATACCAATACTAAAGAAAGGTGATCCAACTGACTGTGGAAATTATTGCACAATTGTTCTGATCTCACATGCCAGCAAGGTTCTACTGAAGATTATTCAGCAGAGACTACATTCCTGTAAACCGCTCTGATACCAAATAGTGCGGTATATAAAAGCTAATAAATAAATAAATTCAACCATACCTGGAACAAGAACTACCTGAAGTGCAAGCAGGGTTCAAGAAAGGGCGAGGAACGAGACACATCATCGCGGATGTGAGATGGATCCTTGAAAAGACTAAAGAATACCAAAAGGATATCTATATGTGTTTTATTGTCTACAGCAAGGCTTTTGACTGTGTAAACCATGAGAAACTCTGGGCCACATTAAGAAGCATGGATATACCAGCACACCTGATCGTTCTCTTGCACAATCTTTACATTGATCAAGAAGCAACAGTTCGAATGGTACAAGGAGAAACAGAATGGTTTAAAATCAGCAAAGGTATACGACAAGGCTGCATACTTTCCCCCTACCCATTTAACTTATATACAGAACAAATCATCAGAGAAGCAGGACTGTATGAAGACAACAGAGGTGTGAAGATTGATGGGTCTCCCACCAACAACCTTCGCTATGCTGATGATACCACATTACTGGCTGAAAGTGAAGACGATCTGAAATATTTGCTTCTCAAGATCAAGAAACATAGTCTTAAAATGGGCCTGCACCTTAATATAAAGAAGACAAAGATCCTGACAACTGTCAAAATCAATAAGTTCATCGTTCATGGAGAAGAAATTGATATAGTGGTCAACTTTAACCTATTTGGATCATATCAATAAAGAAGCAACAAGCAGTCAAGAAATCAGACGACACATTGCTCTTGGCAGAATGGCTGTGAAGGATCTAGATAAGATTCTCAAGAGCAGAGATGTCTCTCTCCATACAAAAATTCAACTTGTTCAAGCCATGGTATTTTTAATAACGTCATATGGATGCGAAAGTTGGACAATGAAAAAGATAGAAGGAATAATATTGATGCCTTTGAATTATTGTGCTGGCGACAAATACTATGTATACCATGGACTGTCTGAAGAACAAACCAGTCAGTACTAGAGAAAATCAAACCTAAGTTTTCTTTAGAAGCTCAGATGACAAGACTTCGACTTTCATACTTTGGACATATCATGCGAAGAGAAAGATCATTAGAGAAAGACATCATGTTTGGCAAGGTAGAAGGTCAATGCAAAAGAGGAAGGCCAGCAATGAGATAGATCGATACAATAACAGCAGCTAAGGGTGCCAGTCTGTCAACAATGAGCCACCTGACTGAAGACTGAACACAGTTTAGGACAACTATCCAGAGAGTCGCCATGAGTCGACACTGACTCAACAGCACTTAACAACAACAAGAATCCATCTGGATAGAGTTTGTTTTGTCACTGGTAGTCCAAGGTGACTGGGATCAAAAGGAAATGAACAATTGAGAAGATCTTCTGTGAACCTTAGTTCTATCCAAATAGTAAGCTAGCACTCGCTTACAGTCTAAGATGTGTAGTGCTGCTTCAGCCCGAGATACATGTGCTCTTGGGAAGAAAATTGGTAGGATTACTGACTGGTTCAGGTGGTAGGAGGAGACCACCTTCTGAAGGAAGTGTGGATGGATATGGAGGACCACCTTGTCATGGTAGAACTGGGTATATGGCACCAGAATCTGCAGTTTGCTGATGAGGCGAGCTGACATGCCGGCGATGAGGAAGATTACCTTCCAAGACAATAACTTCAATGAAGTGATGGCTAAAGGCTCCAAGGAGGCTTTAGAAGTTGTGCTAGAACCACATTGAGGTCCCAGGCCACTGAAGGCAGCTTAATGGGTGGCTTTTACAGCAGAGGACCCCGCATAAGCATGTTACTAAGGGGTATGAGGAGATAGGCTAACCACCCAGTGGTTTGTGTTAGGCCACAATGGCATTAAGATGAACTCTGACTGAGTTAGTCTTAAGACCTGCCAAGGACTAGTGGAGGAGATATTGTAGAAGGGATTCCACTGGGCAGACAAAGGGGTTAATGTCCTTTGGGGAGCATCTGAGGACAAACCTTTGCCATATGAAGGCATAAGATCGCCTGGTGGACTTCGTGTGATGCAAGCAGGATATCCTTAACCTCCTGCGGCAGGTTGAAGTCAGCAAGCACTATCCCTTCGGCAGCCATGCCATGAGGTGAAGGGTGTAAAGATTGGAATTCGGAGTAAAGATTGGAATTGGAAAGATTGATCCTGGGAGAGGAGTTCGGGTGCACATCAGAGTCTGAGAGCTTGAGTCTGCGCAAGGCGAAGAAGCAGAGGAAACCATGGTTGATGGGGCCAAAAAAGGGTCTATGAGGATCATGGAACCCTTGTTGGCCTGTAGCTTGAACAGTGTTTTGGGTTGCAAGAGGGATGGGAGGAAATGCATAGAGCAGACCCTGTCCCCACTGGAGAAGGAAGGCGTCCGGGTCTGTCAGTGCAGGGACGGAAGCCTGGAGCAGAAGAGTGGGAACTGTGTTCTGCGGAGTGGCAAAAAGAGCTATGAGGGGGTTTCCCCACATATGGAAGATCCAAGTAGCCATTTCCCGATGTAGGGTCCACTTTTGTATACGAAGGATTCGGCTTAGCCTGTCCGCAAATACATTGAACTTGCCCAGGGGGTATACTGCTTTGAGGTGAATGTGGGGTGTGATGGCAAAGAACCAGAGGCAAAGCGCTTCCTTGCATAGGGGATAGGATCCTGTCCCCCACAGTTTGTTCACATAGAACATGGCAACCTGTTTGTCCATCCTGACTAGTACCTGTTGCCCCGAAAGTTGGGGTTGAAAAACCTGAAAGGCATTTGTTAGTGCCCGTAGTTCTAGGAAGTTGATCTGTAGAGCAGATTCTTGTGTCCACAGACCCAGGGTGGTTAGGTCGTTCAGATGCGCTCCCCAACCCAGCTCAGAGGCATCCATTGTCAGTGTACATCGAGGTGGAGGTATCTGAAAAGGTGACCCGTCGAGTAGGTTCTGTGGACAACACCACCACTGAAGGTCAGTTGAGGGGCGATGTGGATCTTGTCTCAGACTCCCCTTTGCTTGCGTCCATTGAGAAGTAAGAGTCCATTGGGCTTGATGCTTGGAGGGAGGAGTGGTCTAGTGGTTAGGACAAGGTACTTCAGGCCGGAGGGCCGGGGGTTCAAGTCCCACCTGGGGACAGCAATCTCAGGCCAGAGGGACTGGGATTTCTAGTCCTATAGGCACTCCTTGGTGTCTTGGGCAAGCCACTTAACCCTCCATTGCCCATGTTCCCTGTAAGTATTATCGTATGTGTCTCATATCCTTTTGTTAAATGTATCCCCCAATTGACCGCTTTGACCCAGTGAAAAGCGGGATATAAATACAGCTAAATAAATAAACAGCTAAATAAATAAATTGATGCATGTATAGTCAAACATAGGGGACTACATGGACCGTGGAGGTAATTTGTCCCAACAAATGAGCCATTACATGGCTTTGCTGTTGCATTTGTTTTGCCAGCTCGATGAGGCGGGCACAGCAATCTTGTGGAAGAAAGGTTTGGGCCTGTTGCATGTCTAAGAACGCTCCAATGAACTTCAGCCTTTGGACTGGAGCGAGGTGAAACTTTGGGAAGCTTAGGACAAATCCCAGATGTTGGAGCACGGTGATAAGTGTGATGTAGGGAGAGTTTCACCTCCTGGGGTGAGTCTCCCCTGATTTGCCAGTCTTCTAAGTAAGGGAAGATGAAGACCCCACAAAGTGTGGAGATAGGCTGCAACTACTGCCATGCATTTTGTGAATATCCTCAGTGCAGAGGCTAAGCTGAAGGGCAGCATCCGGTAATGGTGGTAGTTTCGCTGTAACATGAAACACAGATACTGTCTGTGCTGAGGATGGATCAGTAAGTGCATGTACGCCTCCTTGAGGTCTAGAGAACATAGCCAATTGTGTCTCTGGAGGTATGGCAGAAGAGTTCCCAGGGAAATCATTTTGAATTTTTCTTGGACCAGGAACTTGTTTAGGTTTCTGAGATCCAAAATAGCCCTGAATCCTCCTGTTTTCTTTGGAATGAGAAAATATGGAGAGTAGAAGCCCATCCCTTCTTGATAGGGTGGAACTCTTTCTATGGCATCCTGGGACACTTCTTCTCTTAAGAGAGTGCTTTGAAGGGGATGGGTGGGATAGTCGCCTGTGAAGCTGGTGGGAGGTAAGGTTTTGAAGTGAAGCAGATATCCCAATTTGATGATGTTGAGAGTCCACTGCTTTGAAGTTACGAGGTGCTACCTGTGGGCATAGGAATAGAGTCTGCCTGCTATGTGGAGGGGCTGGGGACCCTGCAGAGGCAGAGTGGCAATGCTCTCTAGGAAGGAGTCAAACACCAGGCTGTGCAGCTGGTTGAGGCTTAAGAGTCTTGGGCTTCTTGGGTTGGCAAGGGCTCTGCTACCCTGCTATTGCTGCTGAGGCTGGTAAGCAGTTGCAGGTGGGTAGGAAGAATACCATCTCTTCTTCTTAGAATAGAAAGGTTTCTTTGGCAGAGCCTTCCTTTTGGAGGGGTCAGCCATTTTCCTGGAAAGGCGTTTGAGGGTGAGATCATCTGTCTCAATCTCACAGGCCTTTTCTTGCCAACCTTTTCTAAAAAGGTTCTCTCCCATACAAGGGATATTAGCCAACTTATCCTGGACCAACTGTTCGAGATCTGATGCCTGCAACCAGGCCATCCTACAACCCCCTATGCAGACTGCTGAAGTTCTGCTTGTTGACTCAAAAGCATCAAAAGATGCCCTGGTAGAAATTTTGAGGTATTTTGACCTTGCCTGATGAGTGCCTGGAATGCACGCTACTTATCTTCAGGAAGCATGGGGGCAAACATCTCCAGATCCCTCGTGACATCTTTCAGGAACCGTGTCCATGTATAGCATGTTAGGAAGTAATCCTAGAGGTGAGCATGGATGCCTGAAAACATCGACGCCCAAAGGCATCCAGTGTTCTCAAATCCCTACCTGGGGGCATGGAAGAGTGATTCTTTGAACTCTTTATTCAGTGCATCACTGATTCCATCTCCATTGAGTGGTGTGGGAGTTGAGGCTTCTGGAAGTCAGGGCACCCTGGTACTTGGTACATGGTGTTGAGTCTTTTGCTGATGGGTGGAACCATGAGAGGAGCCTCCCACATGCAGATCATAAGATCTTGTAAGATGCAATGCACCAGTAAAATAGCCGCTTCTTTGGGTGTGGGAGGGTATTGGAGTGTCTCCAATTCCTCTGCTCTCGGTTCCTTCTCCAGGACAACTGTGATGTCCAGTGTCGCTGCCATGTCCCCACTGAAGTCTTGGAAATACATATCTTCTGGTGGAGACCTGCACCATTCATGAGGAGGGAACGGGTCTGAAGGAATGTCTGGAGGTTCCTGGGAATCAAGTGATCCCTCTTCAGAATCGCAAGAAGTGTAATCAGATTCTGACAAAAAATCCAAGTATCAAAAATCTTGTGTTTGACCTTGATACTTTGTTGACATCGAGGGTTGATACCAGTGCTTAGAGACATCGGCATCGGGAGGCCTGGCAGTGTTAGCCTGTTGGGTACTGATGCTATCTCTTGGTTCCAACCGAGGCATTGACCTTGAGAAGTCCACCGATGTGGGCTTGAGAGCTGGCATCGGGGTCGATACACCTGTCTGTGGGCAGGGTGCCAAAGCCTGCATTGCTGGAGCTGTTGAACCTGTCGATACCTAGGCTGCCAGGAGTGCGGCAAACTCCTCTCAAGAGCCAGCATGCACTGATCCAGGGAGATGGCCGATGTCTGGGTGGAGTCTCCTATGGGGCTTTGAGTCCCCGTCCCAGAGCATGAAACTGGTAGCTCTCCACAGATCAATTCATTGAGCGTGTTCTTGAGCCCCTTTTGTGCTTTGGAGGACAGGTCCTCCCGCCAGGGCTGTTTGGCTGACTGGGTTGCATCTGAAGCACCTTTTGGTGAGTCTCTGTGTCAATGTTGATTTTTCTCTAGTCTTGGGATCGATCTTCGATGCTGATGCCTTTTTAGAAGTTAAGAGACTTACTTTTATATTTCGACTTGGAAGAGACCTGAGACCCATGAGAGGAGGTCAATGTTCTCAATGATCTGGAAGCCACTGAAATCCACTCTGGGGCAAACAGGAATCCATACTGCATATCTCTGTCCTTTAGGCCTCTCTTTGTCATTTGTTGGCACAAAGGACAAGAATCTGGTAAATGGTCAGTGCCCAAACATTAAAGACACCAGTCATGTTAATCCATGACCGATATTGTACCGGCATATTTGGTACACTTTTTAAAACCACTATTTGTCCATTTTAGAAAATATATCCCTCGGAATTGACAGGGATATGAAAGCCTGAAGCCTAGTGAGTGGTAAAACTGCAGGAAAAAGAAGAAAATAATTAGAAAATTGTATAACTAAAAAGAAAAATCTTATCGGGACCGGTGTCGATTCTGACGGAACTGGCATCAACAGAAAGGCAGAGCACAGTATTTTACCAAAATAGTAGTTTTTCAGCAGTGACAGTGTGGCAGGCTATGGCCTATAGTAGTCTGCAAATATGAAAGGCCTGTAAGTTAGGCCCTGATTCCAACCCCCATCTTAGTAAGAACTAAAAATCTGTAAAAGTCTGAGAAAGCTGTTTTAAACTGCTTAATAAGGAGTCTTCATGAATACATAAATCTTCCATTATTCTTTTGTGTTCTGATGATAGAAATGTTTCAATACATGCATTCCTAGAGCTAGAAACGACCTCGGAGCAGGATAGTATCAATGCCTAGAAACTGTACCTTTGTTAGAACAGTTTGGGAAGGGGGAGCAGGGAGCTAGTCCCAGAAAGGATCCCTGATTGGACAAGTGCAGGGGGCGTTGGGACCAATAGAAAGTCTGCATGTATCAAACTGAAAAGGAATGTATAAAATGAATATGTTTCTGTAAGAGCTTTGCTCAGTCCTTTTTGAAGCTTTGACTATCTGAGCCTTGTGCACAATAAATTGGCTTGGATCTTTGAACTGACTCCTGGTATTATTTATTGCATGCTTATCAGATGCTACAACAGGATTTTGCAACCTGCTGGCTCTGCAGAAAACGAAGAACCGAGGAGAGGAGTTGGGAAGGCAGACGCACAGGCGCAGTGGAGTGTTCCCAAAGGCTTTCCTATTGGACGCTGGGGAGAATTCCTGCATGGGCTCCGTCGGTGCCAATGTCACCTATATGTAAAGACTGATTTCTGCTTGTTCCTGGAGATAGCAAATAGAATGTTAGGAATCATAAGGAAAGGAATGGAGAATAAAACAAAGGATGACATCATAATGCCTCTGTATAGTTCCATGGTGTGACTGCACCTTGAATATTGTGTGCAACTCCGGTCACTATATCTTAAAAAGGATATAGTGGAATTAGAAATGGTACAGAGATGAGTCACCAAGATGGTAAAGGGGATGGAAGGATTCCTCATAGGGGTAAGGCTTAAAAGGTTAGGACTTTCCATCTTGGAAAAGAGACTGCTGAGAGGAGATATGATAGAGGTCTATAAATTAATAAATGGAAAGGAATGGGCAAACTTGGATCGGTTGTTTACACCATTAAAAAATAGAAAGACTAGGGAACCAGCAATGAAGCTACAATGTAACCCATTTAAGACTAATAAGAGAATATTTTTTCACTCAATGCGTAATCAAACTAATTTGTTACCGGAGGATGTAGTAAAAGCTGTTAGTGTAGCTGGGCTTAAAAAAAGGTTTGGTCAAGTTCCTGGAGGAAAGGTCCATAAACCATTATTAAAGAGGATCTGGGAAATCCAATGCTTGCCCTGGGACAAGCATTGTGGAACCTGTGCGCCTTTTTGGGAACGTGTCTTGTACTTGTAACCTGGATTGGCCACTGTTGGAAATAGGATACTAGGCTTGATGGACCTTGCTCTGACCCAGTATGGAATTTCTTATGTAAATGATGGGAAACACACTGTGCCAACAGTCTACCCCAAATTGCGTCCCACACAGACTGAATCAGGAGCCCTAAACAAGGGCAATGATGAGATCAAGCTTTGGTATTCACTCCCTGAGAGCCCCAGGCAGAAGATGTGTGCCTGGCTCAGCTCTACTCCTGATACTGTTATACTGGCTTTGCAGCACTGTGTTTAAGGTGGCTTGTAGGCAGATCTCTCTGAGAGCCTTCTGCAATCTTCAAGAGCAGGGGGAACAGAGGAGGAAGGAGGAGGCATTTGAGGTTGTGTGAGGCTGATGTACTCTTCCAGATCCTTCCAATTTCTGGCTGCTCAACAGGCTGTTATCATGATAAGCATGTGGAGCTGAACCAATTTTTCCCTTCTCCTATGGCTACCGAAAAGATTGCATCTAGTGGAGCCCCTCCCACATCACACTCAAGTGAGAGAGTCACTCTCAAGGTGGTCATTCATGAGTGTTTAATCAATCATTTCCTCTCAATCTTCAGAATTTTCTTCAGAGAGGAGAAAATCCATCCACCATCTGCTGGCGACAAGGAAATACTGAAGAGACCTCTGGTGGCTGAGGCAAAGAGGCATGAGAGTGATGTCATTGAAATCTGGGCTTTTCATTGGTTCTTTGTCTCCACCAATCTGCTGATAGGGGAACACATCCCACTTGTCTGGACTGGTCTAGCCAGACGATATGGAATTTGGGTTATATAGTGAGCACCGTCATCCCCTTTTCCAGATGCTGGGAAATAAAAGACCGAATGATCATGTAGCAGCTGATAAGCATGCAATAAATAATACCAGGAGTTAGTTCAAAGATCCAAGCCAATTTATTGTGCACATGGCTCAGTTAGTCAGAGCTTCAAAAAGGACTGAGCAAGGTTTTCACAGAAACATATTCACTTATACCTTTTCTTCAGTTTGATACATGCAGACTTTCTATTGGTTCCAACGCCCCCTGCACTTATCCAATCAGAGATCCTTTCTGGGCCTAGCACCCCGCTCCCTCCTCTAGGGCTGTTCTAACAATGGTACAGTTTCTAGGTTTGATACTTCTCTACTGCAAGGTCTTCTCTAGCTCCAGGAATGCATGTATTGAAACATTCCTATCTTCTGCACACAAGAGAATAATGAAAGACTTATGGATTCATGTAAAACTTCTTATTAAGCAGTTTAAAACAGTTTTCTCATTTTTCACAGATTTTTGGTTCTTTTCTAGCTATGATGGGGGTTGGAATCAGGGCCTAACTTACAGGCCTTTCATATTTGCAGACTATTATAGGCCATAGCTTGCCACATTCCCCCCTTTGATTATTCTCACCCGCAAGTGAGAAAGGGTGAGAATTAAATCACATATTATACTTGCGTAAAAGCATCAGTTTGGGGTATAGGGTAATATTGCCACATCGCTAAAACTTCTGTAGCTGCCTTCCGTTCTACGGTGCTATCAATGGCTGCTGACTTTACTCTACTGTGATGAATCCAGGGTTTGAGTTCTGCAACTTTAACTGCTGTTGGGGTTAATAAGATGACAACATAAGGTCCCTTCCAATGTGGTGCCAACGGTGTCTTTCTCCACTCTTTGATCCACACTGAGACTCCAGGCTTGAGAGGATGCAGAGGTTCTGTTAGATGGATGGGCAGCTGATCTTGTACCCACATATGAAGATTCTGCAAAACAGAACTTAAAACCAATAGTTCTTGTCTAGTAATTTCAGATCTAATCTGTTTCATATCTCCCTTTATTCCTTGTACAATAGGCAGGGGTTGCCCATACAGAATCTCAAAAGGGGAAACTCCTAAAGACTTAGTAGGGGCTAAGTATATCCAACAGTGGCCAATCTAGGTCATACATACCTAGCAGTTTCCCCAAAAGACACAGGTTCCAATCCGGGCGGCTTGAGAATATAGTGTCCATAGTTTCTAGACAGTCATGATCAGGGGGGTCAAGACCAACTGGTAACAACGTAGCAGGATTCAGAGCTTGACTGACCATCAATTGTACAACATACTTTGATACTTCAACATTCGTGAATTTGTGAGCCAGAAACTTCCTTTGTGTTCCATGAGGATCAGAACAAAGTGCGGTACGGTAACTTGAAGATTTTGTCCCAGGGTGAGCTTGTCAGCTTTGCTCACTAGGAGGGCTGTAGCTGCAACAGCTCTCAAACAAGGGGGCCAACCTTAAGTAGGCTACTGGCCGTTGCCAAGATCCAAGAGATTGAGTCAACACTCCTAGAACATTTCCTTGTGACTCATGGACATAAAGACTGAAAGGTTTTCTGGACATCTGGTAGACCCAGAGCTGGTGATAACATCAGAGCAGTTTTCAAAGATCGAAAAGCTGCATCCTGTTCAAGACCCCATTCCAATGGAGACTTTTCCATTCCTTTGGTAGCTTGATACAATGGTTTTGCTAGCAGCGCAAAATTGGGGATCCATATACGACAGTACCCTGCGGCACCCAAGAAGACTCTCATTTGCCTCCTGGTGGTTGGAGTAGGAATACTGCATACAGCTTCTTTGCGTTCTGGTCCCAGGCGTCGAATTCTGCTGGACAACTGGAATCCTAGGTATTTAACTTGTTTGACATAATTGCGCCTTGGGTCTTGAGACTTTGTATCCAGCCTCATTAAAAAGGTGCAAGAGTTCACTGGTGGCTTGTAGACATTCACTTTCTGAGTTGGTGGCTATGAGCAAGTTGTCCACATACTGAAGAACCCTTTCTCCTGGGTTCACATAGTAGCTTGAAAGATCCTGATTTAAAACAGCACTGGAGAGAGTAGGTGAATTCTTGAATCCTTGAGGTAATCTAGTCCAGGTAATTTGGCCCCGCCGTCCTGTTGTGGGGTCTTGCCATTCAAAAGCGAACAAAAGTTGACTGGTGGGGGCTAAGCGTATGCAGAAAAAGGCATCTTTCAGGTCCAGGACAGTGAAATGAGTAGCCTCAGCGGGGATCAGTCCCAAGAGAATATAAGGATTTGGTACCACTGGGTGTATAGTTTCAACTGCATCATTCACTTGCCTCAGATCTTGTACTGGGCGGTAATCCCCTGTCCCAGGTTCCTTGACTGGGAGAAGGGGGGTGTTCCAAGGTGACTGGCACTCCTTGAGAAGTCCATACTTCAATAGTTTCATTATCTGGTCGGGGAAGAGGATACTGCTTCACATGCACTGGTTCCGCTCCTGGCTTGAGGGTGACAATGACAGGTGGATTATCTTCTGCCTATACTTCAGGCGGGGCTATAAGGTTGGTGGGTATACAGGAACTAGCTGGCTTGATTGGAGATGCACTATAGAACTGCTACTCTTCTTCTCGGGGAACAGTCAGCACCATCAATCCAGCAGGCTTTGGGTTCACAGTCATTTGCATTTCTCCCCCTTCAGCAAAGGATATCTGTGCCTGGAGCTTTGCAAGCAGATCTCGGCCCAAAAGTGGAATAGGCCATTCAGGCATATACAAGAACTGGTGCGTTATTTTTTTGTCCCCCAATACGGTTCTGCAGGAAAGACTTTGTGGCCTTAGCCCCAGTAGCTCTGACAATGGTGATGCATCGAGAAAACAAAGGGGCTACTGGCTTTAGTATTCTGCTCCTGTATCCCCTATAAAGTCCATATATTGGTCCCCTATTTTCAGACTGACCATAGGCTCCTGGGGACCCAGGGAAACTTGGAGCCCAGTCTGGCCTAGTCTTCATCCATGCTGTAGCCCTCTTCGGCTGCCACTCACTCTATAGCTGCTGATCAGAGAAAGGCTGAACTTTTACAGAGCTCTGCTAGTGAGTGGATTTTTGCCTCCTGGGACATCTTACTGTGAGTTCTAGCTGTTTATTTAATTATTTACTGTTTGTCTAACTGTTGTTTGTTTAATTATTTAGTGTTTGTCTTAGTGGTGTGCAAGTTTCAGCCTTCTCAGCTGTACTTACCTTGCCTCTCTCAACTGGGCTTTGTGTGGTAGCCATTTTGAATTAATCTCTCTCCCCAGAGCCTGTTGTTTGTTAAGCTTTTCCTGTCCTTGCCTGCCTGAGTGACTCCTCCCCCTGTGTGTGTGGTAGCCATTTTGAATTAATCTCTCTCCCCAGAGCCTGCTGTTAAGCTTTTTCCTGTCCTTGCCTGCCTGAGTGACTCCTCCCCCTGACCCCCTCCCCCTGAGGTATCCTGTAACCTTGTTCCTGTTTTCTCCACGTGTGCATAGGCTGTTTTAGTTTGCTTTTCTCTGATCAGAGAAAGGCTGAACTTTTACAGAGCTCTGCTAGTGAGTGGATTTTTGCCTCCTGGGACATCTTACTGTGAGTTCTAGCTGTTTATTTAATTATTTACTGTTTGTCTAACTGTTGTTTGTTTAATTATTTAGTGTTTGTCTTAGTGGTGTGCAAGTTTCAGCCTTCTCAGCTGTACTTACCTTGCCTCTCTCAACTGGGCTTTGTGTGGTACCCCCATCCCCCTGCTGAGGGTTCAGGACAGGGTACCTTGTAACTGCCCTCTTTAATAGGACTTATCTCCCCCCCCTGGGGAAATTGTAGTTTTATAGGTACTTGGACATCTTAGAGGAAAGGGGCTGCTCTCAGGTGCAGCTCTTAATCCAAATCAGTCATACACAGAGGACCTGTGATTAATTAGCTTCAGGTACACAGGGTGTATTAGGGGTATTAGATACACTTTTATTAGTATAAGCATCTACACCAGTCCTTATTATATACCGAGTTAAAAGACCTAAACACAAGCTTTAAACTAAGATGCAGTCAGAGGTCCAGCAACGAGATGGGGGTTCTCCAGTCTTTTGCATCGAGTGTCACATGTATGATTATCTCCCAGTTGGTGAGAGGTCCTACATATGCACTAAGTGCAGGGAGCTCTTTGCTCTCAGGGAACGAGTCCGTTCTCTAGAGGCTAGAGTAGCAGACCTGGAAGACATAAGAAAGACAGAGAAGTACATGGACGAGACCTACAGGGATATAGTCCTGAAGTCCCACCTCCAGTCTGGCAGCATCCCTGTTGCCATGGAGGAGAGAGGTCATGTGACAGGAGAGCATCACCCTGGTGTGGCAGGAAGTGATCCTGTAACTAGGACCTGTCCTCCAGGTGATGTAAAACCCTCTCGCACCGAGGACGTTTCTCCAGGGCCATGTCCCCATGAGGGGAGGGTCAGGACAGCTGTTATAGTTGGTGATTCAATCATTAGGAATGTAGATAGCTGGGTGGCTGGTGGACGTGAGGATCGCCTGGTAACATGCCTGCCTGGTGCGAAGGTAGCAGATCTCACGCACCGCCAAGATAGGATCATAGATAGTGCTGGGGGGGAGTCTGCTGTCTTGGTACATGTTGGTACCAATGACATAGGAAAATGTGGTAGGGAAGTTCTGGAGGCTAAATTTAAGCTTTTAGGTAGGAAGTTGAAATCCAGAACTTCCAGGATAGCGTTCTCCGAAATGCTTCCTGTTCCACGTGCAGGACCCAAAAGACAGGCAGAGCTCCGGAGTCTCAATGCGTGGATGAGACAATGGTGCAAGGATGAGGGTTTTGGATTTGCTAGGAACTGGGGAACATTCTGGGGAAAGGGGGGGCTCTTCCGAAGGGATGGGCTTCACCTTAATCAGGATGGGACCAGACTGCTGGCATTAACCTTTAAAAAAGAGATAGAGAAGCTTTTAAACTAGAAAATAGGGGAAAGCCGACAGTCACCCAGGAGCGCACGGTTCGGACAAAGGTATCCTTGAAGGATACTACCAAAAGCAGTGAGGTTCCAAAAGGGAGTATAGTAGCCCAAATGCCCTTGAGTAAGGAGCAGACAGAGCATAAAGATTCCCCATTACCCATGCCTACCAATAGCCAGATTAATATTAATAAAATACAGTCTCTAAAATGCTTGTATGCCAATGCTAGAAGTCTAAACAATAAGATGGGAGAATTAGAATATATAGCATTAAATGAGAGGTTAGATATGATTGCACTCTCAGAGACATGGTGGAAGGAGGATAACCAGTGGGACACTGTGATACCTGGATACAAACTATATCGTAATGATAGAGCTGAACAAATTGGTGGAGGGGTTGCGCTCTATGTTAGAGAGGGCATTGAGTCAGAAAGGATTAAAGTTTTGCAGGGAACAAAATATGCTGTAGAATCTCTATGGATTGAAATTCCATTTATGAAGGGGAAGGTGATGGCAGTGGGAGTATACTATCGACCACCTGGCCAGAATGAACAAATGGATGATGAAATGCTCAAAGAAATCAAGGAAGCTAACAAAAGCCACAACAGAGTAGTAATAATGGGTGATTTCAATTACCCCGGTATCGACTGGGACAGTGTCACAGCAGGACAAGCTAAAGAGATAAAGTTTCTAGATGAAATGAATGACTGCTTCTTGGAGCAGCTGGTTCATGAACCGACCAGAGGGGAAGCCATACTGGACCTAGTCCTTAGTGGAACGCCAGATCTGGTGCAAGAAATAAGGGTGTTGGGACCACTTGGCAATAGTGATCATAGTATGATCATGTTTGATTTAATCAGTGGAGGACAGATAGTAAAGGAATCCACAGTACTACCTTTTAACTTTCAAAAGGGTGACTATGATAGAATGAGGAATATAGTTCGGAAAAAACTAAAAGGAGCGGTTCCAAAGGTTAAAGACTTACAGCAAGCTTGGGTGTTATTTAAAAATACTATCCTCGAAGCCCAGACCAGCTGTATTCCACGCATTAAGAAAAGTGGAAGAAAGTCCAAAAAACTGCCAGCATGGTTTAAAGGTGAGGTCAGAGAGGCTGTTGCTGCCAAAAGAGCAACCTTCAGAAAATGGAAAAAAGAGCCAAATGATGAAAACTGGAAACAGCACAAGCACTGGCAAGTTAAATGCAAAGCATTGATAAGGCAGGCAAAGCGGGAATTTGAGAAGAAACTTGCTACGGAAGCAAAAACACGAAATAAAGACTTTTTCAAGTACATTCGTAGCAAAAGGCCTGTGAGAGAGTCAATTGGACCATTAGATGATAGAGGGGTAAAAGGTGCAATAAGAGGAGACAAGGCTATAGCAGAGAGACTGAATGAATTCTTTGCTTCGGTCTTTACTGAGGAAGATGTAGGGGTGTTACCCAAGACTGAAGTGGTATTTAAAGGTGATACTGCAGAGGAATTGAGAGAAATATCGCTACACCGGGAAGATATATTACAACTATTTGATAAACTGAATAGTAGCAAATCACCTGGACCGGATGGTATACATCCCAGAGTGTTGAAAGAACTGAAATATGAGATTGCAGACCTGTTATTGGTAATCTGTGAACTTTCATTAAAATCATCTGTAATACCTGAAGATTGGAGGGTCGCCAACGTAACACCAATTTTTAAAAAGGGTTCCAGGGGTGACCCGGGAAATTACAGACCGGTGAGCCTGACGTCAGTACCAGGGAAAATGGTAGAAGCCATCATAAAGAACAAAATTACACAGCATGTAGATAGTCATGGCCTAATGGGAGACAGCCAACATGGCTTTAGACAAGGAAGATCTTGTCTTACTAATCTGATCTGTTTTTTTGAAGGTGTGCATAAACAGGTAGACAAAGGTGAGTCGGTTGATATAGTGTATCTGGACTTTCAGAAAGCTTTTGACAAGGTCCCCCATCAGAGACTTTTGGCGAAGCTAAAAAGTCATGGGATAGGAGGCAGTGTACTATTGTGGATCGGGAACTGGTTAAAAGATAGAAAGCAGAGGGTAGGGCTAAATGGCCAATATTCCCAATGGAAAAAGGTGAATAGTGGAGTACCCCAGGGATCTGTACTGGGTCCGCTACTTTTTGACATATTCATAAATGACCTGGAAAAGGGAATAACTAGTGAGGTAATCAAATTTGCAGATGACACAAAACTGTTTAAAGTTGTTAAAACCCAAGAGGATTGTGGAAAACTGCAGGAGGATCTGGATAAATTGGAAGACTGGGCATCCAAATGGCAGATGAAATTTAATGTGGACAAGTGCAAAGTTATGCACCTAGGAAAGAACAACCCACACTATAGTTACAAGATGCAAGGCTCCACATTAGAAACCACCACCCAGGAAAAAGATTTAGGAGTCATCGTGGATAACATGTTAAAACCCTCCGCCCAGTGTGCAGCGGCGGCCAAGAAAGCAAATAGAATGCTAGGTATCATAAGGAAAGGGATGGAGAATAAAACAAAGGATATTATAATGCCTCTGTATCGCTCCATGGTACGACCGCACCTTGAATATTGTGTGCAATTCTGGTCACCGTATCTTAAAAAGGACATAGAGTTATTAGAAAAAGTACAGAGAAGAGCCACCAAATTGGTGAAGGGGATGGAAGGCTACTCCTATGAAGAGAGGCTAAAAAGGTTAGGGCTCTTTAACCTAGAAAAGAGGCGGCTGAGGGGAGATATGATAGAGGTGTATAAATTAATGAATGGAGTGGAACGGATAAACGTGGATAAATTGTTTACGCTATCAGAATATAGAAGGACTAGGGGGCATGTAATGAAGCTACAGGGTAAACTATTTAAGACAAATAGGAGAAAATATTTCTTCTCTCAACGTGTAATCAAACTCTGGAATCTGTTACCGGAGGATGTAGTAAGGGCTGTTAGTATAGCTGGGTTTAAAAAAGGTTTGGACAAGTTCCTGGAGGAAAGGTCCATAAACCACTATTAAAAAGGGACCCAGGATATCAATGCTTGGCCTAGTACAAGCACTGCAGAACCTGTGTCTTTTGGGGAAACTGCTAGGTACGTATGACCTAGATTGGCCACTGTTGGAAACAGGATACTGGGCTTGATGGACCTCGGTCTGACCCAGTATGGCATTTCTTATGTTCTTATGTCCCTATCTTGCTGGAACACTGTGCTCGGTTTATTCTTCCATGACTCTAAAATCAACCTCCTGTTCTCCAAGTGCTCCCTCAACCCTTCCTGGGGGTGGAGTCAAGATGCGGGCATTCACTTCTCTAATGTCCTTCTTCTCTGCAATGGGCGCACTGATTCGCACCCAGTGGGGGCCGATCATTTCACGACCCCTTCCACTTCCTCTGCTCCTTCGATTAGGAAAGCCTCCTCCACGTCCTTCAACTAAAGTATTAGCAAGAAGATCTGCTTTCTTCTTCATCTTACATTCACTTTCTCTGTCTCATTCAGTTTCACGATTCACAACTTTCTGAGCAACTTCCATTAACTGTCATGCCCGCAAATCCATCCAGTTTCTGCAATTTCCATTTTATATCTCTCTGGGACTGACTGACAAAAACTGCATCTACCATACACAAATTCTCCTGGATTACTGTATCGCATGGGGTATATAGTGAGGGCTGCCTGCACTATTTGGATCCCACTTGGGGTTATCAAGGCTGATGGGTCTGCATAATACTGTTCATTAGTTCAATCAAATCCTAAGGCTTCTCAGTGTAGGAGGCATAATGCATGTTTCAGTTCAGTAAATCAGTGGCAGAAACAAGGCTGGTTCGGCTGGCTTTCGGTATTAAGGGTGGGTAGGTCCTGGACCTGGCACAATGGTATAACTTCCGAAGACATACGGCAATTGGGACTGTCTGGGTTCCACTTCATGTTCTCGGGCGCTGGCTGTGAGTGACCCTGAACTAGCAAATGAATCCCTGCTTGTAGTGTCATCAATGGACTGTGGCCCACTCGGAGTACTTTAAACTGAGCCGGGGCTTTCGGTCAAGAAGGAGTGCACATCCTCCTGCTGCAGAAGTGGCTGGTGAACTACTTGGGGTACATCTACAAGGTGTCCCCCCCCTGTCCCCGGCTCTGCCCGGGGTGGTGGCAGAGCTGAGGGAACTGGCCTATAAAGATAATAAACGGGCAGGGTTTTTTTTTTCCCCAGACTTCCGGGCCCCCCCCCCCCCCTTGTGTTTGCTACTAATCTCCTACATTGTTTCTCATAGCAACGCTTTATCCAGGAGGGCTTTTTTCTCACAAACATTTAACCAGGAGTCTATGTAGGGGAACTGATCAAGGAACATTTTTTGCACAATCTGATGAACACAGGAAACTACGGGGTCATGAAGTAGCTGACACTGGCCACTCCCTTTCACAGAGCATTTCTAATAGGAACGGAGACATTTTAAGTCCGTAGTCTCCAGCAAATCCCTTGCTAAAATTCCTAGTCATACATTTCAACAAAATTTGCATGGACTCTGCCCCCCCCCCCCCCACCATGGTGACGTACTTGACAACAGACAGAGGGGGCAGGCAGTCAGACTGCATTTTCCTGTGGACTAAACATAATGGATGCGTGTGCTCATTCTAAATAGGAACAATTTAGATAAAGTCCTTAAAATATAAAACTATTATTTTGCAACATGTTATAACAACAATCCCAATAGAAAGAACTATGGCTCCTAACATGACGGTCACATATCTATTACGTATGACTGGAATGAAATTACTTGGCATGGAAACTAACTGCCAGCCGTAATCAGCATTTAAGCTGAACAATGTCTCTACAAAAGAAATTACTTTAAATCTTACAGTTTAGGAAGCATATATTCAAAAGACATTCCGGATACTTTTTCATAAAGTGGGTGGATATCTGGAATACATATACACCCCTTTTTCTTCCTTTTTATTAACAATAAGTATGTCTTCTATGAGGTGCTTGCCACAGTATATCAGGAATTAGAATTCAAGCACGATTAACTCCTCATTCACTCAGGATTTAAATCACTTTCAAATCGCGATCTGGTAACTACTGGCTCGGGATGCTTCATAGTCCTGCCAGGGTTCTTAACCTCTACTTCAAAGGTCAAAGGAAAAACAGAAGCAGTTTCCTTAATTTCTCTATCATTTCTATTTGAACCATTACAGTGCTTGCTGAAAATTGGAACATAAAAAGACACAAGACAAGGCTAAGCCCACAAATGCATTATACCTATAGCTTGTGATAAGGAAGCTTATCATAGCTCAGGAAGGAGCTATAGAAAAGGTGAAGTGACTCTGAACAAGCAACCTGTCAGTTCTGGTAGAAACAAGAAAACAGAATTTTCCCATAAAAGACTACCAGTCCCAGAATGCACCAGGTTTCCAACAGCCATTAGAGGAGCTGAAGTGGGGAAACGTGTGTTCAATCAGGAGGGCTATGAGGTAATCCCTAAGCACTCATCTCAAAGGGCAGGGCCTGATTCAGCACAGCTGCGCTGTGTTAGGGAGCACTCATCAAGGCAGAATAAGGGTAGAGTTTATTCTACAGATCATCATCCTCAGTATCCTGAGAATCAGCTTGAGCTTGATCAGTTTCATCTGAAGGATCATCAGAAGCAGAAGCCAAACCGGACAGACAGAGAGGGAAAGAAACCCTTTGGAAGAAGGAAGAGAAAAGCCTTTGAGAGGTCTAGAAGAGTCCAGAGCAGTACGTATACTGGGAGGCATTTCAAGGGCCAGCATACACCATTGGACTGGGGAAAGCCAGAGGACTGGTGCTGCAGAGCTAGGAATCTCCAGACGCTACCTGTGAGGGAGACGGCTGCACGTGGAAGGGACCCTAAGACCCGTGCCAGAAGGTATGTGAAGAGAGATCCAGTGTCCAGGGATCTGGATTGGAAGGCTGGACATAAGAACTGGACTACATACTGGCCAGGCTATATAGAGAGGAACTCTAACAGCAATGGAAGCTCAGGTATGAACACTGATATATGCCCTAGCTATAACCTTGAAAGACAGCAGGGAAACAAGTATTCTCCTGAAAGTGCTCCATTGAGAGATTCATCTGTGCCAATCCATGATATTGAACCCATGCTTGTTGAAGAAGGGGGAATGATTGCAGATGAAGAATGTGTTTATATGGACTGCTCTCTGTCTAAACTCCTTTGGTAATTTTCTGTTATAAAGTACAGCAACCATCACAAAGAAATACAAACTTGTTCTTTAATCTACTCAGGAAAGCTCCTGCAGCAGGATTTGACCCACGCAGTAGAAAGCAAGCCATCTAAGGGGTTTCAGCTGGGTAACTGTTAGCAATTGAACCTTACCTAATTGCTTGTGAGCTCTAAGGGAATCACTTCTGAATCTGTGTGAGAAGATATAAGAAGTTAACCTGAAAAAAACAGTTTTTCTCTTCTTTGTGGATCTTGTTTGTTGTTTGATACACTGCTAAGAGAATATTAGCTAAAGCCTACAGAAAAGACCAGTTTGTTGCCAACCAGGTCTTTATTCTTTTGCTTTGATTGCCTGACAAGTTAAAATGTTGTTTTCCTGATTTTGTTTTCCAAGTTTAACACTGAAAGCAAGTAACCTGATTTATGTGCTACCAAGCATATCTCTGTGTTGGGAGAAATAACCCCATAAATATCTTATTGGCTTTACACTTGAGCACAACTAAATTATTGTCAGCAGCTGTGTCTGGTGTGAATGGACTGCATTGCCCACAATCCCTTGCAAATCATATAGATATATGCACTTGCCAAGACTGTGAAGATTCTCACCCAGGCAGCCGTCTGACAAGCTCTACAGAAATCCTTCTCACTTGGTCCGTACAAGAACAGTTCAGGAACCCGAACAGGGTTAATAAGAACTTAACCCTTTCCAGGCTGAGCCCAAAACTGTCGGAATCCAAAATCCTGATTAAACATTATTATTAAATGATATATAATACATGACCATAGCAGAAGGAACATCACTATTAAAACATATTGAATAAAACAGGTACAATTTTCCTGAAATAAGCACAAATTAACCCAGCTGTAGAATGTTGAAAATAAGCCTTCACAGGGTTAACAGATACTAAACATTCCTTTGTACAGACACGCCCCTTCTCTCTCTGCTTGCCATTTTCACGCTGTGCTGAAGAAAAACCTGGAATGAGTGAGACAGCTTCTTTATTTAATAGTGACTCCTGAATTGGTGTTTCCTTCTTTCTTCTTCTCTTAATACTATCCCTTAATCGGTAAACTGTTTCACAAATTACCCAACAGAATAATCTTACATTATACCAGAAGGGAAACTCACAGTTTCAACAGATAACAAAAATCAGATACAAACAGCACACAGTAAGGACAGACAAACACCAAACGCTTCCTCCTTTTCGCGACCTGGGCGCAGTCGCCTGGCCAGGAAATGCGCAACTCAGGAGTCCGCTCTCGCTCGGTCTGTATTTCAAGACCTCTTAATCACACAGGCAATCATATTATCACAAAAATCATTTTTCAAGTGCCCAAGGTTTTCTGACTAACTGACTATTCCCAACAAAAAGGGTCGATGGCTTCCCCCCGCGCATACTCATGCGGGGTCTACTAGGACCGCCCTTATGAGAGGTGATCAAGCTCTCTTGTCTCGCGCATATCCATGCAAGATTTCTCAGTTAGTCTATACCAAATCAGTCTTGCCCATACTCATGCAAGAATTTTTCCCCAGGCTGCACTGACTTTTAAACACGAAAATATCTACTCACCGGATCCGGATACCACACCAGTTCTTGGGTTGGATCCTGGACTCCCCTCGGGTTCGGAGGTGTTGGCCAGCTGGACCCAGTGGCCCGCCGAGGCAAGGCGGAACCCTCTCCAATACAAAGGGATCGGCGGCGCCTGAGAATTCCCCTGCGGTCGGACAGACATGGTTCCAACCGGACCAAACCTTTGAGGCGAGAAGTCGTGGTATATTCACTTGCATACCATCCCCTGCTCGCACATTCCCGGCCAACGCACCAAGAATATGTAGCAGCTGATAAGCATGCAATAAATAATACCAGGAGTCATTTCAAAGATCCAAGCCAATTTATTGTGCACATGGCTCAGTTAGTCAGAGCTTCAAAAAGGACTGAGCAAGGTTTTCACAGAAACATATTCATTTATACCTTTTCTTCAGTTTGATACATGCAGACTTTCTATTGGTTCCAATGCCCCCTGCACTTATCCAATCAGAGATCCTTTCTGGGCCTAGCACCCCGCTCCCTCCTCTAGGGCTGTTCTAACAATGGTACAGTTTCTAGGTTTGATACTTCTCTACTGCAAGGTCGTCTCTAGCTCCAGGAATGCATGTATTGAAACATTTCTATCTTCAGCACACAAGAGAATAATGAAAGACTTATGGATTCATGTAAAACTTCTTATTAAGCAGTTTAAAACAGTTTTCTCATTTTTCACAGATTTTTGGTTCTTTTCTAGCTATGATGGGGGTTGGAATCAGGGCCTAACTTACAGGCCTTTCATATTTGCAGACTATTATAGGCCATAGCCTGCCACAATCACACTTTAGTGCATAATCACAGCCTTTATTCACAATAGCTGAAGCCAACAGGAAACATTATGCTTTATTGAAGACAAGTCCATTTTTTCAGAAGGGTTCAGGGGATTTGTGTTTTTATAACAGGCCTTTTCTTACAGTTCTGAAAATTGTAAGCTCTGCCTACACCTCCGTTTGAAGTCCAGCGCTGATCGTATGCGGAGCTCAATCATAGGTGCTATGTGACCCGACGCAGTTTGCAGAAGTACATTGGCCCAAAGTTTGCCATTAGGTGGGGCACAACCAGCTCTCCCACCCTGCAACCATCAAAAAGGTAGAAGGTGTTCTGGAAGAGTCCACGGAACAAACTCAAGTCTTCGATGCGAACGTCCACGCCATAGTCCACGGCTGCCACTTCGACAGCTCTTTCTACCACATATTCATTCTGGAGTTGCGAAAGTGAGCACGTAGAGTAGACCACTTCTCCTGTGGGTTTAGCAGCAAGCAGCCCAGCTCTACAAAGAAAAAAAAAAGAAAATACGCTTCAGATCACATAATGCGCTTAGAAGACTACAAACGTTTCCTATAGTTCATCCCTTCTCGAGAAGAATTTTTAGCTCCTGGCTACTAAGTGTCATTCAGCAGTTTTCCTTTTTGTAGTGTATAGGAAAGCGTAGCATAGCATACTGTGTGAAAGTGGAAAGTGGGTCATGCTCTAAATCTAACTGAAGTTATCCATTCCTGTGGCTTTAACAGAGTTACATTCAGTTTAGTTCTGCAATACACAGTAAAGGTAGCAAGGAAGTCTATGGATGGTCCTGAAAAGCCTAAATTTGCAAAAGCCCGTCACTCCCAGCAAGTTCTGTCCTCATTCCAGACACACTGTTTTCTAAAGCTTGCTAGGGGCTTCTCTCCATGTCCCGAGGGAGAACGTGTGCCTACAGGAGGGAAGCAAAAATCTCCTGAGCCTCACAAATTCTAATTCCAGCTTCACCACTAACTCTCTGGGATGCCAAACATGAAAGTAATGCCCCACTTACACTAAGAGCTCCAGTTGCAACATGGGCAGGCTCCGTCGCTCCTTTGTCCTCATCTTATGGTAGATATTATTCTCTTCCTCCAACAGGGAATGTCTGTCAGTTGTACATGGGACATCCACTAGTACCTGAATGAATGGGAAGATACAGTGAGTTCAAGGGTTAAGCCGTAACCTAAGTGAAGCTCAATATTAAACCCTTTGGGGAGCATATTCAATAGAGGAAGCCAACGCTGCTAAAGCGTTTGTTTGTTGCTGCGTTTAAATTCTGCCCCGCTCTTCAATGCCAGGGTTATATCCGGATTGCTGGTTAGTGTTTTAGCTAACCAGACAGTGGTGATATTAGGCACTAGCCAGCTAGTTAAACAGCCTAAAAGTTAGGAGAGCCTTTTTTCTGCCTAACTTTAGCAGGTTTAAGTTAACCGGCCAGCGGCTCAATATCACGGCTGACTAGTTAACTCAAGTCAATTAGGTATAAAGGAAGTAGCTCTTGATTAGTTTAAATCATATATATCTGACTGTGCACAATATGTACAAATCGATCAAGTTGCATCGCCACCTTTTCCACAAGAACAGGGAATTCCACAAGGCTCTGCACTTTCTGCCCTCCTTTTTAACCTATACCTTCAACCGATATGCACCATATTCAAAAGGCATAATATAAACTGTCACATTTATGCGGACGACATCATGTTGTTCCCCCAATTATCATATCTGACCCCAATTATGACAACCTAGCAGCCTGCCTTTCTGAAGCGTAACTATGGCTCCGCTCAAAGAATATGTACATTAATTTCAAAAAGACTGAAGTACTATTTACTTCAAAAAAACCCAACTTCACCCCTCCATCAGACATCAAGCTCCAGAACTTCACCCTCCCAGTGAAGCATGAGATAAAATATTTAGGAGTTGCCCTTGACAGGACTCTTAGCTTCACTTCCCACATTAAGCAAATAGCCAGAACAATTTTCTTTAAGCTTAGGACCATTCAACAACTAAGACCACTTATAGAAAAAGATGATTTCAGAACCATTACCCAAGCTCTAATAACACCCCACCTGGATTATTGTAACGGGATACTCCAAGGCATAACAAAGAAGAACCAAAACATTCTCCAAATGGCTCAGAATGTTACCGCCCGAATAATTTCCAAGGCCAGGCTATCTGACCACATTTCTCCCAGCCTATACACTCTTCATTGGCTTCCTGTTGCCAGCAGGATCCAATATAAAACCATACTGACTACCTTTAAGTTAATTAACAAGATTGCCCCATCATATCTATCTACATTGATCCATAGCCCCCCTGAAAACAGAGTGAGAAGAAGAAGGAACCTCAATACCATTCTAGTACCGGATTCAATAAGAAGGACAAAACAAATAACAAGCAATTGTAAATAAAAAGCAAATAACAAGTCTGTCAATTGTAAATATGTATATAAGTACCCTGTGTGAACCCCAACAACAATCAACGGTAAGCCTGTAACCCGAGTTTTTGCTGTGCTCCCCCCCCCCTCCCTCCCTAATCAGATTGTATATATCCTTAATTCTGGCCGGTACAGCCAACCTTACCATGTGTAACAACCGCTGCTGATCACTGGAAGCAGCGGGATATAAATGTACGCTAAATAAATAAATAAGCAACTGCGCTTTCTCTTATGTAGCACCTATTCAATGGAATAATCTCCCAGACCAGCTAAAGGAGATAAAAGACCTCCAAATGTTCCGAAAGGAACTAAAAACATATTTATTCACTCAACATTATAATAATTTAGATCACTGCTTGGATCTAACCCCCTCCCCCTAGCATGATCTGACAAGCCTACCTAATTACTCATCCCATACAAGTACAACTCACCCACTGAATTTCCGACAAACATCGTTTCACCTTACACAAAAAAATATTTAACTATGTCTAATCCTGAACCTTAAAGCTATGATGCAAATTGTAAATGGTGCAAGTTATGTTGTAAGTTGTAAATAGTTTCTATGCTTATACTGTTTTCTGTAAATAGTTGCAATGTTGCATAATGTTCTATGTATGTTTCCTTTGTTCCATGTAAACCGCCCCTGATCTTGGGAAGGGGCGGTATATAAAAGTTTCCAAATAAATAAATAAGTGTCGTTCCCGGAATGCCCCGAAGCTATCCAGCTAATTCAGGGTGTACAAACAGGGGATATTCAGTGGCACTAAATAATTTGGTTCTGCTGAACCGTGGCTTAAATGGTGAGCGGGTTTGCTAATCAGTTCGGCTGCACTGAATATGCCCTCCTTTGCTTTTCACTACCATGCCACCCCCTTGAAAACAAATACAGTAAGCAGAGAGAGAGAGAGGAGGTAATGATTAGGCAAAATCTAAACTCACGCTTTCAGAGTTCCCAGCACATGTTCTGACCAGTGGGATGCACTAAAAGAGATCATAATCCTTCCACAGCTCACACAAAAACAGTGATATGTAAATAGGAATGGAGACTGTGTGCCTTTTAGATGTTTTGGTTATGGTATGGATAGAATCAGTAGCATGCTCACTAACCTTGTCGTATTTGCGTTCTTCTTCCTGTCCCCACCTTCTGCCATCCCAACATGTGATGTTCAGCCTCTCTGGGGAACGCAGCTCCTTAGGCACATAGCTCTGGAGGACTCTGCGCAGTCTGCTGGTGCGGGAGGCAGATATATCGTTGGCCGTAAGATGCCCTGTCAAAAAGGAAATGGAATGAGTTTCCAAGAAGCACTAGAAACAAAGGGAAGTCAAAGGCTGGCAATGTTTGCAGAGATTAATGTTTCATTGGAGGATCCCACTCCTGGGCCTGGCAATGTCCGAGTTAGAGCAAAGAACTTAGCCTTTCGGTCTAACCTCAGAGGCCACTAATCCTTCCTCATCAGCAAGGATAAGCAGCAGGACTCTAACAGCTCTCATGGTTCCTGCTGCGACAGGAATCTTCATACAGCAGACCGAGAAAAGTGCTCTCAAGTCAATGCTGACTCCTGGCGACCCAGCAGCCCCTGGGTTTTCTTTGCAAGGTACAATTGTGGTCAACATTATTGGCACCTTTGCAGTTCAACCCCTTAATGTCCAATATCTCCTAAAAAAAAAGTGGCCAGTGAAATGGCTTTGGACTATACAGTGGTGTGCAAAATTCTGGAATTACTTGTAAATTTATGTATTTTCAACTTTGAGACCTTATATCTTCATTTCTTTTCCCTCCCAGTGGCTTTTTCTGTGTATCTCATGATAAGTGATAGATTTGGCTATTAGGGACAACTTTTAGTATTGGTTTGGCTCTTATTTTCTGAGTTTCTTCCCCATAGTTGTCCTGTTGATAGATTTTCTGTGAAAATCGGGTAATGTACATCGTTGGCCAACAATATATTATTGTAAGTGTGGTTTAAAATATTATGGACGCAAACCAGGTTTCCTTCAAATTAATGTATGTGGCCTTGAAAAAGGCCGTTTTTATGTGTCAGTGATAGCTCAGTATTTGATGGGCCACCCTTAATTCTTAATCACCTGAATGCACCTTGTTGGCATTGAATGAACCAGTCTGACAAGGTGATCGTTGGTGACAACGCGGTTCCAAGCTGGAATGAGTGACTCAATCAGCTCACGCTTTGATGTCGGATGCCTCTTGGATATTTCCAAGGCCACCTTGTGCCACAGGTTCTCGACTGGATTCAGATCTGGAGACTGGTCAGGCCAGTCCATTGACTTGATGTTGTTCTGCTGCTTCCAGCTGATCACCTGTCTGGAGCGATGGCAGGGTGCATTGTCATCTTGGAACAGGAACTGGCCAGGAAACAGCTGGTGTGCTGATGGCACCATGCACTTTTGCAGTATGGTGATGTACTTGGCCCCGTTCACCATTCCATCGACGATGTGAAGACGTCCAACGCCACTGGCAGCCATGCAGCCCCAGACCATGACCTTCAAAGGATGCTTCACAGTGAGGTTGAGACACTCAGGCTTGAATTCCTCTCAAGGAAATCTCCTCACATAGGTGTGGGCCTGGTTACCAAACAGGCAGAAGGTGCTTTCTTTGCTGTTGACCAGGTTGAGTGCTTTCTCGCCCACAAGATCCGGTTGCGCCTTTGTATGTCAGTCATGAGTGGCTTATTCTGTGCTTTGCAGCCCCAGAGACCAAACTGCAGGCACCGGCGAAGAACTGTTGATGAGCTGACAATGACTTCACTCTTGTCTGACCACTCTTGAAGTAGCTGAGGAGAGGTCAACTTCCGATTAGTCAGTGAAATGCGTCATGGTGCGCGGTCCTGGCATGATGTTGATGCATGTGGACGACCTAAACGAGGCTTGTTCACCACTGAACCCGTTTCTTTCTTCTGTACAATCAACAACAGCGCTCTGACTGCAGCCAAATTTCCTGGCTATCTGACAGCTTGAAAATCCTTCCTCGCTCATAAAGGACACACGAACACGCTCCTCCAACGTCAGGGTCCGAGTCATCTTCATGGTCGATCCAGAAAGCGTATGAAATTCAAAAATTCCACGCGTTTTTATAGCTGCACTGTTGGCTAGATATCTGCATTGTGATTGGTTAGTGAAACCAGCCTCCTGATTGGTCAGAAATAACGTGTGCATATTGGATAATCTCAATCCAGTTTTGATGCAGGATCCACAAAAATCGCAGTAGCTATCTCCCAGTGTCTGTAAAGTATTTAAATTGGAAGCAAGGAATGCAAAAAAGTCAATTCTAATAGCCAAATGTATCTCTTTTAACGTGGTAGAAAGATGAATATGCTGGGCTAATGCAAAATTTAAAAAAAAAATGTTAGAAAGTAAGAAAAATGCAAAACTCACAGGTGATTCCAGACTTTTGCACACCACCGTATATGCATGCATATTTGACACATAAAAGAATTAAATAAAACACGACCAAATTAAAATAGGAAATAGTATAAAAACTAGGATATTGCCAGGACATGATTATTGGCACCCTTATAAACAAATTCAAATCAATTTGAACAGAAGAACCACATTCCCACGGCAGTAAAATTAGACACACCTGTGATTGTCAGTACTCACATGACTCGAATCAACCAATGAATGATGGCTCTAGAGTTTAAAATGGCCACATTCACTCCCTGTTCCATTTTCATAATGGTGAAGACAAGAGACCTGCCTGGGACCATCAGAAAAGCCATTATCCAAACATCACACTTCAAAGGGGTACAAGGCCATCTGCAAAGACCTTGGGATTTCTGTGACTACATTCGCAGTGTTAAGAAGTTTACTGCTCATGGAACTGTCAAGAACCTCCCAGGATGTGGTTGGAAGAGGAAAATTAATCCAAGAAGTCGTCAAAGGTTAGTGCAAACTGTTGGAAAAACACCATGTACAACATCCAAAGAGCTTAAGGTTGACCTGGAGCAATCTGGAGTGGTGATTTCAACCCGCACCATATGCTGCACACTAAACAAAGAAGGACTTCATGGGCGAAGACCCAGGAGGACCTCACTGCTCAAAGCAGACATAAAAGGCATGCCTGATCTTTGCCCAAACTCACTTTGAGAAACCACAATCCTTCTGGGAAAATGTTCTGTGGACAGATTAAATCAAACTTTAGCTCTTTGGTAATGTAGACCAGCAATATATTTACAGGTGAAGAAATTAAGCTTATAAGGAAAAAAAGCATCCTTCCTACAGTTAAATATGGTGAAGGCTCCATAATGTTGTAGGGATGTTTTGCTGTCTCAGGAATCAAAGGGCTACCAAGGTACTTTGATGAGACATTTGCTACCTAGTGTCAGAAAGCTAGGTCTGGGTCGAAGGTCACTGGTCCTCCAGCAGGACAATGACCCAAAAGTACAAAAGAATGGTTAAAAAGGAACAAATGGACTGTTTTAAACTGGCCAGCAATGAGTCCTGATCTCAATCCAATTGAGAACCTTTGGAAAAAGCTGAAATCTGCCACTGGTAAAAGGAATCCTGGAAACATTCATGAGCTGGAACAAATTGCAGTTGAAGAGTGGAAGGAAGTACCAGCAGACAGATGTACGAAACTTACAGATGGCTACAAGAAACTTTTGGAGGCTGTCATCACTGCCAATGGTTGTGCAACCAAATATTAGTGAAGGGTGCCATTAATCCTGTCCAGGTCATATTTTGGTTTTCTCTCAGAAATTACTAAGTCTAAGTTGCACAGACAGCTTTTATTTTTGTTGTACACCTTTTGAATATGCTCTTAAATTATTAAGATGACAAACAGTTGGAATATTTCTAATTATTTCTCAAGGTATTATACACAGTGTACCTAAAATGCAAGGGTGCGGAGGCGGAGCTTGCGGAGAGCCAAGATGGCCGCATGAGAAACCAGCTCCTCACAATCTTGTAAAAATTGGAACCTCCGGCTCGCTAGTCGGCCCTCTGGGGATAGAAGATACACCAGCTTCCAAGAATAACATGGCAGCGATCAAACCAACTCGCTTAGAATACCCGGCACAGCAAGCTTCAAGCTCTAAGAGGACGAAATTGGACCCCCCATCGCCATATAACATGGCGCCGACACGGGAGGGCAGCGGGGACATGCAAGAGTTGCTGAAAGAAATCAGAGCAGTTAAGGAGATGGTTGCTGCAAATGGAGAAGTGGTTGCAACGATGCACTTGGAAGTAATGGAGTTAAAGGCTAAACTGGAAATTCTCACTATACGGATGGACAGTGTTGAGGTTCGGGTGTCGGTTCATTCGGAGCAATTATCAACAATTAGAATGGCTGATGGAAGATCTCAATAACCGCTTGCGGAGGAATAATATAAGAATTGTTGGAATGCCTAAAGAGCTGTAGGGGCAGATTCAATATGTGTCCTTGAGAGCTGACTCCCTAAACTACTCCATTTTAACCCGGACAGACCTCTGGAGATTGAGAGAGCACATTGCATCCCTACGCAAGCTGCAACACAAAAGAAAGCTCCAAGACCCTTGATCTTCCGTGTCCTGAGATATCAACAAGTGCAGCAAATATTTTAGATTGTTAAAACCAAAACTCCAATCCAGTATGAAGGCCATAAGATCTCCTTCTACTCTGACTTTCATAAAGTGACGGTGGACTGGTGAAGGCAACTTTTAACATTCAGACCACAGTTGCAAAAACTGCAGGCCAAGTATGGCCTGTTTTTCCTGGCCCGTCTCAGAATGACCTTGCACAACCAAACACGAACCTTCAAGGACCCTGCACTGCTGCAGGAATACTTGATGAGCCTTGGCAAAATGGAGATGACAGTCTCCAGTGGCCCATGTAAGTCAACTACGTAATAGTACCTGGAAGTGTTAGAGTAAGATTCAGAGATACCGGACTACTAGCCATGTGCCAAATCTTCTGTCTATGGGCGGTGTGAGAGATAAAGTGGAAAATGAATGGAGTTAGAGTCCATAAGATAGATAAGGGCTATTAAACAACTGGGAAGAAAATAAGTAAATTAGAACATATAGTGGAGCTGGAGAGAGATGTCTGGAGGAGGAATGTACAGTTCAACAAAACAGGAGTAGTTCTCTCGCTAGGCTGGGCTACTCAATGTCTCAGTTCAGTTAATTGTTCTATGTTACCTCTCTCTCACACTTGGTGGTAAGGATCAGGCCTTCCAAACAGAATTTCTCTTTTGGCTAGATTATATTATAGGATGTATAATATTGTATTGGAGAGACCCCCATAAGGCAGACCACAGGAATATTTCCTACGTGGAACAGCAAGATGAACCCCTATAAATTGCTTTCATTAAATGTGAAAGGAATAAACAATCCAATCAAACAAAATAAATTTTGTTATATTGCCAGAAAGAAGTTGCCGATATTGTATATTTACAAGAAACACATCTTAATCTGACAGAGACAAAGAAATTGGGATTGGGACGTTATATGCTGGTCTCTTGCTCCCCGGTATTGGGGAATAAAAATGGAATGGCGATTTTGATGTGCAGGAACTGCTCTCACAGTATAATTCAAAAGGGCTCAGATATAAAGGGGGAATGGACAAGAGCCATTGTTCAAATAGGCAACCAGACGCTTTCCCTGATAAGATCCTAAGCACCGAATGTGGATAACCCTGGATACTTTCATGCTTCCAAAGAGAAATCATAGACTCACACCCCTACCCAGTGGTAATTGGGGGTGATTTCAATTTGACATTGGACCCATTATTAGACCGACAACTGCTACGCCAACAAAGATCTTCAAAATCCCACCAGGTATTACTTAAAACAATAGAAGATTGCAGTTTGGTGGACTCTTGGTGACTACAACACAATACTATGAAAGATTTTACTTTTTTTTTTGTTGCCACATCATTCGCACTTGAGGTTGGATTTCTTTTTAATCTCCAAATCACTCCTTCCAGTAACAGCATACACAGATATACAAGGTATACAGATATCTGATCGTTCCAGTATTTCCTTATCTCTCAATTTGACCCAAATGGACAACTCTCCATCTCCCTAGAGATTTGATAAAACGCTACTGACGAATGAAGATTTTGCGGTTCAAATCCGAAACACTATCGGAGAATACTTTTTACATAACCCCCCTGATGCCACCTCGGGATGGGCCTGGTGGGAAGAGCTTAAAGCGTCAATAAGAGCAACCACAACATCATATGCCATAGGGAAGGCTAAAAGGCAAAGGCAGGAGCTTTCATACTTGGAAGCCCAAATCAAGGCAGGAGAACACATTCTGTTTGGAATACTAACTCTGCTAAACGTCTGCATTTACAAAGGCTTAGATTTAAATATAATACCATTTTAAGCATGGAAGCAACACAATCACTTTTTTTCAAAATGCAAGATACTACTCAGGAACAAATAAAACTGGCCAGTAATTGGCAAATACATTGAGACAAAACAAGGAGGCCAAGAGAATAGCTGCCATCAGATCGAAGAATGGGCGAGTTGTCCGGAGATCAGACAACATTTTAAAAAGTTTTAGTAGCAATTGTACACATCTGAAACTGAGGCCAACCCAGAAGAATTTGAAGCCTTCGTGGGTCACTTAGCTGGACCATAGATATCGCCAGAACAGGCAGTTACCTTAGATAGAGAAATCCAGATTGAAGAAGTGGTAAAAGCCATAAAAGACACTCCATCTGGGAAGGCCCTTGGGCCAGACAGGATACCCACAGAATTTTATAAAAGGTTCTGTGCAGATTTAGCAGCTTACCTCCAGACATACTTCAAACTACTGCATCAGCAATCACCTAACACTGGATCCTTTTCCGCAGCAATGATAGTGGTATATGAAAAGCCCGGACAAGATCCACAACTGGTAGAAAACTATTGTCCAATATCACTGTTAAACAGTGACTATAAAATCATTGTTTGAGTGCTTGCTCACTGTCTGGCAAATTTAACCCCTCATCGAATACACCCTGACCAATGTGGTTTCGTTAAGGGCAGATCCACGGCAGACAATGCACTACTTTTATGTAACATTATAGCTCTGGCGCAGGAACGGGACCCACTGATAGTGGGGGCTTCTTTAGACGCCGAAAAGGCGTTTGCTCATCTAGAGTGGTCTTTTCTATATGCCACACTTAGGTGGTTTGGTATACGAGATAACGTCTTAAGAATGATTAAAGTCCTGTACGACAACCTTAAGGCCCAAATTCAGGTAAACTCTCATTTAACTACTTCCTTCAACCTTCAGAGAGGAACTAGACAAGGTTGCCCATTATCTCTGATTCTCTTTATACTGGCCTTAAAACCCGTGTCTCTATTAATCCGGCAATCCCAGGAAATTGTAGGCTTTAAATTTCAATACCAATCAATCAAGTTGTCAGCCTATGCAGATGATGTACTCCTGCTCGTTACACCAGACTCCATCCCGCAGGTCTTAAAAATTATAGAAAAATATTCAAACTTATCTGGATATAAAATAAACTGGAACAAGTCGGTGGCCATGCCATTAAATTAAAAGGTTTTAAAAGAGGACTTGGCAAATTTTTCCTTCCAATGGAAGCATCAGGCTATAAAGTATTTAGGCATCCAGTATTCTCCGGACTTAGAAATGACAATAGACAAGAATCCCACAACCTTGGTGAAATTAGTGGAAACAACCCTCTTGCATTGGTCCCCTTTGCACCTTACTTGGTGGGGTCGTCTGGATTCGATAAAAATGATGATCCTACCTAAAGTGAACTATGTGTTAAATATGCTGCCAATCCATTTTTCCCGATAACATAATAAGAAAATAGAATGCTTGCTAGGAACATTCTTATGGAGGGGAAAGAATCCAAGAATAGCAGTCAAAAAGCTAAAATTAGCGAAATCAGGAGGAGGAATCCAGTCCCCTGACTGTTAGATATCATCACGCTTTCATTTTATAATTTATTAAATTTTTCAAATATAATCCAGAAAATAAATCTGAATATGAATTACAGAATAACAATAAAAAAACAGAAAAAAATCACAAAATACAGCAATAATAGTTATTCATTGGTTTAGCCCACAATACTCCCCACAATAAGAAACCAAGAAAAAAAGAAATATACCTTTATAAGGTTAAAGGAACCCCCACAACCTAAAGACCAAAGAAATCATATGAGCACAGATAACAAAATATGGCAGCCAATATAGGAATCAAACCCGCCCCTCTAATTCCCTACTCTGTAGAAATTGCAAAGGTTGTTGAGGCTCAAAAGACAGAAAATGTTTTGATTTAAATAAAACCTCACATTCACATGGATATTTTAATCTAAATTGCGCACCCACCGCGATGGCTCTCTTGACACAAGGCCAGAAAATCTCTCCGCCTTTTCTGGGTATCGCTAGCTAAATCAGGAAAAATTGAAATTTTTGAGCCCATAAACTGAGAATCAGACATTTTACGGAAATATAACCTTAGCACAGAGTTCTGATCAGATTCAAAGGCAAAAAAGACCAACAGGGTGGCCCGGCTAGTCACCAGCTCCAGAGAACTTTCCAAGAACTCTGAGAGATCCAGTTGAGGAGGCCCAGTTGCACCGTCAGGACCTAACTTAGTGTCAGCTGCGACAGAAGAAACCACCACATATTGAGCACGTACCACAAGAGGTAATGAATCAACAGGCATCTGAAGGACATCGATCAGGTATTTACGGACCAGATCCACCAGATCTATCAATGGAGAACGAGGAAAGTTCAGGAATCTCAAATTATTCCTACATAACTGATTATCGAGAAATTCTATTTTCCTTGCCTGGATTAAACGGTCCCTGGAGTTAACTACACCAAGAGCCTGAAGATCTTCCACATTGGTTTCCAGCTGGGATACTCTGGAGGTCTGACATGCTAACTCCGAAGACATCGCTGAACACTGAACTTTAACTTCACCAAGTTCCTGAGAAAACACAGCCACCACAGGTAGAAGGGATTGTTGAAGCGTGGAAATAGCTTCCCATAGCTATCAAGTGTCACAAGCGCAGGTTTTTCTAACAATCCAGGAGGCCGGATAGCCGAGTTGTCAAAGGAGCTGAGCTCCAAATGCTCCACTCCTAAGCTGCACCCAGAGGGAACGGCACAAGACCGACCCCCCGCAGCCGCTATGACCAACTGCACCTTCGCAGGAGAACCCTCCACAGTTCCATGACCTCACGACCTGGAGATTTACCGACTAGCTGCCCCTCCTCGAAGTGGCTTCTGGGCTGCCCTGGAGACGCTTGCACGAGGCTTAGATCCACCCCTTCCTTGCTCAGATCCGCGGGTCTCCCGAAGCCATATACGCCGAGGGGACACAAAAAACGGCAATGGAAGACTGCACCAGCCCACTCGCAGAAGAGGCACTGGAGGGCTTAAAGGTGCGTTGTTTTCGCTTCTTCCCCATTAGAGCGATGAGTGCAGGAGCTGGCTCGGCACACTCCAACTCGGCGTCCTACTCCGCTGCCATCTTGGTCTGATGCTTTCATTTTAAAACAAGGGGCCATATGGGTGCAATGCCCCTCGATGGTTTTAAACCCTACGTGGGTGCACTTTGAAGAAGTAGTAGTGAAATCCATTCCTCGACATTTATTAATAGGGATACAAATGCAGAATAAAGAATGCCCTCTTCCAACAGTTATAGCTACACAACAAACCTTCCTGGAACTTAACAAGAAATGTTACAAAGATAATCCATATTTACTTTGTATGCCAATTTGGTACAATCCTCTATTCAAAATTGCACATAAAACCTTTTTTTGGAAGAGCTAGAGTCAAAGTATATGGTCAGTAGGACTCCTTTAAATCCTTTTCTTTGCTTCAAGTAGAATTTAATCTTCCCAGTACTAAATACATCCAGTGGGTTCAACTGAAACACTGTCTTCAGAAAATAATAAATCCTAGGAAGCGGACTCAAAAATGGGCTCTATTGGAAGACACCGGGGAGATAACAGACAAAAAGGGAATAGCATTGTTATATTACACAAAGCTTCAGGATCAGGAAAGCGGGATCTCCAAAGGCATTTAAAAAATATGGGAACAAGAAGCAGGACTGTCATTCCCTTCACAAATGTAGGAGAAATATTGGAGATCAGTAAGAAGGGTATCCCACAGGGCCAGTTTGACACAAATGCTGTATTTTATGGCCCATAAGGCCTTCATGACACTCTGGTCGATCTCCAAATGGAAAGTTAATTTGGATAACCGCTGCTGATCCTGTCAGCAAGATACTGGTTATCTTCTATCATATGTTGTTTGCATGTCCAGTGGTGCAAGTTTCTGGCAACAGATTTGGAAACGAAAACAACAAATACTCAAGATCATCACCCTACTCACATGGAAAATTGTGATATTTCACTCTTTGGTAGGGATTCCACTACTAAAGAAGTCGAGTCACTACTTATTGGATTTTATGACTGGAATCGGAATTAAGTTAATTATGACTCATTGCAAAAATTCAAATCTCTTAAATTTTCAGCTCTGGTGGAACACATTGGGGGGTCATTCTGAACCACGAATAGCAGGGATGGACATTCCAATGGGACCGCTATTCATGGTGGCTGCAGGCCCCCGACTAACCTCCCCGCTGGTTATGCGGGGAAGTTAGTCGGGGGCAGGGAAGAGGCAGCCCGGGGGCGGAGAGTGGGCAAGCCATGGGTGGTCACAGCCCTGGACGTACAAGGTCGATTCTAATGTCGGCCCTTTATGTCCAGGGCTGGCAAAATGGCCAGGGAAGTTATTCCACCTCCTGGGTGGAATAACTTCACTGGACTTCCGTTTCGGCAGCTCTGGGGCACAGAAGGGGCTGGGGGGGCAAATGTTAAATCCCCACAGCCTGACCCTAGCATTAGGAGGTCGGGCTGCGGGGAATTAACTTTTTCATCGGCGGCTGGCATTGTGGCATTTAAATGGAGCTGCAGCACCATGGCAACATGATGCCATGGTGCCACGGCTCTATTTAAATGCCCTGAGTTAGTCGGGCTTCACTGTACATGCAGGCCGGGGCTGAATCGCAGTCCCGGCCTGCATATACAGTGGTGTTCGCGATTCTGATCCTGAAGGGCTAGATGTGCCCTGCGGGATCAGAATCGCAATCTCCTTTGTACGTCCAGGTCAGCCCGGACGTACAAAGGAGATCGACGTCGAACAGAATTGGGCCCATTATGTCAGCACAGTTGTAACAAGCGATATGCTACCACTATGATCCAAAACTCAGATATAAATAACAACAAATGGTCTGCCTTGGACAGATAATACTGCCTTTTTGAAGTAAACAAGAAGAGGTCCTCATTAGCCCACGGAAGGACTTGAGAACAATATTTCTGTATTCATTTGCTGCCCAGAGGAGAAAGAGTAGGACCGTTGTTGTTATAAAAAGTAGAAATGCAACAAAATATGATATGTAAAGTTGTAAGTAAAATCATAAATAGAGAATTAAAAAAAAAAATGCAAAGGTGCCAATAATGTTGACCACAGCTGTGTGACCGGAAGTAGATTGCCAGGCCTTTTCTTCTGAGGCAAGGGAGGGAAAAGTGACTTGCCCAAGGAGTGCCAGTGGGAATCATAAGAACAAAAGAAATGGGTCAGACCAAGGTCCATCAAGCCCAAGTATCCTGTTCCCAACAATGGCCAATCTAGGTCACAAGTACCTGGCAGGTTCCCAAAAAGGCACACAGGTTCCACAATGCTCGTCCTGGAGCAAACAGTGAATTTCCCAGATACTCTAATGGTTTATGGATGTTTTCTCTAGGAACTTGACCAAACCTTTTTTAAACTCAGCTACGCTAACGGCTTTTACTACATCCTCCAGTGACAAATTCCAGAGTTTGATTAAGCATTTAAAAAAATATTTTCTCTTATTACGACCTTTCCCCTGAGGCCCCTCCCTGAGTGCCCTGTTTTTGTCTTTGTCCTTTTCTAAGTCATCACTTGCCTGCCCCGTGTCCGTTTGTCTATGTTGCCTGTCTGGCCTATGTCTGTCTTATGATTTGGTAATCGTGTGATGTTACTGCTCTGTCCTGCCTCCCTCTTTCCTATTTATTATTGGCGTTCCTTTTCTTGGTTTGCAGTGCTAAATCCATCCTTTTTATTGTACACCGCTTAATGTTCCTACAATAGCGGTTTATCAAATATGAATAAAGATAAAGATATTAGTCTTAAATGGGTTACATGGTAGCTTCATTGTGTGTCCTCTAGTCTTTCTACTTTTTGATGGAGTAAACAATGGGTATACCAGAATACCTGATCATTCTCTTGCACAATCTGCGCCTTGATCAAGAAGCAACAGTTCGAACGGAATAAGGAGAAACAGAATGGTTTAAAATAAGCAAAGGTGTAAGACAAGGCTGCATACTTTCCCCCTACCTGTTTAATTTATATGCAGAACAAATCATCAGAGAAGCAGGATTGTATGAAGACAACAGAGGTGTGAAGATTGGTGGAAGACTCATCAACAACCTTCGCTATGCTGATGATACCACATTACTGGCTGAAAGTGAAGATAATCTGAAACATTTTCTTCTCACGATCAAAGAACAGTCTCAAAATGGGCCTGCATCTTAATGTAAAGAAGACAAAGATCATGACAACTGGCAAAATCAACAGGTTCATCGTTGAAGGAGAAGAAATTGAAATAGTTGACAACTTTAACCTACTTGGATCAACTATCAATAAGCAACAAGTAGTCAAGAAATCAGATGACGCATTGCTCTTGGCAGAATGGCTATGAAAGACCTAGATAAGATTCTCAAGAGCAGAGATGTCTCTCTCCATACAAAGATTCGACTTGTTCAAGCCATGGTATTTTCAATAACATTATATGGATGTGAAAGCTGGACAGTGAAAAAGATAGACAGGAAGAAAATTGATGCCTTTGAATTATGGTGCTGGCGGCGAATACTGTGTATACCATGGACTGCCTGAAGAACAAACCAGTCTGTACTAGAGGAGATCAAACCTAAGCTTTCTTTAGAAGCTCAGATGACAAGACTTTGACTTTCATACTTTGGACATATCATGTGAAGAGAGAGATCATTAGAGAAAGATATCATGCTTGGCAAGATGGAAGGTCAACGCAAAAGAGGAAGGCCAGCAATGAGATGGATTGATACAATAACAGCAGCTAAGGGTACCAGTCTGTCAACAGCGAGCCACCTGACTGAAGACCGAACACAATTTAGGACAACTATCCAGAGGGTTGCCATGAGTCGACTCCGACTCGACGGCACTTAACAACAACCGATCTACATTTACTCGTTCCACTCCATTCATTAATTTATAGACCTCTATCATATCACCTCTGAGCTGTATTTTTTCCAAGTTGAAACCCCAAACTTTTAAGCCTCTCGTCATAGGGGTATCCTTCCAGTCCCTTTACCATTATTTGTCGCTCTTCTCTGCACCTTTTCTAATTCTGCTATATCCTTTTTAAGATATGGTGACCAGAACTGCACACAATATATTTTTTTCCTTTATTTTTTAAAGCATTTTACAATATAACAAGAAGTTACAACACTCTTGAAGAAACAGGAAGACGCCTGAGAAATAAAACATAGCAAGAAAATTTTCCAATAAGATTATACCAACAACAAAGGCATCTTCCACCCTAGCCCACAATAAAGGGGGATAAAGAAGTCATACACATTAATAGCAATAAACCAAAATTGATAAGAAATTTTAACAGTTGCAAAAAAAACCACTAGCACTATTTTATGAGAGAACAAGAGCACCTCCCGACGGGGACTCCAAGCGTTTAGCATTTATGAAATCAGTAAGTTGGGAAGGTTCATAAAAAATATAAGAAATTGAATTTAACTTAACTAAACATTTGCACGGATGCTTCAGAAAAAACAAACCTCCCAACTGAAGAATAGTAGGGCGCAACAAAAGAAATTATTTTCTACGCTTCTGTGTAGCCCTCGCTAAGTCAGGATAAACCCTGACTAATAACCCTCTAAAAAGTACATTCCTCTTTCTAAAAAAAAGCTTCAACAGCCACTCCCTATCAGATAGGAGAGCGAAGGTTACCAATAATGTAGAGGGAATAGGGTTTTCAACTTCAGAATTCTCCAACAATTCAGACATAAAATATTAACTTGTTTCTGCGCACTCGCTATTATACCTTCACCCATTGATATTTTAGCCTTAGGCAAGTAATAAGCCCTAACCAACGGTGGAATTAACTCGGGGGACACCATCAACGCTTCTACTAAATACAAGCGAAACATTTCTCTTGGTGAAACTGACATAATTCTAGGAAAATTAATTATTCTAAGATTATTCATCCTAAGAGAGTTATCCAATTGTTCCAGCTTAACCTGAGTAGAAAGAAAGTTTTTTCTAAAGATGTCCGCTTGTTCTTCCAGCAACTCCACCTTCCGTTGAACTTCAGCCACTTCTGAGTGTAGAACAGTAGCTCCTTGTTGGACACCTTCCATAGCATGACCAAACTCCTCCATTCTTCGTTCCACAGAAAGTACCCTTGGCACCATCGCTTCCCCCAAAGAGAGAATAGCCTGCCAAATAGTTTCCACCGACCACAGCAGCACTCTGCTGACCCAGAGGCTTTCCTTCACTCGGCAACGAAGCTGATTTTGACTCATGCAGCCCAGCGACAACGCTCTCACGAACTTGGCGCCCCTCTGAACCTGGTCCAACCGAGCCACCAACTACCCCCAACTTCGGGGGGGGAGGTAAGCTCCAGGAAACCTTCTGGCAAGGGCTGCTCACGAGTCACTTTCGTTGCCGGTCTCTCAGGGGAGAGAGATATACAGGAAGCAGACACTGAGCCACCCGACTCCAGAGTTCTGTCAGCCCGGGACTCATCCCCTTCTTCTGCGAGTGCTCGGTGAGCGCGAGAAACGAAGGAGTCCATCGGACCCGAAGAAATCGGCATGGAGGTAGGGGGAGGGTGGGAGGACTCAACTGACCCCTTGCCTTTACGTTTCTTACCCATATTCTCAATAAAAAAGAAAACGCGCTACACCGAGATAGCAACTGCCGCCATATTGACCAAGACTCCGCCCCCTTGGCTTGCACACAATATTTAAGATGCAGTCGCAACATGGAACGACACAGAGGCATTATAATATCCTTGATTTTATTCTCTATTCCTTTCCTTAAGATTGGACAGAGGGTTTCAAAGCATTATCCACGATGATACCTAAATCGTTTTCCTGGGTAGTGGTTTCTAAGGTGGTACTTTTCATTGTGTAACCATAGTCTGGATTGTTCTTTCCTAGGTGCATAACTTTGCATTTCTCTACATTAAACTTCATGTGCCATTTGGATGTCCAGTCTTCCAATTTAGCAAGGTTCTCTTGCAATTTTTCACAATCCTCTTGCATTTTAACAACTTTGAATAATTTTGTGTCATCTACAAATCTGAACACCTCACTTGTTATCCTTATTTCCAGGCCATTTATGAATATGTTTAAAAGCTGCAGGCCCAACACAGATACCTGGGCTACTCCACCTTTCTCACTGAGAAAATTGGCCATTTAGCCCTAATCTTTGCTTCCTTTTAACCAGTTCCTGATCCACAATACTACACTGCCTCCAATCCCATAACTTTTTAATTTCACCAAGAGTCTCTCATGAGGGACCTTGTCAAAATCTTTCTGAAAATCCAGATACACTATCTTTATCTTTACTAAGTACTTGGTATACCACTTTATGGTAGCCCGACCCCTGAACCGGCTGGGATTTAACTTTGGCCCCCCCCCCCAGCAGATTCCGTAACCCGAGCTGCGAAACGGAATATCCAGTGAAGTTATTCAACCCTGGGGGTGGAATAACTTCCCTGGCTATTTTGCCGGCCCTGTACGTCCAGGACCGGTACTGCCCACTGCCTGCCCATGGCTTACCTTTGTCTACCTGTTTATTCACACCATCAAAAAAATATAACAGATTAGTAAGACAACGTTCCTTGGCTAACTCCATGTTGGTTTTCTCCCATTAAACCATGACTATCTACATGTTCAGTAATTTTATTTTTTATAATGGTTTCTACTATTTTGCCCAGTACTAACATCAGGTTCACCAATCTGTAGTTTCCTGGATCACCCCTGGAACCTTTTTTAAAAACTTGTATTACATTGGCCATTCTCCAATCTTCCAGTATTACAGATGATTTTAATGATAGTTCACAGATTACTAATAGTAGGTTTGCAGTATCATATTTCTGTTTTTTCAATACCATCCAGTCCAGGTGATTTGGTACTCTTCAGTTTATCAAATAGTTGTATGACATCTAGCCGGTTTATCTATCATCCAGTGGTCCAACTGACTGTCTCACGTGGTTTTTTTGCTAAAAATTTTGTTGAAAAAGTTGTTATTATGCGCTTTTGAATCTTTTCAAATTCTCTCTTTGCCTGCCTTATCAATGCCTTGCATCTAACTTGCCAATGCTTATGTTGTTTCCCGTGATCATCATTTGGCTCCTTTTTCCATTATTGTGAAAGATGATTTTTGGCAACAGCCTCTCTGACCTTGCCTTTAAACCATGCTGGCAGTTTTTTGGCCTTCCTTCCATTTCTGAAAGTGTAGAATACATCTGGTCTGGGCTTTCAAAATAGTACTTTTAAACAACACCCATGCTTGAAGTCAATCTTTAACCTTTGCAGCAGTTCCTCTTAGCTTTTTCTTAAATGTTTTCCTCATTTTCTCATAGTCTCCCTTTTGAAAGTTAATCGAACCCCAATCTCCTGATTGTTAGGCTGTTGCTCTAACCACTAAGCAATTTTATGTATTGGCTTACAGTTTGTATTTGCAAAATAACAGGCCCATAATGAGGGCAGCTTGTGACTCACTTATTTGGGAAGACTGAGGGAGGAGGATGCCTGCCAAGTGATAAGTTGTGATGGGGGATATTACGAAAAGTTGTGGGGAAATAGTCATAAGTATATGTGTCCAGAGACTGCCCAGACACTTGTGTATGAGATGCCCTGTTAAAGGTGGTCACAAGTTTGGTGGACCACCGAGGATAGAGGCTGGGTCTCCCAAGAGGGGAAGAGGCACCTAGTTCAAAAGAAAATAACAATGATAAAGAAACACAGCATTCAGCAATGTAACCCAGGAAGTTGCAACCCCATCGTGGTCACCCTTTCTGTAAGGGATGACTCACTGGATGGGACCTATGGACTAGGAATAGACGTTAGTGGGCAAGATCCCCTGGGAAGATTGAGGATAAAAATACTCCTCAAGAATCAGACTAAGGTCTCTACACCATTCCCCAACATATCCTTTGAACCTAATAAGGACCCTAAGGCAGGCAAGATAGTGGAGATTAAAGATTTGAGGGACACTCTAGAGATGGAAATGGGTTATGGGGATGTGAACGCCTGGGTGGAATGGGTTAAATATACCGTAGGAAGTCTCAACCGTAGCAATTGCTACGCATGTGCCTCTGGGAGCCCCATTGCAGAGGCTGTGCCCTTACCCTTGAGGTGGGATATAGATCCCGATGGAGTAAGATGCCTCATATCTCTGTATCAGGAAAAAACGGCTTGGGAAAATTAAAGTTGCAAGTTATTGAATTTGCTCTTTCCCCCTACAGACTTGAAGGAGGTAAAGGTTTCCCCCACATTTTCAGCAGTTTGGAAATCACTCCGCCTGTCTCATCAAGCCGGGGAAGAACTACATGAGGGAAGTGGGGGAACTGAAAACCTGCGTTCTAAGCCTAAACCTGACAAGGATGGAAGGAGAAGAGAAGAACTACTCCAACCTGATAATCCCTAGGGCAGACCTGTGGTGGTACTGTGGAGGGCGGACGTTGAGACCAACATTGCCTACCCTATGGTCGGGACCACATGCAATAGTTCAATTGGCAGTTCCTTTCACCATGGCGTTCACAGAACAAGGGGCAATTACAAGGAAAAGGAGGAGTACTTTGGGAGCCTCATTTGATGACAAGATATATATAGATACAATAGGAGTCCCTCGGGGAGTTCCGGATGAGTATAAAGCACGAAACCAGATTGCAGCTGGATTCGAATCCCTGTTATGGGTAATCACGATAAACAAAAATGTAGATTGGATAAATTATATATATTATAACCAACAACGGTTTATCGATTATACCCTGGATGCAATAAAGGGGATCGCGGAACAATTGGACGCCACTAGCAGAATGGCCTGGGAGAACCGAATGACTTTAGATATGATGGCAGCTGAAAAAGGGGGCATGTGTGTGATGTTGGGGGGGAAATGTTGTATGTTCATCCCCAATAACACGGCCCCTGATGGCACTATCACTAAAGCCCTGCGAGGACTAGCTACCTTGGAAGAGGAATTGGAAGAAAATTCAGGTATGGATACCTCTCTCACTGGACGGTTGGAGTCATGGTTTGGGAAGTGGAAAGGGGTGGTAGCTATATTTACATCTGTACTTGTAATTGGATATTAATTACAGTGGAGTGTTGCATAATACCGTGTATAGGAGGGCTAACTCAAAGACTGATAGAAACAGCAAGCACTAAACAAATGATTGTATCACCTCCAGTGCACAAGGATGCAATGTTATTAATGGACAATAAAGGGGAAGAGATAAGAGTCAGGAAGGATGTTATCTAAATTAGAAACTTCCTATAGAACTGTAGAGTAAGTGTAAAAAGTAACAAGAAAACTCTAAAAAGAGAGAGGGGGGGTTGATATAAACAAATGTGATATGTTATTTTTACAATGTAATATAATTTTTGTATTCCACTCATCTACTACTCTGTAATATAATTTTATATGTAATGACTTTCTGACTCCCTTTGCTGTATGTCTGCATCCTGGGAAGAGAGACTACGTGGCTAGTAACACGTAGCCTGCCACAGGTGCGGAAGTGCAAGGAGTGGAGGGAGACAGTATTAACCAATGAGTTATAGATATGCTGGAAGAGGCAGAGGATATAGTGTACTATAAAATAACTGTGAAACAGAGGATAAATGTGTCTGCTCAGTCAAGTGGGCAACCATTCTTGCAAGAATGTAATTAAAGGTGAAATTAGAACTACCTGCTAATTGTTGTTCCTTGCAGAACTCTAGTCTGGTCCCGGACATCTGGGGGATAAGCACCTCCTCCCGCAGCCTTGGAGACTGAGCCCATCACCTTTTTTGGTAACACCAGTATAAGTAGATGAGGAACCGCCTCCTAGATCCAGTAACCTATTGACAAAGCAGACTCACCAGAGGAATAAGTAATCAGATATAACATTTTAAACGTTTAATTTACATTACTATATGTTAACTAAGATAACCGTCAAAACAGAGGCTGAACAGCCAAAAACTGGCAACGTACCAGACAAGGCCTAAGCAAATTTCCGCTCAGCTTCGTCTGGCCCCCTCTTATCACTGTCTCTGAAAAAACGTGCTCCGTCCCACCCCCGGATTGCAGGCCACCCAGGCGCCGCTGCAGCCAAGTGATACAAACCTTTAAATTCTTCAGGCTACAGACCCATGTCCACAATAGGGAGGGTCACAGGACTAGACTAGAGTTCCGCAAGGAACAACAATTAGCAGGTAAGTCTAATTTCACCTTCCTTGTCATCCCTCTAGTCTAGTCCCGGACATCTGGGGATGTAACAGAGCAGTAATATTTCAATGGGAGGGACCCGCTAGACCAGCCTGAAGAACCGCTGATCCAAACCTAGTATCCCTTTCCGCTTGTACATCGATCCTGTAATGCTTGACAAAGGAATGCAGCGACGACCAAGTCGCCGCCTTACAAATCTCTGCCGCAGGCACCAAACTGTACTCCGCCCAAGAAGCCGCTTGCGCCCTAGTCGAATGAGCTCTTAATCCAGCCGGGACGACCTTACCTTTTAGCAAATATGCCGAGGAAATGGCCTCCTTAATCCATCTCGCAATAGAAGCCTTGGACGCTGACTCTCCTTGCCGCGGACCTCCAAATAAGACAAACGATCTATCCGTCTTGTGAAAAACCGCCGTTAATACACCCTTAATACTCGACTGACATCCAACCGATGCAACCTCTTTCCGGCACTGTCTGCAACCTCCTTCACGAAAGCCGGTAAAGAAACTGTCTGATTCATATGAAAGACCGATATCACCTTAGGCAAAAAAGAGGGCACCATGCGCAACACCACCTTTTTGTCATAAAAGGTCAGAAATGGCTCCCTACACGATAAGGCTTGCAATTCCAAAATCCTTTGCACCGAAGCAACTGCTACTAAGAACATCACCATCAGCGTGAGATCCTTTAATGTTGACTTAGCCAAAGGCTCGAACGGCACCCTCACCAACGCCTCCAGCACCAAGTTGAGATCCCAAGACGGAACCTGAACTCGGAACGGAGGCCTCAGCAGCGAGGTCGCCCTCAAAAAACGCTTCACGTCCGGGTTAGCTCCCAGTACTAAACCTTGCACCTTTCCCCGATAACAAGAAAGAGCTGCCAATTGGACTTTTCAAGGACGTCGCTGCTAGACCCTTATCAAAACCGTCCTGCAAAAAGTCGAGAATCTGCGGAATAGAGGCACGTAACGCCACCACTCTCCACACTTCGCACCAGGCCTCAAAAAGTCGCCATACGCGGATGTAAGCCATCGAAGTAGACCTACGCCGGGACCTTAGCAAAGTGGCAACCACCGCTGACGAATACCCCCGGCCGTCAACCTTGCCCTTTCAATAGCCAAGCTGTAAGCGAGAACCGACCCACTTGAGGCATCAGTAAGGGACCCTGTCCCAACAAATCCTCTCTGATCGGCAGCTTCCACGGAGCCTCCACCAGGAGCCGCACCAGGTCGGAATACCACGGTCTTCTCTGCCAGTCCGGCGCTACAAGAATCACCTTTCCTTTGTGCATCTCTATTCTCTGAATTAGACGACCTATCAAGGCCCACGGAGGAAACGCGTAGAGCTGCTCCTCCGGCCACGTCTGCAACAATGCGTCCAAGCCCTTGGACATTCTTTCTCACCTTCTGCTGAAGAACCTCTCTACTTTTTCCAAAGCGAAGGTCGCCATTAGATCCATCACTGAAAATCCCCAGCACTCCACTAACATCTCGAAGACCTCCTGATTGAGAACCCACTCGCCCGGGTCCACCGCATTCCGACTCAAATAATCTGCGGTTACATTGTCCACTCCGGCTACATGTCCCGCCGACAACGCTTCCAGATGCACCTCGGCCCACGCGAGAAGCTCGTCCGCCTCTGCCTCCAGCGCTACACTGCTGGTGCCCCCTTGACGATTCAGCACACAGGAGAGCAGGGCTCCTGCAGGAATCAGTCAGTACACAGGGAGCAGAAGCAATGGACGACCCAGTTGCTTAATGTAATCTCAAACAGCTTTATTGTAGATCCCCGACGCGTTTCGGCTTGCGCCTTTCTCAAGGGGAGAGTTGCTTACAGACAACAAATAAAAACAATTAAATGTGTACATAAACATCACTTTGAAAAGGACACCGGATAGCATTAATATAGTAAATAATTTAAAATAAATAAATCTCATGTAAAATCAAGGGTTTAAAACGTTAACAATTAAAAAAAAATATATATATATAGGGAATATATATATATACATATACAATAAATTAATCACGTTTATTGTAGTAAAACCATGTAATAAAAGAAAAAACACAATAAATATCCATAATGTAACATAATTAAAAACAGTAATAGACATAATTAAACATAAGCAAAAAAAACATAATTAAAAAATATACTTAGATGATTAGAAGACAAGAAGACAAAGACAAACAGACGCAGGGCAGAGGAGGCAAAAGGTTACTCACTGAATGATGCACCAAAATGCCGTTGGAATTCAAAGGACACTAAATTCCTTATTGTGCCCCTATATGAAGTGCAAAAAGGGGGAGGAAGAGGATAAATTGTTAAAACTTAAAACTTGGAAAAATATGACTGAAAAGGTCATGCATTGTAAACCTTTCTCAAAATATAAATAAAACACTGCTCTTAGAGAAAAAAGCCTCAATTAGCAATTGAATAAGAATAACATTATTTGGCATTCATTCTACTGTATAAACAGTGTGTGCTAAGGGATTTTTATCGCGATCAACTGATATTTGTGTGAATAAAAAATAATATGTGAGTAAAAAATAAGAAGAACCTACTCACTGGGACAGGCACCTAAGTGCTAAGACACTGCTGTACGGTGAAATCTATAGTGGCTCTGTATGATAAATATGAAACACGTTAGTTTACAAGTCAGTAAACCTGAACTTAGTAGGCTGAAAAAACCGATCGTGAGAGTTACCTGATGGGAGATGCACAAACTGCTCCAAAAATCAGATAGTTAGTACAAGAAAATCTTGACAAGGCAGGACACTGTTGCGTTCTTCCGAATCGAATCAGAACGCCGTTTCGGGACTATAGATTTCACCGTACAGCAGTGTCTTAGCACTTAGGTGCCTGTCCCAGTGAGTAGGTTCTTCTTATTTTTTACTCACATATTATTTTTTATTCACACAAATATCAGTTGATCGCGATAAAAATCCCTTAGCACACACTGTTTATACAGTAGAATGAATGCCAAATAATGTTATTCTTATTCAATTGCTAATTGAGGCTTTTTTCTCTAAGAGCAGTGTTTTATTTATATTTTGAGAAAGGTTTACAATGCATGACCTTTTCAGTCATATTTTTCCAAGTTTTAAGTTTTAACAATTTATCCTCTTCCTCCCCCTTTTTGCACTTCATATAGTGGCACAATAAGGAATTTAGTGTCCTTTGAATTCCAACGGCATTTTGGTGCATCATTCAGTGAGTAACCTTTTGCCTCCTCTGCCCTGCGTCTGTTTGTCTTTGTCTTCTTGTCTTCTAATCATCTAAGTATATTTTTTAATTATGTTTTTTTTGCTTATGTTTAATTATGTCTATTACTGTTTTTAATTATGTTACATTATGGATATTTATTGTGTTTTTTCTTTTATTACATGGTTTTACTATATTAAACGTGATTCATTTATTGTATATGTATATATATATATATTCCCTATATATATATATTTTTTTTAATTGTTAACGTTTTAAACCCTTGATTTTACATGAGATTTATTTATTTTAAATTATTTACTATATTAATGCTATCCGGTGTCCTTTTCAAAGTGATGTTTATGTACACATTTAATTGTTTTTATTTGTTTTCTGTAAGCAACTCTCCCCTTGAGAAAGGCGCAAGCCGAAACGCGTCGGGGATCTACAATAAAGCTGTTTGAGATTACATTAAGCAACTGGGTCGTCCATTGCTTCTGCTCCCTGTGTACTGCCCCCTTGACGATTGACATAAGCTACCGCCGTGGCGTTGTCCGACAGGACTCGAATTGCCCGGCCCTGCACTTGGGATTGGAAGGCCCTTAACGCCAGGCTGACCGCTCTGAGCTCCAACCTGTTGATCGACCACTGCCTTTCCTGATCTGACCACTGACCTTGCGCAAACTGCCTCTCGAAGTGCACCCCCCAGCCGTAAAGGCTGGCATCCATCGTCAACAACTTCCAATCCGGCGCCTCCAACGGCATACCTTTCTCTAGATTTCTGGGATCGAGCCACCACTGGAGAGAGAGCTTCACCGGTCCCGGACACACCAACCCCCGAGACAACGGATCCGATTGATTGGACCACCGCCGGAGCAGCGCCCGCTGCAACGGCCGCATGTGCGCCCTAGCCCAAGGGACAAGATCTAGCAAGGCCGCCATTGTCCCCAAAAGCCGTAGGTAATGCCATGCTGACGGGGCCTTCCTTCTCAGGAACTCCCGAATGAGCCACCGCAGCCCTTGGGCCCTGGCGAGTGGCAGGAACACTCTGCCTGCCTTCGTGTCGAATTGAGCCCCTAGATACTCCAACTCCTGGTGTCAACTTGCTGTTTGCGATGTTTACCACCCACCCCAAGCTTTGAAGAAACCGCACTACCCGAAGAGTAGCCTCTTTGCTCTCCCACTGTGACTTTGCCCGAATCAACCAATCGTCTAGGTACGGGTGAACTAACACCCCCTCTCTGCGCAATAACACCGCCACTACCACCATCACCTTGGTAAAGGCTCGCGGAGCTGTCGCCAAGCCGAACGGTAACGCTTGGAACTGAAAATGCCCCATCGGAACTGCGAACCGCAGGAACTGCTGATGTTCCAACCGAATGGGAATGTGCAGATACGCCTCTGAGAGGTCCAGAGAGGTAAGAAACTCTCCCTGTCGTACCGCCACTATGAGGGATCGCTGGGTTTCCATGCGAAAATGAGACACACGGAGACACCTGTTGACTCCCTTGAGGTCTAGAATCGGCCGCCAGGAACCTTCTTTCTTGGGCACCACGAAATATATTGAGTACTGACCGCAGCCGTACTGGCTGACCGGGACTGGCACTACCGCTTTTAGATCCCGTAACCTTTGCAAGGTCTCCTGCACTGCCCGACGCTTTGACTTTGTCCTGCAGGGGGACTGGACGAAGGATTCTGCAAGGGGTCGTTGAAGCTCTAGGGCATACCCCTCCTTTATTACCTCCAAAACCCAACGATCCGAAGTGATTTGGACCCAGGCAGGGTAAAACTCTCGCAGCCGACCTCCTACCAGCACTAACCCTGCCTGGGCCCTCCTCGCTTCATTGAGGCTTTTTTTTTTTTTTTTTTTAATTATAAAACTTTATTTAAAGTATACAAAAGGTAATACAGGTAATCAAAACAAAATGCATAGAGGTTTAAACAACAAAATAAGACACCCAGCCCACAATATGGAGTGCGACATACAATACTAGTTGTCCAGGAAATATCTCTAATTGGATTGAAAATTACAAAGACTCCTTTTAACTTAGCCAGAACTAAGAAATAAACAACAAAGAAAAACTTAGTCAGCCACCGATTCCTTCAAAAAGGACTCTAATTGAAGAGAATCTAAAAAAACATAAGATTTAGCCTTATAAACTATCACACATTTACAGGGATATTTCAACATAAACGTAGCTCCCATAGCCTGAACTCGAGGTCTTAATACAAGAAACGCTTTCCGCTTTATCTGAGTGGTACGGCAGACGTCAGGAAATACCTGAATTGTCTGACCAAAATATTTTTCTTGACGTAGTTTAAAATAGGTACGTAAAACTATATCCTTATCTTTTCCCAAAGCAAAAGATACCAGTAAAGTTGCTCTGGTTGAAATCTCCTCAATAGAAGTCTCCAAAAATTCAGATAAATCTAAACTAGGTGGTTTCACGGACTGAGATTTCTTTGAAGTCTTCTTTATCAAAATTGTCCAAGTTTACGCATGAAACCGTTACTGCCTTGACAGACTGTCAGACCAGACTGGATAAGTTGGAACAATCTAAAATTAGAACTGATGGTTTAATTTCCTCTGTACAGGGGGTCTTGGCATCTTCTGTCCAAGACTCCCTATTGTTACATCAATGTGATGAGGTTTTTGAAAACTCCTTGCGGGTCAAAAATGTACGTTTTTTTAACTTTCCCCGTACCCATTATTTGTCTCCTTCTATATTATTTTTTAAGTATCTTAAAGATGTTTTGAAAATACCTAATTCTGATTCTTTTTTTTTTTTAAATTTTTTATTTATAAAACTTTTATACATATTACAAAGAAAACAATCATGTTACAAGCACATAATAAATAGTACAAGAAAAAACAAATTTAAAGAAAACCACCAAATAGTAGACCACTTCAAGAAGGAGTTATGCCTAATTAAAGAAGTACAAAGAAAAACTGAGAGGCCCCGAAGAATAATTCAATACTCCTAAAGAGACTGACTCAAACTTTATCTTTCAAAAATTCGACCAACTGCTCAGGCTCAAAAAATAGATACCTTTTACCCTGAAAGATAATGAGACATTTGCATGGGAACCTAAGATGAAAAACTGCTCCAATGGCCAACATTTGAGGGCGCAATTCTAAAAAAGCTTTGCGCCGTACCTGAGTGGCCCGAGAAACATCCGGGAAAATTTGAATTACTTGACCACAAAACTTTTCAGATTTTTTTGGGAAAATAAGCACGCAATATTTTCTCTTTATCTAATTCAGAGGTAAAGGAAACCAACAAAGTTGCCCTGGAAGAAATATCATCGGAAGTAGTTTCTAGAAATGCTGAAATATCTAGGGTAGAGGAAAAAACTTTATCAGTGGTCACTAAACCTGCGGTAGCAGGAGCTTCTCCTACCCCCCCTGAGGATTGGATTAAACTCCGCACAGGTAGATAATATATTTTAGAAACAGAAGAAACTTGGAAATCAGTGAACAGGAGAATCTCTTTTAAATATTTTTGAAAAAGGATCATAGGCGATAAGTAATGCGTGCGAGGAAAATTCAACAAGCGAAGATTCCTAGCACGCATCACATTTTCTAACAACTCATCTTGACGATGCAGGGCAGTGCAATCTTGGGCCATAGAAGCTAACACATCTTTAGTGGCTAAAGCATCCACTTTAACAGAAGCAGCTCCCTGCTCAAGAGACAACATCCGCTTATCATGATCCGCCAGTTTCTGTATAGTAGCCTTGGAAAACTCGGAAACACGCTGCAGAGAGGATCCCAAAACAGATTCAACACGGGAAATTGCCATCCAAATATCTTTTAGGGATAAATCTGCAGGCGGCGTTTGAGGTTCCCCAGGCAATGGAAAAGTAACCACTGTAGGTAAGGGGGGAGGAAGTTCATTGTCTAACCGCAGAAAAGAACCCAATAACATATCGGCTTCCTCAACCAAGCAATTCTTACACGGTAAAGAGGACTCTGACGCAGTTAATTGCTCAGCCCCTTGAATGGGAGGAGATAAACCCATTCCGCGGGAATCGTCGCAAGAGGAAACAGTACTTACAGATGGACTGGTCACAGCGGCATCCTCCACCAAGGCAGTGGAACAGGGAGAGGCAGATTTTTCCCCCACAGTAACATGGGCATCCATAGGTCCTATTACTTTCACTGCCTTGGATTGGGCCGTCTGAGTAAACTGCTTCCTTCTTTTCCCCATAACAGGGAAAACTCCTGCGCCGAACTGACGCCGAAGGGGCGCCAAAGGGGCGGACCTGCCCCTTTGGTCACGCCCCTTCGGGCACGCGCCCGCAGGACGCGCCCGCTTCGCGTCCCGCAAGCAGGGCAAGTTCTTATAGCCCAGGTAAGCTCCGCCCACAGCAGGGAGCGGCCCCCAAGCTCCAGGGACCAATCAGGCTGCAAGAAAGAACTCCAGGAACAAACAAAACTCCTCGGCGTCCCGCGAGCAGGGCAAGTTCTTATAGCCCAGGTAAGCTCCGCCCACAGCAGGGAGCGGCCTCCAAGCTCCAGGGACCAATCAGGCTGCAAGAAAGAACTCCAGGAACAAACAAAACTCCTCGGCGTCCCGCAAGCAGGGCAAGTTCTTATAGCCCAGGTAAGCTCCGCCCACAGCAGGGAGCGGCCTCCAAGCTCCAGGGACCAATCAGGCTGCAAGAAAGAACTCCAGGAACAAACAAAACTCCTCGGCGTCCCGCGAGCAGGGCAAGTTCTTATAGCCCAGGTAAGCTCCGCCCACAGCAGGGAGCGGCCTCCAAGCTCCAGGGACCAATCAGACTGCAAGAAAGAACTCCAGGAACAAACAAAACTCCTCCACCTAATTCTGATTCTATACTTTTATCAAAAATTTACTATCTGCCTTCCGGGGTCCGTCAGTTTTTGAGGGCGGACTCCGAGACTGGAGCTACAGCCCTGCAAGGAGTTGATCATTGAGGCTTTTTGAGGGCCGAGGACGCTCCAAACCCTCTCCCCACCCCTCTGAACCCTCGAAAGCCCTGGGACCTATACCTCTTTGAAACTGTCCAAATCTGGGCGCTCGAAACTCTCTCTTCCTGGAAGGCGCGAGCAGGCGATTTTGCTTCTGCTTATCTTCCGGCAGCCTTCCCCCTTTAGACTCTCCGAGGTCTTTCACCAACTTATCCAAATCCTCTCCAAAAAGAAGCTTGCCCCGAAAGGGAAGCTTACCGAGTCTTGCTTTTGAGGCGCTGTCCGCCACCCAATTGCGCAACCAGAGATACCTCCGTGCCGCAACCACGGATGCCATACTCTTTGCCAGACCTCGAATAAGATCATACTGCACATCCGCAAAATAAGCAGCTCCTGACTCCAGTCGGGCCGGCTCATCCACTGTCTCGCCTTCCCGGCCCAGTGAAATCCGCTGAGCCCACCGTAGGCATCTTCTAGCAACCCACACTCCACAGATAGCCGCTTGTAAGGATAAAGCATTGACATCAAACACCTGCTTCAGCAGAGTATCAAGCCGACAGTCCTGCGCATCCTTAAGGGCCGCACTGCCCTCCTCCGGAATCGTGGTCTTCTTGGTAACCGCGGAAACCGCCGCATCCACCTTAGGTGACTTAAAAAGGTCCTTATCCTGCTCCATTAACGGATACAGCCGTGCCATCACCCTGGATCCTTTTAGCCCGGCCTCCGGCATGTCCCATTCTTCCTGAATCATTTCCTTAAAAATCCGATGCATGGGAAACACCCTCTGGGACTGCCGTGTCACCTGAAGCAACGGATCCTCCAAAGCGGAATTGGCGACTCTCTCCGCCATCGGCATGTTAAGTGCCTTCAGGGTCTCTGAGATAAGGGCTGCCAGTTCTTCCCGGCAGAAGACCCTGACCACCCTGGCCTGGTCCTCCTGCTCTACAATCTCACCTTCCTCCAGGTCTAGATCCCCATCCGAATCCGGACCGTCCGAGACCTCTCCAGAAACCACCGCTGCTACTCTAGCCCTCTTGCATGGGGTGCCTTCCCGGCTGTCTACCGAGGAAACTCCCGGCCTCTTCAGGCCCCCCACCAACTCCGCAGTGCCCTGCTTCCCTGCTAGGGCCTGCTGAAGCAAAGAAAGAAAATCCTGCGAAAAAATGGCCGCCAGCCCCCCCTGCAAGCCCGCATGGGATGTGGAGGGCTCCGCTGACATGGAAGGCCCCTGAGGAGGCCCCGACGAAGGCCCTGCAGGAGAGAGCGGCTGTGGAGAGCCCGACGCACCCTCCCTCAGCGCTGCGTCGTCCGATTCAATGTCCTTGGACTCCGCCTCTAGAGCGCATCCCTTACAGACCCCCATCTCTGAAAGGGATCCCCTCTTGGCCCCACACATGACACATTGGGGCCTGGATTGCATCCTGGCAAGCTCAACCCCTCAGCTGCCACAGAGAACCAAAGGACCCGAGCTGAATGAAAATATCTGCTTTTATTTTTTATTATTATGCTTTAAACAATTACGTCCGGTCAAAGAACGGAGTGACCTGCCCCCAGAACGCAGCCCCCGTTTATGGCCCGCCAAAAATGTGCGCGCGTCCGCCCAGCGTTTCCCGCCGAAAACGCTGCGTGAGGAAGGCCTGTGCACCGCTTACCTCAGCGCAAGCAGATTGCCGCGTTTTCCCCCCGGGCTAAACCCGCAGTGCTCCACAGCCTCCTCTAGCCGCCTGTCCACTGCACGTCGCATACCACGGCCGGAACGTCCCCGGGGTTCTGATCGCTATTCAAAAAGGCCGCAGGCAAGCGATTCGCCGGCTGTGATACTGCCACGGCAGCCAAATCAGCCCGCGGCGCAGCTCCAGACCCCGGGAAGGGTGCTCCCTCAACGTCTCCTCCCCGTAGACCGGGTTCGGGAGACGGAGGCCCCAACACCTCCCACACTCCGCTCGGATACAGTACCTGCCGGGAGGGGGGGGGGAGAGAGGGGGAACCAAATTCAGCCAGGAAGATAGCAGCCGCTCAGCAGACAAAGCCCTTTGCTGGCAAATTTAAAGCTGCAGGCAATGCACTCCAATCCAATCCTTTTTTTTTTTTTTTTAAACAAACTACAGCTACTCTACACTAATTCCTCCAGTGAGCCCCTCTGAGGCTCACACCTCCTTCAGCTGCCTTGGAGACTGAGCTTACTGGATCTAGGAGGCGGTTCCTCATCTACTTATACTGGTGTCACCAAAAAAAGGTGATGGGCTCAGTCTCCAAGGCTGTGGGAGGAGGTGCTTATACCCCAGATGTCCGGGACTAGACTAGAGGGACGACAAGGAAGCAACTCTTTGCTTCACTGAGGAGTCTGTTATTGTGTAAAACGTTATGTTTTATTATAATTTCTCAGGTCACTAAGGACGAAGGATGCTGCGGAGATAACATAGTGCCTTTCCCAGGGAATGCAAGCACTGGAATACTGTCACTCAACGATGACACCTAGTGGCTAGATTTAACATGCACACATAGTGGGTACTTGTGGTCTTTAGCCCAACAAACAACTCTCCCTGCAATGGCTGGGCTAGGGCAGGGGGAATAACAACCCCAGGCAGCTCTAAATGAAGGCTAATGGTGCTACAGTTGAACAGAAGCTTTTAGGAACTTGGCAGGTACTGGCACTGTTGGAAACAGGATACTGTGCTTGATGAGCCATTGGTCTGGCCTAGTGTGACATATTCTATGTTCTTAAGTGGGTTTCCACTGAAGTGGAACCCAACAGAGGCTAGGGAAAACTAGTGGGACAAAGGCTATACACACCCCACACAATATATTTAGTAGTATAAAGACAGGGCAAAAATGATGGGGCTATGGGGAGGAAGTTAGGTATGCATGTAGATTTTGGCATTTGACCTCCCCTCACCCTCTTAACTGCTGAAAGTGACCGTTGTAAGGGCGTGCGTATGTCCCACAGTAAACTGAGACAGTGCACACATTTCCCCCAGTGAGTGAATGCATTCAAGTATTAAACAACATGCCAAATTTTATTTAGCAGCTAGGCAATGGTCAGAATACCATGTAATGCATGTCAATCCATCTTCACCTGCATGAAATGCGCATCTTTGCATCTCAATGAGAAAATCCTTAAGGCACAGTATTTAGTGGAATAATGAAAGCAGTCATTAAAGGGGGTCATTCTAAGGAAAGCTATGCATCGTTTAAGTGCGTCAGTCACCCATGTTCAGTGACTTGCACGCAGGAATGGGACCAGACATGCTATTCTGCAAGTACACGCATCGAGCTGATTGCACGTGCTTTCAATGTGGGCATGCAGATGGGAAGGGGGCAAATGATGAGATACTATAATTGACATGCGTTCTTGAAAAATCTAGACGTGGGCGTAAGTGTTCATGCCTAGATTTCACACACATTTTTTCACCACCTATGCACCTATTTCATGAAGTATGCACGTATCTCTCTGGTGACACGCATTAACTATGCAACAGTTCATAAAATTACCCTCTAAATGTCCCAAAACCGTACTACAAATGGAGGGTGATATTTTACTTATCAGTTAATGTCTTTAACTTGAGTCCTGCTACACCAGTTCAAACAAGCGTGTTGTGTTCCCCTATCAGCAGATTGGTAGAGACAAAGAACCAATCAAAAGCCCAGGTTTCAATGACATCACTCATATGCCTCTACACCTCAGCAACCAGAGGTCCCTTTAAGTATTCATCCCAAAGCATATGAGAGAAATATGGCAAGCCTCACACAACCTCAATTGTGGGCAACAATGCCTGACAAATGTTTGCAGGGGCTAGCGTGCTTTGCTCTGCCCACGAGGAAGCTTGTGATCGGGTAGAATGGGCACACAAACCCTCCCAAACCAGCCGGTTTTGCAACAGATATGCTGAGACAATGGTCTCCATAATCCAGCACCCCAAAGTCAATCCTCGCATAGGCCAGCAAACATCACAAAAAGATGGTCAGACTTATGAAAATAATTCATAACTCCAAGTATAACGAATAGCCAATGAGAAGGGAATAGCTAGAGACAGGTACATACCTGGCCGTCTAACCACAACATAAAGCCAAATAAATTTGTAAACATTTAAGCAAGGCAGATATGCTGAAGTTTAAAATATATACCTTTGAAGGCCAAACCTCAAAAAGACTTTTTTTTTTTTTGATAATGGCACTAGCACCGGATAAACGATACACAAGATAAGGGTTTTAATTCCTGGGCATATACTCTTGCCTAGCAGAATATGACCGTTGCTTGCTTAGTGCTAAGCCCCCTTTTTCTGCCTTGCAGAGATTAGTCTGAGGATTGCTGTCTATACTTGGTCACAGAAAGGCACTATTGACTGTACCAGCGGCCCTCTGGTGGCCAAAGACAGTAGCACAGGCCTTTCTTGGTTTACAGTTTAACTCTTGATACTACTGCCATCTTAAATCTTTGGGAGCCGATTAGATTTACCTTCCCGAAACTCATCTACCTTATGAGACGTGTGTCAAGTCTCAGAATGAGTGATTACAGCACCATGTTTTTACCCCCGAGGTTAAGAAAAAAACGAAGGGTAAACATCCTTTCCTTCCAGGAAGGTTTACTAGCACAAATCTTGCAACAGCAATTAGACCAGGAGGGCAGGAGACCTTAATGGCCTAATCCAATTACTGTTCTCGATTGACAGGACCTGTTAGCTGCCAGAATGCGGACAACAGGCACAAAACCACACCAGATGAAGTCACCCCCCCAAACGCCGAACTGACAAGGGATTAGGGATGGAAATGAGAGATTAAATGCAAAATTAGATTAAAGTATACATTATTAACTGAAAAATTAATACATTAAGGAATTCCTTATCTGTTTAGCCGGGTGTCGTCTGTCCAAGCGCGGGCCGCCATGTCCTCCACCACGAGGTATCAGCCGTGCCAAAATGGCGCCCATCCCAGGCAGGCCTGTTTGGCGCCAAATCCAACTGCCGCTTCAACAGCCTCAAGCCCCTCTCTCGGACTCGAGGTCCTCCTCTGTGGCATTGGGACTCAGTCAATACCCCGCTATTGCTCCGAGGTGAACAGCTTCCAAGCCACGCTGTCGCCCTGTGCCACCGAGAGCAGCAGCCTCGGCGAACACTGCCCTGCCGGCTGAAGAGACCCTAAGAGGCTGAGGCTCCCGCCGTGTCAGAAATCTGCCGCCAGGCACACACACCGCGTGCAGGCATGGGTCACAGAGCTCTCCCCCGTAGTCCTGGGGGAGAGACCATCACCGGGCACCGAGTGAGCACAAGGAAATAAGAGCAGAGATGCTAGCCGGCAGAACGTAAATTTAAAGGGACAGATCCGCACTTTCAAGTAATTCAAATTAGAATTATAAAATTCAATTAAATTGAGTTAAATTAAAATTAAACAGGGACATTGATAGCTTGGATTTTTTTCTGAAGCAATGGAGAGCTAAGGAACTTGCCCAAGGCCACAAGGAGTGCCAGTGGGAATTGAACCCTGGACTCCGGCCTTCCAAGCCAGTGCTCTAACCATTAGGCTACACCTTCCAAATAATTTAAAATTTGACCTAAAGAAGGAAACTATTAGGATGTTAAATTAAATTAAAACTAAATCCTGACTAACTGCTCACTACGTCCTCCTGCTGCATGGAGACTGGACACACTGGGGGCTGATGGGAGAGACCAGCAGGCTATATCCAGTGATGTCATGACTTTGACATGCCCAGTCTCCAAGCTGCAGGAGGAGGTACGCTACCCAGAGGTGGAGGATTAAACTGGAGGAACGATAAGGAACTGGCTCTTCAACAACGAGTCCACCTTGTAGTCCATAAAATCCTTTAAGGCCAATCCACCTTCCACAGGAATAGTGGTCTGTCTGGTAACCACGGTGACCTGCACATCCACCTTGGGAATACCAAACCGCTCAACACACTTCTTCTCTGGGAGAGCACAGATCTTCTTACACACCCTTAACCCCTTAGGCAGGGAGTCGGGCAAGTCCCACTCTGACCGGATCTTATCCTTAGATCATTTCTGGAAGCGGGAAGACAGTAGTGGATTTCGATACCCCTTAAAGGAGTGGGCTCACCTTCGGCTCCTGCTCCCCGTCAGAAGCATCCATCAGGTTCAAGGCGGATGAGACTTTGGCAATCAACACCACCAGCTCCTCCTTCTGGAATAGGCAGATCAATCTGGCCTCTTTGTAATCTTCTTAGGACGAGAGTACTTCTACATTCATGTCAAAGCCCAGTACCATGCTTTGGTACTCACCTCCTGAGAGCCCCAGACAGAGAATCCTTGCAGTGCTCAGCTCTGCTCCCCTGAAAATGTTTTACTGGCTTTGCAGCACTGCATTTAAGGTGTCTGTCAGGCAGATCCCTCTGAGAGCTTTCTGCAATCTTCAGGGAAGAGTGGGGGGGGGGGGGGAGGGGGGGAAGGCCTTGAGGTTGTGTGAAGCTGCTGCACTCTTACAGATCCTTCCAATTTCTAAATGCTCAACAGGCTCTTATCATAAGCGCGTGGAACTGAACTAATTTTCCCTCCTCCTATGGCTACCAAAAAGACTGCAGTCTAGTGGAGCCTCCCACATCGTGCTCAAGTGAGAGTCACCCGCAAGATGGTTGTGAGACAAAGAAATACTAAAGAGACCTCTGGTGGCTGAGGTGAATAGAGGCACAGGAGTGATGTCATTGAAATCTGGGCTTTACATTGGTACTTTGTCTCCACCAATTTTGCTGGTAGGAGAACACAACTCACTTGTCTGTACTGGTCTAGCAGGACGATATGGAAATGTTCTTTGAAGCATGACTGATAAGAGTGACCACACAAACTATAGCAAATTATTTACAGCAATAAATACTACTGGTTGATGCCTAGCCAACTTGGGAGTTCATGCAATTTAATGGAAAAGTTGGATTCACTACTTGGTCTGGCAATGTCTGGTGAGCCAAAGCCCTCCCCAAAGAAACAAACAGTTTCACTTACAGCAGCGCTCCATCTGCAGCAACGCAAGCGTCTTTCCCCCTGGTGCAGCGCACAGGTCAAGGACATTATCTCCAGGCTGGATACTAAGAGCCAAAACCGGTAAAATTGATGCCGCATCCATGAGATAATACCTGAGCAAGCCCACGTCGTCTGACCTGTAAAGAATACAACCAACAGTCCAACTCATGAATGGACCCCAGGAACAGCTCTGGCCTATGACCCATGGAGCACAATGTGGATGTGCTTGAGATGGGTATGGCGAGCTTGCCTGTCAGTGCTGCTGAGAGGGAGAGCTACTCTAAAATTGGACTACTTAAAAACAAAAAAACACTAAGGAACAAGCTGTAATGAGGCTTCCCCTTCAGGCTCAGGAGCCTACCCCCCCCCACCCCCACAGGAGCAGCTGCACAGATCCTCTTGATCAGGAGCTCTGTTCAGTAAGGCAGTGGGAAGGTCCAGAGGAGCACCTCCTGTGCACTCTGGAGATGTCTACAAGAAGCTGAGCTCAAAAAGTGTTTACCAGCAGGATCTCACAGAGGGCCTGCCGGGAGCAAAGGAAAGAAACATCCACATCTGCTGGAGACAGAGAAATACTAAATGTGACCCCTAGGGGAGCCCCTCTATATACCAGGGCTCAACACTGAAGCTTCTGGTGCTTTTCTCTGTCTCCATCATCTGCTGGCGGGGGGGACTTAACCCACTTGTCTGGACTGGTCTAGCAGGATGAATTGGAAGCAGTGATAGGAACAAGGGTTCTGAAGTCTAGTAAAAGACATCAGGGGCACTGGTGTTTACTGAAGTATGGAAATTTATATGTTGATCTCACCAAAATGGTAGAGGACCAGAGAGGAGGTCTCCAGACAGGGTAGATGGGATGGAATGATTTGTCTTTATCTTCTGCCAGGATTCAACCAGGTTGATGCTGGCAGGTGAGTACTGGCTGGCTATTATCTGGGAAGGCCACGCATCCTCGACAGCAAGATGCTCATGCAACAGCTTCCTTGGTTTTTGATAACTGTTTAGATGTATTACAAAATTTGTGTTAAGACGTCATGGGGTGGGGGAGGGAGGTCCGGGTGTTGGATTAAATATGGCAATTAATATGCTTAGGATGGAAGAGAAAGAATGAGGAAGGCAAGAAGAACGGAGCAGAGGAGCAGCCTGACAGAGCAGTGGGCTGAGCATCAAGGAAGCCAGGCAGCTTTTAGAAAGAATACCCCAACAGGTCACCCAAGCAAGACCTGAACGTTGGCTGAGCTGGAGTGGAATAGCTACTCTTGGCAGAGGAAGGGGGAAGAGCTTCTGCAGTTTAGAAGAGAAATAAGAAAGAAAAAGGGGGATGGGAAGACCTAAGGAAGTATCAGCTCTTTATGTCAAAAATAATATCAAAATGACTGAAATGTAGGGAGTGCTCGGTGTGATCTACAGAAGGTGGAACTGGATAGAGACCTGATCTAAGACATCCAGAAGAGGGAATAAAGAGAGAGATGGTGTTAACTGGGAGACTTTAACCCCATCTGCAGAAATGGTTAGAAGCAGAAGGATCCTTAGGGAAATGGTGCTGGAACCCATAATGGAAGGGGCGATACTGGACCCAGCACTCAAAAATGGAGAGAGTGTCTCTAATGTCTGGGTAGGTACCATCTCTGTACCACCGATGATCAGATGGTAAGGTCTGATATAACAGCTAAGGCAGGAAGGAGTGACATGAAACCCAAAGCCGCAGATTTCTAAATGAGAAGTACCTCAAGGGCGAGCTGGCCAGGTGCATGAAGATTAGCAGTCAAAAGCTACAGAGAGCAGGCTGGAAACTACAAGCTTGTTAGCCTTATCTGGGTGGTGGAAAAATTAATGGAGGCTCTTCCAAAGCAAAGATTTAGGGAATTATTTACAGTGCAGTGGGTTGAAGGTTCAGAGGCAACATGGTTTTACCAGAGGAATTGTGTCAATCGGTTAGATAAAGGGCATGGACTAGATTAACTTTACCTGCCACTGCAGCAAAGCTTTTGACACTGTCCCACACAGGAGGCTCCTGAATTAACTGAGCAGCCTGGGACTAGGATGACAGGAGTTCACATCTGAAGAAAGGAAGGGGTCCTTCCTGAGGCCAGGTCTGTTAAATATCTGAGGGAGTGAGATTGCAGAGAGATGATCTGAATTTAAGGGGGAACATTTTTCTTCCTGTGAATGACACCAAGGGTCTTTCTGCCCACCATGGAGGACCCTCCCCAAGAGGCTCCAATCCCTGGTAATCTAGTGCCACTCCCCTCCCCCAGCTCCTGAGACAATAGAAAAAATGAGAAGTGATCCAAGAAAGCTTGAGAAGTGGGTGGCAGTTAAGATTCAATGCAAAACAATGCAGAGCCAAGCATTTGTGGTATAGAAATCTAAAGGGTGGCTACATAACAGAAGATGAGCCATGGATTGTTCCCCAACCAGGGCAGAGACTTCAGGGTGACAGCGTCTGATGATCAAGGCGGTGACTAGGGCCAGAGGTCTGCTGGGCTTCACAGAGAGCAGGATAACCAACAGGAAGCAGAATGTGATGACGGCAAGGCCCCACTTAGACTACTGACTTCACTTCTGGAGGTTGTAATTCCGATAGGACAGAGGCAGTCCAGAACAGGCAAACAGCATACGAGATAAGATCTGAGGAAATGGTACAGCTATTAAAAATACACAAGGAGCGACTCTTGGGCAATGGAAAGGAAGCTGCATGAAGCTGTACGGCATTAGACGCGGGAACACTGAGACATAATTTAACACAGAAAGGGTGACAGACACAGTGAAAGCTTTTGGAATCCTGTGAGAGAAACGGGGAAGATCCAGTAACAAAAGGATACCTGCAAGGGGGTAAACTGAACGGAGCAGCAGTTACAACTCTAACCACCAATGGGGAAACCGGATGGGCAATTTTGGTCTTTGTCTGCTGTGCTTTAACTGTTACTGTAAGCTTACAAAAGCAAAATCACAGAGACAGAAATAAAAAAAACAAGGGGAAAAAAATACCCATAAATATATTTTTTTTACCACAGCTGTTAAAAATCTGGGCTTATGCCCAAGTTCTCTAAAACGTTTCCATTCACGGATCTAGCTAAAATGTTTAGAGTAACACCGTAGTCCACCTTGCTGGAGGGAATCGGCTGATGTCTCCCTTGCAGAACGTGTAGCACTTAATGCTGGGATAGCTGAGGGGAGACTGTAGTGCATCTTCTGCACCGTCACTAGCTTCAAGCATTTCTGGCCTTGGCTCGTCATCTTGGAGATTCAAGCACCCAGGTGTCTCTCTTGCTGCTGCTTTTCCATCAAAAAGTGACAACTCTGGAGCTAGACGTGCCCTCTGTGAGTCAAAGATAAAATCCCTGGCATTCAAACGTTCCAGTTCCTGCGTAACTTTCTCGGTCTCTGTGAAATTGTTGACCAAAGCACAGTACTTCTGCTCTGAGAGGAGGCCGATGCGGATGGAGGGCCACCGATCCCCAAACTGGAGGCTGTAGTTCATATCAAAATTCTGCAGAGCCAACCTGGTGCATGGGATCCTGGGCAGGGTGGTTGCCTTTACATGGAAGAAATTTTAACTAGGTTAAAAACCAAAACAACATTGCACTTCATTTTCTCAATGGTTTGCAAATAATGTCTATCGGGTTGATGCAAAAAACTAGTGCGGCCTTTACACAAAGAAAATGCAACTTTTAGATGCAATTACCGCCAAATGCAGAAAAAAGACGCACATGCGCGTAAACAGCAAAGGAAAAGCTTTGCCAAACTACCACTCAGATGATCCAGGCGTTGGGAAAAGCCCCCCATTCCATCAAAATACTGTCGGGGGGCTGTTTGCCCCCAACAGAAAGCAAATCCTTGGCGGCACAGCAGCCTCAGTGCTTCACACCTTTACAGAGGAGCGGGAGTGCTGCTCCCATGCCATCTTGAATAATGGCAGCACCTGGCTCCACACGGTGCATCCTGGGATGCACAGGGTGGAGTCAGACTGCCATATAAGGCATTTTCTACCTTATATGGCAGTCTGACCCTGCCCAGTGCAACCCAGGTTGCACTGTGCGGGGACAGGTGCTGCCATTTTTCAAGATGGCGTAGCGGGAGCACATAGGCAGCGCTCCTTCTCCTCTGTAAAGGTATGGGAAGGGGGCTAGGGGGGTTTGGGGCTACCAGGATTATTTTTAAAGACGACTGGGGGCAGGGCTGTATCAAGCCATAAATACGGCCTGTGAGATTTGCACTCTAGCACGCCCCGTCATTTGCCCCATGCCTGGCATCTCGCTATCTTACCTCCATATCCAGCCGGCTCTCCCCCGCGCTTTACCCAGTCACCGCCGCTTTTTGTGTTGCCTTGGCGGCAGAGGTGACGATGGCAGCAGCAGACATTCAATTTAAAAAAAAAAAAAGTGGGTCTTTCCAACTACGCCCTTGCATGCAGGTCTGATCCCTCCCTCCTCTGCTGGGACCAGCCCAGCCATTCAAATGTGGGTCTTTGCAACTCTGCACTTGAATGGCTGGTCTAGTCCCTCCCTCCTCAGACTTGTATCGGAGGGCAGAGTCAGAAAGGCCTGTCTTTTTTTTAAAATTGGATGTGTACTCTGCTGCTGCTAGCACCATTGCCAAGGCAACGGGAAAAGCCATGGCTGCAGGGCAGTGGTGTGGGAGCCGAGGCCAGCAGCCCCAAATGCACCCCTATTTCTTTGCACCCTGTACAGCTGCACTGTTACACAGGGCTAGGGACAGCATTGGGCGGGAAGATCCAGGCTGCTGGGCCACTAGGGTTATTTTTAATTGGTTGGGTGGGTGGAGTGGGGAGTCATGGCCGCTGTGCCACCAGTGATTTGCTGTTGGGGCACCCCCCTGACAGTATTTTGATGGTATCGGGGGCTTTCCCCAAAAGTTTGATACTTCCCCTCAGATGATCCAGGCATTGGGGAAAGCTCCCCGATACCATCAAAATACTGTTGGAGCAGATATACAAATTAGCCACGCAATGCCCATCTGTGAGAGCATGCCCAACTTGCACCCACTTGTTGGTGCGTGTTTTTGGCTTGCTCGCCCAGCTTAGAACTACCATTTGCGATACAGTTTAACGCGTGGCTAATACACCCCTTTCTAAATGCCGGCGCTTAAGTTGCATGCTATCGGTGCACTACAAGGAGGCAGTCAGAGTTGATAGCATCCAACTTCAGCACTGGCTTTCTGTATCAGCCTGTATATTTGTAGTAGATACCAAGAGAATTCTATTACTTGCTCTCAGCTGCTCATTTTGAGTCTTATGCACTAAAGAGCAAAGTAAGTCACATTGTGTGAAAACTAGCACCATCCATCCAAAAAGACACTGTGCCAAATTTCATGCATTTTGCATGATTTCATACATAAAGAGCACTTTGTAAAGCTACTTTGCAAGCGTACAGTTCACAGTAATGAACTTTTAGGTCAAGTCTATTTTGCTCTACAAGTTCATTTAAAATTTGCCATTGAGTTACCAAGATGTGTGCTCGTGCAAAGTAGCTCATTAATGCAAACACGGCAAAAAAGGAGTATGTATAAAGAGAATCATGGGCTGGAGGTGTGGTTATTTTTCTTCACGTTCCAGCTAAAAGAAAAGGGTCCCCTTTACACTGTAGAGCTTCCATTTAATGGGCCTGTATGCCTGCTATGAGTGAGGGCTTCTAATCTCTGGTAGTCTAATACCGCCCCAACCCCTTGCCCTGGTATGGAGCAAGGGTTCCCTGCCTCTGGAGGGAGCATCAAAGGTTTGTCTAGCAGCCACTATGGAACCCTCACCTCTGACTTGAGGCCCTGCCCCCTAGCAGCCTTCCATTCCCTCCCCTCCTTGGATCAACTCATCCAAGGGGTTGGAAGACAGAGGAGGGGGAGAGGTGGAAGCAATCTCCACTGGCTGATTTGTTAAGATTTCTTAAACGCTTTATGAAGAAATGGACAACCCGTTACTCCTCCCAGAGCTGCTGGTGTAACACCCTTATCCCTTCCCCCGACTCGGGGCAGAAAGGCAAAAAGGAATCAGGGTCTGGGGACAATAGGGCCAGGAACGATTCCCATTTGGCAGCTGCATCGTAACAGCGCCACCTGACCCCTAGCGACAGTCTGCGGTACTACAGCCCGGGAGTCAAGCTGGGAAATTCGGAAGCGCTCCCTGGCTGTAATACCTTAAAACGACCGGTAGGGCGCAGACCAGCGGGAATCGAGGCAAGGCTCGGCCGGTTCCTTTTCGCGTTTCTGCCCCGAATCGGGGAGGGAGAGAGGCCACGAGGCCAGCGGGCGGTGGAAAGAGAGATGAACAGGGGCGGAGCGGCGCCCCGGAAGCTCTTTCTGGATGCGAGCAGGCGGCACCGCAGCGCGAAACGTTTCTCCCAAGCGGAAAGCTACCGACCCTCCCCCTCGGGCAGCACCTGCACCAGACCCGGGCCTTCCCCTCACCCATTTCTTCTTGTGGCGGTATCGGCGGAAGGTTCGGAGCGGCCCGAACGGGGGTCGCAAGAACATCAGCAGCACCTTCAGCGCCATCACTCCTGCCCGGGCGCTCCCGCTCCCCGACACTTCCGTTCCGGCCGAGAGGAAGAGGGAAGCTCTGCGGTGCAGCACCGAAGGAGGGGCTGGAGCGTTGCCGGATGGGGCGGGGCTTATTAGTGCAAGCTTTAAAGTAGGGGGCGTGACACTGCAGGCAGGGCGGAGGTTCTTTAGTATAAGCTCTAAGAAGGGGGCGTGACACTGCAGGCGGGGCGGAGGTTCTTTAGTAGAAGTTCTACAGAAGGGGGCGTGACACTGCAGGCGGGGCGGAGGTTCTTGAGTAGAAACTCTACAGAAGGGGGCGTGACACTGCAGGCGGGGCGGAGGTTCTTTAGTAGAAGTTCTACAGAAAGGGGCGTGACACTGCAGGCGGGGCGGAGGTTCTTTAGTAGAAACTACAGAAGGGGGCGTGACACTGCAGGCGGGGCGGAGGTTCTTTAGTAGAAGCTCTACAGAAGGGGGCGTGACACTGCAGGCGGGGCGGAGGTTCTTTAGTAGAAGCTCTGCAGAAGGGGGCGTTACACTGCAGGCGGGGCGGAGATTCTTTAGTAGAAGTTCTACAGTAGGGGGCGTGACACTGCAGGCGGGGCGGAGGTTCTTTAGTAGAAGCTAAACAGTAGGGGGCGTGACACTGCAGGCGGGGCGGAGGTTCTTTAGTAGAAGCTCTGCAGAAGGGGGCGTGACACTGCAGGCAGGGCGGAGGTTCTTTAGTAGAAACTCTACAGAAGGGGGCGTGACACTGCAGGCGGGGCGGAGGTTCTTTAGTAGAAACTCTACAGAAGGGGGCGTGACACTGCAGGCGGGGCGGAGGTTCTTTAGTAGAAACTACAGAAGGGGGCGTGACACTGCAGGCGGGGCGGAGGTTCTTTAGTAGAAGCTCTACAGAAAGGGGGCGTGACACTGCAGGCGGGGCGGAGGTTCTTTAGTACAAGCTCTACGGGAGGGGGCGTGGCATTAGAGGCTGTGGGGAGGCGCGCAGTACAAGGTCTAAAGGAGTGGGTGTGGCAGCGGGACCGATGCTCCAGAGCCCACTTGTGTTGAAGAGAAGCTGGAAAACCTCTTCAAAAATTCAAAACTTTTTTTGAGAAGCTTGCTTAAGCTACTTGCACAGAGCAGAGCTGATCGCGTTGGAGGGCTAAATCGCCTCTAAAATCATCATGGGGCCTGCTCGCCTCATTGTACCAACTTCCCGAGGCTGCAACCCCCTGTGGGTGCACGGTTTGCAGAGTGGGGGGCGCGACAGCAGATCGTTTACACACGCCCAAAGAACTTTCCGAGATAGGCTTTGGAACTAGTGGCATATAAACTAATGATAATAAATGCTGTCAGAGTATAGGGATAATGTCTTTAGGAAAGAATTGGCATTTGAAGAGAGTCCAAAACCGTCCTGGGGAATTTACCAGTCAGTTTTTCAGGATATCCACAATGAATGCGATAGATTTCCATGTAGCGCCTCAGTAGCATGCAGATCTATCGCATGCGTATTAATTGTGCAGGACTGGCCCTGGATTTGGTCCAAAGTATTGGAGCCCTAGGTGAGTCTCAAGCTTTACAGCTCCTCTGGCTGTCAAAATCTATTATTTAGCTTTGAATGGCTTGCCTTTGCTGCTCTCCACAGGTTGCTGCCCTAGGTGACCGACTAGTTTGCCTAGTAGTTGGGCTGGCCCCGTTATTGGGAGAACCATTACTTCTCAAGCATACGTTATATTTTTCATACATTTTTGTCAGTGGTGGTTTGTTTGTTTTTTAAAATACATTGGATATTGCAGACTCTGGGCACATTTCTCAAAGCTCTTCTGTTTGTTTTTTGAATCTCAAAGGCCTCCATATCTATGTTGTCTGACAAACTGGTAGAATATTTTATGGGTCTTAAACAGTTTTTGAGCAAGAAAGTGTGTGCCTATGTATGTCATTCTTTGTGTGTAAAGCCTGCCTTGCCCTCTTAGAGCAGTATTGGTAGTGACAGTGGATATCGCCCATTTTCCTCTGTGAAAGAATTAGTTGGAGATAGAAGCTCTCTCACTTTGTGCGAGTTAAGGTAAATATAGAAGCATATATAGCGGCAGGTGCATAAGAATTTTCTTTGGCCGTATGTCTTTATTCATCCCCCTGTTTTATTTGTGGAATTTCAAATGAGACTTTCTTGTAGGTGAATGTTCTCTCATACGTTGTGTTTTCTATTCCACTTGCTAGTATCTCTTGTAACCAAACACATTGGGCTGTTGAAAGGTTTCTGTATATAAATTCAAAATGTGTTCTGTTGATGTACTGGGTTTTCTGCCTTCATGCGTTTTTCATTTGAATTGTAATTGACTTTAAGCTTGTTTACTGTATTTGATAAAATGGTATTTTTGCCCTAGCCCCTTTTTTCGTTTGATATAAACCACACTATCATACAGTTTTGCTGTGGTTTTCTTCTTAGGCAATTAGGCACCAACAGCTATGGCATTTTCAACTCAGCAAAGATGAAAAGAGGTTATATGTGTGTGTCAAATTGTAGGGCTTTAGGGAAAATAAAAAAGATGTTAGATAATGCACTGGGCATGTAAAATGCAAATTATACTTTATTCTACAGTAGTATTTAAAGATTTTGGGATTTACATACTAACGTTGCATTAATGTACATTAAATGCCAAATTTGTCACTTAACATATTAAAAACATCAACATGCAATATCAATGCCCACTGAAGCATTACTCATATCACAAACATTTTGGGCCAAAGACATACAAAACGTTAATGAGCTTGCAGCTCATTAATATAGAAAAGGCTTGACAAAGATCATGCCAAACTTTGTGATCTGGACTAAGCTTCCGAGGTAGAGGATAGTCTGCTAATGATCTTAGGGAAAGTAAAAGCACATTCCAATGCACCCCCCACCTTGGCCCAAAAACAAGCAAGGGGACCCCCTCCCTTTCCTCTACAAGAAACAGAGATTCCTCTTTGCAAGGACCCCCTGGACACCTCTTAACAAGCTCCATCCAGGTGCCCCCCCCTTACCAGGCCAGTCTCCTACTTGGACATGGACATTACTCCTACCAGGAAGGACCCCAAGGGTGCCACAATTGCTCCTGTCCCACCACCACCACCCTCAAAATTCAAGAGGAGTGTCTAGGGGCTGCCCACATGCAAGGCTAAAGGAGTGACTCAAATCATCTGGCACCATTTTGAATTTTGGTATGGAACCATGAGACAAGTGGTGTTTTTTTTTTGTATTCAGACTGTCACCAAAGGGAGATATTGGTCTTCCTCTCTTAGGGGGAAGAAGTTCACATGTGTTGCTAAGCTGCCTTTCTTACTCTCATAGCCAAAATAATATGCTGCGGTACTGCAAACAGTAGCTAAAGTATGCTAAAATCCTATATTACTGTAGTGGAGGGGGTCTTTGAAAGCCTCCTGGTTTGGCCACCAGTATCCTTTTATTACATCCATAGCATGTGATATTTTTTAAATCTTAGACTTCATGCTTTGGCTGTTTATGGTACAGCAGTAATGAAAAGGTACACAACTGGTATACCAAGAAACAAAATATTTAAAGGATATAGAGAGGCTTGAAATGGTTCAGAGGAAGGCGGCCAGAATGATTTTGAGCCTGTACCAGAAGACAGATGAAAAGAGACTAAGACCTAAATATGTATATGCTAGAGGAGAGGAGGGACAGGGGACTATGATACAGACTTTAAATACTTATTAATGAACAAGCAAACCCTTTTCAAAGAAGGGGAAGTTGTAAAACTAGAGGGCAGAAAATGAAGCTGTAAGGAGGTAAACTTAAAAGCAACGTCAGGAAATACTTTTTCAATGGTGCCAGCTACCTAAGTATGCTGATGTCTTCAGAAAGATGACCTGCTCAATCTCCAAGCTGCTGGTGAGAGGTTGATTACACCGAGATGAGGCACTGGCCAAGACTGCCAATAAGGAAATACTTTTTCACTAAAAGAGTGGTGGCTGCTTAGAATACCCTCCCGATGGAGGTGATAGGGGCAAATACAGTGACAGAATTCAAAATGGCACAGGAAAGACACAGTGGATCCCTTTTACAGCAAGAGGATAAAATTAAAAGAAATGTAATTAACTTTTATGCTTCAGCAATAAGGGAGGATGGTACCTACATGGAGCAGTGGGTACAACCCTAAACAAAGGCATAGGAGGGGAAGGATGACCTGCACAGAGCAGTAGGTACACCTACTCTGGCCATGTTACTGGGTAGACTAGATGGACTATACTGGTCTTTATCTTTCATCATATACTATGTTAAGGTTCAAGCTACACTAGAAAAAAAAAGCAAGACACAGTGGTAGCTGAACGTAGATACAGGCATCAGAGCAAGAGGAAGCAGGCTGTAACACTAGCCAATAGTGCTGCTTTATGGGAATTCTGGATCACTCATGACCAAAGCAGTTTACAGAGATCTGCCACTATAACATCATAGTGTAGCAATACTAAACAGCATAGGATACAAAAATACAAACAAGGTTCCTTTATTCAGACTAATCTTAACCTACATTTTGACAATAAACTGCCATATTTAGGAAATGAAAGCACACCAATACATTTCCACAAAACACTCAGTATATTTATTAATATGGCAAGCCAAAATCTGTTTTTGGGTATGTAATTACTGGATAAATTTCATGGGAGGCCTGACCACCTGGGTTAGCACAGCACAACCCGAGGAGTATATGCACATCCTTTAGTGAGAGAACACCACCAACGTATTCAGATTCCGATGAAGAGGTATCTTCAAACACTACTTTAAACTGCTGAAGAGTTTGTGCGCCACCTGTAGGATGTGAGAGGAAAATAAATCAATTCCATAATTGGAAAGATAGAATTTGGAATAGAGTAGCAGCCTACCAGGGAAGTTGGGGGTTCAAAATGCTGCTTCTCACTGATGCTCCTTGTGATCTTGGACAAGTCGCTTCACCCCCCATGGTCTCTGGTACAAATAATATATTGTAAGCCCTTTGAAGACAGGGAAATATCTACTGTACCTAAATGTAACTGAAAAAAGGTGTGAGCTGAACCTAAATAAAAGTCCTCAAAGGAATGTTACCACTGAAATACAGGAAGATGAAAATATAGATGGACACAGAATTCAGGAGCAGATCCAAATGTTTCTGGACAGAGCAATTCTCTAACAGAGAAGACAGGATTGCTGTTTCCTAGCATGTCAACTGTCTTTCTATTAACTGGTCCATTACCTGTGGGATTTGTACCCCTTCTGCAGATACTAATCAGACTTATATCTGCAGACATGTGGCTGCCTCTCATAGGCCTAAGAAATGTTTATGCAGAACAAGCCTTAATCTTGTCTTTTAAAGAGACTGATTTTTCAGTCACCATCCCAAAGGCAGCTCTCTGTATTACCTACTATTAATAGATTACAGGATAACGACTAGGCTGACCTCCTTAGAGGAAACCATCTTGGTGGCTTCTTTCAAATGGATTTAATTAGATAGCAGTCTGTTTCATTTTCTCTACCCAGTTATAGATGGTCAGATTTTATTTATTTGACAGGCTGTTTGAACTGGGATGGTAGTGCACTGAATTTTTAATGGAGAGAGCCTTTAAGACTGGAACAAGCAGAAAGACAGAAGTAAACCTTCCCAGAATTATGGCGTTTTTACACCAACCAATTTTATTTCCTATCTTCTCTAGTGCATATTTAAAACTTTAACCATTTCTCCAGTTTTAAACAAATCTGTCCATTAATTACACTTTGGCCCAAACTAAAAGGTATTATATCCAAAACAAATAAAAAGAAGGAGACAATTATATAAGAAATCAAATTTAAAAGGAATACATACAAAAAGTCTACAATAAAGTGTGTGGGGGGATAATTCCCAAACAAATCTTAGGAGTTCTTTTACTACAGGGCAGTATAGGATTTCACTTGCTGCATTTTAAATGCAAAATATAATGCCAGCATCAGCCCCAAAAGCTCTGACCCAAGACAGACATCTAACACTGCAATGCAACTCATAACAACTGTTCCTTGTAAATGGCCTTAACCTCAGTGAAAGGCCATATATAAACCTTGCTAAATAAAATAATTATTGATAGCGTAGTAGGATCAGGCTGTCGGCAATGCACTGGCAAATAAGCCTCCTCCTAACTGGCAGGTGTATGGTGCAAATTCTCCAACCTCCTTAACACCTTCCCCGACATCCAGACAAGACAACCCCCCTCCCCCACCTTCTTGCATTCTTTCTATCCTGTCCCAAGCTCTTAATAAAGATCACAGGTGACCAACAGGAGCAATATTTAGTCATTAGTCATAAGAACATAAGATATGCCATACTGGGTCAGACCAAGGTCCATCAAGCCCAGTATTCTGTTTCCAACAGTGGCCAATCTAGGTCATAATTACCTAGCAGTTTCCCCAAGAGACACAAGTTCCACAATGCTTGTACTGGGTCAAGCATTGATATCTTCGGTCACTTCTTAATAATGGTTTATGGACCTTTCCTCCAGGAACTTGTCCAAACCTTTTTTAAACCCAGCTACACTAACAGCCTTTACTACATCCTCCGGTAACAAATTCCAGAGTTTGATTACACGTTGAGTGAAAAAATATTTTCTTTTATTAGTCTTAAATAGTTTACCCTGTAGCTTCATTGCATGTCCCCTAGTCTTTCTATATTCCGATAAGGTAAACAATCGATCTACGTTTACCCGTTCCACTCCGTTCATTAATTTATAGACTTCTATCATATCTCCCCTCAGCTGTCTCTTTTCCAGGTTAAAGAGCCCTAACCTTTTTAGCCTTTCTTCATAGGAGTATCCTTCCATCCCCTTTACCATTTTGGTGGCTCTTCTCTGTACCTTTTCTAAAATCGTTATATCCTTTTTAAGATACGGCGACCAGAATTGCACACAATATTCAAGGTGCGGTCTCACTATGGAACGATATAGAGGCATTATAATATCTTCTGTTTTATTTTCCATTCCTTTCCTTATCATACCTAGCATTCTATTTGCTCTCTTGGCCGCCGCTGCACACTGGGCCGAGGGTTTTAACATGTTATCCACAATGACGCCTAAATCTTTTTCCTGGGTGGTGGTTTCTAATGTGGAACCTTGCATCGTGTAACCATAGTTTGGGTTGTTCTTCCCTAGGTGCATAAACTTGCACTTGTCCACATTAAATTTCATCTGCCATTTTGATGCCCAGTCTTCCAATTTATCAAGATCCTCTTGCAAATTTCCACAATCCTCTTGGGTTTTAACAACTTTAAATAGTTTTGTGTCATCTGCAAATTTGATAACCTCACTCGTTATTCCATTTTCCAGGTCATTTATGAATATGTCAAAAAGCAGCAGACCCAGCACAGATCCCTGAGGTACACCACTATTCACCTTTCTCCATTGGGAAAATTGGCCATTTAGCACAACCCTCTGCTTTCTATCTTTTAATCAGTTCCTGATCCACAATAGTACACTGCCTCCTATCCCATTACTCTTTAGTTTTGCCAAAAGTCTCTGATGAGGGACCTTGTCAAAGGCTTTCTGAAAGCCCAGATACACAATATCAACCGACTCACCTTTGTCCACCTGTTTATTCACTCCTTCAAAAAAAAACATAACAGATTAGTAAGACAAGATCTTCCTTCTCTAAAGCCATGCTGGCTGTCTCCCATTAGGTTGTGACTATCTACATACTGAGTAATTTTATTCTTTATGATGGTTTCTACCATTTTTCCCGGTACTGACGTGAGGCTCACCGGTCTATAGTTTCCCGGATCACCCCTGGAACCCTTTTTAAAAATTGGTGTTACATTGGCGATCCTCCAATCTTCAGGTATTAGAGATGATTTTAATGATAGCTCACAGATTACTGATAGCAGTTCTGCAATTTCATATTTCAGTTCTTTCAACACCCTTGGATGTATACCATCCGGCCTAGGTGATTTGCTACTCTTCAGTTTATCTAATAGTTGTAATACATCTTCCTGATGTATCGATATTTCCTTCAATTCTTCCGCACCTTTAAATACCACTTCAGTCATGGGTAACATCCCTACATCTTCCTCAGTAAAGACCGAAGCAAAGAATTCATTCAGTCTCTCCGCTATCGCCTTGTCGCCTTAGTGCTCCTTTAACCCCTTTATCATCTAATGGACCAACTGACTCTCACAGGTTTTTTGCTACGAATGTACTTGAAAAGGTCTTTATTTCGCGTTTTTGCTTCCGCAGCAAGCTTCTTCTCAAATTCTCTCTTTGCCTGCCTTATCAATGCCTTGCATTTGACTTGCCAGTGCTTGTGCTGTTTCCACGTTTTGTTGTTTGGCTCTTTTATCCATTTCCTGAAAGATGCTTTTTTGGTAACAGCCTCTCTGACCTCACCTTTAAACCATGCTGGCAGTTTTTTGGACTTCCTTCCACTTTTCTTAAAGCGTGGAATACAGCTGGTCTGGGCTTCCAAGATAGTATTTTTCAACACCCAAGCTTGATGTACGTCTTTAAACCTTCGCAACTGCTCCTTTTAGTTTTTTCTTAACTGTTTTCCTCATTTTATCATAGTCTCCCTTTCGAAAGTTAAAAGGAAGTACTGTGGATTTCCTTACTATCCCTCCTCCACTAATTAAATCAAAGGCAATCATGCTATGATCACTATTGCCAAGTGGCCCCAACACCCTTATCTCTTGCACTAGATCTGGTGTTCCACTAAGGACTAGGTCTAATATGGCGTCCCCTCTGGTCGGTTCATGAACCAGCTGCTCCAAGAAGCAGTCATTTATTTCATCTAGGAACTTTATCTCCCTAGCATGTCCTGACGTGACACTGACCCAGTCGATACCGGGGTAATTGAAATCACCCATTATTATTACTGCGCTGTAACTTTTGTTAGCTTCTTTGATTTCTTTGAGCATTTCATCATCCATTTGGCCAGGGTTCAAAACGGAGGCTCTGACATTTAGCAGTAGCCTCTTGGTACTACCAGGCAACTTGGCCCCTGCATTTACTTGGCAAGGTGTGAGCGGGAGTACATTGTCAAGCCTTTCTTCCACACAGTGAGTTTACAGCTCCTGGGTCGTTACCCACCCAAGTACTACTAATTATTTGTATAGCACTAGTCAGGCCCAATCCTGCTTAGCTGCAGAGATAACCAAGAGTAGGTTCATTCAGGGCAGCTGAAGACTAACGCTGCATAAACAGGTCCTAGATTAGGACTGCCTGATACAGATGTGATTTCTTCTCTAGTTTAAAGAATCTACTGCCCGAGTCTGTGGGGGAAGCCACTTTGTTGGTAACTTTATTGCTGCAATCTGATCACAACTGGGTTTAAGTTATTCTTTCCTCTGAAAGATTAAATAATTGTTTGCTATTTTTCTTTAACTCAGACTTGGAGTCCATAGTTTTAATCATTGAGGCCTCAAGTTGTAGCACTGTAGGCTACATTTGTTTTCAATAACCCCAGTAAAGAAAAATATTTTATTCTCCATCACATCAGCTTAAGGCCTTAAAACAGCAACATCACTGAAGCCCCAGTTTCGATTTGGATATATAATGAATGTTTGTTTCTGCTATATTGACTGAAAAGGCAAGATTATGCTACAATCAACTATTACGCTAATCAGTTTCTCTCTCTGTGATGTTAAATTTCACTTATGCAATAGAGAAGATGATTAAAGAGAGCAAGCTATGTTTTAAGTCACTAGGTATCAACATATATAGAGAGTTCATTCACCAGATTTCAGAGTAGAATTTGCAGCAAAGAAAGTGAAACACACATCTGAATCATTACAAGCCAGTCCAGCAGGGATAGGTGTGTGGCAGCAGCGTGGGGAAAGGGGACATGAAAGGAAAAGCATGCACAGGGATTATTTCTAATTCCTCCATGCATCTGTAATTGGGAGAGTAGGGAAGAGGAAATGTAAGGAGCAATTCCCTAACTGCTATGTTTCAGTATATAAAACATTTCTATTGCGGCAGAGGCTTCTTCCATAGAAATGTACTGGGCCATGTTTTGAGGGGCTTTATTTCTCTGGAACCCTCAGTCCAATCTGGCCCATTTCAAAATGTGTCTTTTTACTGTTCTCCTCCACCATGCAACTCTGGTCCCATTATGGAGAAATTTCACTTACCGTTCATTTCCTTTCCTGGAATCCTGCTAGACCAGTTCAGACAAGTGGTTAAGTCCCCCTACCAGCAGATGTTGGAGACAGAGAAAGTGCCAGAAGCATCAGCATATGGGCTCTGGCATATAGAGGGGCTCCCCTAGGTGTCACCCTCAGTGTACTCTTGTAAAAAGCAGAGGAAGCCCCTTATCGAAATGGAATATAACCATGTAAGGACCATGGAATTAAAGCACCAAGTAGTGTAACTATGTACAAGAAGTCCAATGGGGCTAAACCAATATCGAAAGGCAGGCATTACAGCTGCAAGTTCAATACGTCTCTGCCCAACGAATGCAGTGAGGGATGGGTCCTGGACTGATCTAGAAGGATTCCAGGAAAGGAAATTAAACCGTAAGTGAAATTTCTCCTTTCAAATTTATCCTGCTAGACCAGTCCAGACAAGTGGGAAGTACCAAAGCTACATCCCTGCTGGGTGGGAAGAGACAGCCACTGCTACCCCATTAGCCCCAAAATGCGCCAAGGCATGAGCATGCAGATCGAGATGATAGTGACGCACAAATGGTGGCAAGGAAGACCAGGTGGCTGCCCAACAAATGTCTATGGGCAACACGGGTGACAGTTCCACCCAAAATGTACGTGGATTCAATAGTGCGCTTGAACCAGTGTGCAATTGTGGCCTTAAGAGGCAGCAAGGCCTTTACGAGGACCTGCAAACAAGACAGGCGGTCAGAGTTTTGGAAGGAACTGGTGACCTTAAGACAACGACACAGGACCTTCTTGACATGAACTGCACATAGGTTGCGCTGTATGCCTCAGCCCTGCTCCCTAGGAAAGGAAGGGAGCAAAATTGTTCGATTCACATGAAATGGCAAGAGCACCTTTGGCAAGAAGGAGGGTATGACATGAAGTGACACCCCCTCTGACGTGAACGAGAGAAAAGGCTCCCTACAGGATAGTGCCTGGAGCTCAGACACACATTGGGCTGAAGTGATGGTGACTAGGAAGGCAGTCTTCAGGGGCACATATCAGAGTGATCTGCTTCAGCAGCCCAAAAGAGGCCATCATGAGGCTCCGGAGAACTCGGAGAGGTCCCAAGCAGGGACAAGAGCACGGGGGAGGGCAAAGCATGCATACTCCACAGAGAAAATGGGCAATAACAGTATGAGAAGAGAGCGACCGGCCCGCTACTGAACCCCGAAAGCAGGTGAGGACTGCTACCTGGATGCAGAGAGTGTTAAGGGCTAATCCCTTCTTGAACCCCTCCTGTAGAAACATTAGGATGAATAGTATCCCAACTCTCCAGGGAGAGATGCTTTGTTGGGCACACCATGCCTCGAAAAGGCATCAGACTCAGGCATATGCCATAGACGTGGAGGGTCGGCGTGCTTGGAGAAGGGTTTGCATGACCCTAGGCAATAGCCTTTGCAGGCTAGGTGGCTCCTTTTAAGAGCCAGGCCATAAGCGATTAAGGAGCTGGGTCATCCACTGAGAGGGAGGGGCACTGCCACCCTCAACTAAACTAAATCAGCATAACATGGGCACCGGGGTCAATAAGATCACATGACAGGGGTTGGTCTTGATGCAGTGGAGACTGCCCGATCATGGGCCATGGTGGGAAGAGGTAGAGAAGAGCCGCTACTAGCCATGGTTGAGCCAGTGCATAGAGCTAGAGAGAGTGTGTTCCTTCCGGCAACTGAAAACGGGGGGGGGGGGGGATGTTGGCATTCTTGTTGGTGGCCATCAGATTGGAGGCTGGGTTGGCCCCAGGTCCATACGATGTGCTGAAAAGCTGCCGGAGTGTGCTCCCATCACTGGGGTCCAGGGTATGGTGACTGAGGAAGTCAGCTTGAAACTGTCCATGTCTGCAATGTACTGGGCTAAAAGGCCCTGCAGGTGTCTCTCGGCCCCGGGAAGAGACGCTCTATTTCCCCAGCCACGCCCAGGGCTTTGGTGTCATCCTGCCAGTTGATGTAGACCACCCTGGTAGTATTGTTGCAAAGAACGTGAACTTGAGGTAGAAATGTCTGTAGGGCAAGGTGGACCGCTCACGCTTTGAGCCAATTGATCCTCCATTTGGATTACTGAGTATCCCACGAACCCCGAGTTGTCTGGTCCAGCCAATGCGCTCCCCATCCTGAAAGACTGGTATCCGTTGTGATGAGAACTCAAAAGCGGAGTCTCTAGGGGAACCCCTCACCACAGGTAGTCTGCGCAGATCCACCAGCGCAGGATGGAGTGAATGGCCTTTGGAAGGGGGAGACAAATGTCATACTGCTGGGAAGCTGGGGACCAGCAGGGCAGAAGGGATTGTTGTAGAGGTCTCATGTGTGCACGAGCCCAGGGAAGAACCTCGATGGTTGCCGCCATGGCCCCCCCAAGACCTGCAGATAGTCCCACATGTGGGGCCGAACCTGCAGCAGGAACTCCTGTAGTTGGCCGGCAAACTTCCGACAATGGTCTTTGGTAAGGAAGACTTGCCCCAGACAGATGTTGAAACAGGCCTCCAGGAATTCTAGGGACTAGATGGGGCAGACACAACTTTTGGGGTGATTGACACGGGATACAGCCTCGAGGGCCTCCGCATGCAACTTCGCTCTGATTAGCCAGTCATCCAGATAAGAATGGATGCTTATACCCTGCTTCCACAGGGCTGCTAGAACTACCACCATGACCTTTGAGAAGGTATAAGGTGTTGTTGGCAAGGCCGATGGTAGGGTACAGAACCCATCTTCCTGGTCAGAGGAGTATGAACTGTCCTCTGCAGAGAGTGTCACAGACAGCCCAAGAGTTCCTTAGGAGGACACTCAGGATCTGGAGGGTGAAGTTTGTCCAAAGAGCGCTTCTTACCAGGCATCCTGAGTCAGCGGTGGATTTAGAGGAAGGTGGCCCCCTGCCTTGTGACCCACCGGTTGGTGAGGAAGAAGATGCCCAAAAGGTCCCATGCCAGCTTGAACAGGGACATAAATGCAGCATCAAGATCTGAGCTGGGTCTACTGGGCTGCTGAGGGAGCAAAATGAGTGGAAGGGGGACATCCCCGAGTGAGAGGCCGGAGACAAGTCTCTGCCTGGCAAATTTGAGGCAGCCAGGCCCTCTGGAGTGGAAGTGCCCGAGATAGTGTGCTCAGGCTTGACCAGCGCTGCCTGCGGCACTTCTCTGGAAGACTCCACCATGTGGAGCACAACCTATCAGTTAAAACGCGGTGTTTCCTGCCACAGGCAATGCACCAAATGAGAGAGGAAGGCATCATGAGTTGCAAGTATCGGTGGTGGAATTTGCTGCTGTGCAATGGTGCTCGGGGCAGGAACTGACACAAAATGGCTGCCGCAGCAAACTGAAAATGGCGGGAAGACACTGAATGGCAGGACGGAGCTGCGATCCTAAGGCAGCGACTTGTCCAGGGCGTGACACTGAGCACGCTAACCACTGGGCCCCCTGACAGCGATGAAAGGGGGGGAAAGAGGTGGTGAGAGAGCCAAAATCACTCACTGCGATTGTTGGAGCAGAAGGAAAAAATGCAGGCCGCAGACCTGTACCGTGGACTTAAGGATGTATTGTCGGGATACTCAGAAAATAACAAAGACATAAAGAGGAACCTCCTCTAGCTGCTACAGCGTTCTTCCATAAACAGGCTCTACCAGTCCTGATGTGGAGCAGTCCCCCCCCACCCCCCCTTTCAAAGAGCTGTACAGGTCCTCCTGACCAGGAGCTACTTTGTTGAAAGACCAGGCTGTTAGTGGGCAACTTCAAGGGGAACACCTCTTGTGAACCCTAAAGACCTCCACAGACGTAAATCTTCACTGGCAGACATGGCAGGCTGCCAGGAGCAGAGGAAGAGACATCCATCATCTGCTGGAGACAGAGAAATAGTGAGGACGACACCTAGGGGAGCCTCTCTATATGCCAGAGCCCATTCGCTGATGCTGGAGACAGGGAAAGCACCAGAAGCATCTGCTGGTAGAGGCCTTAACCACTTGTCTGGACTGGTCTAGCAGGATGAATTGGAAGTGAAATTTTCAGAAAATTATTTTGCCTCCAAATATTCTTGACCCATTATATATAAAATTTCTTTCCAACATCCTGAGTTGGAAAGACGACCACCACTGGACCCGATATTCAGAAAGCAGGTCCTGCTAGGCAGATAATCCTAACAGATAAATCTCTCTGAGCCTAATGTTCAATGTCCCTATCTGGTAGTGCCGGGGTGGTCCAGAGGCAGGGCGAGAGTGATACAAGCACTGATCAGGTTAGCGCCAATTTACTGCTAAGTCGATAAGCAATGCAGAAAGCTAGGAAAAAGCATGCCCAACTTTATGTGCACTGGGCACTTTTGCTGAATACAACCAACAGTACAAAACAGCCAGAACATGCACAGCCATATGTAGGAATGGAAGGTTTCTGGGTGCAAGATCACCTAGATGCCCAAAATTAGCAGCCGTTGTCAGCCTGAGCCAGAGAGAAGCCACTGTTGCCTAGGGCTCTTTCCTTCTCACAGAAGAGGGGTAGAGGAAAGATACAAAATCACAACCCCCCCCACATACTAACACTACAAACAGCCAAAACACAAACACGAGTAGAAAAGGAAAAGGTTAAGCTATTTTAAGGTTTTTGTCCTTTTCCTAAAGCGTTTCAGCCGGCAGCGTTTTTTTCACCGTTGTTCATGTGCTTCCGGCATCTACTTGATAAGCAATTAACTGAGAAAGAAGAAGCTGCTGCGATGCTGTCAAACGATGAAAGCTTCAGGTGCAACTTACACAGTGGTCTCTGGCATGCAGGAAATCGAAGAGCTCTTCTGTACACTCTTCCTCGGTGTGCGACCGTGACGTCACACGCGCCTCACATAAATCCAGCTTCTCACGTGCTTTCACGCATTTCTCTATCTGCTCACAGTGCTCCCTCACGCTCACTATGGGATCCTAGTGAGGTGGGGGGAAAACAAAACAAGACAGGTACAAAAAAAACCCCAAAAAACAAACCTTTGCTCTGGTATGGCAAATTCATATTTATACATTTTGAATGTAGTTTTCTATTATCTTGACGACATATATCCCATTTCCAAAGAACACACACAATGTGGTGTAAAAGTCGAACTATCCAAATACAGTTAAGCACATTATTTCTAAATAAATCTACATTTCAATGCCATTTAGCACTGGATTAAACTTGTATTATTTAACCATACATCAGGCAATTCAGAAATGGCAGCTATGCAAAGCATTGTGTAATGAACTGATACTAATGGTTAGGGCACACTTTCCACCGCAAAACCTATTTTATTCCTATGGGCTCTGTGGCAGAAAGTGCTGGGATAACTAAAGGTAATCTGGTTTAGGAACAAGTGACATTCTAAAATAACATCCTTTGCCATAGTTGTGATTTATGACTTATATGGGTTGAGTGTATTCTGAAGAGATAGGGGGGGGGGGGGGGTGTCATTCTGCGCCACAGATAGCAGGGATGTATATCCCCACTATTCATGCCTCTGCCACACCTGCTCCAAAGGCTCCCTGTACAAACAGTGCTGTTGTACAGGGAGCCTTAGACGGGGCGGCGACATAGATAGGGGACACCGGAACCGGGCGGCAACGAGGGATCCCCGCAATCCGACCCTGGCCATGGGAGTAGGGGGGAGGTATCAGGCTGTGGGGAAGTCTGTGTCGTGGCTCCTGAATGAAGTCACGGTGCCATGGTGATGGGACGCCATGGTACTGTGGCTCCATTCAGGAGCCTGGCTGAGTTAGCCAGGAATCTGCTGGGCATGTGGCCCATCAGAATCGGGGCCTGGCCAGTAGACCTGGTTCTGATATTGCGGGCACCTCTAGCCCTGCGGGATCAGAATCGGGTGCTACTGCTGTATACCCCAATTCTAGGGGGCTGGACAGCCATAATAGAACTGGCCTCTTACTGTATAGCTATGTCCTCCGTTACAAATAAGGAAAGGTTTCTTAGTATTACTACAAATCTATATATCTGGTCTTTTCTTCTTGTATGGAGGATCTCATAAGTATTTATTCAAAATTGCTTACCACTAGTTCTACGTCCTCTTCCTCCTAACAGAAAACAAATGGAGCGAAAGTTAGATGTAAATCAATATTCAAGGATAAGGTTAAGACAAGACATCATAAGTCTACTGCAAGGTTGCATATGTACAATGGCCTTGTAGGCAGAACAATGGTGCTGATAACCAGACAAAGCAGAGTTCAAATAAATACCATTTCCCAATGCAATGTTTCTTCTAATACACTAACACAGTAAATGACGGCAGATAAATACCAGTATGGTCCATCTAGTCTGCCCAGTAAGGTGGCTAGAGTAGGTGCACCTGCCGCTCCGTGCAGGTCACCCCTCCCCATGCCTTTGTTTAGGGATGTACCCACCACTCCGTGCAGGTCACCCCCTTTCTATTTGTTGATGTATAAAATATATTTAAGTTATTTTGATTTTATCCTCTTGCTATAAAAGGGGATCCACTGTGTCTGTCCCATACCATTTTGAATTCCGTCACGGTATTCGCCCCCACCACCTCCATCAGGAGGGCATTCCAAGCATCCAGCACCCTTTCAGTAGAAATGTATTTCCTGACATTGCTTTTAAAGTTTACCCCCTTGTGGCTTCATTTTATGTTCCCATTCTTTGAAAAAGGTTTGTTCATTAATACCCTTTAAGTATTTAAACGTCTGTTCTGACGTTGAACATGATGCGCAATCTCCAGTTGCCTCTGGAACTCACTTAAAATTGTAAGCACTGTGGGGCAGGGACTTATTGTGGCTTGAAATCCAGTAGTGATGCAAGGTGCATCGAGTATCATCACTTGTAAAGGTGGGTTATAAACACTTCATCTGGAAGGATAGCCATAGAGCTCACGGCTACTACCAACCTTTTCTTCTATTTTCCTTTCTCATCACTCTCCGTGGCTTTGGTACTGTGCAGTAGCTCCATTCAACCACAACCACACACTTCAACAACAAAACCAAGGAGAGGAAGGGTACCGTATAAAAAGCTAACCACAGCGATAACCAGTTTTAGATATAATCATATTAACATGCAACACAACATGGCCATGTTATGGCATTATGCCTGCATAAGGGGTAAAACACTTACAAAGAATACTAATAATGATCAGAGTAAAACAGATTAATGCTTACAAGCTACCAGATTTAGCAACTCCTTCAGGCGACTTATGAAGGCGTAATGCCGAAACATGGCTATGGAGGGTTTATGCTTTTTGATCCCGTCCCTTTATTCTCCCGTTTATCAGCCGTGCATGCTAGAACTCTTTCTTGCCCCCGTTTGCTGTGTTTGTCTTGCATAGAGTGTAAACTGTATCAAACAGGGACTCGTGTGCTATATATATTGCACTACATACACCCTGTAGCGCTATAAAAATGATAAGTAGCAATTAGAGTTGTGTGCTCTGCCCCCTCTAAGAGACACCATGCAGCCACTTGCGCTTCAGTATTTCTGTAACAAGGCAATGGCAATAACAAGAATAGTATTTTTCCAAACCCCCTTCCCCTGATGAGGGTGGAATGAACCAAATCACCCTATATCCTCAGATGCTTTTATAACTAACAACTAGACCAAACAATCATTGCAGAAAACAAACCAGGGTGGGTCTTTGGACTGGTTTGGTTGGATTCAAGAACAAAGAAAATAATGAACAGATAAGGCCAGAAAAAGAGCACATGGCCTATCTAGTCTGTTTTTCCATATCAACTACAATAGTCCCCTCTTTCCCTTTGGAGATCCTCTGTGTTTGTCCCATGCTTTTTTTGAATTCAGATACTGTCCTCATCTCTACCACCTCCACTGGAAGGCTATTCCACACAGCTACATATTACTCCTGAATCTATCCCCTTTCACCCTCATCCTATGACCCTTCGTAGCAGAGCTTGCCTTCAATTGACTCTCCCTCCTGTGCATTTATGCCACAGAGTTATTTGAACATCTCTATCATATCTCTCCAAGCTATACATATTAAGATCTTTAAGGCTGTCCTCATATGCTTTATAACGAAGACCACTAATCATTTTAGTAGCCACCCTCTGCACCGACTCCAACCTGTTTATATCCTTTTGAAGGTGCGGTCTCCAGAATAGCACACAATACACCAGGGGTCTCAAAACTCAAATTGCTTTGAGGGCCAAATGAGGACTTGTAAAGTAACCCGCGGGCTGCATAAGACGCAGGGCCTCATTTGCATAATGTTACCATACAAAGCGCAGACATTAATGATGCACATTTCCCAGAGCTGACATATTCCAGTTAATAAATTCAAAATAGAGACATTTTCTACCTTTTGTGCATTTTTTTCAGTTGCAATTGTTCCAGCCACTTTCTTCTGGTTTCTTTGTGTCTTCTGCTAACTCTCCATCGTCTGCTGTCCATTTGTCCTTTCTTCTCTCTTTTAGTTTTTTTTTTACCATTCTCTCTCTACATTTGCTTTAACATACTAATCTTTCTCCTTTTGCTCTTTCCTCATTCCTATTTCATCCACTCAAATTTTACCCCTCCATCCTCAATCCCCACTTACTCTCCCAATACCCGGCCAATTGTAGATTTTTCTTCCCTCCCACACAAAATATTTTCCCCTCTCCATTTCATTCTCCCAGCCCCATCCCATTCTAATCCTCCCCCAACATCAACTCTCTTCTAGTTCCAGCCCCACCCAGCATCTGCTCCCTTCTAGTCCCCGCATCAGCCCATTTCCTGTCCTAGCTCCCCCCCACTAAGCCCATTTCCAGTCCTACCTCCCTCCCCTCACAGCCCATTTCCATTCCAAGCCCCCCACCCCATCAGCTATTTTCAGTTCAAGCCCCCCCTTCTACTCAGCCCATTTCCATTCCAAATCCCCTTCCCCATCAGCTATTTTCAGTTCAAGCCCCCCCTTCTACTCAAACCATTTCCAGTCCTAGTACCCTCCCAGTCCATTACCAGTTCTAGCCCCCCCATAGCCCATTACCAGTCCTAAGCCCCCAACAGCCCACTTCCAGTCCTAACCCCCCCCAATCAGCCCACTTCCAGTCCTAACCCCCCCCAAACCCCATTTCAGTCTTATCCCCCCCCCCCCCCCATCAGCCCATTTCCAGTCCTTTCTGTCTGCCCGGTAGAGCCCTCAGCTCAGCTCCATCAGCGGCAGCATTCAGGGCCGCCCGCAAAGAGAGTATTTCCCTCTCGTGCGGCTCTGTTAAGCCTACCGGGGCTGATGGGAATTCCCATCAGCCCCGGCGGGCTTAACAGAGCCACACGAGAGGGCAATACTCTCTTCGCAGCTTGAAAAGCCCACCACTGATGGAGCTGACTGAGGGCTCTGCCGGGCAGACGGGGAGGGGCCGCAGGACAGCTGATTCTGCCGCAGCCGCAGAAGCCAGGGTTTTTTTTTTTGTTTCCTCTCCATCGTGGGCCGCACAAAGTTCTCTCGCGGGCTGCATGTGGCCCACGGGCCGCGTGTTTGAGACTCCAGCAATACACCAACTGAGGTAACACAAGAGAGTTACATAGAGGCACTATCATCTCCTTTTTTCTGCTGGCCATTCCTCTCCCTATGCACCCAAGTATCTTTCTGGCTTTCGCCGTCACTTTTTCTACAAGTTTAGCTACTTTAAGACTGTCAGACACAATCATGCCCAGGTCCTGCTCTTCTTTTGTGGACAGAATCACCCCTTACACTGTAGCGCTCCCTTCGATTTTTGCAGCCCAAATGCATGACCCTGTATTTTTTAACATTAAATTTAAGTTGCCAAATTCTCGACCATTCCAGCTTAGCTAGATCCCTCTTCATGTTATCTACACTATTGCAGATTTTAGTATAATGTGCAGAGACAAACCTTACCCGACAGTCCTTCCGCTATATCACTAACAAAGACGTTAAAAAGGATCAGACCAAGGACAGATCCCTGCAGCACACCACTAGTAACCACCTCCTCCTCAGAGTGAGCTCCATTTACCTGTTCCCTTTGGTGCCTCCCACTCAACCAATTTCTAACCCAATCAGTAACTTTAGGGTCCATCCCTAGGTTGCTCAGTTTGTTTATAAGTCGCTTGGCCAGAACAGTGTCAAAGGCTTTACTGAAATCTAAGTACACCACATCTAGGGCTCTCCCTCTGTCCAACTCCCTGATCACCAAGTGAAAGAAATCAGATTTGTCTGACAAGACCTGCCTCTGATCTTGCAATCCAATGGACTCCAGAAACCTCACTATTCTCTTTTAGCAGCATTTCCAATAATTTGCTCACCAAAGAGATTAGATTAATTGACCTGTAGTTTTCTACCTCATCCTTACTTCTGTTTTTTGTAAAGGGACCATATGTGCCTGTCTCTAGTCTTCGGCGACCACTCCCGACTCCAAAGAAGCATTGAAAAGGTCAGTTAGTGGAGCTGCTAGAATGTCCCCAAATTCCTTCAGTATTCTTGAATGTATTCCATCACTTTATCTACTTTTAGTTGAGGAACCAGCTAAACTAAAAGTAGATAAAGTGATGGGACATATCTGAGAATACTGAAAGAACTTGGGGATGTTCAAGCGGCTCCACTGACCGACCTTTTCAATGCTTCTTTAGAGTCAAGAGTGGCCCACAAGACCAGCCCAGAATGCATGGGATGTAACAAAGTACCCTCACAGTGGGTGGGATGAAGAAAGGTCTTGCTCTAAGCACACCGGCCCTAAAGGCCACATCCTCTTGGCCTGAAAATCTAAGAAATGCAAAGACCATCATGTTGCTGCTTTCCCATTCTCCACCAGGGAGACTACATGAGGTTCTACCCAGAAGGTAGACACCCCCTCTCCTCTTGTCAAGTGTGCCATGAAACCCTTCAGAGACACACAACCCATGAGGATAAAGCTGACATAACAGCCTCTTTAATCCAATGGGCTTTTTTTTAATTTAGCAGCTTCGCCTTTCTTTCTTATGCAAACAAAATTTAATTTATTTATTGACATTCTCTTATATACCGCGCTATTCTGCATCAGTGCAGTTTACATTGAACAAACTGAAATTACATTGAACAGGGCATTATAACTTGGAGATAACTATTTTACAGGGAACATGGGCTATGGAGGGTTAAGTGGCTTGCCAAAGACCACAAGGAGCACTTGTGGGACTAGAAACCCCAGTCCTTCCGGCCCAAGGTTACTGTCCTCTAGTGGGATTTGAATCCCCGACCTTCCGGCCTGAAGTACCTTGCCCCAACCACTAGGCCACTCCCCCAAGATGGACAGATGATCCAACTGACCAAACTCATTGGTCAATTCCAGGTAGCACTCTACGAACATCCAAAAGATGAAGACGACACACAGTGCAACAATCTACCCTCCAAAAGAAAGGTAGCTCCATCAACTGATTAACGTGGAAGTGTGACATCACTTTCGGAAGAAAAGAGGGAACAATATACTTTGAAACACCTGCCTCTGTAAGAAGCAAAATAGTGCTCTCAATAGGATAAAGCCTCGAGTTTGGTAAGCCATCTAGCTAAACAAACAGTAACCAAAACCACCACTTTAAAAGGTGATCTCCTTCAAAAGAAGCCTTTTGCGGAGGCTCAAAGGGTCCCGAGTCTAACACACTGAGAACCAAATTGTAGTGCATTCCTGAAACATTTCCATTTGTGCTCTCATCAGGATGTGAATCCAAGGAAACCCCTTCTTTCCTGCTTTGATAAGTCTATTGCCACAACATGAATTTTCAAGATGGATAAGGCTAATTTGTGATGTGAGCTGCTGTCAAAAGCCAGAAGATAGAGCTTGGCCAATTTGAACAACATAGAGGCCCTCTGACATCCACCACACTTTTCGCTCCATCCCTATGGTTGACATATGCCACTGCTGTAGTACTGACAGCCAGGATTTTCCCTCCAAACTTGCCCCAAATTCACAAAAGTAGTGCCACAAGCGCTTTCTGCATAGCCTCATCTCTAATCGATTGATGGGCCACGTGGACTCAGTCGCTGACCAGTAACCCTGTGCTACCTAATCCAGACAGTGATCTCCACAACCAGAGACACTAGTGTGTCATCACCATCAGCCATTTGGGAACTTTTCAACAGGTTCCTCAAATTCAGCCACCAGCTGAAAGTGGACTTGGGACTCCAATGTCCAGGGAAGATGCATTTGTATATCTGGCTCTGTGCAGACCAATACTGCAACAGTACCAGCTGGAGAGGGTGCACATGGGCTCAAGCCCACAGCAGCAAGTTGAGATGCGCCACAGAACCCAGTACTGCATTTAATCCCAGGCACTTGGTGCTTTTGTCTCCACCGGTATTTGAATTTGAGACTGAAGCTTGGCCATCCTCTCTCTAGAAGAAATACCTTTTCTTTGCGAGTATCAAAATGTGCACCCAAATACTCCAGAAACCGAGTGGGATCAATTTGTTCTTTTCAAAAATTACCACCACATTCTAAAGCCTGTAACTTCTACACAACTCGTGCTATCGCCTCTTAGCTCCACAATTCTGACATCACCCTTATGAGTCAATCATCTAAATAAGGGTGCACCAGAAGAATTCCCCCCCTCTATGAAGTGCCACCACCACAATCACCATACCCTTTGAAAGGGTCCAATGAGCTGTGGCTAGCGCAAAGGGAAGCACTGAAACTGGTAGTAGTGTCCTAGCACTGCAAATCTCATATATTATTGATGTGGCCCCCAAAGTGGGATATGTAGGTAGGCCTCTGTCATGTCTTACACCATGAGGAATTACGTGCTGCGCAACGTTGAACTGACTGGCAACAGCATTTCTATCCAAAAGTGAGGAACCTTTAGTGCCAGGCTCATCCCTTATAAATTCAGAATGGAGAGAAGGAACCTTCCTTCTCTGAAATGACAGACAGAATAATGCCCCAGTCCCCTTGAGAATGGGAACTAGTACTCCTAAGGCCAAGATCAAGAGCACAGTCACTGTCTTAGCTGGGGGCACTATATACAAATCATCAAGTTGGTGGGAAAAGTTTAATATGTACCCTCTTCACACCTTATCCAGAGTCCATCAATTAGAAGTCATATGGGCCCACTCCTCAAAATAGATGGACAACCGACCAGTTATCTACACCAGAAAAAGGGACCCCCAGTTCCTCACTGGGCTCCTCTGAAGGCTTCAATGGCCTTTAGATCTTGGGAACCTCCCTTTTAATTGTAACAAAAGGAGGACCGACTTACTGGGAAACCACAAACATTGGAAGGAAAAGCCCTTGTCTGGCCGATACCAACATGCCTCCTGGAATCTAACTTTCCCTGAGGTGGAATGTGAAGAACTCTTATACTTCCCCCAAGATCCTTCACTATCTTCTCCAAGTCTTTCCTCACCAAAGAGCAATATTCCACAAAAAGGGAGCCTATTCTGCCTAGATGCCATATCTGCCAATTCCTCAGTTACAAGAGCCACATCGCTGAGGCAGACTGCCATAGTCCTGGCCGAGATAGTATAGTGCACTGGCTACATAAGCTATTCCCACTGCCAAATGGCAAGCCTCCTTAGCATCATGTTTGCCTTCACCAGAGTCCTTGCTGGATCATTTCTGCATCCAGAGCAAACATGTCCTAGGCATATATGCAGAGCTAGCCCCAGCGTTGGTTCAAGGTGTTGGCACTGCAAACAAACCTTAAGCCTTATGCCCCCCCTCCCCCATCAGAATGTATTGTTTAGCTTTGAATGCCCTTCTCTTTGACGCCACCCCCCAAAAAAGCTGCTGCCCTAGGCAACCGCCTAGTTGGCCTGAAATTAGCTCAACCTTGCACATGTGCACTTTAAACAGCCATTTGCAGAGCTAACCCAGATACCTCAAAGGTCTGTTTCAATAAGGACTCAAGCTTGTGATCCTGCAGATCCTCAAGAGCCATATCATCCTCCACTGGGTCTTAGATTTTGCCTTAACTAGGGCATCCACCTTAGGAAGTTTCAACTTCTTTTCCTTAGGGACCAAAGGGCATAATTTACCCATGGCTCTGCTCATCCTAAGACCCACCAAGATGAGGTTCTGAATGGCATGATAGATACAAAAGGACTTGGTGGATTTATGGATATCCTGAAAGGCGGAATCACAGGAAGATCCTATCATGTGCAGTACACTAATCTTTCATACACATCATTATGACCACGTTTCCCTGCTTTTCTTTGCTCTTCACTGGCTCCCTGTTCCTTTCAGTATCCACTTCTAAACTTTTTATCTTTGCCCACCATGCCTCTGTTGCCTCTTGCCATCCTTATGTCTCCCTATGTTCCTTCCCAGCTGCTTCTGATAGGACTGAATACTCTCCATCTGCATATCTGAATCATCAATTCTTCAACTGGGCCCAGGAGCTTCCACACATATCAGTCCTCCATCTGCTGGAGGCAGAGAATACTGATGCACAAGTGGCTGTATGGGGCCTCCTATAGGGCAGAGCACAAAATGCTTATGTCTCTGCCTCCCTCTACTGGTTGAGAGTATAACCCTTGTGTTCTGGTCTGACGGATGAAAGGGATATGGCCTATTTTGAGAACAGCAGCTAAGGGAATCGGTTCCTTCAGATGCACATTACTGAGCAGCAACCAACAGCTTTAGCAACTCCTGCATTAATGTATGTAGATCAGGGGCATCCAACCTGCAGCCTTGATATTTTTAGACTTGGTTGGTTGTTTTTAATTTTTACCTAATTAGCTAGCATATACTATTTTCAAGCACCACAGAGCTATTTGGTAGATATGAAGTCACGATTTCAAAGGAGATTCACAGATTTTGAAGAGTCTTAAATCACTCTATAATAGGCTAAAACATCCACGTAATCAGCACATACATGGATTTCTGATCAGGCAGCCCACTATTTATTTATTTATTTACATTCTCTTATATACCGCGCTATTCTGCATCAGTGCGGTTTACATTGAACAAACTGAAATTACATTGAACAGGGCATTATAACTTGGAGATAACTATTTTACAGGGAACATGGGCTATGGAGGGTTAAGTGGCTTGCCCAAGACCACAAGGAGCACCTGTGGAACTAGAAACCCCAGTCCTTCTGGCCCAAGGTTGCTGTCCTCTAGTGGGAATTGAACCCCTGACCTTTCGGCCTGAAGTACCTTGCCCCAACCACTAGGCCACTCCTCCACTCCACTCTCCACTATTGAGAAGACCTGGATACCCAGATGTAGATCACACTTTTTTATATATTGCTCGAGGCTAATTTTTCATGTCATATTATTACATTTTTTGGCTAGCGTTCAATCAAAGCTGTTTACATTTAGGAGCAGCTGATCTTCCCCTGTCCCTATTCTTTTTCAAAAGTAACTCAGGCAAGCGTGCAGTATTTTATCTGACAGGGTTTTTTTATATCGCTTTATGCTTCAGTCAGAGGGCTTGCAATCAAACCCAGCGGTCGTTTACACTAGGCCGACGGGCGTCTCTGTACCTCAGACCGCGCAGTGGGACTTAAGGACAAACTCTGATGTTTTGGTTTGCTGCCGGATGCCGTTTTAAGCCGAAAGGAAGAAGCTACCTAGGGCGCAGAGGCAGCCCGAGTCCGGCGCAAAACCCCTCGTCAGACTCCTACAAGCCCAGGCCTCACCTCCTCCGCTGCTTCGCGCACGTTCTTCCCCTCGCCCGGGTTCATGTTCTCCTCCCTCTCTCAGCCGCCTACCGTAGAAGGACTTCAGGGTCACAAACCGGAAACGTCGCGCCGGAAGTCACGTTTGACTCGGAAACGCTCAGGGCATGATGGGACCTGTAGTGTCCACGAGGGAAAATAGGCTTCCTTGCCTTCTGCCTGCCCCTGCCCAAAGCTGGAAAAGCACAGACGGATAAATGGTGCAGAGAATTACCGTTTAATGAGCAAACATCTTGCAAGTTTGCTTCTGCCTTTTTTAGCGTTTACATACAAAGAAAAAAAAATATGATACCTTTTTATTGGACTAATACATGTTTGGAATGGTTTCGAAGGTTAAAACTTTCAGGTCTTCATCTTCGAACGCTAGCCCAAAAATGTATCAAGTTAATCCAATAAAAAGGTATCGCCGTATTTTCTTTTTGTTGCTTCTCTTTTTATTTAAGTGCCATTAAAGTGTATTAACAGCTATCGCACCTCTTTATTTATTTTCTAAACTTGATGCGCATCCTAGAGAGGGAGATGCCGTTCTTCCCACCCCGATCGAGCAGGCTGATCCAAGCTTCGTTTTACATGCAGGGAGGGGAGTTCTAGTTCTGATTTCTATTCTAGACAGTTTTGGGAAGTGCACACAGTGATTGACCTGACATACCATACGGGCACGTTTTAGAGAAGCGTTAAACATGACAGAAGATGAAGCTCGCACAGCCTCTCCAGCCCCATCAGTCTGGTGCTGTAAAGCTGCAGATTACTCTCGCATGTTCTCTCCAGAATATTTTCTTTCGCTTTTTCCTCCTCTGAGAGATCCTTTGCTAAAGCTATTAGAGACTCTGGAAATATTTACTCAGAAATAACAGAAAGAAAAAGCTTTGCGGGTTGGATTAATCCCACGTGACCTTTCCAAAATGGCTGCCGCAGCATATGCGTACCCTGCCCTACCAATCCGAATTTGACCTCCCCAAGATGGTCACCGGCCAAGTACATTACCCTTCTCACGTGACGTAGTTCCGTTTCCCTGACCTAGCTATGATGGCGGCGCCCTATGGTAATAGTTCAGGAAGTGTTCCCACCTAGGAGCTTGGGCATCCCCATTCATGGGTTTTCCTTCTGCCCCGGGCTGCAGTGAGGAGAGGAACTATGGAGGAAGCGAAGAAAAACGCAGGCGGGATTCCCGCTCTCTTCCTGCTCTGTGGCCGAGCTGTAAGTGCCAACATGGAGACCCTGGAGCAAGAAGTCTGGGGTAAGAGATGCCGATTCTCACTGATGACACCCCACACTTATACCAGAGAAACTCATAGCCCTGTACTTTAAGGTTATCAGATTTTTTTGCAAGCAAATCAAGGACACTTTATCTGAACCGTGCGTGTATAGGGGGTTTGAGCAACAAGAAGGGAAGAAGAGCCATTAACTTGCCTCGTGTCCCATCCATCCCACGAGAGCAACAATATCACTTCCAGACAGAGAAATTGAAACAATAATGCATTTGTCCTGTACTATGCAGTATTCTAAACATAATGGATATCTGGTAACCTTACTGTACCAATGCCCCCAGAGAGAGACAGCTTTGCATTTACCTCCCCCCATGTCTTCCCCATAATGACTGATTTTGTTCATTACCCCAATTCCTGATGAATATTCCTTGTGTCTTTTCTTTGATTCCTACAACATATGCATACTCTGGTATATAGGTTTTCACGCATTCTTCTTTTACCTCTTCATCATCTTCACATACTTTCAATAAACGTTTTCTGCTTTTTTTCCCCTTCTGTGTCTTATAGTTTGTGACTGTATAGGGTGTTAACTTTAAACAAAAGATGTATAAAATAAAGTTGTATTCATGCAAGGGAAATACACAGCTCAGCAATCCGAGTCTCAGTATAATATCTCCTCTGATGCTCTTCATGAACATTCAACTGAAGTGCAGAAACATATTTTCTTTTCTAGAAGAGTATGCATAGTGTACAGAAAATACTATATCTGTATTCTTGATCCTGTAAAGTATTTGTACCAGAAATACTCAGCACAGTTTTCCAGTGCAATACATTACAGCACTTTAGTTAGACTAGGAGGATCATGGCTGCATGAGATTTCTACATACAGGACTGTTTCTCATATGTAGTGTATCTTAACCTTTGCCTGGCGGACACAAAGTATCATTATGGTGTGAAGTTGATTGTATCTTTGTCTCGTTATGTAGTGATCTTGCTTGTATCTTTGCCGCAGCCCTGTTTGTTGTGGTCTTGTTTAATGTTAATAACACTAATAAAGCACAGTTACTTACCTGTAACAGGTGATCTCTGGGAACAGCAGGAATTAGTCCTCACATATGGGTACGTCGGTACCGACGGAGCCCGTGCGGGAAAGCTCCCCAGCTTCTTAGAATAGAAGCTTTTGGGACCTCCCACTGCACATGCGCACTGCCTTCCCGCCTTCCTGAACAGCTCTCCTCAGTTTCGAGTTTATAGCTGAGTCAACAGAGAGAGGACAGGAAGATAGATAGATAAAAGATACAACTCCTAGGGGAGGTGGGTGGGTTGTGAGGACTAATTCCTGCTGTTCCCAGAGATCACCTGTTACAGGTAAGTAACTGTGCTATCTCCAGGAACAAGCAGGAATAAGTCCTCACATATGGGGACTCCCTAGCTTAGATGCATGGGATCCCCTGTAAAGGTTCGCCATCTTCGTATGGATCTCAGGCATCCATTCTGGGAAGGTGGGCAGGAGTTGTTTAGGAATGGAACAGGTGCTTGAGGACAGCCTGGCCAAACAAGGCATCCCGGCGGGAGTCCTTGTCCAAACAGTAATGGGCTGTGAAGGTATGAACCGAGGCCCAGGTAGCGGCTCGACAGATCTGATCTATGGAAACAGAGTGCAGATGAGCCATAGAAGTTGCCATGGCCCTCACATTGTGAGCAGTGACATGGCCTTCCAGAGAAATGTTTTTGCTCTGGTAAGCAAAAGAAATACACTGAGCAATCCAATTGGAAAGTGTACGCTTGGAGACTGGAAGTCCCAAATGGGAAGGATCAAAGGCCACAAAAAGTTGAGAAGACTTTCGATGTGGCTGAGTCCTATTAAGGTAAAAAGCGAGAGCTCTTTTACAATCCAGAGTATGAAGGTTCCTCTCTGCATTGGATGCATGAGGAGCTGGAAAAAAGACAGGTAGATATACCTCTTGATTAAGATGAAAAGGCGAGACCACTTTAGGCATAAAGTGGGGATTCGTCCTAAGGACAACCTTATCATGATGAAATCTTGTGTAAGGTGGATTAGCCACTAAAGCCTGCAGCTCACTGATGCGGCGAGCCGAAGTGACTGCAATGAGGAAGATGACCTTCCAGGAAAGAAATTTCAAGGAGGTGGAAAACATTGGCTCAAAAGGTGGCTTCATAAGTTGACCGAGCACTAGATTCAAATCCCATGCGACCGGGGGTGGTCTGATGGGAGGTTTAGTGAGAGTCAGGCCTCTCATGAATCTTGCAACAAGAGGATGAGAGGAGATAGGTTGTCCATTTATATGTTGCAAGGATGCTGCAATAGCACTTAAATGGACTCTTACCGAATTCGTCTTGAGGCCTGCATTGGATAGATGCAGGAGATAATCAAGAAGAGAATTCAAAGGAAGTGCCAGAGGGTCAAGACCCTGCTGAGCACACCAAATGGAAAAACGTTTCCATTTGAAAGCATAGGAACGCCTGGTAGAGGGTTTCCTAGAGGCAGAAAGGATATCTTTCACTGGTTGGGAAAGATGAAAGTCTTGAAGGCTTAAGCCTTCAGTAACCAAGCACTGAGGTGAAGGGATTTGGGGTTTGGGTGCCACAAAGTCCCCTCCTCCTGAGACAGGAGGTCTGGCGCAGCTCCCAGATCCAAGTAGGATCCCTGGGAGAGCTGTAGAAGTAGAGGGAACCACACTTGGCGTGGCCAGCGTGGAGCTATGAGGATCATAGTTCCATGATCCCTCTGGAGTTTGAACAGAGTCTTGGGAATCAAAGGAATGGGTGGAAAGGCATATAGGAATGCCTGACTCCAATTCAGGAGAAAGGCGTCCGTAGCCTGAGCTCCCTGACACGGAGTTCTGGAACAGAACCGGGGAAGTTTGGCATTCCACGGACTTGCAAAGAGGTCTATGTCCGGGGTCCCCCATTCCTGAAAGATTCGGTTTATTTGGTCCAAATGTAGGGACCATTCGTGTGGCAGCAGAACTCGACTGAGCCTGTCTGCCCGAGAGTTTTGAACTCCTGGGAGATACACTGCTAGCAGGTGAATCTGATGCTCTCTGGCGAAGGCCCATAGTCTTAGAGCTTCGTTGCAAAGCGACAGAGAGCCCGTCCCTCCTTGTTTGTTTATGTAAAACATGGCCACCTGATTGTCCGTCTGAACTAGGACAGTGAGGTTGGCTAGGAGGGAGTGGAAGACCTTGAGGGCAAGGTAAATTGCTCGCAGTTCCAGAAGATTGATATGAAGGGTGGTCTCCTGTAGAGACCAAGTGCCCTGAGTGGAGAGAGTTTGCAGATGGGCTCCCCACCCTGTTTGGGAGGCATCTGTTGTGAGGGTTGCTTGGGGTAGCAATGGTTGAAATGGAGCCCCCAACAACAGATTCTTGGTGGAAGTCCACCAGTGGAGGGACCAAAACAGACGATCGGAGGTTTGTATTTGGTCTGAGAGCGCTCCTGACGCCTGAGTCCACTGAGTGGCCAGGGTCCATTGAGCTGCTCTCATATGAAGACGAGCATAGGGCACCACATGCACTGTGGAGGCCATATGACCCAGTAGGCGTAGCATTTCCCTGGCTGTCAAGTGAGTGCTGGACTGAGCTTGGGAGGCCAAACTCAGGAGGCGCTGGCCTCGAACATGTGGAAGGTAGGCCCTTGCAGTGATGGTGTCCAACTGGGCCCCTATGAATTCTAGAGATTGAGTAGGGATGAGTTGGGACTTGGGAAGGTTTACTACCAGTCCCAGATACTGCAAAAGGCTCCTTGTGTGGTCCAGGGAAATCTGGGCCTGTGACTGAGTTGGAGCTCGGATGAGCCAGTCGTCCAGATATGGGAAGACAAAGATTCCCATGCCTCTTAGAAATGCGGCTACGACTGCCATGCATTTTGTGAATACTCTTGGAGCAGAGGCTAGACCGAAGGGGAGTACTCTGTATTGGAAATGTTTTCCCTGAAACAGAAAGCGAAGATACTTTCTGTGGGATGGATGGATGAGTATATGTGTATACGCATCCTGTAGGTCTAGAGAACAAAGCCAGTCCTGACCCTGGAGGTAAGGAAGGAGAATGCCGAGAGACAGCATTTTGAATTTCTCCTTGAAGAGAAATTTGTTCAATTCTCTCAGATCTAGGATTGGTCTGAATCCCCCTGTCTTCTTTGGAATGAGAAAATAAGGGGAGTAGAAACCGGACCCTTGTTGAGGAAGAGGAACCTCTTCTATGGCCCCTTGGGCAAGAAGAGAGGAAACCTCTTGACCCAACAGGGTTAGGAGAGATGGGGGAGAATTGAATGGTCTCACCATATGATGGGGAGGAAGGCTGGAGAAATGAAGTTTGTAACCCTCTCGAATGATAGAGAGGGTCCATTGTTCTGTTGTGATTTGTTCCCATCTGGGAGCAAAGTGAACCAACCTTCCGGGTATGGTGAGAGGTTCTGGTTGTGTTAGAACCAGAAGTGGCAAGTTCCCTAGGAGCAAGTCAAAACCCCTGAGGGGTTGGAGCCTGCTGAGCTACAGTAGCTGCTGCAGGCTTAGCTCGTGCTTGTTTGGATTGCTGACGCTTAGCAGTATAGCGAGGTTGAGAAGACTGCTGGCCAGTATTTGAAGCAACTCTGGCCTTCTTATAGTAAGGCCTTTTAAAAGACTTTTTCTTAGTAGGAATTGAAGTGGACTTTGAAAGTCTTTCCAAGGTGGCATTTTCAGCATCCATCTGGGTGGCTTTGATTTGCCACTCTTCCCCAAATAAGTTCTCACCTGTACAGGGCAGATTCCGTAAGCCATCTAGAACCCAAGGTTCCAGATCAGAGGCCTGGAGCCAAGCAAGACGTCGGGCTGCAATAGCAATGCCCGAAGCCCTACTGGCTCCCTCAAAGGAATCATATGCTGCCCTATTAGAGAACTTAGAAACCTCTAAGAGTTGTTTCACTAGGGAAAGGAATCCCTGCTTTTTATCCTCAGGGATAAAGGGGGCAAAATGCCGCACCTTTTTGGCAAGTTCCTCCAGGAACATGCCCATATAGAGACTGTAGGAATTAATCCTGGCTATAAGCATACTAGCCTGGAAAATTTTCCTACCAAAAGAGTCCAAAGTCTTACATTCCCGTCCTGGAGGGGTGGAAGAGTGCCTTTTGGTACTCCTAATCTTCTTCATTGCAGACTTCACCACAATAGAGTGGTGGGGCAATTGAGTCTTTTGGAAACCAGGAGAAGGAGGGACCCTATACATGGTGTCCAACCTACGGGAATAAGGAGACAAAGTCAAAGGATTTTCCCAGAAATCCATCAGTTGTTCTTGAAGGATTTCATGGATAGGCAGGGTAACTGCCTCCTTAGGGGCCTTTGAGTATCCCAAAATATCCAGTTTTTTGGATCTGGGTTCCTTTTCAGAGGATGTGGTAATAGAAAGGGCTGTAGCCATATCTAAAACAAAGTCCTGGAAGGACAAATCCTCTGGAGGGGACATTCTCCTTTTAGGAGAAGAGGGCTCCTCAGGTAAGTTGAGTGAAAACTCAGCAGAATCATCAGAGGAGTGAAAATCCTCAGAGGAATCGGTGCTTTCCTCTAACGCACGATACGCGTACCGATCGGTATCGATATCGGGCGTATCGGGTATGGAACCGGTATGGAGCGAAAGCCCATACGGTACCGACTTGCGTTTAGAGGTGGACGGCCTCGATACCGGCATGGCGGACGATACCGGTATCGGGCCCGGAACCGCTGAAAGCGGAACCGATGGCGTTGCAGCTTTAATGAAAGCCATGACGGCCTGCTGCATGGACTGTACAGTATCGCCCATGGACGCCATAGCTGCCTGGATGTCGGTACCGGAGTGACCCGGTACCCCAGAGCAGGCTAACAGGTGATCTGTCGAGGCCGTAGCATCGATATCAACCTGAGACCCCTGAATTGGCGTTTTTGGAAGTTGGACTTCCCGCCGGGGTTGTTTGGCTGGGGCAGGGTCCTCAAGTTCTAAGCTAAGAGCCTCTCGATGCTTTGAAGGAGATTTGCTCTTTGAGGACTTGCCCACAGAAGGTTTGGTTACCTGAGATCCATCCGGAGAAGAAGACCTGGATGACTGTGATGCTGTATTCTCTGAAGCAAACAGCACATGGAATTTGTTGGCCCGGTTCTGCAGCCCACGTTTAGACATGTGGGAGCAAGATGGGCAGTCCGGTATGGAATGGTCAGGCCCCAAACATTTCAGACACCATTCATGGGTGTCTGTGACTGAAATAACAGCATTACATTTGGTACACTTCTTAAATCCAGGGGCTGGCTTCTCCATGAGGAGAAATTGAGTAGGCCGAGAGGCCTCTCTGAAGTGACCAAAAAGCTAAAAAATAAGAAAAAAGAATTATAATTTTTTAAAGAAAGAAAGAAAAGACCGGCGATACCGGTATCGGTATGGGGAAGGCAGGTACGCGGTCTAAAGAAACAAATAAAATAACAATTTCTTCAGCGGTGACAGGAACACGACCTGCTGGCTCCGCGGAAAAAGAGAAACTGAGGAGAGCTGTTCAGGAAGGCGGGAAGGCAGTGCGCATGTGCAGTGGGAGGTCCCAAAAGCTTCTATTCTAAGAAGCTGGGGAGCTTTCCCGCACGGGCTCCGTCGGTACCGACGTACCCATATGTGAGGACTTATTCCTGCTTGTTCCTGGAGATAAAGTATTTTCAGTAGACTAGGAGGATTTGCAGTGCAATGAATTCTAGCATGGTGCATTCGACAATTGGTTTAAACAGAGTAATGCTTCTACTTATCTGGCTTAAGCAGAGCCAGCAATATGTGGCTTGAGATAGCTGTTGAAACTAGGTATCAGTCTCTTATCTATGTCTTCCACCTTCTGTTACCCTTTTTTTTCCAGGATCTTGCTATTTCCCCCCCCCCACCCCCTCCCCACCCCCATTTCTTGAAAACCCTCCAACTTCGTTCACATGGTTCCCCTCCTTTAGGAGGCCACTTGATCTTCTGCAAACCTTGCTACTTTGCTTGGCAAGGGTTGGAGAGTCTCGCCATTCGCTCATGCTGCTCTTTCCCTCTTTATCTTTGTCAACCCAACCTCCTCATTACGTTTTCTCTTTTTTGTTAGTGGGGATTCCTCGGGCCTTGCATCATCTCCTCTTCCATTGATTTATGCCTTTACATTATTTTGCAGACTAGCATTTTGTCAACCCGGAGACATGGGAAATGATCGCAAGGCTCAGAATTGGAGGTGGGGGCAGTCACTTCCATAAGATCTGGGAGAGAGTTACGCTGTCTGATTTTAAAACAGAGATTGAAGAAGCAGCAGGGTCCAGGACAATCACAAGTCTGAATCAGCTGAAAGCTAGGTCTGATTTTAAGGCCAACAGCTGTTCAAGTTTCTTTCTTCTAAAAGATTTGGTAATGAAGTTAACAGTATTAACTCAAAAAAGGTCCAATCAACCAAATAAATTGTAGCAGTTTAGGACAACTATTCACAGGGTTGCCACTTGAAGGTGACCAAGAGAAGCATCCTTGGCAGTGTGTGCATGGTGTTGCACATGACAAGCATTTGGTAGCTATCGATTGCTCTGCTCATTAACATCCTGCAAGTGTCACAGATCTCAAGATATTTCTTTGACCGCAGAAAACAGTGTAGACATTTAGGGCTTTTTTTTTTCTTCCTCCTAGCACTACCTTCTACCATCCTGCAGCATGTACTGCCATTACTTAACATCTATTATTTGGAAAGAATTGAAGAAGTTGCAGTTAAGAAAGGTGAGTGCTCAGGGGGTGATGATATGCTCACCCATCTTTAGCTGCCTATATTTTGGGAGATTCACTTGCTGAACTTCTAATTCTCAGGGCTTTCCACTGAGCCAGTTTGGTGCCAGACCTGGAAACGTGTCATGAAAAGGAAACCATCCCGATATGAGGTGAGGTTGGATGAAGAATGGTATAGCAAATTTAAAATAAATATAAGCATCTAGTCTTATACCGTTTAATAATAATAATCTTGGATTTAGGTAGCATTTTTTCATTCAAACACAACACACTTGACCCAGAATCAAAAGTAATGATTTTACACATGTCTTATGGGGGATTTGCGGAGCTGTGATTCTCTTTGTTGGGTTTGGTTGAACCACACTGCCCTGAATCAGGTGGTGTGAATTACACCTGGATCTTATCTCTGTTTCTAACCGAATCATCTATGGATTTCCCAAGCCCTCCCTTCCCCACCTTTTATGTGTCTAGTGAGGACTTTTGTCTCATTGAAGGCAGAGATGGAGCTAGGCTGTGGGAGATTCAGGGGTGGCATGCAGCAGTAGGGCTTAATTAAGGTTGATCCTCTGAAACACACTGTAACAGTATTTTTCTGTTATTGTGAGAGCCAAGGAAGCTGAGAGGCTGGGGTGAGGAATCAGAGGAAGACATACTTAAATGTGATCAAATATGAATTGGTCAAAAGAAGTTAGAAAAGTTTGGACTATGATGGACCTGTCAGAAAATAAAAGCTTTCTGAACTGATAGAATCTCTTCCTCAGAATGCCATTGTTCAGTTTTACTTGCTTAAGTTATGATCTGTAAATTGTGATACCTTCCATGCTTCAGAAAGTGGGAAACAAGGGAAAACCATGTTAGCCCACCTCAAATAAAACATCAAAACCAAATAAGGGGCTGAGTAGAAATAACAACATCTTTTTGGGACCTCTAAATTCTTTCCCCGACACTTGAATGTTCATTAGTTGACTGAAAGTCTCATTTGTACCCAACTGTTTCACTGGCTATTTTTCATCAAAATTTACTTTTGTTGACCTACCATGCTGCTGTTTGCTTTCTAAACTTGAATGTGACCTCGCTGCTTAAAACACCAGCTCAGGCTGTGATTCTTTCATTACAGAACATCAAATGTTGGAGACAGAAGTTCCTGGAGACCTTTTTTCACAACATCATGCGTGGGATCTTGGACGTGTCCTCAGACAAATGCTTACATGACCCTCGGTTTTCTCCCCTGCTTCACAGCTCACGTTATGTCACGGAGCTGACCATTGGCAACAAGCTGCAGGGGGTGACTCGACTGGGCCCCGTGCTGGAGAGCCTGGCTGGCTCGGTGAAGACCCTGAAGTTCCTCCATTTACGCTCGGCCGATGCGGCAACCGAGCATGCACTTAAGCTACTGCTTCACTGCTTGATCCACCACGGGAAGGTCTGCAAGATATCCTTGTCCTCCTGGCCAACCCCAGACAAGGACCTCTTAGCCCTTATCCTGAATATTAGTGCAGGTTTCTGGCATACCAGTAGTAAGCCATGTGAGAACAGTCCCTGTGTGATGTGCTTACAGGAGCTGGGTGCAGAAGGCAGTGGTCCAGCACAGGAGAATGGACTCCCACAGTATTTGGAGTCAAAGAGAAGTAGCTGTATCCAAGCACCTCTAGGAGGCGATACTGAGAACAAGCAGGCTGATGGGAAGCCCCCAAGTGCCTTGTTAACCTTAAATCTACTTGATATAGACCAGAAAGCACTGACCAAGATGCCTGCAACCAGTAGGGACGATGCTGTGGCCGCTGACGTTCCAGTGCTGCCGGCGTTAGTCAGGAATGTCTCCAGCAGTGCGGCGTGCCATCAACCTTCCCTGAACAAAGTGCCACCTCCTACCTTGCAGAGCCCCGATGCTTCAGCTAAACGACCTGCAAACACTTCCTGCCACAGGAGGGGAGATGCAGAAGCAGAGCAGGACGAGCTCTTTGATTTCGTCTTTAGTGTTGCTCGAGAAGAGACAAAAACGTGGCAGCACGGAAGCGCTGAATTGGCAGAGAAAAGCACCAGTGATAGGAGGGCTCTTTCTGAGGCAGGGCAGGGGACTGGCTCTTCGTTTTTGGAAACCTCCCATCGCTTCCGGAGTGTCACATCACTGAATTTACACAATGTGGTATTGACCCTGGAGTCCTGCCGGGTCCTGTGTCGCCTGCTGCGCTCCTGGGTCTCATTAGAGGTCCTCATGATGGCTTATAACGGTGGGTAGGAGATAAGAAGCCTGGATTATCATTCCTCCTGTTGCTTATGTCCTAAGTTGAAGGTGTATTTTATTTTGACCTAGCAGTTTCCTGCTCTCCCTTTAGCCCTTCTGTTTGAGTGAGAACCAACTAATGGAGCTGTGGTCTGCGTTCAGGACTACCTGGGGTTCCCCTCCTCTCTGCTCTTTAATCTTCTTCCTACCTAATTCAATCACTGCAGCGATGCTCCTCGGTGCATGTGCTTCCTGAGATTTCTCAGCAGTGACACCCACTGGCCAATGCTCCTCCCAAGAGCTATGGACACTATCATCTTCCTCCCACCCTCAGGTGGTCCAAGGTGCAATGAGCAAGCTCGGAAAGAAACCCAGATCCCCATGTAGCAGCCTCCACCACCATCACCGAGCCACTAGTTTTATTATTCAAAGTGTTTAAAGTTTTTCATTTTGATACCATCCACTATTTCTCAAAGGGACCATTGTATGTCTAGGGCTGTTTGCTTGCTTAATTTGTATATATTTATTTATTAAATCTTAAGATAACTTTACACTTCACGTGCAATTTTGGTTTTCTCACTGTTGATCCCAGAGCTGGGTCCCAACATCTTCCATGTGCTGGAGGCGCTTTGCACTCTGTCTCTCCAGCAAGACTGTCATCTCTGTGTGGTGCAGCTCAGTGACTTTGTTGTGCAGGTGCCTCCCCTGGACCTGGCTCGCACCATCCTGGCCGACTTCCCTTCCCTCCACGTCCTCGCTCTCAAGTTCAATGTGGAAAACTATACCGAGGAGGAAAGACCACATGGATCAACACCAGAATTCCTTGGTAAGGGTAATGAAATGCGCTTAGAAAGCGGCAGGTTTCTAAAGCATGCTTGCTAATGGGGTTCTGGTGGGAGGCCTGTACATGGGTATTTTCTTTGTCTCCCCCTTTCCCAGTGGGGTCTTGTGAGGGATTACCCCTTTCTGTAGGGGGAACCAAGGCTCTCTCACATTTCAGGGGAGAGGGGGGAAGGCAGACATTCTGAAGGGTACTTTAGGATACAGTTCCCAAGCTCTCTTTCTCCCACCCTCTGGTGGTATTACTTCTCAGTATTCTAGGCTCCTTGATGAGTGGCTGACTTCAGAAGCATCCTGGTGCGGCCGCAAAGAGATGGGTCACCATGGTGACTATGTAAAATAGTTTCTGAACAAGCAGCTGCCGGTGTATCCTGTCTACGCAGGGCTCAACCATCCAGGATATACCTAATGGAGTGGAGGAGTAGCCTAGTGGTTAGAACACTGGCTTGGGAACCAAGCAACTAGAGTTCAATTCACCAGATCCCCCTGTGGCCTCAGGCAAGTCACTTAACCTTTCATTGCCTCAGAAGAATCCAAGTTATCAGTGGCCCTGTTTAATATGCATTACCATGTTTAAGTTACAGTGTAAACCGCTTTGACTAAGAAATGATAGTGGTATAAAAAACCTGTTAAATAATATCTTCCAGGAGTGAAGCCTAATAGGTTGTTTTACAAGTCTGTCTTCAGGACAGTGCTGGGATGGGCTAAAATGGGAAAATCTTTACATTTCGTCCTTTTTCTTAGAAAAATAATAGGCACATCTGTGTGTGGTGTTGTATTTTTCCTTCAGCCAACCAGCTGAAACAGTTAGAGATCCAGTTTCCGCGAGGGCTGCTGCAACCCAAGAGTTTGCTGTCTCTGTTGCGAGCTTCCACATCCCTGGAGAAACTCATCTTGGACAGTGCTACGTTTCCATCCCCCGAGGACCTGCGGATTGTACTGCGTGCGCTTTCTGGTAACCTTTTCTGCCTCTTTCCTTCCCCCTTATTGTTTGGCAAGTGGTGCCTCTGCTACCCAGGGAAGAGACTCGTTCATAGATGTACTTGCACATGCTCCATGACTTCTCAGCATTATATAGAAATAAAATATTGTAAGCTTGGCCTTATTTCAGAGGAAAGCTCTGAATCCCTTTTTTTTTTTTTTTTGCAGAATTAAACCCGACGCTGAAGAAGCTGTACTTGCATGAGCTGAATCTGAGTGGCTGCAAGAACGAGGTCCTGCTGCTGCTTCAGAATTTTTGTTTTGAAGGTGCAGTAATCCTCCTGGTCTCTTTCATAAACTGAGGGTTGTGTAGCTGTACTAGGGTTGGGGTGAGAGTGGGCCCAGTAGTTGGCGATTTACTGAAATCAAGTCAGTGGGAAGTGGTGGTGGTGAAGGGGGAACTTGGGCTCAGATGTCACATGGTGCCAGATATCATCTGGCATTCTCCGTTCAGTGGAGATCACTAGTGAGGCTTTGCTCATTTTAACTTGATCGTTGGGCCTCTTGACATGGCTTTGATTTCCACAGTGGACAACTGTGCACAGGTTTACCTGTGCTGTAATGTATAGTGATTTAGAGTCTTGTGTTAAGAACCCTTTTTGGTGAAAGGAAGGGAACTTTTTTTTTCACCTGATCTAGCTGAAGTTCTCGAAGCCTATTTCTCTTTCCTCTGGATGAAATGTGTGGTTAATATGAAGGGGCGCCTACGCCTGATGCAGCTTAGTTTGCCGAAAACAGGGGTTCTCAACCCAGTTCTTGGGACACACCTAGCCAGTCAGGCTTTCAGGATAACCACAATGAATACGCATGAGAGAAATTTGCATACGCTGCCCCCACTGAATGCCTCTCTCTCTCTCTCATGCATATTTATTCTGGTTATCCTGGGGCGAGGACTGGCTTGAGAACCCCTGGTCTAAACCATATCATTTGAGTTATGTTGGAAACAGTGAAACCCCCTACATACCGAGGTTTTGAATCAAGTCTCATAAAGGTGGCATCTTACCGTTCTGCCATATATGTCCAGCACTAACCCGTGCTTGGTAGCCTTTGGCTAGAAACAGTGAAAGATCTAATGACACGCAGCAGGACCAGCTTCATAACTGTACATGGGCTAGAGGGCTTTATTAGGTAAGGGCAGGAGAGAGACAGCTAGAAGCAAGAACTGGTCAGGGTTTCTGCTATAAGATTTCTTCTCTAGTGGCCCTAGCCACGACCTCCTCTATGACTAAAGTAGATACCTGGCTTTGACGGTGGTATGTATTTATTTTCAGTTCTCCCCTGCCACAGTCAGCCTTTTCACCATTGCTCTGAATGCAGTAATCCTCCCCTGTACGTTAAGACAGCTTCCTTGGAATATGTGACACTCCTAACCAGTGAGCCTCAGACGCTAATGTGTGCTGCTCATGGTTTCTTGTCTTGAAGTTTTTATGAGTAAGATCCAAATTTCTCAGAACCCAGGAATTCTGGGGTCCTGGATTTTCAGGTGGCATGGAGCAGTTGGGCACATTTTCCTGCCCTGTTCCTGCCAGCTGTAAATTGCCATTTCTTAACAGAATGTGAGCACCCTTCATTCCCACATTCCTGCTTACAAGCCAATAGATGACCTTAGCGCCATGCGAGGAGAGGCCGCATTGAGGATTTATAATAGGGTTGTATAAAGCTAATACAAAGCTGTCTGCTGCAAGGGAGAGGTGCTCAATGGAGAAGAGAAAAAAGTGGAGGGGGGTCAAAGGACGTAGCACCTAAACATATATATACATTTTTCTGTGTGATCTCTTGCAGTTTTCATCTTGACGTGTACGTTGTCACAGTTGAACCCTTCATTTTTGTCTTTGGGTTCATTGCCCTATATGTAATAATTTTCTGAAACAAGCTCTCTGGGATATGCCCCCAGAGTTCTGGTGCAAGGTGCCGGCCTTTGGCGTGTAAAGAGTTCTGATCTAGCATTAGCTCTTTAGAGAAGAGGTTTTCCCAGGCATGCTGACACGTTGCTATGTGTGTTTTTGTTTTGGTACTGTAGAAGTTACGTTTTCATTTTGCCAGCTCTTTGAAAGACGTCTAGATGGGTTTCTGTCAGAACTTATTGACACCGTGAAGAAAAACTCAAGTCTCACTGTCCTGAACCTGCGAGGAAACAGACTGGGTAACGTGCTTTTAAAATTCAATCATAAGTGTGTAGCACTCTTCTTGTGGACAGATGGGGGTCACTCAACCATGCTCGGGCTTTTTGCTCCAAGTAGCTTTCACTTGACAATCCACTTGGGGTAATCATCTGCCTGAACCATGCGTAAGAAATCGGCAGTCCTGCATCCTCCAAACCCTTTCTCTAAAATGTTGGATTTTTCCACCACTTTTGTCTTTGTTGTGATATTGACGTCTTGCCTATGCACGCACTCTTTGCCATAGAAGCAAACTTTACATCATGCCACCCAAATATAGTTAAATCAGAGGTATGAGCAGGTTTGTGAAATGAAATGGAAGCTGTCTGGTGTGCCAATGATCTCATGACAGCACCCTTTCTACAAGTATTAGCTGTGGAGAAGTAATGTTCATGCCAGTCTATATTTGTACTGTGTGTGATTTGTGATTGCTGTTTCCTTATCCTGCTAGGTCAGTCCAGACGTGTGGGTTACACTCCTTTGCCAGCAGGTGGCGGCAGACTTCAGCAACTTTCAATGATGCAATCCCTCTATATACCTATTTCCCCTTCACTACTTCCTGCACTTCAATCAATACATGGTGCTCGCAGTCCACTTCAAGATTCTGTTACAGTTCTTGGAATGCTTTTTGATTTGTCATCTTTCTTTCTCACATCATATTTCTCATACCATTCAAAAATGCTTTTTCATTCTTAAACAGATTCATTCTATTAGGACATATCTTGTTTTTAAATTTTCCCGATTGTTTAAACGCTTATTGGTAATAACTCGCCTCGACTATGCCAATTCCCTTCTTCTTGGACTTCCCCAATATCAGATACACGGTTTACAGTTAATTCAAAATACAGCTATCAAACTTCTATATGGTGCTAAAAGATTTGATAGTGTTACTCGTTTCTTTATCGCCGAACATTGGCTTCCTGTTATCTACCGTATCAGATTCAAACTTCTTACTCTTATTTTTCATGTCTCTGTTCTGGTAAACCTTCCTTCTTACACACATTTCTGATCCCTTACATGCCTTCATGTGTTCGTCGATCAGCTACACAACATCTCCTAGTCATTCCTAGTTTTTGTCAGGTTCATTCTTCATCTTATTGGGTTGTTGCTCCTGTGTTACGGAACTCTCTTCCTTTTGACTTCCGTTGTCAACTCTCTCTTATCTGTTTTAAATCTCTTCTCAAAAGTTATTTGTCCTAGCTTTCCTGTCTGTGGCTTCTATGTGATCACTGATTACGTTTATTTGCGCCCGTGGCCGCATCTCAGCAGCCTGACTCAGCCGTCGCCTCCACTCACTTTTGTCCTGTTTAATTCACTTTGTGATTATTGTTTATTAATATGTTGTCAAATTTTATAACTTAGGCCTTCCTTTTCCCTTTGTCTTCATTTGTCATCTCGTCTTTTTATTTCTTTTAATTTTAGTTTATTTATACTCTTTTAATTGTTAATCGCCTAGACATTATGGGCCCTATATTCAGTTGGGCGGGCTGTGTGCCACGTTGGCACATAGCCCTGCCCATTGACCTCTAAACCCGGTTATTCAATGCCATGGCGACGGTATTGAATATTTGGGTTATATGCTGAGGGGATTCACCTGCAGAGCGTAATTGGGAAGCGGCGATATTGGACAACTACCCGGTTACCATCCATGACAAGAACTAGGTGAGCCAAAAGGTAGGCGAGCTTTTGACTTGCCTAGTTCTAGCAACGGATAGCTAACCAGGTAGTGGTCCAATATCACTGCTACCCGGTTACCAGGACCCCCCTCCCCGCCTCTGCTCTGCCCCATAATGCCCCTGACACGCTCCGATGCTAACCGGATAGCACAGGGGATATAGATAGTAATATTCAACGGCACCATTAAATATTCCCGTCTAAGGCATTGACACGGTTTACAGGTCTGTAGACTGTGTAAATGCCTTTCGAATATGGGGCTCTATATATAATAAGTGTATATCTAATAAAGTTAACTGTAACTGAACAGCACTGAGAGAAGCCAGTATTTTAAGAACATAAGATATGCCATACTGGGTCAGACCAAGGTCTATCAAGCCCAGTATCCTGTTTCCAACAGTGGCCAATCTAGGTCATACATACCTAGCAGTTTCCCCAAAAGACACAGGTTCCACAATGCTTGTACTGGGTCAAGCATTGATATCCTGGGTCCCTTCTTAAAAATGGTTTATGGATCTTTCCTCCAGAAACTTGTCCAAACCTTTTTTAAACCCAGCTACACTAACAGCTCTTACTACATCTTCCGGTAACAAATTCCAGAGTTTGATTACATGTTGAGCGAAAAAATATTTTCTTTTATTAGTCTTAAATAGTTTACCCTGTAGCTTCATTGCATGTCCCCTAGTCTTTCTATATTCTGATAACGTAAACAATCGATCTACGTTTACCCGTTCCACTCCGTTCATTAATTCATAGACTTCTATCATATCTCCCCTCAGCCATCTCTTTTCCAGGTTAAAGAGCCCTAACCTTTTTAGCCTTTCTTCATAGGAGTATCCTTCCATCCCCTTTACCATTTTGGTGGCTCTTCTCTGAACCTTTTCTAATAACGCTATATCCTTTTTAAGATACGGCAACCAGAATTGCACACAATATTCAAGGTGTGGTCTCACCATGTAACGATATAGAGGCATTATAATATTTTTTGTTTTATTTTCCATTCCTTTCCTTATCATACCTAGCATTCTATTTGCTCTCTTGGCCACCGCTGCACACTGGGCCGAGGGTTTTAACATGTTATCCACAATGACGCCTAAATCTTTTTCCTGGATGGTGGTTCCTAATGTGGAACCTTGCATCGTGTAACCATAGTTTGGGTTGTTCTTCCCTAGGTGCATAACTTTGCACTTGTCCACATTAAATTTCATCTGCCATTTTGATGCCCAGTCTTCCAGTTTATCAAGATTCTCTTGCAATTTTCTACAATCCTCTTGGGTTTTAACAACTTTAAATAGTTTTGTGTCATCTGCAATTTGATAACCTCGCTCGTTATTCCCCTTTCCAAGTCATTTATGAATATGTCAAAAAGCAGCGGACCCAGCACAGATCCCTGGGGTACACCACTATTCACCTTTCTCCATTGGGAAAATTGGCCATTTAGCCCTACCCGCTGCTTTCTATCTTTTAACTAGTTCCTGATCCACAACAGTACACTGCCTCCTATCCCATGACTCTTTAGTTTTGCCAAAAGTCTCTGATGAGGGACCTTGTCAAAGGCTTTCTGAAAGTCCAGATACACTATATCAACCGACTCACCTTTGTCCACCTGTTTATTCACACCTTCAAAAAAAACATAACAGATTAGTAAGACAAGATCTTCCTTGTCTAAAGCCATGTTGGCTGTCTCCCATTAGGTCATGACTATCTACATGCTGAGTAATTTTGTTCTTTATCATGGTTTCTACCATTTTTCCCGGTACTGACGTCAGGCTCACCGGTCTGCAGTTTCCCGGATCACCCCTGGAACCCTTCTTAAAAATTGGCGTTACATTGGCAATCCTCCAATCTTCAGGTATTACAGATGATTTTAATGAAAATTCAGAGATTACTAATAGCAGGTCTGCAATCTCATATTTCAGTTCTTTCAACACCCTTGGATGTATACCATCTGGCCCAGGTGATTTGCTACTCTTCAGTTTATCTAATAGTTGTAATACATCTTCCTGATGTATCGCTATTTCCTTCAATTCTTACACACCTTTAAATACCACTTCAGTCATGGGTAACATCCCTACATCTTTATTTATTTACATTCTCTTATATACCGCGCTATTCTGCATCAGTGCGGTTTACATTGAACAACTGAAATTACATTGAACAGGGCATGATATCGGAGATAACTATTTTACAGGGAACATGGGCTGTGGAGGGTTAAGTGGCTTGCCCAAGACCACAAGGAGCACCTGTGGGACTAGAAACCCCAGTCCTTCCGGCCCAAGGTTGCTGTCCTCTAGTGGGATTTGAACCCCCGACCTTCCGGCCTGAAGTACCTTGCCCCAACCACTAGGCCACTCCTCCACTTCCTCAGTAAAGACCGAAGCAAAGAATTCATTCAGTCTCTCCGCTATCGCCTTGTCGCCTCTTAGTGCTCCTTTAACCCCTTTATCATCTAATGGACCAACTGACTCTCTCACAGGTTTTTTGCTACGAATGTACTTGAAAAAGTCTTTTTCGTGTTTTTGCTTCTGAAGCAAGCTTCTTCTCAAATTCTCCCTTTGCCTGCCTTATCAATGCCTTGCGTTTGACTTGCCAGTGCTTGTGCTGTTTCCAGGTTTCGTCGTTTGGCTTTTTTTTTCCATTTCCTGAAAGATGCTTTTTTGGCAACAACAGCCTCTCTGACCTCACCTTTAAACCATGCTGGCAGTTTTTTGGACTTCCTTCCACTTTTCTTAAAGCGTGGAATACAGCTGGTCTGGGCTTCCAAGATAGTATTTTTCAACAACACCCAAGCTTGATGTAAGTCTTTAACCTTTGCAACTGCTCCTTTTAGTTTTTTCTTAACTATTTTCCTCATTTTATCATAGTCTCCCTTTTGAAAGTTAAAAGGTGGTACTGTGGATTTCCTTACCATCCCTCCTCCACTAATTAAATCAAACACGATCATGCTATGATCACTATTGCCAAGTGGCCCTAACACCCTTATCCCTTGCACTAGATCTGGTGTTCCACTAAGGACTAGGTCCATTATGGCTCCCCCTCTAGTCGGTTCATCAACCAGCAAGTGGCAAGGTGTGTGGACCCGGTGCAGCAGTGCAGATTGTAATTGTGTCTGGTAAAGCCTGTTGTTGCTCAGTGTTGTTACGCCCATGTCTCCTGGTGCAGAAGCTCCCCTGTGTCTTCACTGTTTGCTTGGTGAGCCGGAAGAGGAGCAGGGCAACCTCACATGGCCCTGGAGGAGTTTCAGTTTATATCTACGCTGACGATATTATTCTCTTCTTCCACACATCCCCGGTTAGCATTGATATTACTCAACTTTAATACTTGTCTCTCTCATGTTGCTACCTGGCTTTCTTCCAATTTTTTGCATTTGAATCCATCAAAATCCACAGCCATGTGGGTCTCTTTGAGCACACCTTGTCCAACCATCATGCCTCAAATAAATTCCGTTTCTATTCCTCTCACTTCCTCTTTTCGTTACTTAGGGGTAACTCTGGATTCTTCGCTATCTTTCCATGACCATGTATCAAATGTACCTCGCCGTTCTTTTTATTACCTTGCGGCAACTTAGATCAGTCCGCTCTATCTTGTCCTCCGATTCCCTCATTACCCTTTTATTGGCCTTAGTCATGTCCAGATTAGACTACTGTAATGTGGTTTTTGCTAATCTTCCATCCTACCAACTTCAGCGGTTACCTTACAGAATACAGCTGTTCGACTTGTTACTCGTGCCCGGAAATCCGATCATGTCAGACCTCTGCTCTTTCAACTTCATTGGCTACCAGTCCGTTATAGGTTTAAATATAAGCTTCTCATCCTAACACATAGGATTATCCACACATCAGATCCTTTGTACCTAGCAAACCTTGTCTCCCTCCACACTCCCTACCGAAAATTCCGTTCATTGCATGCCAATCGACTGTCTCTCCCTTCCCCTTCACAGGCCCATTTGGAGCAGATGCGTCATGCTGCATTCTTTTTCCTTGGACCCTCACTTTGCAACGCCTTGCCATCTTCCCTCCGACTGGAATTCTCGTACCATAATTTCAAAAGCTTATTGAAAACATACCTGTTTCAACAGGCTTATGACCTTCCTCCCAATAGTTCTGTCTAGTTATCGTTTTTTCTGCCTGTCTCTAGGTGACACCTCTGGTCAGTCTTTCCTTTTATTTAATTAATGGAGTTCCTTTCTTCCTATGGCGCTAGCGTATATATTTTTTTTTATTGTGAACCGCTCTCACGTCCTGACAAGGGCGGTATATAAAGTGTTAAACAAAGATAAAGGGGAGTTCGGTATGTTGGACCTGGGACCCCCTTCCCTCTTGCTGTCCTTATCAGCATGCCTTGGATTTTTTCTGACTTCTTTTTTTTTCTCATTGATTTCAGTGGACAGTATTTGGCTTTCTGCTTCTTTCAATAAAATAGTTCCAAATTAATAACAAAAAGAAAAGAATCAAAGCCTTGGTTCAGCAGCTGGGCCTCCCAGGCCTGCATGGGTATCTGGGGCTTCCCTACTCAAGTTGCCCTCTTTAGCTCAACGGGTGCTGGGATTCTCTTTTTTTCGGGTCTCCCTTTTTGCCACAACCCTGCATATTTTATTTTGGTGTGTTTTTGCAGTCTTTTTAAAGCTTTGCAATAACTGGCTTTGGGATGAGGTTAGCAGGCAAGTCCCCCTTATACCAGGTGAAGGTGTTTTGCTGCATTCATACTTCTCTCTGACACTATGCAGCAGCGTATATGGGTTTAGGGAGGAAACCCCCCAAACTGGGCTCTCTGTCTTAAAGTCCCGTTTCAGGTGATTCCTCTGTTCCAAGGCAAGGGGGATCAGCCCTTTGGAGCCCCCTGAAGTGGGAGTCCTATTCATGGCGGTGACTAAGCGCATGACTGTTTTGGCGGAGGGAGGTGCTGTGCTGAAGCATCTCAGTTTTGATGGCTCCAGTTCCTCCTTAAGAAAGTCTTGGCATTTACTGCCGTAGGCTCTTGGGCAGCGCTGTGCACACGCCTGGAGACTAGCCCTCTGAGGATGGATCCATCTTCTCCTGGTAGCCTTGTGGCTCCAGCCATAGGGCTATGGCTCCTTGTTCACAAGGTTGCAGGTTTGTTCCCTCGAACACCTAAAATTATGCTTGTTGGGCCATATAGTCATCAAGGGTACTCACCCTCACCATCCGGAGGCTAGCAGCAGACAGCCTAAGTGACTGCTGTGGGTTAAGACTAGTTCAGAGTCTCTTCTGAGCCCGTGATGGTGGTATTGGCCAGTTGTCAGTGCTGACACTACCCTTAGTTGACTGATGCTGGCTCCAATCTGTGGCGGAGTAGTTTCCCTTAAAGGTTGCTTCCTCTTCAGGAGAAGAAGCTCACCTACAGACGTATGGAAGATGAGCCTAGAGGAGCCAAGGGTTCCACCTGTAAGGCCATGCATAGAGCCTAGAGATGTCCTCAGACTACTGTGAGTCCTTTGGGGCCTCTATTGTGGTAGGGTCCGTCTTTTTGTCATGCTTGAGTCTCCTCCATGGCTCCACTGGGAACCTGTAATCCCCCTCAATGAGTTCCAGCGGTCCCTCCCAAGGTGTAGCCAGTTAGGTTGTAACTCAGCCTATTCTCTCTTGGTGGGGGGGGATCCATACCACATTAGGACAGTGGGTCCTTAAGGTCCTTAGTCAAGGTAAGAGATACAAGTCACCTGCCTTCTATCCCTAAAGTCTCTGGTTCAGGCCAGTCTGCAAATTTATGTTGCACAATATTTGAAATACGGCAGTACTCCATAAGAGATTCCCTAGTAGAGTCTCCCTGCGTGTCTCCACTCAAGTTGTTGACATTCGAAGAAACTCTTCAGCTCCTCATGCAATGGCAGATTATTTTTCCCGTGCCCTCTGCTGCAGGGCCAGGGGCATTGTCCCTGAAATGTAGGTATCCGGGAAGGGAGGTTCCTTCTGTCATATCCTGTAGCAGCACTAGTTTTTGGATTCTGAGCCCTACATTTCTATATGAGGTCCTTGCACTGGTCAAGCAGGGGGGTGGGCCAGGACCTCGCCATGTCACTTTTTCATAGGGAGCATCATTAGCTGTTCCTCTGTTTTTGTATTATGGGCCACCTCTCCAGTTCCAGGCCCTGTCCTTTGGCCTAGACACGGCACTCTGTACCTTTTCCAAGGCAGTAGTGGTGGTAGCGATGCTGCTTTGCATGCAGAGAGCCTGGGTGGCTCATAACAGTCCATTGGGATGGTCCAGTCAGTCTGGAGAAGGACAAAGACAAGACAGACCTGGTGAGCACTTAAGACAGAACAGCCAAAATTACAGTTACACGATGCAAGGAATCACTACCCAGGACAAGGATCTGGGCGACCTCATGGAGAATATGTTGAAACCCTCTGCCCATTGTGCAGCGGCAGCCAAGAAAGCAAATAGAATGCTAGGAATCATAAGGAAAGGAATGGAGAATAAAACAAAGGATGACATCATAATGCCTCTGTATCGTTCCATGGTGCAACCACACCTCTAGTATTGTGTGCTTTTCTGGTTGTGATATCTTAAAAAAAAAAAAAAAAAGGACATAGTGGAATTAGAAAAGGTACAGAGGAGAGCAACCAAAATTTATAAAAGGGATGGAAGGATACCCTTATGAGGAAAGGCTTAAACGCTAGGGCTCTTCAACTTGGAAAAGAGACGACTGAGGGGAGAAATGATTAGAGGTGTATAAAATAATGAATGGAGTGGAAAAAGTAAATGTAGATCAGTTGTTTACTGCTTCAAAAAGTAGAAAGACTAGGGGATACACAATGAGAAAATATTTTGTCACTCAATATGTAATCAAACTCTGGAATTCATTGCCACAGGATGTAATAAAAGCTGTTAGTGTAGCTGAGTTCAAGAAAAGTTTGGACAAATTCCTGGAGGAAAAGTCCATAAACCATTAAAGTGGACTAGGAAAATCCACTGCTTACCCTTGGGATAAGCAGAATGGAATCTGTCTACCTTGTGGAACCTGCCAGGTACTTGTGACCTGGATTGGCCACTGTTGGAAACAGGATACTGGGTATGATGGACCTTTTGGTCTGACCCAGTATGGCATATCTTATGTTCTTATGGTCACCTAGCCTTAGAACTGTCTGATTCTCTCCCAGGATTTTGAGGACCTGGAGGTCAGATCCATACTCTCCTGAACTGAGTTTCCTCTTGACAGAGAAGTCACTCAATCTTCAGCCGTCGGAGCATGCTATTTCAAGCCAGCTCCATGGGCTTGGGACCTTGGATCCAGTTTCTTTGACCAAGGTATATATCCGCTGCTTGCAGAGGCACCTGCTAACCTTCTAGTTTCCTTGTTCCCATCAGTTGAGCAGGCCCTTTCTCAGGCAATCAAGGAGCAGGTGAGGCGATGGTTGCAGCTCCACCATCTGATAGCCAGGGTGCTGTTGGAAGCACCAGATGGAGTGCTTGTCATCTTGGATGTCAGCCTGAAGGACTGGGGGTGTAATGCCTGGGCCAGTTGGCCCAGGGACTCTGGCTCCTTCAGGAGGCCTCTTGGTCAGTCTTCTGCCTGGAAGCCAGAACAATCAGTTTGGTTCTGGAGAGGTTCAGACCTCTTCTTATGGACAAAGAGGGCTGTGTGTTCTCGGACACTGCCATGGTGCTAGAGCAGATCTCGAGATGACTGAGCTGTGTTGTTGGGGAGAGAAGCATATGGTTGTCCTATCGCAAGCTTCAATAACATGCAGGCTGACTTTGTGTTAAAACTCCGTAGGCTTGGGTGAAATAAGAGCTCTGTTCTCCTGTGTGTGACCTCACAGTGTGATAACACTGCCTTCCAGAGCTCCACGTGATTGGCATTCTCCTGAGTGGCTATGTGAGGAGCTATTTCATCCATGGGAAGGATCCATGAATGGCAGGCTTGCTTGCCCTATTTCAGCAGTGGCCTTGGGAAGGGATGCTGTATGTCTCCCTCCCTGGCCCTTGATGGGTCCAAAGCCTGTGCAAAGATGGCTCATCAGGGCCTTGTGATCCTAGTAGCCCCAGATGACCTCATAGACTATGGTACACAGATTCGTGATCCAGTGGGTGTGGTACTTTTTTACTTCCTCAGGAGACAGGTCTACCACAGTGGGGGCTGCTGGTAATGGAGGTTCCAGGTTCCTTTTCACTTATGGCTTGGCCCTTGTGTGGCCTAGGCTTCTACGAAGGGCTGCTATGGAATGGTAGTAGCTTCCCTGCTTATGGCCCAGTGGGCCTCTATGTCCTTACCGTAAGTCAGAACCCTTTGGCAGTCTGACCTGGACTAGGACTTGCCCTGAAATTTGGATGGTGATCCTGTTGTGCTACAGGAGTTGCATCTAAGGGATTTCCTTGGCGGTGCACCTCTGTGTTGCCCGCTTCCTCAGGAGTGAAGCAGTTCTGTCCACCTATGTCTCCTATTGTGCCTCAGTGGCTTTTGCGCTTTGAGGTCCATGCCATCCTCCTTTCAAAGGTGCTGCTCCACTTTATTCAGCTTGACTAGACTGTACTTCTGCCTTCCTTTGCAGGGAAGGATCTTCAGAAGGACCCCTCGCTGGATGTGCGGACAGTTTTGCTGAGATACATGACCATTACTAATTTCTTTTGCTAGTCAGATCTTCTTCTGTCCTTGACAGTTTGAGGAAAGAACTGGAGAGGTCAAATCCTCTATTGTCCATTGGCTTAAGGAGGTCATTGGCTGAGTGTAAATTTCGGCTGATAAGTGCATGTCAGAATGGGTCAGAGCTCACTCCACTGGGCGCAGGTCTCCTGGGCAGAGTCTGCTGTGGTGTCTCCAGAGGACATTTGTACTGCTTCTGGGGGTTGTTACAGATAGCGCCTTTCGCAGGGCAGTTCTGTCCTGAGCATTGTCTTCCTTCCACCTTGGGTCTTGACTGCTTGGCTATGCCCCACTCATTTGGACTGGTCTAGCAGGATGATTAGGAAGGACACATTTTATATACCTGATAATTTACTTTCCTTGAATCCTGCTAGACGAGTCTAAGGCCCAACCTGGAAGGCTTTTGTGAAGGTTGGGTTTTGGACTGGATGCTGTTAAAGGCCTAGTCAAACCTGTGGTCTGGCACCAATTTCATCAAGGTAAGAGAGCCAAATACTACTTCATGCTGGTTGTGGCAAGGTTGTTTGTAATTTAATAACATTTTCTCAGTTTTTCAGTCTTGCTGCTTGGAAAGGTTTTCATACTGGCTTCATTTAGTCCTACATCAGAGGATATGCTAAGTGATGGCATCACTGAAAGTTGCTCGACTGCTTCCGTCTGCTGGCAAGAGAGCATAATCCACGCGCCTGGACTGGTCTAGCAGGAATCAAGAAAAGTAAGTGATTAGATATGTAAAATGTATTCATTTTATTTGTTCTAAGCCACTTTGAGGTTTTTTTTTTTAATACTAGAAAGTCAGAATGCAAACTGAAATAGTGGTGGTATGTATTTTGGAGTCCTGTACTGCTTTACTCTAATATTTCATGTTTGCTGCTTATCGATGAAGATGAAATAGAGCCGGCAAAAAGATATTGGGCATCTTAGGCAAACATTCAGCCTTATGTCCCCCCCCACCCCTCTGATGGTTTGATAATCAAGCTCAACAATCATGATCTTCACAACACCACCCCTCCCACACCACTTTTTAAATATTAAACTTTGCTTTGTGTGCCTGCCTGCTCTCCTTGCGGGTAAAAATGTGCTGATGGCTCGATGAGTTTTTGGGGATGTCAGGATCTATGGCAGTGCTGCTCAAACCTTTTTCCGGTGTGACCCATTTTAGCAGCTGAAAATTCCCGTGACCTCAGATAGTAATCAAATAAAATTGTCATTCAAACAACATAAATATATAAATAAGTAAATCTATGCTTTTTAAAGTAATTATCTGATGTACTCCGCATGCCTAATGCATACAGGCTTGGAGATTATGATTGAGCTTCTTGAACATATGCAGTGTGGGGCTGAGCGTCTGGGGGCAGTATGTGCCAGGGGTTAAGCATTGGGGTGCAGTGTGTGTGTGGAAGGGTGCTGCTGAATGTCTTGGGCCAGTGTGTGTGCACGCAGGGGCCCAGTGTCTGGGAGCGCTGTATGTGCATGGTGGTGAGGGTTAAGTGACAAGGGACAGTGTATGTGTGTATCTGAAGCTGAAGAAAGCACAGCCTGATAATGGGCTTTGAGGTTCCCTCCCAATCCTTTGCCTTGAGCTGGGTCCCAGCCATATCTAACATCGGTCTTAGCAGATTTACATTCCAAAAGCTCACATATTCCAATCACTAAATAGAAAATAAAATTATTTTTTTTTTTTACTTTTTCTGGCCATTTTATTTTTCTAATCGTGTTGGTCCAAGTGTCTGGTTTCTGCTTTTCTCTGCCTTCCCTTAACTCTTGTTTCCAGGGTCACCTATTTGCAATTTCTTCTGTCTTCACTTCACCACCGTCTGTAATACTGATCTCTTCTTTTCTTTTCAGTTTTCTTGCTTCTCCTTTTACCATTTAGTTTTCAATCTCCTGCTGCTTGCTACATTTAACCACAGCTTTCTATCACATTCCCTCATTCAGCTCTCCCATCCTCTTCTTTATCTAGCTATCTATCCCATTTTTCTACCAGTCAAAATGGTGTACAATCAACAAGATGCAAAAAGAGGGGAGCAACAGAGGAGGTGTAGGCAATTTACATCAATATTCTTAACAGCGAGGGTGCAAACAGATAACATTGAGCAGCAATATTGAGAACATTACATCAAGCTTCAAACAGGGGGTTCCTAGAGGGGGGACTGTTCTTAGGTGGGCACCTATGGTGTAGGAAGGATGGCTTGTGCTAAGTGGGAGTTGTCCTGTTGTGGGTCCATCAGCTGATCTGTGCCAAAGTGTTCCCGAAAAAAGGTATGTCTTGATGTGTTTTTTGAAAGTCTGATGAGATTGGATACTCCATAGTGTCGGGGGTGAGGCATTCCAGAGGGTAGGGGCGTATAGCGTAAAAGCTCTTAGGCGAGCTTGTTGAGGGCTCGTGCAGATCTGTGAGGGCAGGTTGAGTTGGTTCCGGGTGCTCTGCCTTCGCGGTCTGTTAGTCTTGGGGCTGCTGATAAGTGACCGAAGGTGATCGGAGCTGATGTGCTAGGCCTTGTGTATGATGGTGAGGACTTTGTGTTTGATTCTAGAGGCAATTGGGAGCCAGTGGAGAGCTGTTAGTATAGGTGTGATGTGGGTGTGTCTGGAGGCTCCAAGATGATGCGTGTGGCGGTAATTTGGGCAAGCTGTATTGGTACGATGGTGGATTTGGGAAGTCCCTGGTATACAGAGTTAAAGTAGTCAAAGATGGGGATGATGGAGGCTTGGAATACTGAACGGAAGTGTTTTGGGGGCAGGAGGCCATGTAGATTAGTTAGGGTTCTGAGTTTGAAGTAGACTGATTTGGTGGCGTTCCGGATATGTGTTTGGAAGTTCAGCTGCTGGTCCAGGGTGATGCCAAGATATCCAACCTGAGTTTTGACTGGAAGGTCCAGATTTTCAAATCTGATGGATGAGGGGGGTGTAAAAGTGGGGTCCTTTGTGACGTGCAGGATTTCCGTCTTACTGAAGTTGACTGCTAAGTTGTGGAGCTGGAGCCAGCTGACTATTTCTTTGAAGCAGGCAATGAGTTTCGAGTAGTCGGGAGCAGTTGTGGAGAATGGAGTGAAGATCATTATGTTGTCAGCATAGATTTGATAACTGACGTTGAAGCTCTGGATGGTTGTGCACAGGGGCCGGATGTAAATATTGAAGAGAAGAGAGCCGACCCTTGGGGTACTTCTTGAGGCAGAGTGAAGGGGGCTGATGTGAGATGACAGATTTTTATCTGTTGGGTGCGCTGAAAGAGGTATGATTGAATCCATTTGAGAGGCTTGCCATGTACTCCAATGCTGTGAAGTTGGTTGAGTAGCGTTTGGTGAGAAACAGTGTCAAAGGTTGCAGAGATGTCTAAAAATAGCAGTATGAAGCAACTGGTGGTTCTCTCCATTCCAGTGATGAGCGTTGATAGTAAGGAGGTCAACAAAGTTTTAGCGCTGTGATACAGGCAAAACCCATATTGGTGTTTGTCAAGGGGTGCATGTAGGTCAATGTGTTCTTGCAGCTCGACTTGGACAGCCTTTTCTTTGACCTTTGCGAGAAAAGGTACGCTGGCTTTTGGTCTAAGTGGGGTTTCTTTAAGAGGGGTCTGACTGAGGCTTGCTTTAAAATGGGGGGAGGCTGGCATGAGAGAGGGAGGCATAAAGGAGGCATGATATGAGTGGTAGGAGAGGTGCTTTTGTGGATTTCACCCATTCGACCAGGCAAGGGTCTAGTGAGGAGGTGGTTGTGTTAATGTGCGAGATGGTGGTGTCGAGTTCTTTGGGTATCATGTTTCTGAAGGTAATCCATGGTTGTGTGGTCCCAGGTGTGTTGTCTGTTGTAGGTATGAGGAGCATGGCGTGCGTGGTGGAGCTGTGCTTGGCTTTTAAAACGTTTGCCATGTCCTGTGGGTTCAGAATGTTGTTCTGTTATGGTTGGGTGGAGTTACTGGTAAGGAATTTAACCAATTCGAAAAGCTATCTAGGTTTGTTCAATGTGCAGAGCAGCGTATTGCCGTAGTATTCAAGTTTGGATTTTATGATGCTGTTGTAGTATGCTTTTGAGCTGGTCCAGGTACGTGGTCAAGTTCAGGGTCCTTGGATTTCCTCCACTGGTGCTTGACCTGGGGGAGTGCACATATTTGATTGTGTAGTTCTATGGAGTACCAGGGCACGCGATGTCACGGCTTTGAGGGTGGAGGTGCTGTGGCAAAACTGGAGATGATAGAGTTCCATTTGCCGATCATGGCATCCAGGTTTGTTTCAAGTGGGATGTCCTTGAGGGCTAGTAGTGTTTTTTGGAGGAAGGAGGGCTCATTGAATGTGGTGAATCTTCTTACCACTGTGGCCTTGTTGCGTGGAGAGTAGATGTGTGGGTGGGGTTGTGTGAACGTGATGATGTAATGGTCTGACCAAGGGCCAGGTGTTGTGGTGGGTGGGATGTGTTTTGGTGTGTTGAGCAGGGAGGTGAGGGAAAAGACCAGATCAAGGGTTTCTTCTTTTGTGTGGGTTGATAAGCTGTGTGCAGTGCAAGTTGTTCATTGCTTGGAGGAATGCTGTGCCTTGGTTGATGGGGGCTGAGGGGAAGTTCAGGTCACTGAGGATGAAATGCCTCTGATGTGATGTGTAGGAACAGACTGTCGAGCAAAGTGTCTAGTTCCTCGGCCTTGTTGTGTGGAGTCAAAATGCTTGTTTGTTACTGTGAGAACATCCATGTCTGATGAGGAGATGGAGTTGATTGTGTTGAAATTCAGGGCCTTGTTTGAGAGGATACAAATGCCACCCCCTCTGTTGTTGCGTGAGCAGTTGTGGATAGTGTGTGTGTGTTAGTTGAGTTGGTTTCCCAAGCCTCCTATTGCTCAGTCTTTTTTAGTAACTCTCCTCTGTCTCTTCTTCCCGTGTCCTGCATCTCCCCTCTCCATCCAGGGTCTCTTTATCTCTCCCATGTTCAGTATCTCCTGCCCACCTCCCTCATTCCGCCCAGCACGTCTCCTAGTTCCCCCTCCCCCATGCACAGCACGTCTCCTAGTTCACCCTCCCCCATGCCCAGCACGTCTCCTAGTTCCCCCTCCCCCATGCCCAGCACGTCTCCTAGTTCACCCTCCCCCATGCCCAGCACGTCTCCTAGTTCCCCCTCCCCCATGCCCAGCACGTCTCCTAGTCCCCCCCCCCCCGCATGCCCAGCACGTCTCCTAGTTCCCTCCTCCCCCATGCCCAGCACGTCTCCTAGTTCCCCCTCCCCCATGCCCAGCACGTCTCCTAGTTCCCCCTCCCCCATGCCCAGCATTTCTTCTGTCTCCCTCTCATGTCCAGTATTTTGTCTTTCTGCCTCCCTAGCCTCACCCCTAATGCTCAGTATTTCCTGTCAGTCTCACCAGTACTTGTGCTCCCCCATGTCCAGCAGCTTCTTTCTCTCCCCTCCCCAGCACCCCCCCATTTCAAGTCTCCCTTCTTCCCATGTCCAGCATTTCCTTTGTCTCCCTGCCCCTGTACCACCTTCATGTCAGACATCTCCCTGCCCTTCAAACTATTCCAACCCCCATCATGTCGGCTTCCTTCCTGTTTCCCCTTCCTCTGGTGGTCCAGCATCCAATGTTCCCTTCTCCTCATCCACAGTCCAGCATCTTCCCCAAATCCTGCACTCTCTTGCCAGGCTGTGGCAGACTGCACCGTGCCCCGTTCCCTTCAACCTGCAGCAGCAAGCATTCACAGATATGAAGCGCCATTGCTGCATTCAACCAGCCTCCTCCACCCAGATCCTGCATCAGCCTTCCCCTTCCTACCGCGGGCCAGCTGAATCACGTCACGCCTCCCTTCCCTGGAACCTGCATCAATGCTCAGTGTACACATACGACCTGCGGGGATCTCAAGCTGGACTCTGCATGCACAGAAGGTTCAGCCTCAACTATGTCCTGCCCCATAGAAACAGGAAGTCTGAGATGGGATGGCACGCGACTGAGGCTAAGACCTCGGCGCATGTACAGACTCCAGCTCGAGGTTTCTGCACTTCTTATCTGTTTTGTGAGCGCTTGCTAATGCAAGTTCCAGGGAACGGAGGAGGGCGCGATTCAATTGGCCACTGAAGGAGGGGCGCGATTCAGTTGGCCACAGAAGGAAAGGGAAGGCTGTTGCTGGATCGGGCGCGGGGGAAGTTGATTGAAGGCAGTACTGGCAGAGTATTGGTGACAGTCTTCTTTATCTTCCCCCAGAATTCTGCATGCGGCTGCGACTCCAAATGAGAATTTTGTGACCCCCCCCCCCCCCATTTGGGGTCACGACCCACAGTTTGAGAACTGCTGAAATATGGTTTTGCTTTAACTACTGCTGCTCTTTGCCATGCCCATGCCCCCACCCCAGAACTACCTAGTCTTGTCAAATGGTTGGGCTAGCTCTGGGCCAAAACCATCCCTTTATCTGTCCTCTCACCTCGTGAAGACTGACCTATCACCATAGATGATGTCAGGCCAACGGTCTGTCAAAACCATTGTCCTCCTCCTGCCTGCATGTACTTGTTTTGCTCTTTATAGCAAAATGGAAACTACAAGCCAACATGTACAGTGGGGCCAGAACCAGGGCTGGCCTGAGCTGTCTAAGCAATATGGCTGTCTCTAGGCGGCTCCCATCTACAGCGAAGTTTGCTGCCTTTTCAGTGCGATTGAAGGATGTGTGTCTGTACACATTTGTAGGGTCCCCACATGTTGTCTTCTACGGACACAACAAGACTTCCATAGTGAATAGGCGTAAGATTTCTTAGGATATATTGTCTTCATTTGGAATTAGCCCACACCTTTTCAGTGATAGCTAAAGGAGAGCTATATTCAAGTGCCACCAGTATTGCTCAACCCCGGAGGACTTGCAATCTAAATGTTGTAGCTGAAGCAGTGCAGGGTTAAGTGACTTGCCTAAGAGATCACAAGCTGCTTCACTGAGATTTGAACCCTGGCTTTCCTGGATCTCAGCCCATTGCTCTAACCACTAGTCTGTTCCTCCACTGATGCATATTTGTGGTGGAAATTTAGAAAACCTGACTGGGCTGCAGCTGTCAAAGACAAAATTTGGGGCTCCTTGCTTTGACAGATGCTAGTATAGATTACCAGGTTACTGGTTGATATGCTTTGTGCTAAGCTTGAGTGTGAAACATAAGGGAGAAATCTAGACAGCACAGAAAATGGGGTGAGCTTCCAACTCCTCCCTCGTCTCAAAAAGCAGCAGCTGAATTTAAAGATCCTTGCCCTTTTTTCTAGATCCGTCTTTGCAGATATTAGGACTATTTAATTAAAATGCTGAAATTTTATCGTTTTCTCCTTTAAAGAAAACAAAATCACTTTTCTGACATGGGTGGGTTTCTTGCAGAAACTGTCATTTGTCTTGTATATGTCTTTCAACACTCTGTGAGTATAAACTATTTACAATGCTGCTGTGTGGTCTATATATAACAATGACACCCCCTGCAGGATGTTCCAAGTTTTGTACTGTAATGCCAAGCTGCTGATCGCATTCATATTTGTGTCTGTAGGGGATGAGGGACTTATATCGCTGGCAGACATCTTTGCTGAAGATTCAGTGTCCTCCATTCAACACATGGATGTCAGGTATTTTAAAAGCTCCTTTTGCCATAAGCCCTCATTGGAGTGATGCAGGTTGTACTTGTATCTGAAGAGCATAACAATGTTAAGCTTAGCTTTGCAGGAAAGGAAGTAGAATAATTATTGGGATAATAGCTGGAAGAATCACTCTCTGTCCACCTCCAGCAAAACTGTAAAAATCACTTTGCAGATCAGGAATATGTGGTGAAAAGTGCAATCATTATATCTCATTTACCCCAAAAGGAAAGGTCAAGCATGCTGCACTGTGAATCTGTGGTTGCACAATACATAAAAGAAAAAAATTTGCTGGTACAATTTTTAACTGATCATCGATCACAAAAATATTACTTTCAAATTTTTTTTTAATTAAAATCTACATTTATGTATCGTCCTGCTAGACCAGTCCAGACGAGAGGGTTGTGTTCTCCTACCAGCAGATTGGTGTAGATAAAGAACCAATGAAAAGCCCAGGTTTCAGTGACATCACTGCCATGCCTCTATTCACCGCAGCTACCAAAGGTCCCTTCAGTATTTCACTCTGTCCTCATTCTTCTTGACCTTTCTGCTGCTTTTGTCACTGTTAACCACCACCTCCCTCCTCAACACATTGTCCTTACTTGGTTTTAGGGGCTCTGGTTCTCTTCTTATCTCTCCCATTGCTCTTTCAGTGTTTATTCCGGTGGTTCCTCCTTTACTGCTATCCCACTCTCAGTTGGTGTACCCCAAAGCTGTTCTGGGCCCTCTCCTTTTCTCTTTCTATAGCTAGTCCCTTGGTGCTATAATCTCCTCCCATGTCTTTCAGTACGATTTTTACACTGATGACACTCGGATCCATCTTGCTACACCTGATATTTCTCTAACACTCCAGGCCCGAATCTCTGCCTGTCTATCTGATATCGCTGCCTGGATGTCTCACCGCCATTTGAAATTGAATGCGGCCAAAATCAAACTTTTATTTTTTCCCCCTAAACCCACCTCCTCCTGTCCTCCTTTCTCTCTCTGTGGATAACACTCTACTACTTCCTGTTTCCTCATCCCACAACCTTGGGGTCATCTTTGACTCCTCTCTCTCCTTCTCCACACACATCCAACTGATTGCTAAAACCTGTCATTTCTTTCTGTATAATATTAGAAAAATGTGGCCCTCCTTTTCTGAACACACTACTAAGACACGTATCCACTCTTTAGTCACCTCCCGTCTAGACTATTGCTACCTCCTTGTTGGTCTCCCTCTGAGTCATCTCTCTCCCCTTCAATCTGTTCAGAATTCAGCTGCGCGGCTAATCTTCCATCAGCCCCGATTATACTCATGTAGCCCCTCTTCTCAAGTCACTTCATTGGGTCCCCTTCCGTTTCAGTATCCAATTCAAACTTCTCCTTCTGACCTATAAATGCTTTCATTCTGTTCTCCTCTACCCTTCCCTCCTCGTGAACGCCGCTCTTCCACTGGCGTGCTTCTCTCTGTGCCTTTTCTTCTACTGCCAACTCCAGACTTCGAACCTTTCACCTTGCAACTCCTTATGCCGGGAACAAACTACCTGAGTCTGTGTGTCGGGCTTCATCTCTCCCCACCCCTACCTTTCACCTCTTTGAGGCTGCTTTTTGGACCCTGATCCCTTGTTCTCCTGTGTGTCTCCTTACCTTTCCCTAGCTGTACCCGTGTTCTCGGCTATTGTACTGTCTGTCTTGATTAGATTGTGAGCTCTGATGAGCAGGGACCGTCTTTTGTACATGTATCTGTGCCTTGTAGTGCTATAGAAATGATTAGTAGGACTAGTAGTAGTAGTCGTATTTCTTTGACTTCAGCAGATGGTGGATGGATTTTCTCCTCTCTGAAGAAAATTCTGAAGATTTGAGAGGAAAAGATTGATTTTAAAGCACTCTAGAATGACAACTGTCAGGTTGATCTTTCACTAGAGGCTCCACTAGTCTGTGGTCTTTTCGTTAGCCATAGGAGGAGGGAAAATTGGTTCAGCTGCATGCTCTTACCCTGGATAAGAGCCTGTTGAGCAGCCAGAAATTGGAAGGTTCTGGAACAGTACAACTCAATGCCCCCTCCCTCCTCCTGTCTCTCCCCTGCTCTCTCCCGAAGATTGCAGAAGACTCTTGAAGGGATCTGCCTACCAGCCAGCCAGCCAACCGGTTCCAGGGGAATAGAGCTCAGCCCAGCACGGATTCTCTGCCTAGGGCTCTCGGGGGGGGGTGAGTACCAAGGCTTGACTTTGTCATTGTCCTTGCTGGGTTCTCCAATTCTGTCTGTGGGGGATGAAATTCAGGGTAGACCACTGGTGATCGTTGGCGCTGAGCGGATGTTTCCCACCGTTTTCTGCGCATGTTAATAGAATTTTCTCTATTGTGTGCCTGGCGGTCGTGCGGTCCTTGCACGCGTTCTGCCGAAGCAGCTCTAACGCATGCTCCTGACCTAGCGCCTATAATGTGCACTTTAGTAAAAGCACAGTTAAATGCGTGCCACAGTTAGAGCGCAGTTAATGCATGCATTTGGGCCACCACAGCCTTAGCGTGTGCTGTTGTGATACTTGGTTTAACTCTGTCTTCTTCCAGGAAACGTTGTTTGACCTGTGGCGAGCGAGTTGCTTCATCTTTGGATTCTGGACTCTGCCCTTCTTGCACGGCAATTTCTGAGTGGTCCCTGGAGGGCATGCTCCTCGTCTTTCAGCCGGGGGATACGATTAGTCCGACTTTGCCTGCCTTAGGGCAGGAGGTAACGGATGGCGCTATGGGTAAGGATGTCCAGTCAGCCGAAGGATCTGGCGACTGCTGTGATCTGTTTATTGTCCTCTAGGGAAGGGGTTCTCAAACATGCCTTCCATTGTATGCAAATCTCTCTCATGCATATTCATTGTGAATATTCAGGAAACTCAACTGGCTGGGGAGGCGCCAGGACAGGTTTGGGAACCCCTGCTTCCTGGTGTTGAGGGCGGGGGGGGGGGGGGGTCATTTCTGAGAGGAGGGTTTTCAGATTCTGGATTGTTCTTTCTGGAATTTTCTTTTTTTGCAGCAGGCCTGGAAATTCAGACCTTGTGGTCTCTGAGTGCCCACGGGTGCAGCCTCATACAAGGCAGGCAGAGAGTGGAAGCCCTGTTTGATTGCCCTTGACTAAGCATCCCCTGCGTGGGACACACCCTGGAGATGGGAAACAGCATCCAAGATTTTGGCTATGACTTGGATTCAGATGGCTCGGTACTGGGCTCTGACATGGATATAGAAATATTCTTGCTTATTCCGGAAGGAGAAGCTGGCGGCATTGATTTCCAGGGTCTCATCTGCCTTAAACTAGATGGATGCTTCCGGCATGGAGCAGGAGCCGAAGGTACACCCGCTCTTTCAAGGGGTGCGAAAATCCATTACTGTCTTTCCGTTTCTGGATGTGATCAAGGATATAATCCGGTCAGGGTGGGACTCTCCCGACTCCCTGCCTCAAGGGATAAGGGTGTGTAAGAAGATTGCTGCTCTCCCGGAGGAGTGCGTTGAGTGTTTTGGCATTCCCAAAGTGGATGCTCGAGTCACGGTGGTTACCAGATAAAACACCATTCTTGTGGAAGGTGGATTGGCCTTAAAGGATTTTCTGGACCATAGTGTGGATTCGTGATTAAGGAGCCAGTTTTGCAAGGTGGTAGCTATTCTGCAGCTGGCGGTATGTTTCAGCCTGATGTCTCGAGCCTGCTTCACTGGATTCAGTCTCTTCGGCCAGATGATACTACCTCTCTTTCGGAGTCTATTACAGCTTTCCTTTCTGATGCCATATATGACCTGGTATGTTTGGTGGCTAGGGATGGTGTCTTGACAATGGTGTTAAATTTGGTTCTGACATTGGACAGCATACACATCTTCCAAAGCCCAGTTGGCCCAACTAGCTTTTAAGGGGAAGCTTCATTTTTGGAGCCGATTTGAAGAAGCTGGTGAAGGACCTGGGCAAGACAAAATCTTACTACCTTCCGGAAGATGGGTGCAAGAGGCCTGTGAAGCGGGCTGGGGCTCTGCACTACACTGAGGGCACACTGGCTGGGGACCTCGGGATTTTCATCATTACCAACTTGGAAAGCCTTTCTTCCTCTCTGCTTCTAGTTTTTGGGCTCAGTCCTTTTTGTAGAGTGCATGGGCCCAGTGACTTGGTTCCTTCCAGAGGAGGACCCTCCTGGGCTGTGCAATGAAAGTTTTAAGGCCCATACCTTGGTTCCTCCAGTTGGAGGCAGGCTTTCCTTTTTCTTTCAAGAATGGGCCTGGTCACCAAGGATTGCTGGGTGCTAGACACCATTCAGTTTGGCTATGTCCTTTAATGCAAAGATCCGATTCCGGATGCCTTCATTATCTCCCCTAGTGTGTTTGAGATTAAAGTGCCACTGTATGGATCACCTTGGACAAGTTGCTGCACCAAAAGGCGGTGATTCCTTTCCTTTCCCATCGGATGAGTGGGGCTAGGGCAGATACTCCATTTATATCATGGTGCCCAAAAGGACGTTTCCTTCTGGCTCATGCTAGACCTCAAGGGTGTCAATGAGCACTTGCATGTCCTGCACTTCCGGATGGAGTCCTTGCACTCTGTGATTCAAGCAGTGCGCCAAGGGGAGTTCTTGGCTTCTCTGGATCCGGCCGAAGCATATTTTCATATCCCCATCTGGACGGATCTGCAAAGGTATCTGCGTGTTCCATGCTTGGCTCTCACTATCAGTTTGCTGCTCTCCCTTTCAGGCTTTCCACTACTCTGAAGATATTCTCCCAGGTCATAATGGTGGTGGCTCCGGTGGCAAGGGATCTGTGTCTTTTTTAGAAAGCCTTGGCTGAGTAATCAATCGAGGAAGAGCCAGCTGTGGCCTTCCCTATCCCTGGAGTTTCTGGGAGCACATTTCAACTCTCGAGTGGGCAGATTTCCTGCCAGAGGAGAATTTCAAAGTCTGTTGTATTGCCTGGCGCTGTTCTGTGCGCAGCAGGCTCCCAGAGTCTGAGATTCTGTTTAGTTTCTTGGACTGATGGCAGCGACCATAGAGATGATGCTGTTGGCATATGCTCACATGCAATCACTCCAGAGGTCCTTGTTGACGCTGTTGTCCCCAGAGTTCTCAGGAGTTGGAGCGCAGGCTCCCTCTCCCCTTTAAGATAAAATCCACCCTGCGGTGGTGGCAGCTGCCTTGTCATCTGAGGAAGGGCGTGCCATTGGATGAATTCTCCTGGCTCCTCCTGACGACAGATACCAGTCTCTTGAGTTGCGGAGCCCGTTGCCAAGACCGTATGGCCTAGGGCTGTTGGAACCACAGGGAGGCGGTGTGGTCTATCAACTGCCTTAAGGCGAGAGCCATCAGTTTGGCTATTCTGTGTTCTGTGGCCTCTGATCGAGGACCGGGTGGTTTGATTGTTTTCAGACAACACCATGGTGGTGGCTTATGTCAATTGGCAAGATGGCACAAAGAGCTCTGGAGGTGGCTCTCCTGTTTGCCTGGGGGGTAAAAAACCTCCTAGCCTTGTCGGCTCAGCACATTGCCGGGGTGGTCAGTATGGAAGTGGACTTCCTCAGCCAGCACTCTCTGTATTCTGGAGAGTGGTAGTTATAAGAAGGCATTTCAGTTGATTCTGCAATGCTGGGGTCACCCCGAAATGGATTTGATCGCGACCTGCTCCAATACTGAAGTTTGCTGCTTCTTCATTTGTCACATGGAAACGGGGTCAGAGGGTGTCAGCGTCCTGACCCAGCCTTAGCCAAGCCAACACAGACTATCCATGTTTCCTCAGTGGTCCCTGGTGGGGCATATGATTTGGTGTATAAAATGCCACCTGAGCAGGATTGTTCTGGTGGTGCCAGATTGGTCGAGGAGAGTGTGGTTCAGAGACATGATGCAGCTCCTTCAGGCACCTCCTCTTCAGTTGCCTCCGTCTCAGAGCTGTTGCGGAAAGGACCAATCTTCCTGAAGGACCCAGGTCCCTTCTCGCTTATGGCTTGACTCTTAAAAGGAGACAGCCAGCAGATAAGAGTTACTCTCCAGTGGTGGTCTCCACTCTGCTCGGAGCTCTGAGGAAGTCTGCCAAGCTAGCATAGATGCAGATCTGGTGCCTCTTTTGAGTGATGGGGTGGCACTCAGCAGTTGGCTCTTGAGGAGGCGAAGCCACCATCTCTGTTGGTCTTTCTTCAGGGTGGCCTAGTGAAGGGCCTTTCCCTTAACTCCCTGAATGTTCAAGTAGCAGCTTTGGTCTGTTTCCAAGGTCCGGCGGTTGGTAAGTTAGCGTTGCTGGGATCTGTGCCTGGTGCTCAGGGCCCTGATAGCGGTGCTCTATGAGCCAGTGAAACACACTGCTTTAAAAGATTTGATGCTCAAGACAGTCTTCTTGGTTGCGATTTGTTCTGCAAGGCGGATTTCTGAGCTACAGGCTCTGTCATGCTGAGATCCTTATCTGTTCTTTTCAAGGAGGCTGTTCCCATTCAGCCTGGGCCGCCTTGCCTAAGGTGCTTTCTCCCTTTCACACCAACCACATGGTAAGCTTGCCCTCCTCTGTCAGGGGGGAAGGATAAGGATCTTCACTTTGTGGTTGTCCGGAGGGTGCTTCTTTGGTACTTGGTGGTTAAGAATTCCTTCCATAAGTTTGACCATCTTTTTGTGTTCTTTGCTGGCCCACCCAAGAGTGATGTAGCAGCTAAGTTGACCTTGGGGCACTGAATTAAGGAGGCCTTGCCTCAGTGTATCTGTTACAGAACCGTCTGGTTCTGGAGGATTTGCACACCCAGTCTACCCAAGCGCAGATGTTCTCATGAGCAGAGCAGAGCTCTGTAACCCCTGCAGACATTTGTCAAGCAGCACTGCTTGGATATCCATGTGAGAGTGGACACGGCCTTCTGCTCAAGAGTTTTGTGAGCTGCTGTGCCGCCTTCCCACCCAGTGGAGTTGTAGTTCTAGTACATTCTACTTGTCTGGACTAGTCTAGCAGGATGATATGGAAGGTGACATTTTACTTACCAGTTGAAGTCCTTTCCTTGAGTCCTGCTAGACCAGTCCAGGGCCTGCCCTTAAAGTATAGTAACTCACCTGTAACAGGTGTTCTCCAGGGACAGCAAGAATCAGTTCTCACATATGGGTGACGTCGACACCGACGGAGCCCTCGTGGAAGCATCTCCCCAGTTTTCAAAGAAAGCCTTTGGGATATGCTACCACACATGCGTGGTCCCCTTCCCGCATAATGTGCCATCTTGTTCAGTCAGGTACCATAGCTAGAGCCCAACTAAGAAGATGGCCAAAAAGAACAGCAACTCCAAGGGGAGGAGGAAGGGTTGTGAGGACTGATTCCTGCTGTCCCTGGAGAACACCTGTTACAGGTAAGTAACTACGCTTTCTCCAGGAACAAGCAGGAAGTCAGTCCTCACATATGGGACTCCCTAGCTCCAGGCTACCGAGGACCAGTATGAAAAAGGCATGGCCCGGCCGTGAACAGCCACAGGCGAATCCACTGACCCCTGCGTCCAGGGAGATCCATGGTTCCAGTAGACTGAACAAGAAAGGTTGGAGGGCAGGTGTTTCCTAAATCTCAAAGAGGTTACGGAGTATGGCCTGGCCAAAGGCATTGTCCTGTTGGGCCTCCCTCTCCAGGCAATAGTGGGCTGCAAAAGTGTGAATGGAGGACCAGGTGGTGTCCCGGCAGATGTCTGCCATGGGCACCGATCGGAGACTCATGACCGAGGTCGCCATTGACAGGACATTCTGCGTTGTGGCTTGTCACTCTAGAGGAATGTCAGCTCGACTGTGGGTGAAGGCGATGCAGTCCGCCACACAGATGGATAGGGTCTGCTTGGTGACAGCCTGCCCCAGATGGCTGGGGTCGAAGGAGACAAAAAGCTGTGAGGCTTTATGAATGCCCTGGATCCGCTGCAGGTAGAAGGACAGGGCTTGTTTGCAGTCCAGGGTATGGAGAACGGCCGACGCCAAGTTAGAGTGTGGCCGCGGAAAGAAGATAGGGAGCACTACCTCCTGATTGAGGTGGAAATCAGAGACTGCCTTCGGGAGAAAATTAAGGTGAGTGCGAACACGACCCTGTTGTAGAATCTGGTGTAGGGTGGCTTGGCCACCAAGGCCTGGAGCTGCAGGCAGAGATGAGTGTCACCAAAAAGGCAACCTTCCAGGACAGGTAGCATAAGGAACAGGTAGGCAAGGGCTTGAAGGGCAGCTTGATAAGTTGCACCATAACCACAATGAGATCCCATTCTGCCGGGGGGCAGCCGAAGAAGCTTGCAGCTTCTTTCCAGGAAAAGTAGAGGTCTTCCTCGAGAGCCGAGTCAGAGTGTCTCGATCTCGACCGCCTTATCCTCCATTGGCTTGCCGAAGAGCTGTTCGCTGATGCAGGGGACATCCAAGAAGTTTTTCTCGCACCCATTGCTCAAGATCCGACGATTGGAGCCAAGCTTGTGGTCGGGCGCCGATGCTGGCGGTGGCCACCCTCGCACTGGATTCTAAGCTGTCGTAAGCGGCTTGGGACAATTACTTAGAGCACTCCGGAACAGACTTCGAAAGAGCCTAGAAACACTGGAGGTGGTCCTCATCGAGGCCAGCGGTGAACTCCCTGAGTTCCTTGGCCAGGTCCCGAAGGAACATGCTGATGTAGAGTTGGTAAGTCTGTATACAGCATGCTAGCATCGAGCCCTGGTAACATTTTCGCCCAAGGGCATCAAGGGCACGAGACTCCCTGTCCAGGAGCACAGAGGAGTGTCTTCGGGCTTTTTTGCTGGTGAATGGCCAACTGAACCACCATGGAGGTGTGTGGGAGTTGCGCTTTGTGAAAGCCTGACCCCTCTAGATCCGGTACATCGTGTCAAGTCGCTGACTCATGATGGGAACTGAGGTCGGGGACTCCCACATCCAGAGGAGGAACTGGGTGAGGATAGAGGGAATGGGAATTGTCAAGGTCTCCTTCGATGGTGCCTCATACTGGAGGATGTCAAGTTCCTCTGTACGAGGGTCTTCCTCTGACTCCGTTGTGAAGGAGAGCGCCCTTGCCATCTTCCTGATGAACTCTAGGAAAGAGGTGTCCTCAGAGGGAGATTGGCACTTGACAGCTGGTGGGTACGGGTCTGAGGGAAGATCTCTGTGAGCTCGAGTCTCTGGGGATGTCTCGACATCTGTCTTGCAGTCAGAGTAACCCGAGGAGGATTCGAGGTCCTCCGGCTGCAAGAGAGCTGGTAACTGCGGTCTTGGATGCTTCAAGGTTAGGGCATGGCTAGAGCCAGAGGTGCTTGCCTGTGAAGACCTCACTTCCAAGGACCAGGAGTGAGAACGAGACCCTCACCGGGGATCTGCCCGAGGCATCTGGCTCACGGCGATCTCTTCGGTGGCCTGGGGAGTCCTCAATGTCGAGGTCTCGGTGGGGCCATGGGTCGGCGCTTGCTGGGAGGCGAGAAACGCTATGCTCTAAGGCCAATATACGAGCTTCCCACTCGGGGGTAGCAGCCATGGACACTGACACTGGGGTGACCGGGTTCGGTGTCAAGGAGGAGAGGGGGTCCTCAACAGGATGGGCCTTGGGAGACCACAGTCCGTCACCAGAGGCCACAACGTCAGTCCTGGGCAATTTCTGAGGACACTTGTTCCTCGGGGACTGAGGAGACCGGGCGTGGAACTTCCCATGCTTGTCCGCCTCCCCGGACGAAGCCCCCGAGGTCGTCGTCTTTTTCTTCTTATGCTCACGCTCTGGGGACCCTTGCTCGGAGTGTCTGCGAGTCTTCAGAGGGGTCGCGGGAGCCTTGCGCAAGTCCAAGGATCCGGATGGGGCCTTCGAGTGTGAGTCTGCCTTGCGTCCTGCTTAAGTCGACAGCTCTGTATGGCCTTAGCGGACATTTTATTGCACAGGGAGCATTCCTCTGGATCGTGGTCGGAACTCGGGCACCGGAGGCAGCATTCATGAGTGTCAGTGACAGACATGTTTTTTGAGCACTGATCACATTTTTTAAAACCGGTGGCCATTGGGGCAAAAACGACCCCAGAGAGGTCGAAGAACCTCGACGTGGCCAGTAGTTGAAAAAGACGCAAAAGCGCTGTGATGGAAAAGATCTAGACAAAAAGGTTTTCTGATGCCCAGTGCGACAGCAACGGGTCTTAGGCGGGAAAGGAGCCAGTACAGGCCAGAAAAGGTATAAAGGTTTTACAAAGAAAGACAACTTTTTTCCGGGGGGACAAGATGAACGTCATTAGGGCTCTGTAGAAAAAGACAGACTGAGCAAGATGGCACCCTTAGGCGGGAAAGGGACCACACACACGTGGTGGCATCTCCCAAAGGCTTTCTTTGAAAGCTGGGGAGATGCTTCTGCGAGGGCTCCGTCGTCACCCATATGTGAGGACTGACTTCCTGCTTGTTCCTGGAGAAACTGTATTGCTCTGGTCTTCTACTGCAGTACCCTTGAGTCCGCTAGGATTTTTATACTTGGCTCTGTAGGTTCATCTTCTACTGACAGCCCTATGGTATGTTTTCCTGTACATAATTCTCTACTATTGATAACTTCCACCATAGGCAACATTTAGTTTTGTGAGGTTTGCCATGTTTCTCTCATATGCTTTGGGGCGAACACTGAAGGGACCCCGTGACTGAGGTATGAATAGGGGTATGGGAGTGGTGTCATTGAAACCTGTGCTTTTCATTGGTTCTTTGCCTGCACTGTTCTGTTAGTAGAGGAACACAACCACTTGTCTGGACTGGACTGGTCTAGCAGGACTCAAGGAAAAGACATTAACTGGTAAGTAAAATTTCACCATTTTTGAAAAAGGTACCATCAGTCAAGGTACACTGACTACTTTGATACCCAAAACCCATCATTTCCTTATCATACCTCCAGTCCTGACTAGCGGGTTTTCACACATCAGCAGCTTGGAGACTAAGCTTGTCCAAATTGATGACACCATCTACTCAGGCAGCTGGCACCACCCACCAGCTTCAGTATACTCAGTCTCCAAGCAACTAGAGAGGGGTGAATTCCTTCAGGCAGGAACAGCTAAGCTTTTGCTTTTTAAAAAAAGAAAAAGAAAAAGGGGTTTTGAGGTGTGTTGTCCTAAAGCGAGAAAGTTGCAGAAGAGGAGAGTGTATTTAAAACCCCCCCAAAAAAAACAACCCACAGGCAGGAGTTATAGAACGCTTCAGAAGGAGAAATACCTACTTTCTCTGATCTGACCACACACCAAGTAAGTGGGGGCATTTTAACCGGCGTCCGAACCTGTGAAGAGTCATGTGCCGCGAGCCGTGAAAGTCAAAAACAGCCTTAACACTTCCTTTCCTGCTTCCGCCAAAGCCGAGAGCAGGCTGGAAGTGTAGATGCTGCGATCCACAGTGAGTTTATCTTTGGAGCTGCGGGACGTGTAGAGACGGGACAGTGTGCTAGCGTGGCAGTTGCCTGACCATGGGAGTACTGATATGAGTGGGCCAACCGCATGATTTTGGTGAAGGGCCGGCCCACAGAGAATGGGAATGGCGCCATTTTGGGGCAGCATGGTTTTTGCCTTCAGGGGAGTTTGGAGGGTGGGAACGGACGCTGGGGCCTGTCTCGCGTTTTATTATTTTGAAGGGGGGGAAGTCTCAAGCCCCAGGTATTTGAATATAGATTTGACACCCCCCCACACACACAAAGTAAGCTCCCTTTTCTTGTTTTTGTTCTCAGCGCAGCCCAGATTCTGGCCTAGCTTCTGCAGGTGATACAGTAGGCAGGATGCCCTCGTCACAATTGCGAGGTGGAGGCTCAGTCTGCAGAGGACAGTCTGCTCCCAGACCGTGTCAAAAAAGCTGGCAGTCAGGATGAATGGAGTTCCCCGTAAGGGGGGGCACCAAGAGTTTCCCGGGAAGGGGAGGAGAAGCTCAAGTCACCCCTGTTAGAGGATCAGAGTAAAGGGGACAGGTCTCCAAAGGTCTCTACCTCAGGGGAAGCTGCTGCAGGGGGTTTCCACGGAGTTCATCCTGCTTCTGCACAAAGCATTCTGCATGAGACAGCATGGGCAGGATGGTGCTTCCGGGACACACAACAAGGGGACAAAGCGCCATTGGGCTGAGAGCAGCGGCAGATGAGGGGAAGAACCAGGTCCTAGCTGTAGGCATCTTGATGATGGTACATGGAATGAGATGGCGTCCATCTATTCAGAAGAGGGGGCGGACAAAGAGGCAGAAATGGATTTAGGGCCTGAGTTTGTGGAGCTCCAGGAAGGCAAGCTTCCGCAGGATGAGGCTAGGATTGTGCAAGCCTTCCATAGGGAGGAGCTGGTAGCTCTCATCATGCATTCCCTGCATGCTCTTAACATGGCTACGGAGGCCCCAGTGGAAGACGAGCCCCTGGAAGATCATTATTCCAGACTATGCAGAAGCCACAGACGGTGTTCCCTCTTCACTGGGTCATCAAGCAGATGATACAGGACAAGTGGGGCTTCCCCGAGGCTTCTTTGCGGTGCACGAGAGCTATGACAAGGCTGTATCTGCTCCCGGAGCGGGAGCTCTTACATTCGCCAAAGGGTGGATGCATCAGTATCCGCGATTACAGAGAAGACCACCATCCCAGTGGAGGGCAGTTCAGCCTTCAAGGATGTGCAGGACCGTAAGTTAGAGACTCTGCTAAAGCAAACATTTGATGTGAATGCGCTGTCTTTGCAGGCATAAGTCTGCGGGGCCTTTTTGGTGCGCGTGTGTCTGTGCTGGGCACAAGGGATTTTAAAATCGACTGTGGAGTCGCAATCCCCTTCTCCAGAGGTCACCAAGCTGGAGTTGGGGGCAGCTTACTTGGCGGATGCCTTTTCTGATCTGATCAGATGTTTGTCCAAAAGCATGGTGGCGGTGGCGGTGGTTGCCGCTCGTGGCTATGCAATTGTTTGGCAGATATCTCCTCCAAGGCCTGGCTAAGTAAGCTACCATTCAAGGGCAAGCTCTTGTTTTGGAAAGCCTTGGGGGAAGTCTAAAGGGGGTTGGCTTCCAGAGGATAAGCCAAAACCGATGAGGGCCTCAGGTCCTCTGAGAGAGCAGCCCCACGACTTTCGCAAGTTCTGCACAATGCGGTTCGTTCCCTAACAAAGAAGACGTTTTCCTTCTCGGGGCCAGCCTTTTCTCGGGTTTTGAGGGGCATATGGGGGGCATTATCCCTCTGCCGTGAATACGGCAAAGAAATCACAATGAAGTAAGGGGGAGGGTCCCAGCAAGGGTTGTCCCCATAGAAGGGAGGTTACGGGTCTTCTACCCTGCCTAGACCCACCTCACCACCGATCGGTGGGTACTGGAGGTCATAAGAGAAGGTTATGCTCTGGAGTTTGTGTGTCCTCTGAAGGAAGTGTTTGTATGGTCCCCCTGGAAAGTGCCCTTCAAGCGAAAGGCAGTGCAGGACACTCTGTTGCGACTCAAGGCATTGGGGGCCGTTGTTGAGGTGCCTCCAGACCAGTGCAGCTTGGGTCGATACTCCATTTATTGCATGGTCCCAAAGAAGGGAGGCTCCTTCTGGCCCATATTGGACCTCAAGCGCATCAATTGTTGCCTCAAAATATCCCGTTTTCATATGTAAACTTTATAGTCTGTCATCATGGCGGTCTGCGAGGGAGAGTTTGATGTGTCTCGACCTCACAGAAGCATATCTACACATACCTATCCGAACAGAACATTAGCTATTCCTCCATTTTTGCTATACACATGGGGCATTTTCAGTTCCGGGCCTTGCCATTCAGTTTGGTGACCGCCCCTCGTACTTTCACAAAGGTCATGGTTGTGGTTGCAGCAGCCCTGCGGCAAGAGGGAATCCTAGTGCATCCCTACCTGGACAACTGGATCATATGGGCAAAGACCAAGAGGAAAGAAATTGGGTTATGAGGCGAGTCATCACCCGATTGCAGGAGCTTGGTTGGGTCATCAATGCAGAGAAGAGTCTGCTGCAGCTGTCACAAGACATGGTGTACTTGGGGGCAAGATTCTGCACTGACACCAGTCATGTTTCTGCCAGAAGACAGGAAGAGGATTCTGTAGGGACAGGTCCGGCAATTCCTCGCAAGAAAGGTCCCAACAGCAAGGCATTATCTGTAACTGTTGCGGGTCAATGGTGGCATCAGTAGAGTTGCTTCTGTGGGCTTGAGTGCTCATGTGGCCATTACAGCATACACTGTTGAGGAGGTGGTCGGCACAGCACCACTTGCTGATGGACCCATTGCCCGGCTGTTTGGCAATCTCTGCAATGGTGGTTGCGGGCAAAAAAGCTTTTGGCAGGAATGCCCTTAGAGACACCAGTTTGGGTTGCATTGACGACAGATGCCAGTCTCACCAGTTGGGGAGCACATTGTGAAGCCCAGATAACCCAGGGTCGGTGGTCAGCAAGGGAGTCAGCCTGACCTATCAACTGGTTGGAGATGTGGGCAGTGTTCCTAGCATTGCAAAGGTTTCAAGACTACCTGCAAAGCAGGGCGATGCGAGTGTTTTTGGACAACGCCACCAGGGTTGCCTACATCAATCGGCAAGGGGGCATGGGCAGTGCCCAGCTGGAGGACGAGATAACTCCGCTGATAGAATGGGCGGAACTCAACTTACAGGCATTCTCTACAGCACATGTGGCTGGAAAAGAAAACATACCAGCGGATTATCTCAGTTGGGTCCACATAGACCCAGAAGAGTGGACGCTGCATCCAGCAGTGTTTGCCAAGCTCGTGAGGTGCTGGGGAGAGCTCATTATGGACCTGATGGCCACAATCCAGTCCGCAAAAGGCACCGAGGTTTTACAGTTTGTGACAGGAACAGATGTCAGAGGGCTTCGATGCTGTGGTAGAGAGGTGGCCCTTGGAGGGTCTTCTGTATGTTTTTCCACTGTGGGCCCTGATCGGTTGAGTGGTGCAGTGAATCAAAGCTCATTGCGGGCTGGTCATTCTAGTGGCCCCGGATTGGCCGTGAAAGCTGTGGTATGCAGATCTGGTGCGGTTAGTGGTGGATCGCCTGTGGAGGCTCCCGGTTCAGACCAACCTCCTCCAATAGGGAACCGTGGTGATGCTGCAAGTAGATCGATCCTCGCTTATGGTTTGGCTATTGAGAGGGCGAGATTGAGCAGGAGAGGTTACTCTCCTTCCATCATTGCTACTTTGCTGAATACGAGGAAGCGGTCCACCTCTCTGTTAGGGTTTGGAGAGTTTTTGAGGACTGGTGTGAGGGATGGCAGTGCAAACCGCTGTCGTCTTCGGTGACAGATATTTTGGCCTTTCCGCAGGCAGGCTTGGAAAAGGGTTAGCTTGCAGTTCCCTCCGGGTGCAGGTAGCAGCATTAGCCTGTTATCGTTGTAGAGTCAAGGGCATGTCCCTGGTGATTCACCCAGACGTGATCTGTTTCCTTTGAGTGGTGAAACAGGTTCAGCCTTGGGTCAGGCCTCTGTTCCATCCATGGGACCTTAATCTGGTGATGGCAGGGGAGCCGCTGAGTGTGTGCACTTGGAAGGATCTCACGCTGAAGACCATCTTTTTGGTGGCAATCTGTTCAACCAGGCACATTTTGGAATTGCAGGCACTTTCCTGTCGTGAACCGTTTCTGGCCATTACCAAGGAAAAGGTGACCTTGTGACCAGTTCCTTCCTTTCTGCCAAAAGTGGTTTTGGCATACCATCTCAATCAACCGGTCACGCTGCCGTCTTTTTTGGGCATAGAGGCAGCAGGAGATCAGTCACAGCTCCAGCTTCTGGACGTCTGCCGAGTGCTTAAGAGAGATTTGAAACAGACAGAATCTTTTCGGAAGTTGGACCGTTTGTTTGTCTCTATATCTTAAAAAGGATATAGAGTTATTAGAAAAGGTTCAGAGAAGAGCCACCACAATGGTAAAGGGGATGGAAGTATACTCCTATGAAGAAAGCCTAAAAAGGTTAAGAGATGGCTGAGGGGAGATATGATAGAAGTCTATAAATTAATGAATGGAGTGGAACGGGTAAACGTAGATCGATTGTTTACGTTATCAGAATATAGAAAGACTAGGGGACATGCAATGAAGATACAGGTAAACTATTTAAGACTAATAAAATAAAATATTTTTTCGCTCAACGTGTAATCAAACTCTGGAATTTGTTACCGGAGGATGTAGTAAAGGCTGTTAGTGTAGCTGGGTTTAAAAAAGGTTTGGACAAGTTCCTGGAGGAAAGGTCCATAAACCATTATTAAGAAGGGACCCAGGATATCAATGCTTGACCCAGTACAAGCATTGCGGAACCTGTGTCTTTTGGGGAAACTGCTAGGTATGCATGACCTAGATTGACCACTGTTGGAAACAGGATACTGGGCTTGATGGACCTTGGTCTGACCCAGTATGGCATATCTTATGTACTTAGAGGTCTGCGCAAGGGTGAGGCAGCCTCCAAATCATCCATTTTGCAATGGGTGAAGGGCGCTGTTGTATCAGCCTACTTGCTAAAGCACAGGACCTTGCCGTTGGGGCTGCGGGCTTATTTGACCCGAGCGCAAGCAGTGTCGTGGGACGAGGCTAGTCTCATCCCACCTGTGGACGTTTTCAGAGCGGTAACATGGTTGTCTTTGCATTATTTTGTGCGTCATTATTGCCTGGATGTGCAGGCAGTGGAGGTTGCACACTTTGGTTCAGTAGTTCTTTAGGCCAGGCTCGGGGGTCCTTCCCAAAGTTAGTACTGCTATGGTACATCCTGCTAGTTGGGACTGGACTGGAGGCATGATAAGGAAGGTGAAATGGTATCTCCAGGAACAAGCAGGAATGAGTCTTCACATATGGGTATCGTCAGTACCGACGGAGCCTGCGCGGGAACGCTCCCCAGCGTCCAGAAAGAAAGCTTTTGGGAGCATCCCACAGCGCCTGCGTGCTGCCTTCCCGCCTTTCCTAACCGCCTCTCTCCAGTTCTTCTTTTCCGCGGAGCCAGCAGGTTGTGTTCCTGTCACCGCTGAAGAAGTTCTTTATTTTTCTTTATTTCTTTGGTGGCGCGTCTGCCTTCTTCGACGTCGGACCGGTACCGCCGGTCTTTTCTTCTTTCTTCTTTGAAGAAAAAAAACCTACCGTTTCCCACTTCTGTGCAATTTTTTTTTTTTTTCCTTTTGGGCCTTAGGCCTAGAAGAATTTTCCTCATGGAAAAGCCCGCTTCCGGGTTTAAAAAGTGCACGAAGTGCAGCGGTACTCTTTCTATCACCGACACCCATGACTGGTGTCTAAAATGTTTGGGTCCTGACCACTCCATCACCGATTGTGAGTCCTGTTCCATGATGTCTAAAAGAGGTCGACAGAATCGAGCGGCAAAGCTCAGTACCCTGTTTCCCTCTGATGCAGCTTCGGTGGCATCGACATCTTCCAGGGCTGCTTCTTCCTCCCATGGATCTCAGGTAACCAAACATAAGTCCAGCCGGTCCTCAAAGGGTAGATCTCCCTCTAAGTATCGAGATGCCTCCGGGCTTGCTCTCGAGGATCCTGCACCGGCAAAATTACCCCGGCGGGAAGCTCCGGCTTCCAAAGCTTCATCTATGGGGTCACAGGTTGACATCGATGGCGTGGCCTCGACCGATCACCTGTTGCCATGTTCTGGGGTACCGGTGGTTTCCACTGGTACCGACATCTAGACATTGGTTGCGTCGATGGATCAGAATATTCTGACCATGCAGCGTGCCATCACGGCATTCATGCAAGCTGCGACGCCTCCAGTACCGCAACAAACTCCGTTGTCGGTACTGGTGCCGGTACCGATTGCATCGACATCGGTTTCTGTGTCGACTGCAGCGGTACCCTGTCCTGTGATGCCCATCGGTACCGATCACTCCCAATGTCGATACCACTCGGTACGCATATCGGGCTCTGCAAGAGCATCCAGACAGGCGATACTTCGATTCCTCCGAAGACTCTGATGAATCAGAGGCTTCTGTCGAAGCATCGGTACTCCTTCCTCAGGAGCCCTCTTCTCCAAAAAGAAGAATGTCTCCTCCAGAAGACTTGTCTTTTCAAGACTTCATTAGGGAAGTGGCCAGGGGCCTCTCTATTTCAGTGGCCCCTGAACCAGAGCCTAGAGCCAAGAAATTAGATATTTTACAATATCCTAAGGCTCCTAAAGAGGCAGCTACTTTACCAATTCATGAGATCCTTTATGATCACATGTTGGGCATATGGGAGACACCTCTTACTACTTCCCCTCATTCTCGCAGGTTGGACACCATGTACCGTGTTCCTCCTTGTCCTGGCTTTCATAAGACTCAGCTTCCTCACCACTCTATTGTGGTGGAGTCTGCTATGAAAAAGATAAAGAGTGCAAAAAGACACTCATCTAATCCTCCAGGAAGAGAATGCAGAACCTTGGATGCTTTTGGCAGGAGAATTTTCCAGGCCAATATGCTTACTGCCAGAATCAACTCCTATAGTCTCTATATGGGGATGTTTCTAAAGGAAGTTACAGATCATCTGCTAACTTTATCTCCTTTTATCTCAGAAGATAAAAGGGAGGAGTTTCTCACCTGGCTTAAACATGCCCAGGATATTTCCAAATTTTCTAACCGTGCAGCCTTTGACTCTTTTGAGTGTGCCAGCAGAGCCTCGGCTATTGCCATAGGTGCACGCAGACTTGCTTGGTTACAAGCTTCTGATTTGGAACCCTGGGTCCAGGATGGATTAGGAAATCTTCCTTGTACAGGTGAAAACCTTTTTGGCATGGATTGGCAAGCAAAGGCCACTCAGATGGATGCTGAAAATAGACTTTCAAAGTCTACTTCTGCTCCTGCTAGAAAAAGGTTATTCAAAAAGGCTTTCTTTCCCAAAAAAGGGAAATATTATCCTGGTTATGGTCACCAGGCATCTTCTGCAGGTCGTTTTGCTGCAAAGCATCAGCAACAACCTAAACAAGCCAAGCCTAAGGCTGCAAGAACTGCTACGGCCCAACAGCCTCAGCCTCCTCAGGGCCTTTGACTTACAACTAGAGAACTTAGCCTTTCTGGCTCTAGAAGAACCAGAGCCTCTCACCATTCCAGAAAGGTTAGCTCATTTTGCTCCCAGATGGGAACAAATCACAGCAGAGCAATGGACCCTCTCCATCATAAGGGAGGGGTACAAGCTTCATTTCTTAAACCTTCCTCCTCACACCATGGTGAGACAGTTCAATTCTCCAACATCTCTCCTCGACCTTCTGGGTCAGGAGATTGCTACCCTTCTTGCCCAAAGGGCAATAGAAGAAGTACCCCTTCTTCAACAGGGCTCAGGGTTCTACTCCCCCTATTTTCTTATCCCAAAGAAAACAGGGGGCTACAGACCCATATTAGATCTCAGAGAATTGAACAAGTTTCTATGCAAGGAGAAATTCAAGATGATTTCTCTCGGTGCTCTCCTTCCATACCTTCAGAGTCAGGATTGGCTTTGTTCTCTAGATCTCAAGGATTCGTACACCCATGTCTTCATCCATCCAACACACAGAAGGTTCCTTCGGTTCCTTTATCAGGGAAAGGACTACCAATACAGAGTGCTTCCTTTCGGTCTGGCCTCTGGTCCAAGAGTGTTCACAAAATGCATGGCAGTAGTAGCTGCATTTCTACGCACTCTAGGAATATTTGTATTCCCATATCTGGACGACTGGCTCATCCGAGCTCCATCCCAGTCAGAGGCCCAGGCTTCCCTAGCCTGCACAAGGCGTGTTCTTCAGTATCTGGGACTTGTAATAAACTCAGTCATTGGAGTTCATAGGGGCCTTGCTGGATACCACAACTGCAAGGGCCTATCTTCCCCAGGCCCGTTGCCTACGCTTGGTGCAGTTAGCCTCTCAAATTCAGTTAAAGTCCCATTTAACTGCTCGAGAGATGTTACAACTGTTAGGCCACATGGCATCCACTGTGCATGTGGTTCCTTACGCTCGCCTTCACATGAGGGCAGCTCAGTGGACTCTGTCCACCCAATGGACCCAGGCATCAGGTTGCCTGTCAGACAAAATAGCAACCTCCAGTCGCCTCTTTTGGTCCCTCCAGTGGTGGAAGTCCACTCAAAATCAGTTGCTGGGGTCCCCCTTTCAACAGTTACTACCCCAAGCAACCCTTACAACAGATGCCTCCCCAAAGGGTTGGGGAGCTCTCCACCCAGGGCATCTGGTCTCCACAGGAGACATCTCTACATATCAACCTCTTAGAGCTCAGAGCAATTCTTCTAGCTCTGAGTCTTCCACACCCTGCTCAGCTACAAGACAGTCCTCATCCATACGGACAACCAAGTAGCCATGTTCTACGTGAACAAGCAGGGCGGGACTGGCTCTCTGTCGCTTTGCAACGAAGCTTTGAGATTGTGGGCCTTCGCCAGAAAGCATCAAATTCATCTCATGGCAGTGTATCTTCCAGGGGTTCAAAACTCTTGGGCAGACTCAGTCGAGTTCTGCTTCCACACGAATGGTCCCTCCATGGGGACCAGATAGCCAGGATCTTTCGAATTTGGGGAACCCCGGACATAGACCTCTTTGCAAGTCCGTGGAATGCCAAACATCCCCGGTTCTGTTCAGGATTCCGTGTCAGGGAGTTCAGGCCAGGGATGCCTTCCTCCTCCACTGGGGGCAAGACTTCCTCTATGCCTTTCCACCCATTCCCCTAATTTCCAAGACACTGTTCAAGCTTCAGAGAGACAAGGGGTCTATGATCCTCATAGCTCCACGTTGGCCACGCCAAGTGTGGTACCCTCTACTTCTTCATCTCTCTCAAGCTCCCTCCCTGGACTTGGGATCTGCTCCAGACCTCCTGTCCCAGGAGGAGGGAACGTTGTGGCACCCAAATCCCCAGTCTCTTCATCTCAGAGCCTGGTTGCTGAAGGCCTAGACCTTCAAGATTTCATCTTTCTCGGCAGGTGAAGGATATCCTTCATGCTTCCAGAAAGCCTTCCACTAGACGTTCCTATGCTTTTAAAAGGTTTGCCATTTGGTGTGCAGAGAAGGGTCTTAACCCTCTTGCAATACCTCTGAATTCTTTACTAGAGTATTTGCTGCATTTATCCCATGCAGGCCTTAAAACAAATTAAGTAAGAGTCCATTTGAGTGCTATTGCAGCATCCCTTAAGCCTCTCAATGGACATCCTATTTCCTCTCATCCTCTTATTGCAAGATTCATGAGAGGCCTTCTTTTAACTAAACCTCCCATTAGACCACCTCCAGTGGCATGGGATTTGAATTTGGTTCTTGGCCAGCTTATGAAGCCACCCTTTGAACCCTTAGCCACTACCTCCTTGAAATTCCTTTCCTGGAAGGTTATTTTTCTCATTGCAGTCACCTCAGCTCACCGTATCAGTGAGCTGCAAGCCTTGGTGGCTATTCCTCCTTATACAAGGTTCCATCATGACAAGGTAGTCCTCAGGACTAAATCACACTTTATGCCTAAAGTGGTCTCACCTTTTCATCTGAACCAGGAGGTGTATTTACCTGTCTTTTATCCAGGACCTCATGCATCAAGTGCAGAGAGGAATCTTCATACCCTGGATTGTAAGAGAGCACTGGCTTTTTACTTACAAAGGACACAGCAACATAGAAAGTCCTCTCAACTATTTGTTGCTTTTGATCCCTCTCATTTAGGACTTAGAGACTGTCCAATTGGATTGCTGTCCAATTGGATTGCTCAGTGTATTTCCTTCGCCTACCAGAGTAAGAACCTTTCTCTGGAGGGCCATGTCACAGCTCACAATGTGAGGGCCATGGCAGCCTCTATGGCTCATCTAAACTCTGTGTCCATCGACCAAATCTGTTGAGCGGCCACCTGGGCCTCGGTTCATACCTTTACAGCCCATTACTGCTTGGACAAGGACTCCCGCCGGGATGCCTTGTTTGGTCAGGCTGTTCTCAAACACCTGTTCCATACCTAATCAACTCCTACCCCCCATCTCTGGTTGGATGCCCGAGATCCATGGGGGGAGGTAGAGCCCTTCTCAGGGACTCACAGCCTTGGAGATCTCCCTGGCATCTCTAGCTGGGGAGTCCCCATATGTGAAGACTCATTCCTGCTTGTTCCTGGAGATAGCACAGTTACTTACCTGTAACAGGTGATCTCTGGGAACAGCAGGAATAAGTCTTCACAACCCACCCACCTCCCCTAGGAGTTGTATCTCTCTATCTATCTTTCCTTTCCTCCCTCTCTCTCTTTGTCTCAGCTTAAAACTCGGAGAGAGGCGGTTAGGAAAGGTGGGAAGGCAGCGCGCAGGTGCTGTGGGATGCTCCCAAAATCTTTCTTTCTGGATGCTGGGGAGCGTTCCCGCGCAGGCTCCGTCGGTCGACGATACCCATATGTGAAGACTTATTCCTGCTGTTCCCAGAGATCACCTGTTACAGGTAAGTAACTGTGCTTTACGCTGTGGCAATCTTGGGCCGGAAGAATTCTATCTATGTATGTAGTTTGGGAAGGGTAGTGAGGCCATCAGCGCAGCGGGATTCTTGTGTTGGGGTCTGGATGCTCCTGGGGGGCTACTTTTATAGAGCAGTAAAGTAAGAGTGAAATTGGTACACAGCCTATATAGTGTGGGTGTACCGTAGTGCTTTTTTTTGGAATGATCAGCTGGTGGTTGTTCTGGTTTCGGCAGTGAAGAGTGTGGTATTTCCTATTTCTCCTTGAGTTTTGTTCTGTGTGTTTTCCAAGGGAAGCAGTGGCTTTGGTAAGTTGTTTTTTTTTTTAATTTCTTTTTCTTTTTTCAATATACTGATAGATTTATACTTAATTGCTGCTCCTGTGAGTCTGCTTTGTCAATATAATACTGAAACTGGTGGGTGGTGCCAGCTGCCTAAGTAGGTGGTGTCATTAATTTAGACATGCTCAGTCTCCAAGCTGCTGGTGATGGGTGAAAACCCACTAGTCGAGACTGGACTGGACTTGGAGGTATTCAAGAAAAGTGATTTAGCAGGTAAGACCTAATTTCACCTTAGTCCATTAAGTCTAAAACAGTTCATGATAGATCTAGATAATGTTTATCCTTGTTTTTATTTTTATACATTTTAATGCACATAAAACCTAGCTATCTTATGGTCCTGAATACCGGTGAATCATCATTTCAAGGTCCCAATATCTGCAGATGCTCAGAATGATAGAGGCACCCTGCATAGTATAGATGCTAGAAATAACAGTTGCATCTCTCCATGACTAGAGAGGACACATTTTTAGATTTAGCTCATGTTCCCCAGAAGGCTTACAATCTAATTTGAACCTGAAGCAAGGTGGGGTAAGTGGCTTGCCCAAGATCACAAGGAGCAGAGGTGGGATTCGAAATACCAGACATTGTCTATTTTGAGATTAGTCTGCATCAGGGGTTGAAATGTTCCTATGCTGAATGGAAAATATATCATGCCCCTCACTCATATTGGTCAACTCCTTCTACAGCCAAAGAAAGCACAGTGTCACTATATAGACATTTCAAAATGGCCACTGGGCCAGTCTCAAAGAGCCACATCCATAAATAACACTGTCAATAATCAATATATGTTAGATTGCAGACGTAAAATAATTTTAATTTTGAAAATCCAATACTGCTCCCAATAAATTTAACATTTGCAAATTCCCATCCTTATTCCCAACCCGTACTTTTCAATTATTCTCAAAATTAAATTGGAGAACATATGTTGGCAACATAAACAATGTTCTACAATAGGAGCCCGAACGGTGTGGGTGTGTAATGACTGCAATCCTTGGCCAGCCTCACCTTGATCTTGCATTTCATGCAGCCAGCATATATCATAGGGCTAAGGACAAATTAGCATATAGACTATCACTGTTGAATCACATGTAATATTACTAAAGATAAAAAAAAAAGCCTTTAACCTCAACAGAGTGTCTGAGAACAAAAGGTATGCTGTCCCCGAGTGGTATGTTGATATGTCCCAACAGTATCTTTTATATTGATGGAAGGTAACAACGCTCACACAAACTTGTCATGCACTTATATGCAATCGGAGGAGGATGATGATGAAAAAGCAGATACACAGACACTGGGATGTAGTGACATTGAATCAACTGAGCTAGCTAAGGCGCTTTCTGGGACTATGATAAACACACAGACCAAAACAATCTTCTCCAGGAACAAGCAGAAAGTCAGTCCTCCCCTATGGGTGACGTCGATGCCGACGGAGCCCCCGTGGAAGCATCTCCCCAACTTTCAAAGAAAACCCTTGGGAGATGCCACATGCATGGTCCACTTCCCGCCCAAGGATGCCATCTTACTCAGTCTCCTTTTTTCCACGAAGCTCTACAAACGTTCATCTTCCTTCCCTGGAAAAAAGTTGATTTTCTCGTGCATTAAAGTGTTTTGTCCAGTTAGCACCGGTCCCTTTCCCACCTCCGAGCCCCGTTGCCTTGGCTTCAAGACTCAGAACCTGTTTAGTTTAGATTTTTTTCATCCAGCGCAGTTTCCCACATTTTCCCATCAAGACCCATCCCCGCCCGCCTTTCAGTGGCATTCGCCACCTGAGGACACCTCCTTGGTGTTCATGTGGGATATGGCAGAGGCGCTCAACCTGGCTACCCAGGCGGAGGAGGAACCTCGACCTGAAGAGTTCGATATCTTGCAGTACGAGTCCCCTCCTTGGGAATCTCTCTTGCTGTCCCGGTTCCTCCCATTTTGTCCAGGCTGCTACTCCGCATGTGGGAGACCCCTGCGTCAGTCCCCATTTTGAGCAAGCACCTCAAAGCGATGTATAGGGTCCAGCATGACCCTGGGTTCAGGAAAACCCAACTCCCCCATACCTCTATGGTGGTGGAGTTGGCCATGAGAAAACAAAAGAACCCGAAGTCACATTCTTCGGTTCCGCCGAGCAGGGTGTCGAGAGCTCTTGCCGCCCTAGGCCACAAGGCCTATCAAGGGTCCATGCTTCCGTGCCGTATTCAGGCATACCTAGCCAAGCAACTGGGGGGCTTCTCTGCGGGCGAACCCCTCAACAGGTTCCGGACCCTTCTGAAGTCCGTTGCAGAGTTCTCAAAATACCTCTCCCGCGCCACCTACGACAGATTTGAGTCTTCAGCTCAAGTCGCAGCCGCTGGCATCGGGGCCCGGCGCCAGGCATGGCTGCAATCCTCAGACTTGGAGCAGTGGGTCCAGGAAAAGCTCCTAGACGTACCCTGCCTTGGTGAACAGCTCTTCGGTAAACCGATGGAAGATAAGGCTGCCGAGATTGAGACTGAGTTTGTCACCCGTACCCGCCTCTCACGCACAACCTCCTTCCTTCCTTCCTCGAAAGAAACAGCAAACTAAGAAGCCGTTCTTTCCGCGGAAGGGCCTACCCTACCGAGGCTACCCACCATATACACCCACTCCCACGCCGACCACCGTGACACAGGGAAAGTCTGGGCCACACAGTCATCGCAAACCGAAAGGGCCCAAGGCCCAACCCCCAGCTCCGCCCCAGCCCGCCCAGGGGTTTTGATGCCAAAAGCATAGCCTTTTGCCCCCTGGCAGTGCCGCAACCGGTGGGGGGGGGGATGCCTGTTCTCCTTCACCTCTCAGTGGGCATCCATCACGTCGGACCCTTGGGTCCTCCGAGTAGTCCGGGACGGCTACCGTCTCCATTTTGACAGGCTTCCCCCTCCCTTCTCCTCAGCAGAGCCTTCTCGACTCCCCGCGCACCAGTCCTTACTACAGCAGGAGTTAGACAACCTCCTTGTCCAGTGAGCAGTCGAGAGGGTACAGACATACCTCCGAGGTCAGGGCTTCTATACCCGGTACTTCCTCCTCCCAAAGAAGACGGGGGACGTACAGCCCATCCTCGACCTCCGAAAACTAAATAAGTTCCTGGTGCGGGAGAAGTTCAAAATGCTATCTCTTGACGTCCTGCTGCCCTTTCTCCAGCAGGGCGACTGGCTATGCTCCTTGGATCTCAGGGACACTTACGCCAACATTCTGATTCACCCCCAGCATAGGCAATTCCTACGCTTCAGGGTGCAAGGGGAGCATTACCAATACAGGGTGCTCCCCTTCGGACTCGCATCTGCTCTGCGAGTCTTCACAAAGTGCCTCTCTGTGGCCGCCGCCTCCCTCAGACGGAAGGGCGTACTGGTCTTCCCTTACCTCAACGACTGGCTCATCATGGGGCCCTCAGCCGGGGAAGCCTGCCTTGTGGCATCATGCACGATCCTTCTCCTCGAGAGCCTGGGATTCTTGGACAACTACCCCAAGTCCCACCTCAAGCCGGCAAAGGCCTTGGAGTTTATCGGCGCACACCTCGACACTCAGCAGGTGATCGTCTTTCTACCGGCAGATCGTGCGGCTCACCTTCTAGCATTGGCGGCCCAGGTCCAGAGCAACACTTGGTCACAGCATAGACTATGCTGCACCTCCTGGGACACATGGCTTCCACCGTCCATGTGGTCCCACATGCCTGCATGCACATGTGGATGGCCCAGTGGTGCCTCAGCACTCAGTGGAGCCTGGCCTCCGGTCACCTCAGGGGACCACATTCAGGTCTCCTTCAACCTTCGCAGGTCTTTGGACTGGTGGCAGGTCCCCCGCAGTCTTCTCCGGGGACTGCCCTTCCAAACCCACAAACTAGTGCTGATAACAGATGCTTCCCTGTTGGTATGGGGAGTCCACTGCGATGCACTGTGCACCCAGGGGCAATGGTCACCCGAAGAGTCTCAACAGCAGATCAACTTGCTCGAGCTTTGGGCGGTCTGATGGGCCCTGAGGGCCTTCGAGGACCATCTCCAGGGAAAGTCGGTACTTGTGCAGACCGACAATCGAGTAGCGATCATGTCTTCTCTGCCAGGAAGCGGTCCTCCTCTGCTCCTTCGCCTTCCGTCAAGGGATGACCCTATGAGCGGTGTACCTTCTGGGCCATGAGAACATCCTCACAGATAAACTCAGCAGGATCCTCCGCCCTCACAAATTGCGCCTGGACCCGGAGGTGACCAGCTGGCTGTTCCATCGGTGGGGGACCCCGACCATGCACCTGTTCGCCAGCCTGACGAACACTCGGCTCCCCCGCTTTTGCATCCCAGTCCCGCACCTGAGCAGGGAGGTGCGGGATGCATTCCTGTTGAGCTGAACCTCCATTCTTCTCTACGCATTCCCTCCCACACCTCTATTGCAAGGACCCACCACAAAACTCAGTGGGAATGAGCGTTGAAATTTGTCGCTCCCTCATGGCCTCTGCAACCGGGGATCCTATTCATGTTCCGGCTCGCGTCCGAGCCTCCGATTCCCCTGGGCTGTGCCCCAGGCCTGTTAACACAGGAGGAGGAGGGGCGGGTGCTACACCCAAACCTGGCCTCGTTGTCTCTTACAGCCTGGTGGCTGAATGGGTCACCCTAGCAAGCTAGACCTCCCCCGGAGGAGGTTGAGGAGGTCCTCCTCACGTTGAGGAAGGACTCGACGAGACAAGCTTATACCTTCAAATGGCGACTCTTCTCGGTCTGGTGCTCCGAGCTCCAGATCAACCCTTTCTCGTGTCCCACTCGGTGGGTCCTCCAGTACCTTCTCCATCTCTCGAAGGAGGGGCTGAAGTCGAACTCTGTCAGGGTACATCTGAGCGCCATCTCGGCGCATCACTTTCCCGTAGTGGGTAAACCCCTCTCGGAACTAACCCTTGGTCTCCCGCTTCATGCGGGTCCTCTTGCTGTCCAAGCCTCCCATCTGGCCTCCTCCGGCGGAATAGGACCTGAACTTAGTGCTCATGCAGCTTACGCGTTCACCCTTCAAGCCAATGGTGATGTGCTTGCTTTGGCACCTATCCTGGAAGGTGGTCTTCCTGTTGGCTCTGACCTCGGCCCGCCGAGTCAGTGAACTCCAGGCTCTCATGGCTGAAGCCCCTTACACCAGGTTTTTTAGTAACAGGGTGGTCCTACATTCCCACCCCAAGTTCCTTCTGAAGGTTGTCTCGGATTTTCATCTCAATCAGGAGATGGTCTTGCTGACCTTCTTCCCAAGACCCCATGCTGACCAGGCATTGGTAGTTTTGTGCATACACTTGACTGCAAGAGGGCTCTTGCCTTCTATCTGCAGCGCACCCAGCCTCATCGCAAGTCTGGCTGGCTTTTCGTGACCGACGAAAGCGCACCCTCTCCATTTGGGTGGCGGACTGCATCGCCTTTGCTCATGCGATGGCATGCGCCCCGCTGGATCAGTGGGTAACCGCACACAGCATCCGAGCCATGGTGGCTTTGGAGCGCTCAGTGCCGCTATCGGACATTTGCCGGGCTGCAACCTGGGCTTCGGTGAACACTTTCACCTCGCACTACTGCCTGGAGAGGGAGTCCTGCTGGGACAGTGCCTTCAGCCAGGCTGTACTCCGTAATCTGTTTGGGGTATAAGCAACTCCTGCCCTCTGACCCTTCTCAACTGCTACCGAGGGTTTTGCCCCGAGGACCCAAGGACTCGGGGTCCTTCGGATATCGGCTTTGCTCATGGCGGCATTTTTTGCTTACAGGTTCGGTAGCCTGTAGCTGGGGAGTCCCATAAATGAGGACTGACTTCCTGCTTGTTCCTGGAGAAAGCATAGTTACTCACCTGTAACAGGTGTTCTCCAGGGACAGCAGGAATCAGTCCTCACTATCCTCCCACCTCCCCTGATGAGTTGCTGTATTTTTATCCTTCCCTTGCCATCTGCTTGGTAGGGCTCACGCTAAGGGACCTGACTGAGCAAGATGGCACCCTTGGGTGGGAAGAGGACCATGTATGCGTGGCAGCAATCCCAAAGGCTTTCTTTGAAAGCTGGGGAATTGTTCTGCGCGGGCTCCGTCTGTGCCAATGACATCCATAAGTGAGGACTGATTCCTGTTGTCCCTGGAGAACACCTGTTATAGGTGAGTAACTACACTTTCAATGTTGGGGTCATATCTGGCCACTGGCATTGAATATCTAGGTTGGCTGGATTGTGCTTTTGCCATCCAATCATTTGCGATATACAGCTGCTGGCCAAATTGAAAATCACTGCTAATCAGTTATCCTCGGGTGTTGGTTCTGCTCCGCCATTGGACCTGCTGATGCTGTGCGATCCTAAGCACAATTGCTTTGCGCCTCCCCCCACCGGCAGGTCTCTGCGCATCTTAGCGGGAACATTAATCACCACTAGCACTTATACTGGTGCAATTAGGTGTCACCCTTGGCATTTTTCTCCAACAGATGGTAGGTCTCATCTTTTAGCTGTGCTCCTGGCAGACATTTTTGGGGACGCCTGCCAGAGTGGCCTATTGTGGATGTCTCCAGGCATACAAGAGGTGCGCCTCTGGAGTTACCCATGTTATTAAGGGGTGGGCTCCTGATCATGAAGATCAGTGCAGCCCAGGGAGAGTAGCCTGAGGTGGTGTGGCTCTAACAGTGGCTTAGCTGTTTATTTTCTTATTTAAAAAAAACAAAACAAAAAAAATAACACTGAGACCGGTTCAACCGCAGTCTCTCAGTCTCCGGTTCCTGGATGTTTGGTAAGGCTGTGAGGTGTGAATAGTGGCCCCTCCTCCTCCCCTACAACTTCTGTGGCAGCCCTAAGGGGGTTTGCTGGGATTTCTTATTTGCGGTGATCTGTGGTTCCTTGGTCGGCAGCCTACATCTGCAAGGGCCTTCTTTCTGTGTTTTGACAGCTTCCAGGGGGCCATGGCAGCCACATAGGCCTGCTGTATATGGCATGCCTGCCTTCGATCGTGTTCAGGCTGCTGATCAGATGAGCTCTCTCTTGCACCATTGTTAATTCCCTCAACGTGGTTTGAAATGCTAGAGGCCCTATTTCTCCTCGTCATGCTATTTTTCCTCTGGGGCCGTGGAAGCCCTAGTTTGAGCGGAGCTGTGGTTTACCATCATTTTTCTCCTGTTCTGTTTCTCTATGCCGCCTTCTCAGTGTTGTTTGGACTGTGGGTATAAACGCAGATTTTTGGTGGATCAGCTTTGCGCAGTGTGTGCTGCTGATCATGGGAAGTCTTCTGGAGTGGTTCCTGCTCCCCCCTCCAACTCTCCCATAATGGATAGGCCTATTTCTCTGGAGATGAGCAGGGGATGCAGGTACACTTGATTGGTGATGTCTGATGACAGAACCAGTGCCGGTTTTTCCCTAGCTCAGACGTCTTTTGGACTTCTCTGAGCATGAGCGTACCTTCCCGCCTTGCGTTCCCGCTCCTCTTCGGTCTAATCTGTCCACAGACTAGTGAGCTGTGACTCTCTCCTCCTCTGTCAGTTTTTCTTTATTTCCTTTTTTTCCCCCACTTTTCTCCGCATCTTCAGTGAGCTTTATTTTAAAAAATACCAAAACCCCCCTAAAAACCCCCGGTTTCCACAGCCACCTGGCTTACCGTGCTGCAGGGGGAAACCTCTCTTCTCCTCTTCAGCCGCCTAGCCATGCACCTGTATCAAGAGTTTTGAGCAAACCGAAAGTAAGCAAAAAAAAAAAAGGGAAAACAGAAAGGCAACGGCAGCAGTGCTGCACATTCACAGAAATGGCTTCAGTTGCCACTTCAAGCAGTTCTCTTCAATGCAAGACAGCTCCTGCTGCTTTAAATGTCCCAGTCCCATCGGGCCTAGACAAGGCATGATTGAGGACAGAGGGAGGTTGCCGTGCGGCCGGAGGCAGGCCTCCATCCAGCACTGGCAATGCGAAAGAAAGCCCAGAGCCTTAAAACCCTGGCCAGGGGCTCCACTCCCTCTCCTAACCCTAAGTCAGCAGGTCTCTCTCCACGGACTGACTCCCCCGCCCTCCCTATGGGGGGAACAAAGTACAAGTCAAAATCTAAACACAGTAGTCGGGAGGCATCTGGCAGCTCAAGCAACCCACAAGACCCACAAACCAATAAAAGAAAGGCTATTGAGGACCCATTCGAATCTTCAACACACAGGTCCAAGCAGGGGAGATTTCCAGCTGCCCTCTCCCCCCTCCACTTCTACAGCAGGTGGTAGGTTTTCCCCCAGTGACTTCCTACTGCAGCCGCTCAGGTGGTCCGTCAAGGATAGTATGACCCTGCTATGGGCCACCCCGCCCATAGACTAGCTGGAGGGCTTCTCAATCCCTGGGTGACAACGCCTGCTCTTCAGCTAACATGTCATACTCTCATCGCTGGGATCCAGAACCATCCCTCATAGGGGACATGTTGGGAACAGCTTCCCAAATCCACTCAGCATGTTCTATCACACGTGACAGGGGTTCGTGACGCTTGTCAGACATATAAGGTTTGATAGATGGAAGGAGCAACTGACAGTAAAGATTACGAAACTCCTGATGGTGTTCTATTGTTTCCCAGGAAGGGTCACTCTGGAAGAAAGTCTGCCTAAGTCTGTAAGCAAACTCTCAGGGGGTTTCATTTTCCTTATGAGTCATACTAAATGCTGCCTGCTTTGCAGCAATATCATCAGGGTATGGCCCATAATGTTTCTTTAGTGCCTGTTCAAAAATGACAATGTCCTTCTTTTCATCGTCTGCCATGGCCCGAATAAATTGCTGGCAAGGCACATCAAAAGACCATGGAAGATACAAAACCATGTCCTCCCCCCTGGTAATGTTCAGTGCCCGAAAGGCATCTTTGACAGCAGCTAAATGTTCATTTATGGTGGCATGACCAGTTTTCTCAAAAGGAGTGACCATGCTCCGCAAGGTCTTGATAATTTGTAATTGTGCGACAGATGCATCTTCATTTGTGTGTTTTCCTTGCAGGACACGGGAGCATAAGGAATTTTTCGTCCCTTCAGCTCCCTCTGGTGGTCGCTGCTGGTACAGTGTGCCATCACCAGGGAGACTTCTCACCCCCCCCTCCACCGCTCCCTGTATGGGGAGGGGTCGAGAGTAGGGTGTTTCACTCCGCCCAGTTTCTCTCCTGTGCTCATGCGCTGATGGGAGAGAACTGACTCTGTTCTGGAAAAGCTGCCGTTCTACACTGGGCAGGGTTTCCAGTGGCAACCTGTCGTCATCTACCCTCTGGTACTTCGAGAAGCCGAGAGGGCTGAAATTCTCCCTGTACTCTGTCTCATTACTTTGAGAAGTGGACATGCACGCTAATTCAAAACAGTCAGCTTGCTGGATTTCGAGGTTAACTCTCTGTATTTCCTGCCCACAATCTTGACATGCAACAGATAGCTTTCTTTCGAGATTAACCATGCGCTGACGTGCTGCAATCAGAGCAGTCTCTATCTCATTTAACTGAGCCGTCAACGCATTCTCACGTCGCTCATAAAGAGCGGCGAAATCTGTTAGTCTCCTGGTCTGGGCGGCCAGTTCAGAGCTACAACCAGTCAGAAGGTGCACTTCTGTTTGATCCAAAGCATTCCGCTGCCCGAGAGCGGAAACCTGATCCAGCCAGCCTTCTGTGTAAACCATCGTAAATCTATAGCTGAGACAGGCTGTAAAAACAAACACAGGGCACGGCTAGAGAATTCTCTAAGGCAGAGAGCCTGTAATCTGGGTTCTGTCGTCTGTCTCACAGACTATGCTCTCTGGTTTCAAAAACCGTAGCATAAACAGAAAGATTACACAAATTCTGAGAGGCACATTCAGAAATACTCATCCCTTGGAAGAGACCCCATAGGTCGGGTATATTCGTAGCACAAAAATAAGTTAGACTCTCTGTTGTTGTCTAGGGGAGATAGCTACTAATATACAGCCCAAGGTTCGGAAGTTATTCTGGCAATGAGCCACGAAAGAATTCTGTTCTGCAGATATATATTAGACTTTATTATAGGCAACCAAATAGAAAAATATACAAACACACATATATGGCTAATTAGAAACATAAAGTAACAATTTGTTATTGTACAGATATACACTTGGACAACGTAATAATTACTAATTAGTAATCAGACGTCACTGATTCGCTCTGCACTTAGGAAAAGTAAGAAATATATTGCTAACCCCTTTGCCCTTCCAGGAGAGGAGAGATAAGCTAGTACCTTAGCTCCGTTGGCACTCAGAAGCAGCTTCTAGCTGGTGCGGGCTCTAGCCTCGTCAGGCGAGCCGCAGTAAGTCCGAACCGGAGGGATCAGTGAAAGTCTTATCTCAGACCTGTGAAGGACGGCCTAGCCCACACGTCTGGCGAAAGGCTCAGGGCTCAGGAATCAGGTACGCAGTGCACAGCAGCAGGACCGGTGCAGAAGTCTATGTCCAGGTGGGGAGAAAAACCCCCAACTCCTTCTCTCACCGCTACTTAGAACTAGAACTTTTCCAGCGCAGAATGCAGAATTCTGTGTGAGAATCCTCCGTCATAGGTCCGATGATTGGTGGGCACCAGGCAGTCTGAGGTATTCTCAGCGAATCAGAAGGTCGATGATGAGCAGCTTCTTGCAAACAAAGGAGCCATGGTAAAAGTCAGGCAGAAGCAACAGTATGTAACTTCTGGGCATGTACAAGTGTCCAAGGCCAGCCACGGACAATAGCCTCTGTATGCATGCACACTTAGAAACGCTGTGCAAGCAGTTGCATGAAGGACAGGCTTATAGCTGAACACAGCAAAAGTGAGGTGAAGAATCCATCTTGTTTGGTGCAGTTTGGTTCAGGCCTGAGTTGCAGAGCAGGCCAGAGATTTGCATGTAGAATTGCAGGGGTACCAGCCCTACAGGACAACATATCTCCTTCCCCAGACCATCTGATCATGGAAGAGCCCTCTGAAGACTTCTCCCTGGAGTCTTCTAAGATGGTTGCGGAGTGTTTCCGTTTGCTCTAATGCCTAAGAGAAAGGGGAAACTGAGGGCTGTTCCCTCTGAGGCCCAGTTACCCAGTTCTGGTCCCATGGACCGTTTTGTTCGCTACCTGTGGATAAACATCAGGAGATTCGAGCCGGCTTGGTCCTGCCTAGCACAGAGAGTCAGGCGCCTCCGTCGGACATTGAAATGTCTCTCTCTCCTGCAACGAGGATTCCACCGCCACGCCCAGCTGCTTTGGACCACTCTACAGCGTCGACTGCCCCCAAAGAGGAGCCGCCGGCTACGGAGAGGGTGTTGGCTGAGCGATCGGTCTCTCTGTCCCCTGATAGTCTCAGGGAGGCTTCGGGTGGTATTTTGGCGGGGACGACTCCGGTGCAGTCTTCCTTGTTGGGAAGTTCTTTCCCTCAGTTGGTTTCAACTCCCCTATTGCCGGATCCCCCTCCTCTGGTTCGTCCTAAGGTGTTTACTCTAGAGTCGATTTGGGAAGTGATTGCCACTCTTTCTACTACGATTTATTCACAAACTGCATTAGTAGCCTCCCGGGTCCAGGAGAACAGTGCCAACATTCAGAAGAACACTGAGAATATTGAAATGGCAATGTCTACATGTGCACAAATGAAGATACAGAACAATACTCTCGGGTCTCAGCTGGAAAACGTTACTGACATGCATGCTGCATTAACTAAGGAAAATGGGATTCTTAAATACAAATTGGAGGTGTTAGAAAACGCCTCCAGGGCAGTGAATCTCCGAGTTCTGAACTTTCCACGTCTTCCTGGTGTTGCAGCTGTCGACATGTTTAAACGATATATGTTGGAGATTTTGATAGTTCCTGCTGAACTGATTCCACCTTTAAGTAAGGTATACTATCTGCCTCGCGGAAAAAAGAGTTCTGAGACCTCTGTGGCAGTATCCACTGTGAATTTTAACGTCCTGGATGTTACTGGCTTGCTCGAGGACACTGGGGGTGAACTTTCTGTACCTATTTCTTCAACATTATTGGTTCAATGTGCTCTTGTTACAGATAAAGATTGGCTTCTTAAGATGTTTTTTAAGAAAAGATTGCAAACCTTTCTGGGCTTTAAAATATCTGTTTCCTGATTTAGTTAAGGAGACACAGAGGAGGAGAAAGCAATTTTTGCTTTATAAGGCAGGGGTGTTAAAAATTGGGGGTTCTTTTTTCCTTAGATTCCCATGCAGGTGTCTGGTTATTATTAGGGATGTTAAATACATTTTCTCTGATCCAAGTGATCTGAATACTTTCATTAATGCCAGACTTCCTGCTAATGTTTCATCTGTTATTCCTGCACCAGAGTAACTTTGTAATCTAATTATATCCTCGGATTTGGTTATATATCCTGGGTCCTCCGTAGTCAACTGATATCTTAGGTTTCTTTAAGATTATCTATTAATGTTTTCATACAAAGTCTCTGCTTTGGTTTGATGTTTCTTTCTCTCCCCCCTCCAAAATGTGGATTACAATGGAGTACATTTATTTAGGTTTCTTTGAAATTAGTCTTTTGAATGTTATTCATATATACTCTGTTTTCATTGTAAGGAAATGGTGTATTTTCTTGCTGGATTTGTTAGTAATTCAATAAATAAATAATTAAAAAAAAAAAAAAAAGACTTCTACCTCAAATTCTTATAGAAGATCTCCTGTGCCTTGCGCTCAGTGATTCGCAAACTCCCACCAAGAGGGATTTTCAATCCATCCTCTGCACTTGTGGCAGCCCTAAAGAGGTCCTGGCTCTGCTGGTTTCCTAGATCCGACAGGATCTCCTAACATCTGTCCTTGCCACCTCCAGACATCTCAACTTCAAATACAAGAGCGAATAGTGAACTTTCTCAAAACCAACAGGTTGCAAGATTCGAGGCAACATGGTTTTACTGAAGGACGGTCTTGCCAAACAAATCTGATTGAGTTTTTTGACTGGGTGACCAAGGAACTAGATCAGGGGTATGCAATGGATGTCATCTACCTGGATTTCAGCAAAGCCTTTGATACTGTTCCTCATAGGAGGCTTGTCAATAAACTCAGTAGCTTGGGGATGGGTCCCAAGATGGTAAACTGGATTAGAAATTGGTTGACTGATAGACAACAGAAGGTGATGGTACATGGAGCTCACTTGGATGAAAGGAAAGTGATTAGCGGGGTGCCCCAGGGTTCAGTCCTGGGCCCGGCACTGTTCAATGTATTTGTGAGTGATATTGCTGAAGGACTGGATGGAAAAGTCTGTCTTTTTGCAGATGACACAAAAATTTGCAACAGAGTGGATTCCCCCGAGGGAGTGGTTAACATGAGGAAAGATCTACAAAAGCTGGAAGAATGGTCTAATGCTTGGCAACCACGATTTAATGCAAAAAAGTGCAGTGTCATGCACTTGGGTAGCAGAAATCCAAGGGAAATGTACGCGATAGGGGGTGAGAGGTTGGTGTGCATGGTTCAGGAGAAAGACCTTGGTATGATTATCTCTGATCTCAAGGTGGCAAAACAGTGCGACAAGGCGGTGGCAAAAGCCAGGAGGATGTTGGGCTGCATACAAAGAGGGATTACCAGCAGAAAGGAAGAGGTACTTATGCCACTGTACCAAGTCACTGGTGAGGCCTCACTTGGAATACTGTGGTCAGTTTTGGAGACCATATCTTGCAAAAGATGTAAAAAGACTGGAAACTGTTCAGAGGAAGGCGACCAAAATGATTTGGAGCCTACGTCAGAAGCCTTATGAGAAGAGACTTGAAGACCTAAATATGTACACTTTGGAGGAGAGGAGGGACAGGGGAGATATGATTCAGACCTTTAAATACTTAAAGAGAAATGATGAACAAACAAACCTCTTCCAAAGATGGGGAAGGTGTAAAACTAGAGGGCATAACATGAAGCTGCAAGGTGGTAAATTGAAAGGGAATGTCAGGAAATATTTTTTCACTGAAAGGGTGGTAGATGCTTGGAATGCCCTCCCGATGGAAGTGGTGGGGGCAAACACGGTGATGGAATTCAAAACGGCATGGGACAAACACGGTGGATCCCTTTACAGCAACAGGATAAGAACAAAATAAACTGAAACATACAACTTCTGAACCATCTAACGTCTCAACAAATAGGGGTGTCCTACATGGAGAGGTGGGTTCACCCCTAAACAAAGGCATGGAGAGGTGTGGCCTGCACCTACTTTGCCATCTTCCTGGGCAGACTAGATGGACCATGCTGGTCTTTATCTGCCGTCATCTACTATGTTACTGTGTAAGGTGCTGCTCGCACTCATATTTCGGTATCAACAACTTTCTCACCAATCTGTCGTCTCAGAAGCTGTACTCAAAAAATCCAAGAGCACCAAATCAATTGCCCAGACCTTGCCGGGGAAAGACCAGAGCGGAGTCCTAGCAATGAAAATTCTGGCTCATTATCTCCAAATACTCCAGTACCATTATGCCCTCCTCCTACAGATGGAGGACCTCTGTACCCCAGCCAGAGAGGATAAACATCTGTTCCAGATTAATCTCAGAGTCCTTTGTACCATATCATTCGGGCTACCTACGATGCTTATGACTTGTTGCCTGATCCACAGCCAAGGCAATCTTTGCTCGCCGCACAGCGTGGCTCTGGGTCTTGGATCTTTGAGAGGGCCTCCATTTATTTATTTGATAATTTTTGATATACCATTTTTCTACAAGTCGAAATGGTTTACATGGAACTAAGTGAATACAATGAACATTTTGCAAAACAAAAGAAACTAGAAATATCCATTTATTTGTTTGTTTTTATATACCGCTTTGTCTTTGAAATCAGAGCGGTTTACATGGAACTTTTGAACTACTGCACAATGCAGTTTACATAGAACAGGAAACAGTTACATATAACAAGTGTAGTTAACAATAACAGTAAATAATGAAACTATTTACATGATTAAGTATTCTCATTATTTTACAAGAGGGAAAGTGGTCACAGTACGACAGTTGTGAGAGTCATTGTACGAGTAATATGGACTGTGGAGGTACAAATGATAGTTATTGCTGTTGATCACATTTATAGTAGTCTGTGAAGATCAAAGTCTTGAGATGTTTTCTGAATTGGGTGAGGTCTTTGATTTCTCTTAGTGCGTTGGGTATGCTATTCCAAAGGACAGGTGCGTAAAAGGAGAAAGCTCTATTGTTGGTTGATTGATTAGCTTTTCTTGCATTTTTTGGGATGACCATGACCATCTAGCCGATGGCCCCCGTCAGGGCGACAGTCTTTAGGGCCTAAAGTGCAGGAAGCAGTATCTGAAGTATAAGACCATTCCTCTATGGTGAAGGAGCTGTCTGCTCAGCTGCAAGAGCCTGCTCAGCTATCCCACCTTCCACAATACCATTAATCCCGATGGGCATATCACTACCAGTACTTCCAGCTGTTCTACCCTCATTGGCATTGTCAACCTTATCCTAGAGCACCTGCCCAATGTGCTGCAAACACCAACTATGGGCAACCACCTAGGCAGCACAAAGAGAAGCAACCTGCAGCCATCCCTGCACTCCTGGCTAAGGCAACCTCCAATTTTTGACTATCTACCAGTGGGAGGCTGAGTCCAGCACTTCCAGGAGTCCTGGCGATTGATCACAACAGATTGGTAGGTTCTCAATATCATCACAACGGGTTACAAACTCAATTTCACGGGGCTTTGTCTGCCCAGGCCGCTTCTGGCTAGCAACTTCCCCTGCATCCCCATCCTCTCCTGGCGGAAGATATTGCAGCCCTGCTAAGCAACAACGCCATTGAACCCGAACCGGCGCATTAAAGCAACCAGGGTTTCTACTCAGTGTTCTTCCTCATCTCCAAAATAATCCGGGGCCTTCGTCCAATTCTCGACCTCTGATATCTCAATCTCCACATCAAAAGAGAAAAATTCAAAATGACTTCTCTCACCACTATTCTTCCTGTTCAACAGTATGACTGGCTGGCCTCCCTGGATTTAAAGGGCGCTTACACTCATATTCCCATTCACCCCTGCCACTGGAAGTACCTGGAGTGGAGGAGTGGCCTAGTGGTTGGGGCAAGGTACGTCAGGCCGGAAGGTCGGGGGTTCAAATCCCACTAGAGGACAGCAACCTTGGGCCGGAAGGACTGGGGTTTCTAGTCCCACAGGTGCTCCTTGTGGTCTTGGGCAAGCCACTTAACCCTCCATAGCCCATGTTCCCTGTAAAATAGTTATCTCCAAGTTATAATGCCCTGTTCAATGTAATTTCAGTTTGTTTAATGTAAACCGCACTGATGCAGAATAGCGCAGTATATAAGAGAATGTAAATAAATAAATAAACAAATGGCTCATCTCGGGCCCCACCAAGGTCTCAACCCTCTACTCAGTCCGCAGAACAGCAGATGTCTTACAACAGCTAGGATTCATCATTAATTACCAAAAGTCAGAGTGCGAGCCTCATCAAGTACTCAACTTCATAGGAACTCGCTTAGACACCATGACTTTCTGAGCATTCTTGCCTGACAACAGAGTGGCGATCCTCTGGCAATTCAGTACCAAACTCTTGCATCTCTGGAGTGCCTCGGCCTGCACAATCCTTCAACTCCTAGGGCACATGGCAGCTTTGGTACACGTGGTTCCATTAGCAGGCCTCTACATTCGCCCTGTCCAGTGGCATCTCAAGTTTAATTGGAATCAGTACACAATCCCCTCAATGTCAAATTCCCTTGAACGACTCCAATCAACAAGAACTGCGACAATCTCTCTGTTGGTGGACCGCCCCCTCCAGCCTCGTAGGGGGCTGTCCCCTTCCTGGAGCCGCTGCACCAGCTCACTCGGACCACAGATGCCTCTCACTTGGGCTGGGGAGCCCATCTCTTGTATTTCACCACACAAGGGAATTGGTCCCCGGCGGAAACCTCTTTACACATCAACCTACTGAAACTGCGGGCGGTAGTCTGTGCTCTCAATGCTTTCTGGCTTTGGACTTGCAACAAATCCCTATTGGTGCAGACCAACAATCAAGTCACCATGTTCTACATTAACAGACAGGGAGGTTCCAGATCCTTTTGCCTCTGCCGCGAAGCGACCTGCCTCTGGCTATTGCACAGTCTATCATAGTGTCCCTACATGCAACGTATCTCCTTGGATTTCATACCATTTAGCTTTTCTCTCAGCTGATGCTTTGACCTGCACGAATGGTCTCTCGATCCCAGCACCCTATCACACATTTTCCAGACGTGGGGGACCCCAAAGGTAGACCTCGCCTCTGACAAGAATGCCAAGTGTCACCTCTTCTGTTCCATCCAATCCAGCCCTCACAGGTGGGCTTCCAACACTTTCATCATATCCTGGGAACACCAACTCCTGTATGCATTCCCTCCTTTTCCTTTCAACCCTCGTCCTTGTCAAGACCTGGACAAACCGGGCCACATTGATCTTCATAGCTCCCCAGTGGCCCAGACAGATCTGGTACCCACATGTTCTTACAATGGTGCAACAGGGGCTCTGGCCTTTGGACCATCACTCCTTTCTTCTCACACAGCAAGGCGATCGCCTACTGCACCCCAATCTTCCATCGCTTGCCCTAGCCACATAGAAGCTGAGCAGCCGATAGGTACAGAGCAGGCCTGTCCAACTTCGAACAGGTTGTGATCTACTTTTTTCGGCCAAAAGTGCCAGTGATCTACCACCATGAAAATTGAGTTTCAAATTAAATTTTAACCCAATAAAGTTGGAGGATTTCCCCCCCCCCCATTTTTAATGAACCTTCTGTCATTTACTTGGATGTGATCAGCTGTTAAGCAAATTAAGGAAAAAACAAAACAGACGAAGATCTAGTAAGAACTGCGAGGGGAAATGGAAAGTACATTTTTTATTAAAGTTTTATTGAGTAATTTGTGTTAAATTTAGGTTGAGTATTGATCCAGGCTGATCTTGCACAATCTTTAATATTTCGCTCTTGCTCATTAGTGAGACGTCTGAGCCTGCATTTCATCCTCCAGCTTTTTGAAGTTGGGTGAATATTGCGTGAGGATCAGTCTCGGGGAATGCTGGAGATGTTCATCTGTCATGTTGGAACGTTGTGTACTCTGTCATTTTCAGATGGGAAAACGCAGATTCACACACATAAGTTGAACCGAAACAGGAGTGTACAGCTTCACTGCATCTTCTCAAGTTGGGAAATTTGTCTCTAGGCACTAGCTTCCAAAACGATTCTTGCTCAGCATGGGTCTTGAGAAAAGTGTCATTTTTAAGGGTTAATATTTTGTTTTCAAGAAATGGTTTGTTCAATGAGTAATTTTTACTGATAGCAGCTGCGGTTTCTTTAATGTCCACATCTACTTTGAATGGGTATGGAAGTCACAGAATCTATTTTTGAATTCCTGGATAACAGAACAGATTTCTGTCACATACTTCGCGTTCTGAAAAACAAAATTTGGATATTGTCCAGGATGGTCCTGCGTATTAGGAAAATGATCAAAAGTGTTGTTTGCAAGGTCAGTCATCATTAGCTCAAATTTGCTCTTGTAGGATGAAACTGTACTCATCTCGCCAATGCATTTGTTTTTACCTTGTAGTTCAAGGTTCATATCACTTAGTTTGCCTGTAAAGTCAGCGAGAAATGCCAGATTACATAACCACTCCTCACCTTCCAACTCTGCTTGGTCATCTCTCCTCTCCTTCAAAAATCTTCTTATTTCATTCAGCAAATCACAAAATATTTGCAGAAATTTGTGCCTACTTAGCCACTTTACATCTGTGTGCAAAATGATTTCCGCTGCCCCTTCATCAAGAGTAAGATTGAAAAGCCATCTTTGAAGTGATCTTCCACAAACTGAATTTACAATTTTGAAAGTGATGTCCATGACAGTCTTTGTATTGAGTCTCTTGCTTGCCAAAACTTGCTGGTGAATGATGCAGTGGTAAGAAAGGAAATCTGGGAAGTCGTCATGCTGTCTACAGAGGGCTATGAAACCGTTAACCTCACCTGTCATTGCTCTTGCTCCATCAGTAGTGATGGAAACAAGTCTATGCAATGGAAGATTACACTTTGTCGCCAAAGAATGGAAAGAACTGAATATTTCCTGACCGGTAGTTCTTCCTTTTAAAGAAATCATTCCAAGTAGTAGTTCTTTAACACTGAAGTCTTCAAAAACCATACGGATAAAGACTAGTAACTGGGCTATGTCTCTTATGTCTGTAGATTCATCCAGTTGTAGTGAGAAAGTAACACAATTTGAAACATCCTCCAACAATTGTTCAGTTGTGTCTCCACACATCTTTTCTATTCGCCGCACAACAGTGTTTCTTGACAATTGTACATCTTGAATAGCAGCTATGATCTCTTTCTTATTTTTAAATCCTTCAAAAAGATTGTTTGTTTTCTTGAAGCAGCTTACAATCTTTTACAAATTCCCTTTCAGTAAAAAGTTTGCATTTCTTTGCGATCAGGTTGCTGACCTTGAAGGATGCTATGGTTGCATTGACCAAATGTGACCTTGGCTTCGCCATCAACTGTTGCTGAGTAGCCAATTTCGATTTAACTTCTTTGAGCTTCAGTTTACGAATTTCACTTTTGGGTGGAAAATCAGCATCAAACTTATTGCTATGCACAGCTTTATAATGACGTTCCAGATTACCCTTTTTGGGCAAGGATTCTGGGGCATTACAAATTAGACAACAACACTTGTCTTTCACCATGATGAAGTAGTCGTCCATTTCCCATTCATCATGAAAGTGGTAGGTTTTGCTCTTCTTTGGAACACTCATCTTCGTTATACTGGGGTGGCCGGATGTAAGAAGGCCAAATATGCTATGGTAGTATAAACACTGGCTGAATCTGGTCCAAAACTGTCACTGTCCCAAAGTATTAAAGATCAACAGGAACTGAAGACCTCTGGATGATGTGCAATACAAGGACTGGAGATGCCAAAACCACACATGCAGTTCTAAAAGTAAAAATAAGAATTCATCATACTAGCACCAATAATCAAATACCACCAAACAATCATCAAAAAAACTCAAACACCTGTCTATCAAACCAGATAAAATCAAATACCGCCAAACAAGCTCAAATAACGCCACATGCGATTTAATAAATTCTGCACACAGTGTAAAATCAATGCAAAGGCAAGGCGAAATAAAACTGTAGTGTAGAATCAACGCAAAGGCAGGCAAAATAAAATTGCAGAGGTAAGCAAAAGTCACAGTGGTTTGAACCAATTCGAAGGCAAGGCATAGGCAAGTTAGAACAAAATTGGAAAAGCCCGCCAAAATCACCAAATTCTTGACACTCTGTTGTGTCTGCCCGAAAATGAAAGCGAACTATAAAGTGACCAACGACCAGCACACGACACAACTAATACGGTAAGTGTATTCAGGTAAAGCCCGGTATATAACACACTTCTAAGGGGTGTTGGGTCGAGGGCAGGAATGGGTGATTTTGAGAGGCAGGAGACCAGGTATGACGCCGGGCCTGTGGCGTCTTGCTGCCGGGTGCGGGCGGCAGCCCCCTGGGGTGCCCACAGACTATTGGCACGAAAACAAGCGCCCCCAATACACCCACAGGCAAGATTCCCGCAGGCAGGGAAAAAAGACAGGCAAAGGATCAGCAGCAGCGGCAAGCCCTCGGCAGACGAACTGTCGGCACGAGCTCTCTCCTAGCGACGGGGTGAGCTGCTGGAGAGATGGAGCCAAGTGGGGCTGGCGATCTACCTCTGACCCCTCCCGCGATCTAAAGGTAGATTGCGATCTACCTGTTGGACATGCCTGGTATAGAGGATGTCCTGCCAGTCAATGTCCAAGTCATCCTTCAGGCATCCCGAAGACCCTCCACCCAACGTTCCTACCAACAAAAATGGCTATGCTTCACTCACTGGGCCAGACTTTGGGGTCTCAACTCCGTGTCATGCTCACTCATTCACCTGCTGACCTAGCTCCTTCACCTCTCCAACTCAGGTCTCCAAACCTCCTCAGTTTGCTACCACCTCTCGGCCTTTGCAGCCTCCCACCAACCATAGGACGGCAAACCAATTTCCCTACACACAGTGGCGAGTCTTCTCATGAAAGGTCCGATGAACACTAAACCCCACTTAGGCCCCCTGCGCCAGCGTGGGATCTCATCGTCATCCTGTCTGAACTCATGAAGCCACCAGTTGAATTGCTCGGCACGGCTTCCCAAAAACATTTTATGTGGAAAACTATCTTCCTAGTGGTCATCATGTCCGCAAGACGAGCAAGTGGACTGCAAGTCCTCGTTCACTATTCTCCATATACACAATTTCTGCATGACAAGCAGAGCCAAGCCTCTGGTTTCTGCTGTCCTAGACAGACCCTCCATGCTGCCCCCTGAAGCTTGCGGCACTGCCTGGCCTGCCATGCTTCCCCCCCTCCCAGCATCCATCTTCTCATCTGGGGGAGGGGGCAGCACGGCAATGCCTGTGCTAGCTCACTCATGGCTGCTGCTCCTTTCCCCAATTCCAATGTAACTGCCTGTTGGAGGAGGCAAGAGCAGCAGGAAGTTGCGTTGAAGGGGGGCAGGAGTGGCAGGCAATGAGGGCACTAGTGTCAGCGCTTTAAAGCAGTGGAGGCATTGCCGTGCACCCCCCCCCCCCCCACATAAATAGATAGATGCCAAGAAGGGGCGGCAGCATGGCAGGTCGGGAGACGATATACTGCCACTTCAGTGTGAGGAGGAGGAGGGGGTGACTTCCTAGCGGATGAACCGGCCCTGATGACAAGTTCCTCCCCAAAATCATCTCTAGCCTTCATCTTACACAGTCTATTGTGCTTCCCACATTCTTCCTGGCAGTGCAAACGGATTTGCCTGAATATGCCCTCCTTTCCCTCGACTGTTGCCGAGCTCTACTTTTACTACCTGTGAGCCACCCAACAGGTTCACAAAGCCTTGCAGCTCTTCTTGACCTTCAAGCCCCAACAACCCGGGACGGCCTGCTTCCAAGCAGACTATTTAATTCTTCCTGGATCGTGGACTGCATAGCCTTCTGTTACACACAGGTGGGCCAAACGTCACCAGGGCATGTGGATGCCGACCATCGCCAACTTGGCCTCTATAGAATATCTGCAGAGCGGCTATCTGGTCATCTGTTCACATCTTTGTGAAGCATTACAATTTGGATCGCACCTCAGCCAGGGACCTTGTCTTCAGCCAGGCCATTCTCAGGAACCTGTTTGCTTAATTTTCTTCCTTCGCCTGAACTCCAACCCGGGCCGCAACAATTGTAAGACTGCCAAACGGACCTAAGCTCTGGACTTGCCAATTGAGTGTGCCTGCTTGTCTCTGGAGAAAGCATAGTTGCTTACTGGTAACAAGGGTTCTCCGTAGACATCAGGGGTATGCAGCCACGCTCACCCGCCCGCCGTCTCCTCAAATGAAAAAAGGTAAAACCATGGAACAAGCGGTAGCATGCTGTTACCACATCGAATGAACTTTTGAGTCCATTACTGCACCATCCAGCCTAGACATTCACAACAAAACATCAACATAGAGGTCTCAGCTGTGTTCACTGTTACTTGAATAGTGTCCTTCCTTGCCAAGAGTTCTTGAGGGAGTTCCATGTGCTTGGTTATCAAAATGCTGAGGGCGACACCTAGTTGCACCAGTATAAGTGCCAGAGATAAGGAGTTTCTTTAGTTGTGTTTTCTCTGTCTCCATTATCTGCTGGCAGGGGGAGATAATTCACTAGTCTGGGCTGGTCTAGTAGGATTCCAGGAAAGAAAATTATCGGTGAGTAAAATTTCAATTTCATGTGGATATGCTATGGTTAATTTCTAGCATCCATACCATGTGGGACACCAATGTTGCTCTGCGCATCTGCAGATATTGGGACCTTGAATTGCTAATTCACCTGTAGTCAGGACAATAAAATAGGTAGGTTTTTATGTACAATAAAATTTATGAAAATTTAAAACAAAAAAAGAAGTTATTATTCATGATAGTTCCAAACATCTGTACAACTGTTTTGGATTTTAGTGGTCCATTGAGTGGTTAATGTACCAGTGGTGGTTCCTTTTTTTTGAAATAAATACATAGTAGTTTAGATACTAAACAGTGTAAATTTTTCAAGAGCGCTGGTAAAATTGGACCAGTAGGCTTTTTCTTTTTATTATTATTATTAGTAGTGATAGTAGTAGTATTTAGCTCATGCCTTTCCAGAAGATCAAGGTGAATTACATTCAGGTATTTTAGTGATGTTTAGAGACTCTGTCTGCGTTATTTTGGACTTTTTTCCTTCATTTATTGGTGTGCAGTGGCCTATTCAGTTACATTCTGCTTTGGAATACCAGGTGACTAATAACCTGGTGTACATCAGTTTCTCTATGGGGTGGATTTATCTTTATTCTTGCCCTTCAGCAGGGAGTTAAATACTTTTGACCTTCATAATTCTCCACACTGTTACAGGTATAGGCCATGAACTGTGGTACCCTCCTGTGCTTGAACTATGAGCTCACTCTCTGGCAAAGTCATGTTTGCCAAATGCTGAGGGGCTTGGCGCTACTCTGATTGCTTTTGTTGGTCTAGTCTGGTGTACTGATGTCTTGTATCCCTCTGTCTTACACCTCTTGGACATGTCCTTGTTTCTATAATTCATTTTTTATTTCCATTTTTATTCAAAGTTCAAATTGCATCAAACCAACTGGATTGCTTCAGTTTGCTAAGAAGCTGGAAAACATTCTGGAGCGGACTGGGCACATCTCGTTAACCCATCTGAACCTCTCACAGAATCTGCTGAATAGAGATTTTGCGACCACACAGGAGGCGCTGCACGGGCTTCGGAAGGCGTGCACGGTGACTGACCACAGCTGGGATTTCTCCCAGGTGTTTGCAGATCACGTCAGTGTCATGTAACCTCCAGGGTAGTGATAGCCTCAGACGCTGCCTCTGGACTGTGATGTCATACTCTCCCCAGGATTGCCTGCACTGATTGTGGATAAAACTCTTTGACTTTGTCATATTTCACTGTTATGTTCATTATAGGTAGTACCCTTTTCCAATTTTTGAAAAACTGAAGGGCTGTTTATCTTGCATGCATCACGCTCTCTCTCCATAAAAAAGAACACTGTCCACCGTTGCAGGAGCATCTCCACTGGATTACAGATTCCCCACTACAGAAGAGGACATGAGTTTGAGTGCTGGACCAACTGAGGCTGTCACTAAACCACAGCCGTTCTCTGACTATGCAGCTTTGTGGCCACACTTGGGCTTCCTATTACTGGGATCTAGAGAATCCTGCAAGATTGTTCCTGAAAAAGGTTTATACAGTAGGGCAAGAGCCCCTGACTTGTTTTAAGTGAAGGTTTATGATGTCATAATCCAATAGATGCGGGGTCTAAAATTAAAAACAATAGAGAGGATTTTTCCATCTTCAAAGTCTACCATGATGGTTTGTTTTTATACAGACACTTTTAGGATTATACTACGATGGTAATACCACTGGGCATATGCCATGAAGCTAAGGACAAGAAATGTACCATAACCCATTTTGGAAAAAAAAATGTAAGCACTTAACTATTCTTCCAGGAAGCATTACAGAAACGAATGGGCTGAAAGGAAACCATTCCACACCTTGAAAAGAATTTTCAAATTTGATACAGATGAAATCTATTGCTTCCCAGCACACACAAGCAGGATAGAGTACGGTCTCCTCAAAGCTTTAGCATGCCTATAGCTACAAGTAAGGTCACCGTTTCAGACTCGTTTCTTCTGCAGGTCTTACTACCCTCGTGGAAAGTCATTGCCCATTGCTGGATCCACAGATTGACTTTGCCAAATGCTCCTCAAGGGCAAGAGGGCTTTCTGGCAACAGGCGTACCCTCAAGTTGTATGTGAATTTGAAGACGGACAAACAATCCGTCCTATACTGACTGTAGCCTTGTTTACAAGAAAAGTGTTTTTCTTTGCCTCTCGTGACGGCACAGCAGCATCTGCCTTCCTGTTGGACTCTTCTGGAGAAGGTAAATAAAGTTTGAACGTGGAGGAGTAGCAGGCTGAAAACCAGTGAAGCTAGGCTTCAAAGCTCACTGATGCACCTTGTGGTCTTGGGCAAGATCCTTGCAAAATTAGATTGCAAGTGTTCTCAGGATTGGAAAAGCCCTACTGTACCTACCTGAAAATGGCATAAGCCTAAATCAAAATCCTTCCCCAATTTGATTTTCATGTATAATTGAAAAAAGCAACAGAAAAACACAGGTTTTGTATTCAGAAAGATAAAAGGCTTTCCCAAATTTGCATGGAGTCTGACATAATTCTCTGGTGTTCAAATATGTTATCAACCTGGATTTTCTCTCTACCACCCACCATTTTTCTGGCCCACTGACTGCTTATTAAGAGGCCGTAACCCAGCAGAATAGTAATATTTAAGTATTCTGAGCTTCGTTTTCTCAGTCTTCAGCTGCTGGCATATAGGATAAGGAAAACAGTTAAACATAGCTGTAGCAGGTGCTCTCGGTGGATAGCAGGATATGTCCACACATGTGGGTGATGTCACTGATGGAGCCCCTGTGTGGGAAACCTATCCCAGCTTCTGGAAACTTTTAGGACAGTTCCACCAGGCCTATGCATCAGTTCCCATCTGCCACTGCCTCGCTTTCTCTCCTTTGTCTTTTCTATAGCTGAGCGGAGAATAAAACACCAAGGGGAGGAGGGAGTGTTGTGAGGACTTATTCTGTTGTCTACAGAGAACAGCTATTAAAGGTAAGTAACTTTTCTCCATGGACAAAAGGATAAGTGCTCACATATGGGAATCTCTAGCTACAGGCTGCCTCAAAAGAAAAAAAAAGGAAACAATTGGTGTTGCAACAAGCTGACAGTAACTGAAGAACTGGTTTTGGTGGAACAGGCTTTTTCAGTGTGGAGTTTTTTCATTTTATATATAGGAAGGAGCTTGAGCAGAAAAAAAGAACTCATTTCCTCAAACTGCTGCTGGAGAACAGTCTGGTCAAACCTGTGGCTCTGTTGGCAGTTAGTGAGATGTGAACGTGTGGATAAAGTCCACATTGCGGCTCTGCAAAATTCCTCCATGGAGGCTGACCTCAAGTGGATTACCACAGCAGCCCTTGGGATATTATGAGCCATGACATGACCCTCGAGTCAAGCCAGCCGTGGCATATGAATAAAATGCAGTCCGCTAGCCAAATTAGAACATATGTTTGTTGACGACTGCCCCCAACCTAGTTGCATGAAAAGAAACAAAAAGTTGGGTGGACTATTTAAGGGCTTTAATCTATTCCATATAGAAGGCTAAGGCTATCTTGCAGTCCAATATGTGCAATGCGCTTTCCCCTTTGTGAGCATGGGGTCTTGGGAAAAATATTGGTAGGATACTTGACTGGTTAAGGTAGAAATCTGACATTACGTTTGAGAGGAATTCATGATGAATACACAGAACCACCCTCTTGTGGTAAAATGTCCTATATTTATTTTATTTATTTACATTCTCTTATATACCGCGCTATTCTGCATCAGTGCGGTTTACATTGAACAAACTGAAATTACATTGAACAGGGCATTATAACTTGGAGATAACTATTTTACAGGGAACATGGGCTATGGAGGATTAAGTGGCTTGCCCAAGACCACAAGGAGCACCTGTGGGACTAGAAACCCCAGTCCTTCCGGCCCAAGGTTGCTGTCCTCTAGTGGGATTTGAACCCCCGACCTTCCGGCCTGAAGTACCTTGCCCCAACCACTAGGCCACTCCTCCACTATAGGGAGGGTCAGTGACTAGAGCTTGCTACCACTGCATACTGAAGTCGCCGCCATCAAAAATAAGAGCTTCCTGGTCAGGTGTTTCAGTCCACAGGTATCCAGTGGCTCAAACGGAGCCTTCAGCAGCTGAGATAAAATCACATTAAGATCCCAAGACACAGTTAGAGGCTTGTGAGGTTTCATAAGAAAGCTCCACTGGAAAGTGAACACTAGAGCCTGTAGAAAGATGAGTTTAACTTCTTGTAAGTGCAAATTGCTCTGGGATGAACCCTTACAGAGTTGTCTTGAGATTAGCCTGTGAGACACAGAAGGTATTCAAGCCGTTTTTGTGTAAAACAAGAGAAGCAATCTACAGCCTGTCCCTCACACCAAGTGGCAAATATCTTCCACTTAAATCCCTAAAGACCTCCTAGTGGAGTCTCTTCTGGAAGCCAGGACAACACTGGTTATAGCAATCAGCAGGTTCAGGGATGGCAAGGCAAACCTCTCAACATCCAAGCTGTGAGAGCTAGGGACTTGATGTTGGGGATACAACAGTGTCCCTTAATCTTGCATGAGAAATGTTGGCAAAGTGCCCTGGTGAATGGCGTCCCTAATGGAGAGTTCCATAAAAGGGAACCACGGCCATCTTGGTCAGAAGGAGGGTACTAGAATAATAGTGCCCTTGTAGAAGAATCTTCACTATTAGAGATAGGGGAGGATAATGCATACAGATCTCCCCCCCCCCCCCCAATCTAAGAGGAAGGCATCCAAGGCTAGTTTGGCATGTGTCCTCACCCTGGAGCAAAACTGAGGCATCTGCTTGTTCTGAGAAGTGGTCATTAGGTCCACTGAGGGGGTGCCCCACTTGTGGAAGATATTCGATGCAACTTCCCTGGCCAGGGTCCATTCGTAAAGTTGAAATACACATCCCAGATTGTCCGCCAGAGCACTGTCCTCACCAGCTAGATATGTGACTCTGAGAGTCATCCCATATGAGATGGCATAGTTCCACATTCTGAGCGTCTCCCACCACAGGAGCTATGTGCTCCTGCTTGTTGATGTAATACATGGCTACTCAATTGCTTGTCTGAATCATGACAATTTTGACAATTTGGCCAACCAATCTCTGAAATCCTTTACAGCATTCAAAATGGATTTGGTGGAGACAGTTTCCACATTTAGGGTTTATGGTCTCCCTTTACTATCTACATGTGCTCTGCAGCCCAGTTTGGACACATGTGTCATGAGCTTCTTATGAAGGAATTAAGAAAAGCAGTTCTGCAGCCAGACTAAAATGAACTTGCACAAGGACAAGGAGCTTTGGAGAAGAACAGTGATAGAGATGATATCCATGAGCCTATGAGTGTAATGCATCCGCTGTGTGCTCAGAGTCCGCTGAGGTTGTCTCATCCTGAGACATGCCAAGGGCACGACCTGAACAACTGAGGCCATATGACTAAACATCAACGTAGCTCTTGCTGCCTCTTTTGAATCTCATCCACGATCACCACCAGTTAGGTGAGCCTGACTTGTGGGAAAAAAGCTTTCACCAGAGTTGTGTCCAGCATAGTTCCAATGAATTCCAGTTTGACGGGACAGGACTAAATTGGACTTAGGATAATCTATGATGTACCCTAATAACTCTTAAACGCATGGAAGCTTGAACTCCCTCCCGAGTGGTACTCTTGACCAGCCAATAGTCCAACTAGGGAAACATATGAATGGCCAATCTGCATACACATGCTGTGAGTACCACATGACACTTGGTGAAAGTATGAGGTACAGCTAAGAGATCACAAGGCAGCATGTGATACTGGTAGTAGTGTTTCCCTATGACACATCAAAGATAAAGGATGCTTAGCCACAGGATGTAAGTCAAGATGTGAACAGTTCTTCCCTTTCTTGAAAATATTTTTAACATAAGATATGCCATACTGGGTCAGACCAAGGTCCATCAAGCCCAGTATCCTGTTTCTAACAGTGGCCAATCCAGGTCACAAGTACCTGGCAGATTCCCAAAAAGGCACACAGGTTCCACAAGGCTCGTCCCAGCATAAGCAGTGGATTTCCTGGGTCCTCTTTAATAATTGTTTATGGACCTTTCCTCCAGGAACTTGTCAAACCTTTTTTTTAAACCCAGCTACACTAACAGTTTTTTTTTATTACATCCTCTGGTAACTAATTCCAGAGTTTGATTATGCGTTGTGTAAAAAAATATTTCCTCTGATTAGTTTTAAATGTGCTACATAGTAGCTTCATTGTGTGTCCCCTAGTTTTTCTACTTTTTGAAGGAGTAAACAACCGATCTACATTGTACCTGTTCTACTCCGATCATTATTTTATAGACCTCTTATCATATCTACCATGAGCTATTTCTTTTCCAAGTTGAAAAGCCCTAACCTTTTTAGCCTTTCTTCATAGGGGTATCCTTCCATTCCCTTTACCATTTTGGTGGCTCTTTTCTGTACCTTTTCTAATCCTGCTATATCCTTTTTAAGATGTGTCGACCAGAACTACATACAATCTTCAAGCTGCAGTTGCACCATGGAATGATACAGAGGCATTATAATATCCTTTTTTTTATTCTCCATTCCTTTCCTTATGATTCCTAGCATTCTATTTGCTTTCTTGGCCGCCGTTGCACACTGGATGGAGGGTTTGAACATATTATCTACGATGACACCTAAATCTTTTTCCTGGGTGGTGGCACCTTGCATCATGTAACCAAAGGTTTTGGTGTTCTTTCCTAGGTGCCTAACTTTGCACTAATCCACATTAAATCTCATCTGCCATTTGGATGTTCAGCCTTCCAATTTAACAAGGTCCTCTTACATTTTATCAACTCTGAATAATTGCGTGTCACCTGCAAATTGGATCATCTCACTTGTTGTTCCCATTTCCAGGTCATTTATGAATATGTTAAAAAGCAGTGGACCCAGCACAGATCCCTGGGCTACTTTACTGTTCATTGAGAAAATTGGCCATTCAGCTCTGCTCTTTGCTTTTTGTCTTTTAACCAGTAACTGATCCACAATGCTTTTTAATTTTGCTAAGAGTCTCTCACGAGGGACCTTGTCAAAGGCTTTCTGAAAATCCAGATACATTTTTTTGAAGGTGTGAAAATACAGATAGACAAAAGGTGAGACGGGTAATATAGTGTAACAGATTAGTAAGACAAGATTTTCCTTGGCTAAATCCATGTTGGCTTTCTCCCATTAAACCATGATTATGTATATGTTTAGTCATTTTATTCTCTATAATGGTTTCTACCATTTTGCCTGGTACTGACATCGGGGTTACCAGTCTGTACTTTCCTGGATCACCCCTGGAACCCTTTTTTAAAAATTGCTGCTACATTGGCCACTCTCCAAACTTCAGGTACTACAGACAATTTTAATGAAGACAGATTATTAATAATAGGTCTGCAATCTCATATTTCAGTTCTTATAACATCCGGTCCAGGAGATTTACTACACTTCAGTTTATCAAATAGTTGTAATACATCTTCACAGTTTATCGATTTATGTTTTTCAATTCTTATAATGTGTCACCTTTATATACCATTTTAGGCACGGGTAACTTCTCTATAGCTGCTTCAGTAAAGTCTGAAGCAAAGAATTTAGTCAGTCTCTCTGCTATGGCCTTGTCCTCACTTTACCCCTCTATCATCCAATGGTCTGACTCTCTCACAGGTTTTTTGCTATGACTGTACTTGAAAAAGGTTTTATTATGTGTTTTTGCTTCCACTGCAAACTTTTTTTCAAATTCTCTCTTTGCCTGCCTTATCAATGCCTTGCATCTAACTTGCCACTGCTTATGTTTCCTATTTTCAGCATTTGGCTCCTTTTTCCAGTTCCTGAAAGATGAATTTTTGGCAACAGCCTCTCTGACCTCACCTTTAAGCCATTCTAGCAGTTTTTTGGCATGCCTTCCTTCCACTTTTCTTAAAGTGTGAAATACATCTGTTCTGGGCTTCCAAGATAGTACTTTTAAATAATGCTCATCCATGCTTGATGTAAATCTTTAACCTTTGCAGCTGCTCCTTTTAGTTTTTTCTTAACTATTTTCCTCATTTTATCATAGTCTCTTTTGAAAGTTAAAAGGTAGTACTGTGGATTTCCTTGCCATTCTTCTTCCATGTATTAAATCAACTGTGATCATATGATATGATCACTATTGCCAGATGGTACCAAAACCCTTCTCTTGCACAAGATACTGTGTTCCACGAAGGACGAGGTCCAAAATGGCGTCCCCTCATTGTCTGTTCATGAACCAGCTGCTCCAAGAAGCATTCATTTATTTCATGTAGAAACTTTATCTCTCTAGCATGTCCTGATGTGACACTGACCCAGTCGATATCAGAGTAATTCAAATCACCTATTAATATTGTCTTGTAACTTTTGTTAGCTTCCTTGATTTCTTTCAGCATTTCATCATCCATCTGTTCATTCTGGCCAGGCAGTTGGTAGTACACTTCCCCCTCCCCCACCGTCTTCCCCTTTTTACATGGAATTTCAATCCATAGAGATTCTACAGTGAATTTTGTTTCCTGCAAAACTTTAATCCTTTGTGACTGAATGCCCTCTCTAACATAGAGCGCAACCCCTCCGCCAATTTGATCTACTCTGTCATTGCAATTATAGTTTGTTTCCAAGTATCACAGTGTCCCATTGATTGTCCTCCTTCCACCAGGTCTCTGAGGTGCCAATCATATCTAACCTTTCATTTAGTGCTATATATTCTCCCATCTTATTTTTAGACTTCTAGCATTTGCATAGACACTTTAAAGGTTGTATTTTATTCATATTAATCTGGTTATCAGGGGTAATTTGGAATCTTTCAGCTCTGTACTTAAGGGCATCTTTATTAGACCCTCTCTGTTGGGATGTCCTAACTTCCCTCTTTTGTTAGTATCTTTCAAGGATACATCTTTCTAAACCATCCGTCGACTTTCCCCTATTATCTAGTTTAAAAAAGGAGAAAGAGCAGCTTTTGAAAGTTCATGCCAGCAGCCTGGTTCCATTCCTGTTAAGGTGGAGCCTATCCTTTTGGAAAAGATCCTCCCTTCCCCACACTGTTGCTCAGTTCCTAATCAAATCCAAAACACTCTTCTTTGCACCATCATCTCATTCACGCATTGAGACTCTGCTCTGCCTGCCTTTTGAGTCCTGTGCATGGAACAGGAAGCATTTCAGAAAATGTTACCCTGGAAGTTCTGGATTGCAGCTTCCTACCTAAAAGCCTAAATTTGGCATCCATCCCACACTTTCCTATGTCATTGCTACTAGCATATACCAAGACAGTAGACTCCTCCCCAGCACTATTTAAAACTTTGTCTAGGTGGCATGTGAGGTCTGCTACCTTCACATCAGGCAGGTATGTTACCAGGCGATCCTTACGTCCACCAGCCACCCAGTTATCTACATGCCTAATGATAGAATCACCAACTATAACAGCCGTCCTAACCCTTTCCTCCTGGGCACATGGCCCTGGAGAAAGCTTCTCTATGCAAGAAGGTTTTACATCTCCTGGTGGACAGATCCTAGCTACAGAATCACTTCCTGCCACACCAAGGTGATGTTCTCCTCCATGGCAACTGAGAGGCTATCAGACTGGAGATGGGACTTCACTACTATGTTCCTGTAGGTTTTGTCTAGGTACCTCTGTCTTCCTTAGTCCTCTAAGTCTGCTACTCTAGCCTCCATTCTCCAGGAACAAGCAGGAATTGGTCCTCACATATAGGTTACATCGGCACCGATGGGGTCTACATGGATTCACTCCCCAGCTTTCAAAGAAAGCCTTTGGGTTAGACTGTGCATGCGTGGTCACCTTCCTGCACAAGGGTGCCATTTTATCTTAGTCGTCTTTTGTCCATGGAATCCTGCAGGTGTCCCATCTGTTTTCCTGGTAAAAATTGATTTTTTTTCCTCTACTATCATGTGTGCGGGGTTTTAGCGCTATTTTGCCGGTTCGGTTCATCAATCACCTTACCGTCTCCTGATTGCGCCCTTGCCTCAATGTCACATTTATTCTGATTTATTTTTTTCCTTTTTCTGGGCGTGCGAGTTTGACCTCATGGGCACCATGTTCCCTGCTATGTCTACGGTCCTTGGATTCAAGCACGGTGGCAAGTGCTTCTACGGTATGTCCATCACCGACTGCCACAGTTGCTGTCTTCACTGCTTGGGACCTGACCACAAAGATGACTCCTGCCTGCTCTGCCTGCAGATGTCCACCAAGATCCTGAAAAAGTGGGATCAGCAGTGTAAGGAAATGTTTGCCTCAAAGGGCTCAGCCGCAGGGGTCGTCATCAAGCATGAAACCGCTGCCCTCTGGATCTAACGCCTAGATGTCGTGTGGGTGAGCTTGACCCCGAGATTGTGGAGCCTCAGACTGGGGATCGTCCTCTGAGGACCTCCCCTGTGGGCTCAAATCCCAGCCAAAGTTGAAGACACAGTCTGACCCTGGCACCGGAGGTAGATTTTCAGGGACCTGGGCTCGGAGCCCTCAACCTGACACCGAAGGCAATGGCCAGAAGCTGTCTGGCAGGAGAAAACTCCTATTACATTGGGGGCTGGGGATCGGGATTGGGCTCAGTTCCCTGGTGCAATCATTATTGGTCATTCCCCTCTGAGGGGCCCGGCTTTGGGTTCGATGCCGTTGAGACCTGAGCTGGTAGCTGCAGAGCCTACTGCCCTCAGGTCAGGATGGTGGCCCTGGAATGCAGCCTGGCTGCCTTTCTCGAGGCTCGGCCCCCTCCATGGCTCAAACCTCTCTGGAGGAAATCTAGCCTGTCTTGGAGCAGTGCTCTGGCTTTGACTTGCGGCAATAGGCCTCACACTCGAGGCACGATTCAACCTTGAGTGCATCGAAGTTGGTGTGTCAAGAACCATGTTCCTCGATGCTGATGGCGTATCAGATCAATGACCACCCTGGGACTTGAGATCTCTTCCAATTCCGAATTGGGATGGGAGATGGATGAAGAGTCTCCTGATACTGCACTTCACAGAGATGTGCCCTTGGAGCTGTCTCCCCCACCAGAGCACTGGCAGTCCCCACCAGAGGACTTGGCATTTCTGAACTTTGTCCACAGGATGGCGAAGTCCTGTCCTTCATGGTAAAGCTGGAGGATGGGCCTTGTGCTGAGGACCTGGACATCCTTTGATACGAGGCCCCTCCAAAGGAGGCACTAAAGGTGCCAATTCCCCCATCCTCAAACGCTTATTGTACAGGATGTGGGAGAGCCTGGTGACAGTGCCCATAGCGAGCCATGGACTCTATTCCCAGTATCACGTCAGCAAGAGCCCCAGGTTCCAGAAAACACAGTTGCCTCACAGCTCCATGGTGGTGAGTCTGCCATGCATTGGATCACAAGGCAGAAGACTCACTCCTCTGTGGCCCCTGGCCGGGAGGCCCACACCATAGATGCCTTTGGCAGGCAATGCTACCAGGATTCTATGCTTATTGCCTGGATCCAGGCTTAACAGCTGTACATTACCAGGTCCCGGAGATACATGTCAAAGGAGCTTGCTGGGTTCTCAGCTGGTTTGGCAGAGGAACCCCCTCGAGCACTTTCGGACCCTGGTCTCCACAGTCAAAGAATGCTCCAAGTTTCAGACTTGGGCAGCCTTTGACAGCTTCGAGTCTGTGGCTGTGGTGGGCATTAGTGCCTGCTGCCTGGCCTAGCTACAGTCCTCTGCTTGGAGCAGTGGGGCCTGGCCTAGCTACAGTCCTCTGCTTGGAGCAGTGGGTACAGGACAAATTGGCCAATCTTCCATGCCGTGGAGAAAACCTCTTCAGCAAACCCATGACAGACAAGGCAGCTGAGCTGGAGGCAGAGTTCCTGACCAGGACCAGGCTGTCCAAGAAGACATCTGACCCTTCCCATCGGAAGCCTTCAGGGGAAAAAGTACTTCCACCCGAAGGGGAAAAAGGCTTAAAAGGAAATACCCCCAGTTTCAGGCCTACAGGCTCCCCAACAGGGTCAGCGGGCCATGGGCACGGTCCTTGTAAGCCAGAAGCTCCCAAGCCCCAGATGGTGCTCTAGCCGCAACCTAGGAGGGGGGGGGGGTTCTTTTGATGCCTTGGGCATAGCCCCTCTTCCCTTAGTAGGCCAGTACCCACTAGAGGACGTCTGCTTCATTTTGCGCCTGGACTCAACGCAGGCCAGAGCCTTCCTCCCTCTGGCCAGAGCACAGCGCCTTGCATCGCTGGCAGTGGAGGTGCAGTCCTGGCTCAATGGTGTCTGCCTGGCTCATGCTGCGCTTCTTGGGGTACATGTCCTTGATAGTCTACATGACCTCGCCTCCATATGCAGCAGGCCCAGTGGACTCTGAGCTTTCAGTAGACTCAGGCCATGGGCCATCTGGAGGATTGGGTTTGAGTCTCCCTGTCTGCTGGCAGAACCTGCAAAACCTCAGGGCCAGCCTGCCCTTCCAGCACCCTGTGTCCTCACTATGAACGCGTCCACGTTCAGCCTGCAGTCGCAGAGCGCATGGACGCAGGAGGAGTGTCCTCCAGTTTAACCTCTTGGAACTCTGGGCAGTGACCAGTGCCCTCCAGGTGTTCCATACTCACCTGATGGGTCAGGGGGTGTTAGTCCATACAGACAACCAAGTAGCTATGTTCTACATCAACAAGCGGGGGGCGGGGGGGGGGGGGGAAACGGGCTCATACCTCCTCTGCTTGGAGGCAGTTTGCCTCTGGAATTTTGCCACAGACAATGGCATGTCCCTCCAGGTGGTCTACCTGCTGGGTCAGGACAACCTGCATGCGGATTGGCTCAGCAGAGTGCTCCAGCTTCACAAGTGGTGCCTCACCCCAGAGGTAGCCGACTCACTCTTCCAACGCTGGGGAACCCTGACATTGGATCTCTTTTTCTAGTGCCGAGAACGCGCAGCTGCCCCAGTTTTGCTCCAGAGGCCAGCTCTGGGATGGATGGCAGCAGATGCCTTTCTCCTGCACTGGTCCAGGAGCCTCCTGTATGTATATCCGCCTACACCCCTGGCCCCCAAGACCTTGCTGAAGGTTCAGTTGGATGGGTTCTCAGTGATCCTCATTGCCCCTCGATGGCCCTGCTCCTGCAGCTGTCCCAAGCAGACCCAATACCCATGGGCCAGGACCAATGTTCCCTCTAATTTTCTGTAGGTTGTGTGCGCATAAAATATCAGCTGTGCAGCTTTTGAAGAAAGGTTAAATTTTTGTGCACCACATAACGACACTTGGAGTTATATACTTTAAAATTTGACTACACGTCAGAATACAGTATGTACACCACATTGATTGCACTAGAAAATATTGTAGAACTTGTGAAAACCATAAATACACAACAACTTTTAAATTTTAAGATGTCTGTGTTGTTTTCTATCAGAATCAGAACCGTAATTTTTGTGCGCTCTGTTGTAAAGTATGTGCGCTCGCTCGGCGAGGTGTGTGCGCGCGCACAGCTTAGAGGGAACAGTGGCCAGGACCCAGACCTGCTCTCGCAGGAGAATGGGACCGTTCTCAATCCCACTCTCTGCTTCCTCGCCCTGATGGAGGTGAAGGATGTCCTTCTGGCCTCCTGTTAGGACTCTACGCGGCAGGCATATGCCTTTAAGTGGTGCTGCTTCTCGGTTTGGTGCACAGACAAGACCTTCAACTCCTACTCTTGCTCAGTGCAGGACATCCTGCAGTATCTCCTGCACCTCTCCCAGACTGGATCGAAGTCCAGTTCGGTTAGAGTGCACCTCGATGCCATAGCAGCGCATCTTCATACTGTCTATGGCCAGCCCGTCTCGCACCCGCTAGTGGGCTGCTTCATGAGGGGGCTTTTCCTCTTGCATCCCCCCCCCCCCCCTGCCAGTGACATGGGATCTGAACGTCATTCTGGGGAAGCTGATGGCTTCCACCTTTGAGCTTCTGGCTACATGCCATCTGAAGTATCTGTCATGGAAAGTGGTATTTTTGGTCATGCTCACTTCAGCCAGGTGGGTCAGTGAGCTACAAGCTTTGGCGGCATTCCCCCTACACCAGGTTCCACAGAAACAGGGTCATTCTTTGGACACACCCCAAATTCCTGCCTAAGGTTATGTCTGCTTTCCACATGAACCAAGAGGTGGACCTACCCACCTTTTTTCCCCAGGCCTCACACCTCCTGGGCGGAGGCCTCCTTATACACCCTGGATTGCAAGAGCCCCACTACCACTTGTCACAGCTGTTAGCCTCTTATGACATCAACAGGCTTGGGGTTGCAGTCTCCAAGCGTCTCCTGTCCACCTGCGTGGTAGACATCTACGAGCAGGCTTGGACTCTCCCTGGGGCATCATACTACTATCTACAATGTTTGCGTCATGGTGGCCTCTGCTGGTCTGACACCTGGTCTTTGGTCCATACCTTCGCGGCGCATTACTGCTTGGAAGAAAGCTCATGGCCATCACCTCTTTGGGGAATAGTACAACTCCTCCTCTCCAGCCCGTTGGTTCCAGCTACCAATGAGATGAGTCCATGCTCAATGCTGCAGCTGTGCCCCTGGCCTTTGAGCCATTTGTGCTCCTTACTGCCCCACTTGCTTCACTTTTTTGGAGTCATCTAGAGCTCCTACAGGTATTTTCAGTAGCCTGTAGCTGGGGATTTCCATATGAGAGGATTAACTTCCTGCTTGTTCCTGGAGAAAGCATAATTACTCATCTGTAAAGCATAGTTACTTACCTGTAACAGGTGATTTCTGGGAACAGCAGGAAAAAGTCTTCACATATGGGTACGTCGGTACCAACGGAGCCTGCGCGGGAACGCGCCCCAGCATCCAAAAAGAAAGCCTTTGGGAGCATCCCACACGCATACGCACTGCCTTCCCGCCTAAACACTTCCCTCTCATCAATTGGGTTTGTAGCTGAGACCGAAGGAGGGAAGAAGACAAATTAGAGAGAGAGAGAGCAACTCCTAGGGGAGGTGGGTGGGTTGTGAAGACTTATTCCTGCTGTTCCCAGAGATCACCTGTTACAGGTAAGTAACTGTGCTGTCTCCAGGAACAAGCAGGAATGAGTCTTCACATATGGGGACTCCCAAGCTAAGATGCCTGGAGGAGGCCCCAGCATGTCGCAAATCTAATGGATGGGCCATACTTATTCCTCAGAACCTCAGGCATCCAAGGGATGGAGGGTAGGAGTTGAATTAGAAAAGAAAAAAGGGTGCTGTGGAACAGCTTGACTAAACAAGGTATCCAGGGGGAGTCCTTGTGTAGATCATAATTGTTAGAAAAAATTGAATCCCAATTTTCTAATGTGGATCTTACTCAAAAGTATTGCGAAAATATTTGCTGAGGCTAGTATGGGTCTGTAGTTGAGAGCCAGTACATTATCCTCCAAGACGTTCCCTCACTGTGAAGTAGAGGAAAAATAAATTTTGCAATACAGGAAGAGATAAGAAGCCTTAATGGCTAGAACTAACCCCAGAAGAAAAGAGTGGGGGAGTTTAATGAGGTTGGACTTTGGAGAAATAGCTAAAGCTTCTGTAAAGTCCAAAGTTTGAACTCCTTGTCCTTGGAGCAGAATAAGGCCCTAGGAAAGAGTGGAGATAAGTCTGACTGGTTTGGATGAAAAGGTAGAAATACCCTTTGCAGAAAAAAGGATAGGTCTTTAAGACCCCCTTTATCCAAATGAAAGACAAAGATATTTATACTAGGCATTGGGCCTCCAATTTCTTGAAGATCAGTAAAGTCTTTCATAAGTGATGTCACTTATGATAATGACTTTACATGGAGAGCTTCAGATGTGACGTAACCGAAAAGGTAACGGTAAAGAAGGTATTTCCTAATTTACCATAGAAATTGGTTGTCCATTAAGTTTTATGATATGCTAGGACAGCAGTAATAGGGACAGTAAACAAATCTTTCAAAGTCGTATGTTGTATAGAGATTGACCCAATAACAAGAAGGATTAAGACCTACTTGAGAATACTGATGGAGAATCTCTGGTGAAAAATGGAAGAACTATAGAGAAAAGTTTCATGGAAATCGGTATTATGTTCTTCACTTACAAGGAGAGGACTAGATTACTTTAAAAAAATGATCTAGCCCCTGAATAACCAGGTCTCAAGACGTACATGAAGGAGTGCAGAGGAGATCCTTAGTCTTAAGACAGGAAGTCTGGATCCTTTTATAACTTCCAGTAGTAGCTGGAGAGAAAGACACAATATAAGGGGATACCATGTTTGCCTCTCTATGAGGGCAATATGAGTATCATGCGCTCTTTTGTTCATCATAAACTACAATGAAGTATAGGGAATTAGAAGGAAAGTAGTGAATAAGGACCGACTGCAGTGAAAGGAATGCATCCCTGTTGTAGAAGTTCCAGTGAGATGTGGAACAACACAGGGAATTGTGCAATTCTCATCGCTTTCACGTGGTCTAAGCCCTGGTTACTTTTCCTTAAAAGGAAATTTTTAAAGGAAGATGGTAAGATTAGGAAAAAAACAGTCATGTAGGAGCATGACTGGACAGAGTCTACCAGCTGAAGCCCTTTTTAACCATCTGGAAGCTACCTACTAGGAGTAGCTCTGAGGCTTTCTGGCAAAGGCCCATAGTTGCAGAGCTTTCTTGTATAATGGCAGAGAGCATGTTATAGGTTGCTTAGATCTGGCTGTTTAATTGCCAGTGTGCAACCTAATCTATTCTGTTGGAGCCAAAAAGAATTGAAGATGGCTAAGAATAGTAGACAGGCCTGATGCCTGCAACAATAAATTGTCCAAATGGGTTCTGGAACCTCTCTTGGAGTTATCTGTTATTAAGGCAGCAGAAAAAAGTTAGGTCCTATAGGTTGGAGAGGACCGACAGACATAATTTGGAGTGGTAATACTCAATTTCTGTCTGATAAGCTGCCTTAAAGAAGTATCTGAGAAGGTTAGCTCAAGGATACACAGAGAAGAAGATGGACCGCAAAGGGGAAGAAAACTCTGTATGGAAACTACTTACTGGAGTAGGTATTGAAGAAAATCCTATGGGCTTAGAGGATAAGCCCTCCACTTGATTAGTAGTACTCTTAGAGACTGAAAGTCTGGACTAAGAGGGATAGAAAGTAATACAGAGTTGAGAGGACTTACAATTTGGTAAGTCTTTGAAGAGATAGGGTCCCCTTGCGGTTAAAAGTATAAGATATCCTCGTACAGAAAACTGTCAAGGTGAAGGATATAGCTCACCTTGTTGTTAGTTCTCCCTTTCTTTTAAAAGGAGAAACCTGTTATCTCTAGGGTATGATGGTCCTTAATAGCTCTTGGAGCTAAAAAGATGGATTTCTCTTGTAGTAAGAGATTCATGCCCAGAGTCTAGGATTGAATCAATGTATGACTGGTATCTCAGCATGGATGAGATGAACCTTAGATACTTCTGTTAAAAAGAAGTAGGCTTAGAGGTTCTAAACCTCACACAGAAAAACAGAGAATAGAAATATCAGAAACCCTGCGACTGCTGGGCTTGCTGAGGTCTTGATTTTCTTAGCCTGGTTTGATGTTGCCTGTCTTTGGAAACATCTGCATGATGGGTAGGACATGGATAAAACTTTTTTCTCCTAGGAGGATAAAGCTTTTTATTGGCTGGGATAAAGGACATTTTTGACAATCCTCTGACAGTAAAAGCATCAGTGTTTAACTGAGTAGCTTGAAATAAAGCATCCTTGTTAAAGAGATTTTCACCAGTACAAGGAGTATTTCACAGCCTTTCTTGTACCCATCTGTCCAAGTCTGAAGCTTTGAGCCAGGCCAGGCGTTGTGCTCCTATGGCTATAGCAGAAGTTCTGCTAATAGACTCAAAACAGTCTAGGGAAGCACGATTAAGGAACTTAGATGTATTTTGAGCATGACTGACTAGTAAGAAATAGTTTGCGCTCTTATGCTCTTGAATGAAAGGGTTCAAAAGCTTTAAGCTCTTTGTGACCTCTTCAAGAGACAATCCCATATAGAAAATATATGAGATAATCCTTGCTGAAAGCATGGATGCCTGGAAGCATCGACGTCCAAAGGCATCTAAAGTCGTAGACTCACGACCTGGCGGATAAGAGGTGTGCTTCTTTGCACTCTTAATACGCCTCATTGCTGATTCTACAACAATAGAATGATGAAGAAGTTGAGTCTTTTGAAAACCTGGAGAAGGTGGCACTTTGTACCTAGTTTCAAGTGTCTGAGAATGTGGCGATACCGTTAAAGGAGTTTCCCACATCTTTAAAAGTAGATCTTGTAAGATCTGATGCAAAGGAAGCATGATTAGCTCCTTCGAAGGAATCGAGTCTGTCGCAGCAAGCATGGACAGTACTGACACCGATGTTGGTACCAAAGGCGATACCGATACTGGAGGAACAGTCTGCAGCCACTCTGACGGTACCGAAGTAACCGAGAGCGCTAGACTACGTTCATCGGTGAGGAGTGTTTCATCCATCACCGTAGCCGATGCGTCGGTACCGCTCAAAGCGGCCATAACCACTGAGCATGGCCCAGGTATGTTCACCGAGGTGAGAACCCCGGGAGCGACCTGAAGCCCCGTTAATGCTTTGGAGCCTGAAGACTCCCGCCGGGGCTTTATTGCCAAAATGTCCTCGAGGGCAAAGCCGGAGCAATCTCGATACTGGAAAGGAGATCTACCACTCGAGGACTGGCTAGTCTTTACAGACTTTTGTTTGGTTACCTGATTCTGTGGAGATATTCTATCTGGTGACATCGAGTGCGACGTGAACCGGGTATCGAGCTGTGCTCGATTCTGAAGATTTCTTTTGTTTGAAGTCCAGCAGGAAAGACACTCCAGTGTGCAATGGTCAGGACCCAAACATTTTAGACACCAAGTATGGGTGTCTAAAAGAATATTTGTACCGCCACACTTAGAGCATTTCCATAGCAGAAAAAATGGAGGCCTAGTGGCCTAGAAACTGACAGACACTAACAGGAAAAACATTTCTGTCGGAAAGAAGAAATTATTTAGAAAAAACAAAAGAAAAGCACCAGCGGTACCGGTGGCGTCGAGGGAAGGCAGACGCGACCACAAAAAAGTAAGAATAAAAAGAATTTTCTGCGGTGACAGGAGTACGTCCTGCCGGCTCCGCGGAAAACTGATGAGGGGGAAGTGTTTAGGTGGGAAGGCAGCGCGCATGCGTGTGGGATGCTCCCAAAGGCTTTCTTTTTGGACGCTGGGGAGCGTTCATGCGCAGGCTCCGTCGGTACCGACGTACCCATATGTGAAGACTCATTCCTGTTTGTTCCTGGAGATTAGGTGTTCTCTGGGGACAGCAAGAATCAGTTCTCACAACCTTCCCTCCTCTCCATGAAGTTGTTTTTTCTTTTTATGCCTGATTAAGCTATGTCATCATACTGAGGTTGGGTGGGAAGATGACTGCACATGCGTGGTCTAACTCCCAAAGACTTTCTTTGAAAGCTGGGGAGTGAATTTGTGGCTGCTGACGTCACCCATATGTGAGGACTAATTCCTGCTATTACACTATCAGACTTGTACCCTGAGGGCAAAGAGCCCCTTGTACCTAGTGCACACGCAAGACCCCTCACCAACTAGGAGAAAATTGTACATGTGACACTCAGTGCAAGTGAGAATATTCTGAATTTTTCTTGAACTAATTATTTTTTTCAGCTTCCTCAGATCTAGAACATGAAAGAATCCCCGTCTTTTTCATTATGAGAAAGTACTTGGAGGAGAATCACTGTCTCTGCTGCCCTGCTGGCACAGGCTCAACTGCACTGGCCTATAGAAGGGCAGAGAAGTATTTCATCGTGCTAAGTCGAGCAAATGACTCTCATGGGCAATTTGGTGGGAGGTCCAGTAGATACAATCTGTACCTGAACTAGATTATTTCAAGAACTCAGGTGAAAGAGGTTATAAGGGCCACTGGTTGGTGAAGAATGTGAGCTTTCCTCCTACAGAAGGGCATCCAGAACTGGTACAGCAGTGTCTTCTATGTTCTGTAGGAGCTACTCACAACCTCCCACCACCCCCCTTTCTGTTTTTGGTTGGTGAGCTAGCTGGGACTTCAGGTTCCTTTGCTGACAGGACTGAGCAGGAACACTGATTTGTTTAAGTAGAGGGGGCAGACTGGTATCTAAGCCTTTAAGAGTACTAGTATCTCCTTTGCCCACTGCTCTAATACATCCTATATGAGGAGGCAGCTTGCCTGGAAGTGGGTCTGGAGAAGGTTCTAAGGGTATCACTATGCTGCTTCATAATTATAACTGCATCCTAGAAGAGATTCACCCCATGGCATAATATATAAGCAAGTTTCTCCTGTAATCAATACTGCAAGTCTGAGGCCTGGAGCCATGAGAGGCTCCAGTACTCAGAGGTGGCTTTCAATGCCATTTCTCAAGTATCAGACTAGTCACATTCCACACTCCTCCTCTTGGCTCACCAGGGACTGGAGTTGTGCAGCTTTTTCTGGTGGCGAGGGTCCACAAATTCCTGTAAGTCGCACATGATGTTCCACAAGTACATGACTATGAAGAGCTGGAAGGATACTATATGAGAAAAAGCATAGCATTTTAGAACATTTTACTTACAAGAGTCCAATGACCCGTTCTCCCTCCCCAGGGCCATTGAAGAGTGAGTCTTGGAACTTCTGGCCCTTTTGAGAGCAGATTTGACAATCATAGCAGCAGCTGGAGCTTATTGAATCCAGGTGTTTTCTGAGCTCCGTTCCTCTTAAAAAAAAAAAAAAAAAAAGTACTCCAAGTCTTATTTAGACTTCTAAGAGTGCCCTGATGCAGACTTGAAGGTTGTCAAAGGACATCTGAGCCTCTGCATGGCCAACCTTTACCCTCCATTTGTTGTGGGATCTCCTCCAGGAGCATCGATCCACTGATGCCGATGCCTGTGCCTAGGGGAGCATTCACCCTTCCCTCCTCTCCTCCCTGCACTACAGATAGACAGAAGCCTGACAGTCACTGGTACTGAGACCTCAATGACAGCAACTCTTCCACAGGCAGCTGATGGGATTCAAGAATTGGTCTTGATGCACTGGCCTCTATGCAAGCAAATAGGCTGCTTTGCAAAGGGCAAAAAACCACTTCCATCCTCTACTTGAAGTTCCTCAGGAGGTGCTCCTTGAGGGCTGCCATCAAAGTATGCAGCAGCATTGGTCGACATGAATCTGTCAGGAGTAGCAGTAGGCTGCTGTTGGCTTCTTGGAGACTGTTATGGCCCCTCTGCTGGAGGTGTCCTTATATCAATGCTGTTGACATTGAGCTCCAATGAATTGTGACATTGATGCACTTTAGGTGATGCTTGATGGGCTGAGTCATCAATGTCAATGAAGCAGAGGATGAATCCTTCCTCTTATTTGTGTAGGACTCTTTGGAGGCCTACCCTGTCTATAGAGGATGCTGAATGAGCTCAGGGCCCCTCTGTCTATGCACCACCAGCAGTTGATGTAGCTCCTAGGGCAATGGAGACACATGCTGAAATTGATGGGCCAGTTTTATCTGTGCTGTTTGTCTCTACAGTATCTTTGAGTCCTGTCTTTTCATCTGCAGAAACAAATTACAAGAGGGTTCATGGCTGGGGCCCAGGCACTACAGGGCTCATCTATATGTTTGTATCACAGACAAAGTTCTGTTGCATTGGGCATATTTCTTGAAACTGCTAGCAGAGTTCTGGGACATATCATCTGGAAAAATAGCCACTGCACAATCAGATTACTTGACAGAAAAAAATTGCAGTTAAAGCATCTGAGGCATAAATACAGCTTATGCAAAAATAAAAGAACATTGAAAATTATCACAAACTAAAGGAAACATGAGCAAAAAGCAGAAAACAAATACTGGCAGAAGCCAGATCTTTGAAGTGTTCCCCCATGGGATGCACATGGCTGGAGGGCTCTATGGAAAAGACAAGAGTGAGGCAATGGCAGACTAGAACTGTTTCGGAAGATTTCCTAAGTAGGGCTCCATCAGTGATGTCACTTATCCTGCTTGAGTATGGAGAATGTGTGATATTTATTGCATTCCCACCCCCAGTTTTAGCACCTGATGGAAGCCGTAGAGAATGAGGAGTTTTTCATTTATCCAGTTCTTTCTCCCTGCTGAGCTTCAAAGCTCATCTAGCCATTCTCCCTTCTGCACATGAATTTTCAAACTCCCTATGTTTTTTTGTTCCTTTTGAAAATGCCCCCAGGTGCAAATCCAAAGTACCCCTATTCTCTGTATTCGCACTGCAGCAGACAGACAGTACACCCCAAAAAGCATGAATGGTGATTTGCAAATGAGAGTCATGCGTCTGTGTTAACATGTAGTAGAAACAGGGAGGAAAAGTGTTTAAAACTGAAAGTTGCATTCGTCAGCACTGCCTTTTCCTCTTCCTGAACTTTCAGTTCCACTGGAACCAGGCTCAGCCTCTCCTCCTCCAGAAGTTAGCCATAGCAACTGCAGAACAAGCCTCTGGAGATGTTACTATCGTGCAGTCATATAGTGGGTGCTAGTACAACAGCAACCCCTCTCGCCATTTCTGAAACGCAGAAGCAGGGTCTAGAGGAATTGAGAGCAGGTCTCACTTGGCTAGATTCTGCACTAGCATGGATCCAGTAGATGGTTCAAGCGTTTAGACTGCAGTGCAGGACATTGATTTCTTTCTGGTATTCATTAATCTGTTTCTTTTTTTTTTCCCCTCAGTTGCACCAGTGCCTTGCGTTTTCTTACTGGTACATGCTGAAAGCTTGAGGTTTGTTTAGAAATGTGCCCCTGGCCTCCAATCAGCTCCTCCATGGACCTCTGCTGCTTTCAGTCCTGCTCTGATACCAGCTGTAAGGCCCCAATCTGCATGCAATAATCATCACCAATCTCCCTCCTGTAGAGCCACCATTGCTTCTCATCCTACGGAACAAGTACAAGCATGAGCTGGAACAGTGTTATGCATGATAGTCATATAGGGGGTAATTTTATAAACTTGCATGTAAAACCCCATTTTATAACATTATGCCATGGTTATGCATGTTAAAGTACACACCGTGCCAAGAGGGCAGATACTTTCAAGTGACCCATTGGACAAGTGGCATGGAAACTGTATCCCTTTTGGGAATGTGACAGGCTACTGTTGGAAACAGGATACTGGGCTTGATGGACCCTTAGTATGGCATATCTTATGTTCTTATGAGTGGTACATGAGCAGAGTTATAATTTTCACATCTATCATACAGGAATAAATGCCCATATCATCAATATAGAGCCCTAGTATTTTATAAAGTCACCTCAAAATAGGAATCTACTTGACCTTTGCACATAGGCAGCTTGTTATACAGTAGGAGGGTAACTTTATAGGTTCCCTCAAGACCTTTATTACCACTACTGTCCAAGCCGGAGCCAAGCTTGCAAAGCGATTAGCACTCATGCAGCAGTTCCAGGATGGGAGCAAATCTTTACAAAAATTATGCCAAGAACTGCATTATTACATGGAGAGTAAGCCAGGACTGAAGTATCATGGGCCTGTTTTAGAAATGGCTCATAAAGACTTATGTTTGCTGTAGGGAAAGCCCTACAAAAAAATTAACTCAGTCAAGGCAGCTAGATTTTTCTGGTGCACACGTCTGCCACCTGTTGGCAAGAAGCATTAGTGTCCAGCTTCTGAACCAAACCATAGGAAAAAGGCTTCTACATGCCTGTTACGCTACATTATTGGAAGCTCAAGCTCTGCACAAAAACTCACCTAAGCACTAACCCAAAGTAAGTTACATGAACAATTTCTATCCTATATACATATCCTTAAAAGGGGAAAGGGTTAATTAGGACTTCCCTGCTAATTGGCTTTCCTTGAGTACCTCTAGTCCAGTCCTGACTTATAGGTTGTCACCCTCAACCAGCAGCTTGGAGATTGATCATGAATAATTCAGTGGCATTCCTTCATAACTAGCTGGCACCACCAACCAGCCTCCACATCCTATTGAGAAAGCAGGCTTACAGAAGCAACAATTAAGAACTAAACCATATTCTAATAATCTCTCCCAATGCCAAGACAGGCAGGATAATCCCACTGAAGCTAAGGGGCCTCACCTCACCTATAAAACAAATCATGCATTCACCACCTACTCTCTTTCTCTTATGTGCACTTTATCTGTCCACTGTACTTCCCTTGCAAGAACTAGCTACAGCAACTGCAGAGATCCCCACAAGAGTCCAGTCCAACTGCAGAGCCCTGAGAAAGTACTTGACCCCAGACCAATGTAATGAAAACAAATCTGTAGATCTGTGGTCGCTAACAGCCTATGTTCAGCTCACCTCTGTGAGGGTCCGGGACTGGAGTGGAGGTTCTCAAGGAAAGCCAATTAGCAGGTAAGTCCTAATTAACCCTTCCTTATTGTATCTCCAGTCCCATCCCAAAGTTGTGGGATGTACCATAGCAGTACTAAACTCAGGTGGGACCTGCAAGCCAATCCTACAACATCGCCACTCCAAATCTCATGGCCCCTGCTGCCTGAACATAGAGCAATAATGACATACAAAAGTATGCAACACCCACATGGCTGCCCTGAAGATGTCCCTGGGGAAACTAAACTGGCCTCTGCCCATGACAACGACTGTGCCCAGGTAGAATGAGCCCTCAATCCTGCCAGCCACATCTTCCACATCAACAAATACACAGATGTAATTACCTCCTTGATCCACTGGGAAATGGAGCCTTTGGACACCACCTCCCCTTTATGGAGACCTCTGAAAAGGACAAACAACCTGTCCGGCCTACAAAAGGACTCTGTCCTCCTCAAATACTCCCTCAGCACCCGGCACACATCTAGCACATACAACTGTGGAGCCTATCCCTGGGAAAGTGATCAGCTCATTTAAGTGAAACACTTTGGGCAAAAAGGAAGGTACTGGCCACAGTACCACCACCTCCCTGAAGAACATGAGGAAAGGCTCCTGGTACAATAATGCCTGTAACTCAGAAATCTGCCAAGCCAAACAAATGGCCACCAGAGTCAAATCCTTCAAGGTGCACAGCCAAAGATGTTCAAAAGGCTCCTCGGTCAGCACAGACAGGACGAGATTCAAATCCTATGGAGGGACCATCAACCTCACTGGCAGGCAGCCCTGCTTTACCGCACACAAGAAATGAGCGACATCTGGCTGAGGCACCAGGAATATCCCTGATAGCAGACCAATGCCACCACTTGCACACAGAGAAGGGCAAGCTAGTCCCTTTTCTAGGCCTGCCTGCAGAAATGCCAAAACTTCCAGGCCAGACACTGATAACATATGACAGGCGTCCTCAAACACGCTCCACACACTCACGATAAGGAGGCAGAACGCTTCTTGGCCTTCAACAAACTAGACATGCCAGACAGCGAGTAGCTGCATTTTCCCAACCTAGCCCTCTCAAAAGCCAGGCCATAAGCGAGAGTCGATCTACTTGTGCCATTACCACCAGATCCTGCATGAGCAGGCCAGGAGACAGACCAGATCCACATACCACAGATGCCTCAGCCAATCCAACATAACTAAGATCAGCAGTCCCTGGTGTGCCCCAATCCTTTGCACCACTCATCCAATGAGCACCTGGGGGAGAACACATACAGGAGCCACTTTGTGGGCCAACGCATCCAGACCAATGTTCCCTCTAATTTTCTGTAGGCTGTGTGCGCGCATAAAATATCAGCTGTGCGGCTTTTGAAGGAAGGTTAAATTTTTGTGCGCCACATAACGACACTCGGAGTTATATACTTTAAAATTTGATTAAATGTCAGAATACAGTATGTACACCACATTGATTGCACTAGAAAATATTGTAGAACTTGTGAAAACCATAAATACACAACAACTTTTCAATTTTAAGAACGTCTGTGTTGTTTTTTATCAGAATCAGAACCGTAATTTTTGTGCGCTCTGTTGTAAAGTATGTGCGCTCACTCGGCGAGGTGTGTGCGCGCGCACACGCGCACAGCTTAGAGGGAACAGTGATCCAGACCCTCAGCCATGTCTTCTCTCCTGTTGTAAAAATGTATCACCTTCATTGACTCAAAAGTTGCCTTCAGACCCAAGACTGGTGGTGGACCAGCAGTACAAATGCCTCTGGATGGAGCTCCCACGTGCCGGGATTGAGAGTCCATCAACTGAGAAAGTCTGCCACCACGTTGTCTTTGCCAGCCACGTACACAGCAGAGATAGCCAGAAGATTGCTCTTCGCCCAATCCAAGAGGGGTGCGATCTCATCCTCCAGCTGAACAGTACCTAAACTGTGCCTTGATTGATGTATGCTGTCATGGTGGCATTGTCCAAGAACATATGCACTGCCTGCCCACCACAGGAATGACTGAAACTGCTGCAATGCTAAAAAGACTGCTTGCATCTCCAGGTGATTGATGGGCAATGCACTCTCCACCATGGACCAATGCTAGCTGGGTCTCGCAATGAGCTCCGTAACCGGTCAAATTGGCATCCATCATCAGCTAAACCCACTTCAGTGGTTCCAGAGGCATCCCTACTAACATGTACCTTCAAAGCCACCAGCAAAGGGTCCCCCAGGGACAGGGTAGGAGATGAGTCAGTCAGCAAGTAGCATTGGGCTGGGCTGACCAGCTGCGCAATAATGCTCATTGCAACAGTTGCATGTGTGCTCAGGCTCTGCAATCGATCTGAACACCTGCAGATAGTGCCATGTTGTAGGAACTTGCATCCGGAGAAACAGACGCATCTGTCTTTGTAGTGTCTGTGTTCAGTCTTCCTGCACCCCCACCAGTCCTCACTTCGTCTGGAACCATGCCCCTAGGTACACCGTGTCTTGTGACAGCTGTAGCAGACTCATGGAGAAGTTTAACCCAACCTAGACCTTGAAGCCAGGCAATTACCCTACATGTCGCCTGTGCGTGCTCATCCCTTTACTTTGTCTGGACTAGCCAATCATCCAAATAAGGATGTACTAAGAGCCCTTCCTACCTCAGGGCTGCCGCCACCACCACCACCACCACCACGATCTTAGTACAAGGGGTGGTCATGAGGCCAAAGTGGAGCATGCTGAACTGAAGTGCCCCATAGGCACCACAAAACCAGAGAAAACGCTGATGCTGCAGCTGCACTGGAATGTGCAGATACGCTTCCGTGAGATCTAGCATTGTCAGAAACCCTCCTGCACAGCCACTATGACAGAGTACAGAGTTTCCATTTGAAACTGGGGTACTTTATAAACAGCGATTCATGTCTTTCAGATCTAAAAGGGGTCCGAACACCCTCTCCCTTTTGGGGACAACAAAGTAGATGGTGTACTGACCCTACCTGTACTAGGTGGGTGGGACCCCCCACCACTGCCTGCACGATGCTTATCTTGAGGGGGGTCTTGCAGGTGGATCGTACAAAGGCATCTACCAGCAGTCTGTGAAACTCTAGGACATAGCTCTCGCAAATGACCTCCACTACCCACTGGTTGGTCGGAATTTGGACACAGGCAGAGTAAAACTCCTGCAACTGGCCCCCCTATGCTTCAGTATGGCCTTTTTGATACAGCAGAGGAGGCAGCATAACCTCCCCTGCCTGATCTTTGGAAACCCAGAAAGGACTGCCCTCATGATGGGGACCAGCCCCCTTGATAGGGTGCAAAACAGATAGTGCAGAAGCACCCAAAGCCCCGTGTCTGGCCCCGCAGCTGCACTGCAGTTCATACCGGTTTCTGCTTATCCTCCAGCAGTTGGCTGACCTTAGCTGCCCCCAAATCCTTCATCAACTTATCCAACACTTCCCCAGACAGTAAATTTCCCTTGAAGGGAAGCCTACTCAAACGCAACTTGGAAGAGCCATCTGCTGACCAGGTCTGCAGCCACAAATAGTGCCAGGCCACTACTACCAAGGCCATGCTTTTAAAGACCCCAGATAAGGTCATAAAAAGCATCTGAAAAATAGGCAGCCCCTGAAGTCAAAGGTGGCTATCCCCCGATGCCTCCAGGATACCTTGCACCTAACGCAAACAGGCCCAGGTCACGAACATCCCACAGACTGACACCTGCAGCGACACCGTATTGATATCAAATGCCTGCTTCAGTAGAGTTTCCAGCTTCTGATCTTGTGTATCCTTGAGAGCTATACTGCCCTCCACTGGGATGGTGGTTCTTTGTGACTGTCAAAACAGCTGCATCCACTTTTGGCAAAAAGGAGCTCTGTCTCCCTCTCTAGTAAGGGATAGGGCCGTGAATCATGTGTGTTCCTTTAAGCCCTGCCTCTGGGATGTCCCCTTCATCTTGAATCATCTGTTTAATCACGTGATGGAGAACAAACACTGACTGTGGCTTCCTGACTGCTTGAAAACAACAGGTCTTCCAGGGGTTGTTCCAACTGCAGGACTTCCGTTGACATATTCAATGCCTATGCCGACTGTGCGATTAGCATCACCAGCTCTTCCCAGTGAAAAACTCACACAATTCGGGCCTCCTTCTCTCTGGGAATCTCACCTTCCTTCTGGTCCACCAAATCTCCCATGACCTTTTCCGCCCTCAGAGGAGCCATCTCATCCCAAGGATCCTCCTCTAAATGCTTACAACTGGAACCAGGCTTGTTCTCCTCTCCCCAGATAGTGGCATCAGAGATGCCATGCTTTCTTGATCTCCCGTATCCCACCTGGTCACTTAGAGGTCCCTGCTGCTTCATGCAAAAAGCTTTATGCATAGGGGGAGGGGGGGGAACCCAGCCAAACCTATCTGCGAAGTGGAAGACTGAGGAAACCTACCTGTGCCTCCAGGATCTGCAGGGCAGCAGAACTCCAGTTCCTGCCAGCCCTCCAGAGGAACGCTGCTCCCTAGCCACTGCGAAAGAGAGCTCGCACCCCTCCCAAGTCTTCTCCCTCTCACCTTGTTGTGACTTCTCCTCCAGCAATTCCTCTGCCAAGTAAGACTCTGCCTCACAACTTCTGCAAAGGCCCACCCCCAAGATGGAGCTTTTGTGCAGCCTCCCCACAGAAAATTGCTGGCCTGCAGAGGATCCTAAAACCTCAGGATCTGCCCTGCTATCTTGCCCCCCTGTTCTGGTCTGTCTCTTGTTTTCTTGTATTGTTCAAAACAAAAAAAAGCAAGTGCAAAGAGCCCCCTGCTGACAAGCTACCTCCTAAAAAAGAAACTGTTGCCCCGAATCGCCAGAGGGAACTGCCCCTCCTTTTACTCACCAGCAGCTGCAGTCCCAGCCACATGCTCAGTCCTGCACACGGCCATGGGAGAATTTGTTAGGCCTCTGGTGTCATGGCTCACAACAGCTCCTCACACATTGAAGGGACTTGGGAGCCACTGCACCCTACACAGACTCCTGCCCCCTTGAGCCCACTTCATAGCAGCCCGATGAGCTCCTCTGGGTTAGCCTGCTTCCCTTTTTTTTTTTTGGTACACTTTATTGAATTGCCAAAATCAGGACCCTGAGCTCCAACAAACAGGCTTATTCCCAGATCCTTTTATCAGTTACTCCCCTCCCCCCCATGTCTCCTGTTTGTTCCTCCAGTGAGCCCAGTTGGTGGGAGTCACCCTTTTCCAGCTGCTTGGAGACTGTACTAAGGCTAATAGGTGGTGTCAGCTAGTTATGAAGGGATGCCACGGAATTATTCATGATCAGTCTCCAAGCTGCTGGTTGAGATTGACAACCCACATGTTTGGACTGGTGGTATGATAAGGAAAAAGCCTTTATTAGAAAAGCAGGGAAGTTAATTCATGTTTCTGCTGAGTAACGAAAGGTAGAAGCTTCAGCTGTTTCTAGAGCACCATAAGGCTGCTTCTTTCCAAAGGGGATAGCTCTTGTGCCATGTCTATCACATAACACATTTGAATAAATAAAAAAAACAAGTCCTGAGGTTAGTTTTGGACTTGGACTGTTACAGAGATGGTAGTGTCATCCTTAGCAGCTGACACTATGCCACCTTTTGCACATATACAGCTACTAACACTTGTGTGTATAATTTCTGTATTGCATATATTAAAACAAAAATAAAGTCATTTATAATAGAAACCACTTGCTTTGGCTCCTGTTTGTGGAATATAACAGGTTGAAGAAAAGCTACCAGTAGTGGGCCACTTCCTAAGCTGGGTACACAAAACAAGGGTCTCCATTTCCAATGCAGTTTTCCTTCACACATCAGGTTGTGGCTATTACCTTTAGCTTCAGGAACCATGCCAGTAATGTCCTGACTGCGCTGCAGAGGCAGTCATTTTATTTCAACCCTGCCCCAGTTCACGATCTGCAGGATGGAGTGGGGCAGCAGCCCAAAGACACCATTGTTACAAGAACATTTTACACCTAAACATGGTCCTACCATGCCATTATTTTTGTGTGTCTCTGATCAGGAGGCCCTTAGATAAAAGACAATTTCCCTGATCTGACCTTAAAAGGCTCTGCTGTTGCACTACAGTAGTAGCATTTAACATGGCCATAAAAGGAATCAAAGTTACACTATTAAATTAAAAAGGAAAGTAACATCAATCTCGACTATGCCAACCCCTGTTCCCCTCCTAAGTTCTTTGCATTTTCTAAACTTGAGGACATTAAAATGAGGACACACATGACACTTTTGATCACTTACAGCCAACCATAACAAAGAAACATGAAAGGGAGAGGAATAGGGTCTTAGTAACAGCAAGATCAACACTTACAGTTTCATACATAGGCCCAGGTGAAGCCCAGTCTGCACTCAATGTACCAAACCCTAACTGAGCTTTAGGCTGGGGTAAGTTGTTTTTATGCAGGGTCCTTCTTCCTCAGCCTCACTTAAGTTGTATTAACTAAATAAAATGTTTCCTAAACACAAAAGGGGAAAGCTGCTAACATATTTGAATTGTTTGCAAGAGATGCCAGCTGCCCCAACACCGCAGTATTCACTTCAGTTTCAGTTCCAACAGTTCACAAGGTAGTTAGTGCCATCACCCCATCATTGCTCAATAAAGAAGGGAAGTGCTCTTACATTCAAAAGCAGCTATTACAATTCCAGTTCACGCCAAATCCAAGCTTGTCTTATCTGCATGCCGCACCAGTGTTATGTTACTGCCTACTAAAGGCAGCAGTCCATTCACATATATGGGTCTCTCCAGCAGAACTGTCTCCTCAAACACCCCGCTGCACCTCATGGGAACGGTGATGAAAAACAAATGTTACAGCTGCATCCCAAGCTGCCTGGAGAATAGGGTCCTGCAACCCACGTTTATCTGCACAGTGGTTCCACTGGGACAAGTCCGATGTACAGTCTGTTCCTTCAGGGGGAGGCTTGACCTGATGGCCATTCACACAGCGACGACACTTAAACCTAAACCCAAAGAATTAAGATGCATGAGAAGAGGTACACAACCCTGTAAATTATCACACCCACACAAGGTTGCCAGCACTGTGGCACATGACTGGGAAGTGGCCTAGATTAGAGCAGCAGACCAAAGACCAGGGAGGGCAGAGTTCAGATCCTACTTCTGCCACTGCCGCTCCTAATGACCTTGGGCAAGTCACTTCATCCAGCACTGCCAAAGACTATAGCTCTTTTTGACAAGGACTTACCAAATGCACCTAAATATTTATTTATTAGCATTTATATAGCACTTTTTCCAGTAGATCAAAGACCGTTTACATAAAACAAAGATCCAATACATATAACATTTTAAACTATGTACAGTAAACATAACTTAATCACATGTGAAGCAATTAGTAACTACATACAGTAGTGTCCTTGAGAAGAATTATAGGTCTGAGGTGATGGGGGGGGGTAGTGAATTACATAATTTGTTTCATCTATAAATGGACTAGATGGGGTCTGTCAGGGTGTTTCAATAGATTACCAAAATGTTGCCTAAAAAGGTGGGTTTTTAGGTTTTTTTTGTAGAACGAGGTAAGGTCGGTGGTTTCTCTTAGGTCACCCACTAGGGCATTCCAGATCATGGGCACATAGTGAGAAAATGCTCTAATATTTATGGCTGATGGGGTCATTAGTTTATATTTATTGCATCCTCGTTTTGAGCTTGTCTCTTTATGTGTACTGATTAGTGAGAGAGGTGTGATGGGACTGTCTGTCTTAGGAGCTTGAATGCTGTCATTAGTGTTCTGTAGTGTATTCAGCTTTGGACTGGGAGCCACTGTAATTCAAATAATACTGGTGTGATATGTTCTGATATATTTGCATCCCAGATTATACATGCTGCTTCATGTTGTGCCAATTGAAGCAGTTTAATGCTTTGTTTAGATAATCCTTGCACTGCACTATTACAAAAATCAAAGTGAGGTGTGATTAATGCCTGGAGCACAGATCTGAAGTCAGTGTTAGGGGAAAGAGAGCATAGTTTTTTTAAACATTTTGAGTTTAAAGTAGATTGTTTGGGTTGTGAGTATTAGATGTGTGGACATGCTGAAGATCTGGTCAAGTGTGCTCCCAAGGTATTTTTACTTCATTCTTAACTGCTATGTCAGTGTTATTGATTGTAATAGTTGTGTCGGGGGGTGGGGGGTGAAACCCTGGTTTCTGGTGACATAGTGCTTCAGTTTTACTGAGATTAATTAGATGGTTTGAGATGTAAGCCAATTTGCAATTTCTTTGAAGTAATCTGTAATTTGGTGCAGGATGGAGTTGGAGATGTTAAATGGGAGATATAGCGTAGTTACTCACCTGTAACAGGTGTTCTCCAGGGATAGCAGGAATCAGTCCTCACTTATGGGTGACATCAGCACCAATGGAGCCCCTGTGGAGCAATTCCCCAGCTTTCAAAGAAAGCCTTTGGGATTGCTGCAACGTATGCGTGGTCCTCTTCCCGCCCAAGGGTGCCCTCTTGCACAGTCAGGTCCTTTAGCTCAAGCCCTACACCAAGCAGATGGCAAGGGAAGGACAAAAATAACAACGCTTCAGGGGAGGTGGGAGGGTAGTGAGGACAGATTCCTGCTGTCCCTGGAGAACACCTGTTACAGGTGAGTAACTACGCTTTCTCCAGGAACAAGCACTTATGGCACTCCCCAGCTACAAGCTACTGAACCTGTAACCAAAAAATGCCACCGTGAGCAGAAGCCGATGGCCGAAGGAGCCCGGGTCCCCAGGGCAAAACCTCGGTAGCAATTGAGAAGGGTTGGAGGGCAGGAGTTGCTTACATCCCAAACAGATTACAGCCTGGCCGAAGGCGCTGTGCCAGTGGGACTCCCTCTCCAGGCAGTAGAGCGAGGTGAAAGTGTTCGCCGAAGCCCTGGTCACAGCCCGGCAGACATCCGTCAGGAGGCACTGAGCATAGCGAAGCTACCTTGGCTCGGACGCTGTGTGCGGTGACTTGCCAAACCAGCGGGGCACCCGTGAAGGTGATGCAGTCTGCTACCCAGATGGAGAGGGTGTGGTTTTGTGACTGTCTGCCCCAGACAATTGGGATCGTAGGTCATGAAGAACCGGCCAGACTTGCGATGAGGCTGAGTGCACTGCAGATAGAAGGCAAAAGCCCTCGCAGTTGAGTGTATGCAAAACCGCCGACGCCTGGTCGGCATGGGGTCTCGGGAAGAAGGTCGGCAAGACTTTCCTGATTGAGATGAAAATCTGAGACTTCAGCAGGAACTTGGGGTGGGTACGGAGGACGACCCTGTTCCTATAGAACCTGGTGTAAGGGGCTTCAGCTGTGAGAGCCTGGAGCTCACTGACCCAGCAGGCCAAGGTCAAAGCCACCAGGAAGACCACCATCCAGGATAGGTGCTGAAGCGATCACGTCACCATCCGCTCGAAGGTTGAGTGTGTAAGCTGCATGAGCACTACGTTTAGGTCTCACTCCGTCAGAGGAGGCCAGATGGGAGGTTTGGACAGCAAGAGGCCCTGCATAAAGTGGGAGACGAAGGGCTGTTCCGAGAGGGGTTTACCCTCTACGGGGAGGTGATTCACCAAAATGGCACTCAAGTGTACCCTGACAGAGTGACTTCAGTCTCTCCTCCGAAAGATGGAGAAGGTATTGGAGGACCCACCAAGTGGGACATGAGAAAGGGTCGATCTGGAGCTCAGAGCACCAAACCGAGAAGCATCGCCACTTGAAGGCATAAGCTTGTCTCAGAGTCCTTCCTCGACACAAGGATGACCTCAACTTCCTCCGGTAGGTCTAGCGTGGCTAGGGAGACCCGTTCAGCTGCCAGGCTGCAAGGGACAATGCGGCCAGGTTTAGGTGTAGCACCCGCCACTTCTCCTGCGTTGGCAGGCCTGGGGTACAGCCCAGGGGAACCGGAGGCTCAATGCGAGCCAGAGCAAGAGTGGGAACTACAGTTGCCGAGGCCACGAGGGAGTGACGAATATCATTGACATTCGTTCCCTCTGAGTTTTGTGGAGGGTCCTCACAATAAAAAGGAGTGGGAGGGAACACTTAGAGAAGCCTGGAGGTCCAGCTCAAGAGGAACACATCCTGCACCTCCCTGCTTGGGTGCAGGACCGGACCACAGAAGCAGGGGAGCTGTGTATTCGGCGGGCTGGCGAACAGGTCCATGGTCGGGGTCCCCCCCCATGGGGCAGCAAGTTGGTCACCTCCGGCTCCATCCACCATTCGTGAGGGCAGAGGATCCTGATGAGTTTTGTCCACAAGGACGTTCTCGTGGCCCGGGAGGTAGACCATTCATAGGGTCATCCCCCGACCAAAGGAGCAGAGGACGACTGCTTCCTGGCAGAGGAGGTGTGATCCTGTGCCCACCTCCTTGTTGATGTAGAACATCGCCACTCGATTGTCGGTCTGCACGAGAACTGACTTTCCTTGGAAATGGTTCTCGAAGGACCTCAGGGCCCACCAGACCACCCGAAGCTCGAGCAAGTTTATCTGCTGTTGAGTGCGTGCACAGTGCACCGCAATGGGCTCCCCACCCCAGCAGGGAAGCGTCCATTGTCAGCACTAGTTCGTGCTGCGGGGCCTAGAAGGGCAGCCCCTGGAGAAGGTTGTGGGGGTCCTGCTACCAGTCTAAGGACCTGTGAAGGTTGTGGGAGACCCAAATGGAGTCTGTAAGGTGACCGGAGGCCGGGCTCCACTGAGTGCCGAGGCACCAGTGGGCCGTTCACATGTGCATGCGGGCATGTGGAACCACATGGAAGGTGGAGGCCATGTGCCCCAGGATGCGCAGCATAGTCTGTGCTGTGATCCGAGTGTTGCTCTGGACCTGGGTCGCCCAGGCTTAGAGGCGAGCCATGCGGTCTTCCGGCAGAAAGGCGATTTCCCGCTGAGGCTTGTACCAGTTCGAGGTGGGACTTGGGGTAGTTGACCAAGAAGCCCTGGTGCTCGAAGAGGATTGTGCGTGATGCCGCAAGGCGGGTTTCCCCAGCAGAGGGTCCCGTGACGAGCCAGTCATTGAGGTAAGGGAAGACTGGTATGCCCTGCTGTCTGAGGGAGGTGGCGGCCGTGGAGAGGCACTTTGTGAAGGCCTGCGGAGCAGACACATGTCCGAAGGGGAGCACCCTGTATTGGTAATGCTCCCCTTGCACCCTGAAGTGCAGGAACTGCCTGTGCTAGGGGTGAATCAAAATGTGGGCGTAAGCATCCCTGAGATCCAAGGAGCATAGCCAGTCACCCTGCTGGAGGAAGGGCAGCAGGACACCAAGTGGTAGCATTTTGAACTTCTCCTGCACCAGATACTTGTTTAGTTTTTGGAGGTTGAGGATGGGCCGTAAGCCCCCCCATCTTCTTCGGAACGAGGAAGTACCAGGAATAGAAGCCCCGACCTCAGAGGTGCATCAGTATCCTCTAGACCGCTTACTGGACGAGGAGGTAGTCTAACTCCCGCTGTAGGAAGGTCTGGTGCGCGGGGAGTCGAGAAGGCTCCACTGGGGAGAAGGGGTGGGGGAAGCCTGTCCAGACGGAGACGGTAGCTGTCCCGGACTACTCGGAGGACCCAAGTGTCCGATGTGATGGACGCCCACTGAGGGGTGGAGGAGGACAGGCGTCCCCCCCCACCAGCTGCGGTGCTGCCAGGGGGTGAAAGGCTACACTGCTGGCATCAAAACCCCTGGGCGGGCTGAGGCGGTGTTGGGGTTTGGGCCCTTTCGCCTTACAATGACCATGCGTCCCAGACTTTCACTGCGTCGTGGTGGTTGGCACGGAAGTGGGTGGGTATGGTGGGTAGCCTCGGTAGGGTAGACCCTTCCACAGAAAGAACAGCTTCTTAGTTTGCTGTTTCTTCCGAGGGAGGGAGGAGGTCTTGCGCGAGAGGCGGGTTCAAGTGACTGCTATCTCAGCAGCCTTATCCTCCATCGGTTTACCGAAGAGCTGCTCACCAAGGCAGGGTACGTCTAGGAGCTTTTCCTGGTCACATTGTTCTAAGTCCGAAGACTGGAGCCATGCCTGGCGTTGGGCCCCAGTGCCAGCGGCCGCTACTCGAGCCAAGGACTCGAATCCGTCATAGGCGGCATGGGAGAGGTATTTCGAGCACTCCGTAATGGACTTCAGAAGGGTCCAGAACCTACTGAGGGGTTTGCCCGTGAGGCCTGCGGAGAAACCCTCGAGTTCCTTGGTTAGGTCTCACAAAAACATGCCTATGTACAATTGGTATGCCTGAATACGGCACGAGAGCATGGATCCTTGATAGGCCTTGTGGCCTAGGGCATTGAGGGCTCTCTACTCCCTGCTCGGCGGAACTGAAGAGTGCGATTTCGGGCTCTTTTGTTTGAAAGCTGGGGAATTGCACTGCGCGGGCTCCATCAGTGCAGACGTCGCCCATAAGTGAGGACTGACTTCCTGCTTGTTCCTGGAGAAAACACTATATCGTCCATGTATATGTGATATACTATTTATTTATTTATTTATCTGCATTTATATCCCGCTTTTCACCGGGTCAGAGCGGTTGGGGGATACATTTAACACGAGGGGATATGAGACACATACACTAATACTTACAGGGAACATGGGCAATGGAGGGTTAAGTGGCTTGCCCAAGACCACAAGGAGCACCTGTGGGACTAGAAACCCCAGTCCTTCTGGCCCAAGGTTGCTGTCCTCTAGTGGGATTTGAACCACTGACCTTCCGGCCTGTAGTACCTTGCCCCAACCACTAGGCCACTCCTCCTATGTTAAATTTTTGGAAGATGGTACATATGAGCTGGAGCTATAGGTTAAAAAGGAGAGCAGATAAGGCCTACCCCAAGGATCCGCCCTATTGTTGATTGTATTGTTTAGATATATGTTGTCGTATTCTGACCTGTTGGGTTCTATCTGAAAGATATGATTGAAACCACTGGAGTGCTGTGCCTTGTACTCCCTATCTGCTGTAATCTGGTGAGTATTATGGAATGGTTGATGCTATCAAATGCTGCAGTGATGTCTAAAAATATGAGAATGAACGCTTGTTTGGGGTTGTTAATGCCGCGTATACATTTATGCAGTAAAGCAATTAACAGGGTTTCCACGCCATGATATGGACGGAAACCATATTGGTGTTCATCAAGGGGAGCATGAGAATCAATAAGGTCCTGGAGCTGAATTTGTACTATTTTTTCAATTATTTTGGCCAAGAAGGGGAGACTTGAGATTGGACAAAAACAACCACACAGCATACAGACCAAAGATTTGTTTTTTAGGATTTTTATTTATTTTATTTTAACATTTTTTATATACCGCACTATTTAACATCAGCGCGGTTCACAAATAACACAAATGGGATGGGATGGATGATTGCATGCTGGGGGGGGTGCATATGGCCTTGTTTGAGGGAGGAGTTAATGATTGGAAGCATGTATGGGGAAAATTCTAATTTAATGGCCTTTATCCAGCTGAGCGGGCAGGGATTGAGGCTGGAAGTAGTTGTGTTTATTTTGGTTATGATGTTAAGTGTATCTTTCTTGGTAAGGGAGAAAGCTGACCATGAGACAGTAGGTGCAGAAATGGTTTGGAGTGTGGGGTTGGGTCAATTGTTCAGTTTTAGTTTTTCGTTATAGAATGGCTAGAATTTGGGGGTCAATGGTAGGGATTAATTGGTCGTCATTAGTGGTGTTATGGGTGAGGGACTTTACAATTTGAAAAAGTTCACGGGGGTTGTTAATATATTGGAGTAGAACTCTTTTTTTCTTGCTATTGATAGTATCTTTGTAAATTTGTAGCTTGTTTATGTATAGTGATTGTAAGTGATTGGATTTAGAGTGTGTCTATTTATGCTAAATTCTGCACAGTGAGCTTTTAAATTGTTTTTAGATCCTGAGAGTACCATGCTGCGTGTTGCTTTTTGCTGTTGGTTGAGCATGTGTTCTAATGGTGGCCACATTGGATATGGTTTCGTTCCAGTTTTTTTTTAATGTTTCATCTAAGTTTGTTGGACCAGGGTCTAAATGCTGAAGAATTTGATTCAAAAAAATCTCTTTTTCAAACTTCTTATATATCTTTTAGGTGGTATGTTGCTTGGGGTTAGTGGGAATGTGGAATGGTAGTAGATATTTAATTACATAATGGTTGGACCATGGTATAATTATGTCTGTGGTTTGGTAGTCTGTAGGAAGTGATAAATTTCACTGGGTATGAGTACTAAATCTAATATGTTGCCTTTGCTGTGGGTGGGGACATCAATTATTTGGTGGTAGCCCATGTCGGACACTGAGTTGAGGAATGTTGTGGCGTGGATCTTGTAGAGGGAAGCAAGGTTAAGGTTGAGGTTGCGTAGTAAGATTAATGGCTTTTTACTTGCTGTGGCGCATATGTTCTCAGTTATGTCATCTAGATTGTCAGGTTTTGTATTTGGAGGTCTATATACTAGGCAGAGGGATAGATGCTTTGTTTCGATAGCGAGGATGTCTATGCTTTCTACACTATTTGAGGGGAGAGGGATGCATTCAGCTCATCTTTTGTGATAGCATAGTTACTCGCCTGTAACAGGTGATCTCTGGGAACAGCAGGAATTTAGTCCTCACATATGGGTATCGTCAGTACCGACAACAGCCTGCGCGGGAACGCTCCCCAGTGTCCAATTAGAAAGCTTTTGGGAGCATCCCACAGCACCTGCGTGCTACCTTCCCGCCTTTCCCAACTGCCTCTCTCCAGTTGAGTTTTAAAGCTGAGACAAAGAGAGAGAGAGGGAAAAGAAAGAGATAGATAGAGAGATACAACTCCTAGGGGAGGTGGGTGGGTTGTGAGGACTAAATTCCTGCTGTTCCCGGAGATCACCTGTTACAGGTGAGTAACTATGCTATCTCCAGGAACAAGCAGGAATGTAGTCATCACATATGGGGACTCCCTAGCTTTAGATGCCAGGGAGAGACCCCAGAAGTTGTGTGTCCCTGAGAAGGGCTCCACTTCCCCCCATGGATCTCTGGCATCCTACCAGGGATGGTGGGTAGGAGTTGATTAGGTATGGAATAGGTGTTGAAGAACAGCCTGACCAAACAAGGCATCCCGGCGGGAGTCCTTGTCCAAGCAGTAATGGGCTGTGAAGGTATGAACCGAAGCCCAGGTGGCTGCTCGACAGATGTCGTCGATAGACACAGAGTGCAGATGAGCCATTGAGGCTGCCATGGCTCTCACATTGTGAGCTGTGACATGGCCTTCCAGAGAAAGGTTCTTACTCTGATAGGCGAAGGAAATACACTGAGAAATCCAGTTAGATAGAGTTCTCTTGGAGACTGGAAGTCCCAAATGAGAAGGATCAAAAGCAACAAAGAGTTGAGAGGACTTTCTATGTTGCTGTGTTCTTTGTAAGTAAAAGGCCAAAGCTCTTTTACAATCCAAGGTATGAAGATTCCTCTGCATTTGATGCATGAGGCCTTGGAAAAAACATAGATAGGTAGACTGCTTGGTTCAGATGAAAAGGCGAGACCACCTTAGGCATAAAGTGTGGATGAGTCCTAAGGACTACCTTGTCATGATGAAACCTTGTATAAGGTGGATTAGCTACTAGCGCTTGCAATTCACTAATGCGACGTGCTGATGTGATTGCAATAAGATAACCTTCCAAGAAAGGAATTTTAAGGAGGTGATAGCTAAAGGTTCGAACGGTGGTTTCATGAGCTGCCCAAGAACCAAGTTTAAGTCCCATGCCACTGGTGGTGGCCTAATGGGAGGCTTAGAAGGCAGCCTCTCATAAATCTTGCTATAAGAGAATGAGAGGAAACAGGCTGTCCATTTAGAGGCTTAAAGGAAGCTGTAATAGCACTCAAATGGACCCTTACTGAGTTAGTTTTAAGTCCTGCATTGGATAATGAAGGAGATATTCCAGCAAGGATTCCAGAAGTATCGCAAGGGGGTTAAGACCCTTTTGCGAACACCATATGGTAAACCTTTTCCACTTGAAAGCATAAGAGCGTCTCGTGGAAGGTTTCCTGGAAGCAAAAAGAATATCTTTTACTTGCTGAGGGAGGTTGAGATCATGGAGATCTAGGCCTTCAGCAACCAAGCCCTGAGATGCAGAGACTGGGGATTGGGATGCCATAACATTCCGTCCTCCTGATAGGAGATCTGGAGCAGACCCTAACTCCAGGGAGGGAGCTTGAGAGAGATGTAGAAGCAGAGGATACCACACTTGCCGTGGCCAATGTGGAGCTATGAGAATCATATGGCCTCTGTCTCTCTGAAGCTTGAACAGGGTTTTGGGAATTAGGGGAATAGGTGGAAAGGCATACAGGAAGTCTTGACCCCAATAAAGGAGGAAAGCATCCCTGGCCTGAGCCCCCTGAGCCGGAAATCTGGAACAGAACCGGGGAAGTTTGGCATTCCACGGACTTGCAAAGAGGTCTATGTCCGGGGTCCCCAAATTCAAAAAATCTTGGCCACCTGGTCCGCATGCAGAGACCACTCGTGTGGAAGCAAAACTCGACTGAGTCTGTCTGCCCAAGAGTTTTGTATGCCTGGAAGATATACTGCCAGGAGATGAATCTGATGCTCTCTAGCGAGGGCCCATAGTCGCAAAGCTTCGTTGCAGAGCGACAGAGAGCCTGTTCCCCCCTGCTTGTTCATATAGAACATGGCTACTTGATTGTCCATATGGATGAGGACTGTATTGTAGCTGAGCAGGGTAAGAAACACTCGAAGAGCAAGGAAGATTGCTCTGAGTTCCAGAAGACTGATATGTAGATGAGTCTCCTGTGGAGACCAGGTGCCTTGGGTGGAGAGGTCTTGCAGATGAGCTCCCCAACCCATTGGAGAAGCATCTGTTGTGAGAGTTGCTTGAGGTAGAGGTTGTTGAAAAGGGGACCCCAGCAACAGGGGCTGTCTCTGTCAAACAATTGGGATGAATCCAAACATAAGGTTCACCTTATGTTTGGATTCATCCCAACCGTTTGACAGAGACAGGCCGATTTCTCCCCCTGGTTGTTGGAAGATATGGACAGAAGTCAGTTGAAGAGGCTGTTTCCCTGATAATAAGGATTTTAAAGATTGCGGTTGCTGATCTTCTTCAAAAAGAATAATTCCAACTCAAGCTAAGTGGGGAGTACCTCTGCCGTTTACTATCGGTTGGGATAGTTTAGTTAATGTTTAAATGGATCAGACAGCTGAATAGTGCTGTTTCTGTTTTTTCAAGGCCTTCGGGTCGGTTAAAATCGATTAAAAAGGAGGGCTCACTTCGAGAGCAGGAAAGTTCCTGCTCATGGTGAGTGATCCAACAAAAAAAGTAAAGGAAACAAAGTATATCATTTTCACATAATTAGATTTATGGAACTTTTTGAGATGTAGGTGGTGCTTTGGTTCCTTCACGAAGGGTTATTTACACCTCTGTAGCATTTAATCTCCAGGAACAAGCAGGAATGAGTCCTCACATATGGGTACGTCGGAACCGACGGAGCCTGCGCGGGAAAGCTCCCCAGCTTCCCAGAAAGGAAGCTTTTGGGGCCTCCCACAGCGCATGCGCGCTGCCTTCCCGCCTTCCTGACCAACTCTCTTCAGTTCTTCTTTTTCCGCGGAGCCAGCAGGTCGTGTTCCTGTCACCGCTGAAGAAATTGTTATTTTAATTTGTTTCTTTGACCGCGTGTCTGCCTTCCCCGATTCCAGACCGGTACCGCCGGTCCTTTTTTTTTTTTTTTTTTAAAAAAATATATATATATATTACTCTTTCCTACACTTGGTGTATTTTTTCTGTGAGGCCTAGGCCTTCTCAGGTCTCCCTCATGGAAAAACCAGTTCCTGGTTTTAAAAAATGCACTAAGTGTACCGGTACTATTTCAATTACAGACACCCATGAGTGGTGCCTTAAATGTTTGGGGCCTGACCATTCCATTCCGGATTGTCCATCCTGCTCTCTGATGTCCAAAAGGGGCTTACAGAACAGAGCAAATAAATTTCATATGCTGTTTTCTACTGATACTCCAGCATCAGCATCCTCCAGGTCTTCTTCTCCTGATGGATCTCAGGTAACCAAACATTCTTCGGGCAAGTCCTCAAAAGGCAAATCTCCCTCTAAGCAGCGAGAGGCCCTTGCAATTGACCCTGAGGACCCTGCCCCAGCCAAAAAACCCCGGCGGGAAGCTCCGGCTTCCAAAGCTCCTCCTATGGGGTTACAGGTAGACATTGATGGCACGGCCTCGACCGATCTCCTGTTAGACTGCTCTGGGGTACCGGCTAACACCGGTACCGACTTCCAGGCAGTTGTGGCGGCTATGGGTACTACGGTACAATCCATGCAGCAGGCCTTACTGACCTTCATTAATGCTGCACCGCCATCGGTACCGCGACAATCGGTTCCGATTCCGGTACCGCAATCGATACCGGTACCCAGAGCATCTACTTCCAGTAGCATGCCGGTTCCGGTCTCCGGTTCCGGAGCTTTCTTCGATACCGCTCCGATACCCGGTACGCCCGATGTCGGCACCGATCGGTACGCGTATCGATCTCTGGAAGCAAATAGACGATACTTTGAATCCTCTGAAGAGTCTGATACCTCAGATGATTCTGCTGACGTCTCTTTCACTCTTCCTGAGGAGCCCTCTTCTCCAAAAAGGAGAATGTCTCCTCCAGAGGATTTGTCCTTTCAAGACTTCATTATTGAAGTAGCTAAAGGACTCTCCATATCTGTATCCTCAGAAAAGGAACCTAGAGCAAAGAAATTAGATATTTTAGGATACTCTAAGGTTCCTAAAGAGGCAGCCACCTTACCCATACATGAAATTCTTCAAGAACACATGATGGATTTGTGGGAGGCTCCTCTTACCCTATCTCCACATTCTCGACGTTTGGACACCATGTATCGGGTTCCTCCTTCTCCTGGTTTTCAAAAAACTCAGCTTCCTCACCACTCTATTGTGGTGAAGTCTGCTATGAAAAAGATAAAGAGTACCAAAAGACACTCTTCTACCCCTCCAGGAAGAGAATGTAGGACTCTGGATGCTTTTGGGAGAAAAATCTTCCAAGCTAGCATGCTTATTGCCAGAATCAATTCATACAGCCTTTATATGGGCATGTTTTTGAAAGAGATTGCATTAAAGATACGTCAATTTCTCCCCTTTATCCCAGAGGATAAACAGGAGGAATTCCTTCTTTTGCTAAAGCACACTCAAGATGTTTCCAAGTTCTCAAACAGAGCAGCCTTTGACTCCTTTGAGGGAGCAAGCAGAGCCTCTGGCTTGGCTCCAGGCCTCTGATTTGGAACCCTGGGTACAAGAAGGCTTGGGCAATTTGCCCTGTACAGGTGAAAATCTCTTTGGCAAAGAGTGGCAAATCAAAGCCACTCAAATGGATGCAGAGAATGCTGCTTTAGATAGACTTTCTAAGTCTACCTCTACCCCTGCCAAGAAAAAAACCTTTTAAGAAAACTTTCTATAAAAAGACCAGATTTTCCACAAATACTGGCCAGCAATCTTCCCAAGTTCGCTTTGCTCCTAAGCGTCAGCAAACTAAGCAGGCCAAAACAAAGGCCACAGGGACTGCTACAATTGAACAGTCCCAATCTCCTCAGGGTTTTTGACTTGGTTCTAGAGAACTTACCTTTTCTGGCTCTGCAACAGCCAGAACCTCTCACCATTCCAGGAAGGTTGGCTCTTTTTGCTCCCAGATGGGAACAAATCACATCAGAACCGTGGACCCTCTCTATCATCAGAGAAGGCTACAAACTACATTTCTCCAACCTTCCTCCCCATACTATGGTGAGACAATTCAATTCTCCCCCATCTCTCCTGTACCTGTTGGGACAAGAGGTGACCACTCTTCTCGCCCAAAGGGCAATAGAAGAGGTTCCTCTTCCTCAACAAGGGTCAGGTTTCTACTCCCCCTATTTTCTGATTCCCAAGAAAACAGGGGGATACAGACCCATTCTGGATCTCAGAGAATTGAACAAATTCCTCTACAAAGAGAAATTCAAAATGCTTTCTCTAGGTACTCTCCTTCCCTACCTACAGAGTCAGGACTAGCTTTGTTCTCTAGATCTCAAGGATGCGTACACACATATACTCATCCATCCATCCCACAGAAAATTCCTACGGTTCATATTCCAGGGAAAACATTTCCAATATAGAGTACTCCCCTTCGGTCTAGCCTCTGCTCCAAGGGTATTTACCAAATGCATGGCAATAGTAGCTGCATTTCTACGCACTCTGGGAATCTTTGTCTTCCCATACCTGGACGACTGGCTCATCCGAGCTCCATCTCAGTCCGAGGCTCAAACTTCCCTGGATCGCACCAGACGCATTCTGCAGTATCTGGGACTTGTCATCAATCTGCCAAAGTCTCAACTTACCCCTACTCAATCCCTAGAGTTCATCGGGGCTTGGCTAGATACTACCACTGCAAGGGCCTATCTTCCTCAGGCCCGTTGCAACCGTCTAGTGCACTTGGCCTCTCAAATTCAGTCCAGAAGCCACTTGACTGCCAGAGAGATGCTACAACTGCTAGGTCACATGGCATCCACGGTTCATGTAGTGCCTTATGCTCGCCTACATATGAGAGCAGCTCAATGGACCTTGTCCACACAGTGGACCCAAGCATCAGGAGCTCTCTCAGACCAAATAGCAACCTCAAAACGTCTTTTTTGGTCTCTCCAATGGTGGATTATCCACTCAAAATCTGTTGTTGGGGGCCCCCTTCCAACCTTTGTTACCCCCCAAGCAACTCTCACTACAGATGCCTCCCAAACAGGTTGGGGAGCTCATCTCCAAGACCTCTCCACTCAGGGCATTTGGTCTCCACAGGAGACCACCCTTCATATCAACCTTTTGGAGCTGCGAGCAATTTTCCTTGCTCTCAAGGTCTTTCATACCCTCCTCATCAACATGACAGTACTTGTTCATACCGACAATCAAGTAGCCATGTTCTACATAAACAAGCAAGGAGGGACTGGCTCTCTGTCGCTTTGCAACGAAGCTCTAAAACTTTGGGCCTTCGCCAGAGAGCATCGGATCCATCTCCTGGCAGTGTACCTCCCAGGAATCCAAAACTCTTGGGCAGACAGACTCAGTCGAGTCCTGCTGCCACACGAATGGTCCCTGAACATGGCTCAGGTACTCAGAATCTTTCAAGAATGGGGGACCCCGGACATAGACCTCTTTGCAAGTCCGTACAATGCCAAACTTCCTCGGTTCTGTTCCAGGATTCCGTGTCAGGGAGCTCAGGCCAAGGATGCCTTCCTCCTTCATTGGGGTCAGGCCTTCCTATATGCCTTTCCACCCATTCCCTTGATTCCCAAGACTCTATTCAAACTTCAGAGGGATCAAGGATCCATGATCCTCATAGCTCCACGCTGGCCATGCCAAGTGTGGTACCCTCTACTTCTGCATCTCTCCCAGACACCATCCCTGGATCTGGGAGCTGCTCCAGACCTTCTGTCTCAAGAGGAGGGGACTTTGTGGCACCCAAACCCCAAGTCCCTTCACCTCAGAGCTTGGTTACTGAAGGCCTAGACCTAAGACTTGAATCTTTCTCAACAGGTGAAGGATGTCCTCCATGCATCGAGGAAACCTTCCACCAGACGTTCTTATGCTTTTAAATGGAAAAGATTTTCAATTTGGTGTGCTAACAAAGGTCTTAACCCTCTAGCACTACCTTTAACTTCTTTACTTGAATATCTCCTGCATCTTTCCAATGCAGGACTTAAAACCAATTCGGTAAGAGTCCATTTGAGTGCTATTGCAGCATCTCTTCAGCCTATCAATGGACAATCTGTTTCCTCTCATCCTCTTATTGCAAGATTCATGAGAGGTCTAACTTTAACTAAACCTCCCATTCGGCCTCCTCCAGTGGCATGGGACTTAAACGTAGTTCTTGGTCAGCTTATGAAGCCGCCCTTTGAACCCTTAGCCACTACCTCCTTGAAATTTCTTTCCTGGAAAGTCATTTTCCTTATTGCAATCACTTCTGCTCGTCGCATCAGTGAACTGCAAGCTTTAGTGGCTAATCCACCTTATACAAGGTTCCATTATGATAAGGTAGTCCTTAGGACAAATCCCCACTTTATGCCTAAAGTGGTCTCACCTTTTCATCTTAATCAAGAGGTATATTTACCTGTTTTTTTTCCAGCTCCTCATGCATCAAATGCAGAGAGGAACCTTCATACTCTAGACTGTAAAAGAGCTCTTGCCTTTTACCTCCACAGGACACAGCAACATCGAAAGTCTTCTCAACTTTTTGTTGCTTTTGATCCTTCTCATTTAGGACTTCCAGTCTCAAAACGAACACTGTCCAATTGGATTGCTCAGTGTATTTCTTTTGCTTACCAGAGTAAGAACCTTTCTCTGGAAGGCCATGTCACAGCTCACAATGTGAGAGCCATGGCCACATCTATGGCTCATCTTCATTCTGTATCTATCGATCAGATCTGTCGAGCAGCCACTTGGGCCTCGGTTCACACCTTCACAGCCCATTACTGCTTGGACAAGGACTCCCGCCGGGATGCCTTGTTTGGTCAGGCTGTCCTCAGACACCTGTTCCATTCTTAAACAACTCCTGCCCACCTTCCCTGACTGGATGCCTGAGATCCATGGGAAGATGAAGAATTCTTGCAGGGGGATCTCCCCGGCATCTTAGCTAGGGAGTCCCAATATGTGAGGACTCATTCCTGCTTGTTCCTGGAGATAGCACAGTTACTTACCTGTAACAGGTGATCTCTGGGAACAGCAGGAATTAGTCCTCACAACCCACCCACCTCCCCTAGGAGTTGTATCTCTCTCTCTCTCTCTCTTTCCTTTCCTCTCTCTATTGTCTCAGCTTTAAACTTGAACTGAAGAGAGTTGGTCAGGAAGGCGGGAAGGCAGCGCGCATGCGCTGTGGGAGGCCCCAAAAGCTTCCTTTCTGGGAAGCTGGGGAGCTTTCCCACGCAGGCTCCGTCGGTTCCGACGTTCGCATATGTGAGGACTAATTCCTGCTGTTCCCAGAGATCACCTGTTACAGGTAAGTAACTGTGCTATATATACTATATGTACCTTGCCTTGAGGTTGGATTTGCAAACAAAGAGTAAATCTAAATCCAAATCAGCTTTTGCTCACTGCAGGGGGCTGTCACTGTCCAAGTAAAATAAAATAAACAACACAAAACAAAATACTGAATGGTGATCACCGTGTCCTGATGCCAGCTAATAAGATACTGAATTTTGTATTTATGTGATATTTGAAGAAACTGATTTTAAATTACTATAAGATGTTTTGAGCAATTCTTCAGGACTGATGAGGCAAAGTATAAAACATACTAGAATACAGCCTCATTCTCATCCGTTTCAAAATTCAAGTGCAGAAGATACAAAGGGATTGTGTGCAGAGAGCAGGGAGAGGGACCCTGTCAGTGCAGGGACTTACTTGTCATGTGTATCACTAGCTGTGACTTCGTTCAGTGTGAAGAGCTCTTTGAGCTCTCCCAAGGAGAAATGTCGTTCCACGTCCTGCTCCTCATCCACCACGCAGCTGCTCAGGGCCTTCTTGTGTGCCTGCCGCTGGAAAATCTTCTCCTCGATAGTCCCGGTCTGGAAGGAGTAACACATGCAGGGAATCAGAATGACTGGACAGGATATGCTAGAGCACAGTGTAGTGCTGAAGACATGTTACAGTGCAGGGAAGGATGACGTTTATTAAATTTTCCTTACCGTTAATTTCCTTTCCTGGAGTCCAGCTAGACCAGTCCAGACAAGTGGGTTAAGTCCCCCTGCCAGCAGATGTCGAGACAGAGAAAGTAATGAGTGCCAATCAGAGCTGTGACCTCACTGCTGGTATATGCCACAGCTAGGGGTTTCCTCAGTACACTCATAGAAAGCAATGGAACCAGAGAACCCAGAACAGAGACCTCGGATCTGCCAGAGAAAAACTTATCAGCAAATGCAGAGCATGGACACTAGCAAAACTGTGTCCAAATTTAAATTTAGAACCCAGCAGAGAGCTTGTAATTTAAATTTCATAAGAAGTTAGAGCCTAGCAGCAGCTAAGAGCTATAATTTAAATCAAATCAGAATTTAGCTTACCTCAGCAGCACAAGACAGGGTACTGTGTAGCAGCCCTCTTTTAATAAGTGTTATTTCCCTCCCTCCCTCCCCACACCCCCACCCACCCCTGGGATAATCATAGCTTTATAGGTACTTAAACATCTTAAAAGACAGGAGGTGCTTTCAGGTGAAGCTCATTACCCAAATCAGTCATACACTAAGGACCTGAGATTAATTAAGCTTCAGGTGAACAAGGTATATTAAACGTATTAGGTACAGTTTTATTGGTATAAATACCCATAGCAACCCCTAGTAAGTAAGAACTTAAAGATCTAGACACAAACTTAAAACTAAGATGCAGGAGGAAGTGACATCACCGGAGCCGATGGCAGCTTGAAAGAGCTGCTCCGGCACCGACCCAGCCATTAAATAAAAAAAAGTAACCCCTCGGCGGCGGAAAGTGGTGGCTTCGGGCGCAGAAAGCAGGCAGGAGGTGCCGGGATCGCTGGAACGCCGGCGGCAATACAATTACACTGGCGGTGAGCCGCGTGAACGGGAGGACATCGCAGCAGCGTGGAGGGCCGAAAATGGCACCCGGAGGCAGCGTGGAGGTGGCGTTTGCGGCAGGCAGACGATAAGGTCCTGGGCCTCTGACAGTGTTGAAGCTCCCCAGCGTGAGAGAATTGCGGTACACAGAGGGCTGGAGGTGAGCTGGATTGTGGTGAATAGCTGTGTGGTGTGGAGCAGGATCACTGTGCAAAGTGGTGCTGGGGGAGCGCAGGGGCTGAGGAGGGTAGCCCAGAAGATTTATTTATTTATTTATTTATTTATTTACATTCTCTTATATACCGCGCTATTCTGCATCAGTGCGGTTTACATTGAACAAACTGAAATTACATTGAACAGGGCATTATAACTTGGAGATAACTATTTTACAGCGAACACGGGCTATGGAGGGTTAAGTGGCTTGCCCAAGACCACAAGGAGCACCTGTGGGACTAGAAACCCCAGTCCTTCCGGCCCAAGGTTGCTGTCCTCTAGTGGGATTTGAACTCCCGACCTTCCGGCCTGAAGTACCTTGCCCCAACCACTAGGCCACTCCTCCACTCCAAGATCTGAGAAGGCTGAGACAGCTGTGGGTCTGCAGTGTGGAAGCCAGAGAGAGTGCTGTGACTTGTGGAAGGGCACTGAGAGGATCTGGTGGCAGCCGAACATCAGCAGAAGGACAGCTCAGAGGAGGGTATAAGAGCTTTGTAAGTCAGCACATAGGGCTGGTGAGCCTACGTATTGGAAGACCTGTGCTGAACCTGAAAGAGGCATTTGGTGAAGAGATGACTACCAGAAGAAAAGCGGCAGATCTCAGAGAATATGTGTACTCCGGGTCGCACGGAGGGAAAGGCGATGCCGGGCAGATGGAGAACAAAAAGCTCCCTGATGTGCAAGGAGAGCAGGGCGGAGAAGTGGAAATGGAGAATGTAAAAGCCCCTGGAATGGAAGCTATGCATCCTATCACGAGAGCGGAGCTTAGAGACTGGTTTCTTGAAATTAAAAACAAGGTGCAGTCAGTGAAGAGTGAGTTGAATGACGTGTTGGGTCCCCTGAAGGAAGAAGTTGGAGAGTTGGTGTGTAGAATGGGAGATCATGAGAACAGGTTACAAGAGATTGAACACCACCAGGAAGAAGAGACACAAAGATCTGTGAAATTGGGCTCACAATACGAGACTTTGCTATATAAGTTGGAGAATCTGGAAAACCGCTGTCGACGTAATAATCTGAGACTCCGAGGAATACCAGAGGAGAAAGAATTTCAGGATAGTGAGAAGGTTGCACGATCAGTGTGCTTGGAGGCTCTACGGCAGGGCGGTGAGGAGGTGACCGCTACGGACATACAACTTGAAAGAGCTCATCGTGCACTGGGAAAGCCAGTGGGCAATAAACCACGAGATATCATCATCTGTCTAGCACGTTATAAAGTTAAGGAGAAAACTGTTAACAAAATAAGGAGAGAAGGAGCCCTCATGTGGCAGGGTTATCCGGTGCACATATACGAAGACCTCTCTGCAGGCACGTTGCAGAGGCGGAGGGCCATGCAGCCTGTTACACAACTACTGCGTAGAGAGGACATTAGATACCGGTGGCTCCAGCCTTTTGGATTATCATTTACCTTTAAAGGGCGGACATGGCGGACACAGACACCGGAGGAGGCAATGAAAGCCCTCCGGGACGTGGGACTGAGCACCCAGGCAGTAGACCTGGGGACAGGTCCCTCAACCGGAGGGCGGCAGGGGCAGCGTGGTGGCAGCCCAGAGTGCAGGGGAAAAAACAGAGCGGCTAGACATGGGCAGGAGCTGCAAGAGGATCGGCTGACGGAAGACACCTGAAGAAACTTGCGGACTGACAAAATGCTGGTTTAAGTGTTGAAGGGTAGCGGAGGAGTGTTGTCTTTAAGAATAATTGTATATGTATCATACAGGTATTCTGCAAAATAATAGGGGGAGAGGAGGGTGGGGAGGAGGTGGAGAGGGGGAGGGTGCAGGTGGATAGGGGGGGGAAGGAGGATGGTGAAGTGGACGGGTAAAGGGAGGGAGATACAAGGTAGGGAGGGGGGGTGAGGGAAGTGAGGGAGTAGGGAGGGAATATGGAGAGGGCAGGGGGGATGAGGGTATGGGCAGGAGGAGGGGGAGGTGGGAGAGTGGGATGGTGGAGGGTGGGGGGCAGAGGTGAGTGATGGTGTAAGGCTGGGGAAGGTAGGGGGCGCACTACTCCTGAGGTATCCTCTGGAAGTGGAGGATGAGGGCGGGATGGGGAGGGAGGGGGGGAGGGGGGTATGATGGCTTGCGGAGGTCGAAAGGGGTACGAGGTATGAGGGGGGAGAAGGAGGGGGGGAGAAGGAGGGGGGAGAACTGGGGTAGGAAGGGAGGGAGGGGGGAACTTGGGAGGGGGGTGTGGGAAGCGTAGAAAGCTAACGATTATGACCTTGAATGTAAAAGTGCTGCGAACGAGACAGAAACGACAGTTGGTGAAGAAGGAGGGTAAAAGAATAGGGGCAGATATTATGTGTATACAAGAAACGCATTTGCGGGTGGGGCAGGAATATTTGTTGGAATCTAGGCAATACCCCAAGGTGGTTTTGGCGGGCCAGAGAATAAACTCTAGGAAAGGGGGGGTGGGAATTCTGGTGGGGGGGGGAGGGGGAGTATCATACTATGGTGAAGGAAGTTAGACGGGGGAAAGGAGGGAGATGGGTGTGGGTGCTATTGCAAATTGAAAGGGAGGAGGTATGGGTGATAAGTTTGTATGGTCCTAATGAGAAGCAGGGGGAAATGTACGAACAACTCTTGAAGGAGTTGGAGGGATTTGGGAGTACCCCAATAATCATGGGGGGGGATTTTAATCTGACGTGTAACCCCAGAATTGACACAAGTGGGGGGCAGGGGGGATAGACGAAGCCTGCATACATTGCGAGAGCGCCTGGGTTTGGTAGATATTTGGAGAAGTTGGCATCCGGGAGAACGGAAATACACTTTCTATTCCCCAGTGCATAGCTCCTATAGTAGGTTGGACATGCTCTGGGGGGGCGGAATCTGGTTGGAAAGAATACAGGAGGTGGAACATGGTCCGATCACCTGGTCAGATCATGCCCCAGTGAGTGTACGATTTGATATGGGATGGAAAGATGATAGTTTAAAATTCTGGAGACTCAATAATTCCTTGCTGGAGGAGGAGAAACATGTGGAGAAGATTAAGGTTCATATAAAGGATTACCTCCAGCTAAACGATACAGGGGAGGTGTCTATGGGGGTGCTTTGGGATGGCTTAAAGGCGGTGATTAGAGGACAGTTGGTTGGGTTGGGGGCGCGGGTAAAGCATGAAAAAGGGGCCATGGAGAGTGATTTATTGCAACAGCTGCGGCGATTAGAGGGGGTACATCAGAGGGTGTCTGATCCAGGCACCCTTACGGAGATACATAGGGTAAGAGCGGAGTTGAGTAAATTGCGGGCCCAAGAGATAGCATTCCAACTGGCAGTCTTGAAGCAGGCCCATTTTGAAGGGGGTAATCGGGCAGGGAGGGTGCTGGCCAGTCGCTTGAAGGGGCGGAGGCAAGCAGTGCATGTTGCGGGCATTAGGAGTAATAAAGGTGAATGGATACACAACTCCAAGAGAATTAGGGGGGTGTTTCGGGAGTACTATAGGACCCTGTATGAAAGTGAACTGGAGGTGGGAGAGAGGGATACTGCAGAATTTCTGGAGGAATGTGGTCTGTCACAGGTGACTGAGGAGGAAAGGGAGCATCTTGGGCGAGAAATTCAGGAGGAGGAGGTGGGGAGGGCTATAACCACGCTGAAATTGGGGAAGGCGCCAGGGTTAGATGGGTATACGGCAAAGTTTTATAAGGTCATGTCGGAACAGATTACGCCCATATTTACCAAGGTAGTTAATAGGGTGCTTCAGGGGGAGGGCCTCCCGCGAACAATGGCAGAGGCCGGTATAACGGTCTTGCCGAAACCAGGCAAGGATAAGGGGGTCTGTGGATCGTATAGGCCCATCTCTTTAATAAATTTGGATGCAAAGATATTGGCAAATATTTTGGCAAACAGGATCCAGGATGTAGTACCGCACCTGATCCACCCGGATCAGACGGGCTTTGTAAAGGGGCGTCAAGGTAGTGATAATGTGAGAAAGATTCTGAATGTTATGTGGCAACTTCAGCGTACTAAAGAAGAGGCAGTGTTAATCACCGTAGACGCGGAAAAGGCTTTCGACCGGGTGGAGTGGTCTTTTATGTTCCAAGTTTTGGAGAAAATGGGGTTTGGAGGGAAGTATATTAGTTGGCTCAGAGCTCTATATCAGGGACCGCGGTGGATATTCTGAGAGTTTTGAGCTCCATAGAGGTACCCGACAGGGGTGCCTGTTGTCGCCCTTGTTGTTTGCATTGGCTATTGAGCCGCTGGCGGCCTACATTAGGCGAACGGGGGACATTAAGGGAGTAAAGATACGTGGGAGGGAGGAAAAGATTGGACTCTTTGCGGATGATGTTATCTTTACCCTGACGCAACCGCTTACAACACTACCGGTGCTAATGACGGATATACAAAGGTACAGCCGCTTAGCGGGATATAAAATTAATCAAGGGAAAACGGAACTGCTGGGATTTAATTTGGCGCCCAGGGTGGAAGAGAGCTTGCGGCACCACTTTAAGTTTAGGTGGGTGGAGGGGAGTTTTAGGTATCTGGGGATCCAGTTGGGGACCCCTCTATTTAAGATCAAGCAATGGAATTATCAGGGTCTGGTCGAGAATATTAGGCAGGATCTATCACGTTGGAGGGGGCTGTATTTGTCTTGGTTGGGGCGCATTGCAGTGGTAAAAATGAATGTTCTCCCACGGTTACTGTTTGTCTATATGTCCCTGCCCTATAGGTTGGTTAGAAAGGAAATAGCTAAGATGCAAAATCTGCTACTGCAGTTTATTTGGGACGGAAAGCGCCCAAAAGTTGCTCGGGCGACCATGTATAGGCTTAAAGCGGAGGGGGGTTTGGGGGTCCCATCGTTGCTCCGGTATTATGAAGCGGCACAACTTCGGGCCTTATTTATTTATTTAAACGGACTTGGTATACCGCTTTATCATGAAATCAAAGCGGTTGGCACAGCAAACAATCAATGAAGGGTGTGGTTGTCATTAGCATGCAGTGCGAGAAATGATACAGTGTGCTGCGTGAGTGCGTGTGGATGATTTTGATGTGAGCTATATACAGTGTGCGCTTAAGGTACATATTTACAGATACATATTTACATGGATGGCTTTGCTATCTTAGGAGTCATTCTGTGAGGTCCTTGAAGTAGTCTGTGAATAGTTCAGTTTTAAGCAGTTTTCTGAATTCTTTGGTGTTGTTTGTTGCTCTGAGGTGGTCGGGGAGAGAGTTCCACATGGCGGGGGCTGCTAGGGTGAACGCTCGTTTTGATGTGGATTGTTTTGTTCTGGTGAAGTCCTTTGGGGTTCTGATGTTGTTCGATATTCCCTTTCTTCTTGGTCTTTTGCTGTTGTCAGTTGTTATGAATTGTTGTAGGCTGTCTGCAGATAGGTTGTTCATTATTTTGAAAGTGGTTAGGAGAACTTTGTAGCGGACTCGAGAGCTGATTGGGAGCCAGTGAAGGTGGTATAGTATGGGGGTGATGTGTTCGTGGGTTGAGCTGTCTGTTATGAGTCGTGCGGCTGTGTTTTGTGCTAGTTGAAGTGGTTGGGTTGATTTCTTTGGTAGTCCTAGGTAGATGTGGTTGCAATAGTCTAGTGTGGGTGTGATGATGGCTTGGCATACTGTTCGAAAATGCTCGGGAGCAAGGATGGGTTTGAGTCGTCTGATTGTCCTCATCTTGACGTAGGCGCTTCTGGTGGTCTTCGCAATGTGGGATTGTAGGTTGAGCTCCCTGTCAAGTGTTATTCCCAGGTATTTTATCTCTTGTCTTATTGGTATGATGGCATTGTTCAGGTTGATGGAGGGCGTGGGTGTGAAAGCTTGGTCTCTTGTTATGATCAGAGCTTCGGTTTTGTTATAGTTTATTGCTAGGTTGTTTTTTTGCAGCCAGGTTGACATTTCTTTGAAGCAGTTGGCTATGTTGTTGTAGTCTGGTTTAGTTAGGTTGATTGGTGTGAATATCATTATATCGTCAGCATATATGGTGTATTGAATATTGAAGCTTCTGATGATTGTGCTGATGGGCTGAATGTATAGGTTGAAAAGCAGGGCGGAGAGGGATGAGCCTTGTGGGACTCCCTGTGTGACATTGATGGGTTGAGAGGTCTTTGATCCACATCTGACCTGGAGCTGTCTGTTCTTCAGGTAGGATGTAAACCATCTCAGGGTGGTGTCATGTAGGCCCGCTTCTTCAAGTCTTGTTAGTAGCGTTGAGTGGCATACGGTGTCGAATGCTGTGGAAAATGTCCAGGAATATCATGAGTACGCCCATTCTGGTGTTGTCAATTGTTCTTAACAGGCTGTCGAACAGTTGTGTCAGTAGAGTTTCCACCCCGTGATTGGGTCTGAATCCGTGTTGGTTTGGGTCGAGGGGGTGGTGTATGTCAAGATGTTGTTGTAGTTGTTGCTGGACTACTTTCTCTATGATTTTAGCCAGGAAAGGGATGCTTGAGATCGGTCTGTAGGCTGCGGGGTCTGTTTTCGGTAGGGTGGTTTTCTTTGGGATGGGACGTACCGTTGCTAGTTTTAATGCATTTGGCATTATTCCTTCTGCGAGGGAGCTTTGTAAGATCTTCCGTATTGTTTGGGTCAGTTCTACCTTTGATGCTTTGATCCATGATACTGGGCAGGGGTCGGTGGGGGCGGTGCTGGTGTTGAGGTTGGTGATGATCTTCGCTAGTTGTTCCTTTGATGGGATGTTGAAAGAGCCCCAGCTCTGTTCTATTGAGGAGGTCTCGTTTGTAGTGGTCTTGTTGCTGCTTTTGGGTGGTGCGGTGAATTTGTTGGTAAGGTGGTCTGCGTAGGTCTGTGGATCTATTTGTTGGTCATTTCTGTTAAAGGGTTCCTTGGTGAGCTTCTTTACTACCTCGTAGAGTTCACGGGGTTTGTTGGTGGATTGTAGGATGAGGTTTGTGTGGTATTGTTTTTTCTGGTTATTTATTTTATTATTACATTGTTGATGAGGTTGTTGTAGCTGTTTTGTTTCGCCTGGAATTGCTTTTGTAGGTGGGTTGATTTGTTGCGTCTCCATCGTCGTTCCAGTTGTCTCAGTTCTCTTTTTGCTGTGCGTATTTCATTGGAGTACCATGGTGTGTGGTTGGGTTTTGTGGCTCCTGCCTTGCGTGTTTTGTGTTGGGGAGGTTTGGCAGCTGAAGATATGATGTCATTCCATTCGGAGATTTGCTCTTCGATGTCTGTCGTCTTGGAGATGAGGAGGGGTAGTGTGTCTTTCATGAATTGGTCCTTGTTGAAGGATTTAAATCTTCTGGTTGGAGGTGGGTTCTCGATTGGTTCCCTTGTGGTTTTTACTTGTAGTTGGATCTGTATTAGATAGTGGTCTGACCAGGGTACTGGAGTGATGTGGGGTCCTGTGATGATGTTTTTATCCTTTAGGTTGTTTGGGGTGAAGATGAGGTCGGGGGAGTGCCCGAGTCTGTGTGTTGGGGCGTTGATCGTTTGGGTGAACTGGAGGGAGTCCATGGCGTTCAGGAAGGCTTCTGCTTCACCTCTGCTGGTAGATCTTAGGTTGAAGTCTATTTGCATGGAAGGAGGGGGTGGAGAGGCCTGGGTGGGTGTAGATGGTGGGGGAGGCGGGGACCGGGGTGCGTGCCGGGATTGGGGACCGGGGGGGGGGGCGGTAAGAGGCTGGGAGAAGAGAATCCCTATAGAGAACTTACAAGACAGGTTTGGGCGAAATGGAAGGTGTATCTGTTAGGGGGGAAGCAATACTCTCGCGAAACTCCAATTCAGATTGCAATGAGGGGTAGGATGGGGGAGGAGGCAGGGGTTTTTAGGAGGTGGGGGGAGAAAGGGTTGCGGAAGTTGGGACAATTGGTGGGGGATGGGGGGAGGATTAGGGGCTTTGAGGAGTTGCAACAGAAATATTGCTTGGGGATGCAAGATAGATATGCTTATGTTAGTTTGTGGTATTGGCTCCAGCGGCGGGAGGTGAAGCAAGACTGGATGGCGAAACCTGTGCCCTTTAAGGAGATGATGGGGAGTAAAGGGATGCCTAATAGGATTATATCAAAGTTATATAAAATTTTGGGGGAATCCAAGCAAAGGGACATACGGGGCCAGTTGCAGTGGGAGGAGGAACTGGGGGGGCAGTGGGGTGTTGAGAGGTGGGATAGAATTTATATTAGAACTCATAAATTAGCTCCGGGAACAGCAATGCTGGAAAACAGTTATAAGCTAAGGTTGAGAATGTATTGGACCCCGGTGTGGCTACACGCTTTATACCCCGATAGTTCAGATCAATGCTGGAAGGGGTGTGGGGCTAGAGGAGACTTGCTGCATATGGTGTGGGGATGCCCGACAGTGCGGGACTATTGGAGAGGGGTGGAAAGGCTTACGGAAGACATCACAGGGGCGAAGGTATGTTTTACCCCTAGTATGGTGATATTGAATGAAGGAGTGATGGAAGAGGGTGGGAGAGAATGGGGGAGACTGCAGGGGTATTGTGTAATAAGCAGGGCGGATGTGTCTTCTACATTGGTGGAAGAAACAGGGTGTCCCCCCATTAGCGGAGGTGGTGGGGCGAATGGAGCAGCTTTGGGGGTACTGTGCAATAGAAGTCCATCAAAAACATACTGTTCCACGATACAATAAGGTGTGGGAAAGATATGAGCAATGGAGGGATGAGGGGGGGGGGGGGTCCAGGGGAATGACTGCGGGGAGTAGGAGAGATTAGTCCACTGATGGGGGCAGGGCTATAGGTTTAAATCCTTGCCCCATCATATCATATCATATTGTAGAGGTCTTGGGCAGGGCGATTATATCTTGCCTCTATGGTTCAAAAGTTTTGTACTGGTTACTCATGGCAAGCTTACCGTTGAGGGTTCTGCTGATAGAAGATCCCACCAACTTGAGGTTAGTGCGGAGTGCATGTCTTGAAGCCTACTGTTAGAGGGTTGGGGGATTGGTAGTGGGGGGGAGATGGTACGGGGTTGGGGGGGGGAGGGAAGGGGGGGAAGTGTGATATCTGTGTTCATTATGCCTATGTGGTTCTTATTGGAAGAATATCTGCCCGGTGGGTGAAAGTGAAGTTGGTAGAATATGGGATAGTTGTTGGTGGGAGTTGAGAATTTATGACCGGGCTAATGTACAGTACTATAAGTGGGGTGGAAATGTATACTGTATAAAATGTGTAAAGGGCACAAAGTGTTTATGGGTTCAATGGAAAAATGGGGAGGCACTAGGAGCAGGGGCCTCTCCCAATTGTTGATGTTGTTGATGTAAAGAATGTATATTGGTACATGTGTGGGGGGGGTTCACGGTATATGTTGTGTATTGCATGTTTTGTTGGGTGCTAATAAAAATTTTAAATACAAAAAAAAAAAAAACTAAGATGCAGACAGCAGTCCAGCAGCGGGATGGGGGCTTTCCAGTCTTTTGCATTGAGTGTCACATGTATGATTTTCTCCCAGTTGGTGAGAGGTCTTACGTGTGCACTAGGTGCAAGGAGCTCTTTGCTCTCAGGGAACAAGTCTGTTCTCTAGAGGCTAAAGTAGCAGACTTGGAAAACATAAGACAGAGGTACATAGACGAGACCTACAGGGATATAGTCCTGAAGTCCCACCTCCAGTCTGGCAGCACCCCTGTTGCCATGGAGGAGAGAGGTCACGTGACAGGAGAGCATCACCCTGGTGTGGCAGGAAGTGATCCTGTAACTAGGACCTGTCCTCCAGGTGATGTAAAGCCCTCTCGCACCGAGGAAGTTTCTCCAGGGCCATGTGCCCATGAGGGAAGGGTTAGGACAGCCGTTATAGTTGGTGATTTGATCATTAGGCATGTAGATAGCTGGGTGGCTGGTGGACGTGAGGATCACCTGGTAACATGCCTGCCTGGTGCGAAGGTAGCGGACCTCACGCGCCACCTAGATAAGGTCTTAGATAGTGATGGGGAGGAGTCTGCTGTCTTGGTACATGTCGGTACCAATGACATAGGAAAATGTGGTAGGGAGGTTCTGGAGGCAAAATTTAGGCTTTTAGGTAGGAAGTTGAAATCCAGAACTTCCAGGGTAGCATTCTCCGAAATGCTTCCTGTTCCACGCGCAGGACCCAAAAGGCAGGCAGAACTCTGGAGTCTCAATGCGTGGATGAGACAATGGTGCAGAGATGAGGGTTTTGGATTTGTTAGGAACTGGGGAACATTCTGGGGAAAGGAGGGGCTCTTCCGAAGGGATGGGCTTCACCTTAACCGGGATGGAACCAGGCTGCTGGCATTAACCTTTACAAAGGAGATAGAGCAGCTTTTAAACTAGATATTAGGGGAAAGCCGACAGTTGCCCAAGAGCGGATGGTTCGGAAGAATGTATCCTTGAAGGATACTACCAAAAGCAGAGAGGTTCCACAAAAGAGTAAAGCAGCCCAAATGCCCTCAAGTATGGAGCAGACAGAGCTTAAAGATCCCAATTTACCCATGTCTAACAATAGCCAAATTAACATGAATAAAATACATTCTCTAAAATGCTTGTATGCAAATGCTAGAAGTCTAAAGAATAAGATGGGAGAGTTAGAATATATAGCACTAAATGAAAGGTTAGATATGATTGGAATATCAGACATGGTGGAAGGAGGACAACCAGTGGGACACTGTGATACCTGGGTACAAACTATATCGTAATGATAGAGCTGATCAAATTGGTGGAGGGGTTGCGCTCTATGTTAGAGAGGGCATTGACTCAGGAAGGATTAAAGTTTTGAAGGAAACAAAATCTGCTGTAGAATCTATATGGATTGAAATTCCATATAAAAGGGGGAAGGCGATGGCAGTGGGGGTGTACTATCGAGCACCTGGCCAGAATGACCAAATGGATGATGAAATGCTCAAAGAAATCAAGGAAGCTAACAAACGTTACAGCGCAGTAATAATAATGGGTGATTTCAATTACCCCGGTATCGACTGGGTCAGTGTCATGTCAGGACTTGCTAGGGAGATAAAGTTCCTAGATGAAATAAATGACTGCTTCTTGGAGTAGCTGGTTCATGAACCGACCAGAGGGGAAGCCATATTAGACCTAGTCCTTAGTGGAACACCAGATCTAGTGCAAGAGATAAGGGTGTTGGGGCCACTTGGCAATAGTGATCATAGCATGATCGCCTTTGATTTAATTAGTGGAGGAGGGATAGTAAGGAAATCCACAGTACTACCTTTTAACTTTCGAAAGGGAGACTATGATAAAAGATAAAATGAGGAAAACCGTTAAGAAAAAACTAAAAGGAGCAGTTGTAAAGGTTAAAGACGTACATCAAGCTTGGGAGTTGTTGAAAAATACTATCTTGGAAGCCCAGACCAGCTGTATTCCACGCTTTAAGAAAAGTGGAAGGAAGTCCAAAAAACTGCCAGCATGGTGTAAAGGTGAGGTCAGAGAGGCTGTTGTTGCCAAAAAAGCATCTTTCAGGAAGTGGAAAAAAGAGCCAAATGACGAAAACTGAAAACAGCACAAGTACTGGCAAGTCAAATGCAAGGCATTGATAAGGCAGGCAAAGAGAGAATTTGAGAAGAAGCTTGCTGCGGAAGCAAGAACGCGAAATAAAGACCTTTTCAAGTACATTCATAGCCAAAAACCTGTGAGAGAGTCAGTTGGTCCATTAGATGATAAAGGGGTTAAAGGAGCACTAAGAGGCGACAAGGCGATAGCGGAGAGACTGAATGAATTCTTTGCTTCGGTCTTTACTGAGGAAGATGTAGGGATGTTACCCATGACTGAAGTGGTATTTAAAGGTGCGGAAGAATTGAAGGAATATCGATACATCGGGAAGATGTATTACAACTATTAGATAAACTGAAGAGTAGCAAATCACCTGGGCCAGATGGTATACATCCAAGGGTGTTGAAAGAACTGAAATATGAGATTGCAGACCTGCTATCAGTAATCTGTGAACTATCATTAAAATCATGTCTAATACCTGAAGATTGGAGGATCGCCAATGTAACACCAATTTTTAAAAAGGGTTCCAGGGGTGATCCAGGAAACTACAGACCGGTGAGCCTGACGTCAGTACCAGGAAAAATGGTAGAAACCATCATAAAGAGTAAAATTACTCAGCATGTAGATAGTCACAACCTAATGGGAGACAGCCAACATGGCTTTAGACAAGGAAGAACTTGTCTTACTAATCTGTTATGTTTTTTTGAAGGAGTGAATAAACAGGTGGACAAAGGTGAGTCGGTTGATATTGTGTATCTGGACTTTCAGAAAGCCTTTGACAAGGTCCCTCATCAGAGACTTTTGGCAAAACTAAAGAGTCATGGGATAGGAGGCAGTGTACTATTGTGGATCAGGAACTGGTTAAAAGATAGAAAGCAGAGGGTAGGGCTAAATGGCCAATTTTCCCAATGGAGAAAGGTGAATAGTGGTGTACCCCAGGGATCTGTGCTGGGTCCGCTGCTTTTTGACATATTCATAAATGACCTGGAAAGTGGAATAACGAGTGAGGTTATCAAATTTGCAGATGACACAAAACTATTTAAAGTTGTTAAAACCCAAGAGGATTGTGAAAAATTGCAAGAGGATCTTGATAAATTGGAAGACTGGGCATCAAAATGGCAGATGAAATTTAATGTGGACAAGTGCAAGGTTATGCACCTAGGGAAGAACAACCCAAACTATGGTTACACGATGCAACGTTCCACATTAGGAACCACCACCCAGGAAAAAGATTTAGGCGTCATTGTGGATACCATGTTAAAACCCTCGGCCCAGTGTGCAGCGGCAGCCAAGAGAGCAAATAGAATGCTAGGTATGATAAGGAAAGGAATGGAAAATAAAACAAAAGATATTATAATGCCTCTATATCGTTCCATGGTGAGACCGCACCTTGAATATTGTGTGCAGTTCTGGTCACCGTATCTTAAAAAGGATATAGCGATTTTAGAAAAGGTTCAGAGAAGAGCCACCAAAATGGTAAAGGGGATGGAAGGATACTCCTATGATGAAAGGCTAAAAAGGTTAGGGCTCTTTAACCTGGAAAAGAGACGGCTGAGGGGAGATATGATAGAAGTCTATAAATTAATGAACGGAGTGGAACGGGTAAACGTAGATCGATTGTTTACGTTATCAGAATATAGAAAGACTAGGGAACATGCAATGAAGCTACAGGGTAAACTATTTAAGACTAATAAAAGAAAATATTTTTTCACTCAACGTGTAATCAAACTCTGGAATTTGTTACCGGAGGATGTAGTAAAGGCTGTTAGTGTAGCTGGGTTTAAAAAAGGTTTGGACAAGTTCCTGGAGGAAAGGTCCATAAACCATTATTAAGAAGTGACCGAAGATATCAATGCTTGACCCAGTACAAGCATTGTGGAACTTGTGTCTCTTGGGGAAACTGCCAGGTACATATGACCTAGATTGGCCACTCTGTTGGAAACAGAATACTGGGCTTGATGGACCTTGGTCTGACCCAGTATGGCATATCTTATGTTCTTATGTAAATGCGGAACTATATACAGAACTAGCTTTGAGAATGCTGCTTGCTGCTGATAACACAACCTACAGACCGCAGGGATGGATGCTGGACTGATCTAGCTGGACTCCAGGAAAGGAAATTAACGGTAAGGGAAATTTCACCTTCCAGATTGTCCAGCTAGACTAGTCCAGACAAATGGGATGACCCAAGCTAATCCCCCTCTGGGCGGGACAAGAGTGCAGCAGAGAGCACCTGCGACCCAAAACGAGCTGGCATATGCACCTATACTTCCAGATGGTAGTGGCGTGCAAATGTAGACCATGTCGTTGCTCGACAGATATCCAGGGGAGGTGTAAAAATGAATTCCGCCCACAAACTGGCCTGCACACGGGTAGAGTGTGCTTTAAGCCCTAGCGGGGAAGGCCGACAGCACAGCATATAGGTTGCTGTAACTATCTCCCAGATCCAATGGCCAAGAGTCGCCTTGGTGGTCGCGTGACCCTTCTGAGATCCAGAAAAAAGGACGAAAAGGTGATCAGATAGGTGGAAAAGATTAGTGACCTTGTTGTTGTTGTTAAGTGCTGTCGAGTCGGAGTCGACTCATGGCGACCCTCTGGATAGCTATCCTAAGTTGTGTTCGGTCTTCAGTCAGGCGGCTCATTGTTGACAGACTGGTACCCATAGCTGCTATTATTGAATCGATCCATCTCATTGCTGGCCTTCCTCTTTTGCGTTGACCTATCTTACCAAGCATGATGTCTTTCTCTAATGATCTCTCTCTTCGAATGATGTGTCCAAAGTATGAACGTCGAAGTCTTGTCATCTGAGCTTCTAAAGAAAGCATAGGTTTGTTCTCCTCTAGTACCGACTGGTTTGTTCTTCGGGCAGTCCATGGTATACACAGTATTCGCAACCAGCACCATAATTCAAAGACATCAATTTTCTTCCTGTCTGTCTTCTTCACTGTCCAGCTTTCACATCCATATGATGTTATTGAAAATACCATGGCTTGAACAAGTCAAATCTTTGTGACCTTGAGATAGCATAAAAGAACCCACCTAACATCGGCAATGCACAGATCCTCATCTCTGCCTGCGCACTGCTCCAGCGAAAATGCCAGAAGGGAAATTACCAGATTAACATGGAATGTGGAAAGCACCTTTGGTAAGAAGGAAGGGACGGTCCTTAGTGTGACCCCTTCCGGGAAGGGGGACAAGTAAGGGTCGCAACAAGACATGGCCTGCAATTCCAATATGCACCTTGCAGAAGAGATGGAGACGAGAAAGACTGTCTTAGGGTGAGATCCTTGAGCATACCCCGCTTGAGGGGCTTGAAAGGCACCCGTGTCAGGGCACGGAGGATGAGTCCCAGATCGCAGACCAGCGGCTGCATGGTCTGGGCCCTGCGAAGGAATCGTCTGACATCCCTGTGAATTGCCAAGGGTTTTCCCGCTAGGGGTCCCTGAAAAGCTGCCAGTGGGGCCACCTGCACGCGCAAGGAATTCTATGCCAGGCCCTTGAGCAAGACCTCCTGCAGAAACTCCAGAATCATAGGAATGAGGACCCACCCCTATGAATGGTGACAACCCTCATACCAAGAGGAAAACCGAAGCCAGACTCTAGCATAAGCCACAGAGATAGGCGACCGCGGGCCTTAAGCAAGGTAGAAATGACCGCTGCAGAGTAGCCTTGACACTCTAGGTGCTTCCTTTCAAGGGCCATGCTGTAAGCGAGAAGGGAGCAGTGTCCTCCATGAGGACGGGCCCCTGACATAGCAGTCCCCGCCACGCTCCCAAGGGGAGAGGCGAGTCAGTGAGGAGTCGTACCAGATCGGTATACCAAGGACAATGAGGCCAATCGGGAGCCACCAGAATGAGGAGATGTAGGTGCCGCTTGATCTGGCGCAGCAGATGAGGAAGCATCCACGGTGGGAAGACATACAGGAGGGCATTGGAGGGCCACTCCTGGACTAGTGCATCTGCCCTGCTGGATGTTGGCTCCCTACGGCGACTGAAGAACCGGGGAACCTCGGAATTGTTCTGAGTCACCATGAGATCCACATCTGGCGTTCCCAGCGCTGGAATATGTAGTTGAAGGCCCCTGGACTCAGCTCCCACTCCCCAGAGTCAACGAGGTGACGACCGAGATAGTCTGTCTCGACATTCTGTTCCCCCACTATGTGTTGGGATGAAAGAGCCTGTAGGTACCCTCTGCCCAGGGGAACAGGAGGGACATCTCTCGTGCCACTCCACGGCACTTTGTGCCACCCTGGCGGTTGATATAGGCGACAGCTGTGCCATTATTGGAGAGGACTCCTACTGACCGACCACACAACAGGCTCTTGAACCTCAGGAGAGCTAGCTGGATAGCCTGCGCTTCTAGCTGATTGATAGCCCAGTGGGCCTCCCTTGCCAACCACAAGCTCTGAGCAACCCGTGAGGCTGGCATCAGTGGTTAGGAGTGTCCAAGAAGGGGACTTGAGAGGCATTCCCTTCAGTAGGTTCCATCTGTCTAACCACCAACGGAGAATGAAATGGACTGTGGCAGGAAGCGGCAGTGGAACCAGATAACTGACGCAGGAGACAAGCGGGAAAGAAGGGTCCACTGGAGGGGGACGCATGTGGACCTGGGCCCAGGGTACAAGGTCCAAGGTCGCGGCCATCATGCTGAGCAGCTGCAGGTAATCCCAGGCCGTGGAAATTGCCAACTGGAGGAAATGGTGCAGCTGCTGTCCTAGCTTGGTACAGCGTGCCTGAGTAAGGAAGACCTTGCGGGCATGAGTGTTGAATCTTGCCCTGAGGAACTCAAGTGTCTGAGAGGGCAGAAGACAGCTTTTGCTGTGGTTGATTACTCGGCCCAGATGTTTGAGGAGCTGGATAACCCTCCGTAAAGCCATTTGCATTTTGAGAAAAGACTTGCCATGAATAAACCAGTTGTTGAGATAGGGATGAACGCAAATCCCTTCTCTGCACAGAGTCTCTGCTACAATGACCATCACTTTGGAAAAGGTCTGTGGGGCGGTCGTGAAGCCAAATGGCAGGGCTGCAAACTGATAATGAGCCACTAGAACGGCAAAACGGAGGAACCATTGCTGATCTGGGTGAATGGGAATGTGCAGATAAGCCTCAGTGAGGTCAAGGGAGGCAACAGCACGGACCGCCTGAATGATGGACCCAAGGGTCTCCGTGCGGAAACGTGGAACCCAAAGACAACAGTTGACACCTTGCAGATCTAAAATAGGTCAGAAGGCACCATCCTTCTTGGTCACGATGAAATAGATGGAATAACGACAGTGACCGCGGTCAGAACCGGAATAATGGCCTGTAACAGAACGTGATGCCACAGTTTATCATGAACAGCTGCTTGCTTTTGAGGTGCCCTGCAGGGTGAAATGATGGGGGTCTTAGATGGGCCAAGCACAGTCGAGGACATAGCTGTGCTGAATGATATCCAGGACCCACCAGTCTGTGGTGATAAGGGCCCATTCATGGTAAAAGTGCTGCAGGTGACCTCCCACTTGCACCAGTTCGGAATGGCCTCCGTCCCATCAATGTGAGGGTTGGGCAGTGGACTTGCTGCCCGCGTTAGTGGTTTGAGAGTAGGTCTGGCGATTCTGCCGAAAGGAATTCGACCAATTGGAAGGTGCAGAAGAGGCAGAATATTGCCTCCCAAGGCGGTACTTCCGTTAATCGCGGAACCTTGGGCACATTAAATCCTCAAAGGGGTTTCTTTTGGAGGAATTCCTGGGTTTATGCTTAGGCAAATACTGCAGCTTTCCCTCGCCGAGGTCCTTTATCAGCTTTTCCAATTCAGCACCAAAAAGCAAGCCGCCCTTAAAAGGGAGTCTAGCCAGGCAGCCCTTAGAAGCCACATCAGCTGACCAATTGTGCAGCCAAAGCCAACAGCGGGCAACAGTGACTACTGCAATACTCCGAGCGGAGAGGTTGAAATAGGTCATAAAAGGCATCCATTAGGAAGGCTGTCAATGTCTCCAAATGGAGGCATCGTCTTCAGGTAAAGCACAGTTATTCATCTGTAACAGGTGTTCTCCAGGGACAGCGAGAATCAGTCCTCACATATGCGTGACACTGGCATCGAAGGAGCCTACGCGGAGCATTTCCCCAGTTTTCAAAGAAAGCCTTTGGGAATGCTACCACGTATGTGTGGTCCCTTTCCCGCCCAAGGGTGCCATTTTGCTCAGTCAGATGACATAGCTTAGGCCAGTGATGGCTAACCTTTTTGAGCCCGAGTGCCCAAACTGCCGCACAAAACCAAAGAATTTCCTCAAAGTGCCAGCACGTCATTTGCATAAGTGGTCTTATTTGCATAAATATTTGCATAATGTTACCATACACTAACTTTTAGTAAACATGTCTCTTAATGAGTGTATGGATAAAGAAAGACTAAAAGATTTCTACATTACTATAATCCAGTGCCAACCGCCAGGCACATTAGGAACTACTACAAACGCTGCCCATTTAGAACCCATAGCAAACCCGCCGTATCCTGACAGCATTACTAGGACTCACAAAGCACCATACCCTACCTATCAAAAGGCAACACTGCAAATATTAAACCAATACATTTCAGTGAATACTGGGGAAAGAGAACAAGTGGCAACGTCAAATAGGAATTTCCTCTTGTACCAAACAAAGCGCAGATGTTAATGATGCATATTTCCCAGAGCTGACATATTCCAGTTAATAAATTCAAAATAAAGAGATATCGTTCTACCTTTTGTGCATTTTTTTCAGTTGCAATTGGTCCAGCCATTTTCTTCTGGTTTCTTCATGTTTTCTGCTAACTCTCCATCGTCTGCTGTCCATTTGTCCTTTCTTCTCTCTTCTAGTTTTTTTTCCATTCTCTCTCTCTCTACATCTGCTTTAACATACTAATCTTTCTCCTTTTGCTCTTTCCTCATTCCTATTTCATCCACACAAATTTTACCCCTCCATCCTCAATCCCCAATTACTCTCCCAATACCTGGCCAATTGTAGATTTTTCATCCCTCCTACACAAAATATTTTTCCCCTCTCCATTTTACTCTCCCAGCCCCATCCCATTCTAATCCTCCCCCAACATCAGCTCCCTTCTAGTTCCAGTCTCACCCAGCATCCATTCCCTTCTTCAAGCCCCCCACTTCCCCTCAGCCCAGTTCCATTCCAAGCCCCGTCCCCATCAGCTATTTGCAGTTCAAGCCCCCCACTTCCCCTCAGCCCATTTCCATTCCAAGCCCCATCCCCAACAGCTATTTGCAGTTCAAGCCCCCTTCCACTCAGCCCATTTCCAGTCCTAGCAACCCCCCCAACCCATTACCAGTCCTAGCCCCCCATAGCCCACTCCCAGTCCTAATCCCACCAGCCCATTTCCAGTCCTAACCTCCCCATCAGCCCACTCCCAGTCCTAATCCCCCATCACTCAATTTTTAGTTTAAGCCCCCCCAGCGCCTATCACCACTCCTAACCCCCCCCAGCACCCATCACCACTCCTACCCCCCAGCCCAGCGCCCATCACCACTCCTAACCCCCCCAGCCAGCCCAGGGCCCATCACCACTCCTAACCCCCCCCAGCCAGCCCAGTGTCCATCACCACTCCTAACCCCCCAGCCCAGTGCCCATCACCACTCCTAACCCCCCCACCCCAGCCCATCACTACTCCTAACACCCCCCAGCCCAGCCCATCACTACTCCTAACCCTCCCCCGCCCAGCCCAGCCAATCACCACTCCTAACCCCCCCCAGCCCAGCCATCACCACTCCTAACCCCCCAGCCCAGCCCAGCCCAGGGAAAATTAAAAAAAAAAAGAAAACCTGTCTGCTGCCGCTGTCGGGGCCGCCGCGGCAGAATCGAGCGTGCCGCGGGGCCCCCCTGTACCCACCCGGCAGAGCCTGTCCTCCCCGTAGCAGCTCTCTCTTTGGAGCTGCAGTCAGACGCGCCGGCTTGCAGAGCGCGAGGGAAGAGTTCCCTCGCTGCTCTGTTAAGCCCGCGGGGGCAGATGGGAAGTTTCCCATAAGCCCCCGCGGGCTTAACAGAGTCGCGAAAGGGAAACTCTTCCCTTCGCGCTCTGCAAGCCGGCGCGTCTGACTGCAGCTCCAAAGAGAGAGCTGCTACGGGGAGGACAGGCTCTGCCGGGTGGGTACAGGGGGGCCCCGCGGCACGCTCGATTCTGCCACGGCGGCCCCGACAACGGCAGCAGACAGGGTTGTTTTTTTTTTTTCGATTGCGGACCTTCCCGCGTGCCAGCTGCAAGGCCTTCGCGTGCCACAGCTGGCACGCGTGCCATAGGTTCGCCATCGCTGGCTTAGGCAAAAGACAAAAAGGTAAAGGAGGCAACTCCAAGGGGAGGAGGGAGGGTTGTAAGAACTGATTTCTGCTGTCCCTTGAGAACACCTGTCACAGGTGAGTAACTATGCTTTTTCCAGGCTAGCTCCAGGGCTGCTGAGGCCTGAACCACGACAGCACCAGTGGCGACCCAAAGGAGGTAGTGAGTTGCAGAAAGTGAGTCCCTACCAAGAGGCCCTGCAGACCCCAGCGTCCAGCATCACCATAACTCCAGTAGCCTGAACAATGAAAGGTAGGAGGGCAGGCGTTGCCTACACACAGAGAATGCTTTTGATCATTGCCTAGCCAAAGGCACTGTCCCTGTGGGACTCACTCTCAAGGCAGTAATGGGCTGCAAACATATGGACTGAAGACCACGTGGCGGCCTTACCGATTTCTTGCACCGACATTGTGCGTAGGTTGGCCACCAATGTGGCCATAGCCCTCATGCGATGAGCAGTGATCGGGTGCTCTATAGAGGCCAGCTCGCTCATAAGCGAGGGCAATGCAGTCCGCCACCCAGGTGGACAGCATTCGCTTGGTCACAGATAGCCCCAGTCTGCAGGGGTCATAAGAGATAAAAAGCTGAGGAGCTTTGCGATGGGCCTTGGTCCTCTGTAAATAAAAGGACAGGGCCCTCTTGCAATCCAGGGTATGCAAGACAACCTCCTCCCTTCCCTCGGCCGCATGCTGGCAGAAGGTGAGGAAAACTACCACCTGACTGAGGTGAAAAGCGGATACCACCTTTGGGAGGAATCTGGGGTGCGTACAAAGCACCACCCTGTTCATATAGAACCTGGTATAGGGCGGGTCCGCCACCAGGCCTGCAGCTTGTTTACTCTGTACGCAGATGTCAACGCCACCAAGAAGGCCACCTTCCAGGAGAGGTGTTCTCAGGTGGCCAAAGGCTCGAACGGTGGCCTAGTTTGCTGGGAGAGCACCACATTGAGGTTCCATTCTGCTGCTGGAGGGTGAGGGGGCTTGGATAGCAGGAGGCCCCTGAGGAATCTGGAGACCAAAGGCTGGCCTGAGGGGGGGGTTAGCCACTATGGCGCTGAAATGCACCCTCACAGAGTTTGATTTCAAGCCAGTGTGAGAGGTGCAGCAAGTACTGGAGCACAAGCTTTACCTGACAGGAGAACCTCCTCCACTTGAAGGCGTAAGCCCTTCTGGTGGATGGCTTCTGGGAGGCCAGGAGAATCTTCTCAACCTCACCTGGGAGGTTGAAAAGGGCCAGTGCTACCCTTTCAGCAGCCACGCTGTCAGCATTAGGGACCCCAGGTTGGGGTGTAGCAGGGAGCCCCCGTCCTGGGACAGGTCCAGGTCCCGGCCCAGTGGTACCGGGGTTGCCACAGACAGGGGGAACCAGGGCTGCCTGGGCCACCTAGGCGCAATCAGGATTACTGAGGTGTGTTCACTCTGGATCTTGAAAAGGCACTTGGCTATCAGTGGGACTGCATAAAGCAGGCCCTGTGACCAGGAGATCAGGAAGGCATCCGTTGCCACCCTCCTACGGTGTGGCTGAGGAGAGCAGAATTTGGGCAGCTGTGAGTTGTCCAGGGAGGCGAACAGGTCCGGCCAGGGTCTTCCCCAGAAGCAGAAAAGCCTCCGGGTCACTTTTGGGTCCAGGCGCCAGTCATGAGGCTGAAGGACCTGGCTCAGGTTGTCCTGGCCTGGTAAGTACACCACCCTCAGAAGGATATGGTTGTGCACTGCAAAGGAGTGGAGGGCCACTGCTTCCTGACAGAGGGAGTAGGAGCCTGTAACTCCCCTGCTTGTTCACATAGAACATGGCAACCTGATTGTCAGTTTATATGAGGACCGGAAGGTCGCTCAGGAGGTAATGGAAGGCCTGAAGGGCTAGGAAGATGGCCCTGAGCTCAAGGAGATTGATTTGCAGGAGGGATTCCTTTGGGGACCAGGTGCCCTGGCCCTCGCAATGTGCACCCCAGTCTACAAGGGAGGTGTCTGCCATGAGGACCCTCTGAGGGATCGGTACCTGGAAGGGTATCACTGCCCTGAGGTGATGGAGGCCGCCAGCAGGTAAGTGACCTTCACTTTGTCCCTCAGCCTGCCTGTTGCCTGCATCCACTGGGGGAGGAGGAGAGGAAAGTGGGCCGGGAGGGGGGTGGGGGGAAGTGGGCCGGGAGGGGGGTGGGGGAAGTGGGCCAAGAAGATTGAAGGGGAGAGAAATGATTCAGAGGAAGACTATCTGACATTGCTGCCTGGATGTCTCCCTGCTATTTGAAACTGAACCTGGCCAAAACTGAGCTCCTTATCTTTCCCCCTAAACTTACCTCCCACCTTCCTCCCTTCTCTATTTCTGTGGATACCACTACACTCCCCCCTCTTTCTTCAGCTCACAACCCTGGGGTCATCTTTATGCTCTTTCTCCGCACACATTCAACAGATAGCTGAAACTCCTATTCCGATACAGGAAATGCTTTTGAAAACAAGGTCCTGGTGTTTAAGGGCTGCCATTTTGAGCATGATGAGAATGAAGAAAAAAATAATAATCTCAGACGATGTGGCAGCATGCAGATGTCGCTTGAAGAAGAAACCCACTAGTTCTGAACGTTCACATCCCAGGGTCTATTAAGATTACTCTCTACATACTTCCAATGAATTTTTTAAAATGTTGCCCATGTTTTTAAAAACACCTCTCTCCCCCACCTGAGATGGCGTCACCCACTAAGATTTATCTGCCTTCTACCAGCAGGGTGCACTACAGTGGCAGTTGTCTGCATTCACTTTGTGGAACAGAGAGCATCCCATCCACAGTCAGCACAGTCAGGGGCCCGAGCTATGCTTATTTGTACCTTTAACTCACACTTTTCCAACAGCAGTTCAAGGCGAGGTGCTTTCAGGTACAGTAGTATTTCCCTGCCCCCAGAGGGCTTACAATTTAAGTTTGTACATGAGGCAATTGAGAGTTAAGTGACTTGACCAAGGCTACAAAAAGCATCAGTGGGATTTGAACTTTGGCTTCTCTAACCACTACCCATTACTTCTTGAAGCGGCTCCCTAATAATACCTGGAAGTGATCCTGTTAGGTAAAGAATCACAAGTGACTTCAATCAATGGAGCTGCTTGGTTCATGCTGGGTTGTTGTCAAAAATGTACCCAACACCTCCAATCAAACCATATTCCACACGTCACTGATACGGCAAACATGGCTGCCTTTAAGGGCTCAGGGGAGGTACAGAGCAGCAATACATTCCTATTGTTCGGCTTTGTCAATCAAGCGCACAGTCCCTGGAGTGAAAGAAGTCTAGCGGTTAGAGTAGGGGCAGGTTTCAAATTGTGCTTCTCTCATTCATTGGGACCCTGGGTAATTTAAACGATAAGTCCTCTAGGGCAGGGCAATAGTGTAACTCGTTTTCAGCTCTACTTAACACTTACTAAACATTTCTTTAGTGCTACGAGGTATATGCAGTATAGCATAGTTCCTTATCGTTCCTCCAGTTTAGTCCTCAACCTCTGGGTAGTGTACCTCCTCCTGCAGCTTGGAGACTGGGCATGTCAAAGTCATGACATCACTGGATATAGCCTGCTGGTCTCTCCCATCAGCCCCCAGTGTGTCCAGTCTCCATGCAGCAGGAGGACGTAGTAAGCCTAGCTTCTGGGCTCACTTGGGGAAACAGATAAGGAGCATTTAGTGTGACAAATTATATTCTGATTTTATTTTTGATTTTTACCTTTAATTTTACTTTTAATTCAGTTACCTTTGGTTAATTGGCAATCAGGGATTAGTTCCCTTTAGTTGTTAGGAGCAAATTTCCTTATATTTACAGTAATTTTAAATTTGAACCTGGCTCTTTAAATTATTTATTTATTTTATTTATTTATTTATGCTTTTCTTCTATACCGCTTTTTCCCAAGATCAAATGCGGTTTACAGTTAACATTTAATGAACAGGGTTTTACATAGAGCAGTGTTTTTTCTTTCAAACTATGTACAATTGACTTTAGTAGCAGCTCTCACCTTCCCTCCTCAGTTATTTTCACTTGCTGCAGGCATTTGCCGGTGCGGATCTCTCTCCCTTGACGGTACGGGAGAGAGCTGCTCTGGGACCCGTATAGCCACACTGAAGCTGTGTGAGACAGAGCCTCTCTGTTGCTGCGGGATTTTAATTTTACTCTTTGGAACCGGCTGAGTGGTCCTTGCTGTGGCTGCTGGGCGCGGCAGCGCAGCTTGAGGATCGAATGAATTCAAGGCGGTAGGAGCAGGCTGCGTGGCTTTCGGCCCTGCATGTAAGGTCTTCGGGCTCTGTCGGTCTGCTGAGGCCTCCTTTTTGCAGCGGCTGTTGTTCTTGCCGCCAAAATTCGTTGGCAAAGGGGCGGCCATTTTCTCTCTAGCTATTTGGACCGGGTGGCGGGAGTTGCAGCGAGCTGCCTGTGTGAGGAAGACGACAGGCAGAATAGCTAGATTTTTAGGTCTAGTGTTTCTTTCTTTTGTTTGTAGGTTTTTTGAGGCTCAGGAGGTTCCTCAGCCTTAAGGGGCCTGTTGTCAGTCCTCTATTTTTAAGTTAGTTTTATAGGACAGCAGTTTTGGCATTGATATCTGTTGCCACATGTTCTCTCCTTCCTAATCATGTCTCAGAGGAGCATCCGTTAAGTCCCGGGATATTTGGCAAATTTCCAGCTTTTAGGTTCTTCAAGAGCAGAGCCCTAACTTGTAGTTGGAAGGAGGGACAGGCTGGAAGTGTGCTTGAGACAGTAGCTCTTTTCTGTATTCACAAATGCCTGTGGTTTCACAGGGACAGGTTTAGGAATATTTTATTTATATATATATATATATATATATATATATATCCCCTAAGCAATGTTCCCTCTAATTTTCTGTAGGCTGTGTGCCCATAAAATATCAGCTGTGTGCAGCTTTTGAAGGAAGGTTAAATTTTTGTGCACCATATAACGACACTCAGAGTTATATACTTTAAAATTTGACTACACGTCAGAATACAGTATGTACACCACATTGATTTTAATCAAATTAAATGAAAATAGACGATTACTAAATGAAGTGGGAAATTTCTAGTAATTACAATCATAACTTTTAAATTTTAAGACGTCTGTGTTGTTTTCTATCAGAATCAGAGCCGAAACTTTTGTGCGCTCTGTTGTAAAGTATGTGCGCTCGTTCGGCGAGGTGTGTGCACGCGCACAGCTTAGAGGGAACAGTGCCCCTAAGGTTTCCCAAACCTGTCCCTGTGAAACCACAGGCGTTTGTGAATACAAAAAAGAGCTACTGTCTCAAGCACACTTCCAGCCTGTCCCTCCTTCCAACTACAAGTTAGGGCTCTGCCCTTGAAGAACCTAAAAGCTGGAAATTTGCCTAATATCCCGGGACTTAACGGTTAAACTGTCAACCAAGAAGTGCCTGTGCTACGGTCTATGGCCACCAGAAGGCAGCTGGTACACTCAATGGTGCCTTTCTGTGACCATGTGTATGCAGCCATCATCAGACTGATCTCTGCAAGTCAGGGAAGAAATAACCACAGGGCCACCTCATGGGCACTCAGGGGTTAGTGACTAAACAAGCAACTGTAATGTTCTGCAAATCAAGATTATATGACCAAGATTTAAAGCTCTTAACTTCTGTATCGTTTGTCGGGCTCTGGTGCCCTAAAGGCCATCCGATGGTAGCGCTGCTCATGAATCACAAATACTATTCAGTGCCCCCATCCCTGGGGGGGTTTGTAAAATACAAAATCGTATTCTTCATCAGGTTTGCACAGGCAGCAACCTCAGACTTCCACTTGCAAGGTTGTCTGTGTATCCCACCGCTATTTCTCTGACTGCAAGAAGGCCGGGGGGGGGGGGGGGGGAGGCGGTGCCTGTGTGTTTCATAGCTCCACTTAGCATGCCCGTCCCAGGAAATTCTCATCTATTTCTAGAGCCTGTGCTGTCAGAACAGAGCTTTAAGCACTTAGCAGGGGCAATGACCCATCTGTGCCCTCTTGTTAAAGGGCCCGGGCTGAGGGTGAAGAGAAGGACGTCTAGGTAGCACAGTCTGGCACTGGAAGGTTTCATAGAGGAAGTCAATACTCTGTGTATGCTCCATGCATTCAGCCTATGTTCAAGCGTGCTCACTGCACTGTTTTTGGGTGACAGGTGCTGGGTCACCCGTATATGTAGATGTGCATTTTGTATGTGCTCACAATTGCTTAGGCATGATTTTTTGGTGCACTCTTTGCAGAGTGACACTGCATTTTTTTGCTCAGACTGTATTATCAGGCTAAGGTAATTTCTCCAGTAATGGGGGGGGATGTCGATTGTAATAAAGTGCGTGAGGTCCTCATGGTGTTACATGGGATTGGAGATGCAGTCGTGGGATCTGCTGTGGAGTGAGCCGTCTGGAGGAGCTACAGTGTCACAGTCACCAGTTTCCCCTTCTCTTTGGGCTTTGATCCCAGATCCTAGCCCCTCTTTCTCTCTGATGTCCAGGACGCAAGGTCCCCGGCCCACTGGACAATCTATTCTCAGCCTTTTTTTCAATGCTGGCAGAAGGAATGGGAGAGCGAGAAAGGAAGACTAGGAACCAGCACCAGCTCTGATGTCTCTCCACTGCCAGTGTTTGCTAAGGTCACATATTCCCAGTCAGTTATTTATTTGAGTATACTGATTGCCTACAGGTCAGGGTGGCATACAGTCGGTTACGGTATTTCTATTTCCCTTGTCCCTAAAGGACTCACAATTTATGTTTTGGTACCTGAGGCAGAAGGTTAAGTCGCTTAACAAAGGCCAGAAGGACCACCTGTGGGACCAGAAACCCCAGTTTTTTATGGCCCAAGGTTGGTGGTCTCGAGTGGAATTCAAACCCTTGGTTCTCTGGCAACTTGCCTCAACCACTAGGCCTCACTGCTCTGTGTGAGCTAGCCTCAGGGCCATAGGGCCAGGCGCAGCCTGTTACTTCCAAGGCAGAGACCTTGGGGAGGTTCCGTTCATAAGGATACGAGAAATGCCATACTGGGTCAGACCAAGCTCTTTCACATCCAATATCCTGTTTCCTAGGGTAGCCAATCCAGGTCTTAAGGACCTGGCTGGTTTCCAAAAAGACGAATAGGCTACTCAATGCTTGTATCGGGGCAAGCAGTGGATTCATGTATGCTCATATTTTAAGGGTTCCATTGCATGTACAACAGATTTATTTATTTATAGCTTTTCTATACCGCGCTATTTGACATCAGCGCGGTTTACAGTTAACAATTTTACACAAGGCGGGGAAGTGCCTTGTGCTTACATTGAACAGGACATAGTAACTTGGATTCATGACATTGAACAGATGTGACGCTCTGTTGGGTTGTGTGCCTCCAAGGTGCGCCCTCAGCAGTCACCAGCCCGATTGGTGTCAGGGAAGGGAGCAGGCAGGTAAGCTCCTCCCTGCTCCCCACCACAAGGCCAATCAGGCCGAAGAACTCCACCGGAGCAATGTTTAAATCTCTTCAGCGCTCCAAGGTGTGCCCACGTCTGGCGGGCCCGCACCCGGGGGCGCTCCAGCCTGTGCTCCGTAGCTGCCGGGGTTGAGCTGGCTTGATCGCTCCTCCACACATCGCCTCCTGACCAAACCATCTCACGATCTCCACCCTGGTACCTTCAAGTAACTCTCCTTTGTCTTGCTTCCCACTGCTGGCATTGTTCTTCCTCCCATTACCCGCCTAGAACCTGCTACCCATTGCCGGCACTGAACTGCTACCCACTGCCTGCATAGCACTACTACCCACTGCTTGCTTAGTATTGCTCCCATTGCCTGCATCGTACTGCTACCCATTGCTAGGCATAGAACTGTTATCCACTGCGTATCCATTGCTTGCATTGTACTGTTACCCATTGTTTGCATAGTGTTGCTACCCACTGTTGCATACTGTTGTTACCCACTGTTGCACAGAACTGCTACCCATCGTTGCACAGAACTGCTATCCATTGCTTGCTTATTTGCCTATCACTTGCTACCCATTGTTTGCCTAGTACTTACTACCCATTGCTTGCTCAGACCTCGCTGCCCACTACCATGGCCCCACATCTCATTGTCCTTCTCTTCCTTATCCTCCCCAACTGCCTCCCCTCCTACTAACACCCTCCCTCCTCTTTCCCCACCCTCCTTACTTCTCCCTCCATTCTGTCCCCTAGCCTAGCATCTGCTGTTGAGCTTCTCCACACCATCCCCTGCATTCAACCAGCCCCCCTCTCCTTAAGGCAACCCCACCCTCGCTTCCGCTGTACTATCTCCACATTACCTCGCTCTCTAATACTCATTCTCCTTCTCTCATCAGGTAATATCAACCCCAACCCTGCCCCCCCCCCCCGATTTCTTTCCCACACTAAAAAAAAGGTTCTTCACGTACCCTATCTAATCTCATCCACATCCCGCTCCTCCCTCCTTCCGCCCTCTCTCATTCATCCCACAATCACTCATCCACAGATATCAACTCCAACCCTACCCCCGAAAATAATCCCTTACATAACCTACCCGATACCATCAATTTACCCCCTCATTTCCCCTCCCTCATGTCCCTCGTGGAGAGCACGCACACCCAGACATACCCACCCACACCCTGCTCCCTCTAAATCTTGGTTTCCTAGAAATAGACCCCCACGCTACTCTGATAAGAAATCCACACGTAACTTATCCAACCTTATCCATATCCCTTCTCCTCCCCCCCTCCACTCTCCCGTTTTTATGCGCCCTACAGAACACATGCTCAGTCATTTAAAAAAACAAACAAACCTTTTATTCATGAACTTTTTATCTCTAATGCCCTACACCTTCTTGCCTTGACCGAGACCTGGCTCCCCCCAGACACCGCATCCTTTGCCTCTCTCTGCTATGTTCTCCCATAAACCTCGATCTACTGGTCGCGGTGGTGGCGTTGGCCTCCTACTTTCTCCCTCCTGCCACCCCAATCGCACTCCTCCCTCTCCTTCGAAGTCCAATCCATTCACCTCCTCACACCACTTCCCCTCGAATAGCTGTTATTTGTCGCCCACCCGACAAATCCAAATCAACCTTCTTCACCGACTTTGACTCCTGGCTTTCTGCCTTTATGGATCCCTCCTCCCCCACTCTTATTCTTGGCGATTTCAACATTCATATCGACAACCCCTCTGACCCCAATGCCTCAAAGTTCCTTGCTCTTACCTCCTCGTTCGACCTCCAACTTTACTCCACTGCCCCCACACATCTACACGGCCACTGCCTTGACATAATACTCTTCTCCAATTCCTCTCCTTCAAACTTCTGCAAATCAATCCTTCCCTCATCGGACCATCACCTCTTAACATTTATTCTTCAGCTTCCGCCGTCCCAACCTCATCCTGTCTCCTCCGACCTATTTAGAAACCTTCATAAATATTTATCCCCTGACTCTCTCCTACACCATCTCTCCATCTCTTTCCTCCATTTTATCCTCCAAGTCCGTTGACGAGGCATTATCTTCATACAATGCTACACTATCCTCAGCCCTTGACACTCTTGCCCCTCCCACCCCACATCCTGTCAAACGATCTACTCCCCAACCCTGGCTCTCACCCACAATCCGTTACCTACGCATCTGCGCCCATTCTGCCGAACGAGCTTGGTCCAAATCCTGCTTCCTGGAAGACCTTCTACACTTCAAATTCATGCTTGGCTTCTTCCAGTCAGCCTTAGCACTTGCTAAACAAGATTACTACATCCATCTGACCAACTCCCTTGCCTCTGATCCTCGCCGTCTCTTTAATACCCTCAATTCTCTCCTCAAGGTCCCCCCGCCCCCGATCCCGCCCTCCCTTTCTGCCCAAACCCTAGCCGGCTACTTCCATGACAAAATCCACAAGATTACTCTCCAATTCCCTACCCTCCCCCATCTACCTCCCCTCCTCCCCAATTCTCTTCCCCCATCCATACTCCCTCTGCCACCCTCTCCTCCGATCTCTGAAGAAGAAACCGCACTCCTGCTTTCCTCCGCCAAACCCACCACCTGTTCATCAGACCCTATCCCCACCCATCTCCTATGCTCCATCCCCCTCACCATTGTCCCCCCTCCATCACTCATATCCTCAACCTTTCACTCTCCACTGCAACTGTCCCCGTTGACTTCAAACACGCTGTTGTCACACCCCTCCTCAAGAAACCCTCACTTGATCCCAACATGCCCTTTTAACTATCGACCCATCTCCCTCCTTCCCTTCATATCCAAACTATTATAACAAGCAGTCCACCGTCGCTGCCTCGACTGCCTCACCGCCCAGGCCCTCCTGGACCTACTACAATCCGGCTTCCATCCTCTACACTCCACTGAAACGGCACTCACAAAAGTCACCAATGACCCGTTCCTGGCTAAATCTAAGGGCCTCTATTCTATCCACATCCTTCTTGACCTTTCTGCTGCCTTTGACACCGTTATCCACAACCTTCTCCTCACCACCCTCTCCTTGCTTGGCTTCAAGGACTCCACACTATCGTGGTTCTCCTCCTACCTCTCCCATCACTCATTTGGTGTATGCTCTGGTGGGCTCTCCTCCTCCCCTACCCCACTCCATGTAGGTGTACCCCAGGATCTGTCTTGGGCCCCCTCCTCTTCTCTCTCTATACCCAAGGCCTTGGCGCGCTTATCTCCTCCATTGGCTTTCAGTACCATCTCTATGCCGATGACTCCCAAATCTACCTCTCTACACCTAATATTTCTCCGGCAACCCAGTCCAAGATCTCTGCCTGTCTTTCGGACATCGCTGCCTGAATGTCTCATCGCCGATTGAAACTGAACATGACCAAGACTGAACTCCTTGTCTTTCCACCCAACTCCTCCCCCCCTCCACTCCCCCCTCTCTCAAGCCATGTGGATGGATCTACTATCCTTCCTGTTCCCTCGGCCCGCAATCTAGGGGTTATCTTTGACACCTCTCTCTCCTTCTCCGCTCATATCTATCTTGTAGCTAAGACCTGCCGCTTCTTTCTCTACAACATCAGCAAAATCCGCCCCTTCCTCTCTGAACACACTACCAAAATGCTTATCCACTCCTTAATCTCCTCTCGCCTCTATTACTGCAACCTACTCCTCGCTGGTCTCCCCATGAGCCACCTCCTTCCCCTTCAATCTATACAAAATCACACTGCTCGACTAATCTTCTGCCAGCCTCGCTATGCCCATATTACTCCTCTTCTCAAGTCGCTTCATTGGCTCCCTATCCAATTCCGCATCCAATTCAAGCTTCTCCTCCTGATCTATAAATGCATTCACTCTATGGCCCCTCAATACCTCTTCTCTCTCCTTACATCCCCTCTCGAAATTTGCGCTCCGTTAACAAATTACTTCTATCAATGCTTTTTGCCTGCACTGCGAACTCCTGACTACGCTCCTTTCACCTTGCTGCACCATACGCCTGGAACAGCCTACCTGCGTCTGTGCGCCAGGCATCCTCCCTGGCCCTCTTCAAATCCAAGTTGAAGACCCACCTCTTCACCGTTGCATTCAGATCGTGACTCCTTCCTCATCTTACCCTAACCCCTGTCAACGTTTATGTCCAAACTATAGACCAAACTATACCACACCGTACCTTGCACAGAATTGACTAATGCTCTGTGCTGTTCTAACTAATGTACTGTTGTAACTAGACTGTAAGCTCCTATGAGCATGACTCTGACGGGCAGGAACTGTCTCCTGTATGTTGGCTACCTCCTGTAGGTTAGCTGTGCAGCGCTGCGTGCATGGCACTTTATAAGTGCTGAATAGTAGTAGTAGTAGTAGTAGTAGTACTACTACATCTTGAATTGGTGAAAGTTGGTATAAAAAAAAAATTAATTTTCCAGCTTCTCTCTGGGAGCTTGGCCAAAAACGTTGTTAAACTCCACTACGTTTGGAGATCTTTTCGCGCAAGGCTCTTGAGTACACAGGAGAACCAGTGGTCAATCAACTGACTGGAAATGCGAGCGATACGCCAGGTGTTGCAGGCGTTCGAAGTTACGGTGACAGGTCGAGCGGTGCGAGTCCGACAAACTCTGCGGCGGTGGCCTACATCAATTGGCAGGGCAGAACCGGAAGCATGGCCATAGAGGCCGCCGCAGAGGATCTGTGTGTGTGGATAGAGCTTTGGCTGCCATTGTTTTCGGTGGCGCATGTTGCGGGTAAGGACATTGTGATGGCGGATTTCCTCAGGTGGGTCCGAGTAGATGCCGGAGAATGGGAGTGGCATCCGGAGGTGTTCGCACAGATCTGTCACATATGGGGAACAGCCAGTAATGGACCTCATGGCAGCGTTTCACACTGCGTAAACGGGTTGCTTCAGCAGACGATGCGAAAGGAGGTCGGAAGGCATCGGTGCACTGATTCAACAGCAGCTGTCCTCTGGTCTTCTCTATGTCTTTCCACCGGGGGCACTCATAGGTCGAGTGGTTCTGCATATCGAAGCGCTTTGGGGAAACGTGTGGTTGGGGGCCTCGGGCTGGCCGAGGCGCACGTGGTATGCCTGCCTCATATGGTTGCTCGACGGGAATCCAAGGAGTTTTCCAACATTGGAGATTCTGTTGCTACGGAGTCCCTTTGAATGCCTCAGGTGCATCGGTTTTTGCTTACAGGGTGGCCAATGAAAGGGCAAGCTTAAGATAAAGAGTTGCTCGACAGCAGTCATTGCCACCTTGCCGCAAAAAAAAAAAAAAGGGTACCTTGCATATGTTATTTATTTTGTTTATTTATTTAACAGCTCTTCTATACCGCACTCTTTATTATCAGTGCAGTTTACATTTAACAATATAACTCTCAGACAGGAACAAATCTGTCCTGAGTTTACATATAACAGGGATAACAACATGGACTTGAACTGGGGGAACTATGTACAATTTTAGCAGAGAGTGATAACGGTTGGAGTCCTATTTACAATGTTGGTGTTCTATTTCCAGTAAAGTACATCTGGAGGCAGTACAGTGATTACAAATACTCTCTAGACTATGTGCATATATGGCGCATATATGGTGCATCTTTGAGGATGGGTGTTCGCGGAGGCACGCTCACGCGACAACAGTGTCAGTTCCCTTGGTATTAAGTTTTCTGCAGGACAGGTTTGGTAAAGGCAGGTTCTGGAGAGTTCAGTTAGCAGCTCTGTCTTGCTATAGGAGCAAAGGACAGGGAGTGGCTCTCATGCACAGGTCGATGTGGTACGCTCTCTTAGGCGGTTACCAGACTGTAGCCCTCTCGTAGGATATTAATTCTACAGGGGAAGCTCAAGTTGGTTTTAGGAGCGTTAGCTAGCGCGCACCATTGGGGCCCTTGCAACAGGTGTAGGTTAAGGGTTTTGCCCTGAAGACAGTATGTTTGATGGTCATCTGTTTGGCGAGGCGATTTTCGGAGTTGCAGGCGTTGACCTGCCAGGAATCATTTTTTGTCTGTCTCCAGACAGAAGGTGGCCTGGAGGCTGGTTCCGTCGTCGTTGCCAAAGGTGGTTTCTACGTTTCACCTAACTAAAATGATCTCTCTTCCGGCGCTAGGTGCAGAGGAGTGGAGCATATTGGACCATAGCTTGCGCTGTTTGGACATCAAGAGAGCGCTGCGGCAGTGTTTAAAGGTTTCAGAAACTTTCGCAAGGTGGATCATCTCTCTTCGGGGTGTTCGGAGGGCCCCGCAAAGGGAAGCGGCGGTGAAGGAGTCCATTTCTAGATGGATTGGAGCAGCGAGTGCGTTGGCTTATCTTCTACGGGATCGTACAGTCCCCAGGGAGCTTACGAGCTCACTCTACCAGAGTGCAAGCGTCTTCTTGGGCGGAGCACAGTTTGGTTCCGCCAGTGGACATCTGTAGGGAGGCCACTTGGTTGTCTCTCCATACTTTTGGTAAGCACTACCGCCTAGATGTTCTGGCGGCTAAGGATGCCATTTTCAGGGAGGCGGTGTTGAGATACGGCTGGAAAGGTCCCTCCCAATGATTACTGCTCTGATACATCCCAGAGGTTGAGGACTAAACTGGAGGAACGATAAGGAAATAAGAATTACACTTACCTGGTAATTGTGGTTCCTTGAGTGACTCCAGTTTAGTCCTCATTCCCACCCGGGGATGGGGTCTTAGCAGTGATCTTTCTGTTGGGGGAAGTGCAAGGTTAAAAGTGGATGTAGGCCTTCACTGGTGTTCAGTCGTTTTGATGCTTCCATTTGTTTTGCGCTATACTGTTATATTATTATATTATGATATTGTTATATATATTGTTGTATATATTGCTATATTGCTCTGGATTGTTTAGGGCTAGGCATTCGACGGAAAGGAGAGCATACAGGAAGCAGTCCCTTTCCTTCTGGAAGGGGAGTAGTAGGTAGATAGGTTGTATGTTCTGCGTGCCCTTGTTAAGCTAAAAAAAAAAAAAAAAAAAGTTACTGATTTTTTGCTCCTTTGAGTCTGCTTTGACAATAGTTCACTGGGGGCTGATGGGAGAGACCAGCAGGCTATACCCATTGATGTCATGAGTTTGACATGCCCAGTCTCCAAGCTGCAGGAGGAGATATCACTACCCAGAGGTTGAGGACTAAACTGGAGTCACTCAAGGAACCACAATTACCAGGTAAGTGTAATTCCTATTTACTCACCTGTAACAGGTGTTCTCCAGAGACAGAAGGAATCAGTCCTCGCATATGGGTGATGTCGGCGCCAACAGAGCCCCCGTGCGTAGCAATTCCCCAGCTTTCAAAGAAAGCCTTTGGGATTGCATCACGCATGCGCGGTCCCCTTCCCGCTCAAGGGTGCCATCTTGCTCGGTCATATAACATAGCTAAGAGATGGCAAAATGAACAAAATATAATAAGACTGCAACTCCAAGGGAGGAGGGAGGATCGTGAGGACTGATTTCTGCTGCCCCTGGAGAACACCTGTTACAGGTGAGTAACTACGCTTTCTCCAGGAACAAGCAGGAAGTCAGTCCTCACATATGGGACTCCCTAGCTATAGGCTACCGAGAACCCATAGCTGAAAAATGGCTTCCTCTAGAAAAGCCACAGCAGCTGTGATAGGAATTCAGCGGAGATGCAACACCCCCGGTAGCCTGACACCAGAGGGCCGGAGGGTAGGAGTTGCCTAAATCTCAAATAGGTTATGGAGTACCGCCTGGTCGAAAGCACTGTCCCATCGGGACTCCCTATCCAAGCAGTAATGAGCTGCAGAAGTCTGGCCCGAAGACCAGATGGCGGCTCAGCAGATGTCTGCCAGTGGAACAGAGCGGAAGTGAGCCACTGATGCGGCCTTAGCCCTGACACAGTGGGCCGTGACTCGACCCTGCAGCGGGAGGTCGACCGCCCTGTACGCCCAGGCAATGCAGTCTGCCACCCAGGTGGACAACGTGCGCTTGGAGACAGGTAGCCCCATCTTACTGGGATCATAAGAGACGAAGAGCTGAGTAGCTCTTCGATGTCCCCGCATACGCTCCAGGTAGAAGGCTAATGCCCTTTTACAATCCGGCTAGCATGTGGTCTGGGAAAGAAGGTTGGAAGAACCACCTCTTGGTTGAGGTGGAACAAAGAGACCACTTTTGGAAGGAACTTGGGGTGGGTGCGAAGGACCACCCTGTTCCTATAAAACCGTGTGTATGGGTCTTTCTGAAACAAGAGCTTGTAGTTCACTCACTCGTCTGGCAGATGCGAGTGCCACTAGGAAGAGCACCTTCCAGGAGAGGAAGCACAGATGGCAAGCAGATATTGGCTCAAAAGGTGGGCGAGTAAGCTGTTGTAAGACCACATTCAAATCCCACTCAGTTGCCGGAGGGTGAATCCATGGGTTTTAGTAGAAGCAGACCTCTGAGGAATCTGGACACCAAGGGGTGAGCCGAAAGAGGTTGTCCTTCCACTAGAGAGTGGTATGCCGACAAAGCACTCAGATGGATCCTGACAGAGTTAGACTTGAGGCCTAATTCTGAGAGATGAAGCAGGTACTGCAGTACAACTGGTACTAGGCAAGAGAAAGGGTTTTCATTGTGTTGGGTACACCACACCTCAAACCTGCACCACTTGAAGGCATAGGTTTTCCTGGTGGACTGCCTCCTTGAGGCCAGTACCCTTCTTCTACATCTTTAGGTAAGAGGAGCAGAGCTAGCACTACCCTTTCAGCAGCCACGTCATCAGGTTGAGGGACCTGAGGTTGAGGTATAAGATAGAGCCCTGTTCCTGGGACAGGAGGTCGGACTGCATCCCCAGAGGGAGTGGGGTTTCCACTGCCAGCTGGAGGAGAAGCGGAAACCAAAGGTTGTCTTGGCCATCTGGGGGCTACCAGAATGACAGAGGCCTTGTCCCGAAGAATTCTGAATAGAGTCCGGGCCACCAGAGGCATGGGAGAAAATGCATACAGGAGGCCCACGGACCAGGAGATCAGAAAAGCATCTGCAGCCATCCTTTGAGGATGTGGCTGTCTGGAGCAATAGTTGGGCAACTGATGATTCTGCGGGCTGGCAAAGATCTATGGATGGATGTCCCCAGCAGTGGAAGATCTGCTGGGCCACTTCCGGATTTAGTTGCCACTCGTGAGGTTGATGAATTCTGCTTAGCTTGTCTGCTAGGAAGTTCTCCTGACCTGGCAGGTAAACCTGCTTTTAGAGTTATACCCTGTCCTATTGCAAAGGAGCAGAGGTCCAGTGTCTCCTGGCACAGGATACGGGACCCTGTCCCTCCTTGTTTGTTCACTTAGAACATTGCTACCCAATTGTCTGTCTGCACCAAGACAGAGTGATGCGAGAGAACATGACAGAAGGTTCGAAGAGCTAGGCGAATCACCCGAAGCTCTAAGAGGTTGATTTGTTGCATCCTCTTTTGAGGAGACCACAACCCTTGAGTGCATGAGTTCTGGCAATGGGCTCCCCAGCCCAACAAGGATGCATCTGTCGTTAGCATTCTTGTGCAAGAGGGAGGCTGGAAAGGCACTCCCTTGAGCAGGTTGGATGGCTGAGGCCACCACGCCGATGACTTCAGTAGTTGTCTGGACACTCTGATCCTGTCTCAGTCATCCGGTGGCTTGTGTCCACTGATCTCGGAGGCACCACTGAGCTGTCCTCATGCGGAGACGGGTGTTTGGGGTCACATGAACCGTGGAGGCCATGTGCCCTAGGAGGCGCAGAAAGTGTCTCGCTGAGATCTGAGACTTGTGGCTGACTTGGTGCAGCAGCGCCAGAAGCCTCTGTGCCCTGTCCTTTGGCAGGTAAGCCCTCGCCTGAATGGTGTCTAGCCTTGCTCCTATGAACTCTAAGTTTTGAGTCAGGAGCAAAGTGGACTTTGCTGGATTTATGACAAAGCCTAGATGCTGCAGTATGTTGATAGTGCAAGCTGTGGCCTGTTTGGCCTCCTGAGGTGACTGGACTCTGATAAGCCAGTTGTCCAGGTACGGGAAGACGAAGATTCCCTGGTTCCCGAGGAAGGCTGCTACTACCGCCAGGCATTTGGGTAAACACTCTGGGGGCAGAGGCCAGGCCAAATGGAAGTACTCTTTACTGAAAATGGTTTCCTCCCGCTACAAATCTGAGATATTGTCTGTGGTCTGGATGTATGAGGATGTGGGTGTATGCATCCTTGAGGTCTAAGGAGCATAGCCAATCTCCCTGGTGGAGGTAAGGTAGCAATATTCTAAGGGAAAGCATCTTGAACTTTTCCCTCACCAGGAACTTGTTTAAGTTTCGAAGGTCGAGGATGGATCTGAGGCCTCCTGTTCTCTTTGGTATCAGAAACCTTGTCCCTGCAGGCTGTGGGGCACCAGCTCCACCACCTGCTCCTCTAGAAGACCGGCCAACTCCTGCAAGAGGAGGTCCCTGTGTAGAGGGGGTCTGAGAGGCTCTCCTGGAAAGTAGGAGGGAGGTACCTGGTTGAAGTGGAGCAAATAGCCCCTTTGGGTTATTTGAAGGACCCAGGTATCCGTGGTGATTTCTGGCCACTTGTTGGTGTACAGGCTCAGCCTTCCTCCTGTGCAAGACCTCACCCCTGGTTGGAGAGAGACTATGCTTTGGCAGTCAAAACCCCCCCACCCAGCTGGGTCGGAGCCGGGGCCTGGGGGTCCTTCTGGTTACGCGGGTCATGCCCCGGTCCCCTTGGCCTGCTGCCCCTGTGGGCGAGCTGGGGAGGCCTGGTGAGTGGGGTAGTTGTGGTAAGCAGCACCCTTCCTCGGGATAAAGGGCTTTTTACCCGAGCCCTTCTTTTTAGAAGGGGCAGAAGTCTTCTTGGAGAATCCTGTCCGGGTCAAGTACTTGGACTCTATTTCAGCAGCCTTCTCAGTCATGGGTTTGCCAAAGAGGTTGTCACCCCAGCAAGGGACATCGCCTAACTTGTCCTGAACCCATGGCTCCAGATACAACATTAGCCATGCCTGGTGGCAGGCATCGATGCCGACTGCGGCCACCCAGGCCGAGGCTTCGAAGCTGTCATAGGCTGCTCAAGATCAACTTCGAGCATGCCCGAATCCCAGTGGACAAGTTCTTTAAGCGCTGCAAGGGTTCCTCGGAGAGGCCAGCTGAGAACCCGGCAATCTCCCTTGCTAGGTCCCACAAATACATGCCCATGTACAGCTGTTATGTTTGGATTCGGCATGACAGCATCGAGCCCTGGTAGCACTTTCTGCTGAGGGTGTCCAGGTTCCGGGCTTCCCTGCCAGGAGGCACCAAGGAGTGCATTTTTTGTCTCTTGAGCCTGTGCATGGCCGATTCCACAACCATGGAGTTGTGCAGCAGCTGTGCTTTTTGGAACCCAGGGCTCTTGCGGACCCGATAGATAGAATCGACCCGCTTGCTGAGAACCGGCATCAAGGCCAGTGACTCCCACATGCAGAGCATCAGCCGTTCCAACATCAGAGGAACCAGTATCGTAAGGGCTTCCCGAGGGGGAAAGTCATACTGGAGGGCTTTGAGCTCCTCAGCTCGAGGCTCCTCCTCGGTGTCTGCCGGGAATGCCAAAGCCTTGGACATATCCCTGACGAAGTCCGAGAACCGGGTATCCTCCGGGGGGGGGGGGGGGGGAAGACCTTCTCTGAGGCACTGAACCCGGCGAGTCCAATGGGACATACCGGGTCCGGTGGGTTCCGGGAACTCTTCATCTTCTGTTTCCCATGCCGAGTCCTCCTCCGAGGAATCGATGGGCTCTGGCCATGAGGGCTTCGGTCTCGAAAGCCCTGACGCTGAGGGTACCGGTGTCGATGACCTCAGTCCCAAACGGGAGGTCGAGGGAGACCTCAGCCGAGGATTGACTCGAATCCGAAGAGTCTCGAGGATCGACTTGGACGTCGAGGTCCTGGTGGTTGGGGCGGATGGACCGGCGAGACCGGCCATCAGCGCCCGCTGCTGATCCATGAAGGCAGACATGCTGCACTCCAGGGCCGCCATTCTGAGATCGAGCTCAGAAGGCTCTGCAGCCTCCGGCTCGGGTCCCAACACTGTTGGGCCCAACGCCGGTTCTCCCAGAGGAGAGTCAACGAAGACTACAGCAGTTACCTTCCTCGGCATCTCCGGCTCCGTGCAAGGCACCTTTGCAGGCTGCTCAGACTCAGAGTAACCGAGGCGGCAGTCAGGACTCTATGATCTGGCCCGCGAGGATTCAGGCCGATCAGAGGCATCCGATACTGCCCTTGCAGGTTTCTTCCTCCTTCGGTGTTCCCACGAGGGAGACCCCCACTCAGAAGACACCCCCCCCTGATGATGCTCTGAATCAGATAGCGCCCGAGATGTCGAGGCTTCTGAAGAGGTCCGGACCCAGGTGGATTCGGTCTCGGAGAAAATCCTCACACGCTGCTGCTGCCTACTTCTAAGTGCCTTGGAGGACATTTTGCCACACGGACCACAGGCCTTCGGGTCATGGTCGGGCCCGAGGCAGCGGAGACAGCAGTCGTGTGTGTCGGTGAGTGACATTAATCTTTTACATTGATCACACTTTTTAAACCCATTGGCAGCCATCGGGGGAAAAAAGGACCCCTGCGAGGTCAAATAACCGAGCTGCCAGTGAAAAAAAGAAAAAAAAAAAAAAAAAGAAGAAGAGCGCGAACGCTAGTCACTAAGGACAAAAAGCAAAAAAGAATGACAGGACTCAAAACCGGCGTACCAAACCGAGGCGGGAAGGGGAACCGGTGTCGAACCGGGCTGAAGAAGAGACTCTTCAGTAGTTTTGACGCACTTTTTCTGCGAGGGAAGTTGGACTACGTCTGTTGGGCTCTGCGGAAAAAGGGAGACTGAGCAAGATAGCACCCTTGGACGGGAAGGGGACCACACATGCACGATGCAATCCCAAAGGCTTTCTTTGAAAGCTGGGGAATTGCTCCGCATGAGGGCTCCGTCGGCACCGACGTCACCCATACGTGAGGACTGACTTCCTGCTTGTTCCTGGAGAATCTACATATTCACATAAGAGACGGTCCCTGTTCAATAGGGCTTACAACCTAGTCAAGATAAACACGGGACCAGAGTAAACCAAGAGGAAATGGTTGCAACACACAAGGGTGGTAAACAGGAGAATAAGGGGTGTCAGGAGCAAAAGGCAGCCTCAAAGAGGTGGGAGGTTTTTAGTGTAGGTTTGAATAGGACCAGGGATGGAGCATGGCATACTGACTCAGGCATACGGTGCAGCAAAATGGAATGAATGGAGTCCGGAGCTGGCAGTGGAAGAGAAAGGCCAGATAAGAAGAAATTAGACCTTACCTGCTAATTGTCTTTCCTTGAGTTCTCTCCGGGCCAGTCCAGAACATTAGGGTAGTCGTCAACCTCCTCTAGCAGCTGGGGACTGAACACTGAACAAACTTGCTGACAGCCTAACCTGCTCCCCTTGGCGTCAGAGAGTCAGTCTTACAGTAACAAAGCAGTAGAACTAATCACCCCACTGGGAACCAAAGAACAAAAAAACACCTACCCAAACACTAAGATTAATACTGTTAACCATTTCGCTTTTGTTCAGCTCACCGTCCACCTCCACAGAGGCGAGGGCTTTTTTTTTTTTTTTTTTGAAAACTTGTAATAAGAGAGCATCCCTTAGAAGAGGAAACCCCACAGCCTCCTTCGACTGTGCCATGGATCAGAAACAGTTAGCCTCGGCTACCAGCTCGGCGAGCCGCAACATAGATGACCTACTGACCGAGGAATAATACCAGAACAATAAGACCCTACCATACCGGGTGGGTTCTGGACTGCCCGGAGAGAACTCAAGGAAAGACAATTAGCAGGTAAGGTCTAATTTCTTCTTCCTATTCGTCTCTCCGGGCCAGTCCAGAACATTAGGGCAGTACCAAAGCAGTACCTAAAGACGGGAGGGACCGGCGAGCCCCGCTACAAGAACTGAGGCGCCCACTCTAGCATCCTCCCTAGCCCGAACATCGAGACGGTAGTGTCTTGCAAAGGTATGGAGGGACGACCACGTCGCCGCCCGACAGATATCAACCGGTGGCACTAAAGCATATTCCGCCCAGGATGTCGCCTGAGCTCTCGTGGAATGCGCTCGGAGACCAACTGGAGGGATCACGCCCTTGGCCTCATATGCTGCTCGTATGGCATGCTTGACCCAGCGCGCAATAGTAGCCTTGGTAGCTGCATTTCCCCGAGACGCGCCTCCAAAAAGAACGAACAGCCTATCAGACTTACGGAACGGCTCGGTTATTTTGAGGTAACGTTTCAGAACACGTCCCAAATCCAATCTTTTAAGCGAGCTATCTGCCCTACCGCTTCCGGATACGGAAAAAGTGGGAAGCGAAACCGCTTGATTGACATGAAAAGCTGAGACCACCTTAGGAAGAAAAGAGGGTACCGGCTGTAACACCACTTTCTCAGCGGAAAATTGAAGGTAGGGCGCCCTGCATGAGAGCGCTTGCAGATCGGAAATCCTACGCACGGAACACAAAGCCACTAAAAAGGCAGTCTTCCAGGAAAACTCCCTGAGATTACCAGGCGAACCAGAAACGAAGGGCGGCTCTGTCAAGGCTTGCAAAACCAAATTCAAATCCCAAGGCGGAACTACCGGCCGAATGGGAGGCCGAAGTATCTTGGCCGCTCTCAGAAAACGTTGGACATCGTGATGCAAGGAGAGCGAACGGCCGTGCACCTTACCTTGATAACAAGACAGCGCCGCTAACTGTACTTTCAAGGTGTTAAGAGCCAGACCCTTCTCTAAACCGTCCTGTAGAAAAGACAAGATGTCCGGTAGGAGCGCTGTCGCCGGGCTCACCCGGCGTTCCGCACACCAAGCCTCAAAAATGCGCCACACACGAACATACACCAAAGACGTAGATGGCCTCCTGGAGCTTAACAGATTGGCAATGACGGAGCTGGAATAACCCCTGCGACGCAATCGTGCCCTTTCAAGAGCCAAGCCGTAAGCAAGAACCGATCCACTTGCGGCATTAGTACGGGACCTTGGCATAACAGGTTCTCCCGAGCTGGAAGTCGCCAAGGCGGAGCTACTAGAAGGCGCATCAGATCTGCATACCACGGTCGGCGGGGCCAATCTGGAGCAATGAGAATCACCAGGCCATCGAACCTGGCAATCCTGAAAATGACGCGCCCCAGCAAGGGCCACGGCGGAAACACATAAAGAAGCTGGCCGGACGGCCAGGGCTGCACCAGGCCGTCCAGCCCCTCCGACATGTGCTCTCTGCGCCTGCTGTAGAACCGAGGCGCTTTGGCATTGGCTAGCGTGGCCATGAGATCCATTACCGGGAGACCCCAGCGACGAGTTATGCGGTGAAAGACCTCCGCATTCAGCTCCCATTCCCCGGGATCTAGAACATGCCGACTTAGATAGTCCGCCTGGATGTCGTCTCTTCCTGCCACATGCGCTGCCGAGATTGCCAGTAGATGAGACTCCGCCCACCGAAACAACTGGAGACTTTCCTCCAACAGATCTGCACTGCCGGTGCCCCCCTGACGGTTGAGATAAGAAACCGTCACCAGGTTGTCCGAAAACACCCGAACTGCTCTGCCCTCGAGCAGCTCGACAAACTCCAATAGGGCCAAGCGAACCGCTCTCAACTCCAAACGATTGATCGACCAAAGAGACTCCTCTGCTGACCAGGTGCCTTGCGCTAACCGCGTCAAACAATGAGCTCCCCAGCCCGACAGACTTGCATCTGTCGTGAGCAACACCCAATCGGGGAGGTCCAACGGTACCCCCGCCTGAAGGTGCGCTGGGACCAACCACCACTGCAGACTGTCCCGCACTGTTGTTGGACACGGTAGTCGACGAGCGAGAGGATGAATTTGCGGAGACCAACGCGACAGCAACGCCCGTTGGAGCGGACGCATATGCGCTTTGGCCCACGGCACCAAGTCTAAGGCAGCTGCCATCGACCCCAACAACTGCAAATACTTCCAAGCCGTCGGAGCCACCATGCCCAAGAAAGCCTGCACCTGAGACAGGATCTTCTGAACCCTTTCTGGAGGAAGAGTCACCACTCCTTGGGCCGTGTCGAAGGTCGCACCTAGATAAGTCAACTGCTGCCCTGGTTGAAGATGACTCTTGGTGCGGTTGATAACCCAACCAAGATGCTCGAGAAATTCTACTACTCGCGAGGTTGCCGCGCAGGCCTCCTGCAGAGATGGCGCTCGGATCAACCAGTCGTCCAGATATGGATGAACCTGAATTCCTTCCTTCCGAAGTGCTGCCACGGCCACCACCATCACCTTGGTGAAGGTGCGAGGCGCGGTAGCTAGACCGAAGGGCAAAGCTCGAAATTGAAAATGACCCATGGGAACCGCAAAACGTAGAAACTTCTGATGCTCTTTCCGAATCGGAATGTGCAAATAGGCCTCTGTTAAATCTATGGACGAGAGGAATTCTCCCGGCTTTACTGAACGGATCACGGACTGCAACGTTTCCATCCGAAAATGAGGCACTCGCAAGCAACGGTTTACGTGCTTTAGATCCAGAATGGGCCGAAAAGAACCCTCCTTCTTGGGAACCACAAAATAAATCGAGTATCGACCTGAGCCGCACTGGTCTGCCGGAACAGGCTCTACTGCACGGAGGGTCCAGCAAACGTAACAACGTGTCCTGGACCGCCGTCCTCTTTGCCTCCGGACCACAGGGGGACTCCACAAACGCTTCCGACAGCGGATGAGCGAAATCCAGAGCATACCCCTCTCGGATAATTTCGAGCACCCACTGGTCCGACGTGATGCTGGCCCAGCCGGAGAGAAATTCCTGCAACCGCCCTCCTATCTGAATCTCCGACTGAGCCCGCGTCCCTTCATTGCGGTTTAACGGCGCTTTGTTGGGCGTGAAAATAGCCTCTACTGAAGCCCCGCGCTCCTCGAAAGGACTGGCTCCGAGACATAAAGCGCCCCCGCTGATAAGGCGTAAAGCGAGACCCGCGAAACCTACGGAAGTCTCTACCCAGACCTCGCGAAACGGAACCTGTCCGTGCTCCTCTCGGGCGGTCCTCGGGAAGGCGACCGCCTTTGGCATCCCCCAAATCCTTAACTATCTTCTCCAACGCTTCCCCAAAGAGCAGCTTGCCCTTATACGGAAGCTTACTAAGACGGGCCTTGGAAGATGCATCGGCCGCCCAGTTCCGCAACCAAAGAAACCTCTGCGCCGCAATGACCGAAGCTATTGACTTCGCGGAAATCCGGACCAAATCATAGAAGGCATCCGCCAGATAAGCCGCCGCAGACTCCAGCTTCGCCCCTTCCGCCTGAGAACCATCCTCCTTGACTGGGATCTGTTCTCCCTGAAGCCAGCGAATCGAAGCCCTGGACACATAAGCCCCGCACACGGAAGCCTGTAGCGCCAGCGCACTAGAATCAAAAGCCTGCTTCAGGAGGGCCTCTAACCTACGATCCTGAAAATCCTTAAGAGCTGCCCCGCCTTCCACGGGAATCGTGGTCTTCTTGGTGACAGCTGACACCAGGGCATCCACTTTAGGCATACGCAACAACTCTTTCTCTTCCTGGGGAACCGGGTACAGCCGAGCAAGCGCTCGGCACCCCCTCAAGGATGCCTCGGGACATTCCCACTCAGATTCTATCATCTGCTTAATCACCCTGTGTAAGGGAAAGCAATGCTGTTCGGTTTTAAATCCCTGTAGCAAGGGATCCTCCAGCGGTTCCTGCTGCACAGTAGGGAGCAATATGTTCAATGCAGCCAGCGAATGAGAGATCAGCGGTCCCAGTTCTTCCTTCCTAAACACTCTGAACAGATTGGGATCGTCGCCCGGCCCTAATTCTCCTTCCTCCAACTCCTCTGGCCAGGCCTCTAACCCAGCCTCTGAGAAAAGTTCCCCTTCCTCAGGAAGTCGAGCAATCTCTCGGGAATCCGCTCCCTCTAAGGTGGAAACCATCGCAGCCCCCGAGGACATTCCCTCACCGGGGTCTGCCCCTGTAAAGTCCACTTTCTGAGAAGAGACTGGACTGTCTCCATCTGCAGACAGAGAAGCCTTAGACCGTTTTAACAAATAAGCCTTATGTAAGGCTAAAATAAACTCCGCGGAGAAAAAAGAATCACTGGACTCCGGAGTTGAGCATAATGGTGGCTGCGGAGGGTCGTCAGCCGACGGCCTCTTTTGCGACTTTGACTTCCTTTTTGAGGGCTTCATTTGCAGAGCTGAAGGAACGGCGGGCTCAGACAAAATGGCCGCCGTTCCCGCTCTTTCTCCAGGTACCAGAAACTTATCTAACAGGTCTGCTCCCGCAACCTTAGGAGGCTCCATGGCTATCTTGACACCAAGTTTGCCCCAAAACCAGAAAAATAAGCAAAAGGAGCGAAACCGCCGCCGCCGCGATCTTTCCTGCCAAAACCGGAAGCACCCGATCTAAACCAACGGAGCCGGCAGAGCTCTCGGCAATATCGACCGGTTAAAGAAACTGAAAAACGGCGGAGAGCATGACCCTCGACGGCGGCGGGAGCGCTAAGAAAATGAAGTTGAGACTCGAAAGCGCACTTTCCTACCTAAAATCCCACTAGGTAAAGCAGCCGCCGACCTCTCACCCGCTGCTAGCAGGGAGGCAGGTCAGCAGCGATCCGAGGCAGGAAGGAGATTCTGGGGCTCCCAGATCCGAAATCCACACCTCTAATCAGTAGAGACACTCCGGAGAGACAGGCTCTGCCTCTAGGTGTTTGCTCCACAGTCTACTCTACGGAGTCTTTTTTTTTTTTTTTTTTTTTACAAGAAGAAAAAAAGCTTTAGAGAAACAGTACCAGCTTTGTGTGGCAATCTACCCTGCTAGGGCAAACCAAACTGTTCTCCACTCTAATTCTTTAAATCGCAGAACAAACTTTGAGAAAGCCACTGTCAAATTCCTATGTGCCTCTCAGGGGAGCCTGTCAGCCACATGTCCAGTACAGCTGCTGAGGACTGAAAGACTGACTCTCTGACGCCAAGGGGAGCAGGTTAGGCTGTCAGCAAGTTTGTTCAGTGTTCAGTCCCCAGCTGCTAGAGGAGGTTGACTTGACTACCCTAATGTTCTGGACTGGCCCGGAGAGACGAATAGGAAAAGTGATTTACCTGCTAAGTGGAGTTCCCAAGGAGGTGTGTAGGGAGAGATGAGAGGTAATGAGGAGCTGTAAAGTAAATGCACTTGTAGGCTAGGAGAAAAAATTTGAAATGGAAACGGAAACAGATAGGGAGCCAATGAAGTGACTTTAGAAGAGGGGTTATGTGTACAGTGCTGCATACGCCTTGTAGCGCTATACAAATTAGTAGGTAGCAGTAGCAGCAGCCTAGCGCCACTGGCAGAAGATTAGCAGTGTGACTGAGTTCTGAATGGATTGAAGGGGAGAGAGATGATTCAGCGGGAGACCAGTGAGGAGCAGGTTGCAATTGCCTAAACGGGAAGTGACTAAAAAGTGGATAAGGTTCTTGGTAGTGTGTTTAGAAACAAAGGGACAACAGGTTTTAGCTACCTGGTAGATGGTGCAGAGAGAGCATGTCAAAGATGACTAAAATTAATTCCAATCCAAATCCAGTCCGATTCTTACCGACAACAACCTATAGATGTAAGAGGTCTTCTTCTGACCATCCCGCCACACGCGGGCCATTGCTTGTTCATCATTGGCTGGATTCCAGTCAGGGTCAAACATCACCAGCCTGTTGGCACCAATCAAGTTCAAGCCACATCCCCCAGCCTTGCTGCTCAGCATGAAGATAAACTCTGCACTCTGAGGAAGGAAGGAAGACATTGCCAAGTAAGCTTGGACTTCCAAATCATGCGCTCAAACTAATGTAAAACAAACATACTACACTAGGAGGTTCTTCCATTTTTGTGGCTCAGTATTCTCTCTCATTCTTGGAGCCATTAATGGATAAAGTTTCTTTCATTAGAAATATGAGCACATCAGGGCGCAGCTGTGCTGATCCTCATCAGATCCTCACGTAACATTACAGCGATACCCGTAAAGCAGGAATACAGCACAGACAACTGAAAGCTCAAACTCAGAAAGGGCATTTTTTAAAAATGGAGCGTAACCACAATAAAAGTTGCATGCCTTATCACAAAAACAGCATAGACTCTTAATAGTGGTACTGGACGATCCTGGAGAAAACAGGAATATTAGTAGGTTATGAAAGAGCCAACTGAAAAGATAATGAATACATGTGATGGGGCAGCCTGTGAGGTCTCACAAGCTCATGTGATGAAACACTTTTATTGTTAGTCCTTTTAAAAAGTATCACGCCTGTAAAATTTTTAAAAACAGTGTAAAAAGGCAACTTAGAAACAGGGCTAAGAGAAAGCCCAGAAAGCGTAGTTACTCACCTGTAGCAGGAGTTCTCCAGGAACAGCAGGAATCAGTCCTCGCTTATGGGTGACATCACAGACTGAATCCATGTGGGAACACTCCCCAGCTTCCATAGGAAGCTTTTGGGAGATCCACCATGCACGCGTGCCTGTCTTCCCACCCGAAAGAGCGCGGTATATAACAGAATGTAAATAAATAAATAAAATCTTACCTCAGTATGATGACATAGCTGAATCAAGCCTAAAAAAAATAACACAATTCCATGGGGAGGAGGGAGGGTGATGAGGACCGATTCCTCCTGTTCCTGTAGAACATCTGCTACAGGGTGAGTAACTACACTTTCTCTAGGACCAAGCTGGAATGTAGTCCTCACTTATGGACTCCCAAGCTACAGGCTACTGAAAAACTTGTAAAAAGCCCAACGGGGCAAGCAGAAAAAAAAACAAACAGAAAAAAAACAGCATGAGTAAGTGCTGAAAGAATTCAGAGAGTCATCGCCCAGCAGGGCATCAATATCAGATCGACTCATGGTAGTCTGGACAGACAGAAGGGCCAGAGGGAAAGAGTTGCTCTAAGTCCCAAAGAGGTGTGGAGCATGGTTTGGCCGAAGTGGCCATCGCCAGGAATCTCCATCCAGACAGTAATGGGCTGTGAAGGTGTGGATGGAAGACCATGTAGCAGCCCTACAGATCTCCACCGTGAAGACAGAGCACAGGTGATCTACAGAAGCTGCCATAGATCGGACATTGTGCGCTGTGACATGGCATTCCAAACCGAGTCCAGCTTGAGCATAAGTGAAGGAGATGCAGTCTGCTACCCAAATGGAAAAGGTACATTTGGAGATGGTCATGCCCAGCCTTTTGGGGTCAAAGGAAACAAACAGCTGGGAGGAACGGCAGTGGGTGCTTATGCTTTCTAGGAAGAAAGACAGCACTCTCGTACAATCCAAAATGTGCAGCGAGGCCTCCACCCTGTTGGCTGAGGCTTGGGGAAAAAGGTGGCGAGTACCACTGACTGGTTGAGATGGAAAGTGTAAACTACCTTAGGGAGGAACTTAGGGTGAGTGCGAAGGACCACTATTCTTATGGAACCTGGTGTATGGTGGGTGCATCACTAGTGCTTGCAACTCACTGACTCTGCATGCAGAGGTGAGTGCTATCAAAAAGATGACCTTCCAGATAAGAAATTAAGCGGACAAGAGGCAAATGGTTCGAAAGGGGAAGCAAGCAAGCAGCTGTCCCAACACTACGTTAAGGTCCCATGCCACCGACAGTAGTCTAAACGGAGGACGAGACAACAAAAGGCCTCTCATGAAGTGCCTGACAAGTGGGTGGGCGGAGAGCAGCTTATCAGATACCACATGATGGTAAGTGGCTATAGCACTCAAGTGCACTCACAGAGTTGGACAAGACCACAGTTGGCGAGTTGGAGCAGGTATGTGAGGACCATGTCTACTGGGCAGAAGGGTACAGAGCCTTGTCTGCACACCAGAGAATCTGCGCTACTTGATAGCATAGGCATGTCTAGTAGAGGCTTTGTGAGCTGCAAGGACGACATCCTTAACTTCCTCCGGGAGGCAGAAAGGCGCAAGAGCAACATGCTCAGCATCCATGCCCTGAGCGAGAGGGACTTTATGGTGGGATGGAGTAGAGATCCCCCGTCCTGAGAGACTAGGTCTGGGGTACAGCCAAGTCGGAGAGACTGCCTCTGGGACAGGTGAAGTAGCAGGGGAAACCAGGGCTGCCTGGGCCAGTGCAATGCTATGAGGACCATGGTGGTGCTGACCGCATGAAGCTTGAAAAGTGTCTTGGCCATCAGAGGAGTTGGTGGGTAGGCATACAGGAGACCTTTGCCCCAATTCAAGAGAAAAGCATCAGAGGCTATCCTACTGCTGGTTGTTGAGAAGAATAGCAAAGATCTATGGACAGCATGCCCCACATTTGTAAGATGTGGTGGGCCATGTGCTTGATGAGGGTCTACTTGTATGGTTGAAGAACTATGCTGAGTCGATCCGCCAAAACATTGAGCTCTCCTGGCAAGTACAAGGCCCCCAGGAGCATGCTGGGTGAGCAGGCAAACTTCCAGAGCCAGATCATTTCCCAACGGAGGAGGTACGAGCCCGTACTACACTGCTTGTTGATATAAAACATGGCCACCTGGTTGTCCATTTGTATGAGGACTACCTGGTTGGAGAGGTGTTATTGAAATACTCAAAGGGCATTGGTCACAGCTCAGAGTTCCAGGAAGTTGATCTGATGGAAGCTGTTTGCGCAGGCCATCTAGATGAGCTCTCCAGCCCAGCTTGAAGGCATCAGTTGTCAGCACTCATTGGTGTGGAAGAGCTTGGAAGGGTAGTCCCGCAAGTAAGTTGCTGGGGTGTTGCCACCAAGAAAGGGACTCCTGCGGTGGCAGAGGGACCATGACCTTGTCAGAGAGGCAACTGGACACCTGGCGCCACTGTGTGCAAAGCATCCACTGCGCCTGCCGCATCTGAAGCCATGTTGAGAGAGTGACGTGGACTGTACAGGCTATGTAATTCAGGACGCGCAGCATGTCGAGCAGTTACATGCAGCAATGCTGGATGTCCTGCGCAAGGGCGACTAGGCATTGGGCGCGGTCAGATGGGAAGAAGACTCGTGCCTGAGTAGTATCAAGGAGAATCCCAATGAACTCAAAGCACTGAGAGGGCTGCAGGTAAAACTTGGGATAGTTTATTTATCTAAACAGTTTCTTTTTAATACCGTTTTATCATGTCAGTCAAAGCGGTTTACATTGTAACTTAAACTTGATAATGTACATTAAACAGGGATACTGATAACTTGGATTTTTTTTTTTGAGGCAATGGAGGGTTAAGTGACTTGCCCAAGGCCACAAGGAGTGATAGTGCTAGTTGATGGCAAAGCCCAGCTGCTCTAGTACCTGAATCTTATGATGCGTGGATTGCCACACCTCATCTGGCGTCCTGCCCCGATGAGTCAATCATCCAGGTAGGGGAAGACAAAAAGATTCCCTGGATCCAGAGAAAGATGGCGATGACTGCCAGGCAATTTGTGAAGACCCTAGGGGCGGAGGCAAGGCTGAAGGGTTGCACCCTGTACTGATAATTACATCCACTAAGCATGAGGCAGAGATATTGCGCATTCAAGGGGTGAATGAGGATGTTCATGTAAGCATCTTTGGCTGTGCTCCTTGGATCTCAATCTTCCCATTGAAGATAGTATCCCTAGGAACATTGTTACTCTATCTTTAATTTATTTATTTTTTTAAACCAGGATCCAGTTGAGGTTCTGAAAATCCAGGATGGGTCGGAACCTGCCTGTTTTCTTTGGAACTAGGAAGGAATGGAAGTAGAACCCCCTTCCCTCTTGAGGCGGAGAGACCAGCTCCATGGGGTACTCTCCTGGAGGGGGGGGGGGGAAAGCTGATCAAAGCACAGCAGGTACTCTGTCCTGGACCATTTGAAGTGCCCAGGAATCTGTTGTGATGCCGGACTACCTGCGGGCAAAGTAGATCACTCTTCCCTTGACCTGGGATAGAGTCCGGAATGGGAAGGAGGGCTATATTCCGGAGGAAGGAGTCAACTCCTCCCCCCCCCCCCACCCCGGCTGCAGCTGTGATGCTGGTTGGGCCTTCTGGGTTTAGGCTTGTGCTACTGGCGCTGGCCTGGACCTTTTGACTGCTCTTCCTGTTGGGGTGTCTGGTAAGAATGGTACAGGGTGTAGGTACCATAAGTTTTCTTCTTCCTCAAAGACTTCCAGAAGTCTTCCGAGAGAACCTGTTCGGGGCGAGTTGTTCATGCTCCAACTCTTCAGCCTTCTCTTCCATGGGTTTGCCAAAGATTTTCTCCCCAACTTGTCCTGAACTCATTGTTCCAAGTCTGAGGACTGTAGCCACGTTAAATGACAGGCACAGATTACTGGACTTTACAGGGAGTAGGGTGGATCTGACTGTAGCTCAGAGACTGCTGCTGGTCATCGGATGAGCAACAGCACAGGCTGGCTTATGGTCCTGGGCCTGAGACCGGGGTAGAGAAACCTTGCAGGTATGGGAGCACTGCAGCGGCAGTGGCACAATCTAATCAAAGCCAAAACCAACGTACATGTGTATTGCACAAATGCAAAGGAAAGGAATAGTAGAAGTGTCTCGATCAAACCTTCAACTGCTAGCCACAACCTCGTCCATCTGCTGCTGCCTTTTCATCAGCCACTTACTTAGCATGTGGGATTGAGCACCTAGAATGTATTACAGTGATGAACTGCAGCAGAAAGGACACAGAAGTGGAAGTGCAGCACGTCTGAACTTGTAAAGCTCAGAATTCTGAACTGGACACTTCTTATCAAGGTGCGCAGATGGAAACGCAGCTCAAGTTAATGGAGCTGTACTTACGGATGGGTTGTTGAAGCGCTCCACTATCTTTGCTCTCTTTTTAATTGACATGGTCCCATCCAACCTCACGTACAGATATCTGGCAGAGGAGACAGATGGGATTAGCTAGAAGAGTTAACAGAAGTACATACAACCAGTTACTGTAAATTCCTGAGCAGCAACTTTTGGGACCCCTACATCTGTCAAGCATCTCATATAAACAAGTCTATCCCTTCCCTCATCCGATGCTGAACCATGCAGAAAGAGGGGCCTGGCAGTGGACCAGTCCTACCTAACTTACACCATAGACCTGTATCCAATCTGGGTTTCCATGAAATGCGAACCCCAAGTACACTGAAAATACATCCCAGAGATCACGTGAACATGTACATACTTCCGTGTCCTGCAGAGTTTCTCAAACAGGTCCAGGGTTTGTGTATAATTAGACACGAGGACGACCTTGTCACTACTGGTGCTTCTAGTGACAGCCAAAATATAGTCCAATACTAGCATTTTGCCTGCAGTTCAAATGAAAAAAAAAATCTATTGTATTAATACTCTACAGCTTAAGAAGAAAGTGTTCATTAACACCTTCATGAAGAGTACAGTGTTTGCGCATCTGCCTCTTTTTTATTTACCCCATCAAGAATAGAAGTGTGATAGAAGCAGACAACTGTTCTTACCCGACAGATGTGGCTCCAGGGATTTGATGCTGTAGCCTACTGGGAATAAGTCAAGAGCCCCCTCGAAACCTTCCTCCTGCTCCACACACTTCTCGTAGATCAGTGCTGGGTCTGGGGCAAGAGCACGTCAGCATCAGTGAAAGGGAAAAGATTCACTTTGCAGTACAGGTGAAAGTGTTATTCTTCCACATTATACCATAACAGGATCATATTCAAAACCCCGCAGGGCAGGAAAGGTAACCAGCTAAATTGACTCAGTTATCAAACTACATATTCAGCTACATTTATGCAATGAAAAGTGCCACTGAATTCCAACTCCGATCTAGCTGATCAGAATCTGACAGACTACACTACTACACTTAGTGTAACCTGTGATCCCCCAGCTCTTATGTATAGAACAGCTAGTGATCTATGATTTGCTTCTTTTACCCCACCCCAAGCACATCTCTGTCAAAGGCTGCCTGCCCCCACCAACAGAATCCTCCCTTCTACACTTCCATTAATACATATAACATGTTTTGGCACATCCCCTACTGATATTTAGGATAAAACCCAGGCCTCCAGGCTATCCTCCTACCCTACACCTCTCTTTGGAGCACTCCAAAACTCTCAAAAATAACTTTAGGCCAAGCCGGTGTCCAGCTGGACATGGAGGATAAGCCTTTAATTCCTTCTGGTTTGGTCTGGGGGTTTGGGTAAGTGAAAGTGGGTTTTATTCTACAGTATCAGACGGGCATGCCAGGAATCTTATATTATTAGAGTAGTAGAAGAGAGGGGATTCCTGCTTTAACTTGTTACTAGGAAAGGGGGGGGGAGGAGGGCAGGCAGCCATTCCAGTATAGAATTGATTATACAGCTAGGAGGATGGATGTGACCAGGCAAATTAAGGCCTGAAAATTCAGCACCTAAATTTAGCTGTCCAAATTTATCAACTAGTGCTAAATATTGTGCTTACCAGCCAGATTTCAGACGTGACCCCCATATGCCTGACCCAGCCCCCTATTGCCCAGACAAAAATGTATCTGGTCAGAGATAGAGACTTCCAAATGACAACACTGATGGTGAGTAAAGTTTGCTTTTAACCACCTAAATATTTAAATATCAACATTTAAATACATGCACAAACCTCAACACATCATTGTTCAATGTAGAAAATATACATGAACATTCAGAAGAGATACCAGGTCATTTAACTTGATTTAAATGTTCCAAGCATCTCACTGTAAGAGTCTGGGTGTTTGGATCAGAAGTACACCGACTAAAATGCATGATCTGTCTCCAAGGCAGAGATTTAAAAACTCAGCTTGGACACATTTTATTACAATCTGAAGAACCCTGCCAGTCCTGCTTTATAGACATTTTTCCATTCAATCTTGCTCACAGCAGATTCTCAGAAGGACACAAGATATTATCAATAAATGGTAATACAATGCTATCCAGCACGTCCCATTCAGCACCTGCCAATAACGTTCACGACCAACAAGCGTCTCCATTACAGCTGCCATCCCCTTTCTCTCAGAATGCTCAAGCAAGGGATCCTGCTGACACAAACCCCTTTTAGTCCTTCAGCAGGAATAAGTCTGAGATCGTGGACTTACGATTGCAGAGTTTCTTCAGAGAGGTTATGGAAGACAGCGAAGAAACGCTCATTTTGTCCCCTTTCAGCTCCTCCACAGGTTTGGCTTGTTTCAGAAATCGCCTATACAGCTCCGCCTGCAGAGGGGTCAGCCTGCAAGGACAGTCTACTCATCACAACACTGTAGGCACAAATCCATCTGCATATGCCACGAAAGACCCTGCCCTTAACCTAAAGAGGCGAGAAACATTACAGACGGAAAGGGAAGCTCGATATTTATAAAAATCTTAGAGCTGCAAGCAGGATTTCTGCCGTTTCAGAGAAAGTCACAGGAATAGACAGAATTTAGACACCACTTTGAAATAAAATGCTTTATCTTTGTCCGCCAAAAGAGGCAACAGTTCATTAAAAAAAAAAAAGTTGATACAATCGCATATGAAAATTATGTATTTTTAATGAAAAGCTATCAGCACCCTCGGGGCGGAGAGTAACCTTTGACTGCAGCTTTTAAAAGTTCTGCCGGTTACTATATCCTTCCTCCAGGTCAACATTTTTTTTTTTAGAAGCACTAATGGTATTTCATACACGACACATTAATTTCTTTCGTTTGTATAGAAAATGGCCTGGCAAAGATTTAGAAGGGTTGAAGGATATAGAAACGGTGGGAGCACATTCTGTGAATACAAATCATGAAAAGGAAAAACATCCATTTACATACTTGCAACACACCACTTGCTCGATTTTCACAGGCAGGTACTTAGAAAGAATATCTGATGTTCTTCTTATCAAACATCTGGAATGGAAACGCAATGGTGTACATTAGTCTCAGAGAAGACGTGGGAGAAGGGCAGAAAGTGTACCCACCACTTACATACCATCTGTGCGGTCTATGCTTAATCGTGACCACATAACTAATTACTGCCTGATTTCTGCTTGAGGGGTGCCTGCACAGCAGTCCTCTCTGTGCCTTCGATATGGTTTATGTGAAACAGGCTCGCCAAAGGTATATAAAATACTAGGAACATAACTCTCCATATATCTTCCCCGTTTCTGGTTTCTCTAGGAGCCCTTCACCACTACCTTGTTTGCAATAGTTACATCTGTTCTAGTTATACTGATCCTGGAGAAAGCTAGTTTGCTTACCTGTAACAAGTATTCTCTGTGCACAGCAGGATAAGTCAGCCCATATAGGTGATGACACTACTTGACAGTACCTGCACGAATCTGCTCTCCCAGAGCCCAAAATTCTAACAGACTTTCTAGGTATGTGCGACTGCCCCTTCCGAGTGACAACTGGTATGCATACAATGTGTTCTGACGGTCCGTTCCAGTAGCTAGGAGCACTCCCAACATTCAACTGAAGGGGAAGTGGAAGTGGGAGAGACTGTGTAGCCAACCCATTCTGCTGCCAGAGAAGGTGAAATAGTGTAGTTACTCACCTGTGACAGGTGTTCTCCAGGGACAGCAGGAATCAGTCCTCACATATAGGGGGGGGGGGGGGCAATTTCAGCACCGACTGAGCTCACACGAAGCATTTCCCCAGCTTTCAAAGAAAGCCTTTGGGAATGCCACCAGGCATGCATGGTCCCCTTCCCACCCAAGCGTGCCATCTTACTCAGTCAAGTGCCCCTCCAAGAAGATGGCAAAAAGTATACAGCAACTCCAAGGGGAAGAGGGATGATTGTGAGGACAGATTCCTGCTGTCCCTGGAGAACACCTGTTACAGGTGAATAACTACGCTTTCTCCAGGAACAAGCAGGAAGTCAGTCCTCACATATGGGACTCCCTAGCTACAGGCTACTGAGGACTGTAGGAAAAAGCACGGCAGCGTCGTGAGCAGTTGCCAGTGAAAGACAAAAGCAGCCCGAGGACCCCGGATCCATGGATGGCCATGCTCCCGGTAGCCGGAACAAGAAGGGTCGTAGGGTAGGAGTTGCTTAAACCCCCGAACAGATTATGGAGTACAGCCTGGCCAAACACAGCATCCTGACAGGACTCCCTCTCCAGGCAGTAATGTACAGTGAAGGTGTAAGTGAAGGACCAGGTGGCGGCTCGGCAGATGTCTGCCAGAGGCACCGAGTGCAGGCTAGTGACCGATGTTGCCATCGCTTGGACATTGTGAGCTGTGACTCGGTGGTCCATTGGAAACCCGGCCTGGGCAAAGGCGAAGCAGTCCGCCACCCAGATGGACAAGGTACACTTGGTGACCGCCAGCCCCAGATGGCTGGGATTGAAGGAGACAAAGAGCTACCCGGATCTGTGGTGGTCTCTAGTCTGTTGCAGGTAGAAAGAGCGCCCTCCTGCAATCCAGGGTGTGGAGAATCGCCAATGCCTGGTCAGCGTGAGGCTGCGGGAAGAAGCTGGGCAGCCCTATCTCTTGATTGAGATGAAAATCCAACACAACCTTCAGGAGGAACCTGGGGAGAGTCCGCAGGACCACCCTGTCCCTATAAAACCTCGGCCATCAATGCCTGAAGTTTGCTGACCCTCTGGGTGGAGGTAAGAGTCACCAGGAAGGCCACTTTCCACGACAGATGCTGCAGTGGGCAGGTAGCCATGGGCTCAAAGGGTGGCTTGGTCAGCTGTGTGAGGACCACATTGAGGTCCCACTCCACCGGAAGAGGGCAGGTAGGGGGCCTGGAAAGAAGCAGGCCTCGCATGAAATGAGAGACAAGCAGTTGCCCCGAGAGTGGTTTGCCCTCAGTGTGGTGATGGTTCGCTGAGATGGCACTCAGGTGAACCCTGACAGAGTTAGTCCAGACTGCGAAAGGTGGAGCAGGCACTGCAAGACCAAACTGGTAGGGCATGAAAATGGGTTTCCTCGGTGCTCCGAGCACCACACTGAGAACCGACACTACTTGAAGGCAAAAGCCCGTCTGATCCAGTCCTTCCGTGAGGCTAAAAGAACGCCCTCGATCTCCATGGGGAGATGGTAGGAGGCTAAAGCGACCCGCTCAGCCGCCAAGCTGTGAGGGACAGAGACTGCAGATTGGGGTGAAGCGCAGACCCTCCCCTCCTGTGTCAGCAGCTCCGGAGAGAACCCGAGCAGGACAGCACTTTGAACTTCTCCCACATCAGAACTTGTTGAGATTCCGCAGGTCAAGAATGGGCTGAAGACCCCCTGTCCGCTTTGGGGCGAGGAAGTATCGGATGTAAAACCCCCACCCTTGGGAGTGCGATGGGAATGGTTCTACTGCCCCGTCCTCAAGGAGGCTGCAAGCTCCTGACTCAGGAGGGCCTGGTGCTGGGGAAGCAGACGTGGCTCCCTGGGGATGTAAGGAGGAGGGGCCTGGTCCAGATGGAGAACATAGCCCTCCCAAACGACCTGGAGGACCCAGGCACTGGTGGAGATGGACTCCCACCTGTGGGAGAAAAGGACCAGATGCCCCCCCGATGGACAACTGCCCTGCCAGAGGATGAGAGGCAATGCCGATGGCATCAAAACCCCGAGGGTGGCTGAGCCGGCACCAGGGGATGGGTCTTGGGACCCTTCAGCTTACAAGTGCAGTGGACCGTGGTCTTGCCTTGACTGCCCTGAACAGAGGTAGATGCCAGTAGATAGGCCGGGTGGCCCCTGTATGGGGAGTCCCTTCCGATGGAAGAAAGGCTTCTTACTTTGCTGCTTCTTCCTGGGGAGGGAGGAAGTTTTGCGGGAGAGGCGCGTACTCAGTCTCAAACTCCGCTGCCTGATCCTCCATGGGCTTAGCTGCTTCCTGAAGCAAGGGACGTCCAGCAGCTTTTCCTGGACCCACTGTTCCAGGTCTGAAGATTGGAGCCAAGCCTGCCAGCAGGCTCCGATGCCAGCCGCTGCCACCCAGGTGGAAGACTCGAAGGCGTCGTATGCTATTCGCAAGAGGTACTTCAAACATTCTCTGACAGACTGAGAGGGCCTGAAAATGCCAGAGAGTCTCCGTCAAGGTCTGCTGCAAAGCCTCCAAGCTCTCTAGCGAGATCACGGAGGAAAATACCAATGTATAATTGGTAAACTTGGATGTGGCCTGATAGCATAGAGCCCTGATATGCCTTGCGCCCAAGGGCATCGAGGGTATGAGACTCTCTGCCCAGCAGGACCGACGAATGAATCTTTGAACTCTAACTTCCGCATGGCCGATTCAACCACCATCGAGGTGTGGGGAAGCTGGGAGACTCCGGGCCACACTGAACCCTATACATAGCGTCCAGGCGTTTGCTCACGATGGGGACAGAGGCCGGGGTCTCCCACATGCGGAGGAGGAGACTGTTTAGAATGGGAGGAACCGGCACCGAGAGAGCCTCTTTCAGAGGGGTTTCATATTGCAGAATATCAAGCTCCTCAGCGTAGGGCTCCTCCTCTGACTCTGTAGTGAGCGCCAGGGCCTGTGCCTTGTCCTGGACAAATTCCAGAAAGAAGGTGTCTTCAGGAGGCGACCGCCACCTCAGGGTCAGCAGGGAGGGGTCAGAGAGGAAGTCTCGGTGTGACCGAGTCTCCGGGGAGGTCTCCCTGTCGGACTCCCACTCTGAGTAGTCTGTGGAGGACTTTATGTCGAGCGGCTCGAGATGGTTCAGTGACCCATGCTGGATCTCCAAAGCCAAAACTTGCCCAGAGCCGGAGGCACTCGCCCGAGAGGATCTCACGCCAGAGGAACGGGACAGAGATCGAGACCTGTGCCGTGGATCCTCACGAGGCTTCTGGCTCTTGGAGGTCACTGCGGCGGCCTGGGGCGTCCTTGAGGTAGAAGTCCCTGCGGTCTCAAGGCGTGTGCCGGCAGGGCCTGGCACCAGTGCCTGCTGAGCAGTGAGGAACGCAGAAACGCTACATTCCAAGGCCAGAATTCAGGCCTTCCACCCAGGAGTGGGGCCCTGCGACACTGACACCGGGGTGACCGGGTTCGGTGTCGAGGAGGAAGAGGGGTCCTCGCTGGGAAGACCCTTGGGAGACTAGGCGTCTTTGCCGGAAACCTCTGTATTGGTTAGTGGTACCTTACTGGGCCACTCTCTCTCCGTCTCCACAGACTGCCAAGGGGGCTGAGAGACTGGGCACGTGACCTCTCACACTTGTCTGGCCCCGACAGGGTCCTCATGGCCTTCTTCCACTCGTTCAGGCGACCACTGGGCCCAGGGAGGAGCATTGGGAGACTCCAGAAGCTGCGGGACCGAAGAGCAGGAGGCTACTGGAGATACCAGGGCTTCCTTACAGAAGAGATCATCCAGCTTCTGCTGACAACTTGGATAGCCTTGAAAGACATCTTCTTACAGAGGAATCATAGCTCCGGGTCATGGTCGGCTCCTAGACAACTGAGACAAGTCATGGATGTCCATGAGCGACATGGTTTTTGAACATCTATCACGTTTCTTAAAACCAGAGGCCATTGGGGGGAAAAAGGACCCCTGCAAGGTCAAAGATCCTCCACATGGCCAACGGTTAAAAAGGGTATGAAGGCGCAGTAAAAACAAAAAAGGAAAAAAAACCCCGAGACCAGGGTCGAAGCAGAGGTGCTCTGGAGGTGGAAAGAGGACCAGTGAAGGCCAGAGAGCAAAAACCGGATGAAAGCAGAGAAACGTTTTCCAGGGGCAAGACATGTCCGAAGAGCTCAGTGAAAAAAAAAGGGAGACTGAGTAAGATGGCACCCTTGGGCGGGAAGGGGGACCATGCATGTGTGGTGGCATTCCCAAAGGTTTTCTTTGAAAGCTGGGGAAATGCTCCACACAGGCTCCGTCGGTATCAATGTCACCCCCATATGCGAGGAGAGACTTCCTGCTTGTTCCTGGAGAATAGACCTTACCTGCTAATTTTCTTTCCTCGAGTCCCACCAGTCCAGTCCAGACTCCTGGGTTGTGTCCCGGTTCTAGCAGATGGAGACTGAGCCTATCAGACTTCTGTGATGTCACAGTATAAGAGAGCAGGGTCACCCCCACCTAAGTCAGTAGCATATTGCAAAGCAGAACAGAAAAACTCAAATTATTTATATTCCGCCCGAAGGATGGTCCGCCAAACAACCAAACTCCTACCGGGAAACCAAAACCCCCAGTGTTGACTAATGCCCTACTGGACCATTGCGTTATCATCCTAGACCACCCACCAGGCAAGCCTCGCCCAACACTCTTAGAGGGAAGGTTCTGGATTGGAGGGACTCAAGGAAAGAAAATTAGCAGATAAGGTTTAATTTCACCTTCTAAATAGTTACTTCAGTCCAGTCCAGACTCCTGGGATGTATCAGAGCAGTATTCAAGAGAGAAAGGGATCCATGAGGCCAGCCTGTAAACAAACACTCATGCCCCGAACTGCACGTTCCCCTGCACTGCACATCCAACCGATAGTGACATGCAAATGTATGCAATGAGGACCAGGTGTCTGCTTTGCAGATGACCACTGGAGGAACGAGACTGAACTCGGCCCAAGAAGACCCCTGCACTCTGGTAGAATGTGCCTGCAAGCCTGCAGGCAGCAGCCTCTTCTGGAGGAGATACACCGAAGATATGGCCTCTCATCCAGTGAGAGATAGATGCCTTCGAGGCCGCTTCTCCTCACCATGGTCCACCAAAAAGAACGAACGAACAGCCAGTCGGACTTACAGAAGGTCTCTGTGTGCTGAAGATACCAGCAAAATACCCTACAAACATCTAGCTTGTGCAACTACTGACTGGTCGAATCTGAGTGTATCGGTAGGATCACTGCCTGGTTAACATGAAAGGCGGAAACCACTTTGGGCAAAAAGGACGGCATTGTGTGCAGTCACTTTTTCCTTGGAAAAGAGGTGAAAAGGCTCCCGACAGGAGAGAGCTTGTAACTCCCAAGATGCGTCTAGCTGAGCAAATCGCCACCACAAAACGCACCTTCAGGGTGAAATCTTTGAGAGTCGCTCCCCCTGAGGGCTTGAATGGCACCTCAGCCAATGCAGACAAAACCAAGTTGAGCTCCCAGGCCGGAACCACCAATTGCAAGAATCTAGCCACATCAGAGTGGGCTGACAGGAAGACTCCTTGCACATGCCCCGATAGCAGGCCAACACGGCCACTTGGCCTGCAGAAATGCCAGTATTTGTGGGCTAGATGCTGAGTGCACCCACTGTCCCTGGCTCACGCACCCATCTTCAAACACCTACCAAACTCTGATATATGCCAGAAAAGTGGACCTCTTATGGGCCTGCAGCAAAGTGGAGATCACCCGCAAATAGTACCCTCTCTTCCTTAACCAAGCCCTGTCAAGAGTCAAGCCACAAGCAAGAATCAATTCACTTGTGGCATGAGAATCTAGCCTTGCGACAACAGGTTAGTCTGTATTGGCAGGCTCCAGGGAGCCCGCACCACCAGACAGGTTAGGTCTACATACCATGGCCTCTGCAGCCAGTCTGGAGCCACCAGTATTACTGAGCTGCGGTGCGCTTCTATTCTCTGAAATACTCTATCTTCTCACCATGGCCACTCATAGGCAAAGTACCCCCTGCAACGGCCAAGGCTGAGTCAGGGTATTGAGATCCTCCGACATGCTCTCCCACCGCCAGCTGAAGAAGCGAGGGACCTTTGCATTGCCCGCCAATGCCATGAGGTCCATAACTGGTGTCCCCCACCTTCACGTTATCGTTCGGAACACAAGAGTCCTCCAGCATCCACTCTCCTGGAACTAAACCGTTGGTGACTGAGGAAGTCGGCTTGGGCCTTTCCTTTTCCTATCACATGTGCCGCCAACAGTGCCAGGAGATGCTCCACTCACTGAAGCAGTGTCACAATCTCCTCTGCCAGGACTGCTCTGCCTGTACTGCCCTAGTGATTGACGTAGGCTACCATTGTGGCATTGTCCAATAACATGTGTACCATCTTCTGCTGGATCAGTGACTAGAAGGCCTAGAATGCTAGAAACCCACGCGCATCTCTAGACGGTTGATTGACCACTGATCCGGAGTCACTTTAGCTAGACAATGCGCATCCCAGCCCAAGAGCGAGACTGGCATCTGTTGTCACAGTTATCCACTCTGGAGGCTCCAGCAGCAGCCCTGCCAACAGGTTTGTCAAATCCAGCCACCACTGCAGGCTGGTCCTGACCTCTGGAGGTATGGTGATCCTCTTGAACAGCGAGTGAAGCTGAGGGGGATCACTGCAACAGTAGTGACCTCTGCAGCTTTCATGCAAGATCGAGCCCACAGCACTAGATCGAGCATTGCCACCATCAACCCCAGCACCTGAAGATATGACCAGGCCAATGGCACTGCTTGTCACAGGAACCGCCGAATCTGTTTCTGTATCTTCAGAGCCCGCTCCTGCAGAAGACAGACCTGACCAAGTGCTGTATCAAAACATGCCCCCCAAATAGAGAAGGTCCCGAGTTGGGGGTCAAGCTGCTCTTGTCTAGACTGACTATCCAGCCAAGCCCTTAAAGCACCTCTAGTACTTTAAGAGTCCTTGTGTGTCCTCCAGCGACTTTGCTTGGATCAACCAGTCGTCCAAATAGGGGTGCACCAACACTCCCACGTGGTACAAGGCTGCTGCCACGACCACCATGATCTTGGTGAAGATGCGAGGTGCAGTGGCCAACCCGAATGGAAGGGCCTGAAACTGAAAATAAAAAATGAAATAAGATACCTAGGCGTTATACTAGATACACATCTTACCATGGAAACCCACATTAGCAATACCATAAAGAAAATTTATTTCAAACTCAAAACACTCAAACAACTACGTCCTCTAGTATTCTCACAAGACTTCATCAATATAATTCAGGCCACCATAACTCCTCATTTTGATTTTGCCAATCTAATACTTGGGTTAGAAATTGGTTGGGTGGGAGGCGACAAAGAGTACAAGTAAATGGAGCTCACTCTGAGGAGAAGGATGTTACCAGTGGTGTGCCCCAGGGATCTGTCCTTGGTCCGATTCTTTTTAACATCTTTGTTAGTGATATAGCGGAAGGGCTGTCGGGTAAGGTTTGCCTCTTTGCGGATGATACCAAAATCTGCAATAAAGTAGACACCCAGGAAGGTGTAGATAACATGAGGAGGGATCTAGCTAAGCTTGAAGAATGGTCTAGAATTTGGCAGCTGGGATTTAATGTTAAAAAATGTAAGGTCATGCATTTGGGCTGCAGCAATCCTAGGGAGCAATACAGCATAGGAGATGAAGTACTTTTGTCCACTAAAGAAGAGCGGGACCTAGGTGTAGTTGTGTCCGATGATCTTAAAGTAGCTAAACAGGTAGAAAAGGCGACGGCAAAAGCTAGAAGGATGCTTGGGTGCATACGGAGAGGAATGGCTAGCAGAAAAAAGGAGGTGATAATGCCTCTGTATAAGTCTTTGGTGCGACCTCATTTGGAGTATGGTGTGCAATTCTGGAGACCGCACCTTCAAAAGGATGTGAACAGGATGGAGTCGGTGCAGAGGGTGGCTACTAAGATGATTAGTAGTCTTCATTATAAAGCATATGAGGACAGACTTAAGGATCTTAATATGTACACCTTAGAGGAAAGGCGGGATAGAGGTGATATGATTGAGATGTTTAAATACCTCCGTGGCATAAATGTTCAGGGAGAGAGCCTCTTTCAATTGAAAGCAAGTTCTGGAACGAGGGGACATGGGATGAGGGTGAAGGGAGATAGATTCAGGAGTGATATGCGGAAATATTTCTTTACGGAAAGAGTAGTGGATCCGTGGAATAGTCTCCCAGTGGAGGTGGTAGAGATGAGGACAGTAACTGAATTCAAAAAAGCATGGGACCAACACAGAGGATCTCTAAAGGTAAAAAGTGGACTGTTGTAGTTGTTGTTATGGAAGGACAGACTAGATGGGCCTTGTGGTCTTTTTCTGTCATCATGTTTCTATGTTTCTATGTAATACTAATGGGCATATCAAAACAAAACATCAAACGAATGCAATTAGCACAAAACGCAGCTGCTAGAATTATATTGAAAGTTAACTCACTCCAACACATAACACCAATACTAGCTTCCCTCCATTGGCTTCCAATTCAAAGCAGGATAATTTACAAAACAATAATAACTTCATTCAAAGCCTTATACGATTTGGCTCCAACCACACTATGTAACTTAATACACAAAGAGCCATCTAAACCTACACACAGAAAAGGACAATTAAACAAACTAAAAACCCCAAAAGATTACACAAGAGCTCATAAATCAACAAACAGAGCCTTTTCTCACATAGCCCCAACTATCTGGAACTCCCTCCCAGAGGAGTTACGAACACTAACTGAGATCATGGAACTCCGCAAAAAATTGAAGACTTATCTGTTCACCAAACACTATAACAACATAGATAATCCCTCACCCGCATTAGATAAAGGCTAAACAGGTATCTGATTGCTTCAATTAAAAACCCTTTCAACTCACACAGATAGCACATATAGTTAAACCCCTTTGATGATCCCACATCTTATGTCCTTTCACTCCCATATATATATATATTTGTATATAGTTTATTCTGTTCTGTTTTGTCTCACATTGTTTAGACAATATATTCTGTTTAGTTAATTACCTCGTTCTTCAATACATATACTGTTTTGCTTATCATTATACTTATATTATGACATTCCTTGTAAAATATATTCTGACGTTCCTTGTAAAACAAACTTGCTTTGTTGATTGTTGTTCTCTGTAAACCGCAACTGAACTGTGGAAGATGCGGTATATAAATGTGTATAAATAAAGAAAGAAAGAAAAATGACCCATCGGTACAGCGAACCAAAGAAAATGTTGGGCCTGATGGGCACATGCAGGTATGCCTCTGTTAGATCCAGTGTGGTGAGGAATTCACCTCGGCACACTGCTGTGAACATCAAATGCAGCATTTCCATTCAGAAGTGCGGCCCGTGCAGATCCCTGTTGACAGTTGAGGTCGGGAATGGGCCGGAAGGACCCTTTTTCTAGGGAACACAAAGTAGATGGAGTAACAACCAGTACTTAACTGGTCTTCAGGGACTGGCACAACTGCCTAAAGTTGGAGAAGGCACTGAAGGGTGTGTCTCTTACAGCCTGAGCTTGCCCAGGGCTGTGCAAGGCAATAAGAGGAAGACATCGGATAGAGGCCGTGTGAACTCCAGCATGTAGCCTTCGCAAATGGTTTTGAGGATCCACTGGTTCGGTGTAAGCTGGACCCAGGTGGGGTAGAAGTGGCACAGTCTGCTGCTCACTAGTACAGCCTCTGCCTGAGCCCCCTGCATCTCACTGAGATTTCTTGGCACCAAATGTCCCTTTACATCCGCCCCAAAAGGACTGTCCTTGAGCGATGTACCTGCCTCACTGGTGAGGAGCAAACAAATTGCCCCGAAATCAGTGGAAGTCTCTAGACTGGGCTTTTGAAGAGGGAGCTGACTTATCTACCTTTGGCTTGTCCTCAGGAAGCCAAGTGAGTTTGGCCTCACTTAGGTCCTTAAGAAGTTTTTCTAAGACCTCACCAAATAAGAGCCTACTCAAACGGTAACTGGCTAAGGCGAGCCTCTGACAAGACATCTGTGGACCAATTATGGCGTCAGAGAAACTGCCTTGCCACCACCACCACAGAGGTCATGCCTTTGGACGAAGCTCTCAGGAGGTCGTAAAAGGCATCTACCAGATACACACAGTTGGATTCCAATTTGGCCACATCCAGAGAAACCCGAGTCCTTAGAAGCCCCTGCAACCATCTCATGCAGGCTCTCGCTACATATGCTCCTGCACACTGAAGCTTGGAGCACCAAGGCATTCACCTTGAAGGCCTGCTTCAATAAAGCCTCTAACTTCTTGCTTTGTGCATCTCTGAAGGCCACTCCACCTTCCAAAGGGATGGTAGTCTTCTTCATAACCACCGTCACTAAGGCATCAACCTTAGGAACCTTGAGGTCTTTCTCAGCAGCCAGTATGGGATACAGTTGAGCCATCGCTCGTCCATCTGGGAGGCCTGCCTCAGGCACCTCTCACTCGAACCCCATCATCTGCTTGAGAACCCGATGGATGAGGAAAGCTGTCTAACACCTGAATGCCCTGGAGCAAGGGGTCCTCCAACAGAACCTCTGGATCCTGAGGTGTTTGTGGGATGTTGAGAGCCGCTAACACCTGGGCAATGAGTTGCAGTAGTTCTTCCCTGCAGAACATCTGGACAATGGAGAGATCCTCCTGCTAGGGGATTTCCTCTTCCTCCAAGTCCACTGCACTCCCCAAAGGCCCGTGGGACCTTCCAAGGGGTCCTTTGACCTCTCCGATCCATCTGAGACATTATCCAGTGGCAGATCATTCTAGTCAACATCCAGCTCCTCTCCCATGGGAGGTGCTGCTGTAGGCTCCCTTGAAGGACCCTTGGAATGGCGAGGTGGGGGCCGAGGGAGCTCCCCCAGAGTTAGCACAGCTCTGCTTCAAGCAGTAGGTCCAGGGGCAGCTCTATAATGAGGCCGAGTGAGGCGGTAGCCTCAGGCGGCAACCTTTTGGGGGCGGCAAATGCCTCTCGGCCTTCAAAATAAAAAAAATAAAACAAACAAAAAAAAAAAACCACACCTCGGCGGCAGCAGCAGAATGAAAAGGCCCGCGGTCACCGCCTCCCCGGACAGACGTGCTGTTTCCCCTCCGCGCCAGCTCAGCTTTTGCAGAGCCACGCGAAGGGAGAGTTTTTCCCTTTCTCGCGGCTCTGTTAAAGCTGAGCCCGTGGCACTAATGAGGCAAAACAAAGGACATGTGGCATTGCCCTTGATCAGTGCACCCCAGTTCTGGAAGAGGGTTTTTTTTGTCACTAAGTTGTCCAGGACTCACACGTGAAGATTGAGATGCCTGTTAAATTGGTCTGCCAATATGTTCTTGGTCCCCAGGAGGTAATGGAAATGAGGGAAATCTTGCAAGAGATAGCACAGTCTCAGATCTTTAGGGCTTCCCTATATAGGCTATAAGATCCTATGCTACCAGGTGGTGAGCTAGTACATCACCACCTAGTTGTCTACCTGAAGATGACCTTGTGCGTCAGCCACTGGTGTAACACCTGAAGAACGTAATAGATGGCTTTGAGCTCTACTGCCTGGTTAGCTTCTTTGCTATCTGACTGACCCAGATATTCAATGCCAGTGGCCAGATATGACCCAGCATTAAATATCCAGGTCTTAGCTTCAGTTACAACGGCTAGCTTCTGCCGCTGAATATACCACCATTGTTTCTCACAGTACAGAAAATCCTTCTGGAACTTCAGTCTTATTCCTTATTGTCCCTCCAGTCCAGTCATGTGGGTTTATGCCCTATCACCAGCAGATGGGGACTGAGAAGCAGTGATTTTGATGATGTCATGCTATAAAGGATCTATGCATCCCTAGCCACACCAATATTTTCTCAGTCTCCAGCAGATTGTGATGGGTTTCTGTGCAGTCTAGACTCCACTGTAGTTAGACTCTCTTTTTTTCATCTAAGAAGGAATTGCTGTTGCGCTCCACAGTGGACCCAGTGCTGTTAATTCAGATCTTGGTGTTTCTTGGAGTGCAGAACTTGGTGGTCAAAGTCTCTCCCCCTTAGTCCCCATACCTCACATACCAAGGTCCCTCCTGCGGCCTTGAGGACCTCCATTTTGCCTCTCCACATTTTTGGAGTAAGCCTGGCATAGCCCTTATCTTCGTTTTTAATTTCTTTAAATAAAAAAAAATAAAAAATAAAGTGTAAAGGAACAGTCCTGGCTTGCCTGTTACTGCTTGCCATGCCAGCAGGTGTATTGTCATATGAGAGTGCCAGAGGTAAGGTGAGAGGGGCCTGTCTGAATTTAGCAGGAGTACAAAGCTGTGGCAGTTGGCATGCAGAGTAATCTGCACAGCCTGTGACAGCCATCGCAGTTGCATTTCGGCAGTGGGTTTTTGCCATGGGTGCAAGTCTGAGGGCTGCAGCGGAGAACAGCTGCTTTGGACACCTCTGGAATTAGAAGCATTCTCTGAGGCGAGGGCTGATTCAGGATGCAGACAGCTTTCTCCTCAGGCATGACAACCTGTGATTTTGGCAGGTAATGCAGCCATGACATAAATGGCTAAAAAAAAGGTAGGAGAGCACTTGGGGAGAGGGTGATGACTCTTGGACAGCTGGGGTAGGCCTGCTTCAGCTGACAAAGACTTTGGAGAACCTGCATCTAAGTGCTGGATGGTGGAAACAGATGTGTAGGATGACCGTGATTCGGGTTCCATTTTGGGCAGCAGTGATCACCATGCGTTTTGGCTTGAGTTAAAGCCAAGGCAGAGTTCAATCACAGCAAACTGATAGGGTGGGAAGAGATAAGTGAACAGGAAAGGCAGTGGGCTAAAATGAAAGAGGCTATAAAACAGGGCAACAGATCAATACATAAGGAAAATAAATACAAACAAGAGGAAAAGGAAACTAATACGGTTTTCCAAATCAGTGGCTATAAAAATAAAGGCAAAAAAGCAGCACACACAAAATTCAAAAGATCAGAAAAAGAACATACCCTGGGCTTAGAAATGAGATAAATGGTATGCGTGTTGTTTTTTTTTAGTGCAGTCAATTCAGTGCTGATTCCTGGCAACCCAGCTGCCTCTGGGTTTTTTTGGTAATGTATCACTGGAAGTAGATTGTCAGGCCTTTTCTTCCGAGGTAATGGAGGTCTTGAGGTCGAGAATGGGCCAAGGTCACAAGGAGTGCCAGTGGGAATCAAACCCTTGATATTCTGGGTACTAGGCAGCTGCTCTAACCACTAGGCTACTCCTTCACTATATGCTATGTTTGAGCTTGATATACAGCCTTCACATTCACAGCAGGGTGATGTACAATAAAAACATATAGTAGAGAAGGAAGGAAAGGAACGTCATATGTCTGATAAGAAAGGTAGAAGCATTCGTACAGTATAGAGGACCAGAGTCAGAAGGGTGGGGAGTTAAGAAGCTGGTATGCACAAAACTAATAAAAAATCCCTATTAATCTCTACAATTTTTTTTATAAGACTCTCACAGGAAGACACCCCAAATAAATTAATAAAACCAATTAAAACATTCACAGGGAGAGAAAACCCTCATTCACAAGAAGAAAAAGACCTCAGTACTGTTACCCGTCCCTCTATTAGGCTTGGAACAATACCCTTGCTACAGGAGATATGGTGTTCATACAAACATCACTGGTCAGAAAAAACTCCTTATGAAGGTTATTTATATAAAAGTAATATTGAATACTTTATATCAATATAAGAATATTTCTTCTTTTTTCACTATTTTTATCTTTATATAGCAAAAAAACGTGGGCACATTACAAAACTGAACAGTTCTTCACATTGGATATTATGTTCAGAGCTGACAACACTACAAAAACATAATGGCAGAAAACGATCATATGGCCTATATAGTCTGCCCTTCCATATCAACTTAGGAGTGGAGTAGCCGCCTAGTGGTTAGAACACTGGCTTGGTAACCAAGCAACCAGGGTTCGATTCCCACTAGCACTCCTTGTGGCCTTGAGCAAGTCACTTAACCATGCACTGCCTCAGAAGAAAGGCCTGGCAATCTACTTCCGGTGACACTGCCAAGAAAACCCAGGGGCTTCTGGGTCGCCAGGAGTCAGGACTGACTCGAAGGCACACATTGCATTTTTTCCCATATCAACTACTATAGTCACTTTTTTTCCTTTAGAGATCGTCTGTGTTTGTCCCATGCTTTCTTGAATTCAGATACTGTCCTAGTCTCTACTACCTTCACTGGGAGACTATTCCATGCATCTACCACTCTTTCTTTAAAGAAATATTTCCACATATTACTCCTGAGTCTATAGCATAGTTACTCACCTGTAACAGGTGATCTCCGGGAACAGCAGGAATTTAGTCTTCACATATGGGTATCGTCGGTACCGACAGAGCCTGCATGGGAACTCTCCCCAGCGTCCAATAGGAAAGCTTTTGGGAGCATCCCGCAGCGCCTGCGTGCTGCCTTCCCGCCTTTCCCAACTGTCCCTCTCCAGTTGAGTTTAAAGCTGAGACAAAAGAGAGAGGGGAAAGAGAGAAAGAGAGAGATAAAGAGATACAACTCCTAGGGGAGGTGGGTGGGTTGTGAAGACTAAATTCCTGCTGTTCCCGGAGATCACCTGTTACAGGTGAGTAACTATGCTATCTCCAGGAACAAGCAGGAATGTAGTCTTCACTTATGGGGACTCCCTAGTTGCAGATGCAGGGAGAAGGCCCCAGAAGTTGTGTGCCCTTGTGAAAAGGCTCCACTTCCCCCCCCCCTGGATCTCTGGCATCCTACCAGGGATGATGGGTAGGAGTTGATTAAGTATGGAACAGGTGTTGAAGAACAGCCTGACCAAACAAGGCATCCCGGCGGGAGTCCTTGTCTAAGCAGTAATGAGCTGTGAAGGTATGAACCGAAGCCCAAGAAGCTGCTCGACAGATGTCGCCGATAGACACAGAGTGAAGATGAGCCATAGAGGCGGCCATGGCTCTCATTGTGAGCTGTGACATGGCCTTCAAGAGGAAGATTTTTACTCTCATAGGCAAGAGATATACACTGTGCAATCCAGTTGGATAGTCCCAAATGACTAGGATCAAAAGCAACAAAGAGTTGAGAGGACTTTCTATGTTGCTGTGTCCTTTGCAAGTAAAAGGCCAAAGCCCTTTTGCAGTCCAAAGTATGACGATTCCTTTCTGCATTTGAGGCGTGAGGCCTTGGGAAGAATACAGGAAGGTAAACTGCTTGGTTTAAATGAAAAAGTGACACCACCTTTGGCATAAAGTGTGGATGAGTCCTAAGGACTACCTTATCATGATGGAACCTTGTATAAGGAGAATCAGCCACCAACACTTGCAATTCACTGATGCGACGTGCTGATTTGATTGCAATAAGAAAGATGACCTTCCAGGAAAGGAATTTCAAAGAGGTAGTGGCTAATGGTTCAAAAGGCGGTTTCATGAGCTGCCCAAGAACCAGATTTAAGTCCCATGCCACTGGTGGTGGCTTAATGGGAGGCTTAGTTAAAAGAAGGCCTCTTATAAATCTCGCTATAAGAGGATGAGAGGAAATAGGTTGTCCATTTAGAGGCTTGAAAGAGGCTGTGCAACAGCACTCAAATGAACTCTCACTGAATTGGTCTTAAGCCCTGCCTTTGATAAATGAAGGAGATACTCCAGTAGTGATTCCAGAGGTATTGCAAGAGGGTTAAGACTCTTCTGCGAGCACCATGTGGTAAACCTTTTCCACTTAAATGCATAAGAGCGTCTTGTGGAAGGTTTCCTGGAAGCATAAAGGATATCCTTTACCTGCTGGGAAAGGTTAAGACCGTCAAGTTCTAGGCTTTCAGCAACCAGGCCCTGAGATGCATAGACTGGGGATTGGGATGCCACAACATCCTGTCCTCTTGAGAAAGGAGATTTGGAGCAGATCCTAACTCCAGAGGCAGAGCTTGAGAGAGAAGTAGGAGCAGAGGGTACCACATTTGCCATGGCCAATGTGGAGCTATGAAGATCATATGATCTCTGTCTCTCTGAAGCTTGAACAAGGTTTTGGGAATTAGGGGAATGGGTGGAAAGGCATACAGGAAGTCCAATGGAGAAGGCATACAGGAAGACCCCAATGGAGAAGGAAAGCATCCCTGGTGGCCTGACAACCCTGAGCCGGAATTCTGAACAGAACCGTGGAAGTTTGGCATTCATCAGACTTGCAAAGAGGTCTATGTCCTGGGTTCCCCAAATTTGAACATTTTTGGCCACCTGGTCTGCATGGAGAGACCATTCGTGTGGAAGCAGAACTCGACTGAGTCTGTCTGCCCAAGAGTTTTGAATGCCTGGAAGATACACCGCAAGGAGATGAATCTGATGCTCTCTGGCGAGGGTCCATAGTCGCAAAGCTTCGTTGCAAAGCGACAGAGAGCCTGTTCCGCTCTGCTTGTTCACGTAGAACATGACTACTTGATTGTCCGTTTGAACTAGGACTGTCTTGTAGCTGAGCTGGGTATGGAATACTCGAAGAGCAAGGAAAATTGCTCTGAGTTCTAGGAGATTGATGTGTAAATAGTCCTCCTGTGGAGTCCAGTTACCCTGGGTAGAGAGGCCTTGCAGGTGGGCTCCCCAACCCACCTGTGAAGCATCTGTTAGAGTGGCCTGGGGTGGGGGTTGCTGAAAAGGAGACCCCACCAAAAGGTTTTGGGGTTACTACCACCACTGGAGAGACAAAATAAGGCGATCTGAGTTTGCTATTTTGTCTGACAGGCAACCTGCCGCCTGAGTCCACTGAGTGGATAAAGTCCACTGGGCTGCCCTCATATGGAGGCGAGCATAAGGAACCACATGCACTGTGGATGCCATGTGGCCTAGCAACTGTAACATTTCCCGAGCAGTGAGGTGAGGTTTTAGCACTGCTTGGGAAGCTAACTACACAATGCGAAGGCAGCGTAGCTGTGGAAGGTAGGCCCTTGTCTGTCTGGTATCCAGCAGAGCTCCTATAAACTCAAGGGACCGAGTAGGAGCAAGGATGGATTTTGGGAAGTTTATGACAAGTCCCAAATACTGAAGGATGTGCATTGTGCGAGAGAGGGCAACCCTGGCCTCTGGCTCTGAAAGGGCTCGAATGAGCCAGTCATCTAAGTAAGGGAAGACGAATATTCCCAGGGTGCGGAGAAATGCTGCCACCACAGCCATGCATTTTGTGAACACCCTTGGAGCAGAGGCCAGGCCAAAAAGGAAGAACCCTGTATTGGTAGTGCTTCCCTTGAAACAGAAAGCGAAGGAACTTTTGGTGAGTTGGATGGATGAGAACATGAGTGTACACATCCTTGAGATCTGGAGAACAAAGCCAATCCTGACTCTGAAGGTATGGCAGCAGAGTTCCTAGAGAAATCATTTTGAACTTCTCTTTGAACAGGAATTTTTCAATTCTCTGAGGTCTAAAATGGGTCTGTGTCCTCCTGTTTTCTTTGGAATAAGGAAATAGGAGGAGTAAAACCTTGTACCCCGTTGGGAATGGGTACCTCTTCTATTGCCCCTTGAGCAAGGAGCACAGCGACCTCTTGCCTTAACTGGTTGCTGAGAGAGGTCTGAGAATTGAACTGTCTTAAGATTGTAGGAGGGGGCATGCTGAGGAAAAGAAGCTTGTACCCCTCTCTTACAATAGACAGTCCAATTTTCTGCTGTTATCTGACTCCATCTGGGGGCAAAATGACATAACCTTTCTGGGATGGTGGAGGGTTCTGGGCCGTTCAGGGCGAGGAAGGCAAAGTTCTCTAGATAGGAGTCAAAGCCCCTGTGGAGGCAGAGGCTGCTGAGCCGATTGAGGCTTAGCTGCTTTTGTCTTTCTTTGTCTAGGTTGTTGCTGCTGTCCCTTTTGGGCAGACTGACCTAAACAATGCCCCTGCTGGGTATAGGAGGGATAAAACTTCTTCTCACTGAAGAATGGTTTCTTATAGGCTTTTTTCCCCCTCGCAGGATCAACTGTAGATTTAGACAATCTATCCAAAGTGATATTGTCAGCATCTATCTCATTAGCTTTTTCCTGCTAATTCTTGCCAAAGAGATTCTCTCCTGTGCAAGGAATGTTCCCTAGTTTATGCTGTACCCAAATTTCCAAGTCAGATGCCTGGAGCCAGGCAATCCTACGTGCACCTATGGCAATGGCAAAGGTCCTGCTTATGCACTCAAAGCAGTCAAAGGCTGCACGATTCACACATCCTGGGCATGTTTGACAAGGGCGAGGTAATCTTGCCTCTTATCAGGAAGGAGAGGGCTCATAAGCTCTAAATCTCCTGTGACCTCCTTAAGGAACATTCCCATATATAGAATATAGGAACTGATCCTAGCAGAAAGCATGGAAGCCTGGAAGATTCGACATCCAAAGGCGACAAGAGTCCTACACTCACGTCCTGGAGGATTAGATGCATGCCTTTTTGCACTCTTTATCATTCTCATAGCCGATTCCACCACCATGGAATGGTGTGGTAATTTGAGTCTTCTGAAACCCAGGACAAGGAGGAACTCGATACATGGTGTCGAGTCTTCGAGAGTGAGGAGAGGTGGTTAAAGGTGTTTACCACATCCTTAACATGAGATCATGCAAGATCTCATGAATAGGTAAGGTAGCTGCCTCCTTGGGAGCTTTAGGGTATTGCAGGATTTCTAATTCCTTTGCCCTAGGCTCTTTTTCAGGAGCCACTGTGATGGAAAGACCTCGTGCCACATCTCGGATAAAATCCTGAAAGGACATATCCTCTGGTGGAGACATCCTACGCTGAGGAGAAGAATCCTCAGGAAAGCACAGTTACTTACCTGTAACCAGGGCCGGCCCGTTCATTGAGCGAGAATGTTTTTTGCACAGGGCCCCGCGTTTCAGGGGGCCCCGCGCAAAAAACATTCTTTTCGAAAAGTAAAATTGAAAAAAAAAAAAAAAAACCTGTCTGCTGCCGCGGTCGGGGCCGCCGCGGCAGAATCGAGCGTGCCGCGGGGGCCCCCCTGTGCACGGCAGAGCCTGCCCTCCCCTGTAGCAGCTCTCTCTTTGGAGCTGAAGTCAGACGCGCCGGCTTGCAGAGCGCGAGGGAGGAGTTTCTCCCTCGCTGCTCTGTTAAGCCCGCGGGGGCTGATGGAAAGTTCCCATCAGCCCCCGCGGGCTTAACAGAGCAGCGAGGGAGAAACTCTTCTCTCGCGCTCTGCTCAGCACGCCGGCGCGTCTGACTTCAGCTCCACCGAGAGAGCTGCTACCGGGGTGGGCAGGCTCTGCCGTGCACAGGGGGGCCCCGCGGCACGCTCGATTCTGCCGCGGGGCCCCGACCGCGGCAGCAGACAGGTTTTCTTTTTATTTAATTTTCCCTGGGCTGGGCTGGGGGGGGGTTGTTAGGACTGCTAATGGGCTGGGCTGGGCTGGGGGGGGGGTTGTTAGGACTGCTAATGGGCTGGGGGGTTGTTAGGACTGCTAATGGGCTGGGCTGGGCTGGGCTGGGCTGGGGGGGTGTTGTTAGGACTGCTAATGGAATGGGCTGGGCTGGGGGGGTTGTTAGGACTGCTGCTGGGCTGGGGGGGGTTGTTAGGACTGCTAATGGGCGGGGGGGGTTGTTAGGACTGCTGCTGGGCTGGGCTGGGGGTTGGTAGGACTGCTAATGGGCTGAGCTGGGGGGGGGTGTTAGGACCGCTAATGGGCTGGGCTGGGGGGGGGAGTTGTTAGGACCGCTAATGGGCTGGGGGGGGTTGTTAGGACCGCTAATGGGCTGGGGGGGGTTGTTAGGACTGCTAATGGGCTGGGCTGGGTTGTTAGGACTGCTAATGGGCTGGGGGGGTTGTTAGGACTGCTAATGGGCTGGGCTGGGCTGGGGGGGGGTTGTTAGGACTGTTAATGGGCTGGGGGGGTTGTTAGGACTGCTAATGGAATGGGCTGGGCTGGGGGGTTGTTAGGACTGCTGCTGGGCTGGGGGGGGGTTGTTAGGACTGCTAATGGGCTGGGGGGGTTGTTAGGACTGCTGCTGGGCTGGGCTGGGGGTTGTTAGGACTGCTAATGGGCTGAGTGGGGGGGTGTTAGGACTGCTAATGGGCTGGGCTGGGCTGGGGGTGGGTTGTTAGGACCGCTGGGGGTGGGGGTGGGTTGTTAGGACCGCTAATGGGCTGGGGGGGGTTGTTAGGACCGCTAATGGGCTGGGGGGGGGTTGTTAGGACTGCTAATGGGCTGGGGGGGTGTTAGGACTGCTAATGGGCTGGGGGGTGGGGGTGGGTTAGGACTGCTAATGGGCTGGGGGGTGGGGTTAGGACTTGAGGTGGGCTGATGGGGGGGGGGGGTTTAGGACTGGCAATGGGCTGATGGGGTTAAGACTGGAAGTGGGCTGATGGGGGGTTAGGACTGGTAATGGGTTATAGGGGGGGCTTAAACTGACAATGGAGTGATGCGGGGGTTAGGACTGGAAGTGGGTTGATGGGGGGCTAGGCCTGGTAATGGGTTGGGTGGTTGCTATGACTGGAAATGGGCTGAGTGGAAGGGGAGGCTTGAACTGCAAATAGCTGATGGGGAGGGAGCTTGGAATGGAAATGGGCTGTGAGGGAAGGGAGCTAGGACTGAAAATGGGCTGATGGAGCAGCTAGGATAGGACTGAAAATGGGCTGATGGAGCAGCTAGGATAGGACTGGAAATGGGCTGTTGGGGGGAGCTAAGATTGGAAATGGGCTGTGGTGGGGGCTTGACTTGAAATGGACTCATGGAGGGGCTAGAACTGAAAGTAGGCTCATGGGGGGGGGGGCTTGGACTGGAATTGGACTGAGTGGAGGGGAGCTATGATTTGACATGGGCTGATGATGGGGCTAGGAAATGACTAGAAATGGGCTGATGGGGGGCTAGGATTGGAAATGAGCTGATGAAGGGACTCAGACTGAAAATGGATGGGGGAGCTAGGACTGGAAATGGGTTGATGGTGGGCTAGGACTGGAAATGGGCTGATGCAGGGACTAGAAGGGAATGGATGCTGGGTGAGACTGGAACTAGAAGGGAGCTGATGTTGGGGGAGGATTAGAATGGGATGGGGCTGGGAGAGTAAAATGGAGAGGGGAAAAAATATTTTGTGTGGGAGGGATGAAAAATCTACAATTGGCCTGGTATTGGGAGAGTAAGTGGGGATTGAGGATGGAGGGGTAAAATTTGTGTGGATGAAATAGGAATGAGGAAAGAGCAAAAGGAGAAAGATTAGTATGTTAAAGCAGATGTAGAGAGAGAGAATGGAAAAAAAAACTAGAAGAGAGAAGAAAGAACAAATGGACAGCAGACGATGGACAGTTAGCAGAAAACATGAAGAAACCAGAAGAAAGTGGCTGGAGCAATTGCAACTGAAAAAAAATGCACAAAAGGTAGAAATATCTCTTTATTTTGAATTTATTAACTGGAATATGAAACCTCTAGGAAATGTGCATCATTAACGTCTGTGCTTTGTTTGGTACAAGAGGAAATTAATTTATAGTTTTATTTCTACAGTGTTGTTGTACTTCCAAGTTTGGCTTTTGGGGTTCCCAGTTTAATTATTGCCTTCCTGTTTCTAAATTGTGATTCCTTGTTTGGTGATGGTCTATGTTCTGCATGTGTAACTGAGCTGATGTATTCTGTTTATGTAATTCCTATTTGACATTGCCACTTGTTCTCTTTCCCCAGTATTCTCTGAAATGTATTGGTTTAATATTTGCAGTGTTGCCTTTTGATAGGTAGGGTATGGTGCTTTGTGAGTCCTGGTAATGCTGTCAGGATACGGCAGGTTTGCTATGGGTTCTAAATGGGCAGCGTTTGTAGTAGTTCCTAATGTGCCTGGCGGTTGGCACTGGATTATAGTAATGTATAAATCTTTTAGTCTTTCTTTATCCATACACTCATTAAGAGACATGTTTACTAAAAGTTAGTGTATGGTAACATTATGCAAATATTTATGCAAATAAGGCCCATTATGCAAATGAGGCCCCGCACTGAGTCTCCGCACATGGCCCTGCACCCCCCTTGGGCCGCCCCTGCCTGTAACAGGTGATCTCTGGGAACAGCAGGAATAAGTCTTCACATATGGGTACGTCCGTACCGACGGAGCCTGCACGGGAATGCTCCCCAGCATCCAATCAGAAAGCTTTTGGGAGCATCCCTCGCGCCTGCGCACTGACTTCCCGCCCTTTCCACTGTCTCTCCTTATTTGAGTTTCCTAGCTGAGACAAAGGGAGAGAACGAGGAAAGGAAGATAGATAGATAGATACAACTCCTAGGGGAGGTGGGTGGGTTGTGAAGACTTATTCCTGCTGTTCCCAGAGATCACCTGTTACAGGTAAGTAACTGTGCTATCTCCAGGAACAAGCAGGAATGAGTCTTCACATATGGGGACTCCCTACCTAGAGATGCCAGGGGGAGATCCCATAAAATGCATGTTCCTGGAACAGGAGTGCATTTCCCACACAGGAATCCCCGGCATCCCATGAGGGAATGGAGGGTAGGAGTTGAGAATAGAAGAGCTGTAAGGAAAACAGCAAACCCAAGGACTACAGGAGAGGAGTCCATGGCATGTATGATAAGTACCATTAAAATTATTTAATGAACAGTTATAATATGGAGCTTACCTACTGGATTGTAGGAAGTAGAAAGCGTGATGGAGTCTACTGGATATGCAGTAGCGGAATCCTCAAGGTGACCTCACAGCAGTGAGGGTGAAGGTCCAGACCTGGAAAAGCAAGTGATCCAGGTGTCGACTGGGGTAGGATTAGAACGGCAGGTCTTCAATGGAAAGCTTTATGAGAAAAAGCTGAAAACTCTTTTAGGTACAGAGTCAAAACATTGAGGACTAAAAGAAGAAGACTGACCGATTTGGACAACTAGCCCAGTCTTGGAGGGAAGAAGGGGTATGGAAAAAAGCCCAAATTCCCAAGGGGAACAATGTGTACTCAAAACAATGAAGATGTACACTATCTTTCCTAGCTGTTGAGAGATAGGAAAGATATTGAAGTTTGAATCTTCAAGGATAGGGAGACCTAGAGTAAAATGGAAGCTGTTATCACCACAGTAGTGGTTGTGAGCATAACAGTCCCTTCATACTAAGGAACAGTATGAAAAAGAGAGCTCACTGTCTGTAACCTCTAAGACAGGTACAAATTGCTATGGCATAGACAGTGAGGAGATAGTATGTAATACATATCAATTTATAAAAAATCTCTTAACAGATACATACATACATATACATACATATATATATATATATATATATATATATATATATATATATATAAAAATATATATATATATATCTATATATATATATATATATAATATATATATACACACATATACATATATACATATATATACACACACATATATATATACATACACATATACATATATACATATATATACACACATATATATATACATATATATATACATACCTATATATATATATATGCATATCTAGATATATATATATGTTGATACATATTTCTGCATAAGTGGATATATATATATACATATATGGGCATAACTTATGCACACACAGCTTACAGACATATGTATGTAGAGGCATATATAGAGATATTTACATACATGACAATAAGTCTGAAGATAGACTAAGCCCCATAAGAACATTCACATGGGGAATGTGAAGGGGAAAGATTCATCCAATAACAAGAGGTTGAAACCCACTTGACAGATATATAGAGAATCTATTTCCGTGGGCTAAGAGAATGCAGGAATGCAATCCAGTAAAATAATTAGGATGGTTGCGTGAAAAACAGAGGATAATATCAGTCTGTAGAGAGCAAGTCGAGAGTCCTTTAGAACTCTGACATGGTAGATGGGTAGAAACGCATAGAGGAGATACCAGGAGGACCCACTGGAGGGACATAGGGGTATCATGCGTTACTAATAGCCTTGGATATTCACGCAGAAAAAGCTTATAACAGGAGACAAGAGGGTGTGGAGTACCCTCACAGTCATGATAATGATTTATAAGCTTTTTTCTACTATATAGAATAGCCCTCAGAGACAAAGATCAATGCTCTGTAGCAAGGGCCCATAGTAGAAAGCTTCTCTGAAGATTGCAGAGAGCATTGTGCAGGAGAATTATGAGATAAAACTGACTGAAGTCAGGTGTGTTGCCACATCCTAGGAAAGGAGATGGCTAGAAAGAAGATAATGTGAGAAGCCTAAAGTGAGTAGGATTATCCAAGATAGATGAGGACTAGCTTGGAATCACTACTGAGGCTAGAAAAAATTTTTTGGAAGAGAGACTGGAACTTGAGGAAAAGTACCAGTAGTTCAATCACTGGAACTCCTGCATGCACAGCAGCTGAAAGAACAGCAGAGAGAATCTTACTGTGCAAAACAAAGAGAAACAGACAAAGGGAGAGGAGATATTCCTGTCCCTGTCTGATGAGTTATCTTGAGAATGTATTCAAGGAAACAAAAAGTCTACACTGGAATGAAGTTAGAGAAGCTTTTCAGTATGGTACCACTCAGTCAGGGGAAACCCTGGATGAGAGGGGGAGGGTGACTTACCCATATGGCGAGTCAGCTGAAGGAAAAAATGTTCATGTTGGGACAGAAACTATCATGAGATAGTTGTAACCTCCCTTCTTGGTAGTAAGAAGAGGAGAATTCTGTAACCCATGGACAAGAATATCCTGACAGCTTAGCATACTGAAAAAGGAACACCCCAGTGTAGAGCTTTAAGAAAAAACAGTGAACAAACTTCTGTTAAGAAGAGGTTAACTGTAGATTGTAACCTTCAGAACCTATGGTTGCTGGGTATGTTGAGGCTGGCTAGAATTTGGAAACTTCAGACTACGACGAGGTGTCCCTTGTTTGGGCACCTCTGGATGATGGGCAGGAGAAGAGTGAAACCTTCTTTTCTTAGGGAAAGAAGGCTTGGTAGGACATTTCCTACCTCTTGGGGAAGAAGAAGGCCTAGAATGGTCTCCAGAACCAGGGAAGTCAGTGGAGCAATGAGCAACCTGACGTAAAGCCTCCTTATTGAAGAGATTTTCTCCAGTACAAGGAGAATTACCCAGTGTATGTTGTGCCCATCTGCTCAAGTCAGAAGCTTGGAGCCAGGCTCTACGACGTGCTCCAATGGCAATAGCAGAGGATCTGCTAACAGACTCAAAAGAGTCTAGAGAAGCACGAGAAAGAAACCAAGAGATATTCCGGCTATGATTAAGCAGCAAGGAATAGTCAGCAGCCTTAGGCTCTGACAAAAAAGGAGTCAAAAGAGATAATTTCCTTGTGACCTCCTGGAGTGTTAGACTCATATAAAATATATAAGAAATAATTCTTGATGCCAGCATAGATGTTTGGAAGGTTTGACGTCGAAAGGCATCAAGTGCTCTAGAAGCACGACCTGGCGGATAAGAAGAATGCTTCTTCTTGCTTTTTACCTTCCTCATTGCTGATTCCACTACAATGGAATGATGGGGAAGTTGATTCTTTTGAAACCCTGGAGAGGGGGGCACCTGATACAGAACATTAGTTGCTGTAGAAGGTGAGGGAACCCTTAAAGGAGATTCCCATATTCTCAGAAGAAGATCCTGCAAAGAATTATGTAAAGGAAGCATTATATTTCCCTCTTCTGCAGGAGAGCCTTGGTTAAGATTACAACCAGAGATAGGTATAGCAAGAAAGGTTGCTATGTCAAGGAGAAACTTCTGAAAAGAAGTATCTCCAATGGGAACCATCCCTGGGAAGGCTAAGGTTGAAGATGCAGCCGGAGCACCAGAGGATGAACTGGTCTGGTGCAGAAAAAGAACCTTACTAGATGGATAATGATACTGGCAGTCACGATTTGAGGCAGTCAGTACTGCATCGTCTATGCCAGGTATCGATTCCAAACTAGGCATAGAAAGGATCGATGGCACCGATGTAACTGCAGGAATCGACACCGATACCAGTAATGGCATCGAGACCGTCATCGGAGGCTGCTCAAGTGGTACCGAGGTAACCAGAGAGTCTTGGTGAGTATCCTCGGTACTGCGTATCCGGAACCAAAAAGGGTCGGTTCCAAGGCGCGTCGGTACCCAGTCCTCTAGACTAGATATCGATTCCAGACTCGGCATCGAAGGGAGCGAGGCTATCGATGCATGTCTAGAGTGCACCGGTGTCGGTGGTGGTACCGGCGATGCTGATACAGGGAAGTCACTCTGGGTCGTATCGATCGGTCCCAAAGGTACCGAGGACGCCAGATGATGATCTCTGGTGAAGAGTTGAACACTCGACACCGGTGCCGGTGCCGGGTTATCGGTACCGCTCGAAGCGGATACCACCCCCGAGCACGGCTCAGGAATGTTCTGTGAGGGGTGAGCCCCAGGAACAACCTGAAACCCCTGAAATGCTTTGGAGCCCGAAGACTCCCGCCGGGGTTTTAATGCCAATGTGGTCTTGAGGGCAAGGCCGGAGCCGTCATCATGCGTGGCATGAGACCTACCACTCAAGGATTGGCAAGTCTTAACAGACTGTTTGTGGGTTACCTGATCCTGTAGAGAAGAAAAACCCGGTGCCCTCACTGCAGGAGGGAAAATGGTATCGAGAGAAACTCGAAAGAGGGAAGGTCTTCTCTCAGTATTGCAGCCTGATAGTTCAGGGGAAAAAGGGTCAGGACCCAAACAGGTTAGACACCAGAGATTGGAGTCTAAAAAGAAAACTGTGTTTCCACAGTGAAGGCACTTCTTAGGACAAGAAGGCTCCATGATGGAGAGGCCTTGTAGGCCCAAAAAAGTTAAGACAGAAACAGAGGGAAAAATCTCTCTGAGTTTAAGAAAAAAGAAAAGAAAAAACCACCGGCGGTACCGGTGTTGGCAGGAAAAACAGCCGCGACCACAAGAAAACAAGAAAAAAAGTATTTAAAGAAATAGGTTTTTGCGGTGACAGGACGACGTCCTGCCGGCTCCGTGGAAAAACAAAAACTGAGGAGAGACAGTGGAAAGGGCGGGAAGTCAGTGCGCAGGCGCGAGGGATGCTCCCAAAAGCTTTCTGATTGGATGCTGGGGAGCATTCCTGTGCAGGCTCCGTCGGTACCGACTTACCCATATGTGAAGACTCATTCCTGCTTGTTCCTGGAGATGAAGTACTCTGGTATCGGCAGAGCTTTCAGAGTCTTCAGACTCATCCGAGGATTCGAAGTATCTCCGATCCGGGTGATCGTGCAAGGCACGGTACCGATACCGATGGAAGTCAGCATCGGAGTCGTCCGGTACGACTTGTCGATGCCGGATAGACATGCATGACTCGGTCCCGGTAGAATACCTGCCGATGTCGATGCAGTCGGTTCCGGTTGAATTGTCTGAAGCGGTTTCAGGGGCATCGAGGCCGTGAGAAGAGCCGCCAGACTGCGTTCAATAGCCAAGAATCTCTGGTCTATCGATGCTGCCGATGCTTGGGTATCGGTACCGGATGAAGCGGCCGGTACCCCAGAGCATGGCACCAATAGTTCTGCCAAGGTTGAAGCCTCGAGAACATCCTGGAGCCCCGTTAGTTCTTTGGAAGCCGAAGCCTCCCACCGGGGCAATTTTGCCAGTGAAAGTTCCTCAAGGGCAACGCCAGAGGCATCTCGATGTCTAGAAGGAGATCTACCCTTTGAAGACCTGTTAGATTTATGTTTAGTTACCTGAGATCCATGGGAGGAAGACGAAGCCCTGGACGACATCGATGCCACGGAAGCTGCATCGGAGGGAAAAAGAGTGCTAAGCTTAGCAGCTTGGTTTTGCCGGCCCCTTTTCGACATCATCCCACAGGCAACACACTCAGAAATAGAGTGGTCAGGACCTAAACATTTGAGGCACCACTCATGGGTGTCGGTGACGGAGATGGTACCGCCACACTTGGAACACTTTTTAAAACCCGATGCAGGTTTTTCCATTTTGAAGGAAAAAGTTGGGCCTCGAGCCCAAAATGGCACGTGGCACCTGAGGAGAAAATCACTGGAAAGACTCCAGAAGTTTTTTGTTTTTTTTTTTTTAAGAAGAAAAGAAAGAAGAACCGGCGGTACCGGTGTAGCGTCGAGGGAAGGCAGGATGCGACCACAAAAAAGAATAGAAGGGATTTTTTTCTGCGGTGACAGGATGTGCGACCTGTCGGCTCCGCGGAAAATGAAGAACTGGAGAGGGACAGTTGGGAAAGGCAGGAAGGCAGCACGCAGGCACTGTGGGATGCTCCCAAAAGCTTTCCTATTGGACGCTGGGGAGCGTTCCCGCGCAGGCTCCGTCGGTACTGACGATACCCGTAAGTGAAGGCTAAATTCCTGCTTGTTCCTGGAGATCCCCTTTCACTCTTCCTATCTCCCCTTGAAGCAGAGCTTACTTTCATTTGAAAGAGGCTCTCCTGTGCATTTATGCCATGGAGGTACTTAAAGATCTCAATATATATATATATATTTTTTAAAGGAAAGGTGGGATAGAGGAGATATGATAGACACATTTATGTCTGTCCCCATATGGTTTACAATGAAGACCACTGACCGTTTTGGTAGCGCCACCCTCTGCTCAGACTCCATCCTGTATATATCCTTTTGAAGGTGTGGTTTCCAGAATTGCACACAATACACTGAGGTTGCAACAATAACTTATACAAGTAGAGGCACTATCACCTCCTTTTTCCTGCTGGCCATTCCTCTCCCTATGTACACAAGCATCCTTCTGGCTTTCACCATCTTGATTCTATTAATTTTCTTCACCCCCGTCAATCAGGTTTTCGCTCAGGGCACAGTGTCGACACCGTTCTCTTGGCTTTCACTAATGCACTTCACGTAGCTCACGATCGAGGTGACATTTCGGTGGCGGTTGCCTTGGATCTTTCAGCGGCGTTTGATTTAGTCGATCACTCTCTTCTTCTTCACCGGCTCCGGGAAGCTGGTCTTTGCGGCACTGTTCACCATTGGTTTTCACTCTTTTCTCTCCTCTCGCTCCTGCATAGTCCTCTCTTCTTCGTCTACGTCCTCCCCCTCCTATCCACAGCCCATTCCTTGTGGGGTTCCCCAGGGTTCCGTTCTTGCCCCTCTTCTCTTTAATCTCTTTCTTGCCCCTCTAGCTCTTCTTATCCAACAGTCAGGTCTTTCAGCTTTTTTCTACGCCGATGATATCCTCCTACTCCATCACACCTCCCCTTCCTGTCCTGACCTCACCCCTCTGAATTCCTGTCTTTCCTCTGTTGCAAACTGGCTTACCACTAATTGTCTCCATCTTAATCTTACTAAGACTCTTGCCATCTGGTTTACTTATGGTGACCCCCCCCCCACTTTGGCCTCTTCTTTTTCCAATTCCCCTGTCCCATTGGTTTCCACATTTAAATATCTAGGTGTTCACTTTGACTCAGATCTTTCCTTTCGTTCTCATATCTCCCATATCACCAAAACTTCTTTTTTCTTTCTCCGACAAATTCGGTCAATTCGTCCTTTTCTCTCTTCCTCCGCTCTGTCAACACTGGTGTTATCCTTAGTCATGTCACGGGTGGATTTTTCTAATGCTCTCTTCCTCGGTCTTCCTAAGAATCAGGTAAGTGAGGCTTCAAAGGATACAGAACACTGCTGCACGTCTTGTCACATACTCCACTCTTCGAGATCACGTTACTCCCTTGCTTTTTAATCTTCACTGGCTGCCTGTTTCTTTTCGTTCACAGTTTAAGCTACTGACCCTCCTTCACAAGGTTTATCACACTGGTACTCCATCCTACCTGTCCGACCTTCTATCTTTCCATTCCCCTCGGTACACACCCCGTTCTTTTCACCTTAATCGTCTTGCTCTTCCCTCCCCCTCCCATGCCCATCTCCAATTCACACGCTCATCTGCATTTTACTTCGCTGGCCCCGCACACTGGAACTCCCTCCCTTCCTCCCTCCGTCTGGAACCACAATTCTCTATCTTTAAGCAAAATCTCAAAACCCATCTGTTCTCCATAGCCTTTAATGTTCCCTCCCCATTTGTGTGAGTCCTTTTCCACTGTATCTATCTGCCTTTTGTCTCCTGTCCTGTGCTCCCCTACTTTCACTCTTCTGTCCTTTATAAAATATGTACATTTCTTTTTTCTTTTCTGGCTTCGGCCATAGTTTTTATGTATTATGTATTGTTTATATGTATTCTGTGATTTATATATTTTATGACCTTTTTATGAGTTTCACCATTGGTCACAGTTTTTATGTATTATGTATTGTCTATACGCATTATGTGATTTATGTATTTTATGACTTTTTATGTATTTTATTATTGTACACCGCCTTGATTGTTTTGAAAGGCGGTTTTTATCAAATTATTAAACCTTAAACCTTAACCTTAACCATCACCTTTTCTACCTGTTTAGCCATTTTAAGATTATCAGAAACAAACAATTATGCCTAGGCCCCGCTCTTCTTAGGTGTCTACTCTATTGCAGATTTTGGTATCATCCGCAAACAGACAAACCTTACCAGACAGCCCTTCCACAACATCACTAACAAAAATGTTAAAAATAATCAGATCAAGGACAGATCCCTGCGGCACACCACTAGTAAACTCCTTTTCCTCAGAGTGAGCTCCATTTACCTATACCCTTTGTCGCCTCCCACTCAACCCATTTCTAACCCAGTCACTTTAGGGTTCATCCCTAGGGCGTTCAATATATGTATAAGTTACTTGTGCAGAACAGTGTTAAAGCCTTTACTGAAATACAAGTACACCACATCTAGGGCTCTCCCTTGGTCCAAACTCTGCCTCTGATCTTGCAATCCACTGGACTCCAGAAACCTCACTAGCCTCTGTTTTAGCAGCGTTTCCATTAATTTACTCACACAGACTAACCGGCCTGTAGCTCTCACCCTCATCCATACTTCTGCTTTTGTGTAAAGGGACCACATATGTCCCTAATGAATATGCATGAGATACATTTGAATACAATGGGGGCAGTGCATGCAAATGCATCTCATGCATATTTATTAGGGACAGCCTGAAAACCTGAATGGTGTTTGGCCCTCCAGGACTGGAGTTGGGAACCTCTGCTCTAGAACATCCCTAAGTTCCTTCAATATTCTCGGTCCCAATGCTTTCTCTACTTTTAGTTTAGCAAGTTCCTCACGAACACAGTCCTCTGAAAATCGTTCAAGATCCCCTTCATTTCTGTTCCTATTTGTGGGTGTTTTCTGATGTCCTGCTCCTGGCTCTTCATCTGTGAAGACAGATGTCTTCAGCTCATTCTGCACACCACCGCCAGGCTAATATTTTATTTATTTATTTAACAGTATTTCTATACCACCTTATCCTACAATCAAGGCGGTATCACAGCAAAACAATCAAAAGTAGTGAGCGTGTTTTTCATGCAGTGAAGGATATATCACGATTTGAGTGTAAGATGTTATAGTGTGTTTGATTAGGTTGAACTATGTACATTGTGCTCTATGATACAGCATGTGCTATAATACATTCTTCTATACACTGAGTGTTAAGATACATCATGTGCCGTTATACATTTTCTTATCAGGGGGTCGGAGGGGGGTAAGTTGGTAGTTCCTGGTAGTTAGATCAAGTGACGTGTCCATAGTGTTCTATGAACAGCGTTGTCTTCAGCTGTTTGCGAAAGTCTTTGAGGTCCGTTGTCGATCTCGGCTCGTCTGGGAGGGAGTTCCAGATTTTTGGGGCAGCCAGGGAGAGTGCCCTTTCTGTGGTGACTTTGCGTGTTTTTCTGAAGTCTCTAGGGGCGTTAACCCGGTTGGAGGTTCCTTTTCTTCTTGGGCGTGTGCTGGTGTCTGGTTGTATGAGGGTGTGCAGGCTGTTGGCGGAAGTGTGTTGTTTGATCTTAAATATGTTTATGATTGTTTTGTATTTGATGCGTGAGTTAATTGGGAGCCAGTGTAGGTCTTTCAGAACAGGAGTAATGTATTCATGTCTTGTTGATCCAGATATTATGTGGGCCGCCGTGTTTTGTGCTAGTTGTAGTGGTTTGAGTGTTTGTTTTGCTAGTCCAAGGTAGATTGGGTTGCAGAAGTCCAGTAAGGGGGTTATTAGTGCTTGGCATACGGTACGGAAGTGCTCAGTGCACATATTCCTTTTAGTTAGTTAATTGAACTTTTATACCGCTTTTCACCAGGTCAAAGCGGTGAACATTTAACTCAATTATAGATTTACACAGAACAGGAACTTTTTACATTAACTTGGTTGCATGCATATGAAGCTGGAACTATCACATAACCCCCCCTGCTTATTTGTCTACATTGGCTTCCTATTCACTCCTGCATTCAATTCAAGATACTCACCCTGGTTCATAAGACATTTCATACCAGCTCACCACACTCTCTCTCTCTACACCTTATAATACCACATACTCCTTACAGGTATCTCCGTTCTGTCCATATGAATTGACTTATTTATTTTATTGGTTTTATATACCACGCTATTTCACATTCAGTGTGGTTTACAGGGAACAAAACAGAACTTACATATAACAAGTTAGATAACATTACTATGTTAACTTCTCCTCCCATCCTCTTCTCAGGCACTTTTGGAGTCAACTCCACATTCTGCATTTTAATTTTCCTTGACCCTTTTCTTTGGAACAACCTCCCTTCATCCCTCCAGCTAGAACCTTCATACTCAAAATTCAAATCACAACTCAAGACTTCATTTTGTGCTGCATTCAAATCCTCCCCAATACCCTAAGGCCCCAACCTCTCTTTATTTTATTTACATTCTCGCCCACTCTTTCCCTATGTATCTCTTTCCGAGGCCCTTCACTGTTTGTTGTGTCTTGCACTGCTTTCCTATCTACCACTGGTGTTCTTTTTTTGATTTTTAAATTTTATTTTATTGTAAACCACTCTGTTGTTCCTCACTAAGGGTGGTATATCAAGTTTTAATAAATGAAATGAAACAAAAATATTTGTTAATCAATTCCGCCTTATCCTCATCAGCTTCTACACATTCCTCTCCTTGAACCGAGTCTGACATTAACATTTTTGCACTTCCTCCTCTCGCTAACATATCTGAAAAATTTCTTTCCCCCTCATTTTATTTCTTCTTGTTGTATCTTTGCTTTCCTGACTACTTTCCTAGCTTCTCTAAGTTTTTCCAAAATATCAATGCTTGTCTTCCTCTTTCTGTGATCTCTTATTTTATGAAGACCACCCTCTTTTTCTTCATCTTTTCAGCTACTTCTTTTGAGAACCAGTGACCTTTTTTTCCTTTTACATCTATTTACCTTTGTACAAAAACGTTTGTTGCCCTTAAAATATCCCCTTTCAGTTTTACCCATTGCTATTCTACATACCTCAGCTGTTCCCATCATGTTAACGGCTCCTTGACGTATTCTACCATTTTGGCAAAGTTAGTTTTCCTAATGTCTAAGACCTTCACTTTTAAATGGTCTTTTATCGGCCCTAATTCTAATACTGAATCACACCATCTGGTGATCACTGGATGCAAGATCTCCCACTATAACATCAGAAATACTTTCCCCATTAATAAGCACAAAGTCTGATATGACCCCTTCACATGTGGGTTCCGTTACCAGTTGCCGGAATAGTTCTCCCTGTAGAGAATCTAGGATCTCCATACTTTCAGATAGAGAGCTGAACATAGTAACATAGTATATGACGGCAGATAAAAACCATCATGGTACATCTAGTCTGTCCAGCAAGGTTGCAAGAGCAGGTGCACCTGCCGCTCCATGCGGGTCACCCGTCCCCATGCCTTTGTTTAGGGTAGTACCCACCACTCCGTGCAGGTCACGCCTTTGTTGAGATATAAGAGATAGTTAAGTTTATTTTGATTTTATCCTGTTGCTATAAAGGGATCCACTGTGTCTGTCCCATGCCATTTTGAATTCTGTCACTGTATTTTCTCCCACCACTTCCATTGGCAGGGCATTCCAAGCATCCACCATCCTTTCAGTGAAAAAAATATTTCCTGGACATTGCCTTTCAGTTCACCCCCTTGCAGTTTCATGTTATGCCTTTGTGATGGGATGTACATCTTGTCACTGGAGGACTCCCAGGGGACCCCAGCTAGCCCCGACTCTGGAGGTATGGACCCCTCTAGGAGGGGCCCCCTAAAGCAGCAGATGAGGACACTCAGGAGCTGAGGAAGACCCGAACCCCTGCTTCCTCTCCAGCCAGGAGACATAGGGCCCGGCTCCCTGATGAGAGGGAGGTGGAAAGGGAGGTGAGGGACTTGACTCAGACCCCCAAGGTGGCAGACTCCCTTAGGGAGGATCGATGGGACCCCCAGCGGGAGGAGATGGAGCTTGGAAATGAGCTAGTCCCTGAAGAGACACCTATGGATATTCAGCCAGTGGCTAATCCACCAGAACTGGGTCTGTAATAGCAACAAGCAGTTATGTGGGAGGTGGCGGGGCATCCAAGTAATTCCACATCTGGAACGCACCCCAGCTGAACTGGAGACTTAAAGGGGGGGGGGGGGGAATTTATTGTAATGTTTGAAATATATTTATCTAAACTGAAGGATGTTGGGAAGACGTCATTTGCATATTCCTAATCTAATTTGAGGTATCATTCACATTTATGTTGATACAAAGAACTCTGATAAGGGCTACTTTGGACCAGGGGAGGGGAAGACTCCATCGTAGGAAGGGAGCCACCAAGTGTGGACTTTGGGACTATTGGATCACTCACCCTAATGTACAGGGGAACCCCAAAGATAGACCTCCCTGCTAGGGGGAGGCCATAAAGGGGTGGTTCCCAGACTCTTCTTTGAGAGCAGACTAAGCCAGGACCACCACTGGAGAGACCTGAAAGGACTACCAGATGCCTCCCTCCTGGATCTGGAAACGTATGCTATTGGACTGGACCTGAGAGAGAGCAACAGCCCTCTAGTTTTACAGCTTCCCAGTCTTTGAAAAAAATTAGTTTGATCATTAATACTGTAAGTATTTAAAGGTCTGTATCATGTCTCCCCTGTCCCGCCTCTCCTCTAGTGTATACATATTTAGGTCTTCAAGTCTCTTTTCATAAGATGCAGGCTCCAAATCATTTCGGTCGCCTTCCTCTGAACAGTTTCCAGTCATTTTATATCCTTTGCAAGAAGGTCTCCAAAATTCTACACAAAATTCCAAATGAGGCCTCACCAGCAATTTGTAAAGTGGCATTAGTACCTCCTTTCTGCTGGTAATTCCTTTCTGCATGCAGCCCTGCATCCTTCTGGCTTTGGCCACCGCCTGGTGTCAGTTTTACCGCCTTGAGGATCCTCAAAAACAATCACTCCAAGGTCCTTCTCGTGGTCCAGATCTTGAAGGATCTGTGAGACTGGAAGTGCAGGGATCTCCTTAGGAGCACAAGCAGCTTTTAAGATACACTGGAAATCCTGTTTGTTGGTGGGAGTTTGAGTGTCACTGAGGGCAAGAGCCTGGGAGATTTTCTGGAGGAACTCTGGAGAGGAAAGGCCCTCATGAGGCTCCTCTTAGGGGTCCTGGTCAGGGGAGACAGGAAGGGAGTCCCACGCGTAAGAAAGGAGCGAGTAGGTATCAACATTGAGGGATGGTGGTGCCCGCCAGGTAGTGAGGGGAAGGGACTCCAGGGTCAATAGGCATGCCAGGCCATGGATGAAGGTTTTGAGAGGTTGCTTGCAGAATGGCAGAACTGACCAACAAAAACTTCTGTAAAAGTGAGAGAAGGAAGGATTGTCAGGCATGGGGGGGGGGGGGGGAGCTTTACATTTAGAATGGGGCTTTACGTTTAGAATGGGGCTTATTAGGTGCCTCCGAGGATGAATGGATTTGGTGTTTGTACTTGCCCTTAGCCTTTTGCCCCAACGGTGGCACATCACTCTGAGTGTTAGAAGAGGAAGCCATGGGGTTTGGTGCATGTTCTGGAAGGGGAGGGGTGGCACCGGATGACAGGATCAACGGAGGGGACCCCCAGACCCCTCGGCCATAACTGGGGATGAGATAGCCAGTGTTGTGGCTGCCCTTTGAGAGCCCCCCTCACCCTGTATTTGGCCCGATGGGGGAATAAAAAGGAAAAGTCTGACATATGGGATAGTCCCAGAGAGGCAAGAATTGCCGAGCAATGCCTGTCCCAAGCCACTGACACAGAGAACATCTCCTGCTGAATGCAGTGGTTTCTCTCACCTTTTATTTATTTATTTTTTGTTTTGGTTGGACGGTCCGTTAAAAAGCTGCTGCTAAGGGCTGGAGCCCAGCTGAGGTGCGAGACGCTTTCCCACAGTCCCACGATGAAGAAAAGTGTTTTTTTTTTTAGTTTCAGTTTCGCTTGCTGCAGCTGATCGGAGCCGAACGGGGAAGCTACCTGATGAAGAAAGAGTGACACTTGTGAAATTTGAAGAAAAGAAATAAAAGACTGCAGGCTAGAAGAGAGAACTGTGCAGGTGTTGCACGGTAAGAAGAAAAACTAATTTTCCAGCTCAAGCAGGCGGGAAGCAGGCACACATACGCCATGAAGCAACAAAGGTTATCTGAGCTTTGAGAGATCCTGCACAAGGCTCAGTCCAGGAACTTCACCTTTGAGCATGTCTGCATCCCTCTGCTCATCTCCGGAGAAATACTTTTTCATGGAAAAGATGGTGCATACCTGGAATGCCCTCCTCGTGGAGGTGGTGAGGGCAAAAACAGTGATGGAATTAAAAAAAGGATTGTGACAGACACAAAGGACCCCCTTTATAGCAAGAGGCATCAAAGTAAACTTAAGTAACTTTTAAACTTCAAAAATAGAGCGCGGCAACCTGTAAACCCTAAACAAAGGCACGGGGGGGGGGGGTGTAAACTGCGCAGAGCAGCGGTACAATCCTCACTAATTCTCTGGACAGACTAGATGGACAATGCAGGTCTTTATCTGCCATCATTTACTATGTTACTGTATTACCTCCAAGACTCCATGCCAGTGAAACAGTTGCAGCCCTCGAAAGTGATGATCCAGCAGTCAAAAAACAGCTCCTTGTTGTTCCAGACCTGCCCCCAAGGCAAACTGCAGCTCTCTCTCATACGGAGGCCATAGCCCTAGGCTCAATTAGCTGCACCAGCTGGTAAACCCAATGGGAGCTCCCTCTTGTGATTTCTGAAACAGTGCACCTCCGCTCCTAGGAGGGAACACAAGGGCCAGAAATGCCACAAGCACCAACCCCCCCTTCCTTGAAGAGGGTCTCCTCTCCCCTGCTTTTCTTTTTCAAACACCTAGTACTCACCTCAGCAAACTGGGAAGAGTGGGAAGGGAGACCAGAATTAACAAAAAATTAACAAGAAAAAAATTAACTAAAATAACAAGAGTGTCCTCTAGCCAGTGAGCGGACTGGACTCCTCCAGGTGTCTCCTAATGAATGGTCTTCGAGGTGCCTGGATGTCCTCTGACTGCTGTTCTCCAATTGGGCCTAGGAGCCCTCATATCATATCGGCCCATCTCTATGGGATGCCTTCACCATCTGCTGGAGACATAGAATACTTGCAGCATGTGGCTGCATGGAGCCTAGTATAGGCCGAAGCTCATGGCTGTATAGTTTCCATCTCATTTGCTGGTTGGCGGGCACAACCCATTCGGTTCTGGATGGGTCTGGGCAGCAAGATGCTGCTATCGGTGCTTAACATAATGGAAGACATTTTGATGATCTTGAAACTTTGCACCAAGTCTAACTCTGCCTTTGAGTGGCCTAGTCAGGCATATGATAAGAAAGAGACGTGCCTAATCTTTCTTAATTATGCTAATACATTTTTGGTTCATGACGTCCGGTGATGTCACCCACCCGCATGAGCGGCTGAATGTTGAGCTTGCTGGACAATCCCACAAGTAGAGAAAAACAGACCCTGAGAAGTGAGAAATCCCTTTAACGAGCAAGTGTTGAAAGTTTTGTTCGGCGCCGATGCGGAAAAACAAACAGCAGACCTGAGTGAGTTTACAGACCTGGGCCTACACAGCAAGCTTGAGGGGGAGAAAATAGCTGGAGAGGCTGCCACAGGGCTCGAAGAGGAAGGGCTGACAGGAGTGTCTGGGCTGTTACCAGGCAAAGGAGCCATTGTACAGATTTTGAAGGAGGTGGTTTGGAGAGCTTCAATCTGAGGTGGCAGTGCTCCGAGTGGATATGGAAGCAGCAGTGGCTGAATTCTGCATGGAAGTGTTGGAGATCGGCAAGCGCATTGAAGACGTAGAAGTTCAGTTGGAAGAGGTGCAAGGCACAGTGAGTGAGTGTCTTAAGCCATAATGTTACTGCATTGGACACATCTAGAGATTTACTTGAACTTAAAATTGAAGATTTAGAAAATCGTGCGAGATGCAACAATTTAAGAATCAAAGGTGTACCTGAAAAAGATAAATATTGTTTATGGTTTAAGGTCTTTTCTAAACTGCCTTTCTGGGTAATCAATCAAGACAGTGAGCAGACTGCCCGAGAAATATTTAAAGCAGTTCTAGCTGACAGAGGAGGGAGCGGATAATCTGGAGATAAAAATGGACAGAGCCTTGGGCCCTAATAGTGGGGAGGGGGGACAAAATCACCTTTGAGTAATAAGTCTCCATGATTATAAGATTAAGGAAAAGATCGTAGCCTGTAGGGCTGGTACCCCTGCAATTCTGCGCCTGCAGATCTCCGGCCTGCTCAGCAGCTAAAGCCTGAACCAAAGCTGATCAAACAAGATGGTTTCCTGCTACACGTTTGCTGTGTTCAGCCATAGACTTGACCTTCAAGCAACTGCTTGCCAAGCGTTTGTGTGTGCATACTGAAGCCTATTGTTCCTGGCCAATTCACTGCACACATGCAAAAACATCTGCTTCTCCGGTGCTTATCTATAGATGGTTCTACTGGCCTTGGACACTTGGACCCTATGCCCAGAAACAACATACTGTTTGCTCTGCATGACATCTTACTACGGATCCTTTGTCTGCAAGAAAGATGCCTGTAACCTACCTCCTGATTTGCTGAGAACAACTCTGACTGTCTTGTGCCAACCAATAACCGGACCTAGGACGGAGACTCATCACAAAGAATAATACAGTCTGTGCAGAAGAACTTTTGCGTCTTTTGCTGTTTGTGCCCTGCTTACCTGGTTTCTGCTACCTGATCTGCCTGCAAGACACACTAAGTGTGTGCCAGGCCGTTCTCCTAAGGACGGAGATAAGACTTTCACAGATACCCTCGGTTCTGTGTCCTCCCACAGCTCGCCTCCGAAAGGGCTGTAGCCTGCGTTATCTAGCTTAGTTGCCTCCTTGGACTTGTGCTGCTCCAGAGTCTCCGGACAGCCATCAGAGTGCCAGACAAAGCTAAGGTACAGTCTCTCTCCTCCTCCGGATGGGCAAGGGTTAGCTAGAAAGTCATTCCATAACTTTTCTCAATGCAGAGCGAATCAGTGACTTCTGGTTACTAATTAGTGATTTATCACTTTGTCTAATTGTAATTCTATGTCACATCAAATTGCTGCCTCATGTTTCTAATTATATGTCTTTAGCTATATGTTTGTATATTTTTCTACCTGGCTGTTCATAATAAATAATATATTTATATATCTATGGACCAGACTCCTTCCGTGGCTCATTGCCAGCATAGCTCATAGATCATCAGGCTGGGTATCAGTAGCTAATTTCTCCTGGACATAACTGAGAGCCTAACTTATTTTTGTGCTACTAATAATCCCTACAAGCCCAAATGCGAGCAGCTGGACAGTTCAAATGGCAGGACCACACAGTAACTATTTATGCTGACTTAGCTGCCGCCACGTTGCAGTGCAGAAGGGCCTAGCAGGGCTTCACGGCCCGGTTACAAGAGGAGATCATTAAGTACAAGTGGCTGTACCCCACAGGCCTAGCCTTCACACTTAATGGAATTACATGGAGAGCCATCACGATGCAGCAATTGCTGGTGGCAACGAAGGAAGCTGGCATCGCCTCTCTCCCAGTGGTAGAGGAACAGAGGGCACATAAACCGGGGAAGAGTACAGCATGGCAAAGAAGGAGAATAAGTGCGACGGTCAAAAGAAGACGTCCGACAGCTGAATTTAATCACAAACTATGAACAATGACTACTAAATAAATAGTTACTGATCTGCTGCAGGTGTGGGAACTGGGATGGAAGTGAAAACAGCTCTGTACAGAAGGTGGGTAACGAGAGAGAGGGAAAATTAATGGAAGATAAAGGTGAAAGTTGTTTAAGTTGAATGGGATGGATACATGGAAGGGATGAATGGGTTGTAAGGGGACAGATGGATAAGTGGGAAGATGTTTGAGGGGTCTGCAGTGGGAAATGGGAGGTAAGGGTAAGATGGGAGGTAAGGGTAAGATGGGAGGTAAGGGTAAGATAGTTTACAAGCCAGTTTGCTATTTTGCACTAGTTCATGCTGTTAACCATTACTTTTATTGTTACAAAATGTTCGATGTAAAACTAAGCTTATGCTTTGTAGATTGTTGTTTTATTGTGAACCGCATCTGAACTCTGGAAGTTGCGGGTTATAAATATATGTTAAATAAAATAAATAAATAAATAAATCACATCTGAGTCAATGGCAGCATACTAGTTGCTCATGGACAGGGGTGGGGAGGGGGAGGGCGGGGAGGATACAATGACAGAGAAGATGGGTTGCAGGGGAAGGTGGGTCCTGTGGGAGAGCATGGTTAGATTTCATATTTGGAGAAATGGGATTCAAAAGCCAACCAGAGATATGCAAGATCGTAACAATTAATACCAAGGACAACAAATCTTGGCCTAAAAGACAAGCCTTACTGAAAGAGGGTAGCAGGCTTAAAGGCAGATATACTACTTATACAAGAAGCACATTTGAAGAGTGGAGGAGTGGCCTAGTGGTTGGGGCAAGGTACTTCAGGCCAGAAGGTTGGGGGTTCAAATCCCACTAGAGGACAGCAACCTTGGGCCGGAAGGACTGGGGTTTCTAGTCCCACAGGTGCTCCTTGTGGTCTTGGGCAAGCCACTTAACCCTCCATAGCCCATGTTCCCTGTAAAAATAGTTGTCTCCAAGTTATAATGCCCTGTTCAATGTAATTTCAGTTTCTTCAATGTAAGCCGCCTTGATATCATGAAAGGTGGTATATAAGAAATGTTAAATAAAATAAATAAAAATAAGAGATTGCAGAAAAAAAATGGTTAGCTAATGGGGGGTATGACCGGTGTACCTAGCTCCATCTGAAACTTCCAAAAAAGGGAGGGGTGGGGATTTTGTTTGCCCAGTGATTATTATTGGAGGAAGGTCTGGTGGGAGGGGGGAAGGGGGACTCGGGAGGCCGTTTTCTTCTTTGGAAAGGCAAGGTAGCAGGAACAATCCTGTCTGAATGCAGTGTTTATGCCCAGCAAGGTACCTTCTATGACCAACTGTTTATTTCGATGGAAGAGCATTTACAAGATCTGGTAATAGTTGGGGGAGACTTAAGTGCTACAATGAACCCCCAGGTAGAAACGACTATAGTCATGGGGTGAGCAAACGGTTGACAAAGCTCATTAAGAAGATGGAGGTAATTAATGCCTGGTGACATGTATAGGGTAATAGATGTACTATTCACACCCCTACAGAAAATTCATAGCAGGCTGGACATGGTTTGGAAGGATGGAAGATTAGTGGACCGTGTTGAGCGGGTAGAGATTAGACCCATTACGTGGCTGATCATGCACCAGTGGAGACGGTAATTAATCGTGGGAGGATTATGCTTCTGGAGGCTTAATGAATCTCTCCTTGAAGATCCGGAAGGGCCGACTAGTACAAAAGCAGTAATAAAATAAAATGTGGCCCATAATAATGGGGATGCGAGACCAGCAATTGTATGGGACAGACTCAAGGCCGTTTTAAAGAGGTAACTTCATTGCGTTAGCAGCCAGACAGAGGCGCCAGAAAAAGCATTGGGAACAAAAACGTTTGACCCAACTGAGGCAACTAGAGACCGACCACAAACAGTAGAAGGGGGTAAAAGTGACTTCGCCAGATTGTGCAGGTTCAAGAGGAGCTACATGCTCTGAGAGCAGAGGAGGAAGCTATAGGTTAAACAAAATAATACACGAGTTTTTTTGTACACTGTAACAAATTGGGGATGTATTTGGCATGAAAACTCAGGGAAAGGAGGGTACAGCAGCATATTCTTAAAATTAAGACTGGGGAGGGGCAATGGGTTTGTTGTTGTTGTTAAGTGCCGTCGAGTCGGAGTCGACTCATGGCGACCCTCTGGATAGCTATCCTAAATTGTGTTCGGTCTTCAGTCAGGCGGCTCATTGTTGACAGACTGGTACCCGTAGCTGCTGTTATTGTATCGATCCATCTCATTGCTGGCCTTCCTCTTTTGCGTTGACCTATCTTGCCAAGCATAATGTCTTTCTCTAATGATCTCTCTCTTCGCATGATGTGTCCAAAATATTAAAGTCGAAGTCTTGTCATCTGAGCTTCTAAAGAAAGCTTAGGTTTGATCTCCTCTAGTACCGACTGGTTTGTTCTTCGGGCAGTCCATGGTATACACAGTATTCGCCGCCAGCACCATAATTCAAAGGCATCAATTTTCTTCCTGTCTATCTTTTTCACTGTCCAGCTTTCACGTCCATATGATGTTATTGAAAATACCATGGTTTGAACAAGTCGAATCTTTGTATGGAGAGAGACATCTCTGCTCTTGAGAATCTTATCTAGGTCTTTCATAGCCATTCTGCCAAGAGCAATGCGTCGTCTGATTTCTTGACTGCTTGTTGCTTCTTTATTGATAGTTGATCCAAGTAGGTTAAAGTTGTTCACAATTTCAATTTCTTCTCCTTCAACGATGAACCTGTTGATTATGCCAGTTGCCATGATCTTTGTCTTCTTTACATTAAGGTGCAGGCCCATTTTGAGACTATGTTCTTTGATTGTGAGAAGCAAATGTTTCAGATCATCTTCACTTTCAGCCAGTAATGTGGTATCATCAGCATAGCGAAGGTTGTTGATGAGTCTTCCACCAATCTTCACACCTCTGTTGTCTTCATACAATCCTGCTTCTCTGATGATTTGTTCTGCATATAAATTAAACAGGTAGGGGGAAAGTATGCAGCCTTGTCTTACACCTTTGCTTATTTTAAACCATTCTGTTTCTCCTTGTTCCGTTCGAACTGTTGCTTCTTGATCAATGTACAGATTGCGCAAGAGAACGATCAGGTGTTCTGGTATACCCATGCTTCTTAAAGTGGCCCAGAGTTTCTCATGGTTTACACAGTCAAAAGCTTTGCTATAGTTGATAAAGCACAAATAGATATCCTTTTGGTATTCTTTAGTCTTTTCAAGGATCCATCTCACATCCACAATGATGTCTCTCGTTCCTCGCCCTTTCCTGAACCCTGCTTGCACTTCAGGTAGTTCTTGTTCCAGGTATGGTTGTAGTCTCTTTTGAATAATCTTCAGTAGAATCTTGCTGGCATGTGGGATCAGAGCGATTGTGCGATAATTTCCACAGTCAGTTGGATCACCTTTCTTTAGTATTGGTATAAACACAGATCTTTTCCAGTCAGTTGGCCATGATGTTGTCTTCCATATTTCTTGGCAGAGCCTTGTGAGTACGGTAACAGCTACATCAGATTGCTGCAATACTTCTATGGGAATGCTATCAATGCCTGGTGCTTTGTTCTTTGATAAGGCTTTCAATGCTGCTTCAACTTCTTCTTTCATCACCAATGGTTCCCGATCATAAGGTACAGGTTGAAACGGCTGTTGGTCCACTTGATCTTTATCATATAAAAACTCTGTATATTCCTTCCACCTTTTCTTGATCTTCTCAGCATCATTCAACATAGAACCTTGAGCATCTTGTAACATTCCAATTCGAGGCTGGAACTTTTTCTTTAACTGTCGTAGCTTTAGGAAAGCCGATCTTGTTCTTCCTCTAATAGTTTCTGTTTCTATTTCCTTGCAAGTGTCATTGTAGTACTTTTCCTTGTCCTGTCTTGCTGCACGTTGAAAATCTCTGTTGAGTTCTGCGATTGTCTTAATACCACTGAATACAAGGGGCCTTTCGGGAATTTTACCAGCAGCTCTACCAGTCTGAACAACAGGGGGAACGCCCAGATATACAGAGAGGCAGAGAGGCTCGCATCCTGGAGATGAATGCATGGCTGCGTGGATGGTGTCTTCGAGAGCGTTTTGGTTTCCTAGACCATGGGATGCTGTTCCAAGGGTTGCAGAGCAGAGATGGCATCCATCTGTCCAAGAAAGGTCAACGCATCTTCGGTAGTAGACTGGCTAATCTACTGAAGAGGGCTTTAAACTAGATTCGTTGGGGATGGGTGAAGAAAGCCCCCAGGTAAGTGAAAGCCCCCAGGTAGGTGATACATTAAATACCTTTATGGAAATGGGTAACAGGGGTAACATATGGAAAGCAGTGTGTATTAATGCCCGTAGCATGGGAAATAAGATCCCTGAAGTTGAAGCTTTGGTGGGAGTGGCTGACTTGGATTTAGTGGCAGTTACAGAAACATGGTTCACAGAAAACCATGACTGGGATGTAACTATACCTGGCTATACTTTATTCAGAAAGGACAGGGTAGGGAGGAGGAGTGGCACTATATGTAAAAACTACTATTAAAGCTTTGGAATTACAGAGCTTAAAAGGGAGAGAGGCGGCATTGTGGGTTAAACTAGAAAGAGGGAAAGAGAAATCTATTTGCATTGGTGTGATATACAGACCTCCCTCACAAGAGGAAGAGGTGGACAGAGAGTTAATTGAAGACATACGCAGCATTGCTAGGAAAGGGGAAGTGCTACTGCTAGGAGATTTCAATATGCCAGATGTTGATTGGCACATTCCTGCTGCAGTATCATCTAGAAGTAAGGAGATCCTGGATTCTCTACAGGGAGAACTATTCAGGCAATTGGTAACAGACCCCACACGTGAAGGGGCCATACTGGACTTGGTGCTTACCAATGGTGAAAGTGTTTCTGATGTTGTAGTGGGAGATCATTTTGCATCCAGTGATCATCAGATGGTGTGGTTCAGTATTAGGACTAGGGCTGTTAGAATCCATTCCAAGGTGAAGATCTTAGACTTTAGGAAGACTAACTTTGCGAAGATGGGCCAATACCTCAGGGAGTCGTTAGTGGGATGGGAACAGCTGGGGGATGTAGAAAAACAGTGGGCAAAACTGAAAGGGGGTATTTTAAAGGCAACCAACCTTTTTGTTAAAATGGTAAATAAAGGCAAAAGGAACAGGAGACCGCTATGGTTTTCGAAGGAAGTAGCTGAAAAAGTGAAGAAAAAGAGGGAGGCCTTCATGAAATACAAGAGATCACAGAGAGAGGAAGACAGGCATCTGTATTTGGAAAAACTTAGAGAAGCTAGCAAAGTAGTCAAGAAGGCAAAGATTCAAAAGGAGGAGGAAATAGCCAATGCAATAAAATGGGGGGATAAGACATTTTTCAGATATATTAGTGAGAAGAGGAAGGGCAAAAGTGGTATTGTCAGACTCAAGGGTTAAGGGGGGGAATATGTAGAAGCTGATAAGGATAAAGCAGAATTGCTTAACAAATATTTTTGTTCTGTGTTCACAGATGAAGAACCAGGAGCAGGACCTCAGAAAACACCCACAAATAAGAACAGAAGCGAGGGACATCTTGAACAATTTTCAGAAGACTGTGTTCGTGAGAAACTAGCTCAACTTAAAGTAGACAAAGCGATGGGACCGGATGGGATACACCCTAGAATATTGAGGGAACTTGGGGACGTTCTAACAACTCCACTGACTGACCTTTTCAATGCCTCGTTGGAGTCGGGAGTGGTGCCAAAGGACTGGAGAGAGGCTCATGTGGTGCCTTTACACAAAAGCGGAAGTAAGGATGTGGTTGAAAACTACAGGCCGGTTAGTTTAACTTCGGTGGTGAGTAAATTATTGGAAACGCTGCTGAAAGAGAAAATAGAGAGGTTTCTGGAGTCCAGCGGATTACAGGATCCGAGGCAGCATGGATTCACCAGAGGCAGGTCTTGTCAGACAAATCTGATTGATTTCTTTGACTGGGTGACCAGGGAGTTGGACCGAGGGAGAGCTCTAGATGTGGTGTATTTAGATTTCAGTAAAGCCTTTGACACGGTTCCTCACAGGCGACTTATAAACAAACTGAGCACCCTAGGGATGGACCCTAAAGTTACTGCTTGGGTTAGAAATTGGTTGGGTGGGAGGCGACAAAGAGTACAAATAAATGGAGCTCACTCTGAGGAGAAGGATGTTACCAGTGGTGTGCCCCAGGGATCTGTCCTTGGTCCGATTCTTTTTAACATCTTTGTTAGTGATATAGCGGAAGGGCTGTCGGGTAAGGTTTGCCTCTTTGCGGATGATACCAAAATCTGCAATAGAGTAGACACCCAGGAAGGTGTAGATAACATGAGGAGGGATCTAGCTAAGCTTGAAGAATGGTCTAGAATTTGGCAGCTGGGATTTAATGTTAAAAAATGTAAGGTCATGCATTTGGGCTGCAGCAATCCAAGGGAGCAATACAGTATAGGAGGTGAAATACTTTTGTCCACTAAAGAAGAGCGGGACCTAGGCGTGGTTGTGTCTGATGATCTTAAAGTAGCTAAACAGGTAGAAAAGGCGACGGCAAAAGCTAGAAGGATGCTTGGGTGCATACGGAGAGGAATGGCTAGCAGAAAAAAGGAGGTGATAATGCCTCTGTATAAGTCTTTGGTGCGACCTCATTTGGAGTATGGTGTGCAATTCTGGAGACCGCACCTTCAAAAGGATGTGAACAGGATGGAGTCGGTGCAGAGGGTTGCTACTAAAATGATTAATGGGCTTCATTATAAAGCATATGAGGACAGACTTAAGGATCTTAATATGTACACCTTAGAGGAAAGGCGGGATAGAGGTGATATGATTGAGATGTTTAAATACCTCCGTGGCATAAATGTTCAGGGAGAGAGCCTCTTTCAATTGAAAGCAAGTTCTGCTACGAGGGGACATGGGATGAGGGTGAAGGGAGATAGATTCAGGAGTGATATGCGGAAATATTTCTTTACGGAAAGAGTAGTGGATCCGTGGAATAGTCTCCCAGTGGAGGTGGTAGAGATGAGGACAGTAACTGAATTAAAAAAAGCATGGGACCAACACAGAGGATCTCTAAAGGTAAAAAGTGGACTGTTGTAGTTGTTATGGAAGGACAGACTAGATGGGCCTTGTGGTCTTTTTCTGTCATCATGTTTCTACCCCCTGGCAGGGTTAGGTCTGGAGCAGTTGGGTGAAGAGAAAAGAGTGGATGGACTGAGAAATTGAAAGAATGGAGGTGCTAGATATGATCAAAAGTCTAAAAGAGGGAAAAGCCCCAGGGTCTTGATGGCCTTACTGCTAAATTTTACAAAAAAAAAACAACAGAAGTAGGCCCATTTCTCATGGATATCTTTAATGGAGTGCTAAAGGGAGGCCGTCTCCCGGAGTCAATGGCAGTGACTGGAATCACGCTTTTATCCAAGCCAGGCAAAGACATTGGCTTATATGAGCCACATAATCCTCTCTCTCTCATAAACGTCGACATCAAGATCTTTAAGATCCTGGCGAATTGGATACAGCGATTTCTCCCACGTCTGATCCAAGAAGATCAGTAAGGGTAGGCAGGCTAGTGATAATATATGCAAACTTCTAAATTTGATAAGACTGGCCTGCCAGGAAAAAAAAAATCCATCCCTCCTAATGGCAGTCAATGCTGAAAAGGCATGTGACCACGTTGAATGAGCTTTCATGTTTGTCATTATGGAAAAAATGAGCTGGGGGTGAATTTCCAGCAATGTTAAGGGCTTTATACACAGAACACTTTAAAAACTTTAATCATAATTGAGTGCGTGGAAAAGCACAGAGGCAGAATCCTCCCCTGAAAATCCAGGTAAACTTCAGAAATCTACTTGCAATTGTCCCTTCGGTGAGTCACATCTCTCCAGCTGCTTGGAGACTGTGGTACTGGGGGCTGGTGTCAAAAGACTTGACATGTTCCGTCTCCAAGCTGCTGGTGAGGCGTGATTATCCACATGTCACGATTGGACTGGAGGGACCATAAAGAATAAGGGGATTGGCGTGGGGAAATTTGAATACAAAATTTCATTTTTCGCTGATGTGATATACACACTGGAGCAGCCATCATCAACTTCCCTACCAGGAGATTCAATTATACAGCAAGGTATCAGGGTACAAAATAAATATGGGAAAGACAGAGTTCCTAAAAATTCATCTAGACGCTATGGAGGAACAAAGCTATGGAGTGGAGGAGTGGCCTAGTGGTTGGGGCAAGGTACTTCAGGCCGGAAGGTCGGGGGTTCAAATCCCACTAGAGGACAGCAACCTTGGGCCGGAAGGACTGGGGTTTCTAGTCCCACAGGTGCTCCTTGTGGTCTTGGGCAAGCCACTTAACCCTCCATAGCCCATGTTCCCTGTAAAATAGTTATCTCCAAGTTATAATGCCCTGTTCAATGTAATTTCAGTTTGTTCAATGTAAACCGCACTGATGCAGAATAGCGCGGTATATAAGAGAATTAAATAAATAAATAAATAAAGCATACAGGGAACCTTCCCTTTCCAGTGGGCAAAAAAATAGGATAAAATACCTTGGGGTACAGGTCAGCAGGGAATGGAGGAACATGTACAAGATTAACTAGGAACCCCTGGTTCAAACTGTTGACAGATCTTGTGAGATGGGATAAACCATACTTTTCGTGGTTTGGCAGAATTGCTATAGTAAAAAGGACTATACTTCCCACATTGCTGTTCCTGTTTTTAGCTGTGCCACCTCTGTGCTGGCTCTCCTACAGCAAAGAATATTTGCATCTATTTGGCAGTGACGACGCCCAAGAGTATGGAGGGCAGTCATGTACAGAGGGAAGGTGAGTGGGGGACTAGTTGTTCCAGAATTGACAAGATATTATAGGGCAGCACAGATTAGAGCCATTTAAGGATGGCGACTGGGGGAGCAGGCTCTCTGCTCTTAACAGACTTCATGTGGAAATCAAGAGGTAATGAGGGGTGGAGACAAGAGACTAATCCATTTATAACATTTACTCTTTGCATATGGCCAAACGTACGCCACCAGTTGGTGAGAACGGAAGGAGGCTTAAGACTGCAACGCATTATTCCAATGTGAGGAGTTTATGGAAGGTGGAGCCTCAATAATCTTACAGCATTGGGTAACAAAGGGAGTACAATAGTTAGGTCAAATGCTCACAGAGTGCATTCGATTGAGGCCTTTTGCAGAGCTCAAGAAAGAGTTCAATTTTGAAGCAGGAGATGGTATGGCTATTTTCAGATAGCTAATTTACTGGGCTGTAAAAAAAGCCACCGTAGATCTAGGGAATAAGGAGACTCCATTCGAGAAAATATTCAGGATATGTGATACTTCCAGGGAACTGGTCTCATGACTTTATGGGGCCTCCAAGTGGTCCTGCGAAACAGAGTTCACACCTGAAAGTCTGGGAGAGGGACCTGGAAGGGGGAGGGGGGGGGTCTGGGACAAAGCGAGATTGCATGATCTTCACTGGCTCCCTGTACAGAGCCACATAAACTATAAAATACTAGTCACAACATTTAATCTAATCAACAAGATCATCACTTCATACCTTTCCACCCTCATTACCAAGAAAACCCACACTCGCATAAAATGAGACTGCAACAAAAACAAACTTCCAATCCCATTAGATTTCAGAAAATAAAGAACAAATAAAGCATTCTCACATGTAGCCCCTAACCTCTGGAACTCCCTCCAGACTACCTAAGAGAAAGCGTTGTTACTCACCTGTAACAGGTGATCTCCGGGAACAGCAGGAATTTAGTCTTCACATATGGGTATCGTCGGTACCGATGGAGCCTGCGCAGGAACACTCCCCAGCATCCAATAGGAATGCTTTTGGGAGCATCCCTCAGCACATTTGCGCTGCCTTCCCGCCTTTCCAACTGTCCCTCTTCAGTTAAGTTTGTAGCTGAGTGAAAGGATAGAGGGAGAGAGGAGAGACAAAAAGATAGACAACTCCTAGGGGAGGTGGGTGGGTTGTGAAGATTAAATTCCTGCTGTTCCCGGAGGACTCCCTAGCTGAAGATGCCAGGGAGATAGCCCCAGGAGGGTGCCACCCTAGAAGGTGGGAATCCTTCCTTCCATGGATCTCTGGCATTCCACCAGGGTTGGTGGGTAGGAGTTGATTTAGGTCTGAAAGAGATTTTGAAGAACAGCTTGGCCAAAGAAGGCATCCCGATGAGAGGCTTTATCTAGGCAGTAGTGGGCTGTAAAGGTGTGCACCGAAGCCCAAGTGGCTGCTCGACAAATGTCATCGATAGACACAGAGTGGAGATTAGCCATAGAAGCTGCCATGGCTCTCACATGATGAGCTGTGACATGGTCCTGAAGAGGAAGACCCTTACTCTCATAAGCAAAGGATATGCATTGGGCAATCCATTTAGATAAAGTTCTTTTGGAGACTGGAAGTCCCAAATGACTAGGGTCAAAAGCTATAAAAGGTTGCGAGGACTTTCTATGTTGCTGTGTTCTTTGTATGTAAAAGGCTAAGGCCCTTTACAATCCAAAGTATGAAGGTTCTTTCTGCATTAGAGGCGTGAGGCCTCGGAAAAAATACAGGAAGATAAATTGATTGATTTAAATGAAAAGGCGAAACCACCTTTGGCAGAAAGTGTGGGTGCGTTCTAAGAACAACCTCATCATGATGAAACCTAGTATAAGGAGGATCAGCCACTAAAGCTTGCAATTCACTAATGTGACGGGCAGAGGTGATTGCAATTAGGAAGATGACCTTCCAGGTCAAAAACCTAAGGGCTGTAGTGGCCAAAGGTTCAAAAGGTGGCTTCATGAGCTGCCCGAGAACTTGATTTAAATCCCATGCCACCGGTGGTGGCTTGATGGGAGGTTTAGTTAATAAAAGGCCTCTCATAAATCTTGATATGAATGGATGAGAGGAAATTGGTTGTCCATTCAGAGGCTTATAAGAAGCTGCAATTGCACTAAGATAGACTCTTACCGAATTTGTCTTAAGACCAGAATTTGATAAGTGAAGGAGATACTCTGGTATCGATTCTAAGGGTATGACAAGGGGGTTTAATCCCTTCTTGGAGCACCATATAGTAAAACGTTTCCACTTGAAGGCATAAGATCTTCTTGTGGAAAGTTTCCTAGAAGCCTGAAGGATATCTTTTACCTGTTTGGACAGGTTGAGATCCTGGAGGTCTAAGCCTTCAGCAACCAGGCCGTGAGGTGCAGGGACTGGGGATTCAGGTGCCATAGCGTCCCGTTCTCCTGGGAAAGGAGATCTGGAGAATGCCCTAACTCTAGAGGTGCTGCTTGAGAGAGATGTAGAAGCAGGGGATACCACGTTTGGCGTGGCCATCGTGGTGCTATGAGGCTCATGCAACCCCTGTCTCTCTGAAGCTTGAAGAGTATTTTGGAGATGAGGGGAATGGGTGGGAAGGCATAAAGGAAGTCCTGACCCCAGTAAAGGAGGAAGGCATCCCTTGCCTGACAATTGTGAGCCGGAATCCTGGAACAGTACCGGGGAAGTTTGGCATTCAAGGGACTTGCAAAGAGGTCTATGTCTGGAGTGCCCCAGAGATGAAATATCTTTGCCACCTGATCTAGGTGGAGGGACCACTCTTGAGGCAACAGTACTCGACTGAGTTTGTCTGCCCAATGGTTTTGAATGCCTGGAAGATATACCACTAGAAGGTGAATTTGATACTCTCTGGCAAGGGCCCACAGTCGCAAAGCTTCGTTGCATAACGACAGAGAGCCTGTTCCGCCCTGCTTGTTCACATAGAACATGGCTACTTGATTGTTCGTCTGGACTAGGACTGTCTTGTAGCTGAGCTGGGCGTGGAATACTCAAAGAGCTAAATAGATTGCTCTTAATTCCAGGAGGTTTATGTGTAAACCGGTCTCCTGTGGAGTCCAGGTTCCCTGGGTAGAGAGATGATTCGGGTGTGCTCCCCAACCCACCTGTGATGCATCTGTTAGGGTGGCCTGAAAAGAGGGTTGATGAAAAAGAGACCCCACTGTCAGGTTTTCTAGTGACTGCCACCATTGGAGGGACAAACTAGTCGTTGAGAGTTTATTATTTTGTCCAACATATGACCTGTGGCCTGTGTCCACTGTGTGGATAGGGTCCACTGAGCTGCTCTCATGTGGAGGCGAGCATATGGGACTACATGAACTGTGGAAGCCATATGTCCTAGTAACTGTAGTAGCTCTCGAGCAGTGAGGGAGGATTTGCCTGCTGTTTGAGAAGCTAGTTTATTATGTGAAGACACCGGGCCTGTGGAAGGAAAGCCTTTGCTTGTCTGGTATCTAGACAGGCTCCTATGAATTCCAGGCATTGGGAAGGAACAAGTTGGGATTTTGGGAAGTTTATTACCAATCCCAAGTATTGGAGGATTCGCATTGTACGAGACAGTGCAGTGCTGGCCTCTACAACTGTAGGGGCTCGAATGAGCCAGTCGTCTAAGTAAGGGAAGACAAATATCCCCAGGGTTCGTAGAAATGCGGCAACTACTGCCATGCATTTCGTGAATACCCTTGGTGCTGAAGCCAGACCAAAAGGAAGAACCCTGTACTGGAAATGTCTTCCCCTGAAAAGGAATCGTAAGAATTTCCTGTGATCTGGATGGATGAGAATGTGAGTGTATGCATCCTTTAAGTCTAGAGAGCAAAGCCAATCCTGGCTTTGAAGGTATGGCAGAAAAGTTCCTAGAGAAATCTTTTTGAACTTCTCTCGAAATAGGTATTTGTTCAATTCTCCGAGGTCCAAAATGGGTCTGTCTCCCCCTGTTTTCTTTGGAATAAGAAAATAGGGGGAGTAGAACCCTGCACCCCGTTGAAGAATGGGCACTTCCTCTATTGCCCCTTGGGCAAGAAGTGTGGAGACCTCGTGATCTAACAGATTGTCTTTTTGAGAATTGAATTGCTTAAGAATTGTAGAAGGGGGCATGCTGTGAAAATGAAGCTTGTATCCTTCTCCTACAATGGACGAAGTCCAATCTTCTGCTGTTATCTGATGCCATCTGATGGCAAAGTGGCATAACCTGCCTGGGATATTGGGGGGGGGGGGGTTGGGGACCCCTCAGGCAGGAAGGCAAAGCTCTCTAGGAAGGAGTCAAAGCCCTTGAGGGGGCTGAACCTGGAGAGCTGGTTGGGCTCTCGGACCTTTTGGCTTCTTTTGCTGTCTAGTTTGTCCTTTTTGGGCAACCTGACCCCGAGTCTGACTCTGCTGGGTATAGGAAGGATAAAATTTCCTCTTTTTGCTAAAAGAGGGTTTTTATAAGGCTTCCTTTTGGCTGGAGTGGCTGTAGATTTTGACAATCTATCTAGAGTAGTATTGTCAGCCTCTAACTCATTAGCCTTTTCCTGCCAGTTCTTGCCAAAGAGATTCTCCCCCGTGCAAGGCATGTTGCCTAATTTGTCCAGTACCCAAGTCTCCAAGTCTGATGCCGGCAGCCAGGCAATCCGTCGTGCACCAATGGCAATAGCAGAGGTTCTGCTGATGCATTCGAAGCAGTCAAAGGATGCACGATTTACAAACTTGGAGACATCTTGAGAATGCTTAACTAGAGCAAGAAAATCTTGTCTCTTGTCATCTGGGAGAAATGGGCTCATAAGTTCCAAGTCTCCTGTGACTTCCTTAAGGAACATTCCCATATATAGAATATACGAACTGATCCTAGCTGAAAGCATGGATGCTTGAAAAGTGCGGCGCCCAAAAGCATCCAGAGTTCTGCATTCACGACCTGGAGGATTGGATGCATGCCTCGTTGCACTTTTCATCCTACACATGGCTGACTCCACTACCATTGAATGGTGTGGCAACTGAGTTTTCTGAAACCCAGGACATGGCAGAACTCGATACATAGTATCAAGTCTCCTAGAGTGAGGAGAAGTAGTCAGAGGTGTCTCTCACATTCTGAGCATCAAGTTATGCAGAATCTCATGGATAGGCAGAGTGGCTGCCTCCTTAGGAGCTTTAAAATATTGGAGAATTTCCAATTCCTTTGCTCTGGGTTCCTCTTCAGGAGCTACTGTGATTGAAAGACCTTTGGCCATATCACGGATAAAATCCTGAAAGGACATGTCTTCTGGAGGTGACATTCTGGGCTGGGGGAGAAGAGGGATCTTCTGGGAGAAACCCTCTAGTGCCAGCAGAATTGTCAGAGTCTTCGGAATCGTAGGAATCAAAGTATTCCTGACCCCGATGCTCCTGCAAGGCACGGTCCTGGTACCGATCAAAGTCGGTACCGAGCTGACCCGATACTGATCTGTCAATTCCAGCCAGAGATGGCATGGGAAGAGTTCCCACCGGGGCCGGTATCGTCAGTACTGGTATCGTCAGTGTCGGTACCGGTGTCTGTACCGGTGCCCGATGGACCACCAGTACCGCAGCTGAAAGAAGAGCTGTGATGCTGCGCTCGATAGTGAGGAACCTCTGGTCTATCGACGCTGCCAATGCCTGGGTGTCGGTACTGGTAAAAGCGGCCGGAACCCCTGAGCATGGCACAGGTAGTTCTTGCGAGGTTGAGGCCTCGAGAACATCCTGAAGCCCCATCGATGCTTTGGAAGCTGAAGCCTCCCGCCGGGGCTGTTTTGCCGGTGTGGTTCCCTCAAGGGCAACGCCAATGGCCTCTCAATGCTTAGCAGGAGAGCTACCCTTTGAGGACCGGCTTTTATGTTTAGTTACCTGAGATCCATGGGAGGAAGAAGAGGCCCTTGACGATGTCGATGCAATGGATCTGGCATCCGAAGAAAAGAGGGTACCCAGCTTTGCAGCCCGGTTCTGCCTTCCTCTTTTAGTCATCCCCATACAAGAGAGACATTCAGTTTAAGACACCAATCATGGGTGTCGGTGACGGAGATGGTACCACCACACTTAGTACATTTTTTAAAACCACTAGTTGGCTTTTCCATGTTTTAGGAATATGGGGCCTAGTGCCCAAAATGGCGCCTGGCACCAAAGAGAAAAGTTTCTGAACAGAAACAGTCTAAGTCTAAGTTATTTATTATTTTTTTTTAAAAGAAAGAAAAGAACCGGCGGTACCGGTAAGCGTCGTGCGGTAGGCAAACGCGACCACAAGAAAAGAAATTTAAAGACGGAATTTTCTGCGGTGACAGGGAATAGATCCTGTCAGCTCCGCGGAAAACGAAGAACTGAAGAGGGACAGTTGGAAAGGCGGGAAGGCAGCGCGCATGTGCTGAGGGATGCTTCCAAAAGCGTTCCTATTGGACGCTGGGGAGCGTTCCCGCGCAGGCTCCGTCGGTACCGACGATACCCATATGTGAAGACTACATTCCTGCTTGTTCCTGGAGATATAAATGACCTCTTAGCCTTCCGAAAAAAAACCTTAAAACCCATCTGTTTATCCTTCACTTTGGAAATGAACCTAAACAGTAACAACCCCACCTCCTCCACTGATTAATCTCATGGCCAAAATGCATCCTACCCCTAGCTGGTCTACTCAATCCAATATTCCTTCCTATTTGGACAACCAAATTTTGTATGTAGTTCATGATTATGACTGTTTTCTGTTAAAACAATGCTAATGTATATAGTTATAACACATTCTTGGTAAATGAATATGTACATTACTCTACAATTCAACTGTTTCACTGTAAACCACATTCGATCTGCTGGAAAATGCGGTATATATATTTATAATAAATAAATAAAGATGGGAGAAGATATAAGGCAACCAAAGTTCCCCTGTTGCCATCCAAGAACATTTCTATAAAATGCTCTACCGAATGTATTTAACACCTGTGAGAGTTAGCAAGATGAGGGGAGGGGACAACCTACAATGCTGGTGGGGGTATGGGGGAACAGGGGATTTCTATCATATGTGGTAGACATGCCCAGTTCTGAAGGACATCTGGAAGTGGCTGCATGATATTGCAAGGGACATGATGGGTTGGGTGGGCTCCATATTCCCAAGTAAGGTCTTGTTGGATGACTGGGGAGATGTGGGTAGCCATCTGAATTACATGCTGCAAATGCTGGTAATCGGGGTCTGAAAGGAAACTGCGAGAGTGTGAAAACCCCACAGGGCCCAGGCCCTAGTAAAATTTTAAGCCCACTTGCATACATATATTGAATGAGTGAGATTACAGTCTACAAGAATCGAAGTACAGCGACCTTTCGGGGGCACTGGAAGCCCTATAGGAACTGGCTGCAGAGGACAGAAAGCGGGGAGGTCTAGAAGGCAGTAAATGGTGGGCTATACAGTTTACTAGGGCATAGTTGCTTAATACATTTTTGTGCTGCATTTGTGGAACAGTATTGCATCTACACAGAATCTAAGAGGAAGGGAGGGATGGGGGCGAAAAATGAAAGATGGAAGACATAAGTGCACCATCGAGAGGGTATTGATAGTTATAAAACAAAATAATGTGATTGAAGAGGCAGAGGTGAGGAAGGGGAGGGGGGTTGGGGAAGGAATAAAGTAACGAATAACAAAGCATTTATTGGTTATCACTTGTAATACCAAAGACTGTACATAGAAATGTCACAGCAGCTGTACAATCTAGCTGACAGACATACTGTAGTGTAAGAGTTTGTTAGCTCTGTATGTGCAATTTTACAAGCTGTGGTTTACAATGGTCTTTGTAGAATAAGGTGTATTGAATAAACTAAGTTAAAAAAAAAAATCATGCCGATCCATTTTTAAACAGGAGATAAACGGCTTTTAATCAAGCGGTACAAAGTTCTGGTTTGATTTACCTATTTACAACACTGATCAGCTCCTTCAGTTTTTCTTCACCTTTCTGCCTGTCAGCTGCACTGGCATCAGCATCTCTCCCTTTCAGGATGGGAATTTCAAAACGCTTTTTAAATTCCTGAGCTGTGCCTAAACAAAAGAAACAAAATAAATTAAACTTAGAAACCTGCGGCAAGACTTACTGTAACAAGAACCAATTAGCGATTCTCTGCCTCAAGAGGATGAGCTTCAGGAAACACAGCAAGATCAGAAAAAGCAGACACTGTTTTGGCATAGCAAAGTTAATCTGAGTTACAGAAATAATCTTCTTTTAGTATAACTGCACTTTGAAAGAGAAGTTTTTATAGTAATACTAATCATGGATAATATATAAAAGAAATTGGCATAAAAAGGGATTATGAAAGCTATGCTCAGCACAGATGTGACACTCTGCTGGCAAACGATGTAGCCAAATACGCCAGTACACCTAGTTTTAAATGATTTTCTAACTTGATTGATGTTTATACCTTACGTAGTTGCATAAACACTGGAAAGTAACGAGAGCTCCCACCGTCTAGAAAAGGGGACAGCTCACAGATTTTAGGTCCCATGGATCTGAAGCAGTGTCAAGACGCAAGCTAAATAGAAATAAATAAAAAGTAATACCCAGAATGCCTGCACTGACAAAGTGCACGAGGCTGAAGTACTCGAGCAAGTCATTCTGAATGGGCGTCCCCGAGATGAGGACTCTGCGAGTGGTCCGCAGTTTATTCAGTGCTTGGTAGGTCTGGTTCTCGGAGTTCTTTAGCCTGTGTCCCTGGAAACAAGCAAGTAGTTGAGGTGTTACAGCTGGACATTAAACGTGGAATGTGGCACATTCAACTGGCATGCAAGGACGGTGCAATTACATTTATAGCACATTATAATAGAAATAAAAGGATGTCTTATATAAGTCTTGGGGACGATCTGCTTGTTGCTTGTATCATGCTCTGCCTGAAAGTCTATCACACTCCTACTGTAGCCGCGCTACTCGGTTACATCCCTAGAAGCTGCTATATTTAATTGAATATATGAACATCTGGTTAACTAGAGGAAAATATGATTCTTCTAATAATGGTCAGTGAATGGACGGAACTTTTACATGTTCATATCTCTGCCTGAAAGCCACTAAAGCTTTACCGACTGCCATCTTGAAAAGATGGACACCATTACTTAGGCAAGGAAAGCTAGTATGCTCACCAGGCAGCGAAAGCAGTGAGAGAGAGGGCAAGAGCAATATTTCACTGGGCACTTAACTTCTCTTTTTGTTTAAGATACAAAACAATGGAAAACATGTTTCTTTCCTGAAACCCCATTAATTACATGTTGCAAAATGGTGCAACCCAGCAGCTCTTGGGTTTTCTTGGCAGTGTGACCAGAAGTAGATTGCCAGGCCTTTCTTCTGAGGCAACAAAGGGTTAAGTGACTTGCCCAAGGCCACAAGGAGTGCTAGTGGGAATCGAACCCCGGTCTCTTGCTTACCAAGCCAATGCTTTAACCACTAGGTTACTCCTCCACTCCAGTTATATGCTACCAGCTAAGAAAGGCCTCCAGAGTCCTCATCTACTCCGATCATCATCTCCTCGATTTCTTTCCCGTCCTTTCCTCCATTTGCCTGCCTCCCCTCTTAGAAAGAGTTGGGATGTGCCACTGCTTTGTCTTCACATAGCACAGCCATACTCATACAGTTGGATATTGTATTCTGAGGGGTGTGCAAGCTACAGAAATGAATGCATGCCCAGCATCTGGCGAGTTCGGATTCTTCCTTTTGACTCACTGTTTGGGAACTCCATCTCCCAAAGGCAGTGAAGGGTGCCACTGCGCAGTGCTTACTGAAGATTTACTCTAAGAAAAAGCACAGGCTTTCAAATAGGAGACTCTTTCCAGTCATTTCACCTGCTGTACAACTTTGTGCTTAGATCTTAAGGCTGTAAACATGAAGGCACTATTGAATTCCTCTTGCCTATCACGCACCATGTAGCAGAGTGATCATGGTTAAAACCTAAATCCAGGGAGTATGATGAGACTAGATGTTTTGGACAACAGCTTTGCTAATTTTGGCAGTTGTGCGATTAGAAAACTTGGTAATGAGAAATGGAAGGGGACGGACCTGGGTACTGAATTTAGTGTGGGTTATGTAAGAATCAGATGAAGATTACAAAGCCTGAAACGGCCTATTAGTGGAGGTGACAGAGGCCAGTGCATTAACATATTCGAGGCATGCTCAAAAATGCTATGGAGGGTAACAGCAGGAAAAGGGTACAAAGTTCAGATAAAAAACACATGAGCAGTGCTGGGTTGAGTATGAGAATGTATGTGCTTATCAACCCAAAATAGAAGAAATCACAATTAGACAGATTGGGCGGGCCAATGTTGTTTCTGTCATCATTTACTATATGGACTTGGATAAAATAGTTTTGTAGAGCACTGTGTACAAATGGCACTATATTTCTTAAGATTTTAATGGACCTAAAACAGGCAAGCTGAACTCTGGTATTCAAGTGCCACTAATAGGTTTGTTTTTTAAGAATGCTACAATGAAGGTGAAATTTAAACTTATTAATTTCCTTTCCTTGAGTCCTGCCAGACCAGTTCAACAAAGCAGGTTATGTTCCCCTGCTAGCACATGGAGACAGAGAAAAAGCTCAGAGCTGACTTCATTCCTTTTATAGGAAGCTGCTGCTGCCTTCCGGTCTTCAGTATATGTATGTCAAAGCTAACAACCTCAGATAAAGAGACAACAAAAATTGCTTTATTCAAGCTTCCACAAAAACATCAAATCTAAATCTGATGCAATCAAAAATCTCTCCTTGGTCAGTATAACAGCTTTCCAGCTGGAACAGGCAGTGGACACAGACTCGGCAGAGGAAACTAGAAAATCAGATTGATTGGGTTTATGGTTTATTTATTCTTTGATGTCTGTTTTATTCTATTTGTCGGTTTAATGTATTTTTAGTGTGTTTTCTATTAATCTTCCTACTGTAAGTTGCTCTGATATGTATTCTATTGAAGTGTAATATAGCAAATGTTTAACAAACATAACCGGAGATTAAAAAAGACTCACAACTAAAGGTAAACGTTATCTTGAATAACTTCAGAAGGGGTAACAATGTACTTGCTGTTTTTATTCTCAAGTGCCATAGCTTCCCTGGGTTGGTTCTGGACTGGCCCGACAGAACTCAAGAAAAGGAAAATTACCAAGCAAGTTTAAATTTCATTTCTTATTGCCCATGCAAGATCAGTAAGAAGTACCCAAACTCCAGCTAGATTGGGTGAGAAGAGGCCACAGTAGCTCTCAGGGCACTCTCCCAAAATGACCACCCAAGCTTGGAGTTGAAATGCAATGGAGGCAAGGCCATTATCTTGCCATTAGCAAGTGGAAAAAGATTGGGACTCTGCCTACAAGACTCCTGTGCCTTCCCCCTCAAGCAACTTGTCAGAAAACTCTTGCTGTTCAGAGACAGAGAAACATTGGTGTGGCCCGAGACACTCACCTCCTTGACTCTTCTTGAGATCAATGCCTTAAAGGATCACTGTGTCACTGACACTCATCCATATCCAAATAAGCCTATCTGAATTTGGAAGGGACCGAGAACCCATAAGGGAGGCCTAGGACCAATTTTCTTATAATTAGAAGTTATGAGCCTAAATTCAGGCAGAAGAGCTATACTACCCTCTGAAGGCAAAAGTTAAGATGGTGCCCAGTAAGGCCTGAGAGAATGAGAAGTCAGTGCCGCTAAGACTAAGTTCAGGCTCCAAGAAGAGATTCTCACATGCTTTCCTCTTACAAGGAAACCACCCCTTAGCTAAGAAGCTCCTCTGTCCATGTCCTTGAAAAAAGCCAGAAGTGACTCTGCCTTTGATGAGAAGAACAAGTTTTGCCTCCTTCCAATCTTTTACAAAAAGTGGTACAGCAAACTCAAAATCAACCATAAAATCATAGACGCCAAGGACTGGACTTGCCATCACAGACCTAGAGTTATCTAGTAGTACAACTGATGAGGGTTTCTTTAGAAATGCTTTACTGCTGCACAGATGGTCTGACAGCAGAGCGCCATACCTCGTCACATATGACCAGCCCGATATTGCCCCTGTGCAGAACATCAGCATGGAGGCGAAAGGTTTCGTAAGAAATGATCAGGATCGGAGAAGGGATTCGAAGTCCCTGCTGATTCATAAATCCAGCTAGAGGAAAAAAAAGTTTCTTTAAAAGTGTTCTTTTTCCTCCAAATCATTATTTTAAACACAAGCAAAGCAGTAAGTTTACTGTTTCAAAGTACATCTATTCTCATTATCTAGTGACTGCTTTTCAGGACGGGCTGAGGATCCACTCGTGGGTTTACCATAGTGCATATACAGAGTTTCCTTAGCATAATCAGAGCTACAAGTCCCCTCATGTTTTCTTTTTTTTTTGTCTCAAGAGGAGTTGATCCAAATAGAACCCGTTGGTCTTTTTAGCTATAAGGGTATTCATCACCATAGGACATTAAAAAGCAGCTTTAAAATGTCTTAAAATTCCAACCAGTTGCAGCCAGTATGGTTTCTCCCCCCCCCCCCCCCCCATGGCTCTTTGTCATACTCTTCCTGAGCTTAAATTAGGAGACTGCGCTCCCAATAGACAAGAAGAGTGTTACAGGCAGGCTGGATCACAATAGCAGAAACACATCTCTCAACCAGTATTCAACCCTTGTGGGGTTTTTTTTTAAACAGGTGCCATCTTGGCCCTTTCCCTGTGTGCCCTCCTCCAGAGCCCACTCAATTTTCAAAAACAAGAGAAAAAATTAAATTCTTACCTGCTAATGTTTTTTCCTTGAGTCGTTCCAAACCAGTCCAGATGTGTGGGTTTATGCTCTCCTACCACAGATGGAGACACAGAACCACTGGTTTGATGTCATCACACTATATAGAGTCCTTTGCAGCTCAGAGTCAACCACTATTTCTATAACAAAGCAATGCAACAAAAACTCACTCTCTCCTCTCTTCCTCTCCCCCCCCCCCCCAAACAAGAAGGTGGGGGACTAATCAACACTTGCAGCAAGGAAGCCTTAACACAACAATTACTAGGCAACCCAAGGAGATCAGCAAAAACTTAGGACTTACACTACTATGCCCCCCCCCAAACATCATCTTTCCTTAGACTTTTTTTTTAAACCAACAGCAGAATAACTGGTGGGTTCAGGATAGGTTTGGAGGGACTCAAGGAAAGAAAATTAAACAGCTAAGAACTAATTTTTCTTTCCATATCATCACTCCAAACCTGTCCAGACATATGGGAAGCATGCAAGAGGTAATTACCCGGGGAGGGAACTAGCCAAAGCAGCCTCCAGAACCCTGGTCTTAAAGGCCATATCCCATTTAGCCTGCACATTCAAATGATAGTGTCGCATAAAGGCAGGCAATGACCTAATGGCTACCCTGCAAATATTCTGTGAAAGAACTAAGCTATGCTCCACCCACAATGAAGTCTGCATTCTCGAATGCGCTCTCAGCCCCATGCACTATATACGTCGAACTGATGGCCTATTTCATCCAGTGGACAATAGATGCCTTGGAAGTTGCTTCTCCTCTTCAAACATCCCTAGAGCATAAAGAGGCAATCTGACTTGCGAAACTCCATGGCCCTTCGTTCATCCAAATGGCTCAAAGCTCCTGAATGATCTCTGCCTCTGTCCAGTTTAAAACACTGGAAGGGGGATTGCCCGATTCATGTGTAAACTAGGGACCACCTTTGCAGAAATGAATGTACCAGCCAAATTACTATCTTTTCTTTGGAAATCGCCAAGAAGGACTCCAGACACAACAGAGCCCATAAGTCAGAAATCCATCTGGCTGAACAAGTGACCATCAAACATCACTTTCAGTGTCAAATCCTTAAGGAATGCTGATCGCAATGGCTCAAAGGGGGTGTTAACTAGCGCCAAAAGAACCAGGTCTAGATCCCAAGGGGGCACAGCTGGTCTCACTGGGAGACGCAAATGCTTTACCTCCCACGAGAAACACCCAATATCAGAGTGAGTCACCAGAGGACAGCCATGCACAGACCCTCAGTAAACATAAATTGCCTCCATTTGTCCTTTCAAGTAATTCAATACCATTTCCTTCTCCAGACTATCTGAATCCTGGTCGGCACACCATGCTTCAAATATCCTCCATATCTGTATATAAGCTAAGGAGGTAGACGTCTTCCGAGACTGCAACAGGGTGAAAATTACCTGAAGCCTCATAAGGTCACCGTGCCACTGCCTCTAGGGCCACCAATACTACTAGCCCCAGATAACTGCCTATCCTTTGCAGAACTCTTGACTACTAAAGGATACAGCAGAAAAACATACAGCAGGCTGTAATGAGGTCATTTCTGTACCAACACATCTATGGGCACTCGCCTCCACTCTCTTCTGCAGCTGAAGAACTGGAGCACCTTTGTGCTTTTTGTAATCACCATTAGGCCAATGACTGGGACCTTTCTATGATCTATGATGCACTGAAAGGCTTGTCTACCAGATGTCACTCCCTCGGGTCCAGAATGTGCCTACCCAGGTAATCCATCTGAACATTTTCCACCTCTGCCTCATAAGCTGCGGGCAGGCTCGTCAGATGTCTCTGCCCAAGCTGAAAAAGAGGTGTCACGTTCTCTGCAACCTGCCAACTCTTTGTGCTGCCCTGGTAATTTATGTAAACCACGGCTGTTTCATTGTCAGACATTATCCGCAAAACCCAAATATGGATTGCCGTTACCTCATGGTGATTGATGGATCAATTTCTCTCTTCCTGGGAGCATCATCTCTGGGCTACATTGCCCAAAATAATGGGGCTCCCCAGCCACTCAGGCTGGCATTCATGGTCACCAAGGTCCAATCTGGGGACTCCAGTTCCACCCTATGTCTGAGATTCTCCACCATCAACCATCAGGAGAAGCTGTCTTCTGCAGCCCTTCAACAATGGCCCTATGTGCGCTCAAACCCATGGCACCAGGTCCACCACAATTGACCCTAACACAAGATAATCCCAGGCTGTGAGTCTCGGCACTGTTAATCCCTGGATCTGCATTTGTACCTTCAGGATCTCCTCTTCAATAAGGAACACTTTCCATGAGTGTTAGTTGAACTCTGCATCCAGATACTCCAGGGCTTGGGAGGGAATCAATTTGTTCTTAGTCACACTGATGACAGTCCAAACCCTTTAGAATCTGCCACCATGAATGTAACAACATTGCTCTTCAGGTATGACTGTGCCTAAATCGGCTAACCATCCAGGTATGGAATGCATTAGCAACCCCTTTCTCCAAAGGACCACAGCTACCACTATCATAACTTTAGGAAAGATCTAAGGAGCTACAGCCAACCTTAGAGCCCAGAACTGATAGTGCCTGCAAAGGATTGTGAAGCATAGAAATCTTTCATACTCCCTCCAAATGGGGATATGCAGATATGCTTCCGTGAGGTCCAGGGACATCAAGAATGCCCCCTTGCCATACTGCCATGATGACAGACTACAATGTCTCCAAATGCAAGCATGGAACACATAAAAACATGTTGACCCACTTGAGGTCTAGGATAGGGTGAAAGGTATCCTAATTTTTGGGAACCACAAAGTAAATTGAATTGCTGCCTAATCTCCATTCCTCTGCAGAAATCGTAATCACCATCCCTAGAGCCAACAAACTTCCTCAACTTTCTGTGAATGCTCGTAAGAGCGTTCTTGGAGCATGTCAAGAAGCAGACATGTAAATTCATGGCCATATCCCTCTAGTATCATCTCTAGCACCTACTGATCGGAAGTGATCTGGACCCACTTGTCATAAAATGGTTGACAATGTCCACTGACTTGCAACACTGAAAGGAGGGCCCCTGTACCTTCATAGGGTGGTACAGGTACTAGGAGTAACCCCCTGCATCCCCTTCCCAACTTCCTTTAAGGTTGCCCTGAAAGAGCTGACCCTTGGATAGATACCATCTCTGCTGATCTCTTAAGGACGTCTCTGATCAGAATCGCCTAGCCTCACAAAGATGATCTCTTGTGGAAGAGGACTGTCCAGCCACATGGGGCTTGTACTTTTAGGAATCTATGTACTTTGGATTTGCCCAGCTCCTTCACCAATTTCTTAAGGTTTTCACTAAATAGAAGCTTTCCCTTAAAGCAGGTGTTCTCAATCCAGTCCTCGTACCTAGTCAGATTTGCATGCACATTCATTGTGGTTAGCCTGAAAAGCTGGCAGGCTGGGTATGTTCCAAGGACAGGTTTGAAAACCATTGCCTTAAAGGGAAGCTTACTGAGATGTATCTGAGGCCACATCTGCCGACTAATTTCTAAGTCACAAAAGGCAATGTACGGTCACCACCATGACTATATCTTTTGCTGACACTCAAATCAAATTGTAGAGGACATATGTCAAAAAGGTGGCACCTGTTTCTAATCGCATCACTTCCGATGTCCTCTCTGGGTACTCTCCCTTGGCCTCATTTGACAGCTAGATCATCTAAACACAAACATGCTCTAGTCATGCAGTTACTACAGATAAAGCCAGTGCTCAAATATCAAAAGGACTGATTCAGGACGGTCTCCATCCAATAATCCTAAGGGCTGCATCACCCTCCACTAGAATAGTTGTCTTCTTGGTCACTGCAATCACCAACACATCTACCCTGGGCAGGCGTAGCTTCTTCTCCTCCAGTACCATAGGATACAATCTTGATATGGCCCTAACCACCTTCAAATCATCTCTTTGATAGCCTTATGAACAGGGAAGACTTTTGATGGCTTTCTAATGCCCTCCAAAAAAGGATCATCTTCTCCCTTTGCTGTTGCTTGCTTTCCATCTGGTAATTCAAAAACAGACAGGACCTGCATTATAAGAGAGCCCAGCTCATATCTCTGGACAATCCTCACCACCATGTCATCTTCACTTGGAGGGACATTTTCCTCCTTTAGAAGATCTTCCAAGGGATTCAGTAAAATTTCACCTTCCTCCCTCAAAGGCAAAAGGGACCCCATCTGAGTCCCCTGAAGCAAATTCTTGTAATTCCTCTTCCATGCCTAAACGTGTTTGCTTGCTCACTGAATTTGCCTAGCAGCCTGGATGGAACCGCTTCCCTCTATCCCCCCCCCCCCCCTCCAGCTTGCAGTTTGTGCTGCTCTCCTTGTATACTCGTTTACAGTTGTTTATGCTTTATGGCACCCTATTTTGCATATATGCATGTTTTGTTCTCATGAGCCATGTTATTTGAGGGGGTTCAGCTAGTCCTTACATGTTTTTAATGTTGTACATGTGCACGGTCTTTTTTGTATCATAATTTCGTTAAAATGTTTTTTTGTTATGAGCAATGGGTTTAGTTGATGCCTTTTTTATATATTTCTTGTCTCTAGGGTTTTTGATAATAAATGGAACACATGCCTTATCCCCCCTGCCCTCCCGTCAGTCATTTTCATGACAACATATATATTAAATATTTTTTTGTCCCTTGATCTTTTTCAGGTACACACATTTAGGGGCTTGTTTACAAAGCAGCGGTAGTGGTTCGCGATCGCGATCGCAGCCGCGGCCCCATTGAAATCAATGGGGCCGCGGCTCCGATTACGATCGCAAACCGCTACCGCGGCTTTGTAAACAAGCCCCTTAGTGTGCGTTCCATGTTTCTAGTCATTGTGTTGTGATTGTGGGTATTTTTGAGTAACGATTTCTTGATAATCCTTTGTTTTCTACTTTGTTTTGTATGTATTTTCTTTTTCATCATGCTCCCTGGTATTTATGCATATTTTTTATACCGTTTTATTTATGCCATTCAATTGATTTACATATTTTCATAGTAAATGAAAATGTTGCATGATTTAACAAAGTGATCTGTAATTGTTATATACTGTCTTATTTTCTAACTTTTGACCCCTTATGCGGGTGATGTGCACCAAAACATGGCCATGTCTGGTCTAAATAAAATTTTATGCTATCATCATTGCTCTCCAGAGTCCTTGCTTCCCTACTGCGATTATTGGCTTTGTGCTTTTTGTGGGGGATTTCTCTCCGTTTGGTGCTCTATAACTTCTTCTCCATAAGTTTTTTTGGGGTCATGATCTCAATGCTTTGCTGGTACAGTGATGATGTAGCATTTAAAACTTTCCAGTGGATGAGGTGTGCCCCCTTGTTGAGCCTTTCTGTATCAAAATTTTCTGCCATAAGAACTTCGCAAACAGCTATGAGATGAGTAATTGTTTCCTGTTCTCTCTTACAGAATCTGCATATGTCTGTTTTAATCAGTTTTCACTATGCTTGCTGTGAACCGTCTTGTCTGTAATTCACCATCCAGAGATGCAACTATCAACCCCATTTAAGATCTCCTGCTCCCCAGTTTGCTGTAGAAGCAGGAATGCCGTCACTGTACAGAGATAACTAGTGACTGAATTTAGGAACCACGATTGTTGGGTTATGGAGAGCGCTCTGGTGTATGGCTCCCAGCTAATAACTTTTGCTGCGATCGTCAGGCTAAGTAAATAAGTAGCAGAGGGAGAGAAATAAAAAAAAGGGGAAAAACACACCTTTACATTGTGTCAAATCCCAGCCTTGGTTACAAGGGAGCCGAAATTAGAGGAGCAGAAAGGGACTGCTAGGCCCAAAACCATAGCATTACACTAACTGGTTTCCAGCTCCCAGTTTTTGCTGCCAAACAGAACCAACAGACTGTCCGATCTCCAAAAGGACAATGCCCTTTTCACATACCTTTTCAGCAATGTTCCCTCTAATTTTCTGTAGGCTATGTGCGCATAAAAAAATCAGCTGTGCAGCTTTTGAAGGAAGGTTAAATTTTTGTGCGCCACATAACGACACTTGGAGTTATATACTTTAAAATTTGACTACACGTCAGAATACAGTATGTACACCACATTGATTTTAATCAAATTAAAGGAAAATAGACGATTACTAAATGAAGCGGAAAATCTTTTAAATTTTAAGATGTCTGGGTTGTTTTCTATCAGAATCAGAACCGTAATTTTTGTGCGCTCTGTTGTAAAGTATGTGCGCTGGTTCGGCAAGGTGTGTGCGCGCGCACACGCGCACAGCTTAGAGGGAACAGTGCTTTTCAGGATGCTTACCATCCAGGTGGCACAGCTGTGGAGTGGCATGCCAGCCACGCACGCAAACACTTTCCTGGACGCTATGACTCAGCTAGGATACCAACAACTAATAACAGAGCCCACCCATGAAAAGGGACACACACTGGACATGGTTTTCGCACCTGCAGGAAAGCAAGCCAACGTTGAGAAGCCACTGATAGAGATCATACCATTACCCTGGTCGGACCACTACCAAATCAATGTGCACATAAAGCTTCCTACCTTATCCAAAGACACAAAGGCAAAAAGAGCACCCCTTCAACAAAGAAGATTTAACAAACCAAATATGGAATGTCTCATTGAGACCATCAAATCCCACATAGACCTGGTTAAAACAGACCTCAACGATTTAACAAGCAGCTGGGATACCGGTATTCAGGCCATGGCGATCCCTAAAGAGAACCATACACCAAACGCAGCCAAACTAAAATCAGAACCTTGGTACAACATAACGCTGACCAGAATGAAAAGAGACCTTAGGAAACATGAAAGAAGGTGGAGACAAACCAAATCCATCGAGCTCAGATCTGTGTACCTCAACCTCCTATCAAAATACAAGGATGAAGTAAACACAGCAAAGAGGATACACCATACCAACATTCTAAGCAAAGCCATCAACAAACCACGTGAACTCTTTGCATTAGTTAAATCACTAACCAAAACAGCCACTCCGGAACATCCAGATAGCCTCATAAATCCACAAACGCTCGCAAACCACTACGCAAGCAAGCTGACTACCAACATCCCCAATCTCCCTATAGACACACAATGCCAAGGCACAGAGGTGGAGAGTAAACAAAAATGGAGTATTTTCCACAACATCGATGTGCAGCAAACCATCAACATACTAACCTCCATAAATACCACCACCTCCCCACTCGACCCCTGCCCAACAGCATGGATAAAAACAGCAAAAAAAGAGATCAGCCAGCAAATATCCCACATCATAAACCAGTCACTAAATCAAGGAATAATGCCTGACCAACTGAAACAATCTATAATAAGGCCAATCCTAAAGAACAACTCGCTCAACAAGGAAGACCCGACATCATACCGCCCCATCTCCAGCATTGCATTCCTTGCAAAGATCATTGAAAAAGCTGTGCTAATACAGCTTCAAGAGCATCTCGAGGACTGTGATACCCTAGATAAACAGCAATACGGGTTCAGAAGAAATCATGGAGTTGAGACGCTTTTGATAGCACTAATGAACAACCTCATCCAAGGCCTAGAGAACAGAGAGAAAATGTTTATACTCATTTTCATTGACATCTCTGCCGCCTTCGACACAGTACACCATAAGATCCTCCTCAACAAACTAGAAGATATAGGAATTGTGGGAACTCCCCTCAAATGGTTCTCCTCCTACATAACGAACAGAAGGCCGCAAGTACAATTTAATGGCGAAAAAGCTGAACCTTTCGCTCAAACGCAGGGCATACCCCAGGGTTCTGCCCTCTCGGCACTTCTGTTCAACATATACATGCGACCCCTCTGCGACATCTTCAAAAGACATAATATTAAATACCACATCTATGCGGATGATATTATGCTTTATACGCAACTAGATGCGGCCGACCCTCAATATACACTACTCGAAAAATGCCTGGATGAGATGTTAGGCTGGCTACAGAAAAACAACATGACAATAAACCATAAGAAAACAGAAGTCATGTACATATCCAGCAAACCAAACTTCAACCCCCCCCCTACAATCACACTGTGCAATAACACGTACAGCACGAAAAATGAAATAAAATATCTGGGAGTCACACTCGACTGCAACCTGAAAATGGAGACACACCTACGCAAAACGAATAAAGCCATCTTCCATAAACTAAGAGTGTTACAACCACTAAGGAAAATAATAGAACCCGGTGATTTTCGGTCGGTAGCACAAGCTCTCATTATACCGCACTTGGATTACTGTAATGCCATCTTACAAGGGCTGCCTAAAAAATCTCTAAATATCCTGCAGATGGCCCAGAACGTAACAGCCAGGATCATAATGGGAACAAGCATTGCTGAACACATTACCCCCATTTTAATAGAGCTACACTGGCTACCAATTGCAGCCAGGATTCAATACAAGATATTAATGACCACCTTCAAGCTAATAAACAACTTATCCCCATCATTCCTATCCTCACTTATCAGCATGCAACCCACAAATAGGGACAGAAGAACCATCAACTCAGGAACCCTGCAAGTCCCCATCAACATCAGGACAGTGAAAACAATTACGAGTCATAGAGCCTTCTCTTTCTCTGCACCAACTATCTGGAATCAACTCCCCTGTGAGCTGCGCCTAACCAAGGACATCACCAAATTCAGAAAAGAGCTAAAAACACACTTATTCCGATGTCATTACAATCAAATATATCCTTCTACTGCTAGTGATTTGTAAAAACTGATATATGTTTAAATATGTAAATATGTATATATAAATGTAAAAACGTATGATTCGTCCCCGAAGACGCCAATCATGTGTGCTGTGACCTCAGATCTATGTATATACCCCCCCCCCCCAAGTCTTGATTGACTACCCCACGAAGATTAATCAAACCGCCGCTGATCGCTGGAAGTAGCGGTATATAAATGTGTAGTAAATAAATAAATAAATAAAAATGGCCCATACCCGCTCTCGCCCACATCCACGCTCGCCAGAGCCGGTAAGGAAACAGCCTGATTTACATGAAATGCTGATACCACCTTAGCAAAAATGAAGGTACTGGGCGCAGGACCACTTTCTCCTTGGAGAAGGAAAGGAATGGCTTCTGGCATGACAGGGTCCGAAGCTCCGAAATCCTGCGTGCCGAGCAAATCGCCACCAGGAATACCATTTTCAGAGCCAAATCCTGCAGGAAAGCTTGACTCAATGGCTCAACAGGTTCCCCAGACAGCACCAGATTGAGATTCCAAGGCAGTACCACTGCCCTTTTTGGCAGAGGTGGGTCACCACCCTTAGAAAGCTCAGCAGGTCTGGGTGTGTATGTTTATGTTTATTAAAATTTTGTTATACCTCTCAATACCAAAGGCATCTGAGCGGTTTACAATAATTAAAATACAGGCTGCAAGAAAGGAAGAAAAGAACGCCATTTAAAATAAAAATAGAAGGGAGAACCTACCTGACTGGGATACAGACGCGGCAGTTTCTGTGCTGCGGGAGCAGCTAGCAGGTGCCTGGAGGCCCTGTTTGGATTCGGTCAGGCAGAGCGAGGGCGGCCCCTGGCTGAGGAGGACCCCTCTTCATGCCTCCATTTAAACCGGCGGCTGCAAGTGGTCAGTGGAGAACCTACCTGACTGGGATACAGACGCGGCAGTTTCCGTGCCGCGGGAGCAGCTAGCAGGTGCCTGGAGGCCCTGCTTGGATTCGGCCAGGCAGAGCGAGGGCGGCCCCGGCTGAGGAGGACCCCTCTTCACTCCTCCATTTACATCGGCGGCTTCTAGAATCAGAAAGAGGTGGCTAGGGACGTGGGTGGTGAGATTTCTGGTCCCCATAGTGGAGTTTGAAACTTCTGTTTTCCTTAATTTTCTTTTAGGATATTGGGTAATGTTCTCCCTTGATGTGGTATGCTTTTGTGATGTACAATTTCTTCTTGAATATTGTAAAGCTTGGAGGATTGTATTGCCTTACTTTTTGTGTTTATTCAAGAAAACTTAAATAAAAATTGAAAAAATAAATAAATAAATAAAAATAGAAAAGAGGAGAGAAGAACAGAAAAAGTCAACAAATTAAAAATACATCAGCAGGGGAAGGCAATTAGTTATGAAGTACATCAGCGGGTAGGAGGGAGGAGTGGACTTTCCTGCGATAACTGGAAAATCGCCGCCAGTTGCATCCTCAAGGAACTGGCAGTTAGACCCTTATCAAAACTGGATTGCAAGAACGCCAAGATGTCCGGGACGGAGGCAGTGGAAGGACACGGCTGCCTCTCTCCACACCATGATTCAAAAATGCATCCTACGCAGATGCACAACAGGTTCGTAGACCACCTTTGGGCCTGTAACAAGGTCGCTATCCACAAGCCTGATTATCCTTTCTTCTTCAACCTCGCCCTTTCACGAGCCATGCCGTAAGCGAGAAATGATCCACCTGGGGCATGTGAAGCAGCACTTGCATCAAGAGGTCCTTCTGAACCGGAAGCCACCACAGTCAATCCGCCAGTATCCGAATCAAATCAACATACCATGGGCACCTTGGCCAGTCTGGTGCCACCAGAACAAACAACCCCCGGTGTGCCTCTAGCCATTGCACTAACCGGCCTATGAGCGCCTAGGAGGAAAACCAGAGAAGACCCTTTTCGGGCCACTGCTGAATTAGAGCATCCAGGCCCTTGGACTTCTTCTCTTCTTCTACTGAAAAAACGGCAGGCCTTGGCTGACTCGAACATTGCCATTAGGTCCATGACCAGTGTGCCCCATCAGCCTACCACCTGCTCGAACACCTCCTGATTGAGCTGCCACTCTCCGGGGTCCATGCACACTCGGCTGAGGTAGTCTGCCATCATGCTGTCAACTCCTGCTACGTGTACCGCTGATAATGCCTGGAGACGAATCGCTGCCCATCCGAACAGACCTTCCTGCCTCCTCCTTCAGGGCTGCACTGCCCATGCCTCCTTGCCGGTTGATGTAAGCCACCTTGGTCACATTGTCCGAGAGGGCTTGGACCACCTTCCCCTGCAACCATGGCTCACAACTTTCTAGCACCCAGGTCACCGCTCACATCTTGAGCCTGTTGATCGACCACAGGGCCTCCTGCTGACTCTTGTCCCTGAAAAAAGCATCCTTCGCAATGGGCTTTCCAACCTGACCGGCTAGTCATTCGAGGAACCCACACCAGGGACTCCTTCCACATGCAGCCACCAACTGAGGGCTCTCCTGGCACTCCGTGGGCAGGGGAGTACTTGGGACAGGGGTTGACTCTGATGGGACCATCGACAGAGCAGAGCCCTCTACAGCAATTGCATATGTGCTCTAGCCCATAGGACTAGCTCGAGAGTGGCCACCATGGTCCCCAGAACCTTCAGATAATGCCACACCGATGGCCTTGCCCTCTTCAGGACCTGCAGTATCAACTGTCATAACTCCTGCACCCGCCAAACCAGCAGGAAATTACTGCCCATGCAGGTATCAAAGCTAGCTCCTGGGCTGACTAACTTGCTCTTGGCCAGGTTGACCCCAACCGAGACTTTGAAGGAACTCTCCCACCTGCGCTGTTGCTCTTTTCGCTATCATCCCTGGACATCACCTGGATCAGCCAATCGTCTAGGTACGGGTGGACGAGAACCCCTTCCTTGTGGAGAGCGTCTGCCATCACCACCATGACCTTGGTGAAGGTATGGGGGGTGGTCGCCAGACCAAAGGGCAACACTCAAAACTGGAAATGGCCCCTTGGCACCACAAAGTGGAGAAACTGCAGATGTTCTGGAAGAAAGGGAACATGCAGATACGCCTCTGTGAGATCGAGTCTCGCCAAAAATATCTGTTTCCTACCGCTATTACTTCTGTGAAAATACGGTATATGGAGACCGTAGTTCATGCCATCAAAGTTGAGAATTGGGCGAAAGGAACCTTCCTTTTGGACAAAACAAAATACGTGAAGCATCGATCGCAGACGTACTGGTCTCGCAGAACTAGTTCCACAGCTCTCAGCTGCAGGAGACACGTCAAGGTCTCTTCTACTGCTGCCAACACTGCTGCACCCACTTTGGGCAATCAAAGGAGCTCATTCTTGCTCCGGAAGTGGGAGTATAGGCACGTCATGGATTGCACCCCTTTAAGGCCAACCTCTGGCAAATCCCACACATCCTGGATCATCTGTCCTACTCCTCCATGTACTGTTAAGACTTTCTGCGATTTCCGTACTGCCTGGAACAGCGGATCCTACAGTGCCTCTTCCTCTGTGGGGAGGTTAGCAGGCATATTCAGGGCCTTGAGGGTCACCAAGAATAGAATGTGAGCCCTTTGGGGACGAGGAATTGTATCAGTACCCGCTTGTAGTGACTGTAAACCTCCCTGATGGGCTTCGGCCTGGGCAGTATATCGAGAAATTGCATAAACATAAGCATAAAGATGAGCGCTGGTAGCTCCTCCCAGTGGAAAACCCAAACAAGTCGGGCCTGATCCTCCTGCTCTGGGCTCTCTCCTTCGTCCAACTCCTCCTGCAGATCTAGCTCCGTGTCAAGGTCTTCCCCATCCAGTCCCCCTAACAGCGATTGCTGCCACTCCTCTAAGCCTCTAGCCCACTTAGACGCCACTGCTCCTGACTCGTGCTCTTTTGCGTCCGATATCCTCTTAGCTCTGTGTTCCGGGGCCGAGGAGCCACTTTGTAGGCAAAACGCCTTATGCAAAAGTAGGACAAACTCCGGTGAGAACTCCCCCAGGAGCCCTATCACTCCCTGGGCTTGAGGGGTGGATGGTCCAGGCAACGTGCAGGGACCGGATCAATTGAAGGTAACATGGAACCCCCCCGCCCCCAGGGTCTCTTGCAACCGGGAGGGACTCTCCTGCCTCATCTCATCCTGCAGGTCCTGCTCCCATGACCACCTCTTGCGTGCAGTTTAGGCAGATACCTGCCTCCGAGATCACACCACATCGGGGACTGCATATCTTGAGGATTTTTAGATAGCACTGCAGTGTTGTATCTTAAAGATATGAAATGGATCTTGTCCAGATCCAATCAATCAGACACATTCTCCAAGTAAAGTTTACATTTTTATTCTAATACTACAAATGGCTATAAGGGAGTACAGCTTCCCTTACAAGCAATATTACAGTTTTAATAGGTACATAATCTGGGCTAAGAGACAAGAGATGATCATGTCAGGTTACTCACTGACCATAGACAGATGGAAGGATTTCATTTGCTTCCTATCCACTATCTTTCAAATTACATGCATTTCTTGTATGCAGGTACTTCCTGTTTTCCACAGAGCTGTAGCTGCTACAAACCTATATTCAGCAACTTTTTTTTAACACTTATTCCTATCTCTGACTTTATCAGACCCTTCTCAGGAGAAAGTAACAATGTTTCCTTTTAGATCACCTGACCAGGCACACAGCACTCTGAAATTTGCCCAGCAACAATGGCCACTTGATTAGGCCTTTCCCACATGTCTGCATCAAGTCATTGTACACTGAATAAGTTTTGAGCTGTATAACACAACGAATGCTTAATGATTAAGTGGGGTTAAGACCTCTTGATACCATCCTATACCAGGCACTGCGGTCTGGCCGGCATGGTGGGAAGGGCTGGGGCACCCCCCAGGAACTCCCTCAATCTGTACCCGGGTATGTAACAGGATCCCCAGCACAGTGCACCTCTACAGGCTCAGAGCACCAGAGTACTTGAACTAAAATAAAATAAAAACAAATTAACTGAAACTGAAATGAAAAAAACTGCAAATGGCCCCCTAGGAAGAGGCTGCTCTGTCCTGCTTTATTCTTTGGTGGCTGCCTCTCCCAGGCACTCAAAACACAGCAGGGGTTTAAACATATGCAGGCCTGAATATGAAGAAATCGCAGCTAAATGCAGCGGGGGGAGTTTCGCACACTGCTGCAGGCTCCTAAACATGCGGCTGCAGGCCACTCTGTCACCTCATGTTCTAGCGGTTGCTAGAGGTTTCTGCTGTCCTTCCCCCCCCCCCGCCACTCTTACCTTGGAGCCTCTTTGCCACATGGCTTTTCTACCCCTCACGCTCAGCCTTCCCTTCCTGGCTTCGGCGCTGAGGGGGGGTGACTCGGGACTGCCAGCTTTCACTCCTGTCAAGCAACTGCAGCGGCTCCTCACCCGACAATGGGTTCAGGAGCAGCCAGAAGTCTCGGACTGAGGAAGGCCCCCACAGAACCCTCCCCCCGAAATCTTGGGGGGGGGGGAGAGGAGGAATTAAGAATATCCTCCCCTCAGCCCTGTTGTCCCCCGGGTTCTCTCTGTTCCTTATTTTATTTTGGTTTTGTTTTTTTTACGTCTCCCTTTAAAAACAAAGAAACCTGCACCTTAACAGGGGAAATAAAAGAAAACTAACTAAACCTATCTCCTTAGTTGTCCTTTCTGCGAGTCCAGCACCCTGGCTCACAACCTCCTCCAGCTGCTTAGAGGCTGAGCATACTGGGGCTGGTGCCAGCTGCATATGTACACTAGTGTCATCAAAAAGATGACAGGCTCAGCCTCCAAGCTGCTGGAAGAGGTACACTACCCAGAGGTGCGGGACTGGACTGGAGGGACGATAAGGAAAAGCCAAAAGTGCTACCTCCGTTCTCCTCCTCTTCCTGCCTGATGTGCATGGGGAGGGGACATGGACACCCTGAATACCCATCTCGCCACCCCTCCTCCCCCACCAGCCCCTGGCTGCCACAATTCCATGTATCAACCTTTGCAACAGAACACTGAGACATATTTTAAAATATCTGGGTTACCAGTCCAAAAAGATGCCCAGAAAGGTTGCTTAGTCTAAAAGTTATTGCCTTAAAGAGCATGATGGTGCTTGTACCTAACTGACGATCAATCTCTTCTTTAGATCCTCCATCAATGGCAAGCGACTGTATTCTTCCTCCCAGCCATTTACACACTTCGTTGTACCAGTTTTTCACCAGGCTGGATGGGGAGACCACCATCGCCTTATTGATTTCAGGCTTGCTGTCTGGGCTCTGGCGGAATAAGGTCCACAGGAGGGTAATGCACTGCAGTGTTTTTCCCAAACCCATCTCATCAGCCATAATGCAGCCATGACTCCCGGAGATGCGGCGACCCGTCACACATTCCCAAAGGAACTTTACTCCCTGGAGGAGAAAGAATGGTATGCTCAATATTAGAATAGTCTCTCTCTTTCATCTTTACTTATATTACGAAGTTCCCTAGTGCATCTCTTGTACATTTTCGTGGCCAATATTTGTAAACTGTCTTGGAATAAAAAGCGTGCAGCTTCTGCTTTCATATGTGCCCTCCTGAGCACACTCAGCTGCTTGGAGCTCGAAGGGTCAGATTAACTTAACTTCATAAATGATAGGACTGGTTAAATAGTAACATTCAGAAATGCTACACTTATTTCCTCTTATAAATGAAGCAAAAAAAAAAAAAAAGGTTAGGATAGTAAATGAGAACCAGAATTGTTCTGTTCACTTAAACCGATAGCAGAATCTTCTAAAAACTAAATTTGGTGTGTAGTGCCGTTTGCAGAGCTTTGTGTTCATAAAGATTTTGTTTCACTATCCTCCAGTGATACACCAGCTGATATGCTACAAGCTGATGAACAATTTCTCATTATCTTGGTAGTTGTACTTTTATTGCTCTCTACATAAGCCTCTCTCCTATCTTCTCACCGACTCTCCCAAGAGAGTTGTTCTCGTCTAATTCTGACATCCTTCCTATTCCATATCATGCAGAAGAATCAGAGGGCTGCCTTTGGCCAAGAAGGCCACTCTCCAGGGCTAATTCTTGGGCTGCTATTTGGCCAGTCACTAGCTTAATATGAAAAATTCTAGATGCTAGTTTGGACAAGCGATCTTTCTCCCCAGGGGCACTTTCGGGCTATCATAACTTTCTCCTTCCTATGAGACAAGTGAAACAAGGACCTCACTAACACTTTGGGGGGAGGCTTGATCATATGAGGTCCGAGTTGAGGTGGAAGACCAAGTGGCTTTAATAGCACACAAGGCTGTTAAATCATAAAGAAAGAAAAGTACATGAAAGACCCCCAAATACAGAACACTCAAAGTTTGCATCTCCCCAGAAATATAGCACATCTGTTGTGAAGAGGATTAGTTATCATGTAGTCTGCAAGGAGAAATTTTCCATACCTGCTAATTCCTTGATTTCTGCTAGGCCAGTCTAGACGAGTGTGTGTGTTAAAAGGCAGAAAGGCTCCCAAAACTATAAGAATAGTCTTCCAGGGTGGTCAAAGACTGTTTGAACAACTGGGAGCAGGGAGAACATTGAGTTAGAAGGTGTGCCTTTGTGAAGCGCATATACACATTGGCACAAGGTACCATTTCCAAGTTGGACATCATTGCTTCAGAAATTGCAGACCGTCCCAGGCCCTGGCAGCTGCCTGAGAGCAAAAACCTCTGGAGTTACAAATGCAGCTTATCCAACCTTTCTGAAATGAGAAACATCCTATCCAAGCAAGCACTGAAGCAGGAACCCACATTTTCTAAGTCCTGGGAAGGAACTAGGCCTGCTCTTGGGATAGCTGATCACCCAACTCAGCTTCTCCAGCCACTGGATCACCTGGGTCGTGTCCATCCTGACTTCGGTATGGAGTTGGACCGAATCAGCCAGTTGTCTAAGTATGCGTGAACCAGGATGCCTTGCCTAGTGAAGGAAGGCTGCCACCACCGTGATCTTCAAGATGGTGCAGGGTGCCATAGATAGGGCAAAAGGCAGGGCACAAAACTGAAAATGGCAGCCCAGGTCCAGCAGCAGAGGAACCACTGATTTTGCTCCCAAATTAGAATATGAAAGTACACTTTGGAAAGGTCCAAGGAAGTTAGAATCCCATTGCTGGACAAAAGCAAGGACCAGCTTGAGGGTCTCCATGAGAAAGTGGGACACATTTAACTTGGCATTGACAGACTTCATGTCCAGAATGGGTCAGAAGGACCTTCCTTTTTGGGCACCACAAAGTAAATGGAATACCGCCCCTGACCTTGTTCTGCAGAGGGCACAGATACGATAGCCTGCAACTGTAGGAAGTGCTGAAGAGTGTTTTTGACTGCCATTCTCTTGGTTAAGGGGCAGCAAGAAGACTCCATAAAGGTATCCTGAAGAGGCTCCAGAAATTTCAGCACGTACTGCTTTTTGAGGATCCATTGGTCTGATGTTGGTGCAGGTCCATTCAAAGAAAACAGTCAGAGACTTTGCTCCAACTGCCGGTCCCTCAGAAGGGACCCACTGGATCTCATTGCGAGGCACCTGCTGAGTCAAGAGATCACTGGAATCTCCAAAAGGACTTGACCCTTCTTGGTTTCAACCCATAGGAGGAATAGGCTGCGAGTTCTCTGTCTGTTTGTCTCCACATATTTATTTTTATTTGTCATTATTTGTGTATTCCCTTACCTAACTGCTCCCTTTAAAATTTGCACTTTTGTTCAGCTCTTCTCGGCTGAATAACTTATCCTTTTCCATAACCAACTGCAACTCTCCTTCCTTCCTCCTTCAACTATCCGGCCTGTCTGTGTTAACATTTAATTCCATAGCTATCCTTGCTCTGTCTCCATTGCTGTAGAGTTTAAAAACTAGTTTCCCCCTCTCTGCTATTAGTCTACATGAGTCACCAACCCCTCCCCCCTGCTGAGGTATTGTTGTAGACCACATTTCCTGTCCTGCACATGTGCTTGCTCTGATTGCCTCTCTGTCCTCTGAGGAGAGCAGTGCTCTCCTCCTGAGCTCTCCTGAAAGGTGATTTTTGCTGAATTTTGCTGCTTTGCTGTGAGTTCTCTGTTTGTCTCCACATATTTATTTTTATTTGTCATTATTTGTGTAGTCTCTTACATAACTGCTCCCTTTAAAATGTGCACTTTTGTTCAGCTCTTCTCGGCTGAATAACCTTTACCCCACCCCACCCCCCTCCCCTCTACCCACCCACCCCATGACTGGCTGTCTTTTATAGCTGTCATCTGCTCATTATCTAATTTATACACAGGTGCAACTACTCCCTTGAGTCTCCTACCTTCTATATTCTCCCCTCTATTCCTCTTCTATGGCTCCTCATCACATTGTCTTCCTATTCTTCATACTCCCTGTTTCCCCCCTTACCAGAACCTTCACTCTTCCCCTCCTTATCTCCCCTTTACTGTCCTCCCTTCCACCTCCATTCTGTCTTCTACCTTATCATCAACTCTTGAACTTCATCGCTTTCTCCCTCTCATTCAACCATCTCCTCTCTCTCTAAGGCAACCTCACCCTTGTTTCCACTGTACTGTCTCCTCTCTACCCCGTACTCTGCTACTCCTTCTCCTATCCGGAGATGCCAACCCCAATCCTGGCCCACCTCGACTTCGGTCTCACTCTGAGAAGAGATCTTCGTGAACGCAACGTGTCTAATCTTATGTACTGGTCTGAGGCAGGCTGCAGGAGCTGTGGAGCTTTCACAAAGCCAAAAGCTAAGACTATAATTTTTCTCTCTCTTATCTCTGCTGGTTTCTAGCTACCAATATAGAGTTTAACTGTCTGTTTTGGGGAAATTGCTAATATAAAGTTTAACTGTGGTTATACATTAAGCTTGGGGATGATCTGACTGACTGCTTTTCTGGGTAGCCTTGGAGCAGATATCTGTGGGTGCCCCAGTTCAGGAACAGCCTTCTGGCTAGAGACTACCCCTCACCCCCCCCCCCCCCATCCCAGGGGCTGCATTGCCTATATAGTAATTGCATACTTTGCCATCTATCCTTTTAACTTGGTTTAAAGCCCACATCATCTCCTTCCTTTCTTCTTCTTCTTCCTCTTCTCCTTCTAGGACTGCTTATTCAGCATGTCGTGTATTCAGTGCAATAACTGCAGTACATTCATTCCAAGACGAATCATTTGGAACCTAAGAGCTTGTCCTCTGTGCCTCAGGTCAGCTGCCATGCATAAAGAACTGACTCTACTAAGGGAAGACCTAGCTGCCATGCATAAAGAGGTGACCCTACTGAGGGAGGAACTGGCTGCAATGAAGCACATCTCTTCTAGGATACAAACTGAACAACGTCCACCACTGCTCCCACAAAGAATCAAACACCCCAGGGACAAGGGGGATCACAGTGGGTTCTGGTAGATTGCGACCTGTGACAGAGGCATCCTATGCATCAGGAGATATCCCTGCATAATGCCTTCTCTGCCTTGGCGAATGAGGATGCCCAATCCAAAGAAACTGAAGGGCCCTTAAAAGAGACAGACAAGGGAGGAAGTGACGTCATCTCGGAGATGGCTGCCTGATTTTGGAGCTCCCGTTGGGACGCAGTATTAGTGGCGAAAAGTAGCAGTCAGCCTTACCCCCCAAACGGTTTGTTGGGTGCACGGAGGAGTGGAGGTGGCATGATGTCGGTCACCAAAAAACTGGCCCGTTTCCAATCTTCCTACGCCGCCAAAAACGAGAAACCGGCTCGGGAGGCAGTGGACCACGTGGAGCTTGCCGAAGACATGGAGGCCGAGCTCGAGCGTGCAGAGGACACTTGTACTCGGGGTGACATCTGGGGTTGGATGCACTCGCTCAAAAAAGACATTGGAGCAATGCGGAGCGAATTAAAAGATACCCTTGGCATCCTTAAAGAGGATCTCAGAGACGTTGGCAACCGCGTTGAGGCCCTTGAGGAACAGTCGGAACGCCGGGACTGCAAAGCCGCGGAGATGGAAACCCGCATGCAGCAGTGCCTTATGGAACAAGGACTGCTGCGCGATAAAATTGAGGACCTGGAGAACCGTTCCAGGCGGAACAATCTGCGGGTGCGGGGCCTGCCTGAAACGGAGCCCTTTGGCGATGCCACGGCAGTGGTCCAACGGATTTGCCATTTTCTATTGGAGCAGGGAGATGCTGCAGATGCTAAGGAGGTAGCAGTTGAGAGGGCGCATCGGGCCTTGGGTCCGGCTCGACGGGGTCAGCCCCGAGATATTGTGGCTTGCCTGGGCTCATTTGCGGTGAAGGAGCAGGTGATGCGCGTGGCGGCGGCCCGGAGAACATTTCAATGGGAAGGCCAGAAGGTGGAGGTGTTCCACGACCTCTCGTCTGCTACACTACAACGGCGGCGGGAGATGAAACCAGTGACCTCCTATCTGCAAGCTGAAAAGCAGCGCTATCGGTGGTTGTTCCCGTTTGCGCTGATGTTTGATGTTAACGGTCGCAGTTTCCGGGCCCGAAACTGTGGAGGAAGCCTGGTCCATATTGCGCAGAGAAGGGGCCCCTAGGCTACCGGAGTTGAGTGTGATCTCGGATGTGGGCGCCAGTAAGGAGAGAAGATCGGTGTGGGAGAGGGTGCCCGTGCGGGGCCAGCGCCTGAGGCGGAAGTCTGGAGAAGTGGAGGTGGAGGAGCCCTCCGTTGGTCTATCGGGGGGACCCTCTAATGGACAGGGGTGAAAGACTTTCCTTGACTAGGTCATGGGCTATGGGCTATGTGGGCCCGGGCTGTGAAGCTTCAAGGGCAATGGTGGGTGCGGGGAGGGGGAGGTGGAAGGGGGTTATTGATGAGTGAAATGTTGGGGTAGGTGTTATACACTTTGAATATTTGCTTTTTGCGGGAGGGGGAGGCAGAGATGTGTAGGGTTTTGGGCTTGGGGGGGGATTGGAGGGATTGTTTGCGAGGGGATGGGCTGGCCAGGGGGGTGGGAGGGGCAGCGTCTTGGGGAGAGCCACTTCCTCAATGGTGGTCAGACGTGGGGTCTGTATTCAGGGGGGGGGGACGGGGGGGGAGGGAAGGGATGGGGAGGGGGGATCAACAAGTGTGGAGGGGCTGTTCTGGGCACGAAAGGGGAGGTGAACAAGCACTATGGGGAGGGGGATGATTATTGGGAGCCTCAACGTGCGGGGCCTGAACTCTCCCCATAAGCGTAAATTGCTGTGGAAAGAGCTCAAGTCACGGAAGTGGGAGATAGTATTCCTTCAAGAAACACACTTGCGCAAAGCTGATGAGCGGCTGTTATGCTCGGGGAAGTACCAGGGCTTCTTTGCTGGTGAGGAGGGGGGGAGGAAGAAGGGGGGGGTCGCCATTCTGGTGGGGCAGGGGGTTCCCCTTACTGTGGCCAAAGTTTATCCAAAAACGGATGGGAGGGTAGTGGTGGTGGTGGGCGACTTGGGGGGGGAGAAGGTGTCCCTGGTTTCAGTATATGGCCCCAATTCTGGGAAGGCGGCCTTCTGGAGGGAGCTTGGTGCCTGGCTGAGCGAGCGGGTCCAGGGGAGGGTGTTGGTGGGAGGGGATTGCAACGTGGCGTTAGATGATCAGAGGGGGAGTCCTGGGGGTGGGGAGGGAGGGGGAAGGGTGCTAAAACAGTGGATGAAAGAGATGGGGGTGGTGGATCTCTGGAAGATGGTGAACCCATCGGTTCGGGACTACACCTTTTTCTCACCTGTGCATGGCTCTTACAGCCGTATTGACTACGTGATGGGTGATAGCTACTGGGGGGATAGATTGGAGGGTGCTAGTATCGGGCCGGTGACCTGGTCAGACCACGCTCCGGTGCAGATCGTGTTGGGGGGACCCGGGGATAGCGGGAGGCGGACGTTTTGGCGGTTTAAACGACTATCTACTGCGGGAGGGCGAAGTGGCATTGAAGCTTCGGGAGGTGATTGTGGACTATATGGCCCTCAATGATACTGCAGACGTCACGACTGGTATTCTTTGGGACGGGCTTAAGGCGGTGGTGCGGGGCCACTTGGTTCAGCTAGGGGCTAGGCGGAAAAGACAGAGAGGGGAGGCCGAACGGATACTACAGGGGCGGTTGGTGGAGTTGGAAAGGGAACATAAGAGGAAAGGGGGGAGGACTATACAGCGCCAGATGGAAGAAGTCCGTAAACAATTGAATGCCCTCCAGCTGGAACAGATATCTGGTCAGATGGATAGGGTTGGACAACGATATTATGAGTTTGACAATAAATCTGGGCGGCTTTTGGCAAACAAACTTAGGGCCCAGCGGCAGAACCGTACTGTTGCCAAAATTAAGGGTCCCAGAGATAATTTGCTTTACAAGACTGAGGAGATCCGTGAGTGCTTTAAACAATACTACCAGAAGCTCTACGCAGCGGACTCCCCGGTAGGGGGGGAGGAAGTTGCGAGCTACTTAGACAATGAAGGGAAAGGTAGTGCTCGGTTGGGGGAGGGGGAGGGGGATTCGTTGGAGGCGGATATCACCGTGGGGGAGGTGCAGGGGGCCATTAAAGCACTGGTTCCCGGGAAGGCTCCGGGCCTGGACGGGTTTATGGGATCTTTCTACAAGGTGATGGGAGCGACGGTGGCCCCTCTGCTAGGGAGAGTGTTTAATGCTGTGTTACATGGGGAGGCTTTACCTCCTTCCATGGCTCAGGCTGCCATTGTGGTAATACCCAAGCCGGGGAGGGATCCGGCGGTGTGTGGGTCTTATCGCCCTATTTCCCTTTTGAACATTGATGTAAAAATGTTGTCTAAAGTGCTCGCTTTGAGATTAGCACCTCATATGCCGGATCTGGTGCACCCAGACCAATCGGGTTTTATCATGGGGAGGCAACCGGCTGATGGAATCCGGAGGGTGATTCAACTTGGATGGCTCGCACGACAGGTCCAGCAACCAGCTATGTTTCTCTCCATTGACGCCGAGAAGGCGTTCGATAGAGTTAGTTTTGCCTTCTTACAGGAGGTGTTGAAGTACGTGGGCTTGGGTCCCAGGTTTAGGGCCTGGATACAGGCACTCTATGTAGCACCGGTGGCTGCAGTGAATGTCAACGGTGGATTCTCTGAGTTTTTTCCCCTGGGGAGGGGTACCCGCCAGGGCTGCCCGCTTTCCCCGTTGCTGTTCGCTTTGGTAATGGAGCCATTAGCAGCGCACATTCGCTCTAATGGGGATGTATCGGGAATAGAGGTGGGACTAGAGCAGCATAAAATGGCACTTTTCGCGGACGATGTCCTGTTTGCCCTGACCCGCCCCATAGTGTCGCTTCCAGTGCTAATGGGTGAGCTGCAGAAATACGGCAGCCTCTCCGGATTTCAGGTGAATTGGGAGAAAACAGAGGCAATGTCACTTTCCTTGGACCTGACCGTGGTGGCTAGTTTACAGAGCTCCTTTCCTTTTCGGTGGGCAAAGGGGTCCATACGTTACCTGGGAGTGCAGATCACGGCTAATCCCCTGCGCTTGTACCAGGCCAATTACCCGGGCTTATTCCAGGACCTGCGGAAAGACATGGCCAGGTGGCGGACGATAGAACTTTCTTGGCTGGGTAGGGTGGCGGTTTTAAAAATGAACCTTTTACCGTGCTTGCTATACCTTTTTCAGTCGCTTCCAGTAGGGATCCCGGCGGGGATCCTCCGGGGTTTGCAAAATCAACTCTTTGCATTCGTATGGGGGGGATCCCGGCCGCGGGTGAGTAGACGGGTACTGTATGCATCACGGGAGGCTGGGGGCTTGGGGGTCCCGGACCTGGCTGGGTACTATCACGCAGCCCAACTGAGGCAGGTTTTTGAGTGGCGCGAGGGGGGGGGGGGGCGTAGCGAAGAGGTTTCGTGAAATTGAGCAGCACTGGGCCGAGGAGATTCAGTTACAGCATTTGCCCTGGATTTTTGGCAAGCTGCCCCCCGGTAGATGGCGGGCTAATCCCTTTATGTGGCACTTAACAATGCAATGGCGGAAGGCACGCCGCCGATGGGCGGTTCCTGGCGGGGAGTTTTCTTTGCTGGGTCCAGTGCGGGGGACGGGGGAGTTCGGTCCAGGTAGGGAAAGGGTGTTTCAGCAGTGGGAGCGGAAGGGGTTAGACACCTTTGGGAAGTTTATTAAGGAGGGAGGGCTGATTCCCTTCTCGGATCTTCGGGTGCGGTACCAATTGAGGGGGGGGTGACTTCTTTCCCTACTTCCAGATACGCCACTTCCTGTTCCAGGAACGGATTCGCTCGAGCTGGGAGGGTGACCAGGGCACTGGGGAGACATTGTGGCAGACTTGGGAGGGCTCACGTGGGCTGATCTCCCGTTTGTATCAGGACTTGGGGGTGGAGCAGTTGGGGAAGTTCCCCCACCAGGCACAGTGGGAGGTGGACCTGGTTAGGGAGTTGGAGAGGTCGGAGTGGCGGACAGTGCATGTAGATATAGGACGCCAAGCGCTCTCGGTTGCTCTACGGGAGACGTCCTATAAGATTTTGTTTCGATGGTATTATACCCCGGAGCGGTTAAGTAGGATGTACCCCGGGTCCTCCGATCAATGCTGGCGGGGGTGTGGGGAGAAGGGTACATTAGTGCATATATGGTGGACCTGTCCCGGGGTGCGGGATTATTGGGCAATGGTGGAGGGCCAGTTGACCATTATTCTTGGTCAACGGGTGGTGGTGGATATGGGGTTGGGCTTGTTGGGGATAAAGGGAATGGTGTGGCCCCGGGGGTTTGCCCATCCCATACGGGCTTGTATCCAAGCCGCTCGAAGTGAGATTGCTCGGGCTTGGAAGCAACCCCGCCTCCCGGGCCTGGATGCATGGTTAAAGAGGCTCCGACGAATTGTATTGATGGAGCAGTTGACAGCAATACGGCGACAGCAACGAGCGAATTTTCAAGATCGTTGGCGCTTGCTGCTCTCCTATTTGAAGGGGGGGAGCGCCCATTTTGAGCCCCACTCGAGTCCCTCGATGAGTAGTTTTGCTGGGGGAGGGGGGTGGGTGGGGGAAGTAGGGGAAGTGGTAGGGGGGGGAGGGGGGTAAGGGGGGTAAGGGGTGGGGGGAGGGGGGGCAGGGGGTGGGGGGAGGGGGGGCGGCATTAGGGGAAGGCTAAAGGGAGGGGATCTGGTACGGTGGGGGGGTGCTTAGGGGTACTACGGATGAGAGGGAGCCTTTGAGAATCGGTGACCCCAATGTTTATAGAGTGACATTGAGTTGTTGTACATATAAAACGGAAACACCATTTTTCTCATGTATAGAATTTAGTTGGTTATAGTGTGTATGATATACTTGTATACTTGTGGAAAATGTTTAATAAACAGAAATATTTAAAAAATAAAATAAAAAAGAGACAGACAATGCCAAATCTCCTGCTAAAGGACCAAATATGAAGAAAACCTCACCAAACAGCAAACTACTACTACTTGGTGATTCCATCATCAGTGGCACCAACTTGGGAACACAGTTCAAAGGAGAGAAGATAGTCAAGTGCCTCCCAGGCTCTTCAGCCAGCAGGAATACAAACCACATTGTTGAAGTACTTAGCGCAGAAAATGAACACTCCAAACTGATGTTATCCACTTGGGCACAAATGACCTGGCTAGAAACAGTGCCTCTACAGTCCAAAAGAACTTCCAATCTCTGGGAGAGAAACTCAAGCCCATTGTTAACACTGTTGCATTCTCAGAGGTTCTACCTGTTCTTGGTAAAGGGGCAAAAAGACTGCATCACATTAGCAGCTTTAATACATGGCTCCAGACCTGGTGCAAACAAGGAGGATTCAGATTTATTGGCGACTAGGGTAACATATGGAACAGCAAGAGACTATACTGTGCTGATAGACTACATCTCTCTGTCGCAGGGAAAAGAATCCCAAGTGAAAAATTCAAGCAATATGTGGATATGCATTTAAATTAGAAAAAAGGGGTGATGGATGTGGAAGGTCAAGCTCTGGACGTCACCCCCTGCAAAAGCAGATTAAAATCAGAAACAGCCACACTTTTAAACCACACATCAAACACAAGTGGGAAGATGTAGGCAGAACAAAATCAATGCAAAATACACACAAGCCAGTTAAATGCTGAAAAGCAATGAGCACAAATGCTCAAAGCTTAGCCAACAAAGTTCCGGACCTAGAAGTCCTAATGGTGGAAATGGATTTGGACATTGTGGCCATTACAGAAACATGGCTAAATGAATCGCATGATTGGGATATAGCCTGGCTAAAAGAACACAATCTCCATATCAATCATTCTAAAACGGATATATTAATAGTAACTAAAAATCAATCCTACATACCTCCAACACACATCACTCTCCAAAATCACAACATTACTATAAAAAATGAAGTGAAATACCTGGGTGTCACTCTTGACTCACACCTTAGTATGGACACACATATTAGAAACATCACTAAGAAGATCTACTTTAAACTCAAAATTTTAAAACAATTACGTCCTCTTGTACTTCTACATGATTTTCTGAGCATTGTACAGGCCATCATCACACCACACCACACTTTGATTTTGCAAATCTCACCCTACTAGGAACAACAAAACAAAACATTAAAAGACTCCAACTTGCCCAAAATGCAGCAGCAAGAATTGTAATGAAGGTTCCACCATTTGAACACATTACCCCTATACTAGCAAACCTTCACTGGCTCCCAATTCAATCCAGAATAAATCACAAATTGATTATCACCACATTTAAGACTTTAAACACAATGGCCCCAGTCCCCTTGACAAAACTTATCACCAAAGACACATCCCAAACTTCGCTTCGGAGAGGCCACACAAACAGAATTAGGATCCCGAAAGAATTCACAACTGCTAAAAAGACTACTAATAGGAAAGCGTTCTCACATGCAGCTCCCACCCTATGGAACTCCCTCCCTGAAGAAATAAGAGCATTAAATGATGCAAAGGAACTCCGCAAGAAATTAAAAACTTATCTATTCACCTCCCATTTTGGCACACTTGAAAATACCTTACCTCTGACAGGTAATGGTTAATAACAACCTAGGGTACACCAACTCTAATTCTCCTAGCAAACTACAATTACAATTAAAATCGAATAAATAACTACTTGTAAATCTTGTATATAGATATATGTAATAAATCAAAATATGTAAATAAGTTCGTTTGTTATTTAACAAGTTTTACCATATTTAGTCATTCATGATTAATGTATATTGCAAAATTGTACCAAGTTAACAAATGTTCCATGTAAAACAGCTACATTGTACCTAGTTAACAAATGTTCCATGTAAAACAGACTTGTAAATCTGTTCATTCCTTGTTCATTGTAAACCGCACCTGATCTGTGGAAGGTAGCGGTATATAAGCAACTGTTAAATAAATAAATAAAAATAGCCATAGCTGGCTATAATCTATTCAGAAGAGAAAGAGAAAATAGAAGAGGAGTAGCAGCCTTGTATGTCAAAAGCAATATTAAAGCTACTGAAATGCAGGGGGCATGGAGAAAAGAAGCAGCGCTCTGGATTGTGTTGGAAAGAGGAGATGCACTGTCATCCATACTACTGTAGTCTACAGATAGACGACAAACTGATTATAGATATTGCCAAGATAGCCAAAAAGGGGGAAGCGATTATATTGGGTGACTAATATACCGGATGTAGATTGGATTACTCCTTCTGCAAATCTGGAAAGAAGCAAAAAAATTGGATTTAGTGCTCACCAACGGTGATAGCGTGTCGAACGTCTGCGCAAGTGCCCCTGTGAGCAGCAGCGATCATCACACGGTGTGGTTTGAGATAAAAGCCATAGTACAGGCCAATCATTTTATTTTATTTATTTAAACGGATTTCTATACCGCCTTATCCTACAATCAAGGCAGTCTACACAGCAAACAATCAACATACAGCGTCTAGTGTGCGCATGCATTGAACAGTGAATGAGTGTGTGTAGAGGGTCGTTGATTCTTTGTGATCTATTTACAACGTGCGCTATATACAATACTATGTACATCAGGACTTTACTTCAATACTATGTATGTGTCAAACAGGGAGGGTGGTTGAGCTGTGGTACTGTCTGTTGCATAGTTAGGTGACGTCACCGTAATGCTCTATGAAGAGGGTCGTCTTGAGCAGTTTCCTAAATTCCTTAATGTCTGTTGTTGACCGTAGCTCATCAGTGAGGGCGTTCCATAGTGTTGGTGCTGCCTTTGATAGGGCTCGTTTTTCAGTGTCCTTACGTACCTTGGTGAAGTCTTTTGATGTGTTGACGCAGTTGGCGGTGCCTCTCCTCCTTGGCCTTGTGCTGCTGTCTGGTTGTATGAGTGGTTGTAGGCTGATAGCTGTTTGATTTTGAATATGTTTATGACCGTCTTGTATCTGATGCGGGAGCTGACTGGTAGCCAGTGGAGGTCTTTTAGAGTGGGTGTGATGTGTTCTTGTCTTGTGGTGCCAGCTATTATGCGTGCTGCTGTGTTTTGTGCCAATTGCAGTGGCCTGAGTGTCTGTTTTGTTAGGCCAAGATATATTGGATTGCAGAAGTCTAGGATTGGGGTTATTAGTGCTGGACATACTGTGCGTAAGTGCTCCTGGGAGAGGAGGGGCTTGAGGCGTCAGATTAGTCTCATCTTGTGGTATGCGTTTTTGGTTGTTCTGCTGATGTGGAACTGAAGGTTCAGAATGTTCATAGCAAGCTCAAAGTCCTAAACTTCAAACACACTGACTCCAATAAAATGGCCGAGTACTAAAGGAGGAGCTGACAGGGTGGAAGGGGATAAGGGAAGTGGAATTGCAATGGGCTAAACTAAAGGTGGCAATAAAAGGGGCAACAGATAAATATGTAAGAAAAGTAAAACAAAAACAAGAGGAGAAGAAAACCTGTTTGGTTTTCCAAAGATGTGGCTGCTCAAATAAAAGGTAAAAAACACAGCTTTTGCAAAATTCAAAAGCTCACAAACAGAGGAACACAGAAATGAATACAGGATCAAACTCAAAGAGACAAAGAGAGAAATAAGGATAGCAAAATCAAAGGCAGAGGAAAAGATGGCTAAAGATGTTAAGTGTAGCGACAAAACTTTCTTCAGGTATATTCGGGAAAGGAAGAAGATCAGAGGTGGCATTGCAGGACTCAGAAGTGCTGTGAACGGACTTGTGGAAAGCGACATTGAAAAAGCGAAATTGCTAAACAAATACTTCTGCTCTGTTTTTACTAAAGAAAGTCCTGGAGAAGGACCACCTGTGACTTCCAAATATAAAAATGGGAATGAAGTAGATACCACACCATTCACAGAAGATGATGTGTTAGAGCAGCTTGCAAAACTGAAAGTGGTCAAGGCCATGGGACCGGATGGGATACATCCCAGGATACTGAAAGAGCTCAGGGAGGTTCTTGCAGGGCCGTTGAAAACATCCTTTAACAGATCCTTGGAAACAGGAGAAGTTCCTCAGGAATGGAGAATGGCTGATGTCGTATCTCTGCACAAAAGTGGTGACAGGGAAGAAGTGTCAAACTGCAGGCCCGTGAGCCATACCTCGGTGGCAGGAAAAGTAATGGAGGCGCTCCTGAAAGAGCGAATAGTGAACTTTCTCAAAACCAACAGGTTGCAAGACCAGAGGCAACATGATTTTACTGAAATCATGTCTTGCCAAACAAATCTGATTGAGTTCTTTGACTGGGTAACCAGGGAACTAGATCAGGGGCATGCGATGAATGTCATCTACCTGGATTTCAGCAAAGCCTTTGATACTGTTCCTCCTAGGAGGCTTATCAAACTCAGTAGCTTGGGGACGGATCCCAAGATGGTAAATTGGATCAGAAATTGGTTGACTGACAGACGACAGAAGGTGATGGTACATGGAGCTCACTTGGATGAAGATGAAGGTGATTAGCGGGGCGCCCCAGGGGTCAGTCCTGGGCCCGGCACTGTTCAATGTATTTGTGAGTGATATTGCTGAAGGACTGAATTGAAAAGTCTGCCTTTTTGCAGATGAGACAAAAATTTGCAACAGAGTGGACTCCCCCCGAGGGAGTGGTTAACATGAGGAAAGATCTACAAAAGCTGGAAGAATGGTCTAATGCTTGGCAATTAAGATTTAATGCAAAGAAATGCAGAGTCATGCACTTGGGTAGCAGAAATCCAAGGAAAATGTACGTGATAGGGGGTGAGAGGTTGGTGTGCACGGATCAGGAGAAAGACCTTGGTGTGATTATTTCTGAAGATCTCTAGATGGTAAAACAGTGCAACAAGGCAGTGGCAAAAGCCAGGAGGATGTTGGGCTGCATACAAAGAGGAATTACCAGCAGAAAGGAAGAGGTACTTATGCCACTGTACAAGTCACTGGTGAGGCCTCACTTGGAATACTGTGTTCAGTTTTGGAGACCGTATCTTGCAAAGGATGTAAAAAGACTGGAAACTGTTCAGAGGAAGGCGACCAAAATGATTTGGAGCCTGCCTCAGAAGCCTTATGAGAAGAGACTTGAAGACCTAAACATGTACACTTTGGAGGAGAGGAGGGACAGGGGAGATATGATTCAGACCTTTAAATACTTAAAGAGAAATGATGAACAAACAAACCTCTTCCAAAGACGGGGAAGCTGCAAAACTAGAGGGCAAAACATGAAGCTGCAAGGAGGTAAATGGAAAGGCAATGTCAGGAAATACTTTTTCACAGAAAGGGTGGTGGATGCTTGGAACGCCCTCCCAATGGAAGTGGTGGGGGCTAACATGGTGACAAAATTCAAAATGGCATGGGACAGACAGAGACACAGTGGATCCCTTTACAGCAACAGGATAAAATCAAAATAAACTGAAGCATCTAATTTCTCAACAAATAGGGGTGTCCTACGTGGAGTGGTGGCCTGCACGGAGCAGCAGGTGCACCTACTCTTGCCATCGTACTGGGCAGACTAGATGGACCATACTGGTCTTTATCTGCCGTCATTTACTATGTTACTATGTTATCCATTTCCCTTCTCCTTTCCCCTTCCACTCTCCCTTTCTCATGTGCCTTATGGAACACACACTCTGTCTAATAAACTTGCTTTTACTCATGATCTCTTTTATCTCTAATGCTCTACATCTTCTTGCTCTAACCGAGACCTGGATCCTCTCAGATGACACTGCATCTACTGCTGCTCTCTGTCATGGGGGCTATCAGTTCTCCCACACGCCTCGTCCCACTGGCCGTGGTGGCGGTGTTGGGCTTCTACTTTCTCCCTCTTGCCAATTCCAACCCCTCCTGCTGCCTCAGTCTCACTCCTTTCTCTCTTTTGAAGTCCACTCTATCCACCTTTTCACTCCACTTCCTCTCCGGGTAGCTGTTATTTATCAACCTCCTGACAAGTCTGCTTCTACCTTTCCCACTAACTTTGATTCGTGGTTTTCCTTCTTTCTGGATTCCTCTTCCTCCACTCTTATTCTTGGGGATTTTAGCATTCATGTCGTAACCTCTCTGATCCTTATGCTTTAAAGCTCCTCTCCCTTACCTCCTCATCTCACCAGCATGGCCACTGCCTTGACCTGATATTTTTCTCTAGCTGCTTACCCTCAAACTTCTGTAGCTCAGTTCTTCCCTTATCTGACCATCACCTTTTAAGCTTTAATCTTCATCACCCGCTGCCTCAGCCTCATCCTGTCTCCTCCAACCTATTTAGAAATCTTTATGCTATTGATCCCTTGGCTCTCTCTTCCACTATGTCACAAGTCTGTTGACGAGGCAGTAACTTCTTATAAGTCTGCACTCTCCTCAGCTCTGGATACTCTCGCTCCGCCCATGGCACGTCCTGTAAGACGTTCTGCACCCCAGCCCTGGCTTTCACACACTACCCACTATCTACATTCCTGTGCCCATATTGCTGAGCATGCTTGGTTCAAATAGCACTCCCCTGCAGACTTTCTACACTTCAAATCCATGCTTGTCTCTTTCCAGTCAGCCATAGCTCTTGCCAAACAAGACTACTATGTCCATCTGACTAACTCTCTTGCCTCTGATCCTTGCCGTCTCTTTACTACTCTCAGCTCTCTTCTCAAAGTGCCTCCGCCTCTGATCCCTCCTCCCTTTCTGCCCAAACCCTGGCTGACTATTTCCATGACAAAATCCACAAGATCACCCTCCAATTCTCAACAAAACCAGCTACTTCCCCTCCTCCCCCTCTTCACTCCCAACTCTCCCCCCCTTACTTCTGCTACCCTCTCTTCCTTTCCTGTGATCTCTGAAAAGGAAACTGCACACCTTTTTTCTTCCTCCAAATTCACCACCTGCTCCTCTGATCCTATCCCCACCCTTCTCCTAAGCCCCATCTCCTCCACCATTGTCCCTTCCATCTCTCATATTCTCAACCTATCACTCTCCACTGCAACAGTCCCTGCAGACTTCAAGCATGCTGTGGTCACACCTCTCCTCAAGAAACCCTCACTTGATCCCACCTGTCCTTCTAATTAATTGACCCATCTCTCTCCTTCCCTTCACTTCTAAACTACTTGAACGTGCGGTTTACCGCCGCTGTCTCAACTTCCTCTCATGCCCTCCTGGATCCCTTACAGTCTGGCTTTCGTCCTTTACACTCTACTGAAACGGCTCTTGCCAAAGTCTCCAGTGACTTGTTCCTGGCAAAATCGAAGGGCCTGTACTCTGTCCTCATCCTTCTTGACCTCTCTGCTGCTTTTGACACCGACGACCACAACCTTCTCCTCAATACCCTAGCCTCGCTTGGTTTGAGGGGCTCTGTACTATCCTGGTTCTTCTCCTATCTCTCCCATCGCTCCTTCAGTGTGTGTTCTGGTGGCTCCTCCTCTTCTGCTACCCCGCTCCCAGTTGGTGTACCCCAAAGATCTGTTTTGGGCCTGCTCCTTCTCTCTCTACATCCAGTCCCTTGGTGTGCTTATCTCTTCCCATGGCTTTCAGTACCATCTGTATGCTGATGACTCCCAGATCTACCTCTCTATGCCCGAAATCTCTCCGGCAATCCAGACCCGGATCTCTGCCTGCCTTTCTGACATTGTTGCCTGGATGTCTCACTGCCACTTGAAACTGAACATGGCCAAGACTGAACTTCTTATCTTTTCCCCCTAAAACATCCCCTCCTCTTCCTTCTTTCTCAGTCTCTGTGGATAACTCTGTACTCCTTCCTGTTTCCTCAGCCCGCAATCTGGGGGTTGTCCGACTCCTCTCTTTCTCCACACATATCCATCTGATAGCTAAGACATGCCGTTTATTTCTCTATAACATCAGCAAAATCCACCCTTTCCTTTCTGAATACTCTACTAAAACGCTTATCTACTCCTTAATCACCTCCCGTCTTGACTACTGTAACCTACTCCTTGCTGGTCTCCCTTTGAATCATCTCTCTCCCCTTCAATCTGTTCAACACTCTGCTGTGTGGCTAATCTTCTGCCAGTCTCGTCATGCCCATATTACTCCTCTTCTCGTCACTTCATTGGCTCCCTATCAGTTTCCGCATCCAGTTCAAACTTCTCCTGCTGACCTATAAATGCATTCACTCTGCAGCTCCTCAGTACCTTTCTTCTCTTAACTCTCCTTACAACCCCCCTCAGGAACTCCGCTCTTCTAACAAAACTGCTTCTATCTGTGCCCTTCTCTTCTATTGCTAACTCCAGACTTCGCTCCTTTCACCTTGCTGTGCCTTACGCCTGGAACAAACTACCTGTGTCTGTACACCTGGCACCTTCTCTAACCCTCTTCAAATCCAGGCTGAAAACCCACCTCCGCTGCTGCTTTTGGATCTTGACTCGCCTGATCTCCTTTTTCTTTCCTCTTGCTTTATCTACACCTTCTGTGTTTTGTCTTGACTAGATTGTAAGCTCTGATGAGCAGGGACTTTCTCTTACATGTCTGTGCAGAGCTGCGTACGACTTGTAGCGCTATACAAATGCTTAGTAGTAGTAGTAGAAGTAGGCTGTGCTCAAACTCTTTCTGGCCCCAAACTGCCCCCATGCTCCCTGCCCCCTGCCGAACACTACACGAGGAACCCCTGGAACCTCTGGCCTATATTCCAGGAGCCTCTGTGGGCAAGTCAGCTTCTCCAAAGAGCAACCTGCCCTTAAAGATCAGCAGAGCTGTTCCAGAGTCAGTCATCTTCGGGCCATCACAGCCATTGCTGTGGGCTTAGAAGAGATCCTGATCAGGACTCCAATCTCACTACCTTCAAGCTGTCTGGCAATTGCTTGATCCAGCATATGAGCACCTGGACCACCACAGCCACATTAAAAGCATTGCATGAGTGCCCAAGGCTGATGCTGGGAAGGCATTCTTAGAGAGCTTCCACCCTCCTATCTTCTTCAGACCAGCACAACCTTCCATCAGAATGGTTCTGTGCTTCGCCACCACTATGACCAGAACATCAGTCTTAGGGACCTTGAAAAGCTGTTCTGGCCAAGCCAGGACCTCAGTATCCCCTCGGTCTCAGTTCCAGTATTTTCTACTGAGGGAATACAAGTTTTTGGAAGGGCTCTGGGAGAGGAAAGTAGGAGGGATGTTGCACTCCCTCTAGGATAGGGTAAACTTGTGAAACCTCCACTCGAGGAAGTTCTGTAATATGCAGAGCTATCATGGCATGCTGAATAAGGTTGGAAACTTCCTCTCTGTCAAAGAAAAAAAAATCAGATCACTGATAGATCATCTCACTCCACCAGGAGAACTCCCCTTCCTTTGGTGACTCACCCGTTGTAGACAGAGGGCTCTCCTTTCCCCCCCAGCCTCTCTCCAGAAGGATGGAGCTGGGCACTCGAGGTTAAAATGAAGGATGGGGACCCTTAACCCCCTTGCCACCAGAGAGCCCCGAGTCCCCCATAGGGGAGATCAGGGTCTCTGATACTACTACTACTGTGAGGGGAGCTGCTATGCAGCTATCAGGCTGAAAATTCTTGTGTTCCTTTGCTGTTTCAGGAGCTGCTGCTCAAAGTCAGATGAGAACAGGTTTTGGGGCCCTGCCAGCTTGAGCCTGCAGCTGTCTGGCCATGCTTTCCTTCAGCTGGGACCATACAACCATCCAAGATAGTCACCATTCCCACCAGCAGGAAAATCGTGGGAGATGTGGTGGAAGAAGCAAAAATGGCATAGAGGTCCTGACATTGCTGAAAAACACGTGCCCTCAGACTTCTCCATCACACTTTGGGCAAGAAGAGCCAGTTGCAAAGCTCACTCAAGGAAAGACAGAAGCAGCATACCTCCATGCATCTGGTACAGCTCAAACGCAGTCAGAAGAAAGAAAATGCAAACGGAAAAAGAAAACCCTGACCGGTAAGGGAATCCCTGCACCTATCAGGCTAACCTGAGAAACCCAAGGAGAATCTCCCCAGCCCACAGACCTGGGAAAGCCCATCTGCCTGAAAGGAACTTTTTTTAAGCTGCTTTATTTAAGCAGCAAGGACAGATAGCCAAACAAACAAGAAAACAAAATAGGGGAAAATAAGCAGAACATGCAGAAATAGGATAGTGAGGGAGAAGGGGAGCTTGGGCCCATGTTTACCAACCCCTGAATGCCTCCCACCAAGCCAGTATTCCAATGTCAAAGCAAACAAAAAGAACATCAGTCAAACAAAACTTTGTCCCTAGGACAAACTATTGACACTATATACAAACCCTGTCCGAAATAAAATGTGGTGATTTCATGTAGCCGAGAGGGTCAAGGCCACAGTCTGCCCCAGAACAGCCCAGAATTAAAATCCTTAAGTTCTGGAAACTGACCTCTCCAAAAATTCAGAAGGAAATCACCAAACTCCAAACATATGCTGACAACCTGAACCGGGCTTGCAACACCACAATGCAAATGGGAAGGTTCTGGACTGGAATGGAGGGACTAAAAGGAAAGAAAATTAGCAGGTAAGATCTAATTTCACCTTCCATAGCGTCCCTTCAAGCCAGTCCAGACTCCTGGGCTGTACCCAAGCAGTACTTGGACCCGGGTGGGACCAGCAAGCCCAGCCTGCAAAACCCACGTGCCAACCCGCATGTCTGAATGTGCCTACAGGTCCAAGCAATAATGCCGTTATGAACGTATGCAAGGATTCCCACATCACTGCTCTGCAAATATCCACTGGCGGAACGAGACTGCACTTCGTCCAAGATGCCACCTGCGCCCTGGTCGAGTGGGCATGCAACCCTACCAAAATAGGTTTGCTACATAAGAGGTAGGCAGAACTTATCACCTCCTTCAACCATCAGGCGATCAAAGCTTTAGAAGCCACTTCTCCCTTTTGAGGTCCTCCAAACAGGATAAAGAGACGCTCCAACTTCCAAAATGGAGCAGTTTGTTTGTGATAATAGCAAAGAGTCCTGCGCATGCCCAAACGATGGAGTTGCCAGTCTGTCTCCTCAAGAAACCCCGATAAGACTACTGTCTGATTCATGTGGAACGCCAAACCACTTTAGGCAAGAAGGGTGGGACTGTCCATAATACCACCTTGTCCTTGGACAGGACAAGATAGGGCTCCTTACAGAACAATGCCTGCAGTTCAGATAGCTGGTGAGCTGAACAAATAGCTACAAGAAAACTTCTTTCAAAGTGAGATCCTTCACTGAAGCCATTCCCAAAGGCTCAAGGGCACCTCCACCAAGGCCCAGGACAGCACTGCAGGTCGCAAGCAAGGGTGCAACTGCTTAACCATCCTGAAGAAACGCACCACGTCCAGATGAGAAGTGAAAGAGACCCCTTGCATGTGTCCCAGGTAACAACCAAGAGCGGCTACTTGCACTCTAATCAATCTGCTGACTGCTTAAAAAGCTTGATTAAAAGACTCCCAGACAACAGATCAAGGAGCACATCGAGAAGACGGTCCAATGCCAGCTACAAGACCATGTAGATGCTACCTTCCCACTTGACCCTCAACAACACAGGTTCCGAAAGCTTCATGGGGTGGAAACCTTATTAACATCCCTTCTGAACACTGTACTCAAAAGGAATTGAAGACACCAAGAAAGGATTCATTCTCATTTTCATTGACATAGCCTGTCAAGAAGTATGGTGTGGATTATAGAATCAAATGTGGAAGTTAAGTGAAATAGGAGTAAATGACACACCACTGTCTTGGTTTTGCTCATACTTATCCGACAGAAGATCACAAATCAAGATAAAATCCGATACGTCAAGACCTTTTCAGCTAACACAAGGTCTCCCTGAAGGCTCCGCACTCTCTGCTCTCCTCTTTAACCCGTACATACAGCCAGTATGCAAACTTTTACAGGAACACAAAATACACTACCACCTATACACAGACGACTTGATGTATTCCATCCTAGATACAAAGAAACCCGACTACTCTGCCATCTCAGCCTGTATGTCAGCAGTCATGGAATAGTTACTACAACGCAATCTGGAAATCAACTACAAGAAATCAGAAGCTCTCATAATCACGAGACCATACATTCAACCCCCCTGATAACCTACCAATAGGAAGCAGATCAATCCCTGTATAGAGAGAGGTTAAATACTTAGGAATTTACATTGACCAGAGGCTCAATTTTCAGTCTCACATCAGCAAAACAACCACAAACGTATATTACAAAATGAAGTTTCTGCAAAATCGTCAACCTCTTGTAGAGCAGAACCACTTCCGCACCGTATGTCAGGCGCTAATCACACTGCACCTTGACTATTGTAATCTAATTCTTCACGGCTTACCCAAATGTGCAATGCAAGCCTTGCAACTGGCCCAAAACACAGCAGCCCGACTAATCACTAGAGCTAATAAACAAGCCCACATCACCCCCATACTTGAATCCCTCCATTGGCTCCCCATCAGCTGACGAATAAAATACAAGGTACTAACGATAGCATTCAAAATACTTCACAATCAATCTACTGACTGCTTAAAAAGCTCCATTAAGAAAAAAAAAAAAAAAAGACTCCTAGACAACAGATAAAGGAAGACACTGCATCAAAACTCTTTGGCAGCCCCCAAGACATCCACAGGCACCTTCCAGAACACACTGCATAGAGTGTTCGAGCTCTACATCCCAACACTATGGAACACCCTCCCACACCACCTGAGAGCCACCATGGATATTACTGACTTCAGAAAATCCTTGAAGGCCCATCTATTTGCCGAACATTTTAAGACCTTACAAGTCAAGTAATTGCAAGGCCTATGACAACCTTTAGACAATTGCCAAATCCCCAAACACCTGTAAGAGTTCATACACTTATGTAAATAGTTAAATTGTAAATGTAACCACTGTTGTTAACTGCTATTGTAAATAGTTCCAAAAAGTTCCAGGTATACAAAATTATGGTGTCTGTAAACCACTTTGAGAATGTGAAAGGCAGTATATAAAAAATGTTAAATAAATAAATAAAATAAATAAGGGGAGTTCAGGGCCAAACTCTTGTCCATACCGGCTTGCCTGAAAGCTAAGATATCTGGGATAGAAGCCTTCAGAGGACGGCGTTCCCTCTCTGCACACCAGGTCTCAAACTTGCCCCACACCCACATGCAAGCCAGTGAGGTAGATTGCCACCACGCTCTCAGCAATGTGGCGATGACTTGCTCTGAATAGCCTTTCTTCCTTAGGTGCATCCTTTCAAGAGCCAGGCCGTAAGCGAGAATCGATCCATTTAAGGCATCAAGATGGGGCCCTGTGAAACAGATTGTTCTGGCTGGCAGATGCCACACTGTCCACTGCTAGCTGAACTACATCTGCATATCACAGTCTCTGAGGCCAATCTGGAGCCGCCAGCACTTCCAGTCCCAGGTGAGTCCTGGTGTGTTGAACCAATTGCCCTATCGGGGGGCCACAGCAGAAAGGCATAGAGAAGCCCCTCTGACGGCCATTTTTGGGCTACCACGTCAAGCCCTTCCAACACTGTTCTCTGCGACACCTTGGCATTCTCTGCTGATTCCATCTAATCCATCATGGGCATGCACCAGCGAATGTTCAGAGTGCGAAACAGACTCCTCCATGGACCACTCCCCTGGATCCAGCTAATGCTGACTGAAAATCTGCTTACACATTTTCTTTTCCTGCAACATGGGACACGGACAACTACAAGAGATTTGCCTCCGCTCACTGAAGTAGTGGGGCAATCTTGTCCCTGAGGAGCACACTTCCTGTGCCTCCCTGATGACTGATGTATGCTCGTATTGCTTGGTGTCATATCAGGGGCAGAAACACCTGGAGTGTTAACCAAAAGGCCCTCATTCCAGGCGATTGATGGACCACTGGGCTTGCTCCTGCAACCACTGTCCCTGAGTAACTCGTGATGGGATGGGTGGCGCATTGCCTGAGAGGCTTGGAGGTGGTTAACCACCAGGCCAGGCTGCTGCAGACCTCCAATGGGCAAAGGAGTTTCTTCGCAAGGGAATGCTTCTGAGAGGACCACCACAAAAGGAGTGCTCTCTGCAGAGGCCACATATGTGCCCCTGCCATCGGAACCAAGTCCAACGTAACTGCCATGGAACCCAAGACCTGAAGTTAAGACCATGCAAGAATCTGTGAATTTGAGCCTGTATCTTTGCTTTCTTTTCCTCGGGTAGGAACACCAGACTACGAGCCATATCGAAGTGAGCCGCGAGGTACAGGAGATTTTGAGAGGGCGTAACATAGCTCTTGGCAGTGTTCACCACCCAGCCCAGATGATGGAACTTAGTTAGCACCTGCTGCATGACCTTCACACTCTCCTCATGCAACTTCGCTCAGATCAGCCAGTTTTCCAGATAAGGATGCACCAGCATTCCCCGACTCCACAGAGTTACCGCGACCACCACCATAATCTTCTGCAATGGTTGTAAATATCGCAGACTGTAAATATTCCAAAGTTGTTGTTATAATTTATAAATAGTTACTATCGAACTGAGGGGCCTGAAACTGGTAGTGGCCCATGGGAATGGCAAACCTCAGATACCTCTGATGGTCTGGCCAGATAGGAACATGAAGAGAGGCCTCCGTAAGGTCCAAGGTGGTCACTCTTCCCACTGAACGGCGACTATGACAGAATGCAGGATTCCCATCCAAACATGTGGCACCTGCAATGCCCGATTGACATGTTTCAAGTTGAGGATGGGCTGAAAGGACCCTTCCTTCCTGGAAACCCAAATACTATATATATAGTATCAACCTTGATCTAATTGGTCTATGGGAACCGGCATCACTGCCTGCAGCTGAAGCAGACACAGGAGAGTGTCCTTGACTGACTGCCTGCCTGCCTCTCGGTGGATGCTGTGCAGGGTTACACAAGAAAGGCATCTGTGAGGGGGTGTGCAAATTCCAAAGCATACCCCTCACGAATGACCTCCAGGACCCACCGGTCTGAGGTGATCTGGACACAGGCAGGGTAAAACTGCTGAAGATGACCTCCAACTGGCACAGTCCCTACCTGAGCCCCCCACGACTCAGTGTGGTTTCTTAGAGCTGGTTCCAGCTCCAGAGAAGAAAACCTAGCTGGGTCCTCTACCCCCTCAAAAGGGCTGCCCCTGATTAGGATACCTCGATCTCTGATAGGGTTAAAATGCACTGCTCGAAAAATGCCAGAAATCCTGGGTTTGGCCTCTGGAAGCCGGCATCAACTTTGAAGTTTTTGGTTTGTCCTCTGACAACTTAACTGGCTTAGACTCCCAACTCCTTCACCAACCCCCAGGGCTTTTCTGAAGAGGAGCCTGCCCCAAAACGGTAGCTTACTCAAGCATTACTTCTTAGAGGATACATCTGCGACCAGTTACGCAGCCACAACAGCCATCGAGCTGCAACTGACGCCATGCTCTTGGCAGAGGTTTGTAGCAAATCAGAATACATCCTCCAGGTATGCCGCCCCCAACTCCAGCCGAGTCACCTCAGAAAGGACCGGAAAGACTCTGCCTCTGTGCTCGCTAGGGCCTGGGACCAACACATACAAACTCTGGCCATATAAGCAACACACTGAGGCCTGCAAGGCCAAGGCATTGACCTTGAAGGCCTGCTTCAACAGAGTCTCCAATTTCTTGTCCTGCGGATCCTTTAAATCCGCCCTGCCTTCCACAGGGATATAGTGTTTTTTGTCATCACTGCCATCAAGACATCAACCTTAAGCATCCTTAAGGAGATCTCTTTCAGCAGACACCACAGGATAAAGATGTTGCATAGCCCAACCACACAACCCTGCCTTGGGCATCTCTCATTTTAAAGCAGTCATCTGCTTCAGAACTCTATGTATGGGAAAGGCGATTTCAGACACCTTAATACCCTGCAAGAGCAAATCTTCTAAAGGAGCTTCCATTGGGAATCCAAAGGAAGATTCAGAGCTGCCAAAGAGTGAGCAGAGCTGCCAGCTCCTCCCGACAGAATACGCACACTATGCTAGGGCTCTCCCCAAGGAAAACTGCTCCTCCTGCATGTCCAATGCAACATCTTCTCCCAGAAGTCTGGATTATCCCTCCAACGGGTCATTCAAGCCAACGAATATTCAGAGACCCAATTCTCATCCACAGGCTCTAAACCTCTGGTTGCTGAGCCCCCCCCCCAAGAGTGTGGAGATCCTAACGGGCCGCTTTTGTTGTGTAAGAACTGTGGACCTAGCCTCCTCCAACTCCCCCAGGCCTTGCTTAATGTCATAAGACCAGCGAAAATGGAGGGTTTCTACTGCCAACCTGAGGTTTCAAGATTTGTCCTCCAGCTGCAGGAAACAAATCCTGCCTTGCTATGAGCTCCAAAATGTCAGACTGCCTGGGAGGACAAAATGATGGCAGTTCCCACTGCTGGAGAAAGGACTGCATTTGCCTGGGCTGCCATCTCTGAAGATCCCAGAGAGCCCACTGTTAAAAGACAGAAACCCCTGAAGATTGCCACGTCATCTTCAGCCTTGCAGGCCCTATAAAATCCTGTGGCCGAGAGATGGCTGTGCTTATTGCCACAGGCCACACACATGGCCTTTGCTGAGGGCAAAATTAGTGCAGGAAAAAACCCCTCAGAGGTCAAAAATTCCTCCTGGCGGCTGGTTTTTGGTAGTTGGATCAGCTCGGTGGGGGTAAGATAAAAACAAACTCACCAATGTGTGTTGTGAAGAGAAAAGCTACCGCCACCACCAAGAGCTGACAGAAGTAAACTTTAAAGCGACAGCATCCCAGATTACCATCAAAAGTGACAGAAGTACTAGGAAAGGCAATCAAAGAGCAGAAAAAGACTGGACCACCTGACCCCTGCTCCCCCCCCCCCCCGGGGTTCTGTAGCCAACTAAACGATGTTGGCACCCTCGGGGTAGGTCACTTCACCACAGCCAACTATCACCAGAGAAATACAAAGAAATACAAAAAGAATACAAGGCTTTAGTTAGGACCAAAATTTGCTTAAATTTGTTTCAGCCCTTTTTTGTGTTTTTCCAAATAACCAAATCTTCCCTTTGTGTAGCCCAGACTACACAGAGTTCTGTACCATCTGCTGGAGACTGAAGATACTGGTTCGGTGGGAGGAGCTCAGCCTCCTTATACTGTGACATCACCAAAAGCTGAGCTTGCTCAGTCTCCATCTGCTGGAAGGGGGACAGAACTCAGGAGCACTGTTCCCTCTAAGCTGTGCGCGTGTGCGCGCGCACACACACCTCGCCAAGCGAGCGCACATACTTTACAGAGCGCACAAAAATTACGGTTCTGATTCTGATAGAAAACACAGATGTCTTAAAATTTAAAAGTTGCGACTGTAATTACTAGAAATTTTCCGCTTCATTTGGTAATCATCTATTTTCATTTAATTGATTAAAATCAATGTGGTGTACATACTGTATTCTGACTTGTAGTCAAATTTTAAAGTATATAACTCCGAGTGTCATTATGTGGCGCACAAAAATTTAACCTTCCTTCAAAAGCTGCACAGCTGATATTTTATGCGCACACAGTCTACAGAAAATTAGAAGGAACATTGCTCAGGAGACTGGACTGGAGGGACGCTATGGGAAGGTTGTTCACTCCATCAAAAAGTAGAAAGACTAGGGGGACACGCAATGAAGCTACAATGTAACCCATTCAAAACTAATAAAAGAAAATATTTTTTCACTCAATGCGTAATCAAACTCTGGAATTCGTTACTGGAGGATGTACTAAAAGCTGTTATTGTAGCTGGGTTTAAAACAGGGTTGCACAAGTTCCTGGAGGAAAAGTCCATAAACCATAAAAAGGATCCGGGAAATCCACTGCTTATCCCAGGACAAGCATTATGGAATCTCTGTACTTTTTTGGGAACCTGCCAGGTACTTAGGACCTGGATTGGATACTGTTGGAAACAGGATACTGGGCTTAATGGACCTTGGTCTGATCCAGTATGGCATTTTGTATGTTCTTGTTATGAAGGGTCAAAATTCAGGAGTAACGTAAAACTATTTCTTCACGGAAAGAGTAATGGATACAAGGAACAAACACCAAAAGCCTGGGACAAGTCCAGAGGATTCTTAATTACAAGGAAGGAAAAGTTAAGACAGAACACGAATACCCTCCGTGGTATTGCAATAGGAAAGAGAAAACAGACAGAGGTATAATGTCTCCAAATGGCAGAGTGTATAGATCCTGAGGCATTTCATTGTCTTTGTATTCTAAGAGCCAATATTTCTATGAAAGGACCCTTCTCTTCTCACCACCTGATGGAAGGAAAAGTTTGACTTCATTGCAACTTACTTCCCGCTGATGAGGCCGCAGGACACGGCAGAGGATGGGATCTACCACAACATGAACTGGAAGTTTCTCCCTGGAAGAAACAAGCAAACAAACCAATATTCACCAACATAAGAAAAAAAAATACAATATGTTCAACCTTTTTTTTTTTTTTTTTTTTTAATTTACTTTGCACAAAAGCACATATGAGAAGAGGAATGTTGCAGAAGTCTGTATCTGATGAACATACTTATCCCAGAGCTTCCCAAACTTGTGCTGGGGGACCGCAGAGTTGGTCAGATTTTCAAGCTGTCCACGGTTATTATGAAGGAGATAAAATGTGTATGCACTGCAGGCCCAGCATCTCCTGCATATTCACTATGGATATCCCTGGAAATCGGAGTGGCTGTGGGGTCCCCAGCACAGGTCTAGGAAGCTCGGACTTAATCAGTGACGTCACAATTCTCTGCTTATAACTAACTACGGCCCCTGATAGCTTCAAGGGAGGTTAAGCGAGTATTTGAAATGGGAAAACTTTTGATGTCTTAACAGCATCATTCTTAACATAGAAGATTTTCATATGTTCTTTTAAGGATTGCATCTAAAAAGTAGTAGAAATCTGAAGAAAAATAAAAGACAGGCTGATTTTGCATTTCCAGAAAAGAACCTCTTAATGTTAGCAGGTGAACATAAAACCTGTTAGTCATATATTTCAGCCAGTACAAGCAGGTCGCTCCGTGCTGGCGGACTGCTGTCTTGACTGGGCCATAAGAGGGGGGGAGGGGTAGGTGCACTCACTTGTCTAGTTTAAGCTGATCGTGCGCACTCAGCTTCTCAGGCTCATACAGAACCAGTGCGCCTTCTTCAAAAGGGTCGTGGAGTGCGCGTCTCACTCCAGCCTTTCTAATACCCAGAGCCCGGAAACCCAGGGAACCTGCATTAGTGAGATAAGAGGGGCACAGACGTCAGTGACGCCTCGCAGAAAGAGAAAAAAAAAGAGTCGAGTTTGTGGATATTTTAGCAGAGAGTGTATACACACATGAATGAAAACATAAGAAATGCACTTCCAAGACAAATTCAAGTGCTGTGCTACAGGTCCAGAAGAGTGAGGGAGATGAAGTTCTAAAGCCAGCCATCCCCACACGCTAACCACACTAAAGCTCCCCGATCGGGGTGAGCACCCGAGCGGGAAAGCTAATCCCTCCCGCTCAGAAGCTCCGGCCCAATCGGGGCTGTGGGAGGAGAAGGAAGGAAGCGGCCAATTTAAAGCTGCACCACCGTCGGCGGGCCCGTGCCAGAGGGCCCTTTGGTGTGGTCCTTCGGCGGAGCAGAGGCGGACTCACGGACACCCTCACCAACAAACAAGAGGAATAAAACCTCCTCTACGGATGCCACCAACCCTCCATCTAGTCAAGTGAGCCCTAGTGAGCCGATCCTTGGAAACAAGAAAACCCCAGCAGCTGAAAGACAAAAAAGACAGCAACCTAAAAAAAAAAAACCCCCAAAAGGTAACTCCATCATGGCGACCGCCCCCTATCTCCCAATAATCTTCCTACTCACACAACTCCCTCACCACGTAACCACTCACTACATACCCACCAATCCCGTGGTCCCCTCCACTACCTTCCACAACACCCACACAAACACCAAAAACAGTGTGGATGCAAAAAAGCCAAACATAACACCAGCTCATACAAAGCACCAAGAGCACCCAAGGAACCTCCGCCAATCTCCACTGAACTCATGAACGCCAGATCGATAAACAAAATACCTTAGCAGACCACATAGAAGCCCAGCAGCCGGATAGTCTATGCATCACCGAAACATGGCTCACCCCCACCGACAATGTACTCTTCAACCAGCTAGTGTCCCCTACCCACACAGCCTTCAACTGCATTCAACAACACAGGAGAGGAGGAATACTGATCGCTGCAAGGAACAACCTAAAGCTCAAATACCGAGCCACCACAGATATACGTCAATGCAATACAATCATCGTCAAGAACAGGCACTAGCCCTATGCCTCACCTACAGAGCTCCAAACGCTCCCCCAGACGAACTATCATCTATACTGGAATCTGTTTGTGCAGTCAACAACCTCCACAAACCCCTGCTGGTGTTTGGGACTTTAACCTCAAATCTGCAACATCCAAAGATACAGAAGCCTTTCTATCAGCTACGGACTTCCTTCAATACTCCCAAATCATTACCACCCCCACACACAAGCACGGATCATCCCCCAACCTCATCTTCGCCCTCAACAACCTCATTGAAAAAGACATCACCACAAGACCATCAATCACACCAGTGCTCTGGTCAGACCATCACATAATAAAAATCAATTTACAGTTGACCACAACGTTCACCAAGACAAGCCAGTCACACAGAGGAGATTTAAAAGCTTTGACAAGGATACTTTTCTTCAAGACACTATACCCCACCTGCTCACAAATACAGAGGGCATAAATGAAATCGAAAACCGGAACAGTACCATCACATCTGCTGCCAGAGCCACTGATTCCAGTACTCACAAAAAACAGGACACGGAAACCAGGTACACCCCCTGGTACTCAAAGGAAATCCGATACGCAAAAAGAGCCCTAAGACAGATAGAATGTCGCTGGAGATGCACCAAATCCCCTACAACACAGGACTTATACCAGTCAAAACAAAGAGAATACAACCACCTCATCAATCAAAGAAAAGGGAATACCACACCAACCTAATTATTGATAGGGGAAAAAATAAAGCTTAAAGTGACACCTCAGACAACATCAACACACCCAAAGCATTTACTAAAACAAGACAGGATACCTCAAGAAGAGCACTATCCCTGGCCGCGCCGGCACTCTGGAACTCACTCCCCAACAACCTGAGATCAACTACAGACCTCAAGGACTTCAGGAAGAAGCTCAAAACGACGCTCTTCACAGAACACTATAAGGACATCATCTGACCTGACCGACAGCCCTCTCTTCGCCCTACCTCACATCCTATCCACACTGCCTCTCACCTCCCCCTCCCTGCAATATGTATACAGTTCCTGTACATAGACCTCATTGTATATAGCTCACCTCGCAATCATCTTTTACACTGTCAATTCTAACTTCATGCCCACACCCACTTTTTGATGTTTGATGTGTAAACCGCTTTGATTTCAGGATAAAAACGGTATATATATCCTTTTAAATAAAATAAATAAAAATAAATTTCCACAGAAAGCTTATAGTCCAAGAAAAGTAAGATACAAGGGGCATAACAGGAGAAATAAAAAGAAAACTGCAGTCAAAACAAAGGCGGTGGGGGGGGGGGGGGCAGGAGTCAAAGTATGGAACATGGGAACAGATCTGGTGGAATAATTTAGAAAGCTGTTTTTACAATGCAACCTAAGACGTAAGCAGATAAAATATGACATTGTATTTCTAACAGTCCGCTTCTTTATAAAGTGGATAAAAGGGTCGCCTGTATTAAAGTATAATTATTACTTAGGAAACACTTTCAGGAAGTTCGAGTATTTCTGATATGGGTTCTATTGGTACTTCTAAATTGTTTAATGATACCTCTAATGTTACAGTTAGGGTTGAGGCTGTGGACGTGGTGACACCAATAAGTATGGTAGAGTCGTCGTCAGATGAGGTTTCGATATGGACCACATTTCTGGTCATATTCCACGACTGAATGGATATGTTTAGAGTTTTTAAAATTGTTCTATGCGCGGCAAATCTCCTCTATCTCCCCCCTGCCTCTCCTGCATGGTATGAATCATTCCGCTTTTTATTTCTTTGGCTCCAGTCTATGGAACTCTCTCCCGTACGAGCTTCACCTTGAACAGTCCTCCCTATTTATTTATTTACATATATTCTCTTATATACCGCGCTATTCTGCATCAGTGCGGTTTACATTGAACAAACTGAAATTACATTGAACAGGGCATTATAACTTGGAGATAACTATTTTACAGGGAACATGGGCTATGGAGGGTTAAGTGGCTTGCCCAAGACCACAAGGAGCACCTGTGGGACTAGAAACCCCAGTCCTTCCGGCCCAAGGTTGCTGTCCTCTAGTGGGAATTGAACCCACGACCTTCCGGCCTGAAGTACCTTGCCCCAACCACTAGGCCACTCCTCCACTCCAACCACTAGGCCACTCCTCCACAAAAAAATGCAATGTGTGCCTTCGAGTCAGTCCTGACTCCTGGCGACCCAGAAGCTCCTGGGTTTTCTTGGCAGTGTCACCGGAAGTAGATTGCCAGGCCTTTCTTCCGAGGCAATGGAGGGTTAAGTGACTTGCCCAAGGCCACAAGGAGTGCTAGTGGGAATCGAACCCTGGTTGCTTGGTTACCAAGCCAGCGTTCTAACCACTAGGCTACTCCTCCACTCCACTCCTCCACATCCCTAGATTTAAATCTCATCTCGCTTTCGACCTGGGTCCTCAGTGATACAGGGTCCTGCATCCCTCGACTTCCTTAGCCTCTGTGATACCTTTCTATGACCCACCTCTCCCTTTGTTTTGTTTCTACATTGTATGTCTGTTTGTTCATTCTCTCTCTCTCCCCCTCCCCTCCTTCCTGTCTCAATTTGAGGGTTTTTTCTTTTTTCTGATTTTAATTTTGGAGTTCTATCCTCCTGTATGTTTTATTGTACACCGCTCTGCTGACCTGAAGGGTGGTCTAGTAAAGGGGGAAAGCATGCCCTCCAGGGTCGACTCAGAAGCTGCCATGCAGGAAGGGCAGAGTCCAGAATCCAAGGATGAGGCTCCTCACTTGCCACAGGTCAAACAGTGTTTCCTGGAAGAAGATCTAGAGAGTTAGGGTATTGCAAGAGCGCAGGCCAAGGCAGTGTCGGCCCGCATGCATGTGTTAACTGCACTTTTATGTGACATCCGTTCAAGGCGCTAGGGAAGGAGCGCATGTTGGAGCTGCTTGGGCAGAATGCACATTAGAACTGTGCGACCCCTGGGTGCACAATAGGAAAAAAAACATTACTAACCTGTGCTGAAAATGGCAGGAAACCCCCCATAACGCCAACAGTTGCTAGCAGTCCACCCCAAATTGTGTCCCTCAGAGACGGAACCGGGTGCCCCCAACAAGGGCAATGACAAGGTTAAGCCTTGATATTCACCCCCTGAGAGCCCCAGGCATAGGATCTGTGCTGGGCTCAGGATCTACTCCCTGAAACTGCTTCACTGGCTGGTTTTATTTTTACAGAACTGTGTGGAAGGTGGCTGGCAGGCAGATCCCTCAGAGCCTTCAGCAATCTTTGGGAGAGAGCAGGGGAGAAAGGAGGAGGAGGGAGGGGGCACTGAGGTTGGGTGAGGCTGCTATATTCTCCCAGATCCTTCCATTTTGTGGATGCTCAACAGGCCCTTATCATGATAAGGGCGTGGAGTTGAACCAAATTTTCCCTCCTCCTATGGTTACCAAAGAGACCGCGGTCTAGTGGAGCATCCCATATCACACTCAAGTGAGAGTCACATTTTTAGGACTCAAAGTGGTTGATCGAGCATTTAATCAATATTTTTTCCTCTCAATCCTCAGATTTTCTATAGAGAAGTGAAAATCCATCCACCATCTGCTGGAGACAAAGAAATACTGAAGAGAGACCTCTGGTGGCTGAGACAGATAGAGGCACAGGAGTGATGTCATTGAAACCTGGGCTTTTCATTGGTTCTTTGTCTCCACCAATCTGCTGGTAGGGAAACAATTCTTTTGTCTGGACTGGTCTAACAGGACGATATGGAATGGATGTTGTACATTTTCTTGAATTTACTGCATGGTAAATTTATGGACATTTTATTTTAAACAAATCTAATGCCTTGGCAGCTTACCTGTGTAATTTGGAATAGGTACTTTGAAGGGCTTTGATAAAATACTGCGGATGAACGCCTCCTAGTGTCAGAGATAGTAAACATGTGTTAAAATCATTTTCTCCCAATTCAAGGTCACCATTATGAGACTAAAGGCCAAGCTGATACTGGAGGATTGATATAATGAAAACACTACATGCACAGACTGATGACCTTCCAAGAGCATTCAGAAATCTGTTAGAAATCTAGCAGAGTAGTAATGTAACTGAAGCAAAAGAGATGCAATATGATGGCACAGATCTCAGTACAAGCTCTGTTGGACTGCTTCAGGGAGATATAAAGCTTCATCACTTGGGTACAGCAATTACAGCAGACTCAACACACAAAAGGTTCGGGAACATCTCCTCGAACAATTTCATCTTTGGAGAGGCAATAAAATAAATAGCAGTACAGTATCAAGGTTATGGCGTCTTACAGACCTATAGCCAGCATACCTTTTGTAGCTAAAATAATTGAGAAAGTTGTCCAAAATCAACTACAAGATTTTATTGACCTCAATGCTCCACTAGATGAACAACTTGGATTCTGCCCATTCCTTGATGTCAAATTCCCTTTTGTTCTCTTTGACACACTTGTATGTGGGATAGATGATATAAAGCAGACACTCATATTCATCTTTCTAACTGCTGCCTTTAATAATGTCAGCCATAACACCTTTCTTGCTAGGTTAGCACAAACAGGTGTATCAGGAAAAACCTACCAATGGTTTCAATCCTACATCACTGACTGTATGCAACAAGTTCAATTAGGGCAAGACACAACCACTGCATTCAAACAAGAACAAGGAATACCCCAGGGCTCTGCTCTATCTGCAACCGATCTGTAATATATTCAAAGTGAAGTACCATATCTATGCGGACGACATCATGTTATATCTTCCTATAGATAACTGAATTGCATCCTGCATTATGAAAGCCCAAGCTTGGTTATCATCAAATCTATTAATTAAAAAAACCCTCAAGTACTCTTTATCTCAAGGAGCTTAAATTTCGCTCCACCACATACATTCAAAATTCTTAACACAACCTTACCAGTTAAAGCAAACAAAAAAAAAAGTAAGGTGTCTTAGTGTACTATTAGATCAATTCCTCACCTTATCTGCACATATAAAACAAATAACCAAATCTATTTACTACAAACTAAGAACAGTACAACATCTACTTGACAAACAATTTCAGATCAGTAGTCTACGCTCTAATCACCCCTCCACTGACTTCTGCAATAGCCTCCTCTATGGTATCCCTAAAAAATACCTGAAACAACTCCAAATTGCCCAAAATGTAACCGCCAGAATTGTTTGCAAAGCCCGATTTTCCGACCATATTATACCTCTTTTATACAACCTTCACTGATTGCCAATAACAAGCAGAATCAAATACAAAACAATAACATTTAAGATATCCAACAACATTGCTCCACCCTTCCTCTCATCATTAATCTCCCACTCCACTAACAATAGAGCCAGAAGGCAACATTTCCAGAATACTCACAATCCCTCCCACCTTTTGAACAACAAAATAAAAAACCAAGTAATAAGACCTTCTCTTTTGCTGCACCCATCCTATGGAATGCCCTCCCCGACTCCTTACATGCCATTAAAGATTTGCTAACATTTAGGAAAGAACTAAAAGCTCTTGTTCAGTCAATATTATGGAGAAAATAATGGTCATAATGCTACATCCCTGGACATCCCAAACTCAATCTGTAACACCTTCTACTTAAAGAAAATGCTGCCCTACACCCCCGTAAATAGTTTTACTATACTATATCCTTGTTTGACACCCTGTTTTGATTTGTTCTATGTACTGAACTCTGGAAGGGGCGGTATAAAAGTAATGCCAAATAAATAAATAACTCAAGCTGCAGTCCTGCCTTCGTATAGGGCTGGCTCTGATATGGGTGCTGCCTTGGGTGGGAATAGTGATGGCACTTCCCTCTTTCCCCAGAAGCAAGGGACCTTCTATTAATTTCACTCGCCACTTTTTTGTGAAGGCAATTGTGCTGGCCTAAATAGCTCAGAAGTAGCAATAGCAAGGTAGGAGAGGCTGAAAACTATTTTGAGGCGAGCATTTTTCACACCAACATCGGGCAGAAGATTGGCTTGAAGCAGTGGAGATTTCCTCTTCTGATTTACGCATGCTCTCCCCAGCTCATCCTTCCCCCGTGCCAGACCAGGTTCAGGCTCCTGGTAGTGCCTCTTGTTGTACAGTGCCCTGGGCAACTGACTTGCACACCCTATCCTAGATCTAACCCTGCTTCCATCACTTACTGTATGAGACCAGAAAGCCCTTCATCGTTGTCCTCCACTTACAAGCCCCCTTTCTAATCTTCCACAGTGGTGAGGAAACATGCTGGGAGGCATAAATGACTCTGTTTATTTTGACCAAGAGGTGCTTGTGGGGTAGTGCTTTCACCTGCTGCACAAACTATCAGCTCTCACTTCACTCCCAAATATGAAAAGTAAATGTGAAGGCTATTAAGGAGAAATCATATGTACATTAAAAACATACAGGAAACACAAAAAGGCAAGATAGTAAAACAGTCCTTTATTAACTAAGCCCCTATACGGCCTCATTTCGGCAATGCCTTCATCAGGGGAACCTCAAAAAGAACAATTGTAAAAGTGAATACATTTGTACTTGTGTATAAAATGAAGAACTATAAATTCAAGTACTTTGATCATTCATACAATACTACACGGTACTCATCTGATAAAATTACACTCCTCAATGTACTGTAACATTGCCAACATGGCGAAATTAGACTTTACTTGCTAATTGTCTTTCCTTGAGTCCCCTCCAGGCCAGTCCAGTACGTATGGGTTTTCTCCGTCCACCAGCAACTGAAGACCGACTATGACAGAATTCTGATGTCACCTTAAAAGAGCTCCCCCTTCAGCTCCAGAATCCAGTCTCCCACTGACAAAGCAGATTCCCAACAAAAAACCGAATACCGTTGCCCAACAGAACCCTGAAGAGCTCGCTGAACATGAAATAGCAAAAATTACCTTAATTAGCAGAATATGCCTGCTTAGTACAACCGAGACCTTCCAAGTACATAGGGAGAAAAATTCACAACGTGCTGACCAAAACTATATACATCACATGGTCCCCGCCTACCCCTAGGAGACCCCCCAAGCAAAGAACTCCAGGGGTGCTGTATCTCTGAACACTGCCAAATTGCTTAATGCGACCTCAGATACCGGAATGTGTACTACCAAGAAAACTGCTATAAACCAGGCAGGTCCTAGACTGGCCTGGAGAGGCTCGAGGAAAGACAAATTAGCAGGTAAGGTCTAATTTCGCCTTCCTAATCGTTCCTCCAGGCCAGTCTAGTACATATGGGATGTACCGGAGCAGTACCTAAGAATGGGTAGGACCAACAAGTCCAGCTTGAAGCACCGAGGCCCCAAAATGCGCATTGCTTGTACAGACAGATAATGCCGCATAAAGGACAAATCACGTTGCCACCCTGCAAATATCTGCCGGCGGCACCAGACTGTACCCTGCCCAGGAAGCCACGTGTGATCTGGTAGAAGCAGCTCTAAGCCCCATTGGAACTACTTGGCCCCGACTCGTAGGCCACTGAGATGGTCTGCTTGACCCAGCACACAATGGAGGCTTTAGAGGCTGCCTCTTCTCTATGAAGGCCACCAAACAACAGAAATAGGGGATAGATTCAGGAGTGAGATGCAGAAATATTTATTTACGGAAAGAGTGGTGGATCCGTGGAATAGTCTCCCAGTGGAGGTGGGAGAGACGAGGACAGTATCTGAATTCAAAAAAGCATGGGACAAACAGAGGATCTCTAAAGGAAAAAAAGGGGACTGCTGTAGTTGTTGATATGGAAGGATAGACTAGATAGGCCATGTGGTCTTTTTCTGTCGTCATTTTTCAATGTTTCTATCAGAAATAAAGCGGTCTGACTTGAGGAAGGACTCTGTCCACTAGAGCTAGTGCCGCAACACCGTCCACAGGTCCAGTCGGCGCAGTTGACATTCCTCCTCAGATTCACCCAGTTGAAAAACACCAGTAAGGACATCTCCTGATTTAAATGAAATAGAGATATTACTTTTGGCAGGAAGGAGGGTACCAGACGCAAAACTACTTTCTCTGATAAGTGCAAAAAGGGTTCCCTGCAAGAGAAGGCTTGCAGTTCTGAAATTCTCCTGGCTGAACAAATTGCTACCAGAAACACCATCTTTAGCATCAGATCTTTGAGCGAAGCTCTTGAGAGCAGCTCAAACGGTGCTCCCGTCAGAACAGCCAACACTATATTAAAGGTCCCAAGGCGGCACCACCATTTAGAACGGGGGCTGAACCTGGTTCACTGCCTTAAGGAACCAAATTTTATATCCAGATGGGCTGCCAGGGACTGTCCCTACAGTCTTCCTCTCTAGCAAGAAAGGGTGGCCAGCTGAACCTTCAAGAATTGAGAGCCAAGTCCTTCTCCAGGCCATGCTGCAAGAACAAGATGTCTGGAAGAGAGCTCGAGAATGGACAAATGCTCCTCGACAAACACCAGTCTTCAAACACTCGCCAAACCCGCACATACGCCAAGGATGTCAAAGTTTTCCTTGCCTTCAACATGGTAGAAATGACTGCTGAGGCATAACCTCTCTGCCTCAAGTGTGCCCACTCAAGAGCCAAGCTGTAAACAAGAAAGCGATCCACCTGTGGCATTAGTATCGGCACCTGTGACAGCAGGTTGATTTTGTCGGGCAGCCGCCACGGCCTGTCAATCAGAAGGCAAATGAGGTCTGCATACTAGGGCCTCCGTGGCCAGTCCAGAACAATGAAGATTACCGGACCATTGTGAGCCTTGGTCCAACCGATGAGTGCCCACGGCAAAAAGACTTACAGCAGACAATCCGATGGCCAAGCCTGTGCCAGTGTGTCGAGACTTTCTGACATATGCTCTAACTGGCTCGCCTTGGCATTGACTAGGAATGCCATAAGGTCCATCACTGGTTCTCTCCAGCGGACTACTATCACATGATAGACTGCTGCATTCAGCTCCCATTCTCCTGGATCCAAGTGATGCCAGCTGAGGAAATCTGCCTGTACATTGTCTGTTCCCACTACATGTGCTGCAGAGAGCACCATCAGATGCCTCTACATCTACTGCAGGAGGGGATGAATCTCCTCCACCAGGGTCACACTGCCTGTGCCCCCCTGTTTGTTAATATACACCACTGTGGTTGTGTTGTCCGAGCACACCTTAACTGCTTTCCAGACTAGCAAGGGTTGGAAGCATGATAGCGCCAAAAAGAACGCTCGCATCTCCAGCCGATTGATGGGCTAAGTCCTTTCCTGAAGGGACCACAGACCCTGTGTAACCTGCAACAGGCAATGAACACCCCAACCGGTGAGACTGGCATCCGTCAATACGAGGATCCATTGTGGCTGTTCCAACAGCATTCCGGCCGTGAGCTGCTCTATCTGCTTCCACCAGACCCGACTCCTTCTGACCTCTGCTGGACACTAACCTTCGAGACAAGGGATGATGCTGTGGGGACCAGTGCGAGAGAAGCACCCGCTGAAGGAGGTCTCATGTGAGCCTTGGCCCATGGCATGAGGTCCAGAACTGCTGCTATCGACCCCAACAACTGGAGATAGTATCATGCTGTTTGCGCCTGGATATCCAGAAACCTTGGCACCTGTCCCCGAATCCTTTATACCCTGTCCTCCGGGATAGACACTACTCCTTTCCATGTGTTGAACGGAGCTCAGAGGTACACCAGGCTTTGTACCGGCTACAGTCCGCTTTTGACTGGATTGATCACCCATCCCAGCTCTTGCAGAAACTCCACTACCTGCTGCATGGCAGAGCTATTCTCAGCTGCTGATTTCGCTCCGATGAGCCAGTCGTCCAGATAAGAATGTAATAGAATGCCCTCTCAGTGAAGGGCTGCCGCCGCCACCAACATCACCACCACGACCTTGATAAAGGTGCGGGGCTGTCGCCAGGCCAAAGGGTGGGGCCTGGAAATGAAAATGTCCCATAGGCACAGCAAAACACAGGAAGCACTGATGCTCTGGCCAGATGGGAATATGCAGAGAGGCCTCCATGAGATCGAGAACAGACAGAAATTCACCCTGGTGCAGCACCACAATGACCAAGTGTAAGGTTTTCATGCAAAAATGTGGAGCCCCAAGAGCACGGTTGACCTGTTTGAGGTTGAGGATAGAGCGAAAAGTGTCCTCTTTCTTGGGTACTCCCTACCAAAATTGTACCTAGCTCCCCTAGTTCAAATCCATGTTACTATCCCTGTTATATGTAAACTCAGGACAGATTGTTCCTGACTGAGAGTTATATTGTTAAATGTAAACCGCACTGATAATAAAGAGCGCGGTATAGAAGGGCTGTTAAATAAAATAAAAAATAAAAATAGATGATTGACCTAAGCTGCAGTGGTCTCGGGGTACCGAGACTACCACCTCGAGCCGCAGCAACCGTTCCAGCATTTTCTAGACCACCCATGCTTTCTCCGTAGCCTTGCACAGCCACAGAAAGCAGCGGGACGCCACAAATCAAGGCCATAGTCTTAGACAAGGACCGCACCAAATCGTAGAATGCGTCTGCTGATTATGCCGAAGCCAACTCCAGCTTCATTCCTTCCAATGCCACCTGTCCCTCCAGAATTGCTGGTGCTAACCCCTGAATCCAGCAGATGGACGTCCTGGACACATACATTTCGCAGACAGCAGTATCGGAACACTTGTATCAAATGCTCATTTCAGAAGCAAATCCAGCTTAAGGTCAAGTAGATCTTTGAGGGCCACGCCACCTTCCACTGGGATGGTGGGCTTCTTAGTTACTGCCAAGACCATAGCATCCACCTTTGGCATGTGCAGGTGGTCTCGCTCATCCTACAGTATTGGGTATAAGCGGCCCATTGTCCTGCTACCCCATAGCGTAGCCTGTGGAAATTCCCATTCAGAATCAATCACCTTTCGAAGGACCCTATGGACTGGAAAGCACACCTGCACCCACTTGAAATTCTGAAGCAAGGGATCTTCCAGGGGCTTGTCTACCACCACAGATGGGGGCACAATATTTAATGCCGCCAAGGAATGCTTAATGAGAGCCAACAATTTCTCCCTGTGAAACACCCTAACTATATTCGGATCATCTCCTGAAGGAATTTCACCCTCCTCCAAAGTAGTGCTCCCCAGCTCATCCCAGAGGTCAGAGGAACCTTCCCCGAGCTCCTCTGAAGTCTGGGACAGTGGAGAGTCCTAATCCAGCCAGGCATCAGGATCCTCTCCACTTCCCTGAATGGAAAGTGCCCTACCTTCAGGGACACCTTCTTGCAGGGTCTCCAATGCCAAGTTCTGAGAAGGTTTAGCACCTGCCATTCCAGCTTGCTTGCTCTTAAGGCTTATTGTCTGATGTAAGACTAAAATGAAATTGGGTGGAAAAAAAAAAAACCACAAAAAACCCCACAGGCTCCAATACCCTTGGGACATGCGCTGGAGGATCTGAAGGAGCCAACATGGGATTTTCCTGTTTTTGCTCCTTTTCTTGCCTTGCTTGCTTGAATGAGATAGGGAAATGGCCGTGGTTCTAGAAATAGCCGCGGTTCCTGCCAAAATCGCAACCTCCTCAAGCGGCCCAGAATCACTCGCTGGCCTCTCCTCATTCTTGGGCATGACTGCTTCATTTCAAATCGGGTCCACCTCAATTTGAATGCTCAAACCGCCCGACCGGCGAGAAGACGGGCAAAACAAAATGTGTCCCAACCGCGTGAACGAAGGAATTACGCCAGAGAGCCGTGGATCATCAGGTGAGCATGGGACGATACCGGCCAAGGAACCCTGTGCAAAGAGACGCGCTTGTCCGATGCATCGCTCCAAAAAAAAAAAAAAAAACCCAACTCACCACCAACTTGAACCACTGCCACCCCATCTTTTGTTTTTTTCCCAGCTGTGCTTTATTAAACATTGTTCCACTAATGCCCAGCCAAACAGCACCACCTGAGTCCAGGGACGTTCAGTAACCTGTGGCTCACAGGCATCTGTACCATACCATGGGGGGGGGGGGGAGGAAAGGGAACTGGGGCACCCAGCTATTTTAACCCCTGGCTACCCTTGCATCTGCTAGAGGCAGGAATTCCTGTCAGCCTGTTGTCACCCCCACCACTGGCTAGGCAGATGAAGGACCCCTGCAATAGCAAGCAAGAGTCCTTTTATTTATTTTACTAAAAGCTTTTCCCATGAAAAAAAAAATGGCAAAAATTGTCCTTTTCAGTGGAGTCCACTACAGAAAGGACTTCCCCAGCTGCTGAGGACTGAAAGACTGGATTCTGGAGCTGAAGTGGGAGCTCTTGTAAGGTGACATCAGAATTCTGTCATAGTCTGTCCTCAGTTACTAGTGAGCGGAGAAAACCCATACGTACTAGACTGGCCTGGAGGGACAATTAGGAAGATATGATTTTTGTTTTTAGATCTCACAATTTTGTTTTAGACGTATAATTAAATTTTGAGTGTTATATACATGAAGAACCATTAAATCAACAGTGTTTATATATTTTCTCCAGATACTGACACATAATAAAAACAATCTTCCTCAATTCTGTTTGTTTTATGCGATGCATGAGGTGTGGTTCCACATGCTATAATTGTTCATACAATTAGGACATTTTCAATATAGTTAATAACTCCCCCCCCCCTCCTGTTCTGGATAGAAATACATCATGTTCCGATTGGTTGATCTGTTTGATGCTTTTTACAAGTTTTTATTTAAAAAAAAAAGGTCAAAGGTTGATGTGCATCCTTCATTGTGCGTCACGTTAGTCAGTCCTTTTATTGATATTTACATATTAGATTTTGATTGGTTGGCCCTTTTGTCACCTTTTACTAGGCTTTAAAAAGTTCAAAGGTTGGTGTGCAACCCTGTTTGCGTGTCACTTCAGGCTCATTTGCTGCCAAGGCTTACATTCAGGCAAGTTTATTATCTATTCCGTTTCCCTTTTCTGATGTATAGGTTTGGTTGAGCAATAATCGCTGTTTATAACTACAGGTTGCATGTTCAATTTGTTTATTGATTCTTTTCTAATCGGCATTTCGCTGTTTACTATTTGATGCTGCATTTGGTTTTCTATAGACTTCACAAGGTGCATTTTTAGATATATATCCAAAATCCATTTGGCCATAATTGCCTTTAAGATGGTCTGTTATGTTCTCTTTTGTGCCATTTCCATGATTTGACTTTTTACTTTGGCACTTATTCCATTTACAATTATAACACGAGTTCCGCCTGTTCTTTAAATCAATTTTTCCTTTTTTACATTAGACATCTCAGTTCATGTTTTTAACTGATGCTAATTGTGGTGGTCTCATTTCACAAGGTCATTTACAGTTTGACTGATAAAATTTTATTTTTAACATAAAGATGATTGTCTTTTTTTCTAATTGTTTGCTTTCCTCCTCGCTTTATATTTACAGCGAGTGATGTTCATGGGATCATTGCCCAGTTGTTCTCTATAGTTTTAAGCCTTATTAACTAGAAGTAAGCTCTGTGGTTTCTCTCCCCCCTTCTCTCCCTCTTTACACCCATTGTGGGTTTTTTTACAGATGGTATTAGATGCATGATACACAATTAGCTGCTTTTGTCCAGTTATTTGGTTTTGTGATAGTTCAAATTGTTTGTACTCAGATATTATATATTTATTAACTGAGTTGACTCACGTCTTTTTATCATTATGGGATTTATATAAGCTCTTATTACTATCATATGCGCATTTTATATGTCTATTATTGTTTAATTTTTATGTCACATATTATTTTAATTTTAACTCCTGGAAGTACTTAAATTTATAGTTATTAAATTTTAAAAAATCAGCAAAGATGTACAACAAAGCTGCATTCTTTCCCCTACCTCTAATTTATACGCTTGGCTGAAGACCAAACAAAAGTTTAGGTCAACTATCCAGAGGGTCGCCAGGAGTAGACACCGACTCGACGGCACTTAACAACAATTTTATACACAAGTACAAATGTATTAGCTTTTACAACTTTCTCTTTGAGGTTCCCCTTGATGAAGGCATTGACGAAATGCAGCCATTGAGGGGTTTAGTTAATAAAAGGACTGTTTTGCTATCTCGCCTTTTTGTGTTTCCCGGTTGTCAGCGAGGTAGTAGGTGTGTTTTTGCTGTGGACATTAAACACACACACCACCCCGAGTCTACTATAATACTTACATGTTTGCTGCCACTCAGACAGATTGGTTGATTTGTCAACTGTGTCAAAGGTTTTCGGAAAGGCGACATAAAACTTTCCCATGTCCCATTCTGACAGCTTGGTTTCTGCCTCTTAGGAGTCTGAAACACAGTATAAAAATGTGTCATATCAATACCGGTAGTTGTAAGGGTCTCCCACAATCCCCTACTGGAACACCTGACATCCAAATATCAAAGAGTAGCTACTGGGATTTTAGGGAAGAACGAACTAGGAGAGTTGCTCTAGGTTTGAGAGAGAGAAAACAGATGGAATAGCATTCTCATTAGAGTGAGATTCACTCTTTTGCTTACAAAATTACATTAGACTGAACTCTTAACTGACAAGTAGAAGAGAAATTATAGAATCAAGACCATCAGTCCATAGGATTTCAAGGACACTACCAACTTAGAATGATTACAGATCTCTTAACGGCTACGCTCATGACCCATGGAGGGGAAGGGCAAGATGGACAATGCTGAGGCACCAACACTGTATTCCGTTTATGGTATTCTGGGAGTAGGTAGTCAGTCCAAGGATGCTCTATGGATCACCAAGAAATAGACAAATACTTGAACTAATTGATTAGCTTGGAGAAAAGTGCTCAGGGCAAGCAAAAGACTTCTTCAGCATTATCTGGAGTGTGTCTTGCCCATTCCCAGTCCTAGGTACTTCTCAGTCTAATCACTAGCAAACCACTATAGTGAAGATTTCTAGTCAACTTTCACTGAGGCAAATTCAAATAGACTATCTGTTGCGAGTATTTGCAAATTACGATACGAAGTACCAAGAAAAGTCCTTGGGAACATCAATTTGCTGTAGCATAGCTAGTCTTGAAGGACTACCAGAAGGGGCTGCAACAACTGGAAGTAGATCTACGCTTGTGTGTATTAATCTTCTGGAATGAACTATAAATCGGGGGGGGGGGATTTCTTGGGGTTAAAGCTGATAAATCTGTGTATTTTAGAATTCAGTGTTTTTGCTGAATCAATCACATCTTAGTACCACCAGAAAGCTTGTATTTAAGTCAAAACAGGATATAGAACATAAAATAAGAGTAAATAGTTACTGAAATAAATTGGTTTCTAGTGAGCTTTTCATTTAAATCAAATCGGAGCATAAGTTAACCTAGAAAGTAAAACAGTTATTTCAGTAACTGTTTTACTTTCTAAGTTAAAAAGTTATACGCTGATTTGATTTAAATGAAAAGCTCACTAGAAACAAAATTAATTTTAGTAACTATTTAATGTGTTTCTCGAGAGCTTTTTTATTAAATTCAAATCAGAGCATAGTTTACCATATAAAGTAGAATACTCTCCAAGTAGAAAGAAAAATAAACTTGTTTTTAATGACCTTTACACTTGGCCTTCCAGTTAGAATGCAAAAGATCTGTGAAGCTGTCTTAAATAGGTGTTAAAGGCAAGTGACAGATCAAAGGGGTAATTTAAAAAGGCCCCTTCTACCAAACCAAGGGCTGTGTAAATTACCCAGGAAACTGGTAAGACTTCACCTCAGAAGTACAGGACAGGGCACTGTATAGCAAGTCAACTTTTAATAAGTCTTATTTCCCTCCCTCCTTCCCACCCACCCCTGGGATAATTGTAGCTTTATAGGCCTTAAACCTCTTAAAGGGAAGGAAGTGCTCATATTCACTTTCAGGTACAGCTGTTTATCCTCATCAGGCATACATTAAGGACCAGAGATTAATTAATTAATCGTGAGGTGAACAAAGTCCATTAAACGTATTAGGTATAGTTTTATTAGTATAGGTATCCCCAGCAAACCAAAGTAAATAACTTAAATACCTAAACACAATCTTAAAACTAAGATGCAGACAGCAGTCCAGCAGTGAGATGGAGCTTTCCAGTCTTTTTCATCGAGTGTCACATGTACGATTTTCTCCCAGTTGGTGAAGTGTCTTACATAAGCACTAGGTGCAAGGAGCTCTGTGCTCTCAGGGAACTTCTCTGATCTTTGGAGGCTAGAGTAGCAGACTTGGCTGACATAAGGAAGACAGAAGTATATAAATGAGACTTACAGGGACGTAGTACTGAAGTCCCACCTCCAGTTGGGCACCATCCCTGTTCTCATGGAGGAGAGAGGTCATGTAACATGAGAGCATCACCCTGGTGTGGCAGGAAGTGATCTGTAGCTAGGATCTGTCCTCCAGGTGATGTAAAACCCTCTCACACTGAAGTTTCTCCAGAGCCATGAGCCCACGAGGGAAGGGTTAGGACAGCAGTTATAGTTGATGATTCTATCATTAGGCATGTAGATGGTTGGGTGCCTGGTGGACGTGAGGATCGCCTGTTAACATACCTGTCTGATGCGAAGGTAGTGGACCTCATGCGCCACCTAGACAAGGTCTTATATAGTGCTGGGGAGGTGTCTGCTATCTTGGTACATGTTGGTACCAGTCACATAGGAAAGTGTGGTAGGGAGGTTTTGGAGGCCAAATTTAGACTTTTAGGTAGGAAGTTGAAATCCATAACTTCCAGGGTAGCATTCTCCGAAATGCTTCCCATTCTTTGTGCAGGACCCCAAAAGGCAGGCAGAGCTCTAGTGTCTCAATATGTGGATGAGACAATGGTGCAAGGAAGAAGGTTTTGGATTTGTTAGGAACTGTGCAACATTCTGGGGGACAGAAGGGGCTTTTCCGAAGGGATGGGCTCCAACACCAGAAGGATGCTGTGTTGTATACAGAGAGGAATTACCAGCAGAAAAGAAGAGGTTCTAATGCCACTGTACAAGTCGCTGGTGAGGCCTCACTTGGAATATTGCGTTCAGTTTTGGAGACCATATCTCACAAAAGGATATAAAAAGGCTGGAAGCAGTTCAGAGGAAGGCGACCAAACTGATTTGGAGCCTGCGTCAGAAGACTTATGAGAAAAGACTTGAAGACCTAAATATATACACTCTGGAGAAGGCGAGGAGGGACAGGGTAGATACGATTCAGACCTTTAAATACTTGAGTATTAGTGAACAAACAAACCTCTTCCAAAGACGGGAAGCTGTAAAACTAAAGAGCATAACATGAAGCTGCAAGGGGATAAACTGAAAGGCAATGTCAGGAAATACCTTTTCACCGATAGGGTGGTGGATGCTTGGAATGCCCTCCCGATGGAAGTGGTGGGGGCAAATACAGTGACAGAATTCAAAATAGCATGGGAGAGACACAGTGGATCCCTTTATAGCAACAGAATAAAATCAAAAACAAACATATCCATCTCTTTTATCTGAACAAATAGGAGTGACCTACACGAAGCAGTAGGTTCACCCCTAAACAAAGGCATGGGGAGGGGTGATCTGCATGGAGGGGTAGGTACACCTACTCTTGCTGCCTTGCTGGACAGACTAGATGGACCATACTGGTCTTTATCTGCCGTCATATGCTATGTTACTATGTTACCTTAAGGCTGCTGGCATTAACCTTTAAAAAGGAGATAGGGGAAAGCCGACAGTTGCCCAAGAGCTCATGGTTCAGAACAATGTATCCCTGAAGGATACTACCAAAAGACTGAAGTTAGGGCATACTGACAGAGAGGTTCCAATAAAGACAAAAGTAACCCAAATGCCCTTAAATACAGAGCAGACTGAGCTCAAAGATTCCAAATTACCCCTGCCTACCGATAACCAGATTAATGTGAATAAAATACAGCCTTTAAAATGCTTGTATACAAATGTTAGAAATCTAAAAAATAAGATGGGAGAGTTAGAATATATAGCACTAAATAAGAGGTTAGATATGATTGGAATCTCAAAGACATGGTGGAAGGAGGACAACCAGTGGGACACTATGATACCTAGGTACAAACTATATTGCAATAATAGAGTAGATCATATTGGTGGAGAGATTGCACTCTATATTAGAGAGGGCATTGAGTCACACAAGATTAAAGCTTTGCAGGAAACAAAATACACTATGGATTGAAATTCCATGTAAAAAGGGGAAGGCAACAGCAATAGGGGTGTACTATCGACCACCTGGCCAGAATGAACAAATGGATGATGAAATGCTCAAAGAAATCAAGGAAGCTAACAAAAGTTACAACAATAATGGGTGATTTCAATTACCCCAGTATCGACTGGGTCAGTATCAGGAAGGACATGCTAGGGAGATCAAGTAGTGGAACACAAGATCTGATGCAAGAGATTACGGTATTGGGGCCACGAGGCAATATTGAACATAGCATGATCATGTTTGATTTAATAAATGGAGGAAGCATGGCAAGGAAATCCACAATACTACCTTTTAACTTTCAAAAGGGAGACTATGATAAAATGAGTAAAAATAGAAAAAAAAAACTAAAAAGGAGCAGTTGCAAAGGTTAAAGATTTACATCAAGCATGGATTTTTCTTTAAAAATACTATCTTGGAAGCCCAGACCAGCTGTATTCCATGCTTTAAGAAAAAGTGGAAGTTGTCCAAAAAACTGCCAGCATGTTTTAAAGATGAGGTCAGAGAGGCTGTTGCCAAAAAAGCATCTTTTGGGAAATGGCAAAAGGAGACAAATGACGAAAACTGGAAACATCATAAGCATTGGCAGGTTAGATGCAAGGCATTGATAAGACAGGCAAAGAGAATTTGAAAAACAAACAAAAAAAACAACTTGCTGTGGAAGCAAAAAGGCATAATAAAATAAACCTTTTACAAGTACATTCATAGCAAAACACTTGAGAGTCAGTTGGACCATTAGATGATAGAGGGGTAAAAGGGGCACTAAGAGGGGACAAGGTCATAGCAGAGAGATTGAATGAATTCTTTGCTTCAGTCTTTACTGAGGAAAATATAAGGATGTTACCCATGACTGAAATGGTATTTAAAGGTGATGCCTCAGAAGAATTGAAAGAAAAACATTGATAAACCGGGAAGATGTTTTACAACTATAAACTAAACTAAAGTGTAGCAATTCACCTGGACCAGATGGTATACATCCAAGGGTGTTGAAAGAACTGAAATATGAGATTGCAGACCTACTATTACTAACCTGTGAAGTAGCATCTGTAATACCTGAAGATTGGAGGATGGCCAATATAACGCCAATTTTTAAAAAGGGTTCCAGAAGCAATCCTGGAAACTAAACACCGGTGAGCCAGATGTCAGTTCTGGGAAAAATGGTAGTAACACTTATAATGAACAAAATTACTTAACATGTAGATAGTCCTGGTTTAATGGAAGACAGCCAACATGGTTTTAATCAAGGAAAGTCTCGTCTTACTAATCTATTATGTTTTTTTGAAGGTGTGAATAAAACAGGTAGACAAAGGCGAGTTGATTGATATTGTATCTGGATTTTCAGAAAGCCTTTGACAAGGTCCCTCATGAGAGACTTTTGGCCAAATTAAAAAGTCATGGGATAGGAGACAGTGTAATATTGTGGATCAGAAAAGGTTAAAAGATAGAAAGCAGAGGGTAGGGCTAAATGGCCAATTTTCCCAATAGAGAAAGGTGAATAGTGGAGTACCCCAGGGATTTGTACTGGGTCTGCTGCTTTAACATATTCATAAATGACCTGGAAATGGGAACGACGAGCAAGGTAATCAAATTTGCAAATGACACAAAATTATTTAAAGTTGTTAAAACCCATGAGGATTGTGAAAAATTGCAAGAGGACCTTGATAAACTGGGAGACTGGGCATCCAAATAGCAGAAGAAATTTAAATGTGGACAAGTGCAAAGTTATGCACCTAGGAAAAAAACAAACCCAAAACTATGGTTACATGATGCAAGGTTCCACATTAGGAATCAGCACCCGGAAAAAAAAAGTATGCGTCATCGTGGATAACATGTTGAAACCCTCGGCACAGTGTTCTGCAGCAGCCAAGAAAGCAAATAGAATGCTAGGTATCATAAGGAAAGGAATGGAGAATAAAACAAAGGATATTATAATGCCTCTGTATTATTCCATGGTGCGACCGCACCTTGAATATTGTGTGCAATTCTGGTCACCGTATCTTAAAAAGAAGGATATAGCGATTGTTTACACCATCAAAATATAGAAAGACTAGGGGACATGCAATGAAATTGCAGGGTAACCTATTTAAGACTAATAAGAGAAAATATTTTTTTCACTCTATGTGTAATCAAAACTCTGGAAATTCATTACCGGAGGATGTGGTAAGTGTAGCTGGGTTTAAAAGAGGTTTGGGTAAGTCCCTGGAGGACAGGTCCATAAACCATTTTTAAAGGGGACCCGGAAAATCCATTGCTTGCACCAATACAAGCATTGTGGAACCTGTGTCTTTTGGGGAAACTGCTGGGTACTTGTGACCTAGATTGGCCACTGTTGGAAAAAGGATATTGGGCTTGATGGACCTTGGTCTGACCCAGTATGGCATATCTTATGTTCTTAAAAGTAGTATTAGTTGTATTAGTAAACATGGCCCTAAAAATATTTTCCCTAAACCTATCAGTAAAAAGGCTGTAAGTTGCATAAGGTTAGTTGCAGTTTCAACTTGTTCTTTAAAACACTTGAAGCATGCATCAAAACTCTGAGCTGGGCAATTTCCAAGAGTTATTTACATGGGGTCAACTGGTTGTCTAAAAATTGCCCACCCATTCTCCAGGTACAAGGACACTGGGGAATCAGCAGCATATGTACTCTTAACTGTGGAAAAGGTAGATGGGTTTCGAGGTGGCAAAACCTACCTGCAGAAAAAATGGAGGCAAATCTCAACAGATATTCTTGCTGTGGGACCACTTTCAAAGGGAAAGCACACTCCTAGTTTCTCTTTGAAAACCGGTGTTCAGCCTGCAAGTAAAATTACTTTGTACATATGTAGGTAGCTATAAAAATGCCCCAATAACGTGTTGCGTGTCGCTGGTCAAGGAAACAAGCAAACACGCCATGATTATTTTCCAAGAAATGCTCACCGATTCTGGTTGCCAGTCTTCATCATCTGATAAACTTCCCTGCTTTCTCTTTGCAAGCTGACTAGGAGCCAGGCTTTTTCTCTGAAAGAAGACAACCATGTAAATTGAACTTTCCTTCCTAGAACTGGATAACTTGGCAGCTCTGTAGATGTGAAAGCCTTGAGCAGGGAAGGGGTGCCAACCAGCTGCTTTACTTAAGGGAGGCCAGTGGCTGGTAAACTTTTAAACTAGCTATATTAGGGCTTGACAAACCCAGGTGCCAGGTCACCATGGAGACTAAATAAAAAGAGAAAAAATTGGACCTGGGGTCTATAGCTTAGAGCACATGGACAACAATGCAGCAGCATTGGGCTTGCACAAAGGATTATGCACATAGGCATCGTAGAGGGGGGGGGGGGGGGAAGACACCAAAATGTCCCTACCAGCTCAGCAACCCTTAGCATCAACCCTCTTATCCTATCTGCCTAGCACCTATAAATTCCCTGCACAGCAGCAGGAGCCTGTGATTTTGCTGTCACTACTCTACCTGTCATCTGGCCACTAGCACCATGCAGGAGTTGAAAGCAGAGAGCAAGTACTTCCTGTATTGCACAAGAAACAGGAAGTAGTTTTCTGCTTTCAACTCTTGGGTAGTGCTGGCGACCAGAGGGAGGGCAGTGAATATACAAACTCCCAATGCTCCACAGGGGATTTACAGGTGTCAGACAGACAGAAAAGGGCTGATGCTGTAAACAGAAAGCAGATGGGACAAGAGCAGAAGACAGATACTAAGGGGTGGGGATAGGAGACAGGGTGTGATGGAAGGCTGGGAATGGCAAAAGGGGGCTCATGCTGGCAGATGATGGCGGTGGCGGCAGCAGAAAGGGGCTGGATACTGGAACAGAGAAGATCTACTGATAAGCTTGGGAAAAAGGGGCTTGGAGCTAACATGGGGACTGGGAAAAAGAAAAGCTGCTAATGGACAGGGGGGATGGGGAGGGGTGGGAAGTCTAATGCTTGGCCTGTGAGAAGGGGGCTGGGGGCCAACAAGGGGGCAAGTGAGAGAAAGGGGCTGGTGCTTGGAGATGGATCTAATGCTGAGCATGGGAGGAAAGGACTAGAAGCTGAGGCTGGGATGTATGCATATACAAACAGATATCTATATCTATTGTTCATAAGATTGGCTTCTAGATCCTAAAAAAATTTGTCAAGGCCTCGGTTATACAACTGCCAGTAATCTACTGACTGCCCTCAGCCATTTTCTCCTCTATTAGGGAGGGACCAAGCCTCGTGCAAAGGACCCAGGGTTTAACGTGGCAGCGTACCCCAATGGAAGCCTGTGCTGTGCTTCCCCTGCCATGTCATCAATGGGACAAAGAAAGGAAGCCTTTGGCACACTTGATGTGGTGGCGGGGGGTCCGAGGCAGCAGATACAAGAATTGGCTTCTCTCGGCCCAACTTGAACGCATGGAAAGAACCTGTTTGTTTTAGTTGTATCTGCTCTGTTTCAGCTTCTGCCGCCTCATGGTGTTCGGGTAACATAGAAACATGATGACAGAAAAAGACCACATGGCCTATCTAGTCTGTCCTTCCATATCAACAACTACAACAGTCCACTTTTTACCTTTAGAGATCCTCTGTGTTGGTCCCATGCTTTTTTGAATTCAGTTACTGTCCTCATCTCTACCACCTCCACTGGGAAACTATTTCACGGGTCCACTACTCTTTCCGTAAAGAAATATTTCCGCATATCACTCCTGAATCTATCTCCCTTCACCCTCATCCCATGTCCCCTCGTAGCAGAACTTGCTTTCAATTGAAAGAGGCTCTCTCCCTGAACATTTATGCCACGGAGGTATTTAAACATCTCAATCATATCACCTCTATCCCGCCTTTCCTCTAAGGTGTACATATTAAGATCCTTAAGTCTGTCCTCATATGCTTTATAATGAAGCCCACTAATCATTTTAGTAGCCACCCTCTGCACTGACTCCATCCTGTTCACATCCTTTTGAAGGTGCGGTCTCCAGAATTGCACACTATACTCCAAATGAGGTCGTACCAAAGACTTATACAGAGGCATTATCACCTCCTTTTTTCTGCTAGCCATTCCTCTCCGTATGCACCCAAGCATCCTTCTAGCTTTTGCCGTTGCCTTTTCTACCTGTGTAGCTACTTTAAGATCATCAGACACAACCACGCCTAGGTCCCGCTCTTCTTTAGTGGACAAAGGTACTTCACCTCCTATACTGTATTGCTCCCTTGGATTGCTGCAGCCCAAATGCATGACCTTACATTTTATAACATTAAATACCAGCTGCCAAATTGTAGACCATTCTTCAAGCTTAGCTAGATCCCTCCTCATGTTATCTACACCTTCCTGGGTGTCTACTCTATTGCAGATTTTGGTATCATCTGCAAAGAGGCAAACCTTACCCGACAGCCCTTCCGCTATATAACTAACAAAGATGTTAAAAAGAAATCGGACCAAGGACAGATCCCTGGGGCACACCACTGGTAACATTCTTCTCCTCAGAGTGAGCTCCATTTACTTGTACTCTTTGTCGCCTCCCACCCAACCAATTTCTAACCCAAGCAGTAACTTTAGGGTCCATCCCTAGGGTGCTCAGTTTGTTTATAAGTCACCTGTGAGGAACAGTGTCAAAGGCTTTACTGAAATCTAAATACACCACATCTAGAGCTCTCCCTCGGTCCAACTCCCTGGTCACCCAGTCAAAGAAATCAATCAGATTTGTCTGACAAGACCTGCCTCTGGTGAATCCATGCTGCCTCGGATCCTGTAATCCGCTGGACTCCAGAAACCTCACTATTTTCTCTTTCAGCAGCGTTTCCAATAATTTACTCACCACCGAAGTTAAACTAACCGACCTGTAGTTTTCAACCAAATCCTTACTTCCGCTTTTGTGTAAAGGCACCACATGAGCCTCTCTCCAGTCCTTTGGCACCACTCCCGACTCCAACGAGGCATTGAAAAGGTCAGTCAGTGGAGTTGCTAGAACGTCCCCAAGTTCCCTCAGTATTCTAGGGTGTATCCCATCCGGTCCCATCGCTTTGTCTACTTTAAGTTGAGCTAGTTTCTCACGAACACAGTCTTCTGAAAATTGTTCAAGATGTCCCTCGCTTCTGTTCCTATTTGTGGGTGTTTTCTGAGGTCCTGCTCCTGGTTCTTCATCTGTGAACACAGAACAAAAATATTTGTTAAGCAATTCCGCTTTATCCTTATCAGCTTCTACATATTCCTCCCCCTACACCCTTGAGTCTGACAATACTATTTTTGCCCTTCCTCTTCTCACTAATATATCTGAAAAATGTCTTATCCCCCCATTTTATTGCATTGGCTATTTCCTCTTCCTTTTGAATCTTTGCCTTCTTGACTACTTTGCTAGCTTCTCTAGGTTTTTCCAAATACAGATGCCTAGTAGTAGCGATTCTTCCTATCTCTTGCCCTCCGTTACTGCTCAGAGCCACCAACCCGACACTCACATCTTCGGCCAACCACCCACCTTTCCACTTGGTGTTTCACTTCACTGTGGCTCACTGCCCTGGACTTTTTTCTGGGGGGGGGGGGCTGGCTGTGGCTGCATGGATGGGGGCAGCGCTGCAGCCTCAGCGGAAAGGGTTGTGATGTTGCCCTGCGAGGGGTTGGGAATGCGGCTTTTGCTCAAGGCTAGGGCAGGTGGCTGCGTTGCAGGATGGGAGCATTGTGGGATACAGACTGAGGAGATGGCAGCATTTGGTGGTTATTGGTGGGGGGCCACTAGGGAGAGGAAACATGCGGGAATGAACCCTCCGCCTTGGGGCTTTGGTGCAAGTCCTGACAACTTTCGGTTTTCGACACGTGATGGGTGCCTAGTGGCGCTGTCACTTTTGCTTGGAAGCCTGCAGTTTCTGTCCTTGCCCCATCCCGGCGTGTGTCGTGAGAGATGATGGTGCCTTCCTTCAAGCTGTTTGGATGCTGCTTACACACGTGAGTGTGGAAAGCACTAAGAGAGGAGAAATCTCCCCCCCTCAGTCTTGAGTTTTGCATGCGTTATTACTTTTCCAGCTATTTGAGTTTGGAGTGCTAGAAAGCAGCTGATATTTACAACTGATCTTCAAATGCCGGATATGTTATCAGAAACTGATGTCAGGTGCCCTTCCTGGGGTGGGTAGGGGGGGGGAGAAAGGAAATGTGTCTGCAGTCTCCCCCTCCTCTTTTTTACTGGAGAATAGTGGCCAAACAGAGGTGTTTTGTATGGGTGAGATGAAGGTGGTGAGGAAATGCACTTCCTAGATGTTTTAGTCTCTGACAAATCCAGAGATAGCCCTTATCAGTAATGCTCGTGCTGACTGCACTGACACATTTTCCCAAAAATAGTCTGTCCCCCTTAATCAAGCTCATTCATCGATGGTGACGCATATGAGACATGCTGCAACAGCGTATGTATACATGCACCCCACTGGCTTGCCATCGTTTGCTTCACTTGAGATCCCCCAATCTTGTGGCAGTTTCACATTCCATGTGGAAAATGGCTGATGTGTGATGTAAAAGACTACTTAGTCAAGCTTCATACCCGTTATTTATTGTTTTGTGATGTCCATGGTCAAGCTCTGTACATGTGGGGTTCTAACAATACCCAGCGATTACCAAGAGTGAACCATCCGGTAGAGGTTTTTTTGTTTTGCTTTTTTTTAAAGTGTCTATATTGATTTCAAGGCACTTGTACTTGTAGGTATGGGGAAAATTGATTGTACAGGAAGGGACAATACACAGGATGATTTACTCAGATTTCTTTCTGCTGGGTGGGCTACTTGATTTTGTTCTGTTAGGCTTGTCTTGTGAAAGCAGTAAAAAGGGTCAGTGCACTGACTCAGATTATATTGCTTGAGAAAATGGGCTCAAAGAGTGTGAGAGAGCCTTCAAATGAGTGTGACACTTTCCTAATAAGTGAGGCTTGGCATCTCTGAATCCCTTTCTCAGAGATACTCTGTTCTTGCCCCACGCTGTCTTGAATTCTGATACGGTCCTGTCTCCACCCCCGCATGTGAGAGTCTGTTCCAAGCATCTACCATCCTCCTGTATACTTCCTCAGATAATATCCGAGTCGAAAGCTTCAAGTATCAGAACCTGTTGAGGGGGTGCCTGTGACCCCAAAATATGTAGTTTTACTGATGAAAATGCTTAGTTGGCTTAACTTTGACCCGATTTAAGCAGGGGAGAGGAACCACAGCTTCCCTGCTTGTTGACATAGAACATCATGGCTTGATTGTCAGTTTGCTCCAGGAACGAGTTGTTGTTGCGGTAGCTGTAGAAACGGACCCGGGTCGGGCATCTGTGAGAGAAGATCATGATGGTACCGAAACATCAGAAGTCGGTGAGCTAGTATTGCCATAGTTAGCATACCACTTGGAAAAGTTTTCTGCCGACCAAGTCCAAAGTCTCATGCAATTCTGTGCAGCCCCATGAGATATCAAGCCCCACTAAGGTGCTGCACAGAATTGCGATGGTGCACACACGGGAATGGCATAGACTCAAGATCCAATGCTAAATGCCGACTGCACAGATTGCAGGTGACCAGGGCCGGGCTGCTCATATGCTGGACCAAAGCCCCTGCCCCATTTTACCTGCTGAATTCATATGTGCTGCCCGCAGAGCTATAGCACTGAATGCAAATCTACTTTTGGACCTTAGGCCAGTCCAGGACTCCAGCAGCATGCCTGGGCTCTGGGCCTTGAGGTTTTCCCATTGTCATGGGCATGACTAATCAGGGAATTTAAGGCTAAGTGGGAAATCCCCCCCGACACTACCCAATACCGGTGGGCGACACAAATGCTTACCCTGGGAGTATCTGGTAAAAAATGTGTTTACTCCTCCTTGCTTCTTCCAAGGGCAATGGGCCCCCCCCCCCATCCCCCTGCTTGGGTGGGACCTCCCAGGCCACAGGGCCCAACTGCCTGCATACAAACTCCCCTGTCATGGCTTACTTCCGGGTCTGTATGGACATACAGGGGGGGCAGGACTTAGCCTGGATGCTGGAATGGATCCCATGCATTCTTGTCCCAGCCTTACATCTGCTCTTTAGGGAGATGCCTGCTCCCCGAGGTTTTGAGATGCGAGCACCCAGCACTCACAGCAACTGCCAGGTCAGGAGCCCGGTATGGACTTGACTAGTCTGATGCAACTCTATCCCATCAGGAACTTGGCCAGAGCACCCAGGACGGCCTAGAGGACCCACGGGGGGGGGGGGGGGGAGTCAAAGCAGCCACAATCCATCTGGTGGTGGGTGGGGACATTATGAGCACAGGGAAGCACGCTTAATGACATGGGGGGGGGAGGAGTGGGTCCGAGGCAGCAGATAAGAGAGGTTGGGCCAAGAATTGGCCTCCACTTGAACGCATGCCATCCCACCCATCCCTCGCCTCTAGGCAGGCTTAACAATGTCTAGTATGGCTGTTTTTCCCATTGCTGTTTCATTCTGTATTTCTTTCACCCACATCTGTGTTGCATCTAGGCAGCAGGTACCAAAGCTGAACAGCAGTGATGCATGGATCCCAGAAGAGATAGGGGCAGGTCACCCTAGCTGGTAGCGAGGCAGGGTGGCTTTGAATGCCCCTCAGAACAAGGCAAGCATCTCATGCATGGCGCCTGTCACAGCCAGACAGCGGGTATCCAAGTCATTACTTTTGATGCTTACGTGTTGTAACACATAAATTGTAACAAAATTTACGACTGCCTCACATGCGGTCCTCTTTCCTCAAACCTCACTAAATCTTAGCAGTACCATTTGCTGAGGCAGTACTTGTTCTTCACACAATTCATTTCAAAGTATTACTGTAGCATTCAGTGTAACCTTGCCTGTTGTACTCTAGCGATCAGTATAATTGTTACAGTAGCATTTATTGTAACTTTGCCTATTGTTACTCTAGCGTTCAGTGTAATTGTTACAGTAGCATTCAGTGTAATCTTGTCTACTCTCTTGTTCCCTCAACTACGAGCTGCCCTTACCACTGCTTCTGCAATCAAAAAGCCTTATTCACCTTGCTGCCTTCACGCACAAGCCTGACTGCATTTCCATGACAAAAGTCGAGCACTGACACATAGCGTCTCACAAGGCTCCTGCATAAGCTGTTACATCACACAAAAGCATCATGCAAATCACTGCACCATCCTTTTCCATCATTTTAGCCCTACTGACCTCCTGGGTCCCCACCCCAACCCACACACTAAACCCCGGTACCAACCACATCCCTATCCTCCACTACGACACAAGAAGAGGTTTTGAAACCCCTCACCACACAACTACAAAACCTTATACACGCCAGTCACACCTCCTACTTATCCCATTACAAACCCTTAACAAAACCAAATCCGAAAAACGCCCTCAGCACATCCGCCTTAGATGCGCACTTGCGAATGCCCGATCTATACGATCAAAATGGCCCATAGCCATCGATCTTATATCTCACCACAACCTCGACCTATTAAATGATAACCGAAACATGGTTATCCTCATGCGACAACGTCATCCTCAACCAGATGACACCCCCAGGCTACTCATTCTTCGCCTGCCACAGAGCCAATCAGAGAGGAGGTGGCACTCTGATTATTGCCAAATCTTCACTCCAATTTAGACTAAGTAGCACCACAACTCACCTTGACACACTCTCTATAACAAATGACACCTGTACCATCAACCTTTTATACCGAGCTCCCACGCCATTCCCAGATGACCTTCCTTCCATAATCAACATTGCTGGTAACCCCAACAACCCCCGCACCCCAAACTGGTTATTAGGCGACTTCAATCTGCCATCCCTACATGAATCGCACTCATCAGCCTTCCTTGATGCAATGAACCAACTTGGCTACAGCCAATTGATTGATGCTCCCACCCACAACAAAGGAAACAAACTTGACCTTATTTTCGCACCTCACGCTGTTATCAATTCCACTGAGAACCTGTTGACCTCAATAACACCAATTCCTTGGTCAGATCATAACCTACTTCTCTTTGACTTACCTAACATCCACCCCAGCAACATTTGTAGAAATACTCAACATACCGTTAGAAATACGACAGCACGATATCAGCCTTTTGACAAGAATGAAGTCCTTGAGAAGATATTGCCTCTCCTCACCAACGCCTCTACAGACCCTGACAATCTAGTATCGAACTGGAATAATGCACTTAAGGAGGCTGCAAACCAACCAGCCAACACCAAGAAACAATCAAGACGTGAACATGTACCTTGGTACTCACAAGATATACGAAAGTCTCTAATCCAGCTCCGCAAACTTGAAAGACATTGGCGCCGCTCACGAACTCCTGAGGCTCTCTGCACATATTCTGCCCACCTACAAGCTCACAGACAAATGACAATGGAAAAGAGAAAGCAACACCACTCTGAAACTCTAAAAAGATCCATGAACAGGCCCCGTGACCTATTCTCCATTGTTAGAACGCTCACAGGCGACCCTACCCCTCCCCAAGACCAAATGCCTCACCCACAAATCTACTCAAACTACCTTCAGTCAAAAATAATCCAAACAAACTTTAACACTTCCCCCACACCCCGCAACCAGCTGCGCTGTCACAATTCCACGAGGTCTCCACCAAACAAATCGAGGAAATCATCTCATCTATCAACCTCACTACAGCACCTAATGACCCCTGTCCCTCCAGCTGGATAAAAGAGTTGCGATCCACCCTCAGTCCAACCATCAGTAGGATCCTCAACCAATCCTTTATAAAAGGCTCCTTCCCGCAAAGCTTAAAATTCACATCAATCCGCCCACTGTTAAAAAATCTGCAAACTCGACCCATCTAAAGTCGAATCGTTCAGACCCATCTCAAGCATCCCACTGCTGGCAAAAATTACAGAGAAGGTAGTTCAACTACAAATCCAACAGCACATTGACACTGAAGCACCACTGGACCATTCACAACATGGATTCAGAGAAGCACACGGTATAGAGACCATCCTTACTACATTATTCAACAACCTTGTCATGGGAATCGATGATATACACCAAGGATTCATCCTTATTTTTATGGACATTGCGGCCGCGTTTGATTCTGTGAACCACGAGACACTTTTAATCCGCCTCAAAGAAAAAGGTATACAAGGAATGGCCTTAGCATGGTGCAGGTCATATTTGAGCGACAGGTCACAACAAGTCAGGGTAGGATCCACTACATCCGATCCATTCACACTCAAACAAGGAGTCCCCCAAGGTTCATCCCTTTCATCTCTCATGTTTAATATTTATATGCAACCCATCTGCGACCTGATCCGTTCTTTCAATATTCAGTGCTTAGCATATGCAGACGACATCCTGATGTACTCATCCTTCAAGCTTGACCGACCAGATTTCTCAGCAATAATAAAATGCTTCAATGCTGTCTCCGAATGGCTCCTATCCCAAAACCTGCGCATTAATCACAGCAAGACCGATGTCCTTTTTATCACTCGCAATCAGAACTTCATACCACCGACATCACTGCGAGTCAACAACTACGACCTCACAGTCAAACCTACCATCCGGTACTTGGGCATCATCCTCGACCAGAAGCTGGACATGTCACCGCATATCAAAAATATTACCAAATCTATTTACCACAAGATACGTTCACTACGCCACCTACGACCACTACTTGACCCGTCCGATTTCCGCACCATATTCCAAGCACTGGTAACCCCCCACCTTGACTTTGCTAACATCATCCTCCTTGGGCTCCCACAAGCAACATTGAACCCTCTGAGGTTAGCCATGAACTCCGCTGCAAGAATACTTTCCGGAATATCTAGATCGGAGCACATAATTCCAGTGCTGATGAACCTACACTGGCTGCCTTTACAAGCTAGAATTGTCTACAAAGCCCTCGTTCTAACCTTCAAGGCCTCAAGAAATCAGCCCACCACCCCGCTTACCAAGCTCATCCAACATATGCCACCAAACAGATACAGACGCTCGTCATGCTTGAACAAACTAGAAGTGCCTAAAGCAATCACAAAATGTTCAAAGACAACATCCAATAGAGCCTTTTCACTATTTGTACCAGGAGCATGGAACTCCCTCCCCCCAGAAATTCGTTCCATTACCAATATCATCTCGTTCAAAAAGGCTATCAAACACCATCTGTTCCTAAAATACTATTCCAATCTCATCCCCCCCCAGCCAACCCCGACATAATACACGTCCTCACCAAGATTCACACTTAACACAACCCCAACTACAAAAGCCGTTAGCCTGACACTCCTCCTGTTACCTATCCACTCTTCACATTACAACCCTTAACCATGCCCTCATTTGATCTTTAATCCTCTACTTCTATAACACTGTACATAGTTTTCCCCCTGTTTATCCAAGTTTGTATCCCATGTTTATTGTAAACCCAATGTAACTGCTACATTGTTGTATGTTCTGTTCCAATGTAAACCGCACTGATTGTAATAGCGCGGTATATAAGAGATGCAAATAAATAAATAAATAAATAAGTCCCACAGCAGTGATGCATGGATCCCAGTGAGTGGGGGGCAGGTCACCTTAGCTGACAGCAGGTGGGGTGGCTTGGCATGCCCTTCTGGAGAAGGCGAGCATCTCACTGCATGGCAGCCTGACAGGCATGGTGAGCCTAGTGCAGCGTGACAAGGGGGATCCCACCATGCCCACAACAAACAACATTCCAGGCAGGCAGGAGTGATGTCTAGTAAGGTGGATTTCCAATGTTGCTGTTTCATATACGTCTTACTCATGTACATCATTCATTGCAACTAGATGGCAGGTACTCGAGCCAAATACTAGTTATGCATAGATCCCGATGAGGGAGGGGCTGGAAGCCCTAGCTGGCAGCAAGGCGGGGTGGCCCAGCATGACCTTCAAGGCAAGGTGGGCAGCTAAACTGCATGGCAGTATATCAGGCACTATGTGAGCCTAGGTCAGCAGGGCAGGGCAGGACCTACACTGTGCCTCCACAAAACATTCTAGGCAGGATGGTATGGTAGGCAATTTCACATTAACTCGGGTGAACGGGCAGGTCCACTGCCCCATAAGTTCTTGGTAATAATAAAGCTGGCTGCAGCCAATTGTACCCACTTATGAAGCATGTCTGAGCTCTTGTGAGTGAAAAACATTGATTTGGAAATCAGGCGAACTGAGGGAAAGTGCCACCTGCCTAAATTAATGGCTCTAATCTCTCTCGAGGGGCCTTGACTGTCTGCCTTTAATCCCTATTCTGCCCAAGGAAACTGCAGCGCCTGATCTTGAGCATGACAGCAGATTGTAAATAAGTACAAGGATTAAATCAATGCACACTCACAGGCAGCACGGCATCCTATCCTATCCTATTCCTGGGTACTGTGAGGAAGGCACAACCTGTGAGGCTGCTTTTGCTCAGCCTTTACATTCCTCCACCACCTGTTGCTGTCAGCACAATAAGAGACAACCTAGCCACAAGTTAGAGAGGGAAAGATAAAGACTATGTAAGAAGAGAAGAGTGAATGAGGCTCTGCAACGTGAAAGGAGCCTGGAGTCCAGTGTAGGCTACTTCAGCCCTGTCCAGCCCCTTTGAAAGGTACAGGGGAGGCCGCTCTGCACAGGTTATGACTATGAGTTACATGTCTTCAGCACAGACCAGTAAAAAGTCTCTTCTACTAAACAGTATTCCACAATGCTAAAAACTCCGAGAACGGCGCTAGTGCGCACTCACCATGATCGCCCGTTTCTAGCGCCGCATTTCCCCTGTGGCCGGCACATAGACCCTCGCACTTTCGATCTTGGCGGGCCCTTGCTGCCGCCGCGGGGAGTCTCTGGGAAACAGAGTCCACCGCCTCTCTGGGAGTTGTAGTCCTAGTTATCTCACCAGCCTGGAAGAGGGATGCGCAAGCGCACTATACTTCAAACGCTCCGGCGATCCCTTTTATGGCGGGAGGACTACAACTACCAGAGGCAACGCGCGGCGGGTATGGTGTCCGGCGAAGGAGGCGACGGTTGAATGAAGGGAGAAGAGTTAGTGTTGCTACATTCTTCCTATCTCTCTTTCCTCTGTTTCGGGTTTCTGACTGGTTTAGCTGGCGACCTTGTTCTCTGGACGTTTCCGGTTCCGGAACCAAAACCAGTTGTCGTTACCAGTTACCAGTTACCCAGTTCCAGTAGTGACATGTTATGTCCGTCCTGGATTTCTGACAATATGTCATGCTGATGCATTATGGGACCTGCAGTACTGATTCCATCTGCTTCAGGAACTACAAATACCATACTGCATTGTAATGCAAACTTAAAACTAGATCTGGGAAAAATATCTCACTCCTGGAACTAGGTAACTTGGCAGCTCTGTTGAGAATGTTCAGCAGCTCGCCACAAATTATTATTATTATTATTACTGCTACTACTTATCATTTATAAAGAGCTACACGGCATATGCAGTAGTGCTGTACATATACAGGTAGTTTTAACACACATGGGTGATAAACAGGAGAGCAAAGGGTCAGAAGAGTAAAGGGTCAAAGAGGTGGCTTTTAGCCTGGATTTGAATAGAACCAGAGATGGAGCCAAACACACTGACTTAGTTAGTCTGTTCCCTCCCTAAACAGTGAAGGCATTTCTCAGTATTGGTGGAAAGGGGTGGACCACTGCCGGGTTCATAACTTAGCCAACATTTTGCCTCATTCAGCATCACTGACTAAGAAACCTAGATAGGGGCAGAGGATGATGGATGGATGGGGGGGATACAAACCAACTATAAAGTTGTTCCACTGCCCCTAGGCTTATAGGTCCTCTGTTTTCTTAGTATCCTAAAACTGAAAGGGCTGATGCACCCACTGAGTGGTTGACTAGGGCTATAGCTTCTTAGGGGCAGCCATAGCCAAAGCAAAACAATGAGTCCTAACAGCCACACAAACTCAGAGTCTCATCACTGCATACTTTTATCCACAAAAAGAATGGACAATGTGCAGATAGCCCATTTACCCTTGTAAGAAGTTTTTGGAAATCTCCCTCATTTTAGATACAGGATGGCCCAAAAAAAGTGAGAACATCTCATAGCATATAAGTTATTTAAAAGTTCAAAAAGACAGATGTAAACGATTGACAAATTTAAAAAGAAAGATGGCGACCGGAAATTGTCAAAATAAAGATGTTATATAGTTAAAAAAGGTAAATAAGTAAACTATTTAAGCTTTTAATTTACGAGATGTTCTCACTTTTTTTGGGCCACCCTGTATATATATATATATAGTTGCAAAACAAGGCTTAATATTTCAGTATATGATGCCCAAATATTTTTTAGGGTTGTTGAGGGAGGGATGGTAAGAAGGAGGCAGATGCTAAGGGGTGAAGATGGGAGAGAGTCTGGTGCTGGGGATGGCATAAAGGGACTCATGCTGACAGATGGTGGAGGTGGCAGAAGAGGGTTGATGCATGGGTCAGGTGGGAGAAGGGCTGATGCTGGGGCTGGGAGAAGGAGAGCTTGGAACTAATAGGGCTGGAGATAGGAGAAAGGGTATATACTAATGGATGGTGGAGGGAGAAGGGGGCTGGTGAAAGGAGTCTGACAAGGGTGAGGGTATGAGAAAAGGGATTGGGCTTAAGAATGGTGTCTGATGCTGGGGCTAACAGGAAGGGTCAGGCTTGTATGGGTGGGTAGGTGGATGGGTGGGCGATGGGCAGAAGGGGGTACGTATAAATAAATGAATATTCCAGTTGTATGTAAATATGGCTCCTATAAGAAAATTTGTTGAGGCCTGTAATAAATATTGAATATCATGAGAAACCCAGAAAACCTTTAATACAAATAAGATAATACGTAGCATATCTTAAACCCCAACATGACCATGTTTCAACTTCCACCTGCATTACAGGTAAAGATGAAAAGTCCAATTTAGTTTTATATACAAATGAGATCTAATTCTTAAGTCAATTAATCATGGGTCAACTTCATATTATGATGAGAACAAAGATATTCAATTATGATTTCTCATGAAAAATCTCTTTCACCAATCCCTCTTCCTGATTTTTCAATCTATTGCTCTACCAAGAGCTTAAGTTCATGACATTGCCAAAGTGCTGCAAAAACCATTGTGTTAGCCAGTGTCTCACAAAGAGCAGAAGGAGGGAGATGGAGCTGGTAGAGGGAGTTTATGGGATGGGGGAGAGAAGATGGGTAAGGAGCAAAGCGAGGAAGAAAGGAAGGGTGTCTCAAGGACTGCTGTTGACTAATGACAATACTGGGGGAGGGGGAGAAAGGATGACATTTTAGAAAATTGACAAACGGCTTAAGAGTAAGCTGTATACATTTTAAATATTTGAATGCCTTGAGAAAAAGTGATATAGTCATGCCTTAGATGGGATATAGTCATGAACCAAAAACATATTTGCATCAGAGAGACTTAGGAGTGCTCCAGGATAAACAATTTCTCCATATTGTTATTTAGCTTATAGGACTAAATCCTGGATGGGAGGAATAGCAATATTAATAAGGATAAATATTCCAGTGGAATTTATAGAGTTGCAGTGGGATAAGGAGGGTAAATATATATCAGTTTCAAAATAGGGAACACTGGTATGTATTTTATGCTCACAATCAGGGGGCAAGAGGAACTTTTTGATAGACCGACCATAGATTTGGTATAGGGGTAGAGTTCAGCTTGGCATTGAATCCCAAACTGGATAGCTCAGGGAGTAAGGGAAAAAGAGAGTTCATAGAAGGAAATCAAAAGTGATGATGCAATTTTTCAAGTGGTGGATTGTTGGAGAGTACAGCACCTAGTGCATATTAATTACTACTACTTATCATTTGTATAGCACTACAAAATCTATGCGACGCTGTACTTCCTTATCATCCCTCCAATCCAGTCCATACACGTGGGTTATTTCCCCTCACCAGCAGCTGCAGACTGAGCATGACAGGTTTTGATGATGTCATGATATAAGGGCTCTGTGCACCACAACTAAGACAATATTCTCAGTCTTCAGCAGCTGCTGAGGAACTTCTGTGCAGTCTGGACTCCACTGAAAGGGTATTAAAAAAATAAAGGATCAAACAAGAAAAAGACAAGAGAGAGCAATATAGAGGAAAGAGAAATGGAGTTATGCCTCTTGAAGAACTGGAACTGTTTAGTCAGCTAGGTTCCTTTGGTGAGTGCTAAATCTGATGGTCCAGTCCCCCCCCCCCCCTTGGAGCTGACTTCACTTCAGAAATCTGCTACTCCTTCTGCATCTACTTTCCCAGATGTGGGGAAGAGTCCAAGCTTTCAGCTCCTTTTTTAGTTTAAAGGTATTTAAATGTTATGTGCCGACTCTATGGCTTTAAGAAAACGAAAAAAGAGAGGCCTTCGCGCTGCCAAAAGCAAGGGCAGTCAGCAGCCACAGCCAATGCTGTGGGTGCTCCTGTCTTATTTTGCGGTGTTTACTTTCCTTTTCTGTTTAGCTGATTTCTTTTGTTTTTCGCTAGCTTTGGGGTTTTTCATCACCAGTTTCGCGAGATTGCCATGCCATAAGGGAAAGCCATTTATCACGTGTGGGAACCAGCGGGAGCCATTGTCTGCAGCGGGTTTTTGCTGCGGTTGTGAAGGAGGAAGCTGGGAAACTGATACCCTGCTCAGAGGAGCAAAATCCTCCTCAGGGGAAATTTCTGTTTTGTCAGAGGACACTGTACAGTACCACTCTCAGCCTTCTCTTCAGCCTTGGGTTCCCGCAGTTTTTGAAGGAATCGTGGCCATTTTGACAGCCCGAGATTCAAATACATTCCTCTGTGGGGAGGCAGGATTCAGTTCTCGTTCCTTCTGGGGGCTTATCTCTTTGAGATATGGATGCTGCAAGCCCTCCAGGTGTTCCCTTCTCTCCAGATTTTGTTTGCTTCTTCAACAAGCCTACTGCATGAAGTAGGGTCTGTTGGACAACTCAGTTTCAAAAAGTGCCCCTGCTAAATTTAGAGAGCCCTTAGATAGGACTTAGCAAGCCGTTACGTCAGATCTGGTGAAGCCTACACCCAAGCATGACGCTTGAAGGACGAGGTTTTGGAGGATCCAGCTTCGGTCCTCAGGAGCATTGGAGGACCCTGTTGAAAGTCCTTCTGGCCTCTGTGGTGAAGCTTCTCTGGCAAATCTTGAGGAAGGGGAGATTTCTCCAGGAGAGAACCCCAACATCATTAAGGTTTTCTGGCAAGAAGAGTTAGCAGCCCTGATTGCGCAGTTGTTGGCGGTGCTGAATATGCCACAAGATTCTCAAGCCAGTAAAGTGCCACTTGAACATTCTCTTTTGCAAGGCCTAAGGAATTTTCAGACATCCTTTCCAGTACATAGGACCATAAAGCAGATGATTGAGGCAGAATGGAAGGTACCAGAGACCAGTTTGCAAGGAAAACGTAGCACTACAGATCTCCATTTGTGAGGATTATGTGGTGCGAGCCTGTTTAAGATGGGCTCAAGGCATACCTGACTCGAGGCGAGAGTCTCAGCAGATATTGTTGGAGGCCGCTAAGCTGGAATCTGGATCCGCATACCTTGTGGATGCATTTTATGATTTGGTCTGTCATTGCCGCAAAGTGTTTTCTTTGGCTATGTAATTGGTCTGTGGACGTATCTTCTAAAACACGTCTCAGCAAGCTCCCCTTTAATGGTAAGCTGCTCTTCAGGGAGGTCTTAGACAAATTTGTCAAAGATTTGGGTGAATCCAAAGGAGCCAGACTTCTGGAGAATAAGCATAAGATTGGAAGATCTGTAGCTCCGTCAAGAGGACAGTTCAGGGATTTCTGTTGGTTCCATGCTATCCGTTTTGCTCCTTTTCAGCAGGTGCTAGGGGTCAGTCCTTTCGGGGCAATGGAGTAGCAGGTGGCGGCTATTATTTGTGAACTGTACAGGTTCCAAAAGCCACAATGAAATACGGGGGTGGGCCCAGCTGGAGTTGCTTCTGGTAGAGGGCGGCTACAACATTTTTAAAGTGCCTGGGTCCAGATTACCTCCAACCAGTGGGTCTTAGAGGTCATATGCAAGGGATACACTCTCGAATTGGCACAACCTCTCTCTATGACCTTCATGTTCTCCCCCTTCTCGGCTCGATCCAAGGTGCAGATAGTAGCGGACACCCTCCGGAAATTAATTCAGTTGGAAGCAGTGATGGAGGTTCCCTCAGACCAGTGCGGTCATGGTTGATACTCTATTTATTTTGTCATTTCTAAAAAGGAGGGTTCTTTTTGTTCAGTCTTAGATCTCAAGCATGTCAACAGAGCCTTGCGAGTACCTCATTTTCACATGGAAACCCTGAGGTCGGAAATAGTAGCTGTGGGAAAGGGTGAGTTCTTAACCATCCTTGATCTTATGGAGGCAAACTTACATGTTCCAATTTGCCCAGACCATCAACAGTTCCTGAACTTCGCAGTACCAATGGGTCACTTTCAGTTTTGGGCCTTGCCATTTGGGCTAGCTACGGCCCCTCAAATCTTTACAAAGGTCATGGTGGTAGCTGCAGCTGCTCTTTGGTGCAAGGGTGTACTTGTGCACCCCTACCTGGATGGTTGGTTGATCAGAGCAAAATCGTTGGAGGAAAGTCATGAGGTGACTCAGCGAATAATACATTTTCTCCAGAAACTAGGTTGGGTGGTCAACTTTGCTAGTAGCAAGTTAGAACCATCCCAAGATCTCGGCGCATGTTTCGACACAAAGAGAAGTTTCATACTCTTCCTCTGGAACGAGCAAAAAAAGTGCAGATCCAGGTCCATCAGTTCTTGCAGATGCATGCGCCTTCAGCGTGGCACAGCCTACAGCTGTCGGGTTCCATGGCGGCAACCTTGGGTCTGGTAAAGTGAGCCAGAGCCCTTATGCGGCCTCTGCAAAAGTCTCTACTGTCCCATTGGTCTCTGCAGAAACATGCTTTCTCGAGACGGTTGCTTTATCCCCAGGACACAAGGGTGAGTCCACGCTGGTGGCTAGCTTCTGCAAATCTGTTGGCAGAGATGCCTTTGGAACCTCCCAGTTGGATAATGGTGACCACCAATGGCAGTCTCTCCGGATGGGGAGCACACTGTTGGTCTCAGGTAGACCAAGGTCGTTGGTCTCAGAAAGAGAGCGCTTGGTACATCAACCGCTTGGAGATGCAAGTGGTATATCTCGCCCTACAGTTCTTTCTTCCTCTCATACACAACAAAGTGGTGAGTGTCTGTTCAGACGTCACCTTGGTAGCTTACATTAATTTCCAAGGAGGCACAGGAAGTATGTCTTTGGCAGAGGAAATAGCTCTGCTCCTGCATTGGGCGGAGACAAATCTTGTAGCGCTATCAGCGGCACACATGGCCAGAGTAGAGAGTGTACAGGCCGACTTCCTCAGTCAACATCAATTGGACCCGGGAGAGTAGTCTCTGGAGGCTTCAGTGTTTCACAGTATAGTCTGCCATTGGGGCAAGCCAATCATAGGTCTGTGGCCTCGGCCTCCAATGCCAAAGTGGACCATTTCACCATCGGAGAGAAAGGATGTCCGAAGGACTGGATGTGCTAGCACAAGCCTGGCCATTGAGCAGTCAGTCTCCTCTACGTGTTTCCTCCATGGCCCCTGATTGGGCATCTCCTCCAGAGGATAGAAGCACATCAAGGTCTAGTGATCCTGGTAGTGCCAGATTGGCCTTGAAGGCCTTGGTATGCAGATCTGGTTCAGTTGACAGTGGACGGGCCGTGGCACTTTCCGGTGATGGACAATCTTCTCTCGCAGGGTCCGATTCTAATGCCATAAGTGGATCGATTCTCGCTTACAGGTTGGCTCTTGAAAGGGCTAGGTTAAAAAGAAGGGCTACTCGGCTCAGGTTATTTCTACCTTGTTGCGAGATCGTAAGCATTCCACATCTTTGTCATATATTAGGATTTGACATTTTTTTGAAGCTTGGTATTTGGACAATGGCCACCGAGCACTGTCAGTCTCTGTGCTGGAGGTGCTCGCTTTTTCGCAAGCAGGTTTGGAGAAAGGTCTTGTGTTGAATTCTTTATGAATGCAGGCGGCCACTTTAACCTGTTATCGTGGTCAGATGCAAGGAATTTCTCTAACTTCCCATTCAGATGTGGTGGGTTTTCTTAAGGCTATCAAACAGGTTTATCCGCCAGTTTGGCCCTTGGTGCCACTGTGGGATTTTAATTTGGTCTTGTTGGCTCTTTCAGGACCTCCCTTTGAACCTCTGAGTGAGGCTACACTGAAGGATCTTATGTTGAAAGCAGTGTTTTAGGTAGCGATATTCTCAGCTAGGAGAATCTCAGAGCTCCGAGCCTTGTTATATAGGGAGTCTTTCCTTGTGATTTCAAAGAAAAAGTAATCTTGTGGCCAGTTCCTTCCTTCTTACCAAAGGTAGTTTCTGCATTCCATCTGAATAAGCCTATGTCAGTCTCAGTTTTCTCTTCTGTGGTGGGCAGCTCGGAGGATCGGCAGCTACATCTGTTGGATATTCGCAGAGTCCTACATTATTATTTCAAGCATACCCAGCCTTTTGGAAAATCAGATCACCTTTTCGTGCTTTTCAGGGGTCTGTGCAAAGATGAGGTGGCATCTAAAGCTTCTGTGGCACGATGGCTGAAAGAAGCTATCGCCTCGGCATATTTGGTGAAGCACAAGCCTCTTCCTCTGGGGTTGCTTGCTCATTCTGCCAGAGAGCAGGCTGCTTCCTGGGTGGAGTACGGTCTTGCTCCACTGGTTGATATCTGTAAAGCGGCAACGTGGTTCACCCTTCATACATTTGTGCATCACTATCGGCTAGATGTACAAGCCAGACAGAGTGCACGGTTTGGGGCCAGTGTGCTGCAGGCTGGGCTCATGTGTCCCGCCTGAATTTGAGTAATGCTAAGTACATCCCATGCATCTGAACTGGGCTGGAGGGATGATAAGAAAGGTGAAGTTAGACCTTACTTGCTAATTTGTTTTTCTTGAGTCCCACCACTCCAGAACCCGCCCATTTTCAGTCTTTCTTTGAGGCAAGCCCAGATCTAGAAGAGTATAAGTAGCCCATTTGGGGGTCTGGGATTTCCTTTTCATCCTTCTTGGCACTCTGGGGGAGCTTCTATATTGTCAGTTCTCTCTGGAGTGGCAATTCTATTTTTCCAATTTCTCTATAATGCTGTATATAGTTCTCTGGTCTTTCTTAACTTTTATTTTTTGTTGTTTATTTAATATTGCTTGTGTTGGAGTCTGTTTTGTTATTAGTATACTGGTCTTAGATGTGGTACACAGAGCCCTTATACCGTGACATCATCAAAACCTGTCATGCTTAGTCTCCAGCTTCTGCTGAGGGGAAATAACCCTTGTGTCTGGACTGGAATGGTGGGACTCAAGCAACTTAGAAGCTAAGGTCTAATTTCACCATATAGATATACAGTAAGAGACAGTCCCTGCTCATCAGAGCTTACATTCTAATCAAGATGAACAACATCACAAAACTGGGGACTAGAGTATTTCTCTGATGCCCATCAAGTGTCTTCTAGGATGGACTACCTGTTACTAGAAAAAAAATGAATAGATAATGCCAGGGAGATGGAAATTGAGCCGATAACGTAGTTGAATCATGCCTTGATCTAGATAACTGGGGTCAGGGTGGGGTGGATTAGAGGTCCATACAGAAGGTCATTCTGGAGACTGATAACTTACTCCAGGAAAAGATGGTCAGTAAAGCAATTAAGAAGGAGAGAGGGGAGCACATGGCTCATAATGTGGATGGCCACAGAATGGAGCTAGCAGATAAAGAAACAATTACAGGAGCTGAAGCTGGAGGAGATCAACTATAACTAATGTGTATCAAGCAGAGATATTGTAAAATGGGAAATCCAGCAAATTCTTGGCTTGATGCCTAAGAGTACAAGTGATACAGAATTCCATCATTAAAATAAAGGAGGGGGAGAATGTATATTGAGAATGAGTTGATAAGACAGAAACATAAGATATGCCATACTGGGTCAGACCAAGGTCCATTGAGCCCAGTATCCTGTCTCCAATCCAGGTCACAAATACTTGTTCGCAAAAGGAATGTTTTGTTTTGTTTTACATTTGTTGTTGGGTGGGTTTCGGTATATATGTGAGTTACACGAGTTTTTGTATTTGATTTTTGTTGTGCTTGTAGTGTATGCATGTTGAGGGTTAGATAATGGTATCGGCTTAGCCACAGGGGTGCTGCTAAATGGTAATGTGATTGAGTGACGATGGTGAGGTCTCCTGCATGGGTCCAATTGGGCTTTATAATATGCAGGCATGGCGTTTTTCGTCGAGATTACGATTAGTAGTACAGCAGGCAGTAAATTGAAGAAGGTGGTCTTCCCGATATTAAAAGTAAGTCTGTTTCTGTATTTGGGGTGAGCGGTGTGGTAATATTATTTGGTATGTGAGCGATTGCTTAGTGAGGTTATTGTGTCTACATCTGTCTTTCTAATAGGTAACTTGGCTTGAGGGAAGTGGCTATCTTTAAGCAGTTCAGCTCCCTGAAGCAGCCTTGGTGAAACACCTAGCATTGGAGCCTGATCTCAGTTGATGGTGCCATTTCAGCTAAGTATTTGAGGGAAGTGATTTATTTGCAAGCCATGCCTGAGTTTGCCTACATTTAATTTTGCAAATTGTGCCTCAGTTTGCTTACATTTAATTCATTTTGAGAGTCAAATGTATTCTATAGTATTGGAGGTTTTTTTATGAACAGTGATGTTAAGGGATGATATAAGTTGTGTAGAGACAGTGACAGTGATCCCTGAGGTCTTTTTCCTCCAATACGTATTTGTGTTTTTCTGCAACCTGCTATACATTTGTGTGTTTGAGTTGTGGACCTTGCTTTTCTTGGAATATTAGGTTCCCAAAAGGGTACACAGATTCCACTTTGCTTATCCTGAGTTTTTTCTTTGTGCCATCAAGTCAGTGCTGACTCCTGGCAACCCAGCTGCCCCTGGGTTTTCTTGCAATGTATCACTGGAAGTAGATTGCCAGGCTTTTTCCTTCTGAGGCAATGGAGGGTAAAGTGACTTGCTTAAGGTCACAAGGAGTGCCAGTGGGAATCAAACCCTTGATTTTCTGGATACTAGGCAGTTGCTCTAACCATTAGGCTACTCCTCCACTACTGTCCTGGGGTAAGCAGTGTATTTCTCTGGTCCTCTCTAATAATAATAATAATAAATGGTTTATGGATCTTTCCTCCAGGAACTTGTCCAAACCTTTTTTAAACATTGTACATTGTAGTTTCATGTCTTGTACCCAAGTCTTTCTACTTTTTGAAGGAGTAAACAACCGAACTACGTTTACCCGTTCCACTCCATTCATTATTTTATAGACCTCTATCATATCTCCCCTCAGCCGTCTTTTTTCTAAGTTGCAGGGTCCTAACCTTTTAAGTCTTTCCTAATAGCGATATCCTTCTATCCCCTTTTCCATTTTGGTGGCTCTTCTCCGTATCTTTTCTGGTAGACGGGTTCAATAAGTTTTATCAGTGCCTCTACCAGAGAGATAAGAACATAAGGGAGGAAAAAACAGAAGAGTATTTAAGCACAATACAATTATCAAAATTGACTGAAGAGGTGAGAGCAGGGCGAGATAAACCCATCAGCATTTTTGAGTATAGAAGACTGTAAAAAGCTTGTTAAATGCTGTCGAGCCAGTTCCAACTCATGGCGACCCTGTGGATAGTTCTCCTAAATTGTGTTCAGTCTTTAGTCAGGCGGCTGATCATTGATAGAGTTGCAGCCATAGCTGCTGTCATTGTATCAGTCCATCTCATTACTGGTCTTCTGTGTTAACCTTCAACCTTGCCAAAAAGGTTAGCAAATGATAAATCCCCAGGGTTACATAAGAACATTTTTATTTTATTTATTTATTTATAGTCTCTTTTATACCACGCTATTCAGCATCAGCGTGGTTTACAGTAAACAGTGAACACACACATTTCCAATAGTAATTTGTGTTTACATATGAACAGGAGATTCAACTTGGCTAACAGGGGAACTATATACAATAACAATATATACAATTCACAGACTAGTCATGTGCTCGTATGGTTTTAGACAGTGGAGATTTGGGTGGTTTCAGCAGTTGGTACTGAGCTTCTATTGGTTTCCGGGTAGTGTAGGAGGAAGAGGTAGTGTTTCACGGCCTTTCTGAATTGGAATATGTCTGTGATTGTTCGGATGTTGTGAGGGAGGTTATTCCAGATCATTGGTGCATAAAATTTGTAGGCCCTGCTGGATGTTGACTTGGTGCATTGAGTTATTGATCTTGGGACTATCAAGGTGTTTTGTGCTACTGATCTTCTGTCCCTATTGTGGGGTGTTATCTGGATTAGCTCTGTTAGTGATGCTGACGAGAGACCTTTGGTGGCTTTGAAGGTGAGTAGCAAGGTCTTAAATGTAATTCTACCTTGAATCGGGAGCCAGTGGAGTTGTTTCATAATGGGTGAGACATGGTCTTTCCTGGATGCTCCGTGTAGAACTCTTGCTGCGGTGTTCATTGCCATTTGCAGTGGGTTTAGGGTGGTTTGGGGGAGTCCCTGCTGTATTGCATTCGCAAAATCGAAATGCGGGATGATTAGTGCCTGATAGATGGTCCTGAAATCATCTGGTTCAAGCAGAGATCGCAGGTATCTAAGGGATCTAATGTTATGATATACTGCCCTTACAGTGTTACTTATATGTGCCTGCATATTTAGGTTCTGGTCTAGTGTGACGCCGAGGTACCTGATTGCGGATTTGATCTGGAGGTCTGCGTCCTTCACTTTTAGTACTGCCGGCGCAGTGAAGTTACGGTTCCTTGTAATGAACATCACCTCCGTTTTCTTGTGTTGAATCCGGAGGTTTTGGGATTGTAGCCAATTGGATATTTCATTTATGCAGCATGTTATTGATGAGAGGTCGGGATTTTCTGTTGCAAAAGGCGTGTATAATAGCACATCATCTGCGTATATCATGCAGTTAACGTTGAAAGACCGGATCAGGTTGCAGATAGGTTGCATGTATATATTGAACAGCAAGGCGGAGAAGGAGGATCCTTGTGGGACGCCTTGGCTTTGGTGGAATGGATCTGATGATGTGTTTCCGGATCGTACCTGCTGCCATCTGTCCGAGAGGTAGGACTTGCACCACTCGAGTGCTTTACCGGAGATTCCTTTCTCTTTGAGGCGTTCTAGGAGGCGCTCATGGCTTACGGAATCAAATGCTGCCGCGATGTCAAGGAAGACAAGGACAAAGCCTTGGCGGATATTGTCGATGCCTGATATTATGCTGCTGAAGAGTGTGGTAAGAAGGGTTTCAACCCCGTAGGCTTCTCTAAATCCATGTTGGCATGGATCCAGTGGTGCATTGGAATCAATGTGATCTTGTATTTGTCTCTGGACTTCCTTTTCCATTATTTTTGCTAGCATTGGTATGCTTGCTATCGGTCTGTAGGATTCTGGTTTCTGTTGGTCGAGTTTGTTGTTTTTTAGTAGAGGTCTTATTGATGTGTGTTTGAGGGTGCGTGGGAAAGCACCCGTTGTGAACGATTGTTCCATGAGTCTGGATATGAGGGGACTGAGGTCAGTCCGTAGTTCTTTGATCCAGAAAGCCGGGCATGGATCAGATTGTGCGGTAGTCGTGTTGATGGCTGTTATGGTGTCTTTGATGCGTTGTTTGGATGGAGTCGTGAAGGTGGTGAGTGGTGTTTGATTATAAGGCTGAGGGATAGTGCTGGACGCAGGGTTGTTGTCTAACATAACATAAAAAACATAAGATATGCCATACTGGGTCAGACCAAGGTCCATCAAGCCCAGTATTCTGTTTCCAATCTAGGTCACATGTACCTAGCAGTTTCCCCAAGAGAAACAAGTTCCACAATGCTTGTACTGGGTCAAGCATTGATATCTTCGGTCACTTCTTAATAATGGTTTATGGACCTTTCCTCCAGGAACTTGTCCAAACCTTTTTTAAACCCAGCTACACTAACAGCCTTTACTACATCCTCCGGTAACAAATTCCAGAGTTTGATTACACGTTGAGTGAAAAAATATTTTCTTTTATTAGTCTTAAATAGTTTATCCTGTAGCTTCATTGCATGTCCCCTAGTCTTTCTATATTCTGATAAGGTAAACAATCGATCTACGTTTACCCGTTCCATTCCGTTCATTAATTTATAGACTTCTATCATATCTCCCCTCAGCCGTCTCTTTTCCAAGTTAAAGAGCCCTAACCTTTTTAGCCTTTCTTCATAGGAGTATCCTTCCATCCCCTTTACCATTTTGGTGGCTCTTCTCTGTACCTTTTCTAAAATCGCTATATCCTTTTTAAGATACGGCGACCAGAATTGCACACAATATTCAAGGTGCGGTCTCACCATGGAACGATATAGAGGCATTATAATATCTTTTGTTTTATTTTCCATTCCTTTCCTTATCATACCTAGCATTCTATTTGCTCTTTGGCCGCCGCTGTACACTGGGCCGAGGGTTTTAACATGCTATCCACAATGACGCCTAAATCTTTTTCCTGGGTGGTGGTTCCTAATGTGGAACCTTGCATCGTGTAACCATAGTTTGGGTTGTTCTTCCCTAGGTGCATAACCTTGCACTTGTCCACATTAAATTTCATCTGCCATTTTGATGCCCAGTCTTCCAATTTATCAAGATCCTCTTGCAATTTTTCACCATCCTCTTGGGTTTTAACAACTTTAAATAGTTTTGTGTCATCTGCAAATTTGATAACCTCACTCGTGATTCCACTTTCCAGGTCATTTATGAATATGTCAAAAAGCAGCGGACCCAGCACAGATCCCTGGGGTACATCACTATTCACCTTTCTCCATTGGGAAAATTGGCCATTTAGCCCTATCCTCTGCTTTCTATCTTTTAACCAGTTCCTGATCCACAATAGTACACTGCCTCCTATCCCATGACTCTTTAGTTTTGCCAAAAGTCTCTCATGAGGCACCTTGTCAAAGGCTTTCTGAAAGTCCAGATACACAATATCAACCGACTCACCTTTGTCCACCTGTTTATTCACTCCTTCAAAAAAACATAACAGATTAGTAAGACAAGATCTTCCTTGTCTAAAGCCATGTTGGCTGTCTCCCATTAGGTCGTGACTATCTACATGCTGAGTAATTTTATTCTTTATGATGATTTCTATCATTTTTCCCGGTACTGATGTCAGGCTCACCGGTCTGTAGTTTCCCGGATCACCCCTGGAACCCTTTTTAAAAATTTGCGTTACATTAGCGATCCTCCAATCTTCAGGTATTAGAGATGATTTTAATGATAGTTCACAGATTACTAATAGCAGGTCTGCAATCTCATATTTCAGTTCTTTCACACCCTTGGATGTATACTATCCGGCCCAGGTGATTTGCTACTCTTCAGTTTATCTAATAGTTGTAAGACATCTTCCCGATGTATCGATATTTCCTTCAATTCTTCTGCACCTTTAAATACCACTTCAGTCATGGGTAACATCCCTACATCTTCCTCAGTAAAGACCGAAGCAAAGAATTCATTCAGTCTCTCCGCTATCGCCTTGTCGCCTCTTAGTGCTCCTTTAACCCCTTTATCATCTAATGGTCCAACTGACTCTCTCACAGGTTTTTTGCTACGAATGTACTTGAAAAGGTCTTTATTTCGTGTTTTTGCTTCCGCAGCAAGCTTCTTCTCAAATTCTCTCTTTGCCTGCCTTATCAATGCCTTGCATTTGACTTGCCAGTGCTTGTGCTGTTTCCAGGTTTCGTTGTTTGGCTCTTTTTTCCATTTCCTGAAAGATGCTTTTTTGGCAACAACAGCCTCCCTGACCTCACCTTTAAACCATGCTGGCAGTTTTTTGGACTTTCTTCCACTTTTCTTAAAGCGTGGAATACAGCTGGTCTGGGCTTCCAAGATAGTATTTTTCAACAACACCCAAGCTTGATGTACGTCTTTAACCTTCGCAACTGCTCCTTTTAGTTTTTTCTTAACTGTTTTCCTCATTTTATCATAGTCTCCCTTTCGAAAGTTAAAAGGTAGTACTGTGGATTTCCTTACTATCCCTCCTCCACTAATTAAATCAAAGGCGATCATGCTATGATCACTATTGCCAAGTGGCCCCAACACCCTTATCTCTTGACTAGAACTGGTGTTCCACTAAGGACTAGGTCTAATATGGCTTCCCCTCTGGTCGGTTCATGAATCAGCTGCTCCAAGAAGCAGTCATTTATTTCATCTAGGAACTTTATCTCCCTAGCATGTCCTGACGTGACACTGACCCAGTCGATACCGGGGTAATTGAAATCACCCATTATTATTACTGCGCTGTAACTTTTGTTAGCTTCCTTGATTTCTTTGAGCATTTCATCATCCATTTGGTCATTCTGGCCAGGTGCTCGATAGTACACCCCCGCTGCCATCGCCTTCCCCCTTTTATATGGAATTTCAATCCATATAGATTCTACAGCAGATTTTGTTTCCTGCAAAACTTTAATCTTTTCTGAGTCAATGCCCTCTCTAACATAGAGCGCAACCCCTCCACCAATTTGATCAGCTCTATCATTACGATATAGTTTGTACCCAGGTATCACAGTGTCCCACTGGTCGTCCTCCTTCCACCATGTCTCTGATATTCCAATCATATCTAACCTTTCATTTAGTGCTATATATTCTAACTCTCCCATCTTATTCTTTAGACTTCTAGCATTTGCATACAAGCATTTTAGAGACTGTATTTTATTCATGTTAATTTGTCTATTGTTAGACATGGGTAAATTGGGATCTTTAAGCTCTGTCTGCTCCATACTTGAGGGCATTTGGGCTACTTTACTCTTTTGTGGAACCTCTCTGCTTTTGGTAGTATCCTTCAAGGATACATTCTTCCGAACCATCCGCTCTTGGGCGACTGTCGGCTTTCCCCTAATATCTAGTTTAAAAGCTGCTCTATCTCCTTTTTAAAGGTTAATGCCAGCAGCCTGGTTCCATCCCGGTTAAGGTGAAGCCCATCCCTTCGGAAGAGCCCCTTCTTTCCCCAGAATGTTCCCCAGTTCCTAACAAATCCAAATCCCTCATCTCTGCACCATTGTCTCATCCACGCATTGAGACTCCGGAGCTCTGCCTGCCTTTTGGGTCCTGCGCGTGGAACAGGAAGCATTTCAGAGAATGCTACCCTGGAAGTTCTGGATTTCAACTTCCTACCTAAAAGCCTAAATTTTGCCTCCAGAACCTCCCTACCACATTTTCCTATGTCATTGGTACCGACATGTACCAAGACAGCAGACTCCTCCCCAGCACTATCTAAGACCTTATCTAGGTGGCGCGTGAGGTCCGCTACCTTCGCACCAGGCAGGCATGTTACCAGGCGATCCTCATGTCCACCAGCCACCCAGCTATCTACATGCCTAATGATCGAATCACCAACTATAACGGCTGTCCTAACCCTTCCCTCATGGGCACATGGCCCTGGAGAAACTTCCTCGGTGCGAGAGGGTTTTACATCACCTGGAGGACAGGTCCTAGTTACAGGATCACTTCCTGCCACACCAGGGTGATGCTCTCCTGTCACGTGACCTCTCTCCTCCATGGCAACAGGGGTGCTGCCAGACTGGAGGTGGGACTTCAGGACTATATCCCTGTAGGTCTCGTCTATGTACCTCTCTGTCTGTCTTATGTTTTCCAAGTCTGCTACTTTAGCCTCTAGAGAACGGACTTGTTCCCTGAGAGCAAAGAGCTCCTTGCACCTAATGCACACGTAGGACCTCTCACCAACTGGGAGAAAATCATACATGTGACACTCAATGCAATAGACTGGAAAGCCCCCATCCTACTGCTGGACTGCTGTCTGCTTCTTAGTTTTAAGTTTGTGTCTAGATCTTTAAGTTCTTACTTACTAGGGGTTGCTATGGGTATTTATACCAATAAAACTGTACCTAATACGTTTAATATACCTTGTTCACCTGAAGCTTAATTAATCTCAGGTCCTTAGTGTATGACTGATTTGGGTAATGAGCTTCACCTGAAAGCACCTCCTGTCTTTTAAGATGTGTAAGTACCTATTAAGCTATGATTATCCCAGGGGAGGGTGGGTGTAGGGAGGGAGGGAGGGAACTAACACTTATTAAAAGAGGGCTGCTACACAGTACCCTGTCTTGTGCTGCTGAGGTAAGCTAAATTCTGATTTGATTTAAATTATAGCTCTTAGCTGCTGCTAGGCTCTAACTTTTTATGAAATTTAAACTACAAGCTCTCTGCTGGGTACTAAATTTAACCAGAAAGCTCTCTTCTGTGTGTTAAATTTAAACTAAAAGTACTTTGCTGTTACTTGGCCCTGAGTGACTATTAAATTTAAACTATAAGCTCTCTGCTGGGTATGAAATGTAACCAGAAAGCTCTCCTCTGTGTTTTAAATTCAAACTTTAATTGCTGCTACTAGGCCCTAACTGATCCAACCAAAAAACAGTGGGTTCACAGATTAAGTAGTTTCAATACAAAGAATTCTTTTTAGAAAATTACCAGAAGTATATACTCACAGTTGCAGATTTCTCTCCAGAAGTAACAGTCCCACTTTCTAGTCTTTCTAGTTGGATCAACAATGCATTTTTATAGGCAATATGACAACTTTTTCGATCCTATATTAGTTGAGTTCAATATCTTGCTGGAAGGGGAGAAGCTGCCACCCTCTATGAGATTGACAGGTATGAGTGTAATATCAAAAGCGGAGAAAGATAAATCTGATTGTATCTTGTATCAGTAAATCTCATTGTTAAATTTAGACATTAAGGGCCCGATTTTCAATGGTGCATAGCTTGTCTGGATGCACTGGCAGCCGCCGAGGCTAACCGGGTAGCAGCGATTTTCGATGCTATCCACTTAGCCCTCTGCGCCTTAAAGATAGGTGAGGTTTTTCCTTTTTGTGAGGTTTTTCCTCGCCTATCTTTAAGGCGCAGAGGGCTAAGCAGGCAGCATTGAAAATCGCTGCTACCCTTTAGCCTTTTCTTCCGCCCTGGAACACCCCTAACACGCCCCAATGCTAACCGCTTAGCATCTGGGTGTGTTAGGGACTTATCCGGGATTTTCGAAAGGTACTACCTGTGTAGGTGCCTTTCCAAAATCCCGGATAAGGCATTTACATGGGTAACTAGGGAAGTTACCCATGTAAACGTCTTTGAAAATAGGGCCCTAAAATATTAGCTAACGTTTTAGCTGAGCACCTAGTTATTCTTATGCCATCTTTAGTGGAGGTGGACTAGATGGGCTTTATAAAAGATTGTCAAGTCTCTAATAATATTAATAGGGTGCTGAATTTGATCTGGGAAGCCCGGGACCTGGGATGAAAATACTATGGTTTTGGTGACAGACTTGGAGAAAGTTTTTGACAGGATGCACTGTGCGTTTATGATGCAAGTTTAGGAGAAAATGGGATTTAAGGAAAATTTTAGAATATGGATAAGTAAATGATATAAGAGGCTAGAAAGATGAGAATGATTTGCATGCAGTGGAGGCAGCGCATGCAAACCTCACTCATGCATATTCACAGGGGCAGAATGAGCAGGCGCCTCAGGCGGCAACGTTTTGGGGGCGGCAACAAATGCCCCCAAAACAGCTGCGTCACTCTGCTTTTAAACTTAAAAAAAAATAAAAAAAGGTGGAAAGTTGCTGCTGCTGCTTGGCAGCAGCAGATTCAACCCCCGCCACCCCCGCCGCTACCCTGGGAGGCCCTGCACTTGCCTGACCAGTCCTTCAAGTGTGGGGCCTCCTGTGGGGGAGGGGGGGCGGCTAGGACTTGAAATGGGCTGATCTCAGTGCGGGTTAGGGTTATAATGGGCTGATGGGGGAGACTAGCACTGGAAATGGGCTGATTAGGGGGGCTAGCACTGGTAAGGGGCTGATTTTAGGGGTATTAGCACTGGTAATGGGCAGCTCAGGGGGGCTAGGACTGGTATTGGGTTGATTAGGGAAGGCTAGGACTGGGAATGGGCTATTCGAGGGGGGGAGGCTGGGACTGGTAATGGGCTGATTAGGGGGGCTAGCACTGGTAATGGGCTGAGGAGGGACTAGCACTGGAAATGGGCTGATCGGGTGGGGGCTAGGATTGGTAATGAGCTGATTAGGGGAGGCTAGGACTGGTAATAGGCTGATGGGGGGTAGGACTGGTAATGGACTAATGGGGGGCTAGCATTGGAAATGGGCTGATCAGGGGGGCTAGCACTGGGAATGGGCTGATTAGTGGAGACTAGAACTGGTAGTGGGCTGATTGGGGGTAGGACTGGTAATGGGCTGATTAGGGGGGGCTAGCACTGGAAATGGGCTGATGGGGGTGCTAGCACTGGAAGTGAACTGATTGGGGGGGGGGCTTCAACTGCAAATGGCTGATGGGGGGGCTAGGACTGGAATGGGCTGATGGGGGGAGGGAGAAGAGAGCTGCTGGCCCTGGAAGAAGACTGGGGGGCTAGAACTGGAAATGGGCTGATGGCGGGGAGGGGAGGATAGAGCTGCTGGCCCTGGAAGAAAACTGGGGGCTAGAGCTACAAATGGGCTGATGCAGGGGGATGGGAGAATGGGACTGGGAGTGGATGCTGAGAGGGACTGCCATGGTATTTGAATTAGAAGGGGCTGGACAGTGGGGAAGGAGGGGAACTGGAAGGGAATGGACACCAGTGGCAGTTATGGGAATGTAAGTTGACATTGGAAGGTACTGGGAGGGAGGACTAGAAAGGGGCTGATACTGGGACTGGGAAGGGTTAGTGGGACTGGAAATAGGCTGATGGAAGGAAGTGAAGAAAACAGTAGAAGAGATAAGAAATGGCAGATGGACTATAGACCATAAAAAGGGAGCCAAGAGAAGACAGGAAAGCAGAAGCTCAGATCAGGACCAGCATGAACAGAGAATAAAATGGTCAGATAACAAAGGTAGAAAAAATAATTTTATTTTCATTTTAGTGATTGGAGTTTGCGCTATCTTTATATTTTACACAATATGGGGAACTGCATCTCTATCTGATGTTGCACTGCATGCGGAGTCTGGCTTCTTGGAGTTTCAGTTTAATATTTGTCTACATATTTTTACTTTAGATTGTAGTCACTTATTCTGTACTTGGTGAGAGTCTGTGTTCTGAGTGTGTGACTGAGGCCAGGTGTTCTGTTAAAATGGAGTTGGTACATAGGAATCCATACTGTACTGTAGTAATTTGACTTGTTCAGCTTTTCAAACAGGTATATGGATGTTCTAGGGGATGCTGCAATATTTATGATGTTGCCGTTTTCTGGGTACACTCCATGTTGTGTAAGTTTTGGAAGTTAGTGCTGTTATGGAATAGTAGATTTGCTCTATGGATCCTGTACTCTGGGTACTTGGTGAGGTCAACTGTAGGGTGTTGGTTGGGGGGAGGTACTGGAAAATGTAGTGGTTTTGAGATTTGCAGTTTTGCATTCTTTCTACTGCCAGACTGAAATTTAAAATATTTTGTCAGTTCAGATTCAAGGAAATTTCTAATTTTCAGGGAACGTCTCAGTTTAATTTTGTTTAGTAGCTTGATAGCTTTACTGCTGCTGAGTTCTGGACTTTTCCAGCTCTAACACAATCCAATCCAGTGTTTGAATTCATTGCAACCAGGATTAGTTTCTGATTTTACATCTTCCCTCCTCATCAGTAATCTGGACATAGCAAAATAAATCTGACGTGCAGATACTTACAATGGTTTGATTGGGGGGGGGGGGGCTGTGTAAATGACTTTTCATTAATCAGATTTCATGTTTTATTATTATATTTGTTTTATTGTAACATTGTTCTACTAAATTGCATATGTATGTTTAGAAGCCGCCTAGGATTTTAGATGGGTGGCATATACATTTTAAAATAAAGTATACTAAATTTATGCAAATGATGCCGCAGTGGGTCTCTGCACATGGCCCTGAATCACCCTCGTGCTGTCTCTGGGGGAAAGTAGACAGGAGGGTGCACTGGGAGATAGAGGAAAGCAGAAACCTCAGAATGGAACCTATATGATCAGAGAATAAAATGGTCAGACAACATTTTATTTTTAATTTAGTGACCAGATTTGGTGCTATCTTTATATTTTATACAGTACATGGGAATTGATCTCTTTCTGTTTCTCTGGTATTGCACTGTATGCAGAATCTGGTTTCTTGAGGTTGCATTTTTCATTTTTATCTACATATGTTTATTTTTAGGTTACGGTCACTTATTCTGTACTTGGTGAGGGTCTGTGTTTTGAGTGTGTGACCAAGACCAGGTGTTCTGTTAACATGGAATTTGTATGTAGGGATCTGTACTGTAGTAATCTGAATTGTTCAGCTGTCCAAATAGGTGTTTGGATGTTCCAGGGCCTACTGTAGTATTTACAGTGGTGCTTTTTTTGGATGGCCTCCTTATTTGAGTTCTTGAAGTTGGTGCTGGTATGGTAAATTTGCTCTAATAGATACTCGGTGACTTTTTTGTAGGGTTTTGTATTAGTTCAGAATATGCCTGGTACTGGATAATGTTTGTTTGTTTTTTTGAAGATATTGAGTTCTGTGGATGAATGTTCTGGTTCTGCTCTGCACCTACTGTTGAGGAAGGGGGTTCTTTGGATGCAAAAAGAAAAAGCAAGAAGCATAACGCAGTTTATAACAACAAAATAAAAATGAGTTATAATTTAACGTTATAAACTGTGCTGTGGTTCTCACTCTTTCTTTTTGTTCCTTGATGTGCAAATTCTTGCATTTCCTTCGTATAATCTAATCGGCTTTTTGGTTTGGTTCAGTACCTCACTGGAATTTTGAGAAAGTCTCCCCCCCCCCTACTACGAGTTGGGGGGCGCCATCTCATCCCTTGCCTCAGGCAGCAGATTGCCTTGAGCCACCCCTGCATATTTATCGTGGTTATCCTGAAAACCTAACAGGCTAGATGTGTCCCGAGGACTGGGTTAAAGAGAGGGGGCAGGGGGAGATATGATACAGACATTTAAATACTTAGAGTATTAATGAACAAACAAACCTTTTTCCAAAACATGGAAGCAGTAGAACTAGAGAGGTCTTGAAATGAAGCTATAAGGAGGTAAACCTAAACGCAACACCAGGAAATGCTTTTTCACAGAAAGGGTGCTGAATGCCTGGGATGCTCTCCCAATGGAGGTAGTGGGGGAAACAACAGTGACAGAACCCAAAAAGGCACAGGGCAGACACAGTGAATCATATGGCAGGAGGATGTTATCAAAGCAAACATAACTTCAAAGATAGAAAGCATAACCTGAATGGAACAGCAAGCAGAAGTCTAGAACTCTAGCCAATTTTCTTCAGGACAAGCAGGAAGTCAGTCCTCACAAATGGGTGACATCACCGATGGATTCCATGAGGGAATGCTCCCCAGCTTCCAAAGGATGCTTTTGGGAGGTCAACCATGCATGTGTTGCCTGTCTTCCTGGCCGAAGAAGCCATCTTACCTCACTCTTCTTTTTTCCACAGAGCCTCTCAGATGCTTGTCTGTCCCTAGAAAATCGTTGATACCTCACCGGTATGTTTTTTTTGTTTTTCTCAGTGATTTTTCAGTCGGGTGCCCGTCACTGTCTTCCTGCTGTCCCTGGAGTGTCAGTGCCTTGTTTTTTTCTCAGGTTCTTTTTTGGCGCATGGGTTTTTCTCTCACACCCTCATGGTCAGCTGGGATGTTGGAGTCCTTTGACTTGGCAGGAGCCATCTTTCCAGACATGTCAAAGCCGGCCTGTGGCTTTAAGAAGTGCTCCCAGTGTGGCCAGATCATCTCCATGATGGACCGCCATAACTGGTACCTTCAATGCCTTGGGCTTAACCACGAGCCCTCCACCTGTGCTCTCTGCTTGCAGATGATGCGCAAGGGGCTCATGAACTGAGAAGAACCGTGGGGAATGCTCTTCGGGTCCTCAGAGTCTTCGGCATTGATGCCTTCAAAGGTTTCTGCCAAGACTTTGGCTTCATGCGGGGGCTGGGCTCACTTAAAGCCAAAGGGCTGCAGTGCATCAGACAGACTGCCGCAGTGCATCAGAACGACGGCTGTCCTTCAACGAGGGATAGCCCCATAAAGACCAGACTTATGCCCCGTCGAAGTCAAGGGGGGGATGCTGAGACCCATGATAAGTCCCACAGTCATTGACATTACAGTCCCCTTCGATGAGACTCCAAGGCCGAGAGTGGCCTCCGAAGTTGCTCTGGCAGGAGGACTTACCTCCCAAGGCCCAGGAGGGCCATCTAGTGACTCCCGATACTGTTACCATCGTGAAGTCCTTGACGAGAATACCGGCACCAGAGACCATGGTTGCTGCCCCGGTTCCCATGCCTTTGGACACTGCATTCCTAGCCAAGCACATGCAGGCCCTCAAGCACAGCTTTACTGCATTCCTGGTCTTGCAGGCTGCCCAGGACTCAATGCTCACTTGTTCCTTGATGTCCAGGGAAACCCAGTACCCTGAGGTTCTTTGGTGCCGAGGGCGGCCTCGTTTACAGCAGGTGCGTCCCTGTCGGGGGTGCAGCCCATCCTGGAGCTCCATGCTTTCCCTGGCAGGGAAATGGTTCAGATAGGCGGTCAAAGTCCCTCTCGGTGCCCTGGTGTTATCCCCTGAGCACCTCTGGGTCCGACCGTCCAGAGCCTCTGACTCCATCCTCCCCTAACCGTCGACACCATGAGGAATTGTGTCGGTATTACAATTCCCTCATGAACTCTGATTCCGATGGGTGGAAAACAGAGGAGGAATCCCCAATGCCAGAGCACCATTAAGACATCCCCTCGGATCCCTCTCCACCTTATGAGGACAGGAAGTCCCCATCGGAAGATATCTCCTTTCATGAATTTGTGAGGGACATGGCTAAAGACATTGCCTTTTTCCATTGAGGCTGAGGAGGAGCCCAGGGCAGAAGAGTTTGAGATCTTAACTTTCGAAAGGGAGACTATGATAAAATGAGGAAAATAGTTAAGAAAAAACTAAAAGGAGCAGTTACAAAGGTTAAAGACTTACATCAAGCTTGGGTGTTGTTGAAAAATACTATCTTGGAAGCCCAGACCAGCGGTATTCCATGCTTTAAGAAAAGTGGAAGGAAGTCCAAAAAACTGCCAGCATGGTTTAAAGGTGAGGTCAGAGAGGCTGTTGTTTCCAAAAATGCATCTTTCAGGAAATGGAAAAAAGAGCCAAACGATGAAACCTGGAAACAGCACAAGCACTGGCAAGTCAAATGCAAGGCATTGATAAAGCAGGCAAAGGGAGAATTTGAGAAGAAGCTTGCTGCGGAAGCAAAAACGCAAAATAAAGATTTTTTCAAGTACATTCGTAGCAAAAAACCTGTCAGATAGTCAGTTGGTCCATTAGATGATAGAGGAGTTAAAGGGGCACTAAGAGGCGACAAGGCGATAGCGGAGAGACTGAATGAATTCTTTGCTTCGGTCTTTACTGAGGAAGATGTAGGGATGTTACCTATGACTGAAGTGGTATTTAAAGGTGCGGAAGAATTGAAGGAAATATCGATACATCGGGAAGATGTATCGATTAGATAAACTGAAGAGTAGCAAATCACTTGGGCCGGATTGTATACATCCAAGGGTGTTGAAAGAACTGAAATATGAGATTGCAGACCTGCTATTAGTAATCTGTGAACTATCATTAAAATCATCTCTAATACCTGAAGATTGGTGGATCGCCAATGTAACACCAATTTTTAAAAAGGGTTCCAGGGGTGATCCTGGAAACTACAGACCGGTGAGCCTGACGTCAGTACTGGAAAAATGGTAGAAACCATCATAAAGAATAACATTACTTAGCATGTAGATAGTCATGGCCTAATGGGAGTCAGCCAACATGGCTTTAGACAAGGAAGATCTTGTCTTACTAATCTGTTATGTTTTTTTGAAGGTGTGAATAAACAGGTGGACAAAGGTGAGTCAGTTGATATAGTGTATCTGGACTTTCAGAAAGCCTTTGACAAGGTACCTCATCAGAGACATTTGGCAAAACTAAAGAGTCATGGGATAGGAGGCAGTGTACTACTGTGGATCAGGAACTGGTTAAAAGATAGAAAGCAGAGGGTTAGGCTAAATGGCCGATTTTCCCAATTTTATTTTATTTATTTAACAGTTGCTTATATACCGCTACCTTCCACAGATCAGGATAGGGCTCTTTAATGGAGAAAGGTGAATAGTGGAGTACCGCAGGGATCTGTGCTGGGTCCGCTGCTTTTTGACATATTCATAAATGACCTGGAAAGTGGAATAACGAGTGAGGTTATCAAATTTGCAGATGACACAAAACTATTTAAAGTTGTTAAAACCCAAGAGGATTGTGGAAAATTGCAAGAGGATCTTGATAAATTGGAATACTGGGCATCAAAATGGCAGATGAAATTTAATGTGGACAAGTGCAAAGTTATGCACCTAGGGAAGAACAACCCAAACTATGATTACACGATGCAAGGTTCCACATTAGGAACCACCACCCAAGAAAAAGATTTAGGCGTCATTGTGGATAACATGTTAAAACCCTCGGCCCAGTGTGCAGCGGCAGCCAAGAGAGCAAATAAAATGCTAGGTATCATAAGGAAAGGAATGGAAAATAAAACAAAAGATACTATAATGCCTCTATATCGTTCCATGGTGAGACCACATCTTGAATATTGTGTGCAATTCTGGTTGCCGTATCTTAAAAAGGATATAGCATTATTAGAAAAGGTTCAGAGAAGAGTCACCAAAATGGTAAAGGGGATGGAAGGATACTCCTATGAAGAAAGGCTAAAAAGGTTAGGGCTCTTTAACCTGGAAAAGAGACGGCTGAGGGAAGATATGATAGAAGTCTATAAATTAATGAACGGAGTGGAACGGGTAAACGTAGATCGATTGTTTACGTTATCAGAATATAGATAGACTAGGGGACATGCAATGAAGCTACAGGGTAAACTATTTAAGACTAATAAAAGAAAATATTTTTTCACTCAACGTGTAATCAAACTCTGGAATTTGTTACCAGAGGATGTAGTAAAGGCTGTTAGTGTAGCTGAGTTTAAAAAAGGTTTGGACAAGTTCCTGGAGGAAAGGTCCATAAACCATTATTAGGAAGGGACCCAGGATATCAATGCTTGACCCACTACAAGCATTGCGGAACCTGCGTCTTTTGGGGAAACTGCTAGGTATGTATGACCTAGATTGGCCACTGTTGGAAACAGGATACTGGGCTTGATGGACCTTGGTCTGACCCAGTATGGCATATCTTATGTTCTTATCCTCCCAACTCCTTCCCTCCCAGGGAGGTTATTACAGTTCCCATCCACGGGATCCTTGAGTGACTGCTGTTTGCATGTGGGAGACTTCCCTCACCATTCCCCGATGAGTAGGCATCTGGACTCTATGTATTGAGTCTACTAGAGCCCAGGCTTTGAGAAACCACCGCTCCCGCACAATTCTATGGTCATGAAGTCAGCCATGCTGATAATCAACAGCACTAAAACCCACTTCTCTGTGCCCCCAGTTAGGGAAGCCAGGACTTTGGATGGCATTGGCAGAAAGTGCTGCTAGGGTTCCATGTTGGTGGCCTGCATTCAGGCCTATCAACTCTATATGGGTATGTACCTCAGGGATCTACACCTGCGATCTGGCTGATATCTCGATTGTCAATCCAGAGTAACGGATTGAGCACTACTGTGGGCTTCTTTCCAGGATGAAAGAGTACTCAAACTATATGACTATGCAACTTATGATGGCTTTGAGTCAGTGGCCTGTGAGGCAGTCGTGGGCATTGGAGCTTGTCGCTTAGCTTGGCTTCAGTCTTCTGATTTAGAACAGGGGGTGCAGATAAAGCTGATGGATGTTCCCTGCCTGGGTGAGAACCTCTTCGGCAAGCCCATGGAGGATAAGGTCGGAGAGCTAGAGCAGGAGCAATTAACAATTAATATACTTTCTTGTAAGATGGGTGACCGCTCTAAGAAGCAATCCTCGAGAAAGAAGCCTTTCTATCCTAAGAAGAAGTACTATGCCACCTACCCAAACAAAAGCACTAAGCCACGTCAAATGCAAAACCCAGTCTGATTATGTGGTAAGGAAAGAACAAAGTTTTTTATTATACCAATAACCTGAGAACTTTGCTGAAAAGACCCGACACAGGCTGTGTTTCGTTAACCTTCTTCAGGGGTAATATGGCGCACTGGGGTCATACATATATAAACAAACAGAACAATGAATAAAAATTATAATACAAACAATAAATAAATACATAATAAATAAATACTATAAAAGTTAATTAAAAAATGATGTATATAAGACATATGAACAAATGTCTGACCACATAAATAGCCTTGTACAATCATACAATCATATAAAAATGCAATAGATCAATATAAAAATCATAATGAATGAAACCATAAATGAAATAATAATTAAAACCATATATCTTCATTATTTATTTAATTATTTTAGTGCATCAGTGTGTTATAGCTGTGTTTATAATTCCATTTGTGATATCTATCTCATATCTTTTTAGTTAAGGTTTTCACCCATATTTATATGAAGATATAAGGTTTTAATTATTATTTCATTTATGGTTTCATTCATTATGAATTGGCTCTATCCCTTGGCAAATCAAGAACGAGAAGTGTTTTGTTCTCCATGTATAGATGCAGCTGTGTCGGTGGTCACGAAGAAAACTACCATTCCAGTTGAAGGCAGTGTGGCTTTGAAGGACTCACAGGATCGGAAGGTGGACGCATTGTTGAAGCAAGTTTTCAAGGTTAACGCTCTGTCTCTAGCGGCGTCTATTTGTTGAGCTTGGGTGGCGAGAGCATGCCTTCGTTGGTTGCAGCGTTTGCAGCAGTCAGCGCAGCAAATGCAGGAGCAGTCAGCGGATATATCAAGGCTCGAGTCAGGTTCAGCTTATTTAACCGATGTCCACTATGATCTTATTAGAGCTCTAGCGAACAGCATGGCGTCCTTGGTAGCCGCCCGCCACTATCTTTGGCTGAGGAATTGGGCGGCTGACAGCTCCTCCAAGTCACGTCTTAGCAAACTTCCTTTTAAGGGGAAGCTGTTGTTTGGAGAGGATCTTGAAAAGCTGGTCAAAGATCTGGGGGAAACTAAAGGAGGTCGCTTGCCGGAGGATAAGCCGAAGCAAGGTTGGCCTCAGATGCTGACGAGGGGTCAACCTCGAGATTTCAGGCGTTTTCGTACCTCCCGATTGGGAGGCTTTCAGAGAAGAAGATTTTCCTCTCATGCGCAAAGCTTTCAGGGATTCTGGGGAGCGGGCAGAGGTTTTGCTAGTTCCGCTTCCTCGGGATTTAGGAAAGCACAATGAAGCGAGGGGGACCCAGGCAGGAATTCAGGCGATAGGGGGTCGTCTTCAGAAGTTTTTTCCTGCCTGAGTTCAGATAACATCTGATCAGTGGGTGTTGGAGGTGATTCACAAAGGTTATTCTCTCGAATTTGCCCATCCGGTACTCAACTCATTTGTCATGTCGCCTTGCAGGGGTCCAGAAAAGACAACAGCAATACGGCAGACCCTGTTTCGTCTGTTACAACTGGGAGCAGTGGTTCTAGTGCCGCAAGAGCATTACGGGATTGGTCGATACTCCATTTATGTCGTGGTGCCAAAGAAGGACAGTGCCTTCCGATCAATTCTGGACGTCATCACCACCCCTCAACGCAGACGAATCCTCAACGGTGCTTAACTTCCTTCAGCAAAATAGGTAATCTAAGCCTTTATATAACACATGGACCTAGCCGATGACAATACTTAAATGAACCCAACAGTAAACTTATCTGTCTCTGCCCATAATACCTACCTGTGCATGCCTACAATACTTGTCTGGGATAGCACAAATGTTGTTTATTGCAGATGCGTACCGGTGATACCTGGCTAGTATATGATGTTCTTGTTGTAACTACATACCGGTGTTACCTGCCTGTGGTTAGCTCAGCCTGTGTACCTGCCTGCCTGCCTGTTATAACTGCACACCTGTGTACCTGCCTGTGATAGCTCAAACTACTTCTCTATTCAACGGCCAGCCCAGACGAATCCCTTGGCCACACACAACAGGGTAGATACCAAGAATGGCCCCCTCCCTCATTGCCATAATTGGCTGCTACCTCCTCTCCGGATGGCTCAGTAGCATTACGGCCTTATGTCCTACCCACAAGCACATACCAATCCTACTGAGCCATGGGAGGAGATGGTCAAGTGCTCCCTACTACATGACAAAGGAAGACACCCGCACGCTCCACCTCCACTTACTACATGTCGCACTTCAACATACTAAGAAAGCCAGACAAGAAGAAAGTGCCCTCCCCCAAAACCTAAAATGTGCCCTCATAAACGCTTGCTCAATCTGCAAGAAATGACCAGTTATCTCAGACTTGATATCACTCCATGACCTTGACATACTCCTGATCACAGAGACATGGCTATCCAGTGATGACAATGTCCTCCTCAACCAACTCCTACCCACCGATTTCTGAATACACACCTGTCATAGAGACAACAAAAGAGGGGGAGGAGTACTCGTCCTCACCAAGACAGACCTCCATTTCCACCTGATTAACGCCACTAGCACAACACACCTCGATACAATCACTATAGCAAACAAGCACTGCTCCATCAACCTTCTCTACAGAGCCCCATCAACCTCCCCCGATGACCTCGCAACAATAATTGATCTCGCTTCCAATGTCCGGAGCCCTTGCATACCAAGCTGGGTACTAGGCGACTTCAATCTGCCAGCCCTGCAAGATACTCAGGCGTCAGCCTTCCTCAAAGCCCTGGAGCAACTAGGATATAAGCAACTAGTCAGTGAACCTACCCACGTGAAAGGAAACATATTAGACCTGGTATTCGCCCCACAGACAACATTTGACTCAACCCACGTCCGCATGCTGTCCATTACTGCAGTACCCTGGTCGGACCACAAACTAATCATATTCCAAATACCCTTACCCAACAACCGTCAGAAGAACGCCAGAAGTCAGAGCAGCACCACCAGGGCACCACCTCGAAGGTTCCGACCATTTGACAAAGACTTTATTCTGAGTAAAACCCGCCCACTCCTCGCCTCAACAGCACCCAACCTTGATGTTCTGGTCTCCGACTGGAATAGTAACCTCAGTGCCATCGCCCAATGTCCATCATCTAACAAACCTTCAAGGAAACGAGCCACCGCAGCCTGGTACTCCACTGATCTGCGATCATCACTCACCCTCCTAAGGAAGCTGGAAAGACGCTGGCGTCGATCTCACTCCGAAGAAGATCAGAGGGCATACAACCTTCACCTGATAAAACACCGTGAAGCAATAACAGAGAAAATCAGACAATTCCACACGGACACCCTAAAACGATCACTAAACAAACCGCATGACTTGTTTAATCTAGTCAAGAACCTAACAAAGGAGCCAGCCCCTGATCAACCAAGCGAGATCCACCCTCAAGAATTCGCGAACTACCTGCAATCAAAGCTATGCCAGACCAATAAGCTCTCAGCACCCACCACCGTACACGAACAAACCTACCTAACTCCCCTGACCATCTTCTCCACTCCACCCAAGAAGTACATCAAAGACACTATCACTGCGATCAACACCACTATGGCACAAACCGACCCCTGCCCCGCCTTCTGGATAAAAGAGCTACGCTGCGATTTCAGCCCATTCATAGCCAGGCTCATGGACCTATCCTTCGCAACAGACTCGTTCCCCCAATGCCTCAAACATTCGTCCATCAGGCCTCTGCTGAAAAACAGCAAGCTCGACCCCCAGAAGGTGGACTCGTACAGGCCTATATCCAGTATACCACTTCTGGCCAAGATAATTGAAAAAGAAGTCCATAGACAAATACGAGAGCACATCGAAACCGCCGCTCCACTGGACCCCTGCCAACACGGATTTAGAGAGTCCCATGGTGTCGAAACACTCCTCACCACCCTCTACAGTAACCTAATTGCTGGAATTGATAACATCCGTCAAGGGTTTGTCCTAATCTTCATGGATATAGCTGCCGCTTTTGACTCAGTAAGCCACGAGCTTCTCCTGGGACGCCTCAAGGAGAAGGGTATCCGTGACACAGCACTAGAATGGTGCAAGTCTTACTTGTCTGACAGATGGCAGCATGTACGATCCGGGGCCTCAACATCAAAACCTTTCCACCAGAGGCAAGGCGTGCCACAAGGATCCTCCCTCTCCGCCCTGATGTTCAACATATACATGCAGCCCATCCGATCATTCAGTGTCAACTGCTTGATATATGCTGATGATGTACTGCTCTACATGCCATTCTCAACAGAGCAGCTGGACCTCTCCCCACTGACAGACTGCTTTGACGCAGTATCCAACTGGCTCGAATCTCAAAACCTCAGAATACAGCACAAGAAAACAGAGGTCCTTTTCATTACGAGGAACCAAAACCTCACCCCGCCACCCCACTTAAAGGTTAAGGAAGCAGAGCTACAAACCAAATCCACAATCCGATACCTTGGAGTCACATTAGACCAACGACTGGACATGAAGGTGCACATAAGCAACATAGCAAGAGCAGTTTACCACAAAATCCGAACACTCAGGCACTTACGCTTCCTACTAGAGCTGGACGACTTCCGGACAATCTATCAATCGTTGATTATACCGCACTTTGATTACGCTACTGCAATCCTCCAAGGGCTCCCACAATCCACCCTGAACCTGCTCCAACTCGCGATGAATGCCGCGGCGAGAGTTCTACACGGGGCTTCTAGGAGCGATCATGTTACGCCCATCCTGAAGCACCTCCACTGGCTCCCTATACATGGCAGACTCGCTTTCAAAACCCTACTGCTGACTTTCAAGGCCATCAATGGGCTCTCTTCCACCTCACTAGCAAAGCTTATCCAAACCATGTCCCCCAGTAGGTCTAGAAGATCTGCAGCAGTCAACACACTGGTAATCCCGAAGGAAATAGCCCAATGCACCCATGCAACAGCAAAAAGGGCTTTCAGATTCTGTGCACCCAGATGCTGGAACACCCTACCACCCAGCATCTGGGCAATCCCTGACCTAACCCAGTTTAGGAAGGCATTGAAGCACCACCTCTTCCTCAAATACTACCCGGAAGACAGCGCTCCAATAGCCCCCTCCTCCATCTAGTACAGCCACAGCAACATACCCCGCAAGCCATCCATGACTGCAATTACTTTTGACACGACATAACGTGTTGCCTAGATGTAAATAGTTACCCCAGTTTTATCCAAGTTTGTAGTACCTGTTCTTTGTAAACACAGATCAGCTTGCTGCACTGTGCTAGTCATTCTGTTTCATGTAAACCGCACTGATGTTGAATAGTGCGGTATCAAAGAGACTGTAAATAAATAAATAATCTCAAGGGGTAAATCACTGTCTGCGGGTCCCTCATTTTAGAATGGAAACTTTACGTTCCATTATTGTAGCGGTTCAGCAAGGGGAGTTCCTCACATCTCTCAATCTCACTGAGGCTTATCTTCACATTCCAATCAGGTCCGAACATCAAAAGTTTCTAAGATTTGCACTACCGTGGGGGCATTTCCAGTTTCAGGCGTTGCCCTTCGGTCTAGTGACAGCTCCGCATACCTTCACCAAGGTTATGTTGGTGGTGGCAGCGGCCCTTCGAAAGGAGGGAATATTGGTTCATCCCTATCTTGATGATTGGTTGATTCGAGCAAAGTCCAGGATCAAGAGAGTGCGGGTGATGGGCAGAGTGGTGGAACTCCTAAAGAGTCTCGGTTGGGTAAAATCAATGCTGCCAAGAGCAGTTTGGTTCCTTCGCAAGTTCTGGAATATTTGGCAGTTCGCTTCGACACTCAAGTGGGAGCAGTGTTTCTGCCAGATTCCCAAACCCAGGGCCTTCAGCTGTTGATTCACGTTTTTTTGAGCAGTCCTGCACCTTCGGCCTGGCATTATCTACGTGTTTTAGGAACGATGGCGGCGACTCTGGAAGTGGTGCCGTAGGCCAGAGCTCACATAGAAACATAGAAACATGATGACAGAAAAAGACCACATGGCCTATCTAGTCTGTCCTTCCATAACAACAACTACAACAGTCCACTTTTTACCTTTAGAGATCCTCTGTGTTGGTCCCATGCTTTTTTGAATTCAGTTACTGTCCTCATCTCTACCACCTCCACTGGGAGACTATTCCATGGATCCACTACTCTTTCTGTAAAGAAATATTTCCGCATATCACTCCTGAATCTATCTCCCTTCTCCCTTTACAGAGGTCACTGCTCCATCACTGGTCTAACCAGAGCGAGTCTCTGTCCAAGCACCTTCCTTATACAGAAGCAGATACCACGCAGAAACCAAACAATCAGTCCAAGGCATGATAAAGGTGGAAAGACAAAGCCTTTATTGTCAAGGAATTAATAAAGGCTTTGTCTTTCCACCTTTATCACGCCTTGGACTGGTTGCAAGCACCTTCCTTGTCCAGGGCGAGTCAGGACGTTCCTGCGGTGGTGGCTTCTTCAACAGAATCTCACAGCGGGCATGCCTCTCAAACAGCCGCAGTGGATCCCGGTCCTAACGGATGCCAGTCTAGTTGGGTGGGGGGGGGGGGCTTATTGCGGAGAGCTCTTTGCGCAGGGCTGTTGGACCGAGCAAGAAATCAACTGATCAATCGACTGGAGTTGCGAGCTGTAGCTCTAGCGTTTCGGGCCTTTGAGTCCACCTTACGGGGTTGAGCAGTTCGGGTGCTTTCAGACAATGCCGTGATGGTAGCATACCTCAATCATCAAGGGAGCACGAGATGCGCGCTCTGGAGCTAGAGGCAGAGAGCCTTTCAATTGGGTAGAGTCTCGGCTTCAGGCTTTGTCAGTGGCATACATTGCAGGAAAGGACAATGTGATGGCGGACTTTTCTCACGTGGATCCGGGGGAATGGAAGTTTCATCCAGATGTGTTTGCGCAGATAGTTCACAAATGGGAAGCTCCTGTGATGGATCTCATGGCAACCTTTCTGTCGGCAAAGGTGAGTTGATTTTACAGCAGAAGACGAGAAAGAATGTCAGAAGGACTAAGATGCCTTGATACAACAATGGCCCACACACGGTCTCCTCTACATGTTCCCTCCTTGAGCTCTCATAGGTCGAGTGGTTCAGTGCATCGAAGCCCATCGGGGAAGAGTAATTCTAGTAGCTCCAGATTGGCCGCATCGACCGTGGTATACCGATCTGGTGCGTCTTCTCGACGGGAAACCGTGGCAGTTGCCAACAAGGGACGACCTTCTGCTTCAAGGTCCTCTGCAAATGCCTCAGGTGGATTGGTTCTTGCTTACGGCTTGGCCCTTGAAAGGGCTAGGTTAAAAAAAGAAAAGTTATTCTAGTGCAGTGATTGCTACCTTACTTTTGGTGAAAAAAAGATCGACGTCCTGAGTTTAGCGGGTTTGGCGTATTTTTGAGAACTGGTGTGAACAATGGCAGATCCGTCCTGCCGCAGTTTCAGTTCCGATAGTGTTGAGCTTCTTGCAAGATGGTTTCGATAAGGGGCTGGCAGCTATTTCTTGTTATCGAAGAAAGGTTCAAGGGGTCGCCTTGGTTGCTCATGCCGATGTGGTTCGTTCTTGAGAGCGGTGTCCTGTCTACGTCCTTCGTGCAGGTTGGTTTCTCCTCCTTGGGATCTCAACCTGGTCTTAGAAGCCTTGTCTAGGGAGCCTTTTGAGCCTTTGCATCAGGCTTCGTTGAAAGATTTGACCTTAAAGACAGTGTTTTTGGTAGCCATTTGCTCTGCACAGCGGATAGATCTCAGAGTTGCAGGTGTTGTCTTGTCGAACCGTTTCTGGTTTTCTCAAGGGAAAGGGTGGTTTTGCGTCCTGTTCTGTCTTTCCTGCCAAATGTAGTTTCGCCGTTTCATGTCAGTCAGTCTGTCTCCTTGCCAGTGTTGGGCGTTTTGGGGGAGAATGAATTGGATCGTCGTTTGCATCGGTTAGATATAAAGAGGTCTCTTCATCGATACTTGAAGGTTTCAAGGTCTTTCCACAAGTCAGAGCATTTGTTTGTTCTCTTTGGAGGTCCTCGTAAGGGTGAAGCGGCATCCAAAGCTTTGATTTCCAGATGGGTCCGTGAGGCAATAGCATCAGCTTATATTTTGCAAGGCCATCAGGTGCCTGTAGGGCTGCGGGCTCATTCTACTAGAACGCAGGCTACTTCCTGGGCCAAACATAGCTTAGTTCCTCTGGTTGAGATTTGAAAAGCAGCCACCTGATCTTCTTTGCATACTTTCAGTAAACATTATCGTCTAGATGTTCAAGCGTAGGGAGATGCCTGCTTCGGGTCTGCGGTGTTGCAGTCCGGGTGGACAGGTCCCTCCCAGTAATTTACTACTCTTTTACATCCCAGAGGTGAGGGACTGAACTGGAGGGACGATAAGGAAAGAGAAATTAGACTTACCTGCTAATTGTTGTTCTTTGAGGAACTCCAGTTCAGTCCCGATTCCCGCCCTGGGAGCTGGTTGTCACTTTTAGCACAGTCATTTTTAGGGTCTGCTGAATCGGCAGCCGGGCAGTAGAATTTCAGCAAATTTTTTTCTGTACTCGAGTACTGTATGTTCTGTATTCTTTCTCTCCCTCTCTTTTCTATTCTTTTTTTTTCAAGCGGGAGAGGGACAGTTGCCCCTTTATTTAATGGGGAGTTAGTTCAGTTCAACAGTTAGGTTTTAATGATTAATACTATAGCTACTTATTTGTTGCTCCTTTGAGTCTGCTTTGTCATTAGGTCACTGGAAGCTGGTGGGGGTGCCAGCAGGATATGTACAGTGATGTCACAAGTTTGACTTGCCCAGTCTCCATGCTGCACGAGGAAGTGCATTACCCAGAGGTAAGGGACTGAACTGGAGTTCCTCAAGGAACAGCAATTAGCAGGTAAGTCTAATTTCTCTTTTTCCTGGTCACGATCTGTTCAGCAGGCCTTATCTTGTCCAAGGAGAGAGTAGTTCTTTGTCCAGTACTCTCGTTTCTCCCTAAGGTGGTATCAATCTTTCATGTAAATCAGCCCGTGACCCTGCCAGTGCTAGAAAGGACAGGGAGTTGAGGTTGAGGATCTGTAGTTACGGCTCTTGGATGTTTGGAGGGTCCTGTGGCATTATTTGAAGAGCGTGGCCTCATTTCGTAGGTTGGATCGCCTGTTTGTGTTTTTGGGGGGCCACGAAAAGGAGAGGCAGCGGCAAAGGCATCGATTTCACATTGGATCAGGGAAGCCATCACATCGGCATACATTTTGAAGGGAAAGATATTGCCAGCGGGATTGCGGGCACATTCTACACCTGCGCAGGCCGCCTTTTGGGCGGAATGCAGCTTGGTGCCACCAGTCGAAATCTGTAGGGCAGCCACATGGAGATCGCTGCATACGTTGGTTAAGCATTATCGTTTGGATGTGCAGACGGTAAGGGATGCCTGGTTCGGGTCTGCAGTGCTTCAGGCCAGGTTCACAGGTCCCTCCCGTATCTAGAACTGCTCTGTTACATTCCAGAACTGTGGGACTGGACTGAAGGAACGATAAGGAATGTTAAATTAGACCTTACCTGCTAATTGGTGTTCCTTGAGGAATTCCAGTCCACTCCCGGATCCCTCCCAGATGTGCTAAAATGAATAGTCCATATCCCCAGGCCTGAAGAGTGAGCCATTCCTGGCTATGGGCGTCCAGGGGATGGTAGAGTTGGAGAACGATGGGTCGCAGCAGTGGGGGCGGTTGCGGTGGCCGGGTGTTGCGGAAGTGCTGTCGGGCTGTTCAGTAGCCCAGATGGGGGCCCCATTTTTCTTGGGCGGTTTACAGGTAAGCCTCCTCATGGGGCGGGGGGATCCCTCCTCTGGAGGGGGCCAAAATGTTTTGGTTAGGTTTGGCTACTTATTTGTTGTCAATAGGTTACTGGAGCTGGTGGGTGGTGCCAGCTGCTTAAGTACACTAGTGTCATCAAAAAGATGACATGCTCAATCTCCAAGCTGCTGGCAGGGGAGCACAACCCAGAACTGTGGGACTGGACTGGAGTTCCTGAAGGAATGCCAATTAGCAGGTAAGGTCTAATTTAACTTTTTTTATGTTGCTTGACGATTCTTAAATAATTTCTGGAGGCTTGTAGATGTGATGTAGTAAAATGAAATAAATACATTTTTTGGACAGCACCCTCACTAGCTTCTGTGGCTCTCTGGATTGCTACAAAGCTTGATGGTAAGACATGGGAGGCCAGGGCGTTGGATTAAATCTGGGTATTTGCAGTAAACAAAGAAGAAGATAATACCTGAAATGGCTGGGAGAGAACAGTAGCTTGCCCTGGAGCACAAGGCACTGCGGCAAGCCAGCTTAATAGTAAGTTTGCCATGCCGCCTCCATGGACCTGGTAGGGGTGCGCCTGGGATGGGCTGCACCCACTGCCCCACCCTTGGTACGCCACTGCTCCCAGTGGACCTCTCTTCTTAAATTGAAAGAAATTCCACGTTGGAAATGTTCCTAAAACTGTTTGATTGTGCACCAGACTTCTGTAGACAACACCCAAACCGCAAGCCCTCTCATCTAGGGTAATCCACCTCTCATCTTAGGCCTTTAGCTCACCACTTCAGGCTGTACCTCTTTTCCCCCAGGGCCAACCCCATACCTGGTCATAGGCTGTCAGCCAACTTATGCTGCGTGTCTTTTCAATTCCTCCCCAGCCCCCTCCTTCCCCCATGAATTTCAACACTGGTCATGGGCCAAATCTAGTGTTCCCCTTCCCCTTAACATTTGTTTGAGCACAAAAGGAGGCATCACCCAATTTCTCTGTCTTTCCTTTACTTTAGTGATTAAGCTCTAGCCCTTTACAAGGCCTGAGATTCTTGGCTGCTGAGCCCTCTTTCTGCTTCTGGGAGGAAATAAAGAGGCTAAAGACAAAACTCCTTCCCATACTCTTCTATTTATTAACACTGACCTCACAGCTCCCCCGATGACCTCTTCCCAAATGGGCAGAACCAGCTATATAGGCCCTCTCTATGTGCTTATATTCCTTTCTCCGGGAACAAGCAGGAAGTCAGTCCTCACATATGGGTGACATTGGCACCAACAGAGACCTTGCGGAACCATCCCCCAGCTTTCAAAGAAAGCCTTCGGGAGATGCCACCACGCATGCTTGATCCCCTTCCCACCCAAGGGTGTCATCTTGTTCAGTCTCCTTTTTTTCCACAGAGCCCTTCAGACGTTCGTCTGGCTTGTCCCTGGAAAAAGTTGATTTTTCTCTCTGAGTTTCATACTCATCTCCGGTATTGCACCGGTACTCTTCCCGCCTGCTGACCTCGTTGCCTCGGTGTCGAGTTCGGTCTCCTTTTCTAGTTTTCATTCTTTTCTTTATCTGGTTTCTTCGCGCTTTTATTCCCCACTGGCAGCTTGGAGAGTCTTCGATCTCGCAGAGGTACTTTTTTCCCCCATGGCTATCAGTGGCTTTAAGAAGTGTGATCAGTGTTCTAAAATTATGTCTTTGACTGACACATACGACTGCTGTCTCTGCTGCTTTGGGCCAGACCACAACCTGGCGGCCTGTGGTCTCTGCAAGAGGATGTCCAGTAAGGCCTTAAAGAGCCACCAGCAGCAGCACGATAAGTCTTTCTCCTGAGTCCCCGGTGCCTCTGAAGGCCAGGGCATCTCGGGCAGAACCTTCCGAGCCTGAACCTCATCGTGGGTCCTCAGAAAGGGGGTCTCCCTCGAGGGAACCCAGGAAGAAGAAGAAACCCTCGAAGGCTGCGTCTTTGGATGGTTCTGATCAGCCGGGTGCTCCCCAGGCCCGGTCCCGCAGTCCGAGGCATTCATCCGAGGCGTCGGAGAAGTAGCGGCCTGCGAAGGTCCCCCGGAAAGATCCAACCATGGACCAGCCTCGGTCCCCAGAAACTAGCCTCCTCGAGGATTCCTCTTCAGGGGAGCTGTCGTCGGGCCTGAGTCCCTCAGTTCCTGCGCCGAAGGCTGCGGAGCCTTCTGTTCTGGAGTCCAGAATGGTGGCCCTGGAGTGCAGTTAGTCTGCCTTCATGGACCTGTAGCAGGCGCTGTTGTCCGGCACGACCGGTTCATCCGCTCTGACCACCGGGCCTTCGATGTCCAAGATGTCCCCGGAGGCTGAGTCGATCCTCAGCCGAGGTTGTGATCTGAGTCCTGCTTGATGGGACTGCAGTCATCTCTGGCAAGTTTGCTGGGCACTGGCCACAGAGCATCAGGGGCCCCAAAGCCCCATGGAACAGCCCTCTTAAGAGTCCTCGACGGACTACTCCGAGTGGGAGACAGACGACGAGGAGTTCCCTGATACTCGTCGCCATCGCGATGTCCCATCTGACTCTCCTATCTCGGAGCCTCGATGGCATTCCCCACCCAAGGATATGGGCTTCCTTGATTTTGTCAACAATATGTCTAAGGCCCTGGCGATCCGACCGAGTCGGAGGAGGACCCCCGGGCAGATGAGTTGGAAATTCTCCAGTACTAGGCCCCTCCGCGGGAATCGCTAATGGTGCCTATTCCTCCCATCCTGGAACGACTGATGCTCTGAATGTGGGAGACACCGGCTTCGGTGCCGGTGGTGAGCAAACTGCTCGACTCGATGTATTGAGTCCGCCGAAGCCCGGGTTTTCAAAAGTCACAGTTGCTGCATAACTCCATGGTGGTGGAGTTGGCCATGTGTCAGCTGAAAAGCCAGAAGATGCACTTCTCAGTGCCCCTTGGCAGGGAGGCCCACACCCTGGATGCCCTCAGCAGAAAGTACTACCAGGACTCAATGCTTATCAGCCGCATCCAGGCCTACCAGCTGTACATGGGCATGTACTTTAGAGACCTTGCGAAGGAACTCGGCAGGTTCTCAGCTGGTCTCTCCGAGGAATCCTCGCAGCGGGTCAAGAACCTGGCCAAAGCTGTCCGTGAATGCTCCAAATTCATGTCTTGAGCAGCCTATGATGGGTTTGAGTTGGCAGTTTGAGTAGCAGCTGCTAGCATCGGTGCATGCTGCCAACCTTGGTTACAGTCGTCCGACCTCGAGCAGTGGGTTCAGGACAAATTTGTCAATGTCCCCTGCAAAGGAGAGAACCTCTTTGACAAACAAATGACCAACAAGGCTGCCAAGCTGGAGACTGAGTTCATGACGATTACCAGGCATTCCAAAAAGACCGCTGCCCCTCCCCGATGGAAGGGCTCGAGTAAAATGTCCTTCTACCCGAGGAAGGGAGCTGCTTACAGAAACTACCCACCTTATCAGGCCTCCCCAGCTCCCCAACAGGGTCAGCAGGCCAAGGGACATGGGCATGGCCCACATAAGCAGAAGGCTCTAAAACCCCAGGCACCAGCTCCGGCCCAGCCAGGGGGGAGCTTTTGACTCCTTGAGCATAGTCTATCTACCCCAAGGAGATCAGAAGCCCACAGAGGGACATCTGTCTCTCTATGCTCAGAGGTGAGTGACCATCATCACTGATTCCTGGGCACTTCGGGTAGTCAGGGAGGGTTACCTCCTCCACCTGACTCAGACACCTCTTCCTTATTTCCCAGGAGAGCCCCTCAAGTCTTCCCTCCACTGGGACCTTCTACTGAAGGAGTTGGCAGGTCTTCTCGAGGACAAAGCGGTGGAACCGGTGCCCCACCATCTCAAGAGGAAGGGTTTCCATTCCAGGTACTTCCTCATGCCAAAAAGGACAGGGGGGCCTAAGGCTTATCCTTGCCTTGCGCAACCTCAACAGATGCTTGATGAGGGAGAAGTTCAAGATGCTCTCCCTTGGAATATTGCTGTTCTACCTCCAGCAGGGAGACTGACTATGCTCCTTAGACCTCAAGGATGCTTATACCCACATCCTCATCCACCCCAACCAGTGGCAGTACCTGCAGTTCATGGTGGACAGCAGGTATTTTCAGTACAGGGTGCTCCCCTTTGACCTAGCCTCAGCCCCTAGAGTTTTCACAAAATACCTGGCAGTCATGGCTGTCTTCCTCCAGCTCCAGGGGGTCTTTGTATTTCCCTACCTGGATGACTGGCTCGTAAAGGGAGGCATGGCCTCAGAGGTGCAGCAGGCCACCACACGCACCATCCAGGTTCTGCAGCACTTGGGGTTTGTCATAGTCTCTGGAGTTCATTGGGGCAAAGATAGACACTCTCCAGTCGAAGGCTTTCTTGCTCAGGTTCCGAGCCAGTCGTCTCAGGACTCTGGCTCGGGACATACAGTACCATCCCTCAGTGCCCGCTCGGCTTCTCCTGCGCCACCTCGGGCACATGGTTGCCACGGTCCATGTCACCCCCGATGTTTGCATTCACATGAGGGCGGCGCAATGGTGTCTCCAGGACCAGTGGTCTTAGGCCACGGGCTGCCTCCGAGACAGAGTTTCTGTGACCCGCCAACTGGTGGATTCTCTGGTCTGATGACAGTCTCCCAAGCATCTCGAAGCGGGCATGCCTTTTCAGGCCCCAAGCCCTTCAAAGGTCCTCACCACGGACGCCTCCTTGCTCGGCTAGGGAGCCCACTGCGGAGATCTTTGCACTCAGGGCAACTGGTCACCAGACAAGAGCACCCAGCAGATCAATGTTATGGAGGTCTGAGCCATACACCTAGCCCTGAGGGTTTTCTGTCACCACCTGCGTCACCAGGCGGTGCTGGTCCAGGCAGACAACCAGGGGACGATGTTCTGCGTGAACAAACAGGGGGGTAACAGGGTCTCGTACCCTTTGTCAGGAGGCACTGGTCCTCTGCTTGTATGCAATCCAACAGGGTATCCTCCTGCAGGCAGTGTACCTGCCAGGCCAGGACAACTTGCTGGCCGACAGGCTCAGCAGAGTTCTCCAACTGCACAAGTGGCAGCTGGACCCCAGGGTAGCCAGTCGGCTTTTCTGGCTCTGGGGGGTATCCGTGATGGCCTGTTCACCAGCCCAGACAGCTTTCAATTACCCCACTTCTGCTCCTGGCAGCCCCACCACTCCAGGGTGGCAGCAGATGTGTTCCTGGTCTCATCGTCGGAAGGCCTCACGTGCGCCTTCCCTCCTATGCCGCTGATCACCAATACCTTGTTCAGGACCCTCTGCAACAGGGCTTCACTCATCCTGATAGCCCCAGGCAACCGTGGTTCCTGCTCCTTCTGCAGTTGACGGTGGAGACCCCCATCCCCTTTTGGACCGTCCCGGGACTCCTCTCTTAGGAGGAGAGCTCTCTCCTACACCCGAACCTGGGGTCCCTGTCACTGACAGCCTGGCTGCTGAGAGGGGTGACTCTGGCCCCTTTCAACCTTCCGGTTGAGATGGAAGACATTCTGCTGGCCTCTTGCAAGGCCTCTACTAAGAAGGCTTACGCCCTCAAATGGCACAGGTTCTCTGTTTGGTGTGCCGGACACGGGGCTAAACTTTCTCCTGCCCAGTGGCTTTGGTGCTACAGTACCTTCTCCACCTCTCTTAGTCCGGGCTCAAGTCTAACTCCGTCCGAGTGGTCCTTAGTGCCCTGGCGGCACACCACCATCCGGTGGATGGTAAGCCCCTCTTGGCCCATCCGTTGGTGACCCGTTTTTTTCGGGGCCTGCTCTTGTCAAAGCCCCCAGTTTTCCCTCTGGCAACCGAATGGGACCTCAGCGTGGTGTTGGGGCAGCTCACTCGCCCACCCTTTGAACCTCTGGCTACCTGCCACCTTCGCTACCTCTCTGGTTGCGCTCACCTCTGCTCACAGAGTTAGCAAGCTTCAGGCCCTTGTGGCGGAGGTGCCTTATGCCAGGTTCTACAAGAACAGAGTGGTGCTCCGCATGCACCCCAAATTCCTGTCGAAGGTTGTGTCGTCCTTCCATCTCAACCAGGAAGTGGTGCTCCGCATGCACCCAAAATTCCTGCCGAAGGTAGTGTCGTCCTTCCATCTCAACCAGGAAGTGGTGCTCCCTACCTTCTTTCCAAGACCTCACTCCAATTGGGCGGAGATGGTCCTTCACATCTTATTTTATGTTTTTTATTTATTTAGACAGTTTTTTTTGTATACCGCCTTATCCTTCAATGAAAGCGGTCACAACACAATTGGGGGATACATTTAACACACGGGGATATCTTGGACTGTAAGAGGGCTTTGTCCTTTTATATCCACTGTACTCAGGGCCACCGCAAAGCTTCTCAGCTTTTCATCTGCTATGACCCCAGTAGACTGGGGAAGACAGTGACCAAGTGTACGCTGTCCACATGGGTGGCGGACTGTATTTCCCTCGCTTTTGGCAGGTGAGGCTCCCGCTGGAAGGTCGCACCGTGTCAGGGCCATGGCGGCCTCGGTGGCAAACTTGCACTCTGTCCCGATGGTGGACATCTGCCAGGCCGCCACCTGGTCTTCAGTACATACTTTCGCAGCCCATTACTGCCTGGAAGGAGAATCCTGATGGGACAGTGCCTTCGGCCAGGCTGTGCTCTGTAACCTTTTCGGGGTTTAGGCAACTCCTACCCTCTGACCCTTCTGTGTTCAGGCTACCAGAGTGCTGGTTTCATCGGGCACAGGGATCCTACTGTGATCTGTGTACATGACTAAATTGCTGCTGCTTGCAGCGGCTTCCTGTGAGGGAGCACCTATTTTTGCTATGGGCTTTCAGTAGCCTGTAGATGGGAAGTCCCATATGTGAGGACTGACTTCCTGCTTGTTCCCGGAGAAACCGTAGTTACTCACCTGTAGCAGGTGTTCTCCGGAGATAGCAGGAATCAGTTCTCACAACCCTCCCTCCTCCCCTTGGAGTTGCTCCTTTACCAGCTTTTATTTTTTCCATCTTTTATCTATGTCATCTGACTGAGCAAGATGGCACTCTTGGGTAGGAAGGGGACCACGCATGCATGGTGGCATCTCCCAAAGGCTTTCTTTGAAATCTGGGGGAATTCTTCCATGAGGGCTCCGTCGGTGCCGATGTCACCCATATGTGAGGACTAATTCCTGCTGCCCCCGGAGAACATCTGTGAATAACTACGCTTTAGGTACAGAGGCAAAGGTTATTCAGATAGACTGTTCTCTTGAACCAGTACCACAGAATGGGGCTTTCTGAAATTCTACAAATACCAGACATCCCAATTAGCGGCCAGGTCCTAATTATTTCACAATCAATTTCAATTTAATTGAATCCTAATTTCTGTGCCGTGTTGTTTATTTTGGTTCCTGGCATGTAATGCCTCTTTCAGTCCAACAGATGTCCTGCCACAGTCAAACATTCTAACTATGTATTTTCTGGTTATTTGTTCCTTTTCTTTTATTATCTCTTACTGTCATTTGGGGGATTTTGTGGATTTGGATTTAGCTTGGGTCTTTTCAGTAGTAGCTGAAGGCATGTTACATTCAGGTACAGTAGCTATTTGCGTTTAAATAGCAAAATTGCCCCAAAGGTGATTTCACAATGAGCTTCTGTTCCAACTGCTTATCATTCTTCTATATGCAAATAGATGCGAATTTCCCACTGAAGAGCCCGCTCACTGCATCCTCCCCGGGAGTGAAGACGCGGAAGGGCGCAAATAGGTTCCTTAATGCAGAAGCGTTTGTCTCTTTTATGGAACCTCTTTGTAGATCTCAGAGTGGTCTCATCAGGAACTAGCACAGCCCCCGTTTTGTGCCATCCTAAAAAAAAAAATAAAAATGAACCTGGTTAAAAATGTTCTGCTCCCCCAAATAATTTTGAGTCTGATTTTGCTCCTTTGAGAGACATTCAGAAATGAAGTGCCTAATGGAATTGATTTACCATTCAGGAGACCTGAATGGAAATCAAGCAATATTTTCTTAGTGTGTACAAAGAAAATAATTTGAAGGGGAGGAAATGGCACCTGCTTGAGCGAATATTTGTATCTTGAAAAATGACTGTGTAGTCATCTCCTGTACCTAAGCTGAATCATTTTTCTTTTTAATGTGAGGAACGCAGTACCTTGATTTTAGATGTACAATGCTTTAACGATACTTTCATCTCCCTGAAGCAGAAAGCATTTTGGATGTGCCTGTAGAGATCAGCATCTAGCATTGTGTGTCTACAATCTGAGTTTATAAGAAAAAAAAGTGCTTATTTACTAACACAGGTAGCTATTCATCTGGTCTTACAAAATTGTAGTCATCTACTTACTTTTCACAACATGCCAGGTAATTCAGGCTTATATTATCAGATTCCTTGTTCAAAATACAGATGTCACAGTGTAGCAGATGCAATCAAGGGTATTAAGCATGGATAATGGAAGCATTTCACTGGGAAGCACAGAGCAGCTGAAACAACATGAAGATTTAAAGCAAGAAAGGAATCTGGCACTATATTACTTTGCTTCAATGCCTTTGTAAAGGACTGACCATTGGGAAGGCACACCTGTTGGAAAATTCAGAGTTTTATTTCAAGCAGCTAGAAGAAATCGTAATTCTTACAGTTTTTATAGTGCTATATATAGTGGTGATAAGTATTCAGGTACAATTGGTCACTTCTCAAGAGAGCTTACAATCTAAAATGCCGATACAGGAAAGTGTGCTAGACTTTGCACACCGGTTAGCTCAGTTTTAGCCCAGACCAGATATATTTCACGCATCAAAAAAGGCAGAAGGAGGCCAGACAACTGCCAGCATGATTAAAAGGAGAGGTGTCTGAGGCTATTATAGCCAAAAGATTATCCTTCAAGACACGGAAGTAGATCCAAATGAAGAAAATAGGAAACGGCATAAGCACAGGAACCTGCCCTGAGCATTTTGGGAGGACATGTTAAATAGTGAAATAAATGGAATGACGTTAGATGCAAAGCATTGAGAAGGCACGCAAAAAGATAATTTGAAATGAAGCTTGCTGTAGAGGCCAAAACTCATAATAAATATTTTTCAAGCACATTTGAAACAAGAAACCTGTGATTGAGTTGGTTGGACCATTAGATGATTGAGGGATAAAAGGGGAACTCATAGAGGACCAGGCCATAGTGGCAAAACTAAATGAATTCTTTGCTTCAGTCTTTACTGAGGTGGAAGCTGGGGAGAGATATCCATGCTAGAAACAATATTTAATGGCAATGATATATTTATTTATTTAATGGCTTTTATATACTACTTTTCAGTTTTATCAAAGCGATTTACATTGAAACATAGCGAGGTTTACATAGAACAGTACAGTAGCAACTATTTACATTGAACAATTAACGATCAAAATTAATTACATTGAGCAGTTAACATTCTCTGTGTGTTACAACAATAATCTTACAACCTATTACCTGATTGTGACTTGGTTAAAGAGGAAACATGTTGTAGATGGGGGTTGCTGGCTGGAAAGGCTGTTGTTATGGTTGTGTGTTGTCTGTGGTATTGAAGTGCTCTGTGAAAAGGTAGGTTTTGAGATGTTTCCTGAATTCGGCGATATCTGAGATTGCCCTCAGGTGATGCGGGAGTGAATTCCATAGCGCTGGGGTATAATATTCAGATAGTCTGTGAAGGGCTGATTGAGAGGAGTAAGTAGTTATGGTAGCTGTTGAGAGTGTCTTCTGATGTTGCCTCCAACATGGACTTAGAAAGGGAAGTCTTGCTTCACCAATCTGCTCATTTTTTGAAGGTGTAATAAATATGTTGATACAGGTGAGCTAGTTGATTTTCAAAGCCCCTTTTAGATGGGTCACGCAGTGGAGAATTGAGACATTCAGGTCAGCGAGGGAAGCAAGGAGTCCGGAGAGTAATAGTGGTTATATCAAATTTATTCAGACCCAGCACAACCATGTTTCAGCACAGATTGCCTGCATCAGGGCTCAAAAGCAAATTAATTTAACAAATATGAACATTAAAAACATAAAAAATGTATAAAATCATATAACAAAGAGGGCATTTGTACATACCAGGAAGCATGATGTGGAGAGCAACACACAAAAAAGAAAAGAATAAAAACAAATCATTGTAGATGCCAATACATATAAAATATGTAAAGAAATGAATAACACTCAAAGACATCACTAATACACCCAAATGTGCTGAAAGCAAAAGAAAACCAAATAATAAAAATACTTACCCAAGCAGTCCACAATCAGATTTATAAAAGCTAAGATACAATTCCCCCTTGACATTCTATCTATCTAGAAGGTTTTATAATTTTAGATGTTTTTCTTGTTAAAAGCTCTGTTGGATGGCAGTGCACAGTTTTTGCCGGCAGGTTCCTGTTTTTATCCATGTCGTTTTTTGGTTTAAATCTTTATAATGCTGCTTTTTTATTTTTTTCCCTCTGCGATTGTGCCCTATTTTTATATTAATTTGTTATGTTATCATTCGGGGCACACACAAAAATCATCTACTACTTTAGTTTTCCTTGACTTAGGGTAGCGTCGTTGTTTATTGGTTTCATATACACCTCTGCAGCAGTGATGCTTTTCCTGTGTGCTCAGTCCCAGAGGGTCCTATATAGGACACTTCTACCGGATTTACAATATTATACACCATTGTGTCCACTTCCTTTAGGTATTAGCCTATATACATTATTTTACATTTCTTTTATCCAGTGTCATTTTTGGCAGCTATATTACAAATATGACTTTCATGGGTACAGTTTATATATAATGTGATGTTGTATGATGACTTGTTGTGAAATTGTTTGATATTTTAGGTATACACATTGATTGAATATTCCATATTTTAACTTTTATATAGACTATCTGGGTGTTTTTATTATTGGACTTTTTTGCTTTCAGCACATTTGGGTGTTATTAGTGATGTTTTTGAGTATTGTTAATTTCTTTACATATTTTATATATATTAGCATCTACAATGTTTTGTTTTTATTGTCTTCTTTTCTACTTGTTGCTCTCAACATCATGCTCCCTGGTATGTACAAATGCCCTTTTTGTTATATGACTTCTGCTATATGATTTGTATGCATTTTTTATGTTTTAAATTTCATGGAGGGGATTTTCAGCAGCGGTGGCCAGGTTAAAGAGCCCTAACCTTTTTAGCCTTTCTTCATAGGAGTATCCTTCCATCCCCTTTACCATTTTGGTGGCTCTTCTCTGAGCCTTTTCTAATAACGCTATATCCTTTTTAAGACACGGCGACCAGAATTGCACACAATATTCAAGGTGCGGTCTCACCATGGAACGATATAGAGGCATTATAATATCTTTTGTTTTATTTTCCATTCCTTTCCTTATGATACCTAGCATTCTATTTGCTCTCTTGGCTGCCGCTGCACACTGGGCCGAGGGGTTTAACGTGCTATCCACAATGACGCCTAAATCTTTTTCCTGGGTGGTGGTTCCTAATGTGGAACCTTGCATCGTGTAACCATAGTTTGGGTTGTTCTTTCCTAGGTGCATAACTTTGCACTTGTCCACATTAAATTTCATCTGCCATTTTGATGGCCAGTCTTCCAATTTATCAAGATCCTCTTGCAATTTTCCACAATTCTCTTGGGTTTTAACAACTTTAAATAGTTTGGTGTCATCTGAAAATTTGATAACCTCACTCGTTATTCCACTTTCCAGGTCACTTATGAATATGTCAAAAAGCAGCGGACCCAGCACAGATCCCTGGGGTACACCACTATTCACCTTTCTCCATTGGGAAAATTGGCCATTTAGCCCTACCCTCTGCTTTCTATCTTTTAACCAGTTCCTGATCCACAATAGTACACTGCCTCCTATCCCATGACTCTTTAGTTTTGCCAAAAGTCTCTCATGAGGGACCTTGTCAAAGGCTTTCTGAAAGTCCAGATACACTATATCAACCGACTCACCTTTGTCCACCTGTTTATTCACACTTTCAAAAAAACATAATAGATTAGTAAGACAAGATCTTCCTTGTCTAAAGCCATGTTGGCTGTCTCCCATTAGGTCATGACTATCTACATGCTGAGTAATTTTATGATGGTTTCTACCATTTTTCCCGGTACTGACGTGAGGCTCACAATATTCAGCCACTGGCCGGATTGCAAAACCATCTAAAGTTAGAAAGCCATTCAGCTGTCCTAACTTTAGTTGGTTAGGGTAACCAGGCAGCGGCTGAATATCACCGCAGCCCGGTTAACCAGTGGTATGCCCCACTGCTAAGCATTTAGCATTGAGATGTTTAGCGGCTCAAACCAGGGATAATTCAGCTCACCGGGTTACTGCCATTGAATATCCTGGTGAGCGGCAAACCACATAAATGCCTTTGTATATACCCCCCCCCCCCCAGTGTTTTTAATTTTCATATTTGGAAGGTTGCTTTTGACCCCTGATGTATTCACAGTGTGCCGAAACACAGCCGAGTCAGGTCTGAATACTTTTGATGTAACAACTATTGCTTTCCAGACTCCTTGCTTTTACCCACTTTGATTCCTGAACTTGACGCATGAATATTTATACCTGCTCTCAAGCAGGTGTAAATATCCGCACCTGCATTCAAATCACAATTTCTGCCTTTTTATAAAGACATATAGGCGTGCAGCAGTGGTCAAAAAGCAAACAGAATGTTAGGAATTATTATGGAAGGAATGAAGAATAAAATGGAGAATATCATAATGCCTTTGTATCACGCGATGGTGCAATCGCACCTTGAGTATTGTGCAAGTCCTTTCTAACTCGCTGCATATATAGTAACATAGTAACATAGTAAATGACGGCAGATAAAGACCAGCATGGTCCATCCAGTCTGCCCAGCAAATATACGGCAAGAGTAGGCACACCTGTTGCTCTGTGCAGGCCACCCCTCCCAATGTCTTTGTTTAGGGGTGGACCCACCACTCCATGTAGGACACCCCTATTTGTTGAGAGGTTAGATGGTTCAGTTTATTTTGTTTTTATCCTGTTGCTATAAAGGGATCCGCAGTGCTTGTCCCATGCTGTTTTGAATTCCGTCACCATGTTTGCCCCCACCACTTCCATCGGGAGGGCATTCCAAGCATCCACCACCCTTTCAGTGAAAAAATATTTCCTGACATTGCCTTTCAATTTTCCACCTTGCAGCTTCATGTTATGCCCTCTAGTTTTGCAGCTTCCCCGTCTTTGGAAGAGGTTTGTTTGTTCATCGTTCCTCTTTAAGTATTTAAAGGTCTGAATCATATCTCCCCTATCCCTCCTCTCCTCCAAAGTGTACATATTTAGGTCTTCAAATCTCTTCTCATAGGGTTTTTTACGCAGGCTCCAAATCATTTTGGTTGCCTTCCTCTAAACAGTTTCCAGTCTTTTTACATCTTTTGCAAGATATGGTCTCCAAAACTGACCACAGTATTCCAAGTGAGGTCTCATCAGTGACTTGTACAGTGGCATAAGCACCTCTTCCTTTCTGCTGGTAATCCCTCTCTGTATGCAGCCCAACATCCTCCTGGCTTTTGCCACTGCCTTGTCGCACTGTTTTGCCACCTTGAGATCATCAGAGATAATCACACCAAGGTCTTAATCCTGAACCATGCACACCAACCTTTCGCCCCCTATTGCGTACATTTCCCTTGGATTTCTACTACCTAAGTGCATGACACTGCACTTTTTCGCATTAAATCGTAATTGCCAAGCATTAGACCATTCTTCCAGCTTTTGTAGATCTTTCCTCATGTTATCCACTCCCTCGGGGGAGTCCACTCTGTTGCAAATTTTTGTGTCATCTGCAAAAAGACAGACTTTTCCATTCAGTCCTTCAGCAATATCCCTCACAAATACATTGAACAGTGCCGGGCCCAGGGCCGAACCCTGGGGCACCCCGCTAATCACCTTCCTTTCATCCGAGTGAGCTCCATGTACCATCACCTTCTGTCGTCTGTCAACCAATTTCTAATCCAGTTCACCATCTTGGGACCCATCCCCAAACTACTGAGTTTGTTGACAAGCCTCCTATGAGGAATAGTATCAAAGGCTTTGCTGAAATCCAGGTAGATGACATCCATCGCATGCCCCTGATCTAGTTCCTTGGTCACCCAGTCAAAGAACTCAATCAGATTTGTTTGGCAAGACCGTCCTTCAGTAAAACCATGTTGCCTCGGATCTTGCAACCTGTTGGTTTTGAGAAAGTTCACTATTCGCTCTTTCAGGAGCGCCTCCATTACTTTTCCCGCCACCGAGGTAAGGCTCACAGGCCTGTAGTTTGACACTTCTTCCCTGTCACCACTTTTGTGTAGAGGTACGACATCAGCCATCCTCCAGTCCTGAGGAACCTCTCCTGTTTCCAAGGATCTGTTGAATACATCCTTTAACGGCCCTGCAAGAACCCCTCTGAGCTCTTTCAGTATCCTGGGATGTATCCCATCCAGTCCCATGGCTTTGTCCACTTTCAGTTTAGCAAGTTGTTCCAACACCTCATCTTCTTTGAATAGTGTGGTATCTACTTCATTCCCATTTTTATATTTGGGAGTCACTTTATCTTTAAGAAAGCCACAGCATGATGGCGAAATGCCAGTTTCACTTACTAAGATGGGGTATGGCTCAGAAAAGTGCAAAAATCACGTACCATTCTTATTGCCGCATTTTGAAAAAGACAGAGCAGAACTAGAAAAAGTTGTGAAAAGGATGACCAAAGTGTTAAAGGGTCTTGAACGATACTCCTAAGAGGAAAGGTTAAACATATTAAGGCTTTTCAGCTTTCAGCTCGGGGGAGATACGACAGAGGTCTATAAAATCTTACTGCAGTGGAACAGGTACACGCAGATTGGTTTGTTAACTCATTCAAAAATCTACGAAGACTAGGGGACATGCTACGAAGTTACTAAGTGACACATTTAAAACAAATCTGAGAAAATATTTTTTCATTCAGTGCACAATTAAACTCTGAAATTCATTGTCAAAGGATATGCTAAAAGCAATTCATATAATTACGTCTAAAAAAGGTTAGGATAAGTTTCTGGAGGAAATGTTCATGAACCATCAGAGTGTTGGACACAAATGGATGCAGAGAGAAGTGGATTTACTGAGAGACTCTGCATACGCCTTGGGCCCTGAAGGGAACTCCATTCCCCCTGTCAGAGAATCCATGCCAGGTCTTGTGGAGAGACTGGGTAGAGGATCTGTGTTTTTGCTGTATGCCTCTGGACAAGGGGGCTACAGTTTTACCAAATTAGTTTTTCTGATTCTTTAACCTGTTTCCAGAGTAAGTGTTTTGGAAGTCTATAAGAATGTAGCAGAAGATGAAAAAAAGTACAATTGGATTATTAACCTCAGAGAGATGTACACTAATACCTTTATATAGAGCCTCAAATTTCTGATTTGCAGCACAGAAGAAAGATGAGATACCACAATGGATGTTCTTCTTGACAATTTATTCTCAGGGGGGAGTTGGAGAGGGGGCAGAGGCTGGTTTTATGTTTAGGTTTATGTTTATTTGGGTTTGATATACCACCATTTGTACGCACACAGGACAGTTTACAATAAAATACGTAAGAATAACAGAAAGGGATTCCAGTGCGACTTGATAGGAGAGGAGAAGACAGTTAAAGGTAGAAAACAGAGGCTAGGAGGTACAGAAGCATTAAAACAGGTTGTCAATTCCCACTCCAGCAGAGTTTTACATTTTTTAAAATTGTCTTCTAGGCATCTTGGTAGCTCGGGACTTGTGCAGGGTTGGTCCTAGGGATAGTCTTGTTATGAAATGTTTGCTGGTGTCAGACAGCCTCATCAAAGTAATGAGTTCACAGAAAGAATTTACAGTTTTAGCATTCAGGTAATTGTCGCCATTTCTCTAATCCACTCTAATGTTAGCACCAGGTGCTGGCTGGAAAATCACCTTACTTAGGCTGGCTTGCTCTTTCCTCTGCAAACAGCCTGTAAATTGGTTCTGAAAAAAAAATTGCGCAGAAAGCCTACAACACTGCTATTTTCCCAAGAGAAGACCATTTCATTTATTTTAACCATTTCCTCTAGGGATTCTCTGTTTCTCTCAGCCTGGTTCAAAAGGTATTCCTGCCAGCTGGAGGAGTGGGGCAAACACAGGGTATCTTTCCCTTCCTTATGGTGAAAAATGATGTTGGCATGATGTAATGTGAGACACAAGAAAAGAGTTTGCGATCCGTAAGAGACTACAGAACCATTGTCCTTTCGGTAGAGGCTTTATGTCATTGATCAGAAGCAAAGCAAGTAATATTATAGGGTGGGTACTATTAGTACTACTACTGATCATTTGTGTAGCGTTACAAGACGTATGTAGTGCTGCACAGAGACATGTAAGAGACAGTCCCTGCTCATCAGAGCTTACAATCTAGTCAAGAGGTTGTTAGGTTTTTGCAGCTAACGCCGTGCGTTATTGCATATGGCGCTGTGTTAGCTGCAGAAGTCATGTGTCATCTGTTGGGGGCATGCCCAGAATTTCTCCAGCAGATACCATGCTGAGAAATGCTGGGATTGTGGCGCAGCAGCATTACGGATGAGGTAGTGTAAGCTGCACCCGCGATGTCTGCAAAATGTGCGGCTACTGTGCACTGTCAACGTCGGCACGGTACAATCATTCCCAGTCTCTGCCCACACCCCATCCACTCGTGCTCCCAACATGCAGTGTACAGATAGCATAAGGAATTTTCTGCGCTATCTACATTTGGCCCATGTTAGCTGTTACCGCGACACGATTTTCCTACGTTAGTGCTGCAATGACAGCTAACGATCATTAGCAGACATACCCCTATGAATACTTTATGGAAATAACTGCTTATGGTTCATCTTCATTTAACATACAAATTACTATGAACTGTGTTCTTTTCAGATACATCATATTTTGTTTAAGGAGCCCGATCCAGGTGCGCACCACCCTCGCCATGAAAAAGTAGTTTCTCATACTCTTTTACAGCTTCCCTCCCTTCTGTTTCACTTAAAGACCCCATGGCCTTAAACTTTTCTTTCCATGGAAAATGTTATCTTCCTGATCGTTCCTCCAGTTTAGTCCTCTACCACTGGGTTGTGCACCTCCTCCTGCAGCTTGGAGACTGGGCATGTCAAAAATGTGACATCACTGGATTTAGAAAAAAGGAGGTGATAATGCCTCTGTATAAGTCTTTGGTGCGACCTCATTTGGAGTATAGTGTGCAATTCTGGAGACCGCACCTTCAAAAGGATGTGAACAGGATGGAGTCGGTGCAGAGGGTGGCTACTAAAATGATTAGTGGGCTTCATTATAAAGCATATGAGGACAGACTTAAGGATCTTAATATGTACACCTTAGAGGAAAGGCGGGATAGAGGTGATATAATTGAGATGTTTAAATACCTCCATGGCATAAATGTTCAGGGAGAGAGCCTCTTTCAATTGAAAGCAAGTTCTGCTACGAGGGGACATGGGATGAGGGTGAAGGGAGATAGATTCAGGAGTGATATGCGGAAATATTTCTTTACGGAAAGAGTAGTGGATCCATAGAATAGTCTCCCAGTGGAGGTGGTAGAGATGAGGACAGTAACTGAATTCAAAAAAGCATGGGACCAACACAGAGGATCTCTAAAGGTAAAAAGTGGACTGTTGTAGTTGTTGATATGGAAGGACAGACTAGATAGGCCATGTGGTTTTTTTCTGTCATCATGTTTCTATGTTTCTAGTCTGCTGGTCTCTCCCATCAGCCCCAGTGTGTCCATTCTCCATACAGCAGGAGGACGTGTGAGCCCGGTGCTGGGCTCACTGGAGTGACATATAAGGAGCATTACACTAGAGAGGATTTAATTTTATTTTATTTAATTGGATAAATTTGATTTAATTTGCTTAAACTTTTCTAAATTGGGTTAGTGTGAGTTTAAAAAAAAGAAAAAAAAAAAAAAAGAAGATAGGCAGCTCTGGGCCCTGCCGGTTCCGGTCTCCCTCAATTTACTTTACCCGCTGTTTTCTGGGGTCATATCTTTCTTCCTGGACACTTTGGAGGAGAGCCCTGGGCCTTGTGATCCCCTTGCCGACGAGCAGAGGCAACTGTTTTGTTTGCTGGCAGCCGCTGAGCAGTGGGAAGTTGCTCCGGCGGTCCTCCGCTCGTTCTTTGGCTGAGCGGGGTGGTACAGTCCGGATCGGAGCCTCTGAGGAGCAGCAGTCAAAGGTACTGTGTGGGGGCAAGGGGATCAGGCCGGCAGGAGAGAACCGTGCTGCGTCAGTAAACGGACGGTCTCAGCAGTTTTGGCACCATTTGCTCCTTCGCGTGGCGGTCATTTTCTTGGCGTGCTCGCCGTGTGTTGGAGGCACTAGCAGGAGCATGCTGCGAGGGAAAGCATTTCTTCAGCGCCTGGCAGGCAACGCTCTTTTGGGAGCCCTCCATTGAATTTTCTGTTATTTGTTGATTGCCCTTAGCGTGGGGTCTCCTTGTTTGAAACTGCCCTTATTTCTTTTCTTTCTAAATTGATTTCATACGTTCGTTTGGGGGTCCCTGGGATACTATACGGGTAGCAGGGGTCAGCTCAGTGTGGTTTTCGGTTTTAGGGGGCTTACCACTTAAAGAAAAAAGAAAATAAATAGAACCTAAAGGGGATAAATAGATAAATATATAAAGATCTAGGTTCCTTTTGGTTTCTGACTGCCATTGTTCATTTTGTGGCAAATACAGGTGCTTGATGGCATCGAGACACCAGTGCGTGGTCTATGGCACCCGCAGGAGGGCCATAGCTGATTCAGGAGTCTGTCGGGGCTGTGCGTCAGTTTCCACCAGCGTTGAACAGCAGATGGAGGGTAACGCAGGCCCTGCGCCTCACAGGCAGTTACCTGGAGCCGAGGGGGGGGGGGGGGGTCCTTGCTGCCCACTCCGCCTGACATTAGCCAAGACACGCAAGCCAGACCGTCTGGGTTGCCTGTGACGGCGACACCTGGGGCACAGCCAGGAGACTTTTGTCCAGACTTTGTTCTTCTATTACACCAGGCGTTCTGCTTGAGACGTCAGGGGAAAGTCCTCGATCCCTGGCCACTCTCTCTGCCACTGCAACAGGCCGGAATGGCGAGAGTCAGCAGCGATGTTCCGAGGCCTCCCAAAAGATCCCGGCCACACGATCCTTCACCGTCAGATTTGGAGTGGCAGGAGGCGGAGGAGGTGGAAGTCGACCTCGATCCTGGAATGGAGGAATTGGAGGAGGAGAGATTCCGGAGCCGGAGGATCAGGCTAAAATTATACAGGTATTCCGGAAAGATGAGCTGACTGCGCTTATCACAGAGTCCTTGCAGACACTACATCTCGCTACGGAACAACCAGCGGTGGAAGAGAATGGCGAAGATCCTATTATCCAGGCCGTCAGGGAGACCCAGATAGTGTTCCCTGTTCATGGAGTGGTAGACAGGATGATACAAGACGAGTGGGACCAACCGGAGAGCAGGCTGCGAGGGATTAGGATGATGAATAGGCTGTATCCTTTGGCATATGGCCCAGCTCTTCCTTTCTCTGATTGATTGTCAGACTTCAGCCAGTCACTTCCACCTGGTCAAATCTCATTGGTCAGCTCTCACTGCGCTGCTTTGGGACCTGTCCAATGAGATGCATCCATAACCTTCTCTGAAGCCAGAGTTGGGGTTTTTCTTGTTGGTTTTTTTTGGCTCCTTTTTCCATGGTTTTCTCACCCAAAGTGGCATGGGCAAGTAGCCCAAAAACCTACAAGTGAATTTTTCCCATGACCCATGTAAAAGGTTGCTCAATTGGGCAGGATAACCGCAGAAATGGCAACTGCCCAAATGGAAATGGTGTGACCGTGCTCAGGAAGTGATATCGGGGCGGGATTTGTGTGGCAGCAGTGGGCCCATAGGAATTTTTCCGAGTGATGACCCCTCTAAGCCAATGACAGCCTGCATGACAGCATCACTCTAATAGAGTAGTGAAAGCCGCACAAGTTACGGGGGCCTATGAACATGTACAACACTGTCTCTCCTCCCTCAATCCCAGTACTTCCTCTTTATCGTAAATCATTTTTATTAATTTCACAAATATAACCAGGATAGTACAACAGAACACAACATGGTTGGGCAGCAACAGTAAAACATAGCATAATCAAGAGAATACCCACCTCCTGAAACAAAGTGCCATGTACCTGCTGCTGAAGAGTAGACTTCAAATAAGTTTACAATGGCAGTGCTATTTCCCAATGCACCTCCACTCCCCACCCAATCCTGCCTCACTTCCCTTCCCTGTCCCTCCCCCCTCACTCCCTCCCCGCCCTCTACTGCAGATGCACCTCTTCTCCTTCCCCCTCTCTCTTGAACACAAACTACAACCTGACAACAGGTATCGTCCATCCACTCATACGCTCGTCTAGTCCTCCCCCAACAAGACTCACTCAGCCTGTTCCAGTTGTTCCTCCTCATCAGCCCCAACAGTCCCCAAAGTAGAACCCCCATGCACACCTCGCCAGATTTTTCCAAATTCCACCTGTTTCTTGCCCCCCAGAATCTGGGCTGTACTCTGCTCTAGGCCCTTCAGTTCTAGCATACCTCGGCACCATTCAGCAATCCTCGGGGCCTTATCCTCTACCTAATGTTTAAGAATACACTGCTTCGCTATAAGAAAACCTCTATCATACAACTTTACATCGTAAGTGCTTAGAGACCCGGACTCATGTACGGGCCCAGGTCTGCCCCCCCCCCCCTGCACCCGTAACTCCACTTGAGCCTCCCAACCCCGCTCCTCTGTTGCTGCTGCTGCTGCTGCTGGGGACGCCGAGTAAACACCACTCTGGGGATAGTGTCCCCCCCGGGGGCCTCCAAAACCCTAACGCATCCTGAACTGCGTGCCAAAACTCTTGTATGTGCACACAATCCCAAAATCGATGCATTAACGACCCCCTCTCGGAACCACAAAGTTGACACACATCTGTCGGAAGCAACCCCATCCTAGCCGCCCATGTATTCGGCACGTAGGCTCTCCATATCAACTTATATTGGAGTTCTTGCAATCTAATTGTCTCCGAGGCAACCTTAACATGCTGAAAAGCCTCCTGCAACTCGGCTGCCGAAACTTGCATCTTCCCCTTATGGCTCCATTTCTGAGCTAAGTTTTCTAAAGCGCCCAGCTCCCCCCCTGGGTACCACTCTGCTCGCAAGGCCTTTAGAGACAGACGTCTGTCTGGCTCCGCGATACAGTCCCATATACCTCCGGTGCACAACCGGTGGTTAAATTGGAGCAACTTAACATAATGCCGAACTTGCAAGTAAAAGTAAAATGACTTTGGCGCAACCAAGTACCTCTGCATCAATGACTGGAATGAGTCTATTTCCCCCTGCGTCTGCATGCGCAACTGACCAAGATATCGCAGACCACTGACCGCCCAGGTTTTAGGTAAGCCTCCCTGCCTCCCGGGCTCAAAGGCCCCATTATCGTTCAGTGGAAGACACTCCATAGCGGACCAACAAAGACCTTTCTTCTGGCACAAGAATCTCCACGCCTTTCTAAGCGCCCCAATATATACCGACCTTTTCCACAATTATGGGAGATCTACGCTCTTAACATGCAATAAATAAGCCGCATGGAACGGTGTCAACATCCAAGCAATCAAGGCCTTTGGGAGTACCTCCGCGCTTCCCAGAATTAAATCCTGCAGAGGGCCAAGCAAACAAAGGAAGTTGTAATCTCGCACAGAAAACAACCCTAGCCCTCTCTCCTCTCTACTTTTCATCAACACTGACACCGGGATCCGGGACTTCCTACCCCTCCACAAAAAGCGCACAATATGCTTCTGCAAAAACAAGACATCATGGCGTAATAGCCATACAGGAAGGTGTCGCAAAAGGTACATCCAACGGGGCATCTCTATCATTTGAACCAAAGCTATGCGCCCTATGAGCGAGAGAGGAAGATCCTTCCACTTCTGCAAAGTGGCTATGGTTTTATGCAGCATAGGCTTTATATTTGCTTCATAAAGCTTTGAAACACAATCGGGTATCTGAATCCCAAGGTACCGAAACTCCCCTTGCGCCCAGAGTAAAGGGAATTGCCCCTGCCACTCTTGTCTCGCTCTACCCCCGACATCCAAAGCCACCGACTTGCCGACGTTGATTCGAAGTCCCGAGAAGGAGCCAAACCTCTCAATAATCGCCAGTGCCTGTTCCATGGACCCTTGCGGGTTACACAGACATAATAACATGTCGTCCGCAAAAGCACTAACCTTAACTCCCCCTCCCTGCCATTCAATGCCTCTCACCGCTTCCGCTCCAATGAGCGAGAGCAGCAGGGGTTCTAACTGGAGGACAAATAGCAGAGGCGAGAGCGGGCACCCCTGTCGAGTGCCGCGCTGTAATTCAAAAGGCTGGGAGCAAGTCCCTCCACTCGCTACACAAGCCAAAGGCTGTGCATACAACGCCCGAATCCAGTCCAAAAAAGCCCCCTTGAATCCAAATCTCATTAAGACCTCAAACATATACGGCCAGGACACTCTATCAAAGGCCTTTTTCGCGTCTAGGCTGACCAAGATCAGGGGCGTCTCCGAAGCAAGACACCGCTCCATCCCCAACAACACCTTACTAATGTTGGAGAAGGCTCCCCTCCCCTTGACAAACCCCGATTGGTGACTACCTATCAGTCGGGGTAATATCCGTTGCAGCCGGGCAGCAAGTACCGACGCCACCAGCTTCATATCATAATTAATTAAGGAGATAGGGCGGTAAGAGGCCGGATCCTCTGGATCCCGGCCTTTTTTTGGTATAACGGTGATCGCCGCCGTCCGCATGTCCCTCGGGTAAGAGCCCATGTCTCGTGCCTCTTGGTAAAGGACCATCAGGGTGGGTGTCACTTGAGCCATCAACATCTTATAAAATTCAGAGCCATACCCGTCTGGACCTGGGGCCTTATGAGGTTTCCCGGCCTTAATCACTTTCTGTATTTCCGCCGCGGTAATATTCCCATTAAGTTCGTGCAAGTCAGCCTCAGACAGCCGGGGAAGCTGCGTCGTCTCTCTCACGCTCCCTATCTTCAACTTCAGGGGTATATAAATCCTGATAGTATTGGCTAAACACCTGTACAATCTGACTCAACTCAGAGTGCTGCACGCCCTGCTTATCTCTAATCCTGGTCACTCCCTGGATCCCACCTCTTCCCCTCACCAAACGCGCTAATAAGCGCCCCGACCGGTCACCAAATCGGAACAACTGATGGCGATAATATTGCATCGACTGAATTGCTCTCTCGTGTAGTACCGCATTTAAAACCTTCTGCACTTCGAGATACACAGGGAGCGCGGCCGACCGCACCATAGCATCCTGTTTAGCCTCTTGTAATTGGCTCGCCAATTCCAAGATCTGGCGATCCATACGCTTCCGTTCTTTCTCAGTGTACGCTATGATGTGCCCTCGAAGTACTGCTTTCTCGGCCTCCCACAGGGTCGCCACCGGCACATCACCTGTATCATTTTGCTCTAGATATTCTTTCCAATGATGCGCCAAATATTCCCGAAATTCCTCACTTTTGCCAAGGTACCCAGGAAAAATCCACCTGGCTCCATTTGCAGCCCGCCCCTTCCAATCTAGAACCACTTTAGCGTGGTCCGACACTACTACTGGCTCAATCTCTACTCCAAGCACTTTTCCAAAACTCTCTCTGGTGATCAAAATATAATCAATCCTGGACCAGGTTTGGTGTGCTCTCGACAGATGCGTGTAATCTCGCTGTACACCATGTAATACCCTCCACGAATCAATCAAACCACCCATAGTACAAAGGTATCCCACGCCTTTTTTATTCCACTCACCTCGAGATATTCTTGCCTGAGATTTATCTAAGAATGGGTCGTGCGGGCAATTATAATCTCCCACCAGTATCAGTGGTATCTTCGGCGCCCCCAGTATCTTACGCAACAAAAGCTGAAAAAATTGGTGGTCATACGTATTGGGTGCATAGATAGTCCCCAAAAAGAGTTCTTCCCCTTGAACTTTTAAATGCACAAATAAGAATCTGCCCTGCGGGTCGGCTTCTTCATTAAGAACCTCTACCGCTAGGCCCTTCTTCACTAAGATCGCTACTCCTCGTTTCTTACTGCCAGAGGAGGCCGAAAAAACCCATCCCACCCAATCTTTCTTAAGTTTGCCATGCTCCAGTGAGCTCAAATGGGTTTCCTGTAATAATGCTATCTGCGTATTCTCCCTCTTTAAGGCCTGTAATATCTTGGTCCTCTTAACAGGAGTGTTCACACCCCCCACATTCCAAGAGACTATCCGAAGGTCAGCTCGCATTCTCACAGACTACAGGCATCATACTCACTAACATTCCTGCATCCACATCCTGAGCTCTGGGTCGCCCAGCCTCAACCCCGAGCTTAACATCCACAGTGGGCCATCGTTTCTTATCTTCATGGGTTCCCTCTACACTTCCCAAAGGACGAACCAACAAGCTTGCATTCCGCTGATGTTTCCAGGCTGTTCCCCCGCTCCACACCCCTACATGCCCACCCCCCTTACTCTCCCTCCTCCCACTCCGTCCCCCCCCGGCCTCCTCCCCCCACACCCCCTCTCCCCAACCCTACCCCTCCCCAGTCCCAACAGGATAAAAAACCTGATTCCATGCCCCAGCTCTAACCGCTGAGGTATATCCCACCATTCAATAACGCTCAGGACCCCACCCCCCCAACTGTTCGCAAATAATCAACAACATGAACCCTTATCAGAACAAACAGCATAAGAGCATTCAACATTCGACAGAAATTTAACAAAATTAGGGACCCCCCAACGTCCAAGACACTTTTCTTCCTCACAAACTTCCGCTTAGCTCCCATCCAGCAATGTCATGCCGTCGGCATCTCTGCGCTGTTTGCTCAGCAATCTCTCATAATTGTAAACTGTGCACCGTGCAGGCCCACTTGCTCAGGGTAGCCGTTCTTCTGCTAGACCATCCCCCGAGTGTCCCTCCAGGAAATGCTGCGCCACAGACACAGAGTCAAAGGCAAAGTTTTTGCCCCGGGACGTTACTCTTAACGTCACTGGGAAAGCCAAAGTAAAGCGCACTTGCCTCTTGAAGACAGCTGTACATATAGGAGAAAATTCTTTCCTTTTTTGAGCAACAGTCGTCGAATAATCTTGGAAAATCAGTAACTTGTGATTATCCAGCTGCAGATCTCTATGGTTGCGGAAGGCCTGCACAATCTGTACTTTATGCTGGAAATTCAAGAGTTTCATAATGACCACTCGAGGTTTCTGCTGTTCTGCGTTCCGCGGTCCAATCCGATGTGCACGCTCTATATCCAGCTTCCCCGCCAACGCGGCGAGGCCCAATGCTTTAGGTAGCCATTCGCTAAGCAACTTCATGAGGCCGCTCTCCGAGTACGATTCAGGGATTCCCACCACTCTCAATTTGTTCCGCCTTGACCTATTCTCCAGGTCATCCACTTTGGCCTGAAGAGCTGCAATCTGTGTGCGCTGTTCTTTCCATTCTCGGTCTCGCCGCCCCTCTTCATCTTCAATGGCCGACACACGTTGCTCCAGCACATCAACTCTCTTTCCCATGTCTGCTATAGTTTCACCCAAGGTCTCTAGCTTCTGCAGCATCAGATCAAATTTCGGCTCCAGAAATTCAGCAACATCCCTGGCAAGGTCTTCGGCGTGGGAGTTTGCGCTCTCTATGCTCTCGACCCCAGGCGACGCCGGCTGCGACGGCGTGGTCGCGCAGGCCCCAAGCCTAGTGGACTTTTCTTTGTCTTTTCTTGGGGCCGCCGCCATCGAGCCTTCCACCCTGGTGCTCCGTTTCATACCTTTCAGCGCCTCTCCTTCTCCTGGTTCAGGTAATTCAGGTGGGGAAGGGTATTTGTCGATTAATCTGCCAATTTGCTCAGTTCGGCCCCGGAGCGAGCAGAATCACGACCTGCTCACTCACGCATCACGTGGGATCTCCACTTCCTCTTTAAAGGAGGCAGCATTGCACATGTTCATGGAATCTTGTGAACAATATCAGAGAAAGAAGAGAAAGGCATAAGGGAGGGATGGGTGGAAAGGAGATGGTGAGGAAAAAGTGGAGGAGAGTGATGATAAAACTATGAAATACAGAGAGTAGGAGAAAAGGGAGAACTGAGGAACGGAAGGGAGAAACAAATGGAGGAGAAGATGGGTAGTGGAAGGAGGATGGGTATATGTGTGAGAGAATAGCAAGTGAGCAGTGTATTATGTGTGAGAGGCAGAACACATGTTAACGAGAGGACTGAGGTATGTGTGAATATGAGAGATGTATGTCGCACGCTCCAAAAAAGTTCAGTTTGTGCTAGTTCAAACACATTTTTTCAGATTTTGGGGCATTTTTTCAGATTTGTTTGGCTTATTTGTGTTTGTGCATACGCACTGTACAAACAAAATTAAAAATGTGCACAATCAATTGTAAGCATGTTAATTTATAGATGCACATGTGCACAAGTGATTTGCTTATGCCTTTACGTCTAAGGTGCCTATATGAACCAAACGTGCATTCATGAAGGCACACTTCCTAGTATGTATGAGAGAAGTAGTGGGAAGTGAAACATGGTAAACACTATGAAGTAGGATAAGGAGAAACAAAAGTGGAAAATAAAACAAAATAAAAGGCAGAAAATAAATGGAACAAGATAATGAGATTAGTAAGAGGCAGAAGGATAGAAACATCTAGAAGAAAGTCTCAGAATAGAACGGGTAAGAGAAGAAACCCGGCTAAAAATCAGAGGGAAGAGGAAATGTGGAAAAATGGGAAATTATTCAATTAATATAAATTCAAATAATAAGTATATATTAAAGCAGGAAGAAAATAGAAAGAAATTGATGTGGGACCAAAAGCAGGAACAATAATGACAAGTGGAGAAAGCATGCAGAGCCACGGCTCATGGAATTCTTTCCAATCCTTCTTTGTTTGTGTGTGTCCACCCACTTGCATCTGTTTGTATCTGTATTGCCTGTGTGTGTGTATCATTTTATTTTATTTTTTTAACTGTGTGTTATGTCTTTGAGGGCTGTATGTCTGTACAAGTTTGTATGAATGTGCATATGTTTGTGTATCACTTCTTGTCTGCTTGTATATGTGTGCATGTGTGTGTATGTAATTGTATTTATGTCCTATGTTGTTTCTATGTGTCTGTGATAGGGAGAGGAGATGAGAGGGGAGGGATGTTCCGTAATCATTATATTACTGTGAATCAGCTGTTGGAACTTCTCCTCTAGAAATGCATTGAGATATATGGTGGGCAAGGCTGGCATTAGGGGACTGTAAAGACAGCAATTTTCCTGGGCCCCCAGGCCATAAGAGAGCTCCAAGCCTCCTCGAGGCTGAAGAAGGCAGGGTCTACCATAGAGCTTTGAGGACCCCTCCCAAGTTTCTGACCTGGGCCCCAGCATGTGTGATACCAGCCCTGATGTTGGGAGGTGAGGCTTTATTTCTTTTTCATCTCCTACCAATATAGCAACTAAATTTTATACAGCACTAGAAGTTCCCCCCAGCTCTCCTCCTCCCTTCCTATGACCAGAGACGCATTCCAGTGCTCCACCCCCCCCCCCCCAACCTTCCCTTTGGCTGGGTCTAATCCATAGTCTTTCTAGTTATGTTTGAAGCAGGCAGGGCAGGCTCACTCACATAGGGGGTAGGTTTAGGTAGAGCTAGCCCGTCTGCCAGGCAGACTAGGCAATCACCTAGGTGTCAGATCCTGGTGGGTGGCATGGAAACACAACCCCACCATGATTAATGGAAGCACTGCATGCAGTGAATAAACCCAGGACTGGATCAAGCCTGTCAGGTGCATCTGGAGTCAGTTGGCAACCCTAGACCATGTGCTTCAGCACCCACAGCACTCACTCATAGTCTGCTGGTCCTGTGCCCTTCTGATGCAAACTTACTGTCTGAGGGGGCAGCAGTGGCAGGCCATGAGTGTGCGCACATGTGCGGGGACTTTAAGGACCGTTATGGGCACTGAGGTGCATGGCCTACTACAGGCACCAAGGCGGCGGCACAAAGCCGCTGCTTTCAGAAATCCTGGAAGGGTCACAGCGTTGTCCCCTCCCCCATGGTGAAGTGATGGATGGGGGAGCCTGCAACTCTTGGACCAGCCCTGGGTTTCGAGAACTGCAGATAGAGGTTTAAACTCTGAAAATGGCCCGACATGTTAGAACATAAGAACATAAGATATACCATACTGGGTCAGACCAAGGTCCATCAAGCCCAATATCCTGGTTCCAACAGTGACCAATCTAGGTCATATGTACCTAGCAGTTTCCCTAAAAGACACAGGTTCCGCAATGCTTGTACTGGGTCAAGCATTGATATCCTGGGTCCCTTCTTAATAATGGTTTATGGACCTTTCCTCCAGGAACTTGTCCAAACCTTTTTTAAACCCAGCTACACTAACAGCCTTTACTTCATCCTCCGGTAACAAATTCCAGAGTTTGATTACACGTTGAGTGAAAAAATATTTTCTTTTATTAGTCTTAAATAGTTTACCCTGTAGCTTCATTGCATGTCCCCTAGTCTTCCTATATTCTGATAACGTAAACAGTCGATCTACGTTTACCCGTTCCACTCCGTTCATTAATTTATAGACTTCTATCATATCTCCCCTCAGCCATCTCTTTTCCAGGTTAAAGAGCCCTAACCTTTTTAGCCTTTCTTCATAGGAGTATCCTTCCATCCCCTTTACCATTTTGGTGGCTCTTCTCTGAGCCTTTTCTAATAACGCTATATCCTTTTTAAGATACGGTGACCAGAATTGCACACAGTATTCAAGGTGCGGTCTCACCATGGAACAGTATAGAGACATTATAATATCTTTTGTTTTATTTTCCATTCCTTTCCTTATGATACCTAGCATTCTATTTGCTCTCTTGGCTGCCGCTGCACACTGGGCCGAGGGTTTTAACATGCTATCCACAATGACGCCTAAATCTTTTTCCTGGGTGGTGGTTCCTAATGTGGAACCTTGCATCGTGTAACCATAGTTTGGGTTGTTCTTCCGTAGGTGCATAACTTTGCACTTGTCCACATTAAATTTCATCTGCCATTTTGATGCCCAGTCTTCCAATTTATCAAGATCCTCTTGCAATTTTCCACAATCCTCTTGGGTTTTAACAACTTTAAATAGTTTTGTGTCATCTGCAAATTTGATAACCTCACTCGATATTCCACTTTCCAGGTCATTTATGAATATGTCAAAAAGCCGCGGACCCAGCACAGATCCCTGGGGTACACCACTATTCACCTTTCTCCATTGGGAAAATTGGCCATTTAGCCCAACCCTCTGCTTTCTATCTTTTAACCAGTTCCTGATCCACAGTAGTACACTGCCTCCTATCCCATGACTCTTTAGTTTTGCCAAAAGTCTCTGATGAGGGATCTTGTCAAAGGCTTTCTGAAAGTCCAGATGCACTATATCAACCGACTCACCTTTGTCCACCTGTTTATTCACACTTTCTAAAAAACATAACAGATTAGTAAGAGGGCTTGTCTAAAGCCATGTCTAAAGCCTTGTCTAAAGCCATGTTGGCTGTCTCCCATTAGGCCATGACTATCTACATGCTGAGTAATTTTATTCTTTATGATGGTTTCTACCATTTTTCCCGGTACTGACGTGAGGCTCACCGGTCTGTAGTTTCCTGGATCACCCCTCAAACCCTTTTTAAAAATTGGTGCTACATTGGCGATCCGCCAATCTTCAGGTATTAGAGATGATTTTAATGATAGTTCACAGATTACTAATAGCAGGTCTGCAATCTCATATATCAGTTCTTTCAACACCCTTGGATGTATACCATCCGGCCCAGGTGATTTTCTACTCTTCAGTTTATCTAATAGTTGTAATACATCTTCCCGATGTATCGATATTTCCTGCAATTCTTTCCTTCTAGTTTTTAGACCTTCATGTAAAAATCAGTAGAATCATGAAAAAAGCCAGACAGTTGTCAATTTTTCCTTGTGATTGCTGAGCACATCTGAGAGCACCTCCCTCCCCCTAAATTTTGGACCTGGCTAGCCAATGATTTTATCTAATCCTGCCCATGGCAATAGATAGTAGCTTGTATTATACATAGCACAGTTCAGCCAGTAGCTTTCACAGTAGCAATAACATCAAGGAAAATAGAAACATGATGGCAGAAAAAGACCACATGGCCTATCTAGTCTGCTCTTCCATATCAACTACTTCAACAGTCCCCTTTTTTCCTTTAGAGATCCTCTGTGTTTGTCCCATGCCTTTTTGAATTCAGATACTGTCCTCATCTCTACCACCTCCACTGGGAGACTATTCCACGCATCTACTACCCTTTCCATAAAGAAATATTTCCGCATATTACTCCTGAGTCTATTCCCTTTCACCCTCATCCTATGTCCCCTTGTAGCAGAGCTTGCTTTCAGTCGAAAGAGGCTTGCTTCCTGTGCATTTATGCCATGGAGGTATTTAAATGTCTCTATCATATCTCCTGCATCCCGCCTTTCCTCTAAAGTACATATATTAAGATCCTTAAGTCTGTTCTCATAAGCTTTTGTAACAAAGACCACTAACCAATTTAGTAGCCACTCTCTGCACTGACGCCAACCTGTTTACATCCTTTTGAAGGTGTGGTTTCCAGAACTGCACATAATACTCCAAATTAGGTCACACCAGAGGTTTACACAGAGGCACTATCATCTCCTTTTTTCTGCTGGCCATGCCTCTCCCTATGCACCCAAGCATCCTTCTAGCTTGCACCATCGCCTTTTCTACCTGTTTAGCTACTTTAAGATCGTCAGATACAATCACGGCCAGGTCCCGTTCATCTTTTGTGGACAGAAGTACTTCACCCCCTACACTGTACCTCTCCTTTGAATTTTTTGCGGCCCATATGCATGGCCATACATTTTTTAGCATTAAATCTCAGCTGCCAAATTCTTGACCATTCTTCAAGCTTAGCTAGATCCCTCCTCATATTATCTACTCCTTCCTGGGTGTCAACTCTATTGCAGATTTTGGTCTTGGACTTTTGTGGGGCTTTCCCCCCGTTGGAGTATGTTCCAAATGATAGATAGGTTAAGACAAACTGTTGGAGTTTTACAAAACCAGGACTGGATCGTGACATCCGGGAGTGGAATGGATATGCTGAGAGCCGGCAAAACCTGCAACTGTGGTGCCCCACCTACCCTGGACCTCACAAGTGGCATAGTTGGCAGGATATTATGTGATGGACCCAGACACTGGAAGATCCCTATACCTCAGCCCAGGTGACTGTCAGCGGCCGCACCAGATGAGAGTACCTAGAGTGGTCGCTATGGACTACTGATAGGAGGCTGAGCAGGGAAGCCACCAGGGATGGGATAGAGAGGCCACTAGTTCAAGGGATTAGGCGAGCACCTGAGGGAGCTGTACTTGGGTTTCATATTCTCTTTTTTGTTGCATGTTCGGCTCTGATGGATCCCAAGGAGGTATTCCAATGGATGGTGGCCCAATTCCAAAAGCAATAGGAGGAGTCGCAAAGGATCCATCAGGTCTTCTTAACTGTGCCCCCTGTTGGACTAATTGCAAGGATTTCTCAAACTTACGGCAGAGGGCAAAGAGAGGGGAGCACCTGTGAGGATGGACTCCCAAGCAGCCCCTGGCATTGCGGTAGGACCCCAAAATTATGGACCCTTCTCATTTGGGAAATTGGGGGACAAGGACAATATGGATGATTTTCTGGAACTTTTGAGCAGGTGGCTACCATGGTGGCCTGGCCGCTAGAGCAGTGGGTTGTCAGGCTGATCATATCATTAACGGGCAAGGCCTTGGCCGTATATAGGACTTTGTCTCCTGCTCAAGCTATGGACTATCCCATCATCAAGCTGAAGTCCAATAGTCCAACACAAAAGCACGAAACCACATAAAATGCAAGAAACCCAGTCCAAACGTGGTAAAGAGAAGGACAACTACTTTTATTATGTTGTATACAGGGGTATAATAGCCAAGCCGACCCGACACAGGCCGTGTTTCGGTTATTCCTTCATCAGGGGTGTTCTTGGCATACTCTGTCGATTTTATAACCCCACATGTTGTCTTGTAAGTAGGCATTTTTTCACAATCCAAGACTTCAAGCTTCACTTTCACATGGCGTGCTTCCAACGGTGATAGTGTTTCTTTAAACAATTTTGCATCAGCTTACAAGACAAGTTTCGTCATTTTGTAGGCTTCTATCTTCACCTCTGTTGGAAAGCTTGGATGTTTCAAGAAACATCAATGTACCTCACTGTCTTGAATGCTCCTCAGTCTCGCCACCTCTTCTCTGAACTCCTCCACTTGTTTTCTGAGAGCTTCAGCATGCAGGCATCCTGCACATGGAACCGGTTCTTCAACTGGCATTGGGATCTCTGTCTGGACAGAGGCAGAAACTGTAATGGGGCAACAGCTTTGGCAATACTATTTTTCCCAGCCATTGTTCAGATCGAGTAGCTTTGCTACCTGTTGAAGTAAAAGAGAGAGACCTACCAAAATCTTTGCCTGTTCCTCAGCTGTCCCTTAAGAGAAAAAGCAGTTAACCTCGTTTAAGTATGTTCTAACAGGGCTGTTCTAAGTCCCTGTGTGTAGCTAATTGTGGAGTTGCCCTATAAAGCAAGAATGCTCACATGGGGTGGGTAGGTGCTGGGGTCGGTAAGGAGTGACCTTACACCTGATGAGGTCAGTGACTTCAAAGAGTTAGCTGTGAATGGGTAGTTGGAGCAAAAACAATCAACTAACTGATAGAGCTTTGCCCAATACCACAAAAAATTCCCCCTTAGCAGTATAGAAAACAAGAATTAGCTTTTACAAATGAAAACCAAAACCCCTTAAATAAGAACATAAGATATGTCATGGGGGACAGATCAAGATCCATCAAGCCCAGTATCCTATTTCCAACAGTGGTCAATCTAGGTCACAAATACCTAGCAGTTTCCCCAGAAGACACAGGTTCCACAATGCTTGTAATGGGACAAGCGGTGGATTTCCCAGGTCCTCTTTAATAATGGTTTATTGTCCTTTCCTCCTGGAACTTGTCCAAACCTTTTTTAAACCCAGCTACACTAACAGCTTTTACTACATCCTCCGGTAACGAATTCCAGAGTTTGATTACGCATTGAGTGAAAAAATATTTTCTCTTATTAGTCTTATATGGTTTACACTGTAGGTTCATTGCATGTCCCCTAGTTTTTCCACTGTTGAAGGCGTAAACAATTGATCTACGTTTACCCGTTCCACTCCAGTCATTAATTTATAGATCTCTATCTTATCTCCCCTCAGCTGTCTCTTTTCTAGGTTCAAGAGCCCTAACCTTTTTAGCCTCTGTTCATAGGGGTATCTTTCCATCCCCTTTACCATTTTGGTGACTCTTCTCTGTACTTTTTCCAATTCTGCTATATTCTTTTTAAGATATGGTGACCAGAATTGCACACAATATTCAAGGTGCTGTCACATCATGGAACAATAGAGGCATATCCTTTGTTTTATTCTACATTCTTTCCTTATAATTCCTAGCATTCTATTTGCTTTCTTGGCCACCACTGCACACTGGGCAGAGAGTTTCAATGTGTATTCCACAATGACGCCTAAATCTTTTTCTTGGGTGATGATTCCTAATGTGGAACCTTGCATCATGTTCTTTCCTAGGTGCATAATTTTGCACTTGTCCACATTAAATTTCATCTGCCATTTGAATGTCCATTCTTCCAATTTATTAATGTCTTCTTGCAATTTTTCACAATCCTCTTGGGTTTTAACAACTTTGAATCATTTTGTGTCATCTGCAAATTTGATTTCCTCAGTAGTTATTCCCATTTCCAGGTCATTTACAAATATGTTAAAAAGCAGCGAACCCAGCACAGATCCCAGGAGTACTCTACTGTTCACCTTTCTCCATTGGGAAAATTGGCCATTTAGCTCTAACCTTTGCTATCTATCGTTTAACCAGTTCCTGATCCACAATAGTACACTGCCCCTTTTCCCATGACTTTTTAATTTTGCCAAGAGTCTCTCATGAGAGACCTTGTCAAAGGCTTTTGAAAATCCAGGTACACTACATCAACTGACCCACCTTTGTCTACCTGTTTATTTACTAATCTGTTATATCTTTTGAAGTTGTAAGACCTTCACTGGCTAAAGCCATGTTGGCTGTCGCCCATTAAACCGTGACTATCTACATGTTCCGAAATTTTGTTCTTAATAATGGTTTCTACCATTTTTCATGGTACTGATGTCAGACTCACTGGTCTGTAGTTTTCCGGATCACTCCTGGAACCCTTTTTAAAAATTAGCGTTACATTGGCCATCCTCCATTCTTCAGGTATTACTGATGATTTTAATGATAGTTCACAGATTAGTAATAATAGGCCTACAGTTTCATATTTAAGTTCTTTCAGCACCCTTGGATGTATACCAGCTAGTCCAGATGATTTGCTACTCTTCAGTTTATCAAATAGTTGTAATACATCTTCCTGGTTTATCAATATTTCTTGCAATTCTTCTGCTGCATCAGCTTTAAATACAATTTCAGTCATAGGTAACTTCCCTACATCTTCTTCAGTAAAGACCGAAGCAAGAATTCATTCATTCTCTCTGCTATGGCTTTGTCCCCTCTTAGTGCCTCCTTTACCCCTCTATCATCCAATGGTCCAACTGACTCTCTCACAGGTTTTTGCTACGAATGTACTTGAAAAAGTTTTTATTATGCGTTTTTGCTTCCACAGCAAGCATTTTTTTCAAATTCTCTCTTTGCTTGCCTTATTGCCTTGCATCTAACTTGCCAGTGCTTATGTTGTTTCCAGTTTTCACCATTTGGCTCCTTTTTCCATTTCCTGAAAGATGCTTTTTTGGCTACAACATTCTCTCTGACCTCACCTTTAAACCATGCTGGCAGTTTTTTGGACTTATGTTTATGCAATTTCTGGATATACCGCCCAGACTGAAGGTCATCAGAGTGGTTTACAATCACCACAAGCAGGTAACTTGATACATCACCTCGTCCCCAAAGGGCTCACAATCTTCCTTCCACTTTTCTTAAAGTGTGGAATACAGCTGATCTGGGCTTCCAAAATAGTCTTTTTAAACAACATCCATGTATGATGTAAATCTTTAACCTTTGCAGCTGCTCCTTTTAGTTTTTTCTTAACTGTTTTCTTCATTTTATCGTAGTCTCCCTTTTGAAAGTTAAAAGGTAGTACTGTGGATTTCCTTGCCGTCCTTCCTCCATTTATTAAATCAAACGCGATCATGCTATGATCATTATTGCCAAGTGGCCCCAACACCCTTATCTCTTGCACCAGATCTTTGTTCCACTAAGGACTAGGTCCAAGATGGTTTTCCCTCTTGTTGGTTCGTGAACCAACTGCTCCAAGAAGCAGTCATTTATTTCATCTAGAAACTTTATCTCTGACACTGACCCAGTCGATAGCAGGGTAATTGAAATCAACCATTATTATTACTGTGCTGTAAATATTGCTAGATTCCCTGATTTCTTTGAGCATTTCATCATCCATTTGTTCATTCTGGCCAGGTGGTCGATAGTACACAGTCAGAAAATGTGGTGCAAAACCAAGGACCAGGATATATATATATATGTAAACCTTTATTAACAATGCCAATAACTATTGCCAACCCGACACAGGCCGTGTTTCATTAATACTTCATCAGGGGTGAAGGCAACTAGAAACAGAAAAATTCAAAATACAATAATATCATAAATAGGATACATCTGTGTTCAAATAATCAACCTAAAACAACCTAAAAAATAAATATGTATGAGTTTATATTGGTTCATTCCAGACTCACTCCTTCTCTCTCTTTTTTCTTCCCTCTTCCTTTATTTATAGACTTTAGAAAGAGGTGCTCTTTGTTTACTGGTTAGGTGGTTTTATGTTTATGATTCAACTATTTTTTTGTTATTATTTCTCTGTACGTTTTGCATATAGTTTTTAAATTCTTTGATTATTTATGATGTTTTTATGCTTTTTCTTAATACTTTTATGTATATTGTTAATCTGTGTGGTTTTTAAACAATGTTCTTATGTGGCGTTCCAACATTTTGTTTTATTTGTTATTTATTTTGTTTTTATATCTGTTTAACTTGTGTATTTGTTTTAGGTTGATTATTTGAACACGGATGTATCCTATTTATGATATTATTGTATTTATTTATGTATTTGAAGTTTTCTGTTTCTAGTTGCCTTCACCCCTGATGAAGTATTAACGAAACACGGCCTGTGTCGGGTTGGCAATAGTTATTGGCATTGTTAATAAAGGTTTACATATATATATATATCCTGGTCCTTGGTTTTGCACCACGTTTTCTGACTGTGTACTTGGTTCTACGTGGCTCTTTGCTCTTTGTTGGACAGGTGGTCGATAGTACACCCCCATTGCCATCACCTCCCCCTTTTTACATGGAATTTTAATCCATAGAGATTCTACAGTGTTTTTTGTTTCCTGCAAAACTTTAATCCTTTGTGACTCAATGCCCTCTCTAACATAGAGTGCAGCCCCTCCACCAATTTTGATCAGCTCTATCATTACGATATAATTTGTATCCAGGTATCACAGTGTCCCACTGGCTGTCCTCCTTCCACTAGGTCTCTAAGATGCCAATCATATCTAACTTATCATTTAATGCTATATTATTCTAACTCTCCCATCTTATTTTTAGACTTTTAGCATTTGCATACAAGCATTTTAGAGGCTGTATTTTATTCATATTAATCTGGTTACCTGTAGGCAGGGGTAATTTGGAATCTTGAAGTTCTGTCTGCTCTGTATTTAAGGGTATTTGGGTTACTTTTGTCTGAACCTTGATATGCTCTAACTTCAGCCTTTTGCTAGTATCCTTCTGAACCATATGCTCTTTGGAGACTGTCTGTTTAAAAACTACTCTGTCTCCTTTTTAAAGGTTAATACCAGCAGCCTGGTTCCATTCCAGTTAAGGTGGAGCCCATCCCTTTGGAAAAGCCCCTCCTTTCCCCAGAATGTTGCCCAGTTCCTAACAAATCCCAAACCCTCATCATTGCACCATTGTCTCATGCACACATTGACACTTTGGAGCTCTGCCTGCCTTTTGGATCCTGCGCATGGAATGGGAAGCATTTCAGAGATTTCAACTTCCTACCTAAAAGCCTAAATTTGGCCTCCAGAACTTCCCTACCATACTTTCCTATGTCACTGGTACCAACTTGTACCAAGACAGCAGACTCCTCCTCAGCACTATGTAAGACCTTCAAGAGCTTTCAGGCAGAGAGATTGTAGTTAAAAGACACATTTACCGTGCTTGCAGCTGAGGCCCTGTTAGGAATGTCACTGCTTGCAGCTGAGGCCCTGTACACCTTTATACAGCACTCACGTCAATATGAAAGCAATACATCATAGCTAAAGAACTATTTCCAATCCCTGTGTCTCTAAAGCCTCATCTCTTTGAGACTGCTTTTGCATCCTGATCCCCTCAGTCTCCTGCTTTCTTACCATTCCCCTAGATATATCCTAGTCTCCAGTTGTTGTGTTGTCTGTCTTGACTAGACTGTAAGCTCTTATGAGCAAGAACTGTCTCTTACATGTCTCTGTACAGCGCCGGGTATGCCTTGAAGCACCATAGAAATGATCAGCAGTAGTAGTGTGGGTTTGTGTGTGTTGCGTATGTGTTGCGTATGTGTTGTGTCTGTAGTGGGATAAGTAGGGTGGTGGGGCAATTCTGGTGGATGTCGTTTTGGGGGTAGTTATTTCTATGAGTGGACCAGATTGCAGGGTTGTGGGGCAGTTGTAGGGGTAGTCTGGGGGAATGTAGCAATTGTGATGTGATAATGTTGAGAGGAGCAGACTGCAGGGGACAGTTGGCTAAAGGATGGGCCAGTGGTAGGGTAGATTTGGGGGGTGGGAGTAGTTTGTCGGGTGATGGGGAGTTGCAGAGGGTAGGATTTGGGGATGAGATGAGTTTATGAGATGGTGGGACTATTGTCGGGTGATATTTTTTGGTGGTGGGTCAGTTTACAGGGTAGTGGGGCAATTGAAGTGGATGTTTTTTGAGGGTGTGGCAATTGCAGGGTTGTTTTTATTTGGAGTGAGGCAGTTTATGGGGTGTGGGGCAGATGCAGGGGCAGTTGGTGAGGTGGTGGGAGAGTTGCAGGGGTAGTTCACTGGGTGGTAGGTCAGTTGGGGGTATTTTTTAGGGGTGGGGCAATTGGTAGGGTGGCATGCTATTTGCTTAGGAGTGTTTTTTATGAATGGGGCTGTGTGAATGTTGGTGGGGCAGTCATGAGGAGGTAGTGCTTGGAGGTGCGGCAATTGTGCGGCAGTAGTTTTTGACAGTGGGGCAGTTTGCAGGGTGGTGGGGCAGATACAGGGCAGTTGGCGAAGGGGTCAGATAGCTGTGGGATTGTTTTGAGGTTTGGGTAATTTATGGGGTGGTGAGGCAGTTGTGGGGGTATATTTTTAGGAGTGGGGCAGTTTGTGGTGTTATGAGATAGCTATAAGGGAAGTTTTATAGGAGTAGAGGCAGTTGCATGGGGTACTTATTGGGTGTGGGGAAGTTTGTGGGACTGCAGGGCAATTGCAGAAGGTATTTTTGGGGATGGGTCATTTGCTGGAGGTTGTTTATTAGTTTGTGGCAGTTTGTGGTGTGGTAGGGCAGTTGTAGGAGTGTAGCATTTGAGGGTGGGGCAGTTTGTAAGTTGGTCAGGCACTTGGGGGGGACATATGGCAGGTCGGTAGAGCAGTTGTGAGAGTATTTTAGGGGGTTGGGACAATTGTGTGGGGGCACAGCTTTTGGGGATGCGGCAGTTTGTGGGATTGGGAGACTGGAGAACAGGGAAAGAGATTTTGACAGGCGCAATTTTTGTATTGCTGTGTTTCACTGTATATAAGTGTCTATGCTAGAGAAGTTGGAACTCCTTTTCCCACTGAAATGCATTGGGCTACTTTTCAAGGGGGGGGGGAGGTTATATCTGGAACCCCTGGTCCCATTTAGCCCATTTTTGAACTCTGTAGGACGTGTTTACTAGAGGTTAATGCGTGTTAAGTAAAGTTAACACAGGTTAAGAGCTGCCACTGCCCATTCATTTCTCTGGGCCATTGCAGCACTTAACGCACATTAACTTTACTTAATGCGAGTTAACCTTTAGTAAACATGCCCTGTGTGTCTTTTTACCAGGTTTTTTCTTACATGCCAAGTTTCATCCTATTCTGTTACATTTTCAGAGTTATATTTCAGAGTGGAGGAGTGGCCTAGTGGTTGGGGCAAGGTACTTCAGGCTGGAAGGTCAGGGGTTCAATTCCCACTAGAGGACAGCAACCTTGGGCCGGAAGGACTGGGGTTTCTAGTCCCACAGGTGCTCCTTGTGGTCTTGGGCAAGCCACTTAACCCTCCATAGCCCATGTTCCCTGTAAAATAGTTATCTCCAAGTTATAATGTTCCCTGTTCAATGTAATTTCAGTTTGTTCAATGTAAACCGCACTGATGCAGAATAGCATGGTATATAAGAGAATTAAAATAAATAAATATTGCCCCCAGACAGACATTCTTGACCCCTTTTTATATAATTATTTCTGACTTCCGTTGGTTTGGAAAGAAGAAAAAGAGGAAAGTGAGAATACGGGAACAAGAAATTAAGAGTTCTGAAAATATTTCATGGACAAATATGTTACTTTAGAGGGCTAATTGGCAGACCAGAAGTACAGGGCATGGTGCTGTTTCGATCCTGGGCAGTTAGATGTTTAATTTGATGACCTATAAGTATGTTGGATATTCTTATTTCAGTTTGACTTTGCCCTTTCCATGACACTGCAATGAAAGCTGTTTCATGAATTTTAATGTTCTTTGTGGGAATTAGGTAAATACTCCAGTTTTGAAATGCAAATACAGCCACTTTGCATAACTTCCACCTAAGCTGTGAGACTCTGAGAAATTGCTAGGTTTGTCACCTCCAAAGCCATCATTGGCAACGGGGCTTATAAACACTGGACAGCACAAAGAATGCTTTGCTTAGTTCTTGGACTCTCTAAGATGTGCTTGCTGTTTTTGATTCGGGTTTTCTATTTTTACAGAAATATATCACATGCGATATACTGTGAAATGTGTTTTCCTCATTAAATCAGTGGTACACAGCCCTGGTAGGTGTAAGGCCCCTGGAGAGAACGTCAGTCTTTGTAGGTTGTAGGAAGGGTGTGTTATTTCAGGATCCAAATGTTCAGACGACAAAGGTAGAAAAAATCATTTCCATTTTGGTTTAGCTTTGTGAATTTTCTTGTCAGCTTTAAGAATTTAAATTGTGCAGCATCTTTTCTATCTTTATATTTTGCACGATGCAAGAGGAAATGCATTTCTGTTTGTGAAGTCTGTTTTCCTGCAATCTGCAGTTCAGTGTTAACATGTTTGTGTTTCTAATTTGTGATCTTTGGTTCTGTTTGTCTGTGTTTTGTATGTGCGACCGTGATGAGGAATTCAACTAGCATTTTAATTTCTGTTGCTCTGTACTCGCTGTTGGGGAAATTATCGTGAAGGCAGGTTGCGTTTACGGAACTGGACCGGTAAGGTTTCTACTGAGGTTCAGTCCCTTCCTATACAGCCTCCAGACTTTACTCCCATACAGGGGGGCAAATAAAAACACTCTGTGTTTCACGGTATGTTTGCCCTGGCTGCTTGCCATCTTTAAATTAGGTCCTTCTGTTTTTCAATGTTTGATATGATAAAATAAACATTTAAAGATGATGGAGCCTTGGGAGTTCATTCAGTGTTTATTAGATGAACAATTTGGGGAAAGAACAATCTGGAAAAATGAAAGGGGTCCGATCCACAAGTTTGTCCAGAGATCTATAGAGAAATTTTTCATCTTTCTTCAACTGACACTTCACTTTATGCACCCAGATATGTTATTGAATTTCTCAGCTGTTTTGTCAAGATAATCGAGCATCTTGCAACCAACAGAAATGATAACTCTCACTCCTACTGTCCTTATCCCAGCTGAGAAATATTGCCTACATAGTGATGCTTGAACAGGGTGTGACTGTTTTGAAACATAAAAACATGACAGCAGAAAAAGACCATATGACCTACAGTATCTAGTCTGTCCTTTCACATCAGCTACTATAGTCTCTTTTTTTCCTATAGAGATCTTCTGTTTGTCCTAAGCTTTCTTGAATTCAGATACTGTCCTCGTCTCTACTACCTCCACTGGGAAACTATTCCAGGCATCTACCACTCTTTCCGTAAAGACATATTTCTACATATACTCCCGAGTCTATCCCCTTTCATCCTCATCCTCTGTCCCCTCATCGTAGAGCTTTCTTTCAGTTGAAAGAGGCTCTCCTCCTGTGCATTTATGCCAAGGAGGTATTTAAACATCTCTATCATATCTCCTCTATTCCGCTTTCCTCTAACTTATTTTCATTCAAATGGCAGATGAAATTTAATGTGGATAAGTGCAAAGTTATGCACCTAGGAAAGAACAACCCAAACTATGGCACCACCTTAGAAGCCACTACCCAGGAAAAAGATTTAGGTGTCATCATGGATAATACATTGAAACCCTCCACCCAGTGTGCAGTGACAGCCAAGAAAGCAAATAGAATGCTAGGTATCATAAGGAAAGGAATGGAGAATAAAACAAAGGATATTATAATGCCTCTGTATCGTTCCATGGTGCGAATGAACCTTGAATATTGTGTGCAATTCTGGTCGCCGTATCTTAAAAAGGGTATAGCATTATTAGAAAAGGTACAGAGAAGAGCCACCAAAATGGTAAAGGAAATGGAAGGATACCCCTATGAGGAGAGGCTAAAAAGGTTAGGGCTCTTTAACCTGGAAAAGAGATGGCTGAGGGGAGATATGATAAAGGTCTATAAATTAATGAGTGGAATGGAATGGGTAAATGTAGATCGATTGTTTACATAATCAAAAAGTAGAAAGACTAGGGGAGATGCAAAGAATCTACAGTGTAATCCATTTGATTACGTTTTGAATGAAAAAAATATTTTTCTCTTATTAGTCTTAAACTCTGGAATTTGTTACGGGAGGATGTAGTAAAAGTTGTTAGTGTAGCTGGGTTTAAAAAAGGTTTGGACAAATTCCTAGAGGAAAGGTCCATAAACCATTATTAAAGAGGACCCAGGAAATTGACTCTTTGCCCCAGTACAAGTATTGTGGAACCTGTGTCTTTTTGGGAAACTGCTAGGTACTTGTGACCTGGATTGGCCACTGTTGGAAACAGGATACTGGGCTTGATAGACTTTGGTCTGATCCAATATGGCATTTATGTTCTTACCTTACATATTAAGATCTTTAAATCTGTCCCCATATGCTTTATGATGAAGTCTACTGACTATACTGGTAGCCGCCCTCTGCATAGACTCCATCCTGTTTATATCCTTTTGAAGGTATGGTCTCCAGAATTCTACACAATGTGGTTGCACCAGAACTTTATACAGAGGCACTATCCCCTCCTTTTTTCTGCTGAGCTCCATTTACCTGTACCCTTTGTCGCCTCCCACTCAACCAATTTCTAACCGACTCAGTCACTTTAAGGTCCATCCCTAGGATTCTCAATTTATTTATAAGTCTCCTGTGCGGAATAGCGTCAAAGGCTTTACTGAAATCTAAGTACACCACATCCTTAGTCCAACTCTCTGGTCACTCAAGTGGTATTCCAAATCAATACAAGAGACCAAATGAGCCCTCCGAAAGCTATAGCGAACATGGAGAAAAAAACAAGACACAGACTACCCGATCACTCTATCAAGAAAAACAGGAACAATACAACAAGCTAATCAACCAACACAGACAGGAGCACCATACCAATCTTGTCTTCAAAGAAAAAACAAGCCTCATGAGCTCTTCAGTATAGTCTGCACGCTTACAAAGGATCCAAGCAACACCGGAGTGATTAAAATCTCCCCAGAATCCTTCGCACAACACCTAGCTACCAAACACCCCCCCCCCCCCTTGTACTGAACAAGCACAAGATGTAAACTTCACACCTGTAACTACAATCCCCAATACTACATGGAACAAATTTCACATACCCACAAAGAAAGAAATCACCCATACCATATCTAGCCTCAACACTAGCACAGCACCTACGGATCCCTGCCTGGTCACATGGGTTAAGTCAGCAAATGAAGCTCTGGCGAGCCACATCCAGAAAATAACCCACGTTTCGCTAACCCAGGGTTACATGCCCCCACCTCTCAAGCTTGCCACCATATGCCCTGTCTCCAAGCTCACTACCCCCTCTCCTACTGACCCATCAACCTATCGTCCAATTTCCAGCCTCCCCTTCCTAGCCAAGATCCTGGAAAAGACAGTATATCAACAGCTTCAGGACCACATAGACACCCATGCACCTCTTGACCCCCACCAATTCGGCTTCTGACCTCTTCACAACGTTGAATACCTACTTACACTGCTCCTAGACAATCTCATCAAAGGACTAAACAATATCAAGATGGGATTCCTCCTCATCTTTGTCGATATAGCTGCTGCCTTCGACACCGTATCCCACCCTATCCTCCTCAAAAGACTAGAGGCCATTGGACTTCGTAACACTACGCTCAAATGGTTTGACTCATACCTCAATGGAAGACAGCAACAAGTCAAGACTGGAGACACCTCTTCATCTCCATTTCCATTAAAACAAGGAGTACCTCAAGGATCCACCTTATCCGCCCTACTCTTCAACCTCTACATCCAACCCATCTGCGAAATCATAGCGCAACACGGCATCCAATACGCACTTTATGCTGATGACATCATGATCTACACCCACATTGACTTAGACAAGCCTGACTATGCACCCATAACCAACTGCCTCCATGATTTAACCTGATGGCTATCCAACAACAACCTCAACATCAACTACAAGAAAACAAAAGCTCTGTTTCGTCACACGCAACAACAACTTCTTTCCTCCTCAGCAAATTGACCTTATCAACGAATCCATTCCTGTCAAAGAGGAGATAAGGTACCTGGGAGTAATTCTAGTTAAGAACCTGAACTTCCACTCCCACATCGCCAGAACTACAAAGAATGCATACCACAAATTGGCAATCATTCAACAGCTAAAGCCCATACTAAGCCAAGGCCATTTCTGGACAATCTGTCAAGCAATAATAACACCCATTCTGGATTACTGCAACTCCATTCTCCTTGGATTGCCTGCGTCAACTACTTGCCCCCTACAGATGGTACAAAATACGGCTGCACGTATTCTCACAGGCTCTGCAAGACACCTACACATCACTCCTATCCTGAGCTAACTACATTGGCTACCCATCACACTCAGAATCAAATTCAAAAGAGCCCTCATCCTTTTCAAAATCCAGCGAACACCCTCAAGGACTTGATCAAGAAAGAAACTGACACTAGGCCCAGACATAGACCAATGATGGACACCCTCCATATACCGGCCTCATACTGCAAGTCAATGAACTCAACATCGAGGAGGGCACTGTCTCTTGCTGCACCCTCCCTTTGGAACTCACTCCCCCAGGACATCAGGACTACTACAGATGCGAAGGACTTCAAGATAAGACTGAAGACCTTCCTATTCGCTGATTACTATGGGACCATCACATAGTACTACTACTACTACTACAATTTAGCATTTATAGAGCACCACGCACGTAGCGCTGCACAGCTAGCCTACAAGAGGTGGCTAACATACAAGAGACAGTCCCTGCCCGTCAGAGTCATGCTCATCGGAGCTAACAATCTAGTTAGAACAGTACAGAGCATTAGTCAGTTCTGGGGAAGGTACGGTGTGGTACAGTTTGGTACAGCTTGGTCATAAACGTTAATGGGGGTTAGGGTAGGATGAGGATGGAAGTCAGGATCTGAATGCAACGGTGAAGAGGTGGGTCTTCAACCTGGATTTGAAGAGGGCCAGGGAGGGCGCCTGGCGCACAGACGCAGGAAGGCTGTTCCAGGCGTGTGGCGCAGCAAGGTGAAAGGAGCGCAGTCGGGAGTTCGCGGTGCTGGTGAAAGGCATTGAAAGAAGCGATTTGTTAGCGGAGCACAAATTTTGAGAGGGGATGTAGGAAGAGATATGAGGTATTGAGGGGCCATAGAGTGAATGTATTTATAGGTCAGCAGGAGAAGCCTGACTTGGATGCGGAATTGGACAGGGAGCCAGTGAAGTGACTTGAGGAGAGGAGTAATTTGGGCATGGCGAGGCTGGCAGAAGATTAGTCGAGCAGCGTGATTTTGTATAGATTGAAGGGGAAGGAGGTGGCTCACGGGGAGACCAGTGAGGAGTAGGTTGCAGTAAGCGAGGCGAGAAGAGATTAAGGAGTGGATAAGCATTTTGGTAGTATGTTCAGAGAGGAAGGGGCAGATCTTGCTGATGTTGTAGAGGAAAAAGCGGTAGGTCTTAGCTACAAGCTGGGTATGAGCGGAAAAGGAGAGAGAGGTGTCAAAGATAACCCCTAGATTGCAGGCCGAGGGAACAGGAAGGATAGTAGATCCATCCACATGGACTGAGAGAGGGGGAAGTGGGGGGGGGGGAGGAGTTGGATGGAAAGACAAGGAGTTCAGTCTTGGCCATGTTCAGTTTCAATCGGCGATGAGACATCCAGGCAGCGATGTCCGAAAGACAGGGAGAGATCTTGGACTGGGTTGCCGGAGAAATATTAGGTGTAGAGAGGTAGATTTGGGAGTCATCGGCATAGAGATGGTACTGAAAGCTATGGGAAGAGATAAGCACGCCAAGGCCTTGGGTATAGAGAGAGAAGAGGAGGGGGCCCAAGACAGATCCCTGGGGTACACCTACATGCAGTGGGGTAGGGGAGGAGGAGAAGCCGCCAGAGCATAAACTGAATGAGCGATGGGAGAGGTAGGATGAGAACCAGGATAGTACAGAGTCCTTGAAGCCAAGCGAGGAGAGGGTGGTGAGGAGAAGGTCGTGGTCAATGGTGTCAAAGGCAGCAGAAAGGTCAAGAAGGATGAGGATAGAATAGAGGCCCTTAGATTTAGCCAGGAACAGGTCATTGGTGACTTTTGTGAGTGCCGTTTCAGTGGAGTGTAGGGGACGGAAGCCTGATTGTAGTGGGTCCAGGAGGGCCTGGGCGGTGAGGAAGTCGAGGCAGCGATGGTGGACTGCTTGTTCAAATAGTTTGGATATGAAGGGAAGGAGGGAGATGGGTCGATAGTTAGAAGGGCATGTGGGATCAAGTGAGGGTTTCTTGAGGAGGGGTGTGACAACAGCATGTTTGAAGTCAGTGGGGACAGTTGCAGTGGAGAGTGAAAGGTTGAAGATATGAGTGATGGAGGGGACAATGGTGAGGGAGATGGAACGTAGGAGATGGATAGGGTCTGATGGACAGGTGGTGAGTTTGGAGGAGAAAAGAAGAAGTGCGGTTTCCTGTTCAGAGATTGGGGGGAAGGAGGAGAGAGTGGCAGGGGGAGTATGGATGGGGGAGGAGAAATGGGAGGAGGGGAGGTAGATGAGGGGGTAGGGAATTGGAGGGTAATTTTGAGGATTTTGTCATGGAAGTAGTCAGTTAGGGTTTGGGCAGAGAGGGAGGGTGGGATCGGGGGCGGGGGGACCTTGAGGAGAGAATTGAGGGTGTTAAAGAGATGGCGAGGATCAGAGACAAGGTAATTAGTCAGATGGATGTAGTAATCTTGTTTGGCAAGTGCTAAGGCTGACTGGAAGGAGCCAAGCATGAATTTGAAGTGTAGAAGGTCTTCCAGGGAGTGGGATTTGGACCAGACTCGTTCGGCAGAATGGGCTATAATGCGTAGGTAACGGATTGTGGGTGAAAGCCAGGGTTGGGGAGTAGATCGTTTTACAGGATGTGAGGTGGGAGAGGCAAGAGTGTCAAGGGCTGAGGATAGTGTAGCATTGTATGAGGATAATGCTTCATCAACGGACTCGGAGTATAAAATGGAGGAAAGAGATGGAGAAATGGTGGAGGAGAGAGTCAAGGGATTAATATTATGAAGGTTTCTAAATAGGTCGGAGGAGACAGGACGAGGTTGGGATGGCGGGAGCTGAAGAGTAAATGTTAGTAGATGATGGTCAGATGAGGGAAGGATTGATTTGCAGAAGTTTGAAGGAGAGTAATTGGAGAAGAGTATTAGGTCAAGGCAGTGGCCGTGTAGGTGTGTTGGGGCAGTGGAGCAAAGTTGGAGGTCGAACGAGGAGGTAAGAGCGAGGAACTTTGAGGCATGGGGGTCGGAGGGATTGTCGAGTTGAAATCGCCAAGAATAAGAGTGGGGGAGGAGGGATCCATAAAGGCAGAAAGCCAGGAGTCGAAGTCGGTGAGGAAGGTTGATTTGGAGTTATCGGGTGGGCGATAAATAACAGCTACACGGAGGGGAAGTGGTGTGAGGAGGCGAATGGAGTGGACTTCAAAGGAGAGGGTGGAGTGTGATTGGGGTGGCAGGAGGGGTTGGAATTGGCAGGAGGGGGAGAGTAGGAGGCCAATGCCACCACCGCGACCAGTAGATTGAGGTGTATGGGAGAATTGGTAGCCCCCATAGCAGAGAGAGGCAATGGATGCGGTGTCATCTGGGGGGAGCCAGGTCTACTCTTCCTTCAGTAAAACTCTTACCCCAGCTTTCCACTTTGCTGTATATAACTCTCTCATTTGTAAATAAGCACCCTCTGAACCCTCCTCTACCCCCCTACATTCCCCCCCTTGCAAAGTCCTTTCTCTGTAAATAGCTCCCTTACGCCTACCCTTGATGCATCCCTCTCCTGTGACGCCTTCTCTCCTCCCTCCAATTACTGCCTTGTATCTCTTTACAATCCAATGTTCACTGAAATTAAATGTTAGTTATTCTATTGTTTAGATATAAGATTACTTATTTTGTAAACCGCTCTGATTGAAGGATAGAGCGGTATATAAAACCTGATAAATAAATAAATAAATAAAGGAAATCAATCAGATTTGCCTGACGACCTGCCACCTGTAAACCCATGCTGCCTCGGATCCCGCAATCAATTGGACTCCAGAAACTACACTATCATCTGTTTTAGCAAGGTGTCCATTAATGTACTCACCATGGAGGTCAGACTAACAAGCTTGTAGATCTCAACCTCATCCTTACTTCCGCTTTTGTGTAAAGGGACCACATATGCTTTTCTCCGGTCCTTTGGGACTACTTCCGACTCTAAAGAAGCATTAAAAATATCAGCCAATGGAGCCGTTAGAACGTCCCCAAGTTCCTTCAGCATTCTTGGATGTATCCCATCCGGCCCCATCGCTTTGTCTACTTTTAGTTTAGCAAATAAGGAAACACACAGACACAGTGTTATAAAAACAGTACAACCTAAGGTTAAATGAGGAATTACAGGTGCACACTTGTGCAGGTTCCCATATTTCCCTCTCAAGTTAGGCCATCGCACCTCCTTTTATTAGGGAAAACACTGTTACATGATACAAATTCATCTCTACGTCAAGCTTTGTTTATCTACATGTTCTAGGTCAGAGCACAGACATTTCTTAGCTCCAGCATTCTAAAACAAAGTATTCTGTCTCTTTCTCAGAAACAATGCCATCCCAGAGTACAATTTTGACTTTTATAACACAACTCTCTCCAGGCTGCTAGGCTTCAGACTGTCAGCAGCATTCCAAGCCATTCTGCATACTAACCCTTTCAGAAGGCCCTGGTACCCCACTTCAAGTTACTTTCAACAGCATATACCTGGGGGAAAGGGAGCTGACAAATGTCCTAACCTGCCTATGTTAACATCATTCAGTTGTCTAGCTGCTATGCAAGCTAATTAAGATCGCTAACACCTGATGAGGTCAGTGACTTACTTCTTTGAATTTGAAGGTTAGAGGAGGAAAAAGGGAACTGTAGCAGCAGAAAAATAGTTTTACCTAAGAACATAAAAAATTGAGTCTCAAGTGAATATGATTGCATTAGTGCATTTTTGAAGTTATGAATGATGTGTCAATTGTGCTCATGCTTGGACAAAAGATCTTTTAAGACAGTAGTTCAAGCCTAGTCATCTTGCAACCGGATTACTTTAAGTGTCTGTGCATGATCCCACCTAGTAGACTCATATACCGACTACGGGGGATGAAGAATATGGCAGCCAGAGCTACATTTTGCAGTCCGGGATGGTTCCCTTTGATTTTTCTGATGCATGCACTCCATCGGCTCCCATTTCAGGCTCAGGGTAGACTTAAGATATTAATAATGACGTTTTGGGCTCTGAGAGGAGAGAACCCAGCATACTTGAGGAATAGGTTGAGATAGTAAGCTCTGGGCCAAGAGTTACAGTCTTATCAGAGGGATTTGTTGTATATACTAACTGTGAAGGAGCTGAGACTGGCACTTGGGCATGCCAAGACCTTTGCAGTGGCTTCCCCCATATTTTGGATGGCAGACCAGTGCATATTACACTAGCCTAAACTCTCTCTCTTACAGGAAAGTGGGGACGTCATGCTTAGGAGGGACAAGAGACAATGGCAGATGGAATTAGTCTGGATGTTGCAAGACAGTAGCAGAGAAGAGGAATTAACGGATGGTATGTCTTGATTATTATGATTTGTTTATGTTTGAAGAGGTTTATTATGTTTTATGGGTGCATACGTTACTTTTTATTCTGTTCTATGCACATCACTTTGGATGAGCCTGCTGTTGCCTGGGAAGGCAGTTTATGAACTAATAAATGGAAGGAAAGGAATCCTGGACTTGCCAATGTCTAGTAAGTCACTAATAATAAATATATAAATAAAGACGATGTTGACTTGCCCGTGCTTAGTGTTAAATACGTCTTAAAGGAAGGGGAATTGATCTCCTCTTGTCCGTGCTGTATTTGTATCACAGTGATACTTATATGGGGCTGTGGTGAAGATCCATTCTTCAGTTGTCTGTGCTGTATTCAAGCTTTCCATGTCAGTGTAATGTCTGCATAGGGCTCTGATAAAGATATTTTGGATTTAGCTCACACCTTTTTCAGTAGTAGCTCAAGGTGAGTTATATTCAAATCATATAGGTATTTTGCTGTCCTCAGAGGCTTAAAATCTTACAGGCCAATGCAGAAAGACTAGCGCGCCCTTTGCACGCAGATAATGCAACATATACACACAAGAACCGCTATGCCATATGCAGAGAAGAGATTGACATGTACGTAGACAACAAAAAAATTATGCACACACAGCAATGCCAAGCATATTTAAATAATAAGCAAATGAGCAGTGCCTAATAAAATGAAATGCTAATAAGGTCTAAACCCAGTGCAGAGAAATGCGTAGAGGATTATATAACTAGGCATAAAGTTCAGGAGCGTCATTATCTCTACATCTGGTCTAAGGTGTAGGGAAAAACTGTTTCAGGGTATGTATCGGTGAACTGTTACCTTCAACATGAAAATTTCCTAAATGTGTCTTTCAGCGTATAAGCAAAAGTTCAGCGTTCAAGAAGAAGTGTCTTTTGCTTCTTATCCTTGAGTGTTCTTTGGACTCACTTATATCATTCTCCATTTACTGTTATATCTCCTTGTTGTGATTTAATAATCACAAAGAGACTTGGGCAAAATAGTGTTGATTATTATAGGGTGGGTGCCATCAGGCTGTGCTAATGATCCTATATGCATAATGTGAGCTTACAAGCATGTGCACACAGACGCTTGTAGCCCATCTATTGTTTGTGCATGCGTTAGCTCTCCTCCTTTCAACTTTACGCCAAAGTTTATGCACAGCTTATTTGCATACATGCCCTTTGCTGCATATCGGTGCTGAAGTTTCCTGCTGTCAGCATGCTATGAAAACATGTGCACAGCTAATAGAGTGCGACTTCAACACTGGCTTTCTGCATCGGCCTGTAAGTTTGTACCCGAGGCAATAGAGGATTAGCCTCGTGGTGCCTTGTTTGCTTGCTTGCTAGAGTTGCTTATTTAAGTAAACTTCCAATGGGACATCTGACATAATCTCTTGTCCCTGAAAGCCCTCAATAAATTGGTTAGTCTATAGGAAGTCACCAGCCTGTCTCTTTCTAAGCAAGTGATTTCCTTTAATAACTCTCAAGTTGCTTTGATACTTAAATGAATAGGATGAAAAAAAAAGTTGTTACTAGCTAGAAATGCATGACGTTCCTACTCAAAATGTTCATACATCTTTCATTTATTTTAGCAATGAACTTGAAAAAGATGAATTACCTTTCATGTCTACCTTGGAAGGTTCTGAAATCACTTTGAAAATAGCTAGGTCTTCTAATTCGCTTTTGGTGAAAAAATAATCCTTCAGACTTCAGCGGAAATCCATTCTCATGTGTAATATGCAGAGAAATTTCCCCATTTCTCCAATCACAAAGGAATTTTGGGAAAAAGAAGAGTGGGAGTTAGCCAACATTAATAATGAGGGAAGGGGTGCTGATTTATAGGATGCAGGGAGGGCGCCAGAAACCCTAGCATTGACCTGGGACTGGACAATGGGGGGGGGGGGGGGGGAGGGGGAGCAGGAAGACAAATGCTGGACAACTGGAAGAGAGAGGGGAAGCAGGAGGACAAATTCTGGCCATGGAGAGAGAGGGCAGATGTTGGCCATGGGATGAGGAGCATAGGAGGGGGAAGAAAGTGCAGAAGAACGATGGCCCCTTAATTCTGGAATCAGGCCCACCTAGTCAGCAGCAGCAGAACCGTCAAATGAGGAGATAACTAGAGGCAATGTCAACATTCACTGCTTTGTGCCCATGCATGTTAATCCCAGGCCCAATTTTTGTGGATAACGCTCTACTACTTCCTGTTTCCTTGGCTTGCAACCTTGGGGTTGTCTTTGACGCCTCCTTCTCCTTCTTCACACACATTCAACTGAGAGTTAAAACCTGTCATTTCTTTCTCTGTAACGTCAACAAAATTCGCCACTTTCTGAACATACTACTAAGACATATATCTACTCTTTAGTCACCTCCGGCCTAAACTATTGCAATCTCCTCCTTGCCGATGCCCCTCTAAATCATCTCTCTTCCCTTCAATCTGTTCAAAACTCAGCTACGCGGCTAATCTTCCGCCAGCCTCAATATGCTCACATAAACCCTCTTTTCAAATCACTTCACTGCCTCCCCATCCGTTTCCGTATCCAGCTCAAACTTCTACTGAACTCATTCTGTTGCTTCTCTCTACCTTTCCTCTCATCTCTCCCTACATCCCTCCTCGGGAACTCCGCTCTTCTGGCAGATTGCTTCTGTCTGTGCCCTTCTCTTCTACTGCCAGCTCCAGACTTCAATCCTTTTACCTTGTTGCTCCTTATACCTGGAACAAAGTACCTGAGTCTGTAAGTCAAACTTCATCTCTGGTCCTTTTCAAATCCAGGCTGAAAACTCACCTCTTTGAGGCCGCTTTTCGATCCTGATCTGCTTAGCCTCCCATGTGTTTCCTTAACATTCTCCTAGATGCATCCTTGTCCTCAGCTGCTGTGTTGTCTGTCTTGACTAGACTGTAAGCTCTGATGAGCAGGGACTGGTCTTTTACATGTGTCTGTACAGTGCTGCGTATGCCTTGTAGCGCTATACAAATAATCAGTAGTAGTAGTAATAGATGTTGCGCTTGGGGACATAGAACTTTAGGCAGAAAAAGACCACATGTCCTATCTAGTCTGTCCTTCCATATCAACTACAATTGTCCCCTTTTTTCCTTTAGAGATCCTCTGTGTTTGTCCCATGCTTTTTTGAATTCAGATACTGTCCTCGTCTTTACTGCCTCCACTGGGAGACAATTCCACACATCTAGCACTCTTTCCATAAAGAAATATTTCCGCATATTACTCCTGAGTCTATCTCCTTTCACCCTCATCCTATGTCTCCTCATAGCAGAACTTGCTTTCAATCAAAAGAGGCTCTCCTCCTGTGCATTTATGCCATGGAGGTATTTAAACATCTCTATCATATCACCTCTATCCCGCCTTTCCTCTAACGTATATATTGTGACGATGAGAACAGCCAAGAACAGAGGGAGATAGAAGAAAACCATGTTTCTGCCTTTAAAACAAGTGACAGACAAGCTGTGCACAGAGCTTGCAGAGCAGGAAAGAAAAAAATCCTGTCTCTGCTGAGGCTAAGCCACGCCCAGACTCTGAAGTGGGGGCAGGCTTAGATACTGATTGGAAAGGCCTGTGCGAAGGCAAGGTGTGGCAGGGAAGAAACGGTTTTTAAAACCTCACTCTGACCAGAGAGGGAGAGAGAAGGAAGGGAGAGTCACTTCCACAGGAGAAGGAGAGATCCTGGAGCAAGGGGATTCCAGTGGGAAGAGATATCCCAGAGCCCTGGGAGATCCTGGAGAGGAAGAAGGATTCCAGGAAAGCTTTCAGGAGAGATCTCATGAGAGAAGGAGTGGAGAAAGGCACAAGAAGTCTGACTTCCAGAAGCTGAAAGAGGTCAGTAGAAAAGGAGGCAGTGGATGTCTGAGAAATGCTCCTAGAAGTGAAGCCAACAAATGTATAGCTGAACAGGTTACAGATGAACCGGAACAGTTTGCAACAGCTAGTGTACAAGAGCCAGACCTGAGCCTTACAACTGCCAGAAGGTGGGTGGACACGCTTGAGAGTGGGAAAAGCCAAACCCCAGCAGTGAGCAGAGCAGCTGAGCTAAAAACACTAGAAACATTAGCACAAGTGTTCCCTGAGAGAAAGGCTTATTCTCCCAAAGTAACTGTGCCCAATCAGAAAGATTTGCTGTGGAGCCAGTTTCAAAAGTTCCTACAAGACAGAGAAGCTGAGGAAGCTTTTAAGACTGTAGAAGGCAATGAGCATTCTTTAGCCCAGGGGGAAATGCAGGTCAATTCTTATGTGCCAGAGTCTGACCTAGGAATCTCTCCAATGGATTGCTCATTTTGTTTAAAAGAAGACTGAGCCTTACTAAGCAGAGCTGAGGAAGAGTGAGAAGCTGTATTGTGCATAACTCTGTAACTGCTAATAGTCTTCTAAAGCCAAGGATGTATTTTACCAAGTGAGAATTTTCTTCTAAAGCAAAGAAGCTGGGTGTAACCAGAAGTTTGTTTAAAAGAGAAAACAACAGTTGTGCCAAGAAGAAAGTTTACCTTTTGTTTGAAAGAGATAGAAGAAGCTGTGCTGAGTACTGTTTTGTTTTAATGAAAAACAGCTGCTAAGGTTAGCAGGACTTTTGGTTTTCCGTTTACCTCAGTTGCCAGTGCCAGTTATCTTCTGTTATCCTTTGTGTTGGAGAAGTATCCTAATGCCTTGTGTTTGAATTTTAATGCCTTGGAACTCCCCATAGAAAAATAAATATTCTTGTATGCCTTACCAACGGTCTCACACTACATTTTTGTCCTTGCTCAAGAAAAACCTAACTGCAAGTCCCAGAATTCCACTGGGGACAGTCAGAAAAGCTTTATTTAAGGACATTACAAGGCAGCCCTAAGCCTGTAAGCCCTAGGGCCCAGGCTAGGGTCCCACAATATATTAAGATCTTTAAGTCTGTTCTCATATGCTTTATAATGAAGACCACTAAACAATTTAGTAGCCACCCTCTGCATAAACTCCATCCTGTTTATATCATTTTAAAGGTGTGGTCTCCAGAACTGCACAAATACTCCAAATGAGATTGCACCAGAGACTTATACTGAGGCACTATCATCTCCTTTTTCCTGCTGGCCATTCCTCTCTAAGCATTTTTCTGGCTTTTGCCGTTGCATTTTCTACCAGTTTAGCCACTTAAAGATCATCAGAAATAATCACACCCAGGTCCTGCTCTTCTTTCATTGACAAACAGGGGCGGCCCAAGGGGGGTGCGGGGCCATGTGCGGAGACTCGGTGCGGGGCCTCATTTGCATAAATATTTGCATAATGTTACCATACACTAACTTTTAGTAAACATGCTTCTTCATGAGTGTATGGATAAAGAAAGACTAAAAGATTTCTACATTACTATAATACAGTGCCAACCGCCAGGCACATTAGGAACTACTACAAACACTGCCCATTTAAACCCATAGCAAACCTGCTGTATCCTAACAGCACTACAAGGACTCATAAAACACCATACCATACCTATCAAAAGGCAACACTGCAAATATTAAACCAATACATTTCAGAGAATAACAATACATGACCTACTGGGGAAAGAGAACAAGTGGCAATGTCAAATAGGAATTACATAAACAGAATACTTCAGCTCAGTTACACATGCAGAACATAGACCATCACCAAACAAGGAATCACAATTTAGAAACAGGAAGACAATAATTAAACTGGGAATCCCAAAAGCCAAACTTGGAATGTACAACAACACTGTAGAAATAAAACTATAAATTAATTTCCTCTTGTACTAAACAAAGCACCGACGTTAATGATGCACATTTTCCAGAGCTGACATATTCCAGTTAATAAATTCAAAATAAAGAGATATCTTTGTACCTTTTGTGCATTTTTTTCAGTTGCAATTGTTCCAGCCACTTTTTTCTGGTTTATTTGTGTCTTCTGCTAACTCTCCATCGTCTGCTGTCCATTTGTCCTTTCTTCACTCTTCTAGTTTTTTTCCATTCTACCTCTACATCTGTTTTAACATACTAATCTTTCTCCTTTTGCTCTTTCCTCATTCCTATTTCATCCACTCAAATTTTACCCCTCCATCCTCAATCCCCACTTACTCTCCCAATACCCGGCCAATTGTAGATTTTTCTTCCCTCCCACACAAAATATTTTTCCCCTCTCCATTTCACTCTCCCAGCCCCATCCCCTTCTAATCTCCCCCAACATCAGCTCCCTTCTAGTTCCAGCCCCACCCAGTATCCGTACCCTTCTAGTCCCCCCATCAGCCCATTTCCAGTCCTAGCTCCCCCATCCATTTCCAGTCCTATACAAGTCCCTTCATCAGCTCATTTCCAATACCAGCCTCCCATCAGCCCATTTCTAGTCCTTTCCTAGCCCCACCATCAGCCCATGTCAAATCCTAGCACCCCTCCACTCAGCCCATTTCCATTCCAAGCCCCCCATGAGCCTACTTCCAGTTCTAGCCCCTCCATGAGTCCATTTCAATCCAAGCCCCCACCACATCCCATTTCCAATCTTAGCTCCCCCCAACACCCAATTCCCAGTCCTATCCTAGCCCCTCCATCAGCCCATTTCCTGTCCTAGCTCCCTCCCATAAGAGCCCATTCCAAACCCCCCTTCCCATTGGCTATTTGCAGTTCAAGCCCCCTTCCCCTCAGCCCATTTCCATTCCAAGCCCCGTCCCCATCAGCTATTTACAGTTCAAGCCCCCTTCCACTCAGCCCATTTCCATTCCAAGCCCCCCTCCCCATCAGCTATTTGCAGTTCAAGCCCCCTTCCACTCAGCCCATTTCCATTCCAAGCCCCCCTCCCCATCAGCTATTTGCAGTTCAAGCCTTCCCTTCCACTCAGCCCATTTCCAGTCCTAGCAACCCCCCCAACCCATTACCAGTCCTAGCCCCCCATAGCCTATTAACAATCCTAAGCCCCCATCAGCCCACTCCCACTCCTAATCCCACCAGCCCATTTCCAGTCCTAACCCCCATCACACAATTTTCAGTTTAAGCCCCCCCATAGCCCATTACCAGTTCTAACCTCCCCATCAGCCCACTCCCAGTCCTAATCCCACCAGCCCATTTCCTGTCCTAACCCCCATCACCAATTTTTCAGTTTAAGCCCCCCATAGCCCATTACCAGTCCTAATCCCATCAGCCCATATCCAGACTTAGCTCCCCCATAGACCATCACCACGCCTAACCCCCCACCCCCCAGCTCAGGGAAAATTTAAAATAAAAAGCCTGTCTGCTGCCGCTGCCGCTGCCGGGGAAGGGGCCGCGGCCACCACGGCAGAATCGAGTGTGCCGCGGGGCGCCCCCTTCCCGGCAGAGCCTGCCCTCCCCTGCATCAGCTCCCTCTTTGCAGCTGCAGTCACTCACGCCGGCTTTCAGAGCGCGAGGGGAGAGTTTCTCCCTCATGACTCTGTTAAGCCCACGGGGGCTGATGGGAAGTTCCCATCAGCCCCCGCGGGCTTAACAGAGCCGCGAAAGGGAAACTCTCCCTTCGCGCTCTGAAAGCCGGCGTGTGTGATTGCAGCTGCAAAGAGGGAGCTGATGCAGGGGAGGGCAGGCCCTGCCGGGTAGGGGGGGCCCCGCGGCACACTTGATTCTGCTGCGGCGGCCGCAGCCCTGGCCCCGGCAGCGGCAGCAGACAGTTTTTTTTTTAATTTAAAATTTTACTTTTAGATCAGAATGTTTTTTGCGCGGGGCCCCCTGAAACGCGGGGCCCTGTGCAAAAAACATTCTCGCTCAATGGACGGGCCGGCCCTGTTGACAAAAGTACTTCACTGAACCACTCTCTTGGATTTTTGCAGCCGAAATGCATGACTACATTTTTGATCATTAAATCTCAGTGCCAAATTTTCAACCATTCTTCCAGCTTAGCTAGATCCCTCCTCATGTTATCTACTCCTTCCTGGGTGTCTGCTCTATTGCAGATTTTATAATCTCCGGGCCAGTCCAGGTACCTATGGGTTGTCACCATCCTCCAGCAGCCGAGAACTGAGCATGACAGATTCTTTCCCTGATGAGGTATAAGAGCTCCCCCTATCAGTCTCAATTCTCAGCAGATGAGGAAGGTGTCCCTATGTAGTGGACTTGGGGGTATGTTTACTAAACTGTGGTAATCGTGAATAACGCGCGTTATGTAACGTTAACGATCGTAATGCCCCGCGGCGCGGTAAAACACCGCAGAAGACGGAGAGATGGCGCAGAGAAGGGGTCAATGGGCGGAGAGTGGGCGGGGAGAGGCTCCCTTCACACTAACACGCTGATCTGAAGAGCTCAATTCCAACGCGAATGAAAACCTGCCGTTAAATGCACATTACAGGGGAGAGAAACCATTTCAGTGTCAGCAATGTACAGCCCAGGCAGGGAAACCTAAAAAAAGTGATAAGTGTGATACATGTGCACAGAACAAAAGGGCACATAAACACTGAAAATGACCCCAACAAACTGGAAAAAAACCATAACCAAGCTGGCCAATAGTGGTATCAATGAGAAACATCAACCCTTCCCCCCCCCCCCCGAGTAAGCTCCATAGAACAGATATAAATCGTGGAAGGGTCTATAATCCGTCCCGATACAAGGTGAATGAGCCCACAGTGAAATAGCGCTGCTCAGGGTTTTCCCCACCATCGGACAGGGTTCCTATGGCGTGCACATGTACCGCAACATCAGGGCGGGCATGTCGGAATGGCAACTGGACAGATGCCGGAGAAGGGGATACAGAGGGCCGCAGGCGGTATATGCTGTGGTGCAACTGGGCCACAGTGCGGACTAGGGCGATGCCCAGATGGCCCATACGAATGCTGAAGCAGCAGAGCAGCCAGACAGCAACTGATGAAGGCCCAACATGGGCATGACTGTGTTTCCCACAGTGTCACAGGGAATAGTACCCAGCAGCTACCCCCAAGGGCACGGAACATTGGCAGGCGGTGCCTGGGGGAAGCGTGGACACCTATGCAGGCACCCCTACCACAGAACCCGCACCATAGGCAGCCGCCTACCTGCACACTGGATGGCCTGAGACTGCGCACCACCAGCAGAAGGGCATGTCAGCATGGTGGCTGAGGGATACTGGTAGTGGAGGGGGCAGTGGCAGCTGCCCAGAGCAGACCGTGGCCTAGCCCTGTGTAGGTGGGTGCCGTGTACTGCAACAGATGGGCCCTGTCTGACAAACAGTCATGGTATCACCAAGGAATGTACTGACTCTGTGACAACAAGGTGGTGCAATGCACAAAACCAGTTTATTCAGAAGCAGAGGGTCACAGGTTCAAGTCCCAGCTGTGGTTCCCGCCAACCCAGTCTCCATATTTTACCCACTACTACAACGTGCTAATACAGACAGCACCTTTATTGCACTTGACGTAAACATGCCCAAGACACCTGCATTTTACCCTACAGAGCACAGACACCATAAACATGCACATTACCTAGAGCAGAGCCTCCCAAATGCAGTCCTGGAGGGCCAAACACCATTCCGGTTCCATGCTGCCTCTGATAAAGATGCCTGTGCTGCATTTCTATGTGCCACCCCCATGGTATGCAGATGTATCTCATGCATATTCATGAGGGACGGCATGAAAACCCGAACAGTGTTTGGCACCGCAGGACTGGAGTTGGGAACCTCTGCCGTAAAGCAGCAGCCAACAGGGGCAGACACACCCGTACCCACAGGCCCCATTATCCAAAGCCTCCTGGAGAGGCAGGACATTGGGCTCTGCGTTCATCTCCCAATACTAGCACTTGCATACCTTAGTAATGCCACCCTAAACCTGGGAATATGGTACACATCTTTAAAGAGGTTGCTATGAGTACTGGCAGATAGCAATTCCTAGGTTAAGTACACTTTTCTGAGTGAGCTGCATCATAGCAACCTTTCTGATGTCTGTGGAGTGTGCTACAGGTCTTGTGTCTGACAGTGTTTACCAACCTGGGGAGTGACTCCTACAGTATTGTGTACCATAGCCATGCCTGCACTTTGCCCAGGACTGGTGTGGTGGCCTGGGCTGCCCAACACCTCTATAGTTGCACAATGCTGGCATAGGTTTGGGGAGTGTGTGTCTGTCTATCCAGTGTGTGGTGGCTGCCAACACCCTCCACAGCCCACACTGCTAGCACTGTTGCCAGTATTGGCCTGCCAATGTGCATAATGAGGAGCAAGGTACCGTGGGAATAGCCTGGATAGGGTGGTCTGGCCTGGATGCATCTGCACACAGCATAGGGCAATGGCTCGGACATTGTAGTGCCTGGCCACCACCTGCACGGACAGGGTGGCCATAGCATGTCCTGCTGGGAGGTCACTCTCACCCTGACTGAGCAGTGACCATGGCATGGCTAGGTTCCCCCATAGTGCTATATAGCCTTTCTCTCATGTGATATTTATGGGTTTCCTTTTTGGGCCCAATCACTGACTTATCTGCTTGGTGTGTATGCTGACATCCCCATTCTGGGCACATGCATCTCCTCCAGGACCATGCACGATAGACTAGCTGGCGGGCTGTCTGCAGCTAGTACGTGTCTTGCTGGAACACCTTGCAGGGTGCAGCGGCTGGAGGCTTGCTGCTGGAGAATGTCAGATAATGGTGGGGGGCAGCTGAGCATTTCCAGGCCTGCCATCTATCTGCTATTGCGTTATGGATGTGTACCGCTCTGTCTGTTCCCCAGCAGGACTGAGGTTGCTGGTCCCCTCTACTGCTGCCATTGCAGGGAGGTAGACTGTGGATCTATTGGTGGGTGATCCTGTTTCCCACCCTGAGCCCCAGAGGGTGGGTTGTGTGGTGGTACATAATCTGCCTATGGGTCCATACACCACCCCCCCCTTCACCTACAGCATGTAAAGATGGCACCAACACAGGATATGCACTATTCTGGGTGCAGCATCGCCCATAGGAACTAGACATGACCGAGACATACAGCAGGACACAGATGTATCCTAGGTGTGTCTAACTGAACTACCTATCACACACTGATGGGGACCTGCAGCATGGCGTATTTCAGCCATGAAAGGTGCTGTGGACCTGGTGCTGGGCGCCCCACCTCAACCTCAGGGTGGGCACAGTACCTGCACAATGTGACTGTCTGTGACTACTCTGTGGCAGTGCCATACACGGTCTGTTCCTCCTACAAGGCCGAGGTGCTGTGGGGGTGCATACCCAATCTTGTGCCCATCTCTCGTCTGCTGATTTGCATGTGCAGTGCATCATGGGTACGGGTGGGTTACCCCTATCCTGGTAACCACAGCAGACAGTTTGTGTGGTGATGTGCAGTTCTTCTGCAGCCAGCCAGGGCTTTGTTCACAGCCTTATAAGGTGTCCTGTAGGGGACATTATACGGTGCCTTGGCGGACACTTTATAATGTGCCCTATGGAGTGCGTTTTGGGGTGCCTTATGCGGCACCTTAGGTTATGCCACCGTGAGGGTGTGTTTGCTGGCAGCACTAATTAAAATACACGTCACATGCCTCAACAATCACTACTTAAATGTAAAGGGTGCTGCCTCAGCCAGCCTTATACATTAGGCCCACTGGGGAATCAAACCCATGACCCCTGTACCATCAGTCAGTGTTGTAACCATTGTGCTACAGCTCTGTTACTGTGCTTGTATGCCTGCGTGCCTTCTTAAGATTAACGCGCGGTAACGTGCCCTGTAGTGCTCGTTCATTTATGGCGCCTTGTAACACGCGTTCTCGGCAATGATGTACCGCCCATGTCCTTATTTGGGGTTTCTGTCTCTACCGCGGCTCCTAACGCGAATCGCACTAACGCAGTTTAGTAAACATACCCCTTGGTGACAGATTGAAAAGAAAAAAAAGCAAATTTGGTATCATCCGCAAAGAGGCAAACCTTACTCGACAGCCCTTCCACAATATCACTAACAAAGATGTTAAAAAGAATCGGACCAAGGACAGATCCCTGGGGCACACCACTGGTAACATCCTTCTCTTCAGAGTGAGCTCCATTTACCTGTTCCCTTTGTTGCCTCCCACTCATCCAATTTCCAACCCAGTCATTCACTTTAAGGTCCATCACTAAGGTGCTCAGTTTGTTTATAAATCACCTGGGTGGAACAATATCAAAGGCTTTACTGAAATCTAAGTACACCACATCTAGGGCTCTCCCTCAGTCCAACCCCCCTAGTCACCCAGTCAAAGCAATCAATCAGATTTGTCTGTCAAGACCTGCCTTTGGTAAACCCATGCTGCCTCGTGTCCTGTAATCCATTGGACTCCAGAAACCTCACTATTTTCTCTTTCAGCAGCATTTTCACCACAGAGGTTAGACTAACCGGCCTGTAGTTTTCAACCTCATCCTACTTTCAATTTTGTGTAAAGGGACCACATGTGCCTTTCTCTAGTCGTCTGATACTCCCTACTTCAAAGAAGCATTAAAAATTTCAGTCAGTGGAGTCACTCTAATGTCCCCAATTTCCTTCAATATTCTTTGTCTACTTTTAGTTTAGCTAGTTCCTCACGAACCCAATCTTCTGAAAATTGTTAAAGGTATATGTCTGTTCTGTTCCTATTTTCTGAGGTCCTGCTCCTGGTTTTTCATCTGTGAACACAGATCAGAAATATTTGTTAAGCAATTCTGCTTTATCCTCATCAACTTCCACATATTCTTCCCCTTCATCCTTGAGTCTGACAATTCCACTTTTGCCCTTCCTCCTCTCACTAACATATCTGAAAAATGTCTTATACCCCCATTTTATTGCATTGGTGATTTCTTCTTCTTTTTGTATCTTTGCTTTCATGACTGCTTTGCTAGCTTCTCTAGGTTTTCCAAATATTGATGCTTGTCTTCCTCTCTCTGTGATCTCTTGTATTTTATGAAAGCCTCCCTCTTTTTCTTCACATTTTCAGCTACTTCTTTTGAGAACCTCTGACATTTATTTACCTTTCTAACAAAAAGGTTTGTTGCCCTTAAAATATCCCTTCAGTTTTTATTGCTTTTCTACATTCCCCAGCTGTTCCCATCCCGCTAATGACTTCTTGAGGTATTGTCCCATCTCAGCAAACTTAGTTTTCCTACTAATGTCTAAGACCTTCGCTTTTGAATGGATTTTATCAGCCCTAGTCCTAATACTGAACCACACAATCTGGTGATCACTGGATGCGAGATGATCTCCCACGATAACATCAGAAACACTTTACCATTGGTGAGCACTAAGTCCAATATGGCTCCTTCACGTTTGGGTTCTGTTACCAGTTGCCTGAACAGTTCTCCCTGTAGAGAATCCAGGATCTCCTTACTTCTAGGTGACACCGCAGCAGGGATGTGCCAATCATATCCGGCATATTGAAATCACCTATCAAGTAGCACTTCCCCTTTCATGACAGTGCTGCAAATGTCTTCTATTAAATCATTGTCCACTTCTACTCCATGTGTATCACACCAATGCAAATGGATTTTCCTTTCCTTCTTTCTAGTTTAGCCCACAGTGCCTCCTCTCTCCATTTTAAACCCTGTAATTCTATAGCTTTACTATAATTTTTTACATATAGTGCCATTCCATCATCCCTTCTTCCTACCCTGTCCTTCCTGAATAAAGTATAACCAGGTATAATTACATCCCAGTCATGGTTTTCCATGAACCATGTCTCCATAACTGCCACTAAATCCAAGTCAGCCTCTTCCATTAAAGCCTCAACATCTGAGATCTTATTTCCCATGCTACGGGCATTTATGCACACCGTTTTCCAGATGTTGCCCCATTACCCATTTCTATAGAGTTATTTAATGTTTAACTTACCTGTGGGCTTTCAGCATTTATCTTGGGGCTTTCTTCACCCAGCCCCAACAAATCTAGTTTAAAGCCCTATTCTGTAGGTTAGCCAGTCTGCTGCTGAAGATACTTCAACCCTTCTTGGACAGATGGACGCCATCTCTGTCCTGCAGTCCTTGGAATATCATCCCATGGTCCAGGAAACCAAAACGCTCTTGATGACACCATCCACGCAGCCATGCATTTATCTCCAGGATGCAAGCTTCTCTGCCTCAGCCTTTATCCTCAACAGGGAGGATTGGCAGGGCAGTTCTGTTCAGAGCATCATCTTCCTCCCATTCTCGGTCCTGACTGCATGAGTACATCACTCATCTGGACTGGTCTAGCAGGATAAGGAAGGAAAAATTTGCATACCTGATAATTGTCTTTCCTTGAATCCTGCTAGACCAGTCCAGGACCCATCCTGGAAGATTACTTTTACAGGTTTGGGAATCCTGTTGTCTCTTGATTACATTGTCAGTTTCAATGTTTGACAAGGTTTTTTTTTAGTGAGAGACATATACTTGTTCCAAATATTTTTTCCAATCTATGAATGGTTATTAATGTTTGTCATTTTCTGAGTTTTTCAGTCTTGGTTACTGCTTGGAAAGTTTCTTACTGGCTTTTCTCTATGCTACATCAGTAGATAGTGCAAGAGATGACACCACTAAACGTTCAAGTCTGCCTTGACCTGCTGGCAAGGGAGCATAACCCAACCATCTGGACTGCTCCTAGTAGTATTCAAGGAAAGAAAATTGTCAGGTATGTAAATGTCTCCATACCATAGAGGAAAGCATGGACATGGGTCAGAGTGCGCATTTGTGAGCACACATTCAGTTCGTTTGGATACCTTAAAAGTGAAAGCATGCTCAAATCCCTTTGCATGTTTACCTCCAAATTATTGCACATCCAATCAATTGCGCATGTTTTTAACTTTGTGCACAGAAACACAGATAGCTCAAATGAGCATAGAAAATGTCCCATCAGGAAAATTTCATTTGACATGAGCATAAACCAAATTTTTTTTTTGGCTGTGAAGACTGCTAGATAGGGGAGATGTTGTTGTTGTTGTTGTTGTTGTTGTTAAGTGCCGTCAAGTTGGTGTCGACTCATGGCGACCCTCTGGATAGTTGTCCTAAATTGTGTTTGGTCTTCAGTCAGGCGACTTATTGTTGACAGACTGTAATTGTAGCTGCTGTTATTGTATCAATCCATCTCATTGCTGGCCTTCTTCTTTTGCGTTGACCTTCTAGCTTGCCAAGCATGATGTCTTTCTCTAATGATCTCTCTCTTCGCATGATGTGTCCAAAGTATGAAAGTCGAAGTCTTGTCATCTGAGCTTCTAAAGAAAGCTTAGGTTTGATCTCCTCTAGTACTGACTGGTATACACAGTATTTGTCACCAGCACCATAATTCAAAGGTATCAATTTCCTTCATGTCTATATTTTTCACTGTCCAACTTTTTGCATTCATATGATATTATTGAAAATACCATGGCTTGAACAAGTTGAATCTTTCTATGGAGAGAGACATCGCTGCTCTTGAGAATCTTGTCTAGGTCTTTCATAGCCATTCTGCCAAGAGCAATGCATCATCGGATTTCTTGACTGCTTGTTGTTTGTTTATTGATAGTTGATCCAAGTAGGTTAAAGTTGTCCACGATTTCAATTTCTTCTCCTTCAACGATGAACTTATTGATTTTGCCTGTTGTCATAATCTTTGTCGTCTTTACATTAAGGTGCAAGCTCATTTTAAGACTATTTTCCTTGATCGTGAGAAGCAAATGTTTCAGATCATCTTCACTTTCAGCCAGTAATGTGGCATCATCAGCATAGCATAGGTTGTTGATGAGTCTTACACCAATCTTCACACCTCTGTTGTCTTCTTTCAATCCTGCTTCTATGATGACTTGTTCTGCATGAAAATTAAACAGGTAGGGGGAAAGTATGCAACCTTGTCGTACACCTTTGCTTATTTTATACCATTCTGTTTCTCCTTGTTCCTTTTGAATTGCTGCTTTTTGATCGATGTACAGATTGTGCAAGAGAACGATCAGGTGTTCTGGTATACCCATGCTTCCTAATGTGGTCCAGAGTTTCTCATGGTTTACACAGTCAAGTCTTGTCGTAGTCGATAAAGCACAAATAGATATCCTTTTGGTATTCTTTAGTCTTTTCAAGGATCCACCTCACATCCGCGATGATGTCTCTCGTTTCTCGCCCTTTCCTGAACCCTGCTTGCATTTCAGGCAGTTCTTGCTCCAGGTATGGTTGTAGTCTCTTTTGAATAATCTTCAGTAGAATCTTGCTGGCATGTGGAATCAGAGCGATTGTGCGATAATTTCCACAGTCAGTTGGATCACCTCTCTTTAGTATTGTATAAACACAGATCTTTTCCAGTCAGTTTGCCATGATGCTGTCCTCCAAATGTCTTGGCAGAGCCTTGTAAGTATGGTAATAGCTGCATCAGATTGCTGTAATACTTCTATGGGAATGCCATCAATGCCTGGTACTTTGTTCTTTGATAAGGCTTTCAATACTGCTTCAACTTCTTCTTTCATCACCAATGGTTTTGGATCATAAGGTACAGGTTGAAACGACTGTTGGTCCACTTGATCTTTATCATATAAAAACTCTGTATATTCTTTCCACCTTTTCTTGATCTTCTCAGCATCATTCAGGATAAAACCTTGAACATCTTGTAACATTTCAATTTGAGGCTGGAATTTTTTCTTTAACTCTCATAGCTTTAGGAAGGCCAATCTTGTTCTTCCTCTAATAGTTTCTGCTTCTGTTTCCTTGCATGTGTCAGTGTAGTACTTGTCCTTGTGCTGTCTTGCTGCACATTGAAAATCTCTGAGTTCTGCGATTGTCTTTCTTTCTCCTCTGGCTTTAGCTTCTCTGCGTTTCTGGACAATTTTCAGAGTTTCTTCCATCATCCATTTTGGCTGTTTTTGCTTTTTCACCTTTTGTAGAGACTTCTCGCTTTCTTCCAACACAACCTTTTTATTCCATAATTCTTTTGGAGCTCTGTCATTTGTATCTAAAGCAGCAAATCGATTTTGCAGGCAGTCTTTAAATTCCAGTGGTATATTCTCAAGGTCATATTTTGCTACATTCATGAGTGGCTTGCTCTTTTTCAACATTAGCTTGAGTTTGAATACTAGTAGTTGGTGATCTGTACCATAGTCAGCTACAGGTTTTGTCTTTGTTGATGTTATAGAGCTTTTCCATCGTTGACTTCCACAGATGTAGTCAATTTGATTTTTGTTCAATTCATTGGGTGAAGTCCATGTGTACAGTCGCTGCTTGTGTTGCTGGAAGAAGGTTTTTGAGATGAATAGATCATTGGTCTTGCAGAATTCTATCAGTCTTTCTCCAGCTTAATTTCTGTTGCGAAGTCCATATTTTCCAACCACTTTGCCGCCTTCTTTGTTGCCGATGTTTGCATTCCAGCCCCCCATGACTATCAGGATATCCTGTTTGCACGTTCTGTCAGTTTTAGCTTGTACATGTTCAACTTCATCCTCTTCTGCAGCTGTTGTGGGACATATACTTGAATTATAGTTGTGTTGATAGGCATTCCTTGTAGACGAATAGAGATTAAGCGTTCGCTGACTGCATTGTATTTCATTACAGTTCTTGCAAGTTTCTTCTTAATTATAAATGCAACACTATTTCTTCTTTGTCTTTCATTTCCAGCATAGTAGACCATGTGATCATCTGATGCAAAGTGCCCGATGCCAATCCATTTCAGTTTGCTGACACCCAACAGATCGAGTTGTACACGTTCCATTTCATTCTTGACCACCTCCAACTTCCCTTGGTTCATGCTTCGTACAGTCCTTGTCCCAATATGTAAGACATCTTTGCAGCTTCTGACTCTCATTTCATGCGCAGCCACATCAGCAGTCAGACGTCCCAAGGGCTTTGATCTAACCACATCATAAATGCGGGCTTTACTCTGAAAAGTCTTCAGCTCTTCCCCAGTAGCTAGTTGAGTGCCTTCCGACCTGGGGGTCTCATCTTCCAGCACTATAGCATAATTTGTTTTGTTGTAACTATCCATTGGGTTTTCATGGCAAGATACAGAAGTAGATTGCCGGGCCTTTCCTCTGCGCAGTTAAAGTTTAGTGTTGTTGACATTGTCACAGAAATATGATCCTCTGCCGCCAACACTGTCCCATTCTGCTGCTGCCCAGATGGGTGGTTTGTCTTGGTCTGGCACCTCAGCTGAGACCTGTCCATCTTGGGAGACCCTGCCAGTAGTTAAACTACCGATAGCTTAGCTCTCAGCATCACTGATGCACACAAGCTCTCACAGCACGACAAGCTGCAAACCAAGTGAGGGGGGAGATGTGATACAGACATTTAAATAATTGAAATCTTTTTCAAAGAAAGGAAAGCTGTAGAACTAGAGGCTACGCTATGAAGCTGAAGGGAGGTAAACTTGAAAGCAACACCAGGAGACACTATTTCATGAAAAAGGTGGCGGATACCTGACATGCCCTCCTACTGGGGGCAAAAACAGTGATGGAATTCAAAAAGGCATGGGACAGACACAGAGGATAGATACAGCGGGAGATTGAAATCAAAGCTATAAAGTATTTCCACTTCATGCAAAAGTTCAATGATTTTTGCCTTGAAAATTTGCTGCTCTATCCAGGCCGACAACATTGTCAATCGACCCCTTACCAGCTGTCTCACCCCGAGGGCTGGTCCCAGAGTTGGTTCCCTAGACAAACCTTAAGCTTTAAATCCCCATAGCTGTTAGAATCTATTGTTTAGCTTTGAAGCTGTTTCCACCCCCCAGAAGCTGCTGCCCTAGGTGACTGCCTAGTTTTTCTCGTGGTTGGGACAGCCCTGATAATCCCACAGCTGATCATGTACACCCCTCCGCTCTGGCCAGGCACACATTATTGCCATTGTACCCATTCAGGTCCTCAGAGTTACACTAGGGGGCAATGCAGAGCTCATGAACCTGCTGCAATCACTGGGGCCTCCCATCAGTTTTCTTCACAGGCGTAGCACGGAGGGGAGGAATTGGGGCCACAGTGCCGCAGTGATTATGAATATGTCTGCCAGTACGTATATGTGTTCAGGAAGAAAAAGAGGAGGGTGGCAGCAGGAAGCGAGGAAGCAGCATTGGAAGGGGAATGGGGCAGTACCAAATAGGGGCGTTAATGAAAACCTGCAGCAGTAATTTTGCTACCCCTGCACTAAATCATGGGTCGCTCCAATCCTGACTGTTCTCCTCCCACCAAAAATAAAGACAGGAAACTATCTCATCAACTTTCAGCAATTCCTATTCTGTTCTGCTCCGTTACTCATTCAAGAATCGTTTGATTTAAGATTAGGTGGAACCGGAAAGTACTTATGCCTCTGCTTATAAAATGCTCAGGATTTAACAGGACACTCCTGCAAAATCCCCATGAAAGAGGTTCTCAGATCAGTATTTCAGAACCTTCCATATCTCCAAAGAAGCAGCTGGCCGGTATTAAGGCATCCAGGTGTTTTGCTCTTCTATGTACCTTTGAACAGCTGCGACTTGAAATTAAAAGCCTTCTGAAACTGTATCAATGAATTTGCAATTTAAAGAGCAGCTAGTGCCTCAAGGGAAGGAGAAACCTTTAAGGAGAATTAAGAATTCATTTTAAGAGTATTAAGGCAAATCCCTTGCCACAGCACACTATACCTTGCAGCTCTCCTACGTAGACTCTTTATATATCATCTTGCTAATTAGGAGTAGGGTTAATTGCAGCCACAGCTTTCTCCTTCCTTATTTGGTTTGTGTGAAGTGGTGCCAGTGCTTTAGTAGCTCATTCCCCGTGCTAAACCAGCATCTGATCCATGGTGGAAGTCAGCTGAACCTTCCAGCTTTCTATGAACATTTTTACTTCTATGGGGAGGAACAGTCTTAATAGACTTCTACATGATTTGCCCATGATAGCTGAAAATGTTTGAGTCTCTCTTTCGGATACCAGATGCAAGAGAAAGGAGGTAAAACCACACATTTGCAAAAGAGTACAGGCTATTTTAATAGCAGATTACACTGCCGTCTTTGGATTCTTTGCCGGTTCTGTTGTCTGTTGGCGGATCGAAATACAAAAACAAGAGGGAGACATGGAACAGCCAGAGCTACAGAAATTGGCATAGCTCAAATGGGAGTGGAGGAGTAGCCTAATGGTTAGGGCAGCAGCCTGGACTCAGAAAAACCAGGGTTCAAAACCCACTGACAGGTCTTGTGGTCTTGGGCAAGCCACTTAACCTTTCACTGCCACAGACACAAACTTAGATCAGAAGTCCTCCAGGGACAGGGAAATACCTGCTATACCAGGATGTAACTCACCTTGAACTGCTACTGGAAAGGCCTGAGTAAAATGCTAATAAAAAAATGAATGAAAACAGAAAGCCCTACAAGGGTGCTCAGGTTTGTACTTGCATAGACCTCACTGTGGGACATAATGCAGTCAAAAATCTTTAAAACAAATGAATGACCAACTAAGTGAAAATGCAAGAGTGTAGAAAGCAGGCATCGAATAGTAAAACTATCAGGGCTGGTTCAACCACTAGGCAAGACTAGGCAGTTGCCCAGGATGTCAGCTTCTGAGGAGCAGCAAAAAGCAGCAGCAGTCAAAGCAAAGCACTAGATCCTGACAGTCTCACAAACCTATAGAGCCATCAGCACTTTTTACCTGCACGGAGAGCAGGCACACACATGCATACAAAGCAAAGGTTAATATTTTAGAGTGATGCATCATTATGCATTTTTGCAGAATTGTTGTGGGAAAAGTGCTACTGGGATGATCATGATTGTTGAGTTTAATTATCAAAATCTTGGGGTGGAGGGCGTAAGGTTGAAAGTTCACCTAGTGTGCCCAATACCCTCGTATTGGCCTGAAAACTATCTTTTAATAAGCATAGATAACATCACAATTGCACGCCTACTGAAAAAATCCACAGCAAAGCAACAAACTTCAAAAACGGGCCACACCTTCACCCACCCCACTCCAAAACATCCACAAAAATGCAATGTGTGCCTTTGAGTCAATGCTGACTCCTTGTGACCCAACAGCTCCTGGGTTTTCTTGGCAGTGTGATGGGAAGTAGATTGCCAGGCCTTTCTTCTGAGGCAATGGAGGGTTAAGGGACTTGCTTGAAGGCCACAAGAAGTGTCAGTAGGTACTGAACTCTGATCTCTTGGATACCAAGCCAGTGCTCTAACCAGGACCATACCAAGCTGAAAATGCATCCTGTGTGACTAATGAATCTGGTGCCCTCCCCCCTCCCACTTGCAGTAATCTTCTGGGAGCTCAATGATGATATCGGTGGTAATGGCCCAGTGCATCCTGACTCAGCTGAGTTTTGATCTCTATATCAATCTATGTTAAGGGCAGGGCCAGCCCATCCACTAGGCGAGCTAGGCAGCTGCCTATGGTGGCTGACCTGGATGTGGATGGCAGCGGCACATATGACTGGCCACGCCACCCCCTCTAGCTGCCACCGATTCCACCTTGGGAGGGGAGGTGGGCAGCGGCAGTATGGGGCGGCAGAATCCCTTGGGCCAGCCTTGTTTAAGGGGAATTTAAAAAGATCTTTAATTTGCCTTTGTGGCCAGCAAGCATCTCATTAGTAACTGAATCATAGGCGTTTCCTGCCCACTTCTTCATCCGCTGAAGCCACTCGTCTTGGAGCTAATGAGCTGGGGAAGGATGAGACGCCTGCTTATAACCAAAGAGCAGCTCCTCTCTGCCATTAATCGCTGCCTTCAAGGGACCAGCACAGAGCAAGGAGGCAAGACACCTGAAGCATGGCACATTACATGGTTTTAAGACATACACTTATAGCTGGTGCTCAGTTTTTTTTAATGTGAGCCTGGGTTCAAAGTTTATCACTTAGAAGGTCATGGGGGAGTCGCAGAACACAATTGATTCTTTAGCTTTGCCACAGAGATAGTATTATGCATAGTGATTTGGTGTTCCTAAGGACTTGCAATTTATTTTGGAAGTAGAAATGTTCTGAGCAGTTACAACAGACTGAACCATGACAGCGCTACCTCACACCTATAGATGAAGAACCTGATGAGTAAAATCAATAAAGGCCATAACCCTCATCAGGGAACCATCTGTCAGCATTACAGGGATACACTGGATCCAGTTCCGTGCAGCAAAAATTGTTACCGAGCAAATCCTACCAAAAAGGATACAGGCCTAGCAGGGAAGGAGAAAGATAACAGCTCCGCCTTTGGGAAAAACATACTGAAGAAAAATTAAAATCATTCTGTACAGGAGTGTCCATGATAAGCAGGTATCTCAAGGGATGAAGATCACCAAATATGATGCGTGAGAACCAAAACATCAAACTGAAACATGCAACATTAACAGAAGAAGACCTTAAATTCATCTGCTCCAATGTTTGTATTTATTGTTGTTTGTTTTTTTCCTTTATTTTTTGAAATTTTTGAAATACATTCCACTTTGACAAAGAAAACAAAGATCTGAGAAATATATTGTTTTAAATTTGTATTTTTATTGTGTGTGTTTTATTTGTATCCTGCCTTGGGTGTTTTGTAAGGACAGGTAAAACTTTGAATACATGAAATGAAAATAAAATTGAAAATGGCAGCAGAAGCACAAAAACTGTGGTGACATGAAGAAAACAGAAAAGAGAGAGAGAAAAATAACCTATTTATATTTCTGTTCTCTTGAATAGTTGCTAATGCATTAGCTCTTTTGTTTATTTTTTATTTAATTTGTATTTACCTCACACCTTTCCAGTAGTAGCTGAAAGTGAGTTATATTCAGGTACTGCAGATATTTCCTGTTCCTGGAGGACTTAAAAATCAAATGGGCCCAATTCAGAAACCCTGCGTTAGAGTCCCGTGCTAAAGCTCAGTGCAGGGTTTCCTAACACAAAAGGTTTGCTCTCTGATGCTATACCCAAACAGCATGTAAATAAGTTGTGTGCCAACAGGCTGCACTAAAGAAGGAAAGCAAACCAGACGCATGCATACCCGGGTCTCTAGTAGTGGCACCTATGTCTTGCACACAATCTGTTTAGTACTTGTGTGCACAGGTTGGAATACTATCTGTCACATAAATAGCAATATTAAAGCACGGATGTCACATAATAGACTTGTGCTAAATGTTCATATAACACAGATTTTGTATTTAGCTTGGACTTTGTCTACATTGACTCCTTTACACTTGAAAATAGATAATTAGACGCTTCCTGTCTTAATGCAAGTCAGAGATTTGGGGATTATTTTAAATAATTAGTTGTCTTTGTTACCGCACAGCCAGAAAGTTTCTAAAGCTGCATTCTATACATTGAACGTCATTCGCAGGTTAAAACCCTTTTTGAATGACTGTAACTTTTATACAGTTGTACAAACTCTTGTTTATTGTCCTTGGACTACTGCAATAATTTGTATTTGGGACTACTTACTTTTGCTATTAATCGTCTTCAGTTAGTGAAGAAAGCTGCCACACATTTCATTGTTGGCGTAGGATGTACTGAACATATAACTCCAATTCTAAAAAAATTGCACCTTTCGCCTATTAAGTGGCGTATAGTTTATAAAGTGCTCTTGTTCATGTATAAGTCCCTTAATCACAAGGTGCCATTGTGTTTGTCAGCAGCATTAAGAGTTTATAGCCATTCACATGCATTATGCTCTCAGGCTGCATTGTGCTTGGAAATACCTTCATTTTGTGGTGTGCATTTTTGTGAGTTGCAGCGACAGATGTTCTTCATAGAAAGTCCAAGGTTATGGAATTCATTACCATTGGAATTGAATTACTGTATGGCTAATATGTGCATATTTAGGAAACAACTAAAGGCTCATTTATTCAGACAAGTATATTTGTCTCTTAGTGGAACTTAACTGAACAGCTTTATGTGGTTAGTAGCAGCAGCTGATGGTAATTTTACGATAATTGGGTAATGTTTTAAGTGACGTTTATGTTTGTTCTGTTGTGTATATGGATTTTATTATGTGTGTTTTCAGGCTCCATTTAGTATGATAGTGCTGAATATAAATTAAAAAACAAAACAAAACCCCAAAATAATATAAGATTGAAAAATAGAACTAAAATAAATATAAATAATTTTCCTTGAGAGAGAGAATAGTTCTAGATTTGTTTTATTGGTCTGTAGAGCCCCTTTGGGGAGTTTATCTTAGATACATGACACAAAATTTCTTTGCAGAAAAATATTGGTGTGTATGAACACTGCTATTGTTCTGAGCAACATTTCTGCGCGAGATAATAGTTCTAACATACAACCAAATCAAGGACATCCTCCAATGTGGAATTATTCAGCACAAAGAATTGCATATCATCAATGTACATCTGATAAACACGATCTAGGCCAGCAAATAGTTTACAGATCGGTGCGATGTAAATATTAAATAATATCCCTGAGGAACTCCCAATTAAAATATGATTCCAGGAAGACAATTTACCTGCGGATTGTACTTCAGCCTTTTGGTTAGATAAAAAAGAACCAAATAAACTATTTTAGCTATGTCAATTCACAAAGCCTTGCTAGTAACAAAGCATGATCAGGGATGTCAAAAGTGGCCAAAATATCTAACAAAACCATATTTCCTATTCGTCTCTCCGGGCCAGTCCAGAACAGATGGGTAGTCAATCTCCCTCCTCTAGCAGCTGAGGACTGAACACTGATTCTTGTTGCTAGGTTATCCAGCTCTCCCCTGGTGTCAGAAGGCAGTCTTATTGTCCTCAGCAGCTGAGCTGGATGTGTGGGGATTTAGCTCCCCACAAGAAACCTGGCACTTTTAATTTACCTTTCTTTTTCTTTCCTTTTTCGTTTGGTACTAGTGGGAAGAGTTCACACAGAAGGAATTGTGCCTTGCCCTAGCTGGGTAACTCTGCACATGAGTGCTTTTATGCTGTTGGTATAATTGCATGGCAGCGCTGGTGTTAGTTAGCCGGGGAATCGGCTCGGAGAATGAGGCAGAGCCTGTCTCCTCTTCTCCGCTAGTTTGTGACTGTGGGGAACAGTTCTGGGAGCCCCAGCAGCTGTTTTTCCTCCGTCCGTTGTTCCCTGTCTCCCGTAGCCGCTAGCAGCGGTTTTTTCTATCGGGAGCCTTGGAGGCCTTCGCTGCACTGCTCAGGTATTTGATCAGCGCGGGCGCCGCCGCGTGCGTTTCCCCTCTTCCCTCGTGTAGTCGGGACAGCTCGTTTGGACCGGTGCTCGGGTTACTGGGCGTTCGGGAGTTCGCTTTTTGGACGGTCACAAGGTCTCCATTGGGGGGGCGGACGGGCCGCGCTATGCAGGAGCAGCAGGGAACTCAGAGTGAACAGTTAGGCAGTGGGGGTGTACTATCGAGCACCTGGCCACAATGACCAAATGGATGATGAAATGCTCAAAGAAATCAAGGAAGCTAACAAAAGTTACAGCGCAGTAATAATAATGGGTGATTTCAATTACCCCGGTATCGACTGGGTCAGTGTCACGTCAGGACATGCTAGGGAGATAAAGTTCCTAGATGAAATAAATGACTGCTTCTTGGAGCAGCTGGTTCATGAACCGACCAGAGGGGAAGCCATATTAGACCTAGTCCTTAGTGGAACACCAGATCTAGTGCAAGAGATAAGGGTGTTGGGGCCACTTGGCAATAGTGATTATAGCATGATCGCCTTTGATTTAATTAGTGGAGGAGGGATAGTAAGGAAATCCACAGTACTACCTTTTAACTTTCGAAAGGGAGAGAGACTATGATAAAATGAGGAAAACAGTTAAGAAAAAACTAAAAGGAGCAGTTGCAAAGGTTAAAGACTTACATCAAGCTTGGGTGTTGTTGAAAAATACTATCGTGGAAGCCCAGACCAGCTGTATTCCACGCTTTAAGAAAAGTGGAAAGAAGTCCAAAAACTGCCAGCATGGTTTAAAGGTGAGGTCAGAGAGGCTGTTGTTGCCAAAAAAGCATCTTTCAGGAAATGGAAAAAAGAGCCAAATGACGAAACCTGGAAACAGCACAAGCACTGGCAAGTCAAATGCAAGGCATTGATAAGGCAGGCAAAGAGAGAATTTGAGAAGAAGCTTGCTGCGGAAGCAAAAACGCGAAATAAAGACCTTTTCAAGTACATTCGTAGCAAAAAACCTGTGAGAGAGTCAGTTGGACCATTAGATGATAAAGGGGTTAAAGGAGCACTAAGAGGCGACAAGGCGATAGCGGAGAGACTGAATGAATTCTTTGCTTCGGTCTTTACTGAGGAAGATGTAGGGATGTTACCCATGACTGAAGTGGTATTTAAAGGTGCGGAAGAATTGAAGGAAATATCGATACATCGGGAAGATGTCTTACAACTATTAGATAAACTGAAGAGTAGCAAATCACCTGGGCTGGATGGTATACATCCAAGGTTGTTGAAAGAACTGAAATATGAGATTGCAGACCTGCTATCAGTAATCTGTGAACTATCATTAAAATCGTCTCTAATACCTGAAGATTGGAGGATCACCAATGTAACACCAATTTTTAAAAAGGGTTCCAGGGGTGATCCGGGAAACTACAGACCAGTGAGCCTGACGTCAGTACCGGGAAAAATGGTAGAAACCATCATAAAGAATAAAATTACTCAGCATGTAGATAGTGTAATGGGGAAAAGATATCCTGTGATAGAAAAACAGAGGAACCTATGAGCAATAGGGCTGTTTCTAGCAGGAAGGAAGATATCAGGACACCCAGTTGCCAAGAGCAACACAAACATTCCCAGCCACGAGGGAAAGAACCCCGCACAGCTGATAAGCAATCCCCAGCTCATAGCTCTAATAGATTTCACCTGGGAGGGGGAAGGGCTGGATTAGAGCCTCAGCAAACGTATAAGGGACGTTCACTAGAGTTAGTGAGCAGCAGTGGCAGTAGGAGGAGCAGGAGCTTTGGCTTTGGTAGCTCCAGAGAAAGCAGCTCAGAGAATTCAGAGAAGCCAGCAACAGGAAGCAGGAAAGACGTGGTGAATCAGAACCAGCTGGAGTCTGTGTGCAAGCTGAGGTCTGAATCTGGAAAGCAACGTCTGCCCTGGGCTGGTAGGAAAACTTACGTGTGTGACTCTGATTCTGAATGGGAAAGAGAAAGGCAGCTAACAGCTAATAGAGTTAATTGGAGGAGAAAGGCACAGAAACCTTTTAACCAAACCTCAAAACCTATTCCTTATGGTGAAGGCATTCACAAGGAGAAAGTACCAGTCAGGATAACTGGAAAGTATTTGCAAGCTTCAAGAAAGGGAGAATATACGGTGCCAGACATTTGTATGTTGGAAGAGGGTGCTGAGCAGCCTGAACGTAGAGAAAAGCCTCTAAGGTTTAAACCCCTTCTAAAAGGAGCAGTGCACAGACTTTCTCTTGCCTCAAACCCCGAAGGTAGGCCAATTAGCCAATGTAAAGCTGGATACAAGACTTTCTCACGTAGGAGTTATAAGGGACATATCTCTCATTACAATTATATGCCAAGATATGGTGATACAGACCCTTACCTGCTAGAGGAGATAGTAGGGAGGTCACGGGAGCTGACAGAGGAGAATAATCTGCCAACACTCTATAGGCAGCAGCAGAGTGGTACAGATGATAGTCAGATTGAATCAATGATAATTGATCCACCAGAAACAGAATTATCTGACAATCAGATGGACTGTTCATTGGCTGTATTAAGTGATGTGGTTTCACTGTGCTGAAGAGATACAGTTGTGGAAATAATTTAACTGCCTGTTTAAAAGTACAAGACTTTACTTTATCCTATCCTTTTTGCCAGAGTGTATGGCTTATGTTTCTTTATTACCTGTGTTTGGAATCCGTCCCCGGGAGGGGAAATAAAACCCTGTCTTGACCTTAACCATTCGTGCCTCAACTACCTTATTGCAAAGGAGCCCAACTACAACCTTTCAATAAAAGGTCCCCCTGCAGCCCAACCAGTACGCTAACGCTACAGGCGGCCCAGGGTGTGACAATAGTCACGACCTAATGGGAGACAGCCAACATGGCTTTAGGCAAGGAAGATCTTGTCTTACTAATCTGTTATGTTTTTTTGAAGGAGTGAATAAACAGGTGGACAAAGGTGAGTCGGTTGATATTGTGTATCTGGACTTTCAGAACGCCTTTGACAAGGTCCCTCATGAGAGACTTTTGGCAAAACTAAAGAGTCATGGGATAGGAGGCAGTGTACTGTTGTGGATCAGGAACTGGTTAAAAGATAGAAAGCAGAGGGTAGGGCTAAATGGCCAATTTTCCCAATGGAGAAAGGTGAATAGTGGTGTACCCCAGGGATCTGTGCTGGGTCCGCTGCTTTTTGACATATTCATAAATGACCTGGAAAGTGGAATAACGAGTGAGGTTATCAAATTTTCAGATGACACAAAACTATTTAAAGTTGTTAAAACCCAAGAGGATGGAGAAAAATTGCAAGAGGATCTTGATAAATTGGAAGACTGGGCATCAAAATGGCAGATGAAATTTAATGTGGACAAGTGCAAGGTTATGCACCTAGGGAAGAACAACCCAAACTATGGTTACACGATGCAAGGTTCCACATTAGGAACCACCACCCAGGAAAAAGATTTAGGCGTCATTGTGGATACCATGTTAAAACCCTCGGCCCAGTGTGCAGCGGCGGCCAAGAGAGCAAATAGAATGCTAGGTATGATAAGGAAAGGAATGGAAAATAAAACAAAAGATATTATAATGCCTCTATATCGTTCCAGGGTGAGACCGCACCTTGAATATTGTGTGCAATTCTGGTCGCCGTATCTTAAAATGGATATAGCGATTTTAGAAAAGGTACAGAGAAGAGCCACCAAAATGGTAAAGGGGATGGAAGGATACTCCTATGAAGAAGGCTAAAAAGGTTAGGGCTCTTTAACCTGGAAAAGAGACGGCTGAGGGGAGATATGATAGAAGTCTATAAATTAATGAACGGAGTGGAACGGGTAAACGTAGATCGATTGTTTACCTTATCAGAATATAGAAAGACTAGGGGACATGCAATGAAGCTGCAGGGTAAACTATTTAAGACTAATAAAAGAAAATATTTTTTCACTCAACGTGTAATCAAACTCTGGAATTTGTTACCGGAGGATGTAGTAAAGGCTGTTAGTGTAGCTGGGTTTAAAAAGGTTTGGACAAGTTCCTGGAGGAAAGGTCCATAAACCATTATTAAGAAGTGGCCGAAGATATCAATGCTTGACCCAGTACAAGCATTGTGGAACTTGTGTCTCTTGGGGAAACTGCTAGGTACATGTGACCTAGATTGGCCACTGTTGGAAACAGAATACTGGGCTTGATGGACCTTGGTCTGACCCAGTATGGCATATCTTATGTTCTTATGTAAACAGGGCTCCTTCCCTAGGGGTCAGGGGCGTGATTTTCGCCGTTTTCGGGGAGCTCGCTTTACTCCTTATCGGCGCGGTCGGTTTCCTTCATGGGGGCAGTCCTTTTGGGGAGCTCGAGGTTCCAGTAGAGGCTATTTTGGGGCCCCTCCAGCCTCCATTAAGAAACCGCAATGAAGTGAGGCGGGCCCAGGGGGAGATTCCGGTAGGAGGTCGGTTGCAGAAATTTGTCTCCGCTTGGGCCGCCATTACTACCGACCAGTGGGTGCTCCAGATTATCAGAGAGGGTTATGCTCTCGAGTTCGAATGTCCTCTGGCGGACACCTTCGTTTTCTCTCCGTGCGGTCCTCTCACCAAAAGGATGGCGATCCACGACACGTTGCAGCGGTTGTTGCGGCTTCATGCCGTGGTTCCAGTACCTCCCGACCAGTGCGGCTTCGGTCGGTACTCGATTTATTTTGTGGTGCCCAAAAAGGAGGGATCGTTTCGGCCCTTCTTGGATTTAAAGCACGTGAACTGGTGTTTACGCGTCTCTCATTTCAGGATGGAAATCTTGGGATCGGTAATCCACTCGGTGCATCCGGGGGAGTTTCTCTCCTCCATAGATTTGACGGAAGCCTATCTGCACATTCCTATCAGACTGGAACATCAGCGGTTTCTTCGGTTTGCAGTTCCCATGGGTCATTTTCAGTTTCGGGCCTTGCCGTTCGGTCTAGCGACGGCGCCGCGCACTTTTACCAAGGTGATGGTAGTGGTAGTGGCGGCCCTGCGCAAGGAAGGAATCCAGGTTCATCCTTATCTGGACGACTGGTTGATTCGAGCGGCGTCACGGGAGGAGTCCGTCAGGGCGACCGCTCGGGTAGTTTCGTTTCTCGAGAGTCTCGGTTGGATTGTGAAGAGTCATCTGGAGCCAGTACAGCAGCTAACTTATCTCGGAGCCTTCTTCGCCACGGACAGGGGTGTCGTCCTTCTGCCTCCGGAGTGGGTTCGGAAGCTTCTCTCTCAGGTGACGGGCTTTTTGTGCGTTCGGGCTCCGACGGCTTGGAGGTACTTGCAATTACTGGGGTCGATGGCGGCAGCCTTGGATCTGGTACCTTGGGCCAGGGCGCACATGCGGCCGCTCCAACAGGCGCTGCGTTCGCGGTGGTCTCCACAGCATCATCCGCTTTCTTATCGCTTGAGCTGTCCCGATCACGTGCGTGTCAGTCTTCAGTGGTGGTTAGTTCCGGAACACCTGCAGGCGGGGGTTCTGCTGGAGCTTCCAGAATGGATTTTGGTTACTACGGATGCCAGTCTGACCGGTTGGGGGGCGCATTGCTTGGCTCAGATAGCGCAAGGCTCCTGGTCAGCGGAAGAAAGTCTTTGGTCCATCAATCGGCTAGAACTGAGAACGGTACGTCTAGCGCTTGTGGCATTTGCCAGTCTTCTCGAGGGGAGACCGGTGAGGATATTCTCCGACAACTTGGTGACGGTGTCCTACATAAATCGCCAAGGAGGCACGGGCAGTGTTCTTCTCCTGGAGGAGAGTCAACAGTTGTTTCACTGGGCAGAATTGCATCTTGCGGCGCTTTCGGCGGCTCATGTGGCAGGGAAGGACAATGTTCAGGCCGATTATCTCAGTCAGCATGTGTTAGATCCTGGAGAATGGGAGCTCAATGCAGACGTCTTCCACGAGCTCACTTTGCGTTGGGGTCAGCCGGTCATGGACCTAATGGCGACTCTAGGCAATGCCAAAGCTGTGCTGTTTTTCAGCAGGCGCAGGGAGCATATGTCGGAGGGTCTAGACGGCCTCGTTCAGCCCTGGCCGTTGGGGCAGCTGCTGTATGTGTTTCCTCCGTGGCCCTTAGTGGGCCGGGTCATTCAGAGGGCAGCAAGTCACGAGGGGCTGGTGATCCTCATTGCTCCGGATTGGCCCAGGCACCCTTGGTACGCCGATCTAATGCGGCTTCTGGTGGAGCCACCTTGGAGATTACCCGCTCGAGTCGACTTGCTGCATCAGGGGCCCGTTCAGATGCCCCAGGCGGATCGGTTCTTGCTTATGGCATGGCTCTTGAGAGGGCGCGTTTGCGCCGCAAAAGGTTATTCGGGGTCTGTGATAGCCACGCTGTTACAATCAAGGAGGCGGTCCACGTCGTTAGCGTACATTCGGGTGTGGCGCGTTTTTGAGGCGTGGTGTGCGGATCGGACTTTGCAGCCCGGGAAGTCTTCCCTCCCGGATATTCTGGCGTTTCTTCAGTGCGGGCTAGAGAAAGGGCTCGCTCTTAGCACCTTGAAAGTGCAGTTAGCGGCTCTCACGGTTTTTCGCGGGCCGGTTCACGGAACTTCCCTTTCCACTCATCCGGATGTTCTGCAGTTCCTTAGAGCGGCCAAGCAACTTCGACCTCCGATTCGGCAGGTGATTCCTCCGTGGGATTTGAATCTAGTGTTGGAAGCCTTGACGGAGCCTCCTTTTGAGCCCCGTATGTCCTGTGGTATCCGGGAATTGTCCTGGAAGACGGCCTTCTTGGTGGCCTTATGTTCCGCTAGACGGATTTCGGATTTGCAGGCGCTTTCGTGTAGACCGCCGTTTCTTCAGTTTTCAGCGGAAAAGGTGGTCTTGCGTCCGGTGCCGTCTTTTCTGCCTAAAGTGGTGTCCGCATTTCATCTGAATCAACCGGTCTCGCTGCCCACCTTCGCGGCTTCGGGGGCAGGTTCGTTCGATCGCTCTCTGCGTAAGTTGGACATTGGTCGTGTGCTCCGCATGTACCTTCTGGAGACCGAGTCGTTTCGTAAATCGGACAGGTTGTTCGTTCTGTTTGGAGGTCCGTCCAAGGGGCAGGCGGCCTCCAAGGCCTCCATAGCTCGTTGGGTGAAACATGCGATTCGAGTCGCGTACGAGACCAGAGGCAAGTCCGTTCCACTCGGGCTTGGTGCTCATTCTACCAGAGGTCAGGCTGCGTCGTGGGCGGAGTCGGCCTTGGTGCCGCCGGTGGATATTTGTCGGGCAGCGTCCTGGTCTTCTCTTCATTCGTTTGCGTGACATTATCGGTTGGATGTGCAGGCGAGACAGGATGCGTGTGTGGGGGCCTCGGCCGTGGTTGCGGGGCTCACAGGTCCCTCCCAGGGTTAGGTACTGCTTTGGTACTACCCATCTGTTCTGGACTGGCCCGGAGAGACGAATAGGAAGGAGAAATTAGACCTTACCTGCTAATTGTCTTTCCTTGAGTTTTCTCCGGGCCAGTCCAGAACCCACCCTATTTGTATCTACTGTGAGTGGTATGCGACTTTCGGCTTTAATCATTAATATTGCTTCCTCTAAGAAATCTTCTGGATTTGAAGTCTTCTTCATGTTCTTGTCACTTAAAAAAAAAAAAAATTAAAAAGAGAGCCTTTCTCTTAGCAAAGACACAAAAAATTGTCTACAGAAAAAGCGCACGTACAGCAACCTTCTGTGTTACTCTTCCAGTTCTTTCAAATTCTTTCAGGCCCACTGGTTAGTTTCGCATGGGTTTTGTTGTTGTTTTTTCTTTCGCTTATAGCGGGTAGTTTTCTGCTTGATACCTTAAGACTGCCTTCTGACACCAGGGGAGAGCTGGATAACCTAGCAACAAGAATCAGTGTTCAGTCCTCAGCTGCTAGAGGAGGGAGATTGACTACCCATCTGTTCTGGACTGGCCCGGAGAGAACTCAAGGAAAGACAATTAGCAGGTAAGGTCTAATTTCTCCTTTATTTTTATTATTGTTATACAGTAGTAACATTGATATATTGAAAGTGGACCACAGAACCTTTAATAGTGGAAGAAGATATGATATCCTTTTAAGCTCTTAATCTTCATTGGTCCAAATGTTGACCTCCTTAATTAAACAGAATTTCGATTTATAATGTCCTCAATAATTTCAGCATCCTACAGAATATACAATAAAATCAACTTATCTGTTGAAACTAGGAGAATATCTTTCAAAAGAACACATTTCTCAGAGTGAGAGTCTTCATATGAGAGATGCTTACTTTGAGAACTTTGTTTTAGACGTTATTTTTATTATATATGGGGCGCTGAAATCTGAGGTGCATAATAACATTGGTTCCAGCACACCTCCTTTTCAGCTTCCCATTCCCTGCCATTTGTTTTCACTACTCCCCTTCAGAAAAGCCAGAAAAAAGTTGTGGGTGCTGTACGCCCAAGGTAAAGAGAAGAAACGGGCATTAATGCCTCACTATCACTGACCTTAGACCTATGAGTTAACCCTTTACACCTCCTCAGACCTTGCATTAATATCCCAGTGCTGAGCTCAGTCTTCTGGCATTTCTCTGCATTTGCACTGAATAGCCATTTGCTTCATTACCATGGATTTAAATGTGCTTAATACTCTTCTGCATTGGTTGTGCATAAAATGGTGCTCAAAAACTGAGTTAACCTGTGCACAAAGCCTAGTGCATTTTACTGCATTGGCCCATAAGTTTACACCTAAGGTAATGGAAGGTTAAACGAGTTGTCCAAGGTCACAAGGAGCCGCAGTGGGATTTGAGCTCTGGCTTCCCAGCTCACTGCTCTAAGCATTAGGCTCCTCCTCCTCTAGGGATAAGGGAGATCTAGCTTGCTACTGTCTAAGAGTAACCTGGAACATAGTGACGTTCTTAGGTGTGTTTTACTTATTCAGTAGCCTCTATTGGGGAGGACTCTTCCTTCTGTCATGCTGTCCATTCGTCTATATACAAACAAACCTATGTAGCAGATTAAGGCAGGAGGCAGTGTAAGCGAGAAGGGTAGCAGGGAAGTCAAACCCCGCTGCTCCAAGAAGAGCAGAGAGCTAAGAAAGTTGGTGCTGTGAGGATCTCAACTCTCAGGACACCAAAAACATGAAAGAAATCCTGGCAGCAAATGAGTGTGCCGTTGGCAACCCAATTTCTGGTGGCAACAGAAAAAAAAGGAGCAGTTACTGCACCAAAAGACCAGCAAGACTGCTGCTAGAGGCCCAACCCTAGGTGACAGATGGAGAGAAGATCTGTGGTACGTGGTAAAGATGAGGCCAGACTGCCACTGTGCCACTGGACATCAAATTCCTGGTAACAGAAGAAGACAAGGGTAGACCCCAGGTATCATGACAAGGTAATGGAAATTGAAGGGGAGGGGTGGTGCAGGGTTGGAATGGGTGATAGAAGGAAGAGAGAGTACAAGGGTAGGGGAGATAAGATGGGAGCAGATATGGAAGGGTGGTCCTAGGAGAGGAAGAGTGGAAGTATGATAGAGAGAGGAGAGGGTGAGTGCTAAGAGTCATAGTGCAAGGGGAAGGGGGGGGAATGAAGGATGTGTGCAAGATGTGAGAGTGCAAAGGAGAGGAAAGGGATGGATGGAAGGGTAAGTGGAAAGAAGGTAAGAGTTGAAGGGGGAAGGATGGAAGCAGAAGTGTGGGGAGAGAAGAAATACCAAAGAAGAGAGAGTGGAAGAGGGAGGGGGGATTGGAGGAGTGCAAGGTGGAGTGGGAACTCAAGGAAGCGAGTATGAGAGGACAGGAGGGAGGGCGAGAGAATGCCTAGAGCCACTAAAAACAATCATACTGTAGAGATGTCTGCTTTATAAATTGTGCTAGGCAGGGCCGGATTTACCTTGAGTGAGGCCCTATGCCAACAAAAATTGTGGGCCCCCAGCAGGGGCAGCCCAAGGGGGGTGCGGGGCCTCATTTGCATAAGGGTCCTCATTTGCATAAATATTTGCATAATGTTACCATATACTAACTTTTAGTAAATGTGCCTCTTAATGAGTGTATGGATAAAGAAAGACTAAAAGATTTCTACATTACTATAATCCAGTGCCAACTGCCAGACACATTAGGAACTACTACAAACACTGCCCATTTAGAACCCATAGCAAACCCGCCGTATCCTAACAGCACTACCAGGACTCACAAAGCACCAAGCACCAATCAAAAGGCAACACTGCAAATATTAAACCAATACATTTCAGAGAACAACAATACATGACCTACTGGGGAAAGAGAACAAGTGGCAATGTCAAATAGGAATTATATAAACAGAACACCTCAGTTCAGTTACACATGCAGAACATAGACCATCACCAAACAAGTAATCACAATTTAGAAACAGGAAGACAATAATTAAACTGGGAATCCCAAAAGCCAAACTTGGAATGTACAACACTGTAGAAATAAAACTATACATTAATTTGCTCTTGTACTAAACAAAGCGCAGAGTTAATGATGCACATTTACCAGAGCTGACATATTCCAATTAATAAATTCAAAATAAAGAGATATTTTTCTACCTTTTGTGCATTTTTTTAGCTGCAATTGCGGAGGGAGGAGTGGTCTAGTGGTTAGGACAAGGTACTTCAGGCTGGAGGGCCAGGGGTTCAAGTCCCACCTGGGGACAGCAATCTCATGCCGGAGGGACTGGGATTTCTAGTCCTATAGGCACTCCTTGAGGTCTTGGGCAAGCCACTTAACCCTCCACTGCCCATGTTCCCTGTAAGTATTAGTGTATGTGTCTCATATCCCCTCGTGTTAAATGTATCCCCCAATTGACCGCTTTGACCCAGTGAAAAGCGGGATATAAATACAGCTAAATAAATAAATAAAATAAATTGCTCCAGCCACTTTCTTCTGGTTTCTTCGTGTCTTCTGCTAACTCTTCATCGTCTACTGTCCATTTGTCCTTTCTTCTCTCTTATAGTTTTTTTCCATTCTCTCTCTACATCTGCTTTAACATACTAATCTTTCTCCTTTTGCTCTTTCCTCATTCATATTTCATCCACTCAAATTTTACCCCTCCATCCTCAATCCCCACTTACTCTCCCAATACCCGGCCAATTGTAGATTTTTTATCCCTCCCACACAAAATATTTTTCCCTTCTCCATTTTACTCTTCCAGCCCCATCCCATTCTAATCCTCCCCCAACATCAGTTCCCTTCTAGTTCCAGCCTCAACCAGCATCCATTCCCTTCTAGTCCCTGCATCAGCCCATTTCCAGTCTTATCCACCCATCAGCCCATTTCCAGTCCTAGCAACCCCCCAACCCAATACAAGTCCTAGCCCCCCATCAGCCCACAGCCCATTACCAGTCTTAACCCCCCAAAGCCCATTACCAGTTCTAAACCCCCCCCCAACAGCCCACAGCCCATTACCAGTCCTAACCCCATCAGCCCACCTCCAGTCTTAACCCCCCCAGCCCATTTCCAGTCCTAGCCCCCCATAGCCCATTACCAGACAGTCCCCATCAGCCCACAGCCCATTACCAGTCCTATCCCCCCATCGCCCATTACCAGTTCTAAACCCCCCCAACAGCCCGCAGCCCATTACCAGTCCTAACCCCATCAGCCCACCTCCAGTCTTAACCCCCCCAGCCCATTTCCAGTCCTAGCCCCCCCATAGCCCATTACCAGACAGCCCCCATCAGCCCACAGCCCATTACCATTCTTAACCCCCCCAATGCCCTTTACCTGTTCTAAACCCCCCCAACAGCCCACAGCCCTTTACCAGTCCTAACCCCATCAGCCCACCTCCAGTCTTAACCCCCCCAGCCCATTTCCAGTCCTAGCCCCCCCATAGCCCATTACCAGACAGCCCCCATCAGCCCACAGCCCATTACCAGTCTTAACCCCCCAAAGCCCATTACCAGTTCTAAACCCCCCCAACAGCCCACAGCCCATTACCAGTCCTAACCCCATCAGCCCACCTCCAGCCTTAACCCCCCCAGCCCATTTCCAGTCCCAGCCCCAGCCCCAGCCCCCCCAATAGCCCATTACCAGTCCTAACCCCCCCATCGGACTAAAGTAAAATTTAATTTAAAAAAAAACCTGCTGGCTGCCGCCGCGGGGCCCCCTCGGCTGCCGCGGCAGCATGGACTGGCCCGCGGGGCCCCCTCTGCAAGCTGAATCAATCGGTCCGTCCGTCCCTCCCTCCCTCCGTGCAGGTTTTGAGAGGCGCGAAGGGAGAGTGTCTCCCTCGCGTCTCTGTTAAGCCCGCATCAGCCCCTGCGGGCTTAACAGAGACGCGAGGGAGACACTCTCCCTTCGCGCCTCTCAAAGCCTGCACGGAGGGAGGGAGGGACGGACGGACCAATTGATTCAGCTTGCAGAGGGGGCCCCGCGGGTCAGTCCATGCTGCCGCGGCAGCAGAGGGGGCCCTGCGGCGGCAGCCAGCAGGTTTTTTTTTAAATTTTATTTTAAAAAAAAGCTAATTTGTTTGTTTTTTGTGGGCCCTTGCCAGCTGTGGGCCCTACGCCACGGCGTAATGGGCGTATAGGTAAATCCGGCCCTGAGCACTGGTAATGGGCTGATGGAGGGGGTTATCACTGGAAGTGAGCTGATTGTGGGGGCTTTGACTGCAAATGGGCTGATGTGGGGCTAGGACTGGAATGGGCTGATGGGGGTGGGGGGAGACGAGAGAGCTGCTGGCTCTGAAAGAAGACTGGGGGGGCTAGAACAAGAAGTGGGCTGATGGCAGGGAGGGCGGGATAGAGCTGCTGACCCTGGAAGAAAACTGGGGGCTAGGGCTACAAATGGGCTATGCAGGGGGATGGGAGAATGGGACTGCAAGGGAGTGGATGCTGAGAGGGGCTGCCATGGTATTTGAACTAGAAGGGGCTGGACAGTGGGGAAGAGGGGGACTGGAAGGGAATGGACACCAGTGGCAGTCATAGGAATGTAAGTTGACTTTGGAAGGTACTGGAAGGGAGGACTGGAAAGGGGCTGATGCTGGGGAGGGTTAAATAGGCTGATGGAAGGACTGGGGAGGACTGGAAATAGGCTGATGGAAGGAAGTGAAGAAAAAAACAAAAGAAGAGAGAAAAAATTGCAGATGGACCATAGACCACAGAAAGAGAGCTAAGAGAAGACAGGAAAGCAGAAGCTCAGATCGGGACCAGCATGATCAGAGAATAAAATGGTCAGACAACAAAGGTAGAAAAAATAACTTTATTTTCATTTTAGTGATTGGAGTTTGCGCTATCTTTATATTTTACACAATATGGGGAACTGCATCTCTATCTGATGTTGCACTGCATGCGGAGTCTGGCTTCTTGGAGTTTCAGTTTAATATTTGTCTACATATTTTTACTTTAGGTTGTAGTCACTTATTCTGTACTTGGTGAGAGTCTGTGTTCTGAGTGTGTGACTGAGGCCAGGTGTTCTGTTAAAATAGAGTTTGTACATAGGGATCCATACTGTACTGTAGTAATTTGACTTGTTCAGCTTTTCAAACAGGTGTATGGATGTTCTAGGGGACGCTGCAATATTTATGGTGTTGCCGTTTTCTGGGTACACTCCATGTTGTGTAAGTTTTGGAAGTTAGTGCTGTTATGGAATAGTAGATTTGCTCTATGGATCCTGTACTCTGGGTACTTGGTGAGGTCAACTGTAGGGTGTTGGTTGGGGGAGGTACTGGAAAATGTAGTGGTTTTGAGATTTGCAGTTTTGCATTCTTTCTACTGCCAGACTGAAATTTAAAATATTTTGTCAGTTCAAATTCAAGGAAATTTCTAATTTTCAGGGAACGTCTCAGTTTAATTTTGTTTAGTAGCTTGATAGCTTTACTGCTGCTGAGTTCTGGACTTTTCCAGCTCTAACACAATCCAATCCAGTGTTTGAATTCATTGCAACCAGGATTAGTTTCTCATTTTATATCTTCCTTCCTCATCAATAATCTGGTTATAGCAAAATAAATCTGATGTGTAGATAATTATAATGGTTTAATGGGGGGGGGGGCTGTATAAGTGACTTTTCATTAATCAGATTTCATGTTTTATTTTTATGCTTGTTTTATTGTAACATTGTTTTACTAAATTTCATGTGTATGTTTAGAAGCCACCTATGATTTTAGATAGGTGGCATATACATTTTAAAATAAAGTATACTAAATTTACCCACAAACACCCACAAATAAGAACAGAAGCGAGGGACATCTTGAACAATTTTCAGAAGACTGTGTTCGTGAGAAACTAGCTCAACTCAAAGTAGACAAAGCGATGGGACCGGATGGGATACACCCTAGAATACTGAGGGAACTTGGGGACATTCTAGCAACTCCTCTGACTGACCTTTTCAATGCCTCGTTGGAGTCGGGAGTGGTGCCAAAGGACTGGAGAGAGGCTCATGTGGTGCCTTTACACAAAAGCGGAAGTAAGGATGTGGTTGAAAACTACAGGCCGGTTAGTTTAACTTCAGTGGTGAGTAAATTAATGGAAACACTGTTGAAAGAGAAAATAGTGAGGTTTCTGGAGTCCAGCGGATTACAGGATCCGAGGCAGCATGGATTCACCAGAGGCAGGTCTTGTCAGACAAATCTGATTGATTTCTTTGACTGGGTGACCAGGGAGTTGGACCGAGGGAGAGCTCTAGATGTGGTGTATTTAGATTTCAGTAAAGCCTTTGACACTGTTCCTCACAGGCGACTTATAAACAAACTGAGCACCCTAGGGATGGACCCTAAAGTTACTGCTTGGGTTAGAAATTGGTTGGGTGGGAGGCGACAAAGAGTACAAGTAAATGGAGCTCACTCTGAGGAGAAGGATGTTACCAGTGGTGTGCCCCAGGGATCTGTCCTTGGTCCGATTCTTTTTAACATCTTTGTTAGTGATATAGCGGAAGGGCTGTCGGGTAAGGTTTGCCTCTTTGCAGATGATACCAAAATCTGCAATAAAGTAGACACCCAGGAAGGTGTAGATAACATGAGGAGGGATCTAGCTAAGCTTGAAGAATGGTCTAGAATTTGGCAGCTGGGATTTAATGTTAAAAAATGTAAGGTCATGCATTTGGGCTGCAGCAATCCAAGGGAGCAATACAGCATAGGAGGTGAAGTACTTTTGTCCACTAAAGAAGAGCGGGACCTAGGCGTAGTTGTGTCCGATGATCTTAAAGTAGCTAAACAGGTAGAAAAGGCGACGGCAAAAGCTAGAAGGATGCTTGGGTGCATACGGAGAGGAATGGCTAGCAGAAAAAAGGAGGTGATAATGCCTCTGTATAAGTCTTTGGTGCGACCTCATTTGGAGTATGGTGTGCAATTCTGGAGACCGCACCTTCAAAAGGATGTGAACAGGATGGAGTCGGTACAGAGGGGTGCTACTAAGATGATTAGTGGTCTTCATTATAAAGCATATGAGGACAGACTTAAGGATCTTAATATGTACACCTTAGAGGAAAGGCGGGATAGAGGTGATATGATTGAGATGTTTAAATACCTCCGTGGCATAAATGTTCAGGGAGAGAGCCTCTTTCAATTGAAAGCAAGTTCTGCGATGAGGGGACATGGGATGAGGGTGAAGGGAGATAGATTCAGGAGTGATATACGGAAATATTTCTTTACGGAAAGAGTAGTGGATCCGTGGAATAGTCTCCCAGTGGAGGTGGTAGAGATGAGGACAGTAACTGAATTCAAAAAAGCATGGGACCAACACAGAGGATCTCTAAAGGTAAAAAGTGGACTGTTGTAGTTGTTATGGAAGGACAGACTAGATGTGCCTTGTGGTCTTTTTCTGTCATCATGTTTCTATGTTTCTATGTTTATGCAAATGATGCCACAGTGAGTCTCTGCACATGGCCCTGCATCACCCTCGTGCCGTATCTGGGGGAAAGTTGACAGGAGGGTGCACTGGGAGACAGAGAAAAGCAGAAATCTCAGAATGGAACCTATATGATCAGAGAATAAAATAGTCAGACAAAGCACAGTTACTTACCTGTAACAGGTGATCTCTGAGAACAGCAGGAATAAGTCTTCACATATGGGTATCGTCGGTACCGACGGAGCCTGCGCGGGAACGCTCCCCAGCGTCCAGTAAGAAAGCTTTTGGGAGCATCCCACAGCACCTACGCACTGCCTTCCCGCCTTTCCCAACTGCCTCTCTCCAGTTTGAGTTTTAAAGCTGAGACAAAGAGAGAGAGAGGAAAGGAAAGATAGATAGAGAGATACAACTCCTAGGGGAGGTGGGTGGGTTGTGAAGACTTATTCCTGCTGTTCCCAGAGATCACCTGTTACAGGTAAGTAACTGTGCTATCTCCAGGAACAAGCAGGAATGAGTCTTCACATATGGGGACTCCCTAGCTGCAGATGCCAGGGAGAGACCCCATGGTTGTGTGCCCTTGCAGAGGGCTCCACTTCCCCCCATGGATCTCTGGCATCCGACCAGGGTAGGTGGGTAGGAGTTGATTAGGAATGGAACAGGTGTTTGAGAACAGCCTGACCAAACGAGGCATCCCGGCGGGAGTCCTTGTCCAAACAGTAATGGGCTGTGAAGGTATGAACCGAGGCCCAGGTGGCCGCTGGACAGATTTGGTCGATGGACACAGAGTTTAGATGAGCCATTGAGGATGCCATGGCTCTCACATTGTGAGCTGTGACATGGCCCTCCAGAGAAATGTTCCTACTCTGGTAGGCGAAAGAAATACACTGAGCAATCCATTTGGACAGTGTTCTCTTAGAGATTGGAAGTCCTAAATGAGAAGGATCAAAAGCAACAAAGAGTTGAGAAGACTTTCTATGTTGCTGTGTTCTTTGTAAGTAGAAAGCGAGAGCTCTCTTACAATCCAAGGTATGAAGATTCCTCTCTGCATATGATGCATGAGGTCCTGGAAAAAAGACAGGTAAATATACCTCCTGGTTCAGATGAAAAGGCGAGACCACTTTAGGCATAAAGTGTGGATTGGTCCTGAGGACTACCTTATCATGATGGAACCTTGTATAAGGTGGATTAGCCACCAAAGCTTGCAGCTCACTGATGCGGCGTGCTGAGGTGACTGCAATGAGAAAAACCACTTTCCAAGAAAGAAATTTCAAGGAGGTGGTGGCTAAAGGTTCAAAGGGTGGCTTCATAAGCTGGCCAAGAACCAGGTTTAAGTCCCATGCCACTGGAGGTGGTCTAATGGGAGGTTTAGTTAAAAGAAGGCCTCTCATGAATCTTGCTATAAGAGGGTGAGAGGAAATAGGTTGCCCATTAAGAGGCTTGAGGGACGCTGCAATAGCACTCAAATGGACTCTTACTGAATTCGTTTTCAGGCCTGCATGGGATAGATGCAGGAGATACTCTAGTAGAGAATTCAGAGGTATTGCAAGAGGGTTTAGACCCTTCTCTGAACACCAAATGGTAAATCTTTTCCATTTGAAAGCATAAGAATGCCTAGTGGAAGGCTTTCTAGAGGCATGAATAACATCTCTGACTTGCTGAGAGAGATGAAAATCTTGAAGGTCTAGGCCCTCAGCAACCAAGCCCTGAGATGGAGCGACTGGGGGTTTGGGTGCCACAATGTTCCCCCTTCCTGGGACAGAAGGTCTGGTGCAGAGCCCAAGTCCAGGGAAGGAGCTTGAGAGAGATGCAGAAGTAGAGGGTACCACACTTGGCGTGGCCAATGTGGAGCTATGAGGATCATGGCCCCTCGATCTCTCTGAAGCTTGAATAGTATTTTGGGAATTAGGGGAATTGGTGGAAAGGCATAAAGGAAGTCTTGACCCCAGTGAAGGAGGAAGGCATCCTTGGCCTGAACTCCCTGACACGGAATTCTGGAACAGAACTGGTGAAGTTTGGCATTCCACGGACTTGCAAAGAGGTCTATGTCCGGGGTTCCCCAAATTCGAAAAATCCTGGCTACCTGGTCCATGTGGAGGGACCACTCATTTGGGAGCAGAACTCGACTGAGTCTGTCCGCCCAAGAGTTTTGAATGCCTGGAAGATATACTGCCAGAAGATGGATGTGATGCTCTCTGGCGAATGCCCACAGTCGCAAAGCTTTATTGCAAAGCGACAGAGAGCCAGTCCCGCCCTGCTTGTTTACATAGAACATGGCTACTTGGTTGTCCGTATGGATGAGGACTGTCCTGTAGCCGAGCAGGGAATGGAATATTCTGAGAGCTAAGAATATTGCTCTGAGTTCCAAGAGATTGATATGCAGAGATGTCTCCTGTGGAGACCAGATGCCCTGGGTGGAGAGATCCTGCAGATGAGCTCCCCAACCCATTGGAGAAGCATCTGTTGTCAGAGTTGCTTGGGGTAGCGACTGCTGAAAAGGGGACCCCAGCAACAGATTTGGAGGGGACTTCCACCACTGGAGAGACCAAAATAGGCGACTGGAGTTGGCTATTTTGTCTGACAGGCAACTTGATGCCTGAGTCCATTGGGTGGACAAAGTCCATTGAGCTGCCCTCATGTGAAGGCGAGCATATGGAACCACATGCACGGTGGATGCCATGTGGCCTAATAGTTGTAACATCTCTCGAGCAGTTAAATGGGACTTTAACTGTATCTGGGAGGCTAACTGCACCAAGCGTAGGCAACGGGCCTGAGGAAGATAGGCCCTTGCAGTTGTGGTATCCAGCAAGGCCCCTATAAACTCCAAGGACTGAGTAGGGGTGAGATGGGATTTTGGGATGTTTATTACCAGTCCCAAATACTGAAGGATACGCATTGTGCAGGTTAGACAAATCTGGGCCTCTGACTGGGATGCAGCTCGAATGAGCCAGTCGTCCAGATATGGGAAAACAAATATTCCTAGAGTGCGCAGAAATGCAGCTACTACTGCCATGCATTTTGTGAACACCCTTGGTGCAGAGGCCAGACCGAAAGGAAGCACTCTGTATTGGTAGTGCTTTCCTTGAAAAAGGAACCGAAGGAACCTTCTGTGTGTTGCATGGATGAGGACATGGGTGTACGCATCCTTGAGATCTAGAGAACAAAGCCAATCCTGACTCTGAAGGTATGGCAGCAGAGTACCGAGAGAAATCATCTTGAATTTCTCCTTGAATAGAAAATTGTTCAATTCTCTGAGATCTAAAATGGGTATGTAGCCCCCTGTTTTCTTTGGGATAAGAAAATAAGGGGAGTAGAACCCTGAGCCCTGTTGAAGAAGGGGTACTTCTTCTAGTGCCCCTTGGGCAAGAAGGGTAGCAATCTCCTGACCCAGAAGGTTGAGGAGAGATGTTGGAGAATTGAACTGTTTCACCATGGTGTGGGGAGGAAGGTTTAAGAAATGAAGCTTGTACCCTTCCTTTATAATGGAGAGGGTCCATTGCTCTGCTGTGATTTGCTCCCATCTGGGAGCAAAGTAAGCTATCCTTCCTGGAATGGTGAGGGGCTCTGGTTCTTCCAGAGCCAGAAAGGCTAAGTTCTCTAGTTGCAAGTCAAAGGCCCTGAGGAGGCTGAGGCTGCTGGGCCGTGGGAGGCCTGGCAGCCTTTGACTTGGCCTGTTTAGGTGGTTGCTGACGCTTTGCAGCAAAACGACCTGCAGAAGATGCCTGCTGACCATAAGCAGGATAGTATCTTCCCTTTTTAGAAAAAGGTGTCTTTTTGAACAATCTTTTCTTAGCAGGAGCAGAGGTAGACTTTGAAAGTCGATCCAAAGCAGAGTTCTCAGCATCCATCTGAGTGGCCTTTGCTTTCCAATCCCTGCCAAAAAGGTTCTCACCTGTACAAGGAAGATTTCCCAGGTCATCTTGGACCCAGAGTTCCAAATCAGATGCTTGTAACCAAGCAATTCTGCGTGCACCTATGGCAATAACCGAGGCTCTGCTTACACATTCAAAAGAGTCAAAGGCTGCACGGTTGGAAAATTTGGAAACATCTTGGGCATGTTTAAGCCAAGTGAGAAATTCCTGCCTTTTATCTTCTGAAATAAAAGGGGCTAAAGTCTGCAGATGATCTGTGACTTCCTTTAAAAACATCCCCATATAGAGACTATAGGAGTTGATTCTGGCAGCAAGCATATTAGCTTGGAAAACCCTTCTGCCAAAAGCATCAAGGGTTCTGCATTCACGTCTGGAGGATTAGAGGAGTGTCTCTTTGCACTCTTTATTTTCCTCATGGCAGACTCTACCACAATAGAGTGGTGAGGAAGCTGAGACTTATGAAAGCCAGGACAAGGAGGGACACGGTACATGGTGTCTAACCTACGAGAATGAGGAGAGGTAGTACGAGGAGTCTCCCACTTGCTCAACATGAGATCATAGAGAATCTCATGAATAGGTAAGGTGGCTGCTTCTTTAGGAGCCTTAGGATATTGCAAAATATCTAATTGCTTGGCTCTAGGCTCTGACTCAGGGGCCACTGTAATGGAGAGGCCCCTAGCCACTTCCCTAATGAAGTCTTGAAAAGACAAGTCTTCTGGAGGAGACATTCTTCATATTGGAGAATCAGACTCCTGAGGAAGAAGTACCGGTACCTCGACAGAAGCCTCCGACTCATCAGAGTCTTCGGAGGAATCGAAGTATCGCCTGTCTGGATGCTCCTGTAAAGCCCGATACGCGTACCGAGTGGGATCGACATCGGGAGTAAGCGGTACCGGTTCGGTACTGATGGGCATCATAGGACAGGGTACCGTTGCAGTCGACACCGAAGCCGATGTTGATGCAATCGGTACTGGCACCGGAAACGATGCCGGTGCTGGATTCGGTACCGACAACGGAGATTGTTGCGGTACCGAAGGCGTCGAAGCCTGTATAAACGCCGTTAGGGTGCGCTGCATGGACAGAATCTTCTGATCCATCGACGCCACCAGAGTCTGGATGTCGATACCGGTGGAAGCCACCGATACCCCAGAACACGGCAACAGGTGATCGGTCAAGGCCAAGCCATCGATGTCAACCTGTGACCCCATAGATAATGCTTTGGAAGCCGGAACTTCCTGCCGGGGTAATTTTGCCGGTGTGGATTCCTCGAGGACAAGCCCAGAGGCATCTCGATGCTTAGAGGGAGATTTGCCCTTCGAGGACCGGCTAGATTTATGTTTGGTTACCTGAGATCCATGGGAGGAAGAAGAAGCCCTGGAAGATGTCGATGCCACCAAGGCTGCATCAGAGGGAAACAGGGTACTGAGCTTGGCTGCTCGGTTCTGCCGACCTCTTTTAGACATCACGGTACAGGACACACAATCTGTGATGGAATGGTCAAGACCCAAACATTTTAGACACCAATCATGGGTGTCGGTGACAGAAATAGTACCGCCACACTTCGTGCACTTGTTAAACCCGAAGCGGGCTTCTCCATGAGGAGAAAAATGTTCAGGCCTAAGGCCCAAACAGCAAATCCACAGTTGAAGAAAGAAAAGTTTTTTTTGTTTTTTTTTTTGTAAGAAAGAAAAGAAAAGACCGGCGGTACCGGTCTGACGTCGAAGAAGGCAGACGCGACAGAAAAATAAAGAAAAAAATTAAGAATTCTTCTGCGGTGACAGGAACACGACCTGCTGGCTCCGCAGAAAAGAAGAACTGGAGAGAGGCAGTTGGGAAAGGCGGGAAGGCAGCGCGCAGGCGCTGTGGGATGCTCCCAAAAGCTTTCTTACTGGACGCTGGGGAGCGTTCCCGTGCAGGCTCTTTCGGTACCGACGATACCCATATGTGAAGACTCATTCCTGCTTGTTCCTGGAGATCATTTTATTTTCAATTTAATGACCAGACTTGTTGCTATCTTTATATTTTATACAGCACATGGAAATGCATCTCTTTCTATTTCTCTGGTATTGCCCTGTATGCAGAATCTGGCTTCTTGAGGTTGCAGTTTAATTTTTATCTACATATGCAGTGTCTATCGGATGGTACATCATTATGTCATCTCTATGCGGATGACATAATGATGTACCATCGATAAGACACTGCAAACCTAGATAGCTCCCCAATAACAGCATGCATGACCAAAATTACAGAATGGCTTGACACTCACAACCTCAAAATCAATCTCAAAAAACCCGAAGTCCTCTTTATCTTAAACTTCTTTGCCGGGAGTCCGGATACCCCCGCACTTAGAGGCGAACCAGGTCTCTTTTCCCCACGGTCCCCCTCTGTGGGACTTGGTGCTAAACCTTTCCGCTGCCTTCCGAAGGCCTGCTGTATAAACGCAACAAACTCTTGGGAAAAGATGGCTGCTAATTCCCCTGGCAAAGGCCCCTGTGAGGCTGGGAGATCTGGAGCTGACGACGGCCCGGCTATGGGTTCCCCTAGCGGCAACTCCAGGGAAGCCGGCTCTTGTTGAGCTACCGGGACCCCTTGTCCTTCTGCCCCGTCCTCTAAAGTGTGCTCCATAGCTGCCGCCTCGTGAATACACCTTTTACAGATTCCTAATTCTGATAGTGTTCCCCTCTTAGTGCTGCAGAGCAAACAATGCGGCCTAGACGGCATCCCGGTAGAAAACCAAACTCTAAATTCTCCCCTGATGCCCGGCTGCGGCCTGAACCGTCTGTCTAGCTAAACTTTTTTTTTTTTCAAAAACAATGCCGCAGCTTCACTGAGTCCCCCGGCAGTGGAATGCTGAAGAAAAATTTCAAAAACAAAGCTTTCCGGGTGAGGCTGAAGACAAGGGGTTACTCCGCATCAGTAATCTCCACATTGTTGAGGGCGAGGAAGAGGTCCACATCGTTGGCTTATGTACGTATCTGGCGGGTGTTTGAAGCATGGTGTATGGATAGACATTGCGAGGCGCTAAAGGCGTTGGTGCCGCAGGTATTAGCTTTTTTGCAGGATGGTTTGGAGAAAGGTTTGGCGGCTGCTTCCTTGCGAGTACATGTGGCAGCATTATCCTGTTATAGAGGAAAAGATAGGAGGACAACAAATATGGGGTCATCCAGATATTAAGCGGTTTTTACGGGCAGTATCCCTTCTGAGGCCTGCGTGTAGACAGGTAGTGCCAAGCTGGAGTCTCCCGTCCGTTCTACAGGTGTTGGGGAGAGAGAGCCGTTTGAGCCCTTATCCAGAGCTGCCTTGAAGGACCTTACCCTGAAGGTAATGTTTCTCGTAGCCATTTGTTCAGTTCGGAGAATCTCAGAGTTACAGGCGTTATCCTGTAGGAAGCCTTTTCTGTGTTTTTCTCACTCTAAGGTGGTTTTGAGACCTGTACCGTCTTTTTTGCCCAAGGTAGTCTCGGCATTCCATGTTAATCAGGTGATTTCCTTGCCGGTATTTAAGGAAAAGGAGGGTAGTTCTCTCACGGGTAGACTACACCTGTTGGACATTCGCTGGGCGTTGAAGAAATATCTCCGGAGGACGGAGCGTTTTCGCAAATCAGATAGACTATTTGTGTTATTTGGAGGACCAAAAAAAGGGGAGGCTGCATCAAAAGCCTCCATTTCCAGATGGATTAAAGAGGCCATAGCGTCCGCTTATATTCTGAAGGGGAAAGCAGTACCAGAAGGTCTGAGAGCCCATTCCACTAGAGCACAAGCGGCTTCTTGAGCTGAGTTTCAGTACGTACCAGCGGTGGAAATTTGTAAGGCTGCCACCTGGTCCTCATTGAACTTCTTTGTTAAACATTACCATCTGGATGTTCAGGCGCAGAGGGATACCTGTGTTGGATCAGCGGTGCTTCAGGCTGGTGTCTCAGGTCCCTCCCGTTGATTTTTCTGTACTTCTCTGTTACATACCCAGAGGTTCGGGATTAGACTGGAGGGACGATAAGGAAGGGTAAATTAGACTTACCTGCTAATTGTTGTTCCTTGAGGAACTCCAGTCTAGTCCTGTATCCCTCCCTAGTTGGCTATCTGTACGCTGGTGCCTGAAGAAGAGCGGTGATGACAGGTAAGAAGACAGGTGTTAACACATAAGCCATCTTTATTCTTCCATCTGTTTCACACAAAGGGAGAGAATATACCCCAGTGCCAGCAATAGAAGCTGTTAAGGGTTCCATTGTTCAGCTGTCCAAATAGATGTTTGGATGTTCCAGGGCCCACTGTAGTATTTGCAGTGATGCTTTTTTTGGATGGCCTCCTTATGTGAGTTTTGGAAGTTGGTGCTGGTATGGTATGCTATGGTAGATTTGCTTTATAGATATTCAGTGACTTTGTTGTAGGGTTTTGTATTAGTTCACAATATGCCTGGTACTGGATAATGTTTGTTTGTTTGTTTAAGATATTGAGTTTTGTGGGTGAATGTCCTGGCTCTGCTCTGCACCCACTGTTGAGGAAGGGGTTCTGTGGATGCAAAATATATGTTCAAAAGAAAAAGCAAGAACCATAACGCAGTTTATAACAACAAAATAAAAATGAGTTATAATTTAATTTTATAAACTGCTGTGGTTCTCACTCTTATCTTTTAGTTCCTTGATGTGCAAACTCTTGCATTTCCTCCATCAGCTTCCATCTTCGTCGGCTCCCCGGTCGGGGTAGAGCACAGAGCAAGTTCCCACTCCTGCACTCCAACCCAATCGGGGTTGTGGGAGGTCCCAGCGGCCCGTTCAAAAAGCTGCCGCCGGCAGGAGAAAGCCTCACAAAGCACAGCTTCCATCTTCGTCGGCTCCCCGGTCGGGGTAGAGCACAGAGCAAGTTCCCGCTCCTGCACTCCAACCCAATCGGGGTTGTGGGAGGTCCCAGCGGCCCGTTCAAAAAGCTGCCGCCGGCAGGAGAAAGCCTCACAAAGCACAGCTTCCATCTTCGTCGGCTCCCCGGTCGGGGTAGAGCACAGAGCAAGTTCCCGCTCCTGCACTCCAACCCAATCGGGGTTGTGGGAGGTCCCAGCGGCCCGTTCAAAAAGCTGCCGCCGGCAGGCGCGCCCGCGTCTTGCGGGCCCGCGCCTGAGGGCCTCGCAAGAGGGCCCTTTGGCGTGGCCCTTAGGCGGGGCACGACAGGCGGGAAAAAAAAACGTCAACCCAAGCAAATAATCTCCAAACGAAGCTCCATTTCATCACCAAGCAACAGATATTGAAAAAACTTACTCACATGTAGAGAATCTTCTTTCGGAAGGACCCCAACTGACTACAGTTCTTTTCAAGTGAGTGTGACCCAAGCTCTTCTAGGAAGGATTGAGCTCCCAACGCGGTCCACACCACCCTCAATCACAGTCACACCTACATCAGGAACTGCAAGTATTATCAACTCTGCCGGTTGCCATTGTTTACTGTTGCCAGTATCATCTCTCATTTGCTGTATCTATTATTGCCTGTATTTACTGTTGCCAGTATCTACCTTCATTCTACCGTAATTACTGTTATCTGTATTTACTGTTGCCAGTATCTACCCTCATTCCACTGTAATTACTGTTATCTGTATTTACAGTTGCCAATAGCTGATCTCATTCCACTCTAACTGTACTGTGGTACCCTCTACTGTTGACAGTAATTCTACCCTCACTCAGGCAAAATGAAGCACATAACCCTCACCCTTATGAGTCTTTACCTTCTACTCACTACTTTGCCATCCAGCTCACTAGCACTAACGGCAGCACAAAACCACATCCCAAAGCTCTCAACCAGTGGAAGAAAATGGCCCGATGACTCCAACAACATTTATCATGGAGCGAGCTATCCACGCCGCCCCCACCTAATTTATATCCCTCTACAAAACCCCTCAAAACCCAAGCAAAATAAACGCCCACACACCAACAGCCTGAAATGCGCACTCATTAACTCTCGATCACTTCGCAAAAAATGGCCAGCAATCACTGAAACAATAACTCATCTTAACCTAGATATCATCATGATCACCGAGACCTGGCTCTCACCGGAAGACAATACCATCCTCAATCAACTTCTACCACCCAACTTCGTTACTTTCACCAGCCACAGGCAAAACAAAAGGGGTGGAGGAGTTGCCGTCATCACCAGATCTGACCTTCAATTCGAAATGATAGAAGCCAGCAACATCAATACTCTCGAAACAGTATCTATATCCAACCACCTTTGCTCCATAAACCTTATTTATAGAGCGCCATCTCCTGATCCAGACAACCTCTCCAATATCATAAACCTAGCATCTAATACCTATGTTCCACATAGACCAAATTGGATATTAGGTGATTTTAACTTGCCATCCCTACAGGACAATCAGGCAGCAGCCTTCATAGAGGCCCTAGATATCCTGGGATATACCCAATTGGTACAAGAACCTACGCACACAAAGGGCAATATTCTCGACCTGATATTCGCCCCACAAACAGTGCTTCAACAAGCACAAAACATCACGTTATCACTAACAGCAGTTCCATGGTCGGATCATAAGCTTATCGCCTTCCAAATTCCAACCCCCATTAAGTCACAAAGGCCTATCACGAACTCACAAACAAACACAATCCCAAATGCCAGAAGATTTCAACCGTTTAACAAAGAACGCATCCTTGCTGAAACAAACACTCTCCTTGACAAGACCTCACAAGACCTAGACGTCCTAATTTCCACGTGGAACAGCAAACTCAGCGCGATCGCAATCTGTCCCCCCACAACTAAAGCCCCAAAGAAAAGACCATCCGCACCATGGTTCACAGCTGACCTAAAGGCGTCACTAACCCTTCTGCGAAGACTGGAAAAGCGCTGGAGGAAATCACGTACCAGCAGTGACCAAACAGCATACATCCAACTCCTACACACATCGCAGGGCTGTCACAGACAAGATGAAACAACATCACACAGATACTCTGAAACGTTCATTAAATAAGCCGCATGACCTCTTCAACCTGGTCAAATCTCTTGCCAAAGAACCGACTCCGGAGCGCACAGGATCTATACACCCACAGGAGTATGCCGTCTTTATGCAATCAAAATTATGCAAAACTGACAAGATGGTTATACCGGACCCCCCTGATGCTCAAGCAGGCGCAACATATCTATCCACCTTTACCACACCATCCAAGAGAACTATCGAAGACACCATCGCAACCCTAAATACTTCCACTTCATATTCAGACCCATGTCCAGCATTCTGGATAAAGGACCTGCGATCCGACCTTGCCCCAGTCTTAGCCAAAATGATAGGTCTATCATTTAGCACAGGGTCGTTCCCATCCACGCTCAAACAGACCTCCGTTAGACCGCTGCTCAAGGACATTAAATTAGACCCTCAAAAGGTCGAGTCCTACAGACCTATCTCCAGTATCCCGATGCTCGCTAAAATCGTAGAAAAATTAGTCTACAGGCAGCTACAAGATCATGTGGACACCAACGCACCTCTAGATCCATCGCAACACGGATTCAGAGAATCACACGGAGTAGAAACACTACTCACTACTCTCTTCAACACCATAATTTCCGGCATTGACAATTCACGTACAGGCTTCACACTCATCTTCTTAGATATTGCCGCAGCCTTCGACTCAGTCTGCCACGAGATTCTCCTGATTCGGCTAAGGGAGAAAGGCATCACCGGAACAGCCCTGGAGTGGTGCAGGTCTTACCTGTCTGGAAGATGGCAACATGTACGAGTAAATGGAACTACATCCGAGCCATTCATACAAAGCCAAGGAGTCCCTCAAGGATCCTCACTATCATCACTTATGTTTAACATCTATATACAACCCATCTGTAACATCATTAGATCGTTCAACGTGAGTTGCATGATTTACGCAGACGATGTCCTAATGTACCTGCCAATATCTCTGGAATGCCCGGATCTCACCCCACTAACTAGGTGTTTCAACGCAATATCCGAATGGCTCCTCTCCCAAAATCTGCGCATCCAACATAAGAAAACAGAGGTCATGTTCATCTCTAGAAATCCTGAGTTCACACCACCAAACCATCTGGAAGTAGACAACACCAAGCTGCAAGTAAAAACAGCCATACGGTATCTCGGAGTCACATTGGATCAAAACCTCAACATGAAGCAGCATATAGCTAAAACAGTAAGAGCGATCTACTTCAAGATCAGATCCCTTAGACACATACGCCCCTTACTCGAACTGAGCGACTTCCGCACCATTTACCAAGCTCTCATCATCCCTCATTTTGATTATTCAAACGCCATCCTACAAGGACTCCCTCAAGCAACCTTACATCCCTTACAACTCGCAATGAACAGTGCAGCGCGAATCCTCTTCGGAGCACCAAAGAAAGAGCATATCACACCCCTACTGGTGCAGCTGCACTGGCTCCCCATTCAAGCCAGGATTAGCTTCAAGACTTTAGTGATGGCATTCAAGGCCATCAACGGGCTATCCGCCTCCTCAATATGTGACCTCATACAACCACCCACACCCAACAGGATAAGAAGAACCGCTTCAACCAACATGCTAGCAATACCAAAAGCCATGACAAGATGCTCCATAGCAACTTCAAATAGAGCCTTCAGTCTGAGCGCCCCAAGCCTCTGGAACTCCCTCCCACCTCACATCAGAGCTATCCCCAACTTGAGCCAGTTCAGGAAGGCCTTAAAACACCTCCTCTTCATCAAATACCTCATAGACTCCCCCGAACCACAGTCACCATGTATGACCAACACACAATAACTCTACCCTACATTCATACAGTTACCTATTTCAATGTTCCACACATGTAAATAGTTTCCCCTGTTATCCAAGTTGATTGCTCCTGTTCATTGTAATGACCTGACTCTTGTTTATTGTCGGATACTTTTAGTTTTATGTAAACCGCGCTGATCGCAAATAGTGCGGTATATAAGAAATGTAAATAAATAAATAAATAAATATAATCTAATCGGCTTTTCGGTTTAGTTCAGTACCTGACTGGAGTTTTGAGAAAGCCTCTCCCCCCATCACTCGCCTCAGGCAGCAGATTGCCTTGAGCCGCCTCTGTCTATCTTTCTCACTGACTTTGACTCGTGGCTTTCCTTCTTTCTGGATTCGTCTTCCCCCACTCTTATTCTCTGGGATTTTAACATTCATGTTGATAAACTCTCTGACCCTTATGCTTTAAAGCTCCATTCCCTTACCTAATCATTCAACCTCCAGCTTTGCTCTACTGCCCCCACTCAACAGCACGATCACTGCCTTGACCTTGTATTCTTCTCTAATTACTTACCTCAAACGTCTGTACCCCAGTTCTTCGCTTATTGGACCATCACCTGCTAAGCTTCACTCTTCATCATCCACCGCCTCAAACTCACTCTGTCTCCTTCATCCTCTTTAGAAATCTTCATGTTATTGATCTTTTGGCTCTCTTCTGCACTGTCGTATCATCTCTTTCCTCCACTATGTCATCTGAGTCTGTTGATGAGGCAGTAGCTTTCTATAATGCTGCACTCTCCTCTGCTCTGGATGCTCTTGCTCCACCCATGCCACGTCCTGTAAGGCGTACTATACCCTAACCCTGGCTGTCTTCCACTACCTGCTATCTACATTCCTGTGCCCGTTCAGCTGAGTGTGCTTGGCTCAAATCCCATATCCTTGCAGACTTTCTACACTTCAAATTCATGCTTGTCTCTTTCTAGTCAGCCATAGCACTCGCCAAACAAGACTATTATGTCCATCTGACTAATTCTCTTGCTTCTGACCCTCACAGTCTCTTACAACTCTCAACACTCTCCTCAAGGTGCCTCCACCTCAGAACCCTCCTTCCCCTTCTGCCCGAACCCTGGCTATTTCCTTGACAAAATCTACAAGATCACACTCCAGTTCCTCACGAGGTCAACTACTTCCCCTCCTCCAGCTCTTCACTCCCAACTACCCCCCCCCCCCACACCTCTGCTACCCTTTCTTCCTTTTCTATGATATCTGAAGATTGAACCACACACCTTATTTATTCCTCCAAAGTCACTATCTGCTCCTCTGATCCTATTCCCACCCACCGCCTAAGCCCCATCTCCTCCACTGTTGTTCCTTCCATCTCTCATATTCTCAACCTATCGCTCTCCACTGCAACTGTCCCTGCAGCCTTCAAGCATGCTGTGGTTACATCTCTCCTCAAGAAACCCTCACTAGACCTTACCTGTCCTCCTAACTATTAACACATTTCCCTCCTCCCCTTCATTTCTAAACACTTGAATGTGCGGTTCACTGCCATTGCTTTGACTTTCTCTCCTCTCGAGCCCTCCTGAATCCTTTACAATCTGGCTTTTGTCCTTTACATTCTACTGAAATGGCTCTTGCCAAAGTCTTCAGCAACTTGTTCCTGACAAATCCAAGGGCCTTTACTCTATCCTAATCCATTTTGACCTTTCTGCTGCTTTTGACACTGTTGACCACAACCTTCACCTTGATACCTTGTCCTTGTGAGATGAGGCCCATTTACTCTTCTGTAGGTCCTGGGTTCATTTCACGTCACAGATGCAGGAGGGTTCATAATAAGACAAGCAAACAGGTGTGGCTTGGAGAAAGGTTTTTATGTAAAAATAGGCTTAATACATAGGTATTGAACAGAGGTATATAGTGATTGTTACAGAGCTGTTTCAGTGTGCATCACTGAATCTGTGTGTGCATGTGTGAAGTGTGAGAGAGATAGAGGCCAGAACCTGTGGGTCAGAGCCGCATGGTAGGCCAGAACATGTGGGTAGAGAGAGAGAGAGGGGGAGGGGTGAAGGGAGTTGAGTATCAGAGCCTCATGGTAGTGTCCAAACCTGTCCGATGAAGGAGGGAGAGAGAGAGAAGCAGGAAGTGTGTCTGTCCTTTATAGTGCCTCTCCAGCAGTTCCCCTTGAGGTCTGCTATTGTCTTTGGCCACTCCCTTTAAGGTCTGCCCATCTTGATTTAGCAAGGATGGGCTGCAGCCAGGTCCTAGAGACTGACGTCACCCAGGGGTCAGAGTTTAGACTGAATTAAACAGAGTCCATAGCTGCATGAAATGTATGCTGACATCTCCCACACCTTTTTTATTTTTATTTATTATTTGTGCCTGGAATTGGTGGAAGCAAACCTGTGGTACCTGTCCCAGCTGCCATTACCTGATAGTAGGCAGCTCATCGAATACCTCCTGTATTAAATACCTTGCTATGTCTAGCAGGTCCCCTGTCCTGCACAGTACTGTCTCTAGTACTGTCTCTAGTGTTCTAGAGATAAACAAGTCTCCTTATGAGTCCAAACCTCGTGTCTTAGGTTGAGCAGCCACTACTGGGGGGGGAACCCAATATGCCACTTACATACCCGTCTTAGAGAGAGTGAACAGTGCATAAGGTCTGCAGGAATTTTTAAGGAGGCTAAAACCAAACGGTACCAGGATGCTATGAGTGAGGATAGGAAGCAATACTAGACTGCAGCTGACTCTGGTATTCAGTGTAATAGGAAATACCGAATTAGCCAAATTAGCAGGCCAAGTTAGCCTGGATGTAGGGGTGGATGCTGGAGAGGTTCAGTGTAACTACCTTAAAATGTTGTTGTTCTGTATGACATGCGCTGCAAGGAAATGTACATTTTTTTCATCTTACAGCACAGGAAAATTACGATAATGCATAATAGGGTGAATAAGAACATTAAAGACATGATCAGCAGTAGGTGAGTAACCAAATAACAATTCCCACACAGACACATGAGCATCTTGTAGCAAGTGTCCAACAATTTGTTGAATGTGTCCATTCTCATAGGCGATGGTGTGATTCACTTCAGTGGATGTTGTTTTAAGGTGATCAATATAGGCATGGAGTTCTGTAAAGTTGAGCAGTTTATGTAGTGTCTCTTCTCCCATGCCAAGTGGTAATGGATGCACAGCATATGAGATAAAGTCTGGAATGTCCATAGAGTCATTGGTAACCAGCGGTGTGGAATAAGTTGTCCCATTAATGGTGAGGGAGACCAGTGGTGTATGACTGCACCAGGTATTGTTTGGTAAATAGTTTGAACTGTACAACAAAGTGTTCTTGGGAAGGCGAATGTCATGCATTCTGGGAGCAATCGAAAAAGAAACTTTCTGGGGAAAGAACAGATGAAAACAAAAGTGTCCAGCTCCAAGGTAGTCAGGGGATATGAGAGCTTAACAGTCAGGGAGCAAGAGGAAGAATTGTTCCAGCAGGAGGTGTCAGCCTCTTTAAACTGGTGAGGTTGACACTTGAACTGAAATGTAGTCTGCTCACACAAACTGGGGTCCATCGGCTTGAATGAAGTCCAGGTGTCGTCCAGTGGCTGTACCCATGTGAGATGGTCCACAGGATACATAAGCATATTATCAAATTGCACCCCAATATTAACAACAGGATAAATAACTGTGTGTTGTCCTGACCATGGGATCAAAGTACAGATAGAGCAGCCTTGTGGTGAACAAATGGGAACACTAACTGTCCACCAATCAAGGTGAGCTATAGCAAATTCTGGTATTTTGGTACTAGCCATATGGATGAGAGATGGTGGCCAGTGTCCTAACTTAGCAGTGATCAGAATTTCCTTTAGTATAGTAATAAGCTCGATCTGTACTTGATCACAGGCAAGAGCCCAGGAAATATTCTTTCCCAATCTATATTCTGCATGTGCTAAGGTAACAATTTTCTGTTCTATAATGGGAGATATAAGAGCAAAGGTATCTACAACTACATTGGACAGTTTAGAGGAAGCTTCATTAATAATATGTTGTGAGGTAAAACCATCAGCAGCATGCTGAGCAGTGGATCCCATTTTATTACGGAGCACCTCTATATCAATTACATTAAGGGCACCCAGTGCAGTCCCTGTGCCACCTAAAATTGTATCAATTAATTCACGCTTGTGTCGAAATTGCTTAGCTCTGGGTGTTACTGACTGCATATCAAACCAAGTATTGAGCATTTGTATGTGGTTGGCCACAAACTGAGAGCAATTTGGATATTTGTGAGTAACTAGAAACAATTTGGGAAATAGATGCCAAGTAAGAAAATGGTATTCCACATCATATAAAACATCGTGTGGTGCATCATATTTAATCTGAAATGGATGTCCTTCCTGAAATAGGTGGATATCAGAAAGGTAGAGTACAGGAGGAGCAGAAGTGGTGGGAGGGGTGGGATGAGGGGTAGTAGGTAAACAAGATACATCCAAAAGGAATGAAGTCTCAGTGATGTGCTGTTGATCACTCAAAACCCATGTATAAGTTATTTTCCAGGTACCTCTGTCCTGACAGGAAATATTGTACAAAATCAAAGCAGGAGGACCTAGAAAGTAACGTTCTGGGCGTGCCCTCAATTCTTGTGTCCTTTCCAGAGAAGTGGAAACTGGTGGCTCCCACTGTACTTGAGTGATGTTTAATGAATAGAACACTGGCTTGTCCTGTACTGAACAGAAACTCAGGATGACCAGATCCTTTCCTTCCGGGAACGGTGGGGGTATTTCTTGATAACGATATACCCCACTTGTGGAGTTAGCCCAGCCAATCGTGCATATTCGGATGATAGTTCCTGTAATGAGACTTGAGTGGAAGAGAGCAGATACAAGAACAACAGCAAACCGAGACATAATAAAAGCAAACTTGTTTCACTCTACTAGGGAGTAAACTAATGCTCCCCACTTATACTATGTAACAACAAAACAAACACACAAAAAAAATAATAATAATAATTTTTACTACTTATTTACATAACTAACTACTTATTTACATAACTATTAAACACATGTCAACTATACAGCAGGAGTAAATAGTTACCGTCCTCAAGCGACTTTTGTTCAGAAAGCAGCTGTCCGTGCTGTCTTCATAAAGCAGCTGTCCGTGCTGTCTTCAGGTGGTAGCTGAAAACAAAGACTGATAAAACACATATTACCCATATGGTTTTAACTGGGTGATGTGTTTCCAGTACTGCTGGTTATCGTGCATTAGGATAGGCTTGGGCCTAAGGTATCAGTAACTAAGTATGGTCCCTCCCACTGTGCAGTTCCAAAGGGGAGTTTTGGTCTAGGTCTCATCTCTGCAAGACACTAGTGACAGGGCTTCCTTCATGTAATCATGAAATATTGATGGTGAATCCTTAAATCCCTGTGGAGGCACAGTCCATGCACACTGTTTCGGCCAGGCTGGTGAATTGCATGTGGAAGAAATAGGTCTAATCAGATCCCTCTCCTCCAGTATCTTCACAATTTTAGTCACTGGTTCTATAGCCTGATGAGGTACTGGGTATTGCTTCAGTGGTAGAGGATCCTCACCTTCCAACAGTATTTCTGTGTGCATTTTCCCACAATCTAACTTGTCTTGAGCCCAGACTGGAATATCAGCCACTTCTGAGGGAATTACACACAGATCATACTGTTGAGCTGCCTTAGTGCACTGAGTTGCTAACTGCATGGGAATGACTTCATGCACTAAAGTTTTAGAAGCACTTGAAGTTCCTGAATACTGCCACAATTTAAGATTAGCCATATCCACCACCAAATTTAACTGGTTGGGAACATCAATTCCAATTATTTCTATTGGTGTGTTCACTATAGTGGAGGCAGTGGTTTCTAACATTTCCTTGTTTTGTTCACTGTGCACAGGGATACCCCATTTAACTAGGATAGCCACACATTTGGAAGCTGTATCATTGATTCCTTGAATTTCATAACTATCCATATTTTTCTGATCTGCAGTGGGAGAAGCTCTGTTAGTAAAACTAATTCCAGCCCCTGTGTCAATCAAAGTTAATTTATCCTGACCCCCTACTCTACTGATAACATTGGGGCGTGCACAAGAGTCCAGTATCAAGGGTGTTACAAGCCTTAAATTGTGTCTTGGGCCTGTATCCATTTCACCATCCAGAGGCTCAGGAATTGAGTCCTCTGCTGAGATAAAGGAGGCAGGCTGGGCTATGAAGGCTTGAGACATTTTGATATCTGAACTCAAGAGGTCAGGACATCCCTATGCACTAGCCTTGTGTTTGTCCTGAGCTGCTTGTAAATCCTGTTTTAATTTATCTATTTCTATCTGCAGTATATGTTTATCTTGTTCCCATTTAGTTTTTTCCTTTTCTAGCCCATCTCTCTGTGCTTTGAGCTCTTGAAAGGGGATGTAACCTGAGGAGTTTCTAAAAGTACCTCTGCCATGTGCTCTCCAATGTGTGTGTCCTCTGTCTGTGTTTCTTATGTACTGAGAGGATTCATTGGCCTGCCACTTCCGAGCTTCTGATACTGTAATGACCTGTGAGGGCTGGGTCTTCCAAACAGACCCAATTCTGAGCATTAAAGTATCAAAAGGGGTTGCTTCAGGGTCTTCAGAAAATAACAGAAGGTGTTTTGTAATTTCAGGGGATAGCAATTCTAATAAAAATTCCTTATGCATGCTCTCCCCATAATCTTCTGCTTTGGGCCAGGACTCCTGCTCATTAAGAACTGCTTTTAAAATCCAGGCTCTATATGCAAACTGTTCCAGTGTATCATCTGGTAAAGGTGAAATAATTTTAAATACTTGCATTGGGGAACAGTGAAATAGTTTCTCAGTACCCCTTTTAACCAACTGGTATGGGTGAGTGAGAGAGCCAACCCTGTAATAGTGTGGCCCTAGAGCCAGATGCATAAGTCTATCAAAGTCTGATTGTTTTCTTCTGTATTTCCCTAGACCCCAGTGAATCAGAATATCAATCGCCCATTTAACCCACTGATTTACATTAAGAGGCATAGTGCCAATTTTCTCAACTATTTTTTCAATATCTCTATCTTTTAAATTTTCCTGGAACATTAATTTAACTGGTGCTTTGAGTTCTGTACTGGCTGCCATGTCTAAGTCATCTGAATTATTCTCCTGACAGAGATTGCTGGGTTCTGGCTGAGATAAACTATCTGAATTTTCCTGCTGTGATTCATCTGTGTTTTTGCCATTCCTCAGTCCAACTATGCATACTTTAGTATTCTTTTGTTGCTGATAAGGTGTGTCATAGGCATAGGGAATGGGTGTATCTTTGTTCTTTTGTTTCTCTCTAGCTGGTATGCATGGCTCATAGGGTGTGTCATAGGCATAGGGGGCTGAGGGAGGGGTGGGTGTTGGCTTTCTTGCAGAGGCCAATTGATCTTTAACGTGCCTCAATTCAAGTTTAAGTGCTTCTAATTGTTCACTAACAGTTATAAAAGAATATGTGGCTTGTATCACTTGAGTTCTCTGAATAGAAATACAACTTTGTGCCTCCTCCAGTTCTTTGGTCAATTGGCTACACTGAGAAGTCAGTTCAGAGTTTTCTTTTTTCATGCTAATTAGTCCCCTGCACATGCCCTGGATGAAAAGGCATTTTCTTTTATTTGTTTTCTTTTTGAATTCATGATCATGGTTTAACATTCGTTTTTGAATATTATACCATGATGAGTCAGGGAATTCGCCTTCAAATGGACCTCCTTTTCTCTTACAGTATGAAATTAGAATTTCTGTAAGTTCTTTAAAATCAAATGCTTCCATGTTTGATACTGCAGAAAGGCTGTAGTTGGGCTATCTCAAATGTGTAACCTTAGAAGGAGGAATGCTAACTTAAAAAGTATTTCACACCTATTTAACTGGGTGGAAGTGTTAGGGTGAAGTTATAGTAAGAAGGGTGTTAGTAGATTAACAGAATTGTATCAATTGCAGCCATCTTTAAGCCTGCTCTCACTAAGAAAGTTACTGACAGGAGACAGAGAAATAAAAGTAAAAAAGGGACAGGAGATTAACAGAATAGTCAGATATTCCTGCTCACACCAAGATATATACTGACAGGAGAGAGAAATAAAAGTCAAACAGACAAGAGGTAAATTAATGTTACCAGGAAAGATGTATATTGTACTCTATGAGGAATATTTAACTGTGTAACTCTGTATTTTCTTAGCAGCTCAAATACTATATAAAATCTGTAGCAAGCCTATACATAAAAATAAGACAATTGCAAGCCACTCTGTGTAATGTCCTTAAAATTCTAGATTCTTACAGAGCCTTTTGACAATAAAAATCCACCTTGTCTAACCCACAAAACAAAATTGTAAATGGTCACAAGGGCTATTGATTTTCCTGTCTCACTCTGTCTGAAATCTACTTAATGTATTATACAAAATTATTACTTACCCAACTGGAGATCTGCTGTGAAATCCGAGAGACGAGTCCCCATAAAATGTAAGATGTGCCCCAGTTGCTCTTCTGTAGGTCCTGGGTTCATTTCACGTCACAGATGCAGGAGGGTTCATAATAAGACAAGCAAACAGGTTTGGCTTGGAGAAAGGTTTTTATGTAAAAATAGGCTTAATACATAGGTATTGAACAGAGGTATATAGTGATTGTTACAGAGCTGTTTCAGTGTGCATCACTGAATCTGTGTGTGTGCATGTGTGAAGTGTGAGAGAGATAGAGGCCAGAACCTGTGGGTCAGAGCCGCATGGTAGGCCAGAACATGTGGGTAGAGAGAGAGAGAGGGGGAGGGGTGAAGGGAGTTGAGTATCAGAGCCTCATGGTAGTGTCCAAACCTGTCCGATGAAGGAGGGAGAGAGAGAGAAGCAGGAAGTGTGTCTGTCCTTTATAGTGCCTCTCCAGCAGTTCCCCTTGAGGTCTGCTATTGTCTTTGGCCACTCCCTTTAAGGTCTGCCCATCTTGATTTAGCAAGGATGGGCTGCAGCCAGGTCCTAGAGACTGACGTCACCCAGGGGTCAGAGTTTAGACTGAATTAAACAGAGTCCATAGCTGCATGAAATGTATGCTGACAGTCCTCACTTGGTGTTAAGGGCTCTGTACTATCCTGTTTCTCTTCTTATCTCTCCCATTGCTCCTTTAGTGTTTGTTCTGGTGGATCCTCCTCTACTGCTATCCCACTCTCAGTTGGTGTACCCCAGTGATCTGTCTTGGGTTCACTCCTTTTCTCTTTCTAAACCCAGTCCCTTGGTGCATTCATCTCTGCCCATGGCTTTCAGTACCATCTCCACACTGATGACTCCCAGTTCTTCCTCTCTACACTTGAAATCTCTCTGGCAATCCAGGCCTGGATCTCTGCCTGCCTTTCTGACATTGTTGCTTGGATGTCTCACTGCCATTTGAAATTGAACATGGCCAAAACTGAGGTCCTTATTTTTCTCACTAAACCCTCTTCTCCCCTTCCTCCTGTGGATAACTCTCTACTCCTCCCTGTTTCCTCAGCTTGCAACCATGGGGTCGTCTTTGACTCCTCTCTCTCCTTCTCCACACACATCCAACTGATATCTAAAACCTGCCGTTTCTTTCTCTCTAACATCAACAAAATATATCCATTCCTTTTTGAACACACCACTAAGACACTTATCCACTCTTTAGTTACCTCCCTTCTAGACTATTGTAACCTACTCCTTACTGGTCTTCCTCTGAATCATCTGTCTCTCCTTCAATTTGTTCAACACTCTGCTGCACGGCTAATCTTCTGCCAGCCTCGTCATGCTCATATTATCCCTCTTCTGAAGTTACTTCATTGGCTCCCTATCCGTTTCCACATCCAGTTCAAACTTCTCCTGCTGACCTATAAGTGCATTCACTCTGCAGCTCCTCACTACCTTTCCTCTCTTATCTCTCCCTACACCCCTCCTCAGGAACTCCGCTCTTCTGGCAAATCATTGCTATCTATGCCCTTCTCTTCTACTGCTAACTCCAGACTTCGCTGCTTTCACCTTGCTTCTCCTTAGTCCTGGAACAAACTACCTGAATCTGTACATCAGGCACCTTCTCTGGCCCTTTTCAAATCCAGACTAAAAACTCATCTCTTTGCTGCTATTTTTTGATCTTGACTCACCTGATCTCCTTTGTGTTTCCTTACCATTCCCCCAGATGTATTCCATGTCTACAGCTATTCTGTTGTCTGTCTTGACTAGATTGTAAGCTATGATGAGCAGGGACCGTCTTTTACATATGTCTGTGCAGCGCTGTGTGTGTCTTGTAGTGCTATACAAATGCTTAGTAGTAGTTGCAGTAATAGATAGTAGTAGTAGTAGTAGTAAACCTATTTTGGACCTAGCCCTTAGTGGAAAACAGGTTAGAGATAAAGGTTTTGGGGGTACTTGGCAATAGTGATCATAGCATGATCACATTTGATTTAATAAATGGAAGAAAGATGACAAGGAAATCCACAGTACTTCCTTTTAACTGTCAAAAGGCAGACTGATAAAAAGAGGAAAATAGTTAAGAAAAAACTAGGAGGAGCAGCTGCAAAGATTAAAGATTTACATCAAGCATGGGTGTTGTTTAAAAGTATCATCTTGGAAGCCCAGACCAGATGTATTCCACACTTTAAGAAACGTGGAAGGAAGGCCAAAAAACTGCCAGCATGGTTTAAAGGCGAGGTCAGAGAGGCTGTTGTTGCCAAAAACATATCCTTCAGGAAATGGAAAAAGGAACCTAATGACAAACATGGGAAACAACATAAACATTGGCAACTTAGATGCAAGGCATTGATAAGACTAGATGGACCATACTGGTCTTTTTCTGCCGTCATTTACTATGTTACTATGTAAGACAGGCAAAGAGAATTTGAAAAGAAGCTCACCGTGGAAGCAAAAACACATAATAAAACCTTTTTCAAGTACATTTGTAGCAAAAAACCTGTGAGAGAGTCAGTTGGACGATTGGATGATGGTAAAAGGGGCGCTAAGGGAGGATAAGGCCATAGCGGAGAGAATGAATGAATTCTTTGCTTCAGTCTTTACTGAAGGTGTAGGGAAGATACCCATGCCTGAAATGGTATATAAAGGTGATGTAGCGGAAGAATGAAAGAAATATCAATAAACTGGGAGAATGTATTACAACTGTTTGATAAACTGAAGAGTAGCAAATCATCTGGACCTGATGGTATACATCTAAGGGTTTGAAAGAACTGAAATATGAGATTGCAGACCTACTATTAGTAATTTGTGAACTATCATTAAAATCATCTGTAGTAACTAAGGACTGGAGAGAGTGGCCAATGTAACTCCAATTTTTAAAAAGGGTTCCAGAGGGTGATCCGGGAAACTACAGACTGGTGAGCCTGACAGTACCAGGCAAAATGGTAGAAACCATTATAAAGAATAAAATGGGAGAAAGTCAACAGGGATTTAGCCAAAGAAAGTCTTGTTTTACTAATCCTGCTATATTTTTTTGAAGGTGTGAATAAACAGGTAGACAAAGGTGAGCCGGTAGATATAGGATATCTAGATTTTCAGAAAGCCTTTGACGAGGTCCCTCATGAGAGACTCTCGGCCAAATTAAAAAGTCAAGAGATTGGAGGCAGTATAGTATTTTGGATCAGGGACAGTTAAAAATAGAAAGCAGAGAGTAGGGCTAAATGGTCAATTTTTTTCAATGGAGAAAGGTGGTAGTGGAGTACCCCAGGGATCTGTGCTGGGCCCACTGCTTTTTAATATATTCATAAATGACCTGGAATTAGGAGTGAAGTGATCAAATTTGCAGATGACACAAAATTATTCGAAGTTATTAAAACACAAGAGTATTCTGAAAAATTGCAAGAGAACCTTGAAAAATTGGAAGACTGGATGTCCAAATAGCAGATGAAATTTAATGTGAACAAGTGCAAAATTATGCACCTAGGAAAGAACAACCCAAACTATGGTTACACAGTGCAAAGTTCCACATTAGGAACCACCACCCAGGAAAAAGATTTAGGTGTCATTGTGGATAATATGTTGAAACCCTCCATCCAGAGTGCAGGAGCAGCCAAGAAAGCAAATAGAATGCTAGGAATCCTAAGGATAGGAATAGAAAATAAAACTAAGGATATTATAATGCCTCTGTATCTTTCTATGGTGCGACCATACCTTGAATATTGTGTGCAATTCTGATCACCATATCTTAAAAAGGATATAGCTGAATTAGAAAAGGTACAAAGAAGAGCGACAAAACTGGTAAAGGGAATGAAAGGATACCCCTACGAGGAGAGGCTTAAAAGGCTGGAGCTCTTCAACTTGGAAAAGAGATGGCTGAGAGGGGATATGATAGAGGTCTATAAATTAAAGAATGGAGTGGAACAGGTAAACATAGATTGGTTGTTTACACTATCAAAAAGTAGAAAGACGAGAGGACACATAATGAAGCTACAATTCAAACCATTTAAGACTAATAAGAGAAAATATTTATTTTTTACAAGGCGTAATCAAACTCAGGAATTTGTTACCGGAGGATATAGTAAAAGCTGTTAGTGTGGCTGGGTTTAAAAAAGGTTTAGACAAGTTCCTGGAGGAAAGGTCCATAAAACATTATTAAAGAGAACCCGGGACAAGCATTGTGGAACCTGTGTGCCTCTTTGGGAACCTTCCAGGTACTTGTGGCCTGGATTGGCCACTGTTGGAAACAGGATACTGGGCTCGATGACCTAACTTTATGCAGCCGCTTGTCCGGTTAATGGACTGAAAACCGCTGCCAACTGGATAAGTGCTGGGACCACTCTCACCCTGCCCGTGAACCACCCTGGCACTGTCCGGATGGGAATGTTCAGTGGCACTGTCTGGTTAGTGCCATTGAATTTCCCTCTCGGTGGGGTTTATGCAGTTAGCAGGTCCTGCTGGCTGGATAAACCCTTTGAATATCGGGCCCTACATGCGAAGGCACAATTTACAAATGTCATCCAAGTGTAATCTGGGATGTCCAAGTTCAGGAACGCTTTCATAAACATGGAAGTCTTCAGGGGCATCTACATAGACATCTCGGGAATAGTATTCAAGACTGTGGACATCTTGGAACAGCCTAATGATTAGAGTAGTGGGCTAGGACCAGAGAAGCCAAAGTTCCTCTCCCACTGTTGCTGTCATTGTGTTTGTAGACAGTGCGGGGGATGGGGGAGTGCTATCTTCTCTTCAGCCTCTGGATGTTTTAGGGCCAAAACTGGCACTTTCCCAATGCCTATTTGTGCCCGGAGCAGGTCTAAACATGGACAGGATCTCTGATGTCTTTATATGGCATTTGTAAAATGGCTCTGGGGACATTTCCTTGATTTGGATGTCAGAAAACATGCATGAAGACGTCCAAATTGCGGTTAAGACTTTTAAAATGACCCCTTTATAGAATAAGACTCATAAAAACAATTGGTAGGGATGTATAGAAAGCAATACATTCCAGCTGACAAATGACATTTAGCTGTGAAACAGAAGATTAGCAAAAATAAATCCTTGCCTGACTGTAACTAATGAAAAATTTTCAACATTCAGTTATTAGTCTACCGCAACAAATCCAGTGAATGGTTTTAATGCCTACTTACATTTTTTTAGACCATTTTGAGGTCTCAAGGCGAACTTTCAAAGATGATGCATTCCAAAGGGAAGGCGTTACACAACTAAAGGCAGTGTTGCGTAAGGTGTCAAGTCAGGGCTACAGCTGGTTAGAGGATCCAATTAAGCAGGTTAGGGGTCCATTCTGAATGCCTCAGAGCCTCCTGATCCTTACTGTCTCAGAAAACCAAGATACAGCTTTCTATACCCTCTCCTAAATAATTTCTAGAGTTCTGTCAGAGATCTTAGAATACCATTGCTCCATGCTAAGCATGACAGGATCATACCATTTTCTTAGGTTAGAAGAATGGATTTAGTGAATTATAGAGCAAGAGGGTCTTAACACATTATTAAGCAGTATGATAATCACTATTTTCTACCAAGGAATACACATTTAATTCAATCAAATCCACAAAATGTTCCACTGACAGAGGAGACCATGGCATCATATGAGATGCCCCTACACTAATCATTTTGCTACACCCAAAGGAACCAAAACACCACTGTCCTGAACTGCTTGTTCCCATGCCATTCACAAATTGACAGATAAACCAGAAAGGAAGAAATCTCTGGGGACTTGTTATTTAGAGATTTCTTTTTAAATCAGCATTAGACATATCGAAAGATAACTGTATATAAGTCTGAACACCACACAGATCCCTTTTTCAGCTGTGATTTTTGGACAGCGTTTCTCTTTTTTCTTTTTTCTTTGTAGGGTTATGCAAATACTGTAGCTAATTACAGTAACTAAGGATTTTTAACCAAAGTGTATTTTTGAGGAAATTATTGTGGGAAAACCTTGACCATTCCACATGGCAGGACCAAACTCAATCAACAGGCCTGTGGACAAGCCTTTCAATTCTACGCACCATCACTCTGGAACAAGCTACCAGACCCCCTAAGGAACATCTCCGACGTCAACACATTCAAGAAGCACCTAAAGACACACGTCTTCTCCGAACACTTCAGCCCTGCCACATAACCCCCTCCAACAAAAGATGCCCTCCATATACACAGCTCACTGTATATAGTACCCCCATAAAGCCCCAATACTTGTACATTAGTATATAGTTATCCACCTCCCTCCACTAATTAACCGTTGCATGCTGTATGTAGTATTATTGTTTCAATGTAACCATTACTATATATTTTGTTTCATGTATACCACTTTGATCCGGAGAAAGGTGGTATACAAAACCAGCAAAATAAATAAAACCTTTGCACACTGTAATGTAAATAGAAACATAGAAATACGATGACAGAAAAAGACCACATGGCCTATCTAGTCTGTCCTTCCATATCAACAACTACAACAGTCCCCTTCTTACCTTTATAGAAACATAGAAATAAGATGACAGAAAAAGACCACATGGCCTGTCTAGTCTATGAGTTTATTAAAAGTCTTCTCTCAGTTTTTGCCTAGTCAGGCTTCTTGACCTTCTCAGATTGCTTTTAATCTTGAATAACATGAAAAGAGTCAAAACTCAGAGAGCAGATGGAGAACCTCATAGTTTGACATTATGGGTCTATGAGTGAGTGCCAAAGACACCCAGTAGAAAAGCCCTTTCTCCCCATGGCAGTGTTTTCTGGATGGTAACCACTGGGTAAAGTCATGCAAAGTCACCGAAGGGCTATGCTTCATCTGAAGATGATACATAACACAGTGCTTCCCAAACCTTTACCCAATATAGTTTAGTTTAAAATTCATATGACCAGGGCCAGGGTTAGATATGCTGAGTCCAGGAGAGGAATTAAGGAAGAGGCCCCCCGAGCCCCTCTTATCCCCCAATTTAATTTTCCCTGCTATTAATACCATGCATAATGGCAAATTAGAACAATGATAAATGATGTCCGTCTCCACCTCATTGCTCCTGTATCCCAGCATTTTACTCCATCTCTCTTTTCCCATGACAGCATGCCCTTTTTTTCTTCGTCTCCCACCTGACCCACTCACGCACTCTCCCTCCCAGTCCCAGTCCTCAACCCAACCCAGCCATTCTCTCTCTCGTTCCCAATCACCATCACAGTCCGGCCACTCTCTCTTCCCTCCAAACTGATTATCATGGCTCACCAGTTCCCAGAGCTTCACCAACAGCTGCAAGTCTGCCTTTGGCTGGCTGCATGCTGGTGCAGACACTTGTACTTCACCAGCCTGGAGTAGATAATAGTTCTGGCCTAGATGCATTATATATATAGTTGATGATGAAAAACGTAACCAACACATCCAGGTCTGCCCAATTAATCTGTTCATACTTCTAAGGCTTTATCCTTTCTGCCTAGTAAGCAACACTCCCATTGTGTCTCCTCCCGTCCCTCTACTGATCAGGGCCAAAATGTCAGAAAAATTCCTTCCCTCCATCCATCCTCCTTATCAGTGGAAACTCCACTCACAGTCCCGAAAGAGGTCCTCCTGTGCTAGCCCACGGCGCCTCCTCTTTTCACATTTAATTGTGGGTCAGACTAGGCCACAGTGTGAAGAGATAAGGAGAATGGCAGCGGCCGGAAGGACTGCAGGTGCTTCAGTTGCAGGACTGGAACATTACACTGAGGTAACTTTGGCTTGAAAGCTAGTGGTTCTGCTCTGCCCGGGCAGGCAAAGGTCTCCCCTCGCCCAGGTCTTCTCCCACTCTTAACCCTCTGCCGTCATGCCAGAAGTGTTTCAGGTGCCTGGGCTCTGATTAATTCAATGCATTCAACCAATCATAGCCTAGTCTCTGTGACACCCCGCACCCCTCATCATTCATCTGTTACTTTCAGTGCATGATGAACATAGAGGTGCATGGGCTCAGCTTCACGTAGCCCCCATGTTCCTCATACACTTCTGGTGCAGTAGCAGCAGATTGGGGAGTGGCTGTGATTGCATGGAGCTATCTAAGTTCAACTGTTGTGGGGCCCAGGGCAGTTGTCCTGTTTCCCCCCCCCCTCCTCCCTAATGTGAGCCCTGCACGTGACCCAGATGATGATAAAACCAAAATAATGGATCTCCCTCATCCACCCCTCCTTCCCCACTGGTCCAGAGCATGAAGGCGACAGCAGTCAGTACAAGGCTATGTGGTTCAGTGTGTGCACCCAGACCCCAGTACTCTGCATGGGATCCAGTCTGACAAGGAGCCCACACATGGAAGATGGGCCAGGGTCTGTGAATGTTGAGTGACTCACAGGCCCTATGCTGACTGCCATTGCTGAGCATAGCTCACAGTGGAAGTCTAGATTGAGGAGGAGGGCCGTACTATGGGCTCGGTGAGTGATGCAGCCACACAGGAAGCAAGTACAGAAGGGACATTGATGTCATCACCGGGCTTCCAGGAAGCCCAACAAAAGTAAGTTCCTGCACTCAGTTGGGTGGGTGGAAGGGGCACAAGGTTCATCAATCATACAGGCACATTGCTAGCTTGGTACAGGTGGGGGGGGGGCAGCCTTATTTCTGTGACCACATTCCCTGATGATGTGATCCTGCCTGTCTTAAGATTTCAGCAGCAAACCAAATCTTTTCTTTGGATGGCAGCTGTTCACGTCTGACTCTTTGCTTTACGATGCCCTTTGAAGCCACTGCCTTCTAATGTGTGTGTTTGTTTTGTCTGAAGGTGTTATTCCTTACGGTGCTTTTGTGAGTCATCTAGAATTTCAGGAGAGATGGAATATAAAGCAGAAGAATAAATACATAAATCTGAACGCTCTGAAAAGGGAGCGCTGTCATGAGAAAGGGACAGGTGACAGCACAAGAGACTCCCTATGACTCCGCAGTAAAAGGACTATGTCTCAAAGAGCTACGCCAGAGAGACACACTAATGCTCTGAGGCAACAGCAGAGAGGCTACAGGTACAAGTTAGAATGACTGCTTGCAATGGCTGTGACTATGTCTGACAGTCACTGCAGGCGAGTTTAAGGATGCACCGGGAGACCAGACCAAGTTTTGATAATAAATTGCAGTTATCAAGAGCATGAAAAGATCCCCTGCCCACTTTCATCCCTCCCTACCCATTCAGAGAATGATTGAATGTTGCCCCCTACCAGCTGGGTGATGGGCGATGGACCAATCTGACTGCACAGCATTGAGTTTCCAGTTGTGTCTATACTTGGTATTAGCCTAGCTGGCAATGCTATTTGCTCATCAGGTCTCCCATTTTGATTATCCAGTCCAGAGAACAAAATGTTCAAGCAAACATCATGTGCAGAAAGTTAAGCAATCACTGCCTCGTAACGACCTTGGCTTCTGTTCTTCAGCCTCAGCTCGCACGGGATGCAGAGCTGCACCTCCGCTCGTTAAGGGATGCATGATGGTACTGTCATTACAGGATTAGCTGCATTTTAATCAGTTTCAAAGAGCAACTAGAACCTGACTTGTCAAGGGTTTCTTTCCTCCCTTTGCCTTTGCTACTTCAAGCGGTTAGTGTGGGCTGGAATCCAGTAGCAGGAAAGCCCTATAAATCCAGGGACAAAAGACAGACTCTCAGATGGCAGAAGTGACCCAGATTCTGGTTTTTATTGCTGGGTTTTAGGGGTTAATTTACTCCTTGTTAAACTGATGTCTTTTGTTCTCCAGTCAGAGAGGAGACAGCGAGAGAGCCTGTGTGTGATATTCTGCAGGTTTATCACCCTAATACAATGGTTTTCAATCCAGTCTTTGGAGCACACCCATTCAATCTGGTTTTGAGGATGTCCACAATGAATATGCATGTGATCGATTTGCATACAATGGAAGCATATTTATTGTGGATATCATGAAAAATCAGTGGCTGGGTGTGTCCCAAGGACTCAGCTGAAAACCAAAACCCCCCACCTTGATGGCTTGGAAAGAACAATTTCAACTGGCTGGATTATCCTGGATAAACAGCTTTTACTTTGATAAAAAGATGGTGCTTTTAGCAGTGGGGATAAGTCTGAGGAGGGAAACTAGGCTTCGATTTGATTTTCAAAACTGTACATGGGGTTTTATCCTGTTCCACTGCCTGCAGAAAAGCAGAGTTGCCCAGTTCCAAGAGTGAGGTTTTTTGTCCCAGGTCCGGTTTTAAATGTGCATGGCAGTGCACTATGGTAGTTGTAGTCCCTGATTTTACCCATTGGAATCGGTACTGCAGGTCCCATAATGCATCAGAATGAGACTGTCAGAAATTCAGGACTGCCTTAAAATCTCACTCCTGGAACTGGGTAATTTGACAACTCTGGAAAAGCAGGTGCAAAGTATGTGCTTCCTGCTTACCTCACGGGCACTTTTCCAAAGGGAACTAGCTGAGTACAAAAGCACCCGCACAGTTTGCCTCCTATATTCATTGACCCTGCAAACTGTAAGAATTGAGAAATTTACATATAGTCACCTCTGAGGCAGAAAGTCCACTCCCTGCTCCATACTACCATTCCCAGAAGATAAAAGGATAACATTACTGGGTGAACTATAACTGTAAACCAGATGAAATGTGATTAGCCTGGAATCACCCACCAAGGGCTAGTAGGAGAGCAGGAATCACACTCCCACCTTTCCAAAGCTCCTGCCTTATAGCCCTGAGCTCTGACTATACGCAGTATGGGGTCTGCTTACTAAAGTGTGGTAAGGGTTTGCTGCTAATGTGCATTAATGACAGAATTTAACACAGGTTACCATCATGAGCTCTACAGTAATTTTTAGGTAAAGAGGAAGTGCACAGTCTGTAGGGAAAAGCAGTTGCTATGCTGCTGCAGGTTAACACGGTGTCTGCCACAGTACAAGCAGCCAACTACATCTCTAGAAGCGTACTTAGAATGTCATGGTGAGAGCCTACATGACACTTCTCTTGCATTAATGTAATGTGTATTAACCTCCATGCCGCCCTTTCCACCAGGCCCAGGGCAACCATTATGCAAAACTAGGCGGTTACCTAGGGTAGCAGCAGTCAAAGCAAAACTGTAGATCTTAACAGCCCCCAAACTCAAAGAGCCCTCAGCACATTCTTTCACCTGCAGGAAGAGCGGGCCCACACCCTACATCCAAAGCACAGCTTAATATTTAAAAGCATGATCTCCAGTTTTGAATTTTTACAGGATTGTTGTGGGATGTGTGATGTTGGAATGACCATGATTGCTGAGTTTAATTATCAAACCTGGGGGGAAGGGGGGCATAAGGCTGAAAGTTTGCACCCAATACCCTTGTACCGGTCCTCCTTTCCACCTCTTCCCAACCCCTTCTCGTATCACCTTCTTCCTCATAATTAAATAGAATTCCACATTAGGTATTGAAGGGCATGTTTACTAAACCACACTAAATGTTCGTGTGGAAGAAGCAGTGACTGGGCGGATTAGGGGCAGAATGTGGGCACTGATGGCATATCGTAATCAGCATGGCCATCACTAGCGCATGCTAACCGCAACTGCTGTCATTAACACAGGTGCACTTACCGTCTCCTCAGTAACTGGAAGTAAACGCCTCTGCATTAGACGTCCAGGCTGATTAGAGAGGTGAGGTGCATCTTCCTTCAGTAACTGGAAGGGATATACCAGACACACTTGGGGACATTCTAGTGGCTCCACTGTCTGACCTCTTCAATGCCTCGTTCGAGTTGGGAGTGGTGCCAGAGGACTGGAGAAAGGCACATGTGGTTCCTTTACACAAAAGCGAATGTAAGGATGACATTGAGAACTACAAGCCTGTTGGTCTAAACTCTGTAGCTAGTAAATTATTGGAAAGGCTACTAAAAGAGAGAATAGTGAGGTTTCTGGAGTCCAATGGATTGCAGGATCCGAGGCAGCATGGATTCACCAGAGGCAGGTCTTGTCAGACAAATCTGATTGATTTCTTTGGGTGGCCAGGAAGTTGGACCGAGGGAGAGCCCTAGATGTGGTATATTTCAATTTCAGTAAAGCCTTTGGCACCATTCTGCACAGGCAACTTATAAACAAATCGAGCACCCTAGGGATGGACCCTAAGGTGATTGACTTGGGTTAAAAACTGGTTGAGTGAGAGGTGAAAAAGTGTACATGTAAATGGAGCTCACTCTGAGGAGAAGGATGTTACCAGTGGTGTGCCCCAGGGATCTGTCCTTGCTTCGATTCTTTTTAACATCTTTGTTAGTAATATTGTGGAAGGGCTGTCGGGTAAGTTTTGCCTCTTTGCGGATGATACCAAAATCTGCAATAGACACCCAGGAAGGAGTAGATAACATGAGGAGGGATCTAGTTAAACTTGAAGAATGATCAAGAATTTGGCAGCTGAGATTTAATGTTAAAAAATTCAGGGTCATTCATTTGGGTTGCAAAAATCCAAGGGAGTTGTGCAGTGTAGGGGACGAAGCACTTCTGTCAACAAAAGAAGAGTGGTTCCTGGACGTTATTGTTTCTGATGATCTTAAAGTAGCTAAACAGGTAGAAAAGGCAACGGTGAAAGCCAGAAAATGCTTGGATGCATAAGGAGAGGAATGGCTAGCAGAAAAAAAAGGAGGTGACAGTGCCTCGGTATAAGTCTCTGGTGTGACCTCATTTGGAGTACTGTGTGTAGTTCTGGAGACCGCACCTTCAAAAGGATTTAAAGAGGATGGAGGCGGTGCAGATGGTGGCTACTAAAATGGCCAGTGGTCTTCATTATAAACCATATGGGGACAGGCTTAAAGATCTTAGTATGTATATATTAGAGGAAAGGCAGGATAGAGGAGATATAATAGAGACGTATAAATATCCCAGGACACGCATTAACTGCCCCAGGACAAGCATTATGGAACCTGTGTGCCTTTTTGGGAACCTGCCAGGTACTTGTGACCTGGATTGGCCACTGTTGGAAACAGGATACTGGGCTTGATGGACCTTGGTCTGACCCAGTATGACATTTCTTATGTTCCTTCATGGCATAAATGCACAGGGGGAGAGCCTCTTTCGATTGAAAGCAAGCTCTGCAACAAGGGGACATAGGATGAGGGTGAAAGGGGATAAACCCAGGAGTAATATGCGGAAATATTTCTTCATGGAAAGAGTGGTAGATGCGTGGAGTAGTTTCCCCAGTGGAGGTAGTAGAGATGAGGACAGTATCTGAATTCAAGAAAGCATTGGCTTAAGATATCAGAGTGAGCATGCTTTAAATTTTATTTGTTTTTATGTGTTTTTATGAGTTTGTTCTGGCCTGTTTTTTCTGTTCTGTTGTTACCATCTTTAACTACTAAATCTAAGCTTTCCCCTTGAGTCAGGGGATTATGAGTAAAAAGCGATTTGGGTACACCATCCCGTATAAAATAGCCAAAGTTTGGTCCAAGTTGCTGAAAGATTTGAAGGAAATTGATTTGGTTTTAGTGCTCTGAAAGAAACTTAAGACTTGGCTATTCTCTAACTGAATAATTTTTCTGTAATGGATTAATGATGTTTCTGTAAACCGCGCTGATCAAATGACTAATTGGGAGTGCAGCAGTATAGAAGTATTTTAAATAAATAAATGCAACAAAAACAGAAGATCTCTAAAGGGAAAAAAGGGACTATAGTATTTGGTATGGAAGGGAAGACTAGATAGGCCATATGGCCTTTTTCTGCTGACATGTTTCTATGTTTCTAAGGATTTTTTTACTCAAGCGAAACACCTCCCGCACTTTAGTAAATCGGTTCCTTTCTCACATTCTGAAGCACAGGTGCTTGAGTTTTATTCTACTGTATATCACACTCATTAGAAATTGCACAGTACTTTTGGAAATCACTCAGGCGTTTCCTCCACACTCACTGACAGGGTTTCATTCCCAATAGAGTCACAAACACCGTCCTCATCTCTTGCCTCCCCTGCAGCAGTCAGCATCATCACTTCTGGACTGATTTAACGTTTCTTAATTTTCACTTACTGCTCCCTCCTGAGCCCTGAGGTGTTTTGCTGAAAAGATCCTTTCAACGCAGAGAAATAGAGTGTATTATTGCCTCTTGTATAGTCCACTTAAACATTTATGTTATGGATTTGAATACAGTCTATTTCCTAAACTCATCACATCATGATAAATAATAAAGCGACATGCCTTTGACTACTGGGTAAAACCGCTTACATCTGTGGCTAGAAATGAATGTATGTGACTACCGAAAATAAATTAAATATCTAGTGTGACAAGGAAGCCTGTTTTGAGCCTATGAGTATAGAAAAAGCCAATGACTTTAACTTAGAGAAAGGAGAAATCCCTGCAGGGCATGGATTTCAGGCCCCTCATAGAGAAAGAAACCTGAGGGAGAGAAAGTTCAGGCAGCCACACCCTAACTCCTATGACGTAACTGCAGGCTTGAGAGGTGATTACAATCACCTGGGAGGAGTGGAGGAATGGCTGGAGCCCTGGAGAGGGAAATATAAACCTCTGCTAAAGCAGAGGAAAGAGGAAGCTCGGAGGAAAGAGGAAACTCAGAGGAAGGAAGAAGCTCTGGGAAGACAGAGGTCTCAGGAGGTTCGAAAGACTCAGAGGATTCAGGGGAATCAGGAGTGGAACCAGGAGCACCTGCAGATCTCCAGGAGAGAACCCAGAGAGGAATACAGAGAGCTGTTCCAGAGAGGCTGGAAGGAGACAAGGAACCGTAGCGAGCACAACCAGGGAGAAGTGCCCAGTGCTTCAGGTACTGACTGTCTTTATCGGGGAGAGTTGAGCTCAGGAGAGACATTAGAACCCCCAGGGAGGCTGTATTCTGAGCAGAGCTCAGAACAGGACACTACCCTAACAACACCAGAGGATATGCAGATTGAGTTGGCAGGGGAGGAATTGCAAGATCTAGATATCCCTATGGACTGTACCCTGTGTCAAGCTACAAGCATGGAATCATTATGCTAAAGGCTAGCATTGAATGAGAAAGTCTCCTAGAAGCAGGTAACTGGAATTGAGCCAGGAGCGGGTTTGAATAAAACTCCACGTGTTTGCATTTCTCAGGAAAGTGCTGAGTCACGCTGAAGAGAAAGCTTGTGAATGTTTTGCTACTTGTTTCCTTATTTTGGGTTTAAAACCTATCCTGAAAGGAAGGAGGGAAGGAAGAGGTTGTTCCAGAGGAACTGAGTTATTCTTTTGCTATTAAGTGCTTCACAAACACAAGGTTAAAAAGAAGTATTTTTACCTTGCTGAGCAGAGCTGTTTCTCTAAGACTGAGCTACGTTGTTAAACAGCTGTATGTGTTTAAAAGACGGTGAAGCAGTTATACTGATCTAAATGCTCTGTTGCAAACAATCCTGAATGGACAAAATTCCTGTGTACAGTTTACTTGAACTTTTACTTTAAAATAAATTCTGTCATTTGCCTTAACATCGGACCATGACTACACTTCTTCTTAAGAGCCAAACTACATGTCCCAGAATCCACCTGAGGAAAAACTAGTTTATTTGAGCTCACCAAGAGAAGTTCTCCGTTACCTCGTCCCTCTAAGCCAGAGGCTAGGGGCAAGGGCGTGACACTAGATATCAAAATTAATATATGTCCCTAGAGTTCAAAGATGGTTTGTGCTCTGTACCGTCTGGACTGGTCTGTGCCATTAAATCCTTTCTCCCTCCCAGTAAGGGTCACTCTTGGAGTGCTTTAGATTGTCCATGCTTTACTGGAAATTCAGTGACAGGTTTCAGCAAGGGTCAGGAGGCACCGAAGCCTACAACTAGGCCAAACGTTATAAAGCAAGCAAGTGGGATGGTCAAAGGAGGAATTGAGGAGATCACAGGTTGAATAAATAGAAGTGTGTTGGAGGAAATGGGGTATTTTGCTTTCTTTTTTGCCCAGCTCAAGAGGAAACATTAGGATCCTGAATACTGGCCTAGTCTCTGGACCAAGAAAGAAGTTAGGGGTTATAGTCTTCTGTTTTCCTGCCACCACTGAAACAGGCTGGGATTTCAGTAAGCAGAAACTCAGACCTTGTGGAGAATTGAATCCAGAGGCGGTAAGAGGAAGAGAGGTGCATTTTGGGTTTTGCTGTGGAGGTCTATGATCAGTTGAGGATTTCACTGGAGGAGAGAACTCAGTCCATGGTGAAGTGCCGATTGTCTAAAACCACTGTAAAGGCAGTGGAAGAGGACTGCTAGTGAGTTGTGTTCTATATGCCAGAGGAGTTTTGGCATCTGATGGGAGATTACCAAATTGGATTCCCTCTGGATTCAGAGGACCCACAGAGGAAGCACAAGAGGGAGAGAGTTGCCGTAAAGTGTTTTGAAAGGGTTCTGGAGCAGTAGCCCACATCAGAGTTGAAGAACTAAGAAGAGGGATTGTGAAAAAGGATTCTGCAGAATTTGTAAAAAAAAAAAAAGTGTCGTATGGAGGAGAGGAGAACAAGGAAGAAGAATTTTGAGAGCCACCCCAGTGTCAAATGGTTGGCTTTTGCTTAATTTTGTATCTTCTGTCTGTAAAGCTCAGCAGATGAACTATACCAATCACTATATTCTATTCATTGGTAAATTATATGAAAGGAGTAAACACCTTAGGCCTGATATTCAAAGCGAGTAACACAATTAGCAGACCTGCTAACCACATTAATAGTGGTGACCGAGCTATTCAGGGAGACTAATGTAGTTAATGCAGCTAATGCAGAAGACAAGCAACGCTGCCTTCTCGTTCATCGCACCTACTTTGTGGAACAACCTCCCAGTTGAACTCAGAGAGATTAAGGACCTACAATCATTTAGAAAAGATCTAAAAACGTATCTATTTACCCAGCATTTTTACAATCTACAACACAATGATGTCCTGAATTCACAGGTCAACACTGATCAGCATCCATACACTGACCCTACTTAGACATACATAGACACATTACACACACAAACGCACACATGCACAGTTCCCCACATCTTTGTACCACCCAGTCATTCAGCAAATGGAACCATATACACTACCTTCTGTAAATAGTTCAGTTGTTTAATAGTTTTTAAAAGTTTATTATATATTTAACTAAATTGTTCTAAAACGTTCATTGTAAAAATAGTAAGTTCATTATTATTTTGTTCTGTTCTATGTAAACCGCATCTGATCTCTGGAAGAGGCGATATAAAAGAATGTACAAATAAATAAATAAATAAATGCCACTGAATATCTGTGGGTACCACCACTAAGCACCCTGATACTAGCTGGCCAGCATCGGGATGTGTGGGGGCAGTACACGGGGATAACAGAGCAGTGGCAATATTCAGCCGTTGCCTGGTTATTCCTCGTTGGCAAAGGATAGGCACCTTAAAGGCCGTCCTAACTTTCACGGCTGAAGCTAACGAGGCAGAAGCTGAATGGAGTGGATGGTGACCTTTATGAACTGTGTGCCTAGCCAGGAATAAAGGGCAAAAGACACAGGAAGTGATGAGTGAATGTCCATTGAACTAGGGTCTTGAAGAATGATCTTCCTCCCATCCTTCAGGACCCCCCAAACAGAGGTGAGAAGTCTCCCCCTACACTCATCGATAACCCTTGGAACTGGCACACCAGTCTCCCTATAGAAAACTGAGGGCACTGTGAGCAGAGTGGATGCTGCAATCAGTGGGTCAGTTGAGAGGTGTTGGGTATATTTTGATGACACAAAATTATTCAAAGTTGTTAAAACCCGACAGGATTGTGAAAAATTGCAAGAGGACCTTGATAAATTGGAAGACTGTACATTCAAATGGCAGATGAAATTTAATGTGGACAAGTGCAAAGTTATGCACCTAGGAAAGAACAACTCGAAATATGGTTACACAATGTAAGGTTCCACATTAAGAACCACCACCCAGGAAAGAGATTTAGGTGTCATCGTGGATAACACGTTGAAACCTTCCACCCGGTTTGCAGTGGCAGCCAAGAAGGCAAATAGAATGCTAAGAATCATGAGGAAAGGAATGGAGAATAAAACAAAGGATATTATAATGCCTGTATCATTCCATGGTGAGACCACACCTTGAATATTGTGTGCAATTCTGGTCGCCATATCTTAAAAAGAATATAATGGAATTAGAAAAGGTACAGAGAAGAGCCACCAAAATGGTAAAGGGGATTGAAGGAGGTGAGGCTTAAAAGGTTAGGGCTCTTCAATCTGGAAAAGAGATGACTGAGGGGAGATATGATAGAGGTCTATAAATTAATGAATGGAGGGGAACGGGTAAATGTAGATTGATGGTTTACACCATCAAAATGTAGAAAGACTAGGGGACCAGCAATGATGCTACAGTGTAACCCATATAAGATAAGAGAAAATATTTTTTCACTCAACGCGTAATCAAACTCTGGAATTCGCTACCGGAGGGTGAAGTAAAAGCTGTTAGTGTAGCTGGGTTTAAAAAAGGTTTGGACAAGTTCCTGGAGGAAAGGTCCATAAACCATTATTAAAGAGGGCCCAGGAAATCCACTGCTTGCCCCATTACAAGCATGGTGACCTGGTTTGGCCACTGTTGTGACCTGGTTTGGCCACTGTTGGAAACAGGATACTGGGCTTGATGGACCTTAGTCTGACCTAGTATGGCATTGCTTATGTTCTTATGTAGTGTACACTGTATGGGTCAATAATTATGTTCTGGTTAAGTACTATGTAATAAATAAATGAAATGTTAGGGAGAAGTGTGGTAGTGTGGCATGCGGTAGAAGGGGATTTCTGTACAACACAGGCTAGACAGCAGATCAGGGAAAAGAAGAGCAGCTTTACTTCTGTCCCAGCTTGTTAAACCTCCACAAGTTGTTTCCCATGGCTCTTCCTCTAGCCCCATTTAAAGTTCCTACCTCAGAACTCCTCTGCATGGTTTGCCTTGGAAGGACTTCTGACTCCATGGGCCTCTCTCTCCTGCAGCTTGATGGGTCGTTAACCTCTCCCTGTGAGCCATGCCCTCCCAGCACTGAAATCTGGGCTGCAAACTCTCTTAAAGGGGATGGTTGGTTTGTTTGTTAGTTGAATTAATTAATTAATTTATATACTGCTTTCTCTAATCTCAAAGTGGTTTACAATTAACAAAGGTGACAACTCGAGGAGTTAAGATTTACATCAAATATAGGAGACATCTCCACCAGTTGTGAAGGCGTATTTTCTGCCTTCTGGTAAGCGAGAGGGTCAGTCGGATCTGGGGTCTTTAAAAGTGGATACTCTTGAGGTGTCTGCCCTATTGCAGTCTCCTAAAGAAGCTGATATAAAGGTTTCCACTTTGTTAGTTACCTTTGCAATTTCTTCCGATAGGGATTGGTTACTAAAGTTGTATTTTAAGAAACGTACTGCTTTATTTATGGGAAAAAAAATTGTTATGTTTCCTGATGTTTCCAGAGAGACGCAAAAGAGGCGAAAAGCCTTTTTGCTTTTGAGACCTGGTGTTGTTCGTATTGGTGCTACATTATTATTGCGATTTCCTTGCAAATATATAGTTAATTTTAGGGAGAATAAGTATGTGTTTTTTCAGCCAGAGGATCTATCCTTGTTTGTTTCATCTCATTTACTGACCTCATCGCCTTTGTGATAAAGATCGTTGTATTATAATTTGCTCTGTCCCATGCCCCCCTCTTGGAACTAGTATATTGTGTTTCCTTGTTATGGAGCGAGGTCTTACCTAGCCTCGTATATCCGTTTTCTTTCCACTTCCCTGTCTTTGTGGGCTAACTAAACTTCTGTGTATAAAGTTTTGCTTAATTGTTTGTTCCTTTTCTTTTCTATACGCAGCAGTTTTTCTGTACAAGCCTTGCTTGATTATGTTTGTAAAATTGCATAAATATAAAATAAAAAAAAATATAGGAGACATCATAAAACAGGGAAGCAACTTGGGAGAAGGACAACGAGTGGGTAATTTAACTCTATATGCGCATGAGTTCTTTTTACAAGTGATTTGGTTTAGATGATAATGTTTGCATTATAGTATTCAAGGAAGAGATGGGTCTTTAACTTTCTTTTCAGGTCCTGGATGGTCTGGGCTGATCTGAGGGGTTCAGGGAGGCCTTCCATATTGTAGGTGCTAAGAGGGCAAAGGCTCCGTTGCTAGTGTGTTGGGTGCTTTTAGACTTGATAGGAGGGATTGCTAGAAGTTTTGGTTTATACTTCTTCGTGATCTTGTTTTGGGTGTGTTATTGATGAGAGATTTGAGGTAGGAGGCTGATTGGTTGTGGAGTATTTTGAATCCTTATGATAATCTCTTTGGAGAGGGACGGATAACATCACACATCCTTCCCCTCAGCTCAACCATGCCCCTTAACTCTGGACTGCAGACTCCCTTAAAGGGGTCAGTTGATAATTCTTTTGGAGGGGGATGGGTAACATTCTATAGACCCCATCCCAAGTGGTTACACAACCTTTTAAAAGCAAGGGGCCCAATATTCAGCGGCAGCGGTGGCTAGCCATCGCTGCTGAACTTTAGACTCAGACATTCAATGATAGGGCCCTATCTAGCCATCGGCAGTGAATATCCAAGTCAACCTGATAGCAGTGAAGCCAACTGGGCAACAGCAATATTCAGCCATTGCCTGGTTAGCTTTGGTGGGGAAAGTTAGGGCTGCCTTTAAGGTATCTAATTTTTGCCACAAAGGGATAACCAAAGACTGAATATCACCACCGCCCGGTTATCCACAGATGCTCTTCACACTCTACCCCCAGAACACCCTGATACTAACCAGCTAGCATCGGAGCGCTTTGGGGCCTAAACCAGGGATATTCAGTGGCACCAACCGCATTAGTGGCGCTCACTATCCTGCTGAATGCCAGATCTGCAAATCGCCTAAATGACTTTGAGTACACCCCCACTTTCTTTGCAGTGAAGCTCATTTTCAGACTCTCGACCATTCTTCCAATTGTATCAAGTTCCTTGCAAACGATGGGGAGTCGAGGCAGAGAACGGAGGCAGCAGTGGTCTTTAAAAGCTGGTAAATTCTAGATCTTTGACTTTTCCACTCTCATTTACAATCTTACATTCCACCTACATTTGCATTTCAAAGGGGTCTTTAACATCTGGAAAGCAAATTGTTGTTGTTAAGTGCCATCGAGTCGGAGTCGACTCATGGCGACCCTCTGGATAGCTATCCTAAATTGTGTTCGGTCTTCAGTCAGGCAGCTCATTGTTGACAGACTGGTACCCGTAGCTGCTGTTATTGTATCGATCCATCTCATTGCTGGCCTTCCTCTTTTGCGTTGACCTTCTATCTTGCCAAGCATAATGTCTTTCTCTAATGATCTCTCTCTTCGCATGATGTGTCCAAAGTATGAAAGTCGAAGTCTTGTCATCTGAGCTTCTAAAGAAAGCTTAGGTTTGATCTCCTCTAGTACCGACTGGTTTGTTCTTCGGGCAGTCCATGGTATACACAGTATTCGCCGCCAGCACCATAATTCAAAGGCATCAATTTTCTTCCTGTCTATCTTTTTCACTGTCCAGCTTTCACATCCATATGATGTTATTGAAAATACCATGGCTTGAACAAGTCGTATCTTTGTATGGAGAGAGACATCCCTGCTCTTGAGAATCTTATCTAGGTCTTTCATAGCCATTCTGCCAAGAGCAATGCGTCGTCTGATTTCTTGACTGCTTGTTGCTTCTTTATTGATAGTTGATCCAAGTAGGTTAAAGTTGTTCACAATTTCAATTTCTTCTCCTTCAACGATGAACCTGTTGATTATGCCAGTTGTCATGATCTTTGTCTTCTTTACATTAAGGTGCAGGCCCATTTTGAGACTATGTTCTTTGATTGTGAGAAGCAAATGTTTCAGATCATCTTCACTTTCAGCCAGTAATGTGGTATCATCAGCATAGCGAAGGTTGTTGATGAGTCTTCCACCAATCTTCACACCTCTGTTGTCTTCATACAATCCTGCTTCTCTGATGATTTGTTCTGCATATAAATTAAACAGGTAGGGGGAAAGTATGCAGTCTTGTCTTACACCTTTGCTTATTTTTAAACCATTCTGTTTCTCCTTGTTCCGTTCGAACTGTTGCTTCTTGATCAATGTACAGATTGCGCAAGAGAATTCTGACCAGGCCTTTATCATGATGCCTGGTCATCTTAAATCAATGGCTCTCTTAGGGATAATGATCTCCATCCTTTGCCGGTCCAGTGATGCTGCATGTTTGCAAAACTTCCAATGCATGAGGTGTGTCTTTCTGTACAGAAATGTCACTCATCAGAACTTTTCCAGCTCTTCTTACGGGATTTACCTATGTCAGTTTCTCCAGTGTTTTTTATGTTTGCTGTGAACCATCTTGTCCATAATCCACAGTCCTGGTTTGTTACTATCAATTGCGCATCCTTAGGTTTCAGTTTGCTTCTTCTTAACCACTCTTTGTTGTGTAGAACATGGTGCTGTTATGGAATAGTAGATTTTCTCTTAGGTCTTCTGCTGTAGTTGTCATGTTATCTTTTTGTTCCTTGTGTGGTGTCAGTTGTAGGGTGTTGGTGGGGGTGTAGTGGAATCTGAATTGCCTAAAAGTAGGGGGGGGGGGGAGTAACCTGCATAGAGAGGCAGGTACAACCCTAATCATAGGCAGGGAGGGGGATAACCTGCACGGAGTGGCAGGTATAATGCTAGCCACCTTTACTGAGCAGACTAGATGGACCATGCTGGTCTTTATCTACAGTCATTTAGGATGTGTCTATGTTAACACACAAATCATACAAGTGGGTTAAAAAAAGATCTTGGATAAATTTATGAAAGATGGAGGTTGAGTGGTCCTGGGAGTGAAGTGAGTGCCTTTCGGGTTAATTTTTACAATGTTTAATGTCAGGAAAAGGTGGGGAGCCCTGGAGCAGAGTAAAACACGTCCTGCTCTGCTCACTGCATCACGTGACCCCATCAAGAACATTATATATGTAAATTAATTAGGGGTATCCTCGGTGTCATTTTCATTTTTAAATCATATTTATTTTTATATGGCACTCCTCTGAGTTTATTCCAGTGTTATCTGTCTTTTGCAATAAATACTCTTTTACTGTCTATAATACGGTTTTGATATTTCTCAGACTGTTTCTGGAGGTAACCCTTGACCTCCAGATTTGGCGCGAATCAAACTCGGTGTCTTAAAAGCTCTGTTGGTAATGCATGCAACCCACTAGGCAAGGCTAACGGTTTCACTACTTACAACACACATTGTGGATAATTTTATTTTATACATGGCATTTCACTATAGGTTTCTTTTTCAGCTTACAGATATCGTTCTGTTTTATTTGGATGGTTGGCTTCAACTTTGCATAAGGCGTTCGCAGAATAGAGGTATTTACCGTCTCATCTCTTCCAATGGATAACTTACAACAAGGCCGGCTTCTTATATGAATGTGTTACAAAAATTATAGTATACTCTTTCCCTGTGTCCTCCTCATCCCTCCCACAAGTATGATTGGGGATTTCTCCTCCTTTTACTTTTTGATTTGCTTATGCATTAGCTATTATGTAAGCCTTTTGGTATTTTTATGTGTGCAGTGTTTGGGGATGTCCCTTTTCTTTCTTTGTTACGCAATATATGTCGCATCAGCCTTTTTAAGTACATTATCCTAAAGTTTTTTATATATGTTTTTAATTACCTGGTTGCACATTTTGTTTCATATTTTTACAGATGATTGGTATATTTTAATTATTTGTTCTTGCATTTGTATGTGCCAATGATTTATGTATGCAACTCACATACAGCTCACCCCCGAGCAGATGTCACAAGAGTACACAAATCACCTAACACAAGTTTACCCTACCTAACTCATGTCCCACTCTCCCTTGCAGTTTCCCACTGATAACCCCGCTATACTCCTTCCACCGAACTATAGTCTGACCTGTTCTGGCTGTTGTAAATAGTTAATATGTTTATTATCGATGTGCATATTTGTCCTACCCTCTGTAAATAATGAATATGTGCTCAATCTATGTAAAATAATAACTATTTTACAGAGAAAATATTAACTATGTGCTCAAAAATGTTCTATGTAATTGACGTTTACCATGTTCTCTGTAAACCGCCCCTGATCTCTGGAAGGGGTGGTGTAGAAAAGCGCACAAAATAAATAAATAAATAAATGTATGGATTTTTTGTATGTTCATTTATTTATTTATGTTTTCTAATATTATTTTTGAGGTTTTGATCCCCCTGAAAAAGGCCTAAATGGCTGAAATGCGTCGGGGTTCTAATAAAGTCCTGTTTACCGCCAGTGTATGTAGCAGCTCCTTCGTTCTTTTTCCCAAGGTCATCTAAGGCCCTAAAACAGGACAGAGAACTCTGAACTATTTACAATAATTAACTGGGAACCATTGAAGCTGTTTGCACCTGAAGCAGAGCTGGAAATCAGTTTGAAACGTGCATGTTGTTGCTGGGACCCTTCAAACATTTTCTCTGATGCCAGAATCAGATCAGTTTTATTGATTTCTTTGAAATAAAGTGATTAAAAGGATGTTCATGTCCTGTGAGATTGGGGCTTCCCTCTCCTGACGGCACATCTGACAAAAAAATACAATGATTGGTGATAGCCTGCTACTTTGTTTAGGTTTCTCTTTGGATTTTGATCATATTAGTTGAGGCAAGTTCAGTTCAAACAGATAAAAAGACTAGATGTCATCAGCTGAGACATGAAATTCCATTCCTAGTCTCTTTAATATATCACATAACCATCAAATACACAAATTTAAGAGTACAGCAGAGAGAGGATCCCTGTGGGTCTCATCCAGTCTACACACAATGTAGAACACTCTCTGAAACCATTCAGTTAACAAGGATGTAAACCATTTTAAAATAGCTTTATCTACATTCAAATCTTTTAACATATCAAAAAATATAAAGTGAAATGAGGTATCGCAAGCAGAAGGTATATCCAGAAAATCATTCCAATCTAACCCTTGTAACAACACATCCATTACTGATAAAAGTAATGTTTCAGTCCCTTGTTTAAGATGACTTCTTGTAACTTTTTAAAAACTTTTCAATAATCTTACTGACAAAAGGATTATGAGAAATTGACCTATAATTTTCTAGGTCTATGAAGTTCCTAGAGAGGTTTTTCATAATAGGGTGACTAGATGCCGCGTTTGGTTTGCATTGGCAAAATATCTGAACTTAATGAGACATTCACCATTTGAGTAAGAATGGGAAGCATCAGCTGTTTCTCACATTTTATTACTCAAGTAGGGCAACAATCAAGGGGGCAAATAGAGTTTGATAAGGTACAAACAATTTTATGATCCTCTTCATCACTTACGTGTCTAAACCAAGTCCAACTAGGAACTGAAACTGTGGTTAAATGTGAAGAATTCATAATATTATCATTAGTCTTGGACATATGTTTTAGGACAAAACCTTCCTGATTGCGATGACTGTCATCTGAACCTCCATCTGCAATTTTTAAAGAATCCCTCAACTCTAAAGGCAATGTTGCCAACTCATAAGGAATGTTTTGAATTTTATTTTCAAAATGCAGTGCTAATTCCTGGGCAAATGGTTCATCAGTCTCATGTTCCAGCAACCTACCAGCAGCTTAGAGTGTGCACAGAGGCAAACTGGGGCAGTGTCTCCAAATGGGCTAGTTGTGCGCCTACCATGACAGTAATGAACATCATGTCTAAGCCAGGATATGTGGAGTATGATCTCAGTCTCTCAAATTCACTGCTAATGCTCCGCGCAGTACTTGCATCGGCCAAAGAAAGTTTCCTTCTGGAGTTCGTAAGATGTGACACGTAAGGGTAGTTTGTCAAGATGTGCTTGGAAATTTTTCTTTATCAAGCCTGTAGCTCCCAATACGATGGGAAATATTTCTGTATCTTTCTGCCACATTTACTGGTCTCTGATTCTATTTCATGGTACTTCAGGATCTTCTCCCTTTCCACATGATTCACAGAATAATCACTTGGAACAGACTCCTCTATTACCAATGCCGTTCTGGTGTTTTACTCCTTTATCACTATGTCAGGTTTCCTCACATCCAGTTTTTTATCCATCAGAATGGGAATGTCCCAGGTAATCATGACTTCATAGGCTTTGGGGGTAATTCAATGATCGATGCATTCTTTTATTATAAAATGATTTTTCAACTTCCAATACCTCATCCTGATAGTGTTGCAGGTCCTCTCACTGTCTAATTTTGAAGCCCATCATTTCAGTTTTCCTCTCAAATCTTTGAGACTATCATAGTTCATCAGAAAACCACAGGGAATAATGACCCTTCTGTTTCTACATATCAATGCTTTGGAAGATTCGTCCGGTGCTACTTACTGTATGTAACTAGGTACCATTCATTGGTTACAACATCAACTTCCGAAGGCCAAATTTTATCATTTGTTTGTTTCTTCCAAGGACAGTAAAGGTATTAAGATCAATTTTCATCATCACTTAAACACTTAGGGGCATGTTTACTAAGAAATGCATCAGTAGCACATGTTGGGGCCTGAAAGTTAAAATGGACACCTGCGCTAGCTTTTGGGGAGGTGCAACTGTCCCCAGCCCTTAGAGCAGTTTTAATGCACTACACTGTGCTAACTCAGGCATGGGGGTACTTACCACCACCCATTGAGGTGGTAAGTGCACCCACACTAACAGCTACCCACGCACATCCAATATGCAAATGCTAAGCACAAAGCACCATCCGTACCTACACTCCACCCACGTTCTGCTCAGCCCTCGATTGATTGCATGCTTCCCAGTTAGTCTGAAATTTTTAATATGGGGTCCCATGGTAAATTCTAGTGCAAGGTGCTTACCATGCGCGAAATCCCACATTATCGATTAGTGCACATTAGTAAACATGCCTCTTAGAGCTTCTTGTGTCCAACACACAGGCAAATTGGAAAAGCAGCAGAAAATGAGCTGACCAAGTAAGAGAAGGAGTGGCCTATTGGTTGGGGCAAGTTGCCGAGGGCTGGGGGTTTGAATCCCGCTGGAGTAGAGCAACCTCAGGCCAGAGGGACTGGGGTTTCTAGTACCACAGGTGGTCTTTGTGGCCTTGGACAAATCACTTAACTCTCTGTTGCCTCAAGTACAAAAAATGTAGATTCTGAGCCCTTCGGGGACAAGGGAAATATATATTGTACCTGAATGTACACCGCTTTGACCTGGTGAAAAGCACTATATAAGCATTGCTAAATAAATCAATTGGTAAAATTGGTATAGCGTTAGAAACCTGGGCTGGAAGAAAATACTCCTGAAGAAACATCAAAGCTAATAGATGACAATTCTCATGTGTAGGAGCATATAATCGGACATAAACCCACGGCATCTATGGTTATATGGAAATCCTCCATACCATGCATAAGAGGCAACACATGTAATTTTAAATAAAAATCTCCTAATAACATGCAATACAACATAAGAACATAAGATATGCCATACTGGGTCACACCAAGGTCCATCAAGCCCAGAATCCTGTTTCCAACAGTGGCCAATCTAGGTCATACGTACCTAGCAGTTTCCCCAAAAGACACAGGTTCCACAATGCTTGTATTGGATCAAGCAATGATATCCTGGGTCCCTTTTTAATAATAGTTTATGGACCTTTCCTCCAGGAACTTGTCCAAACCTTTTTTAAACCCAGCTATACTAACAGCCTTTACTACATCCTCCGGTAACAAATTCCAGAGTTTGATTACACGTTGAGTGAAAAAAATATTTTCTCTTATTTGTCTTAAATAGTTTTCCCTGTCACTTCATTGCATGTCCCCTAGTCTTTCTATATTCTGATAACGTAAACAGTCGATCTACGTTTACCCGTTCCACTCCGTTCATTAATTTATAGACTTCTATCATATCTCCCCTCAGCCGTCTCTTTTCCAGATTAAAGAGCCCTAACCTTTTTAGCCTTTCTTCATAGGGGTATCCTTCCATCCCCTTTACCATTTTGGTGGCTCTTCTCAACCATTTCTAATAACGCTATATCCTTTTTAAGATATGGCGACCAGAATTGCACACAATATTCAAGGTGCGGTCGCACCGTGGAATGATACAGAAACATTATAACATCCTTAGTTTTATTTTCCATTCCTTTCCTTATGATACCTAGCATTCTATTTGCTCTCTTGGCCACCGCTGCACACTGGGTGGAGGGTTTTAACATGTTATCCACAATGACGCCTAAATCTTTTTCCTGGGTGGTGGTTCCTAATGTGGAACCTTGCATCGTGTAATCATAGTTTGCGTTGTTCTTCCCTAGGTGCATAACTTTGCACTTGTCCACATTAAATTTCTTCTGCCATTTTGATGCCCAGTCTTCCAATTTATCAAGATCCTCTTGCAGTTTTCCACAATCCTCGTGGGTATTAACAACTTTAAATAGTTTTGTGTCATCTGCAAATTTGATAACCTCACTCGTTATTCCACTTTCCAGGTCATTTATGGGTTTGGTAACATTTAATCACGCGGCAGTTAATCACGCGACAGTTAATCACCGACGTTTAATCACGCAGACACTTAATCACGCGATACATAAACACACAGACACTTTATCACCAGACGGTTAATCACACACCAGGCATTTGAAGGCTACAGTCAAAGAAACAGAAGTGATAGTATTGTTTAATCTATTGATTTTAGGCGTATGGCTTACAATAAAATAACGTTTGGTGTTACATCAAAAGGCAAGGCGTCTGTCTTACACAAGCAATATGAATTTGTTAAACATCGTGAATATGAGAACGGAAATATTCAATGGCGTTGCAAACGTTACCAGAACAGCAAATGTCAGGCACGTCTAACAACGAAAAACGAAGAACTAGTGGGCGACTGCGACCCTCAACACAATCATGACGGTAACAAGGAGAATATTTTGGCGCGACAAGCTATTGCTGAAATGAAAGAAAGAATGGGTGAAGTATCTGCTACAACAACTGCCGTCATAGGCTCTATTAGCGTTCAGCTTCAGCCAAGAGTACTGATGGCATTGCCCAAGAAAATTTCTCTGAAAAGGACCTTGCAGCGAAAACGTCGTAAGTTAGAGTCTGAATGGAACTCATCATCCTTACCACCACCGCCAACAGATACGTCATTTGACATTCCAGCTAAATTCCAGCATATGATTTTATATGATTCTGGATCTGGCAACGATCGGCTAGTTATGATGGGCAGTAACGAGCTTCTGGATGGACTGGCCAGAGCAAAACTGTGGTTAGCAGACGGAACATTCAAGGTAGTGCCATCAATATTCTTCCAGTTGTACACAATACATTTTGAACTCGTGCCTGGTATCAACCCTGTAGCCATTTACTGCCTGGTACAAAGCAAAACGCGAGCTCAATATGATCGGATCATGGCAGCAGTCAAGGAGATGATTCCACTGGCTGCACCCGAAAGAATACTGATCGACTTTGAAAGTGCAGCAATAAGTGCTTTTAGCACAGCATTCCCAAGTGCTACTGTCATGGGTTGCTATTTTCATCTTACCCAGAGTCTTATACGTAAGGTAAACGAAATTGGTATGAAGGTCGACTATGAAAGTAATGATACCTTACGATCAGCTGTTCGTTGCTTACCGGCTTTGGCTATGGTTCCTTCAGCAGATGTCACTGATGCATTTCTGACATTAGCTGACAACATGCCAGACCATGATAAGATGCCAAAGCTTCTGTCGTATTTTGAACACACTTATGTACGAGGAAGACGACGACCAGGACGAGCTGAACATTACGGTCCAGCAATCTTTCCAATAGAAGTTTGGAACCATTATCAAACTGCGTCTGAAGGATTGGCAAGAACTACCAACTCAGTTGAAGGATGGCATTTTGGACTACAAGCGCTTTTTCAATGCCATCATCCTACATTATGGACTTTCATGAAGGGAATTGCAAAGGATATGCAGATGCAAAGAACAGCATTTCTACAAGGTATATCGGGTATGCAACCAGCCGCACCCAAGAGATACACGACACTGAAACGGCGAGTGGCAAATGCAGTGGATCGATACTCCTCAAGTGAAATATTAGTTTATTTGCGTGCTATTGCACACTTGTCATATAATTAATAACGGCGAGTGGCAAATGCAGTGGATCGATACTCCTCAAGTGAAATATGTTTATTTGCGTGCTATTGCACAGTTGTCATATAATTAATATAGTGATTGTTTCGTGCTATTGCACAGTTGCACAGTTGTCATATAATTAATATAGTGATTGTTCAATAAAAACAATTTAACTTAAATAGATCTACGTGCTTCTTTGCCTGTGATTCTGTGCACGTGATTAAAAGGCGCGTGATTAAAGGGCGTGTGATTAAAAGGCGCGTGATTAACTGTCGCGTGATTAAAGGGCGCGTGATTAACTGTCGCGTGATTAAAGGGCGCGTGATTAAAAGGCGCGTGATTAACTGTCGCTTGAAACGTCAGGTGATTAAATGTCGGTGATTAACTGTCGCGTGATTAAATGTCAGGTGATTAAATGTCCGTACACCCATTTATGAATATGTCAAAAAGCAGCGGACCCAGCACAGATCCCTGGGGTACACCACTATTCACCTTTCTCCATTGGGAAAATTGGCCATTTAGCCCTACCCCCTCTGCTTTCTATCTTTTAACCAGTTCCTGATCCACAATAGTACACTGCCTCCTATCCCATGACTCTTTAGTTTTGCCAAAAGTCTCTGATGAGGGACCTTGTCAAAGGCTTTCTGAAAGTCCCAATACACTATATCAACTGACTCACCTTTGTCTACCTGTTTATTCACTCCTTCAAAAAAACATAACAGATTAGTAAGACAAGATCTTCCTTGTCTAAAGCCATGTTGGCTGTCTCCCATTAAGCCATGACTATCAACATGTTCAGCAATTTTGTTCTTTATGATGGTTTCTACCATTTTTCCTGGTACTGACGTCAGGCTCACCGGTCTGTAGTTTACCAGATCAGCCCTGGAACCCTTTTTAAAAAATGGTGTTACGTTGGCCATCCTCCAATCTTCAGGTATTACAGATGATTTTAATGATAGTTCACAGATTACTAATACCAGGTCTGCAATCTCATATTTCAGTTCTTTCAACATCGTCGGATGTATATCATCCTGTCCAGGTAATTTGCTACTCTTCAGTTTATCAAATAGTTGTAATACATCTTCCCAATGTATCGATATTTCCTTCAATTCTTCCACACCTTTAAATACCACTTCAGTCATGGGTAACATCCCTTCATCTTCCTCTGTAAAGACTGAAGCAAAGAATTCATTCAGTCTCTCCACTATCGCCTTGTCACCTCTTAGTGCCCCTTGGTATAAAACAACCATGTGATCATTCTCAGCAAAGAGCCTCTCCTGTGCTAGGTGCATAATATTACAAAGAGATGGCTTAATAGCTTTAAACTATAAATTAGATTTATAAACAAATTACATGCTCCCTCATCTCACTGTCACTTGTAGATGATGAGCATATATCTAATTTGGAATACATAGTTTATTTATTTAGACAGATTTGTATACCACCTTTTCCTTCAATCAAAGTGGTCACATCACAATTGGAGGGTTACATTTAACATGAGGGTACTTAACAACATTTAGATAGCACAATTGGATGGTTACATTTAACATGAGAGTACTTAACAACATTATACAATGAACTCGTATGTCTAGTTGGGATGAGTGGGTATCGAGTTGGCGGAGGTAGTTGCATTACTGTTCGGGTGGAGACTGTTGTCTGTCTGCTCATAGGCTTCTGTAAAGAGCAGGGTTTTAAGGGCCTTGCGGAAGTCTATGATGTCATTTAATGCCCTCAGGCTTGTTGGGAGGAAGTTCCAAAGTGTGGACGCCAGTAGTGAAGGAGCTCTTCTTGAAGTTGTTTAGTCTTGTGATATCCTGCAGGTGTGCCGATCATGTTGTCATTATTGGTCCTTCTTGGTCTATTGCTGATATCCCTTGTTATGATATCTTGAACTGCATCTGCCGAGAGATGGTGAATGATTTTAAAGATGATAAGGACTGTTTTAAATTTTGCTCTGGCCATCATTGGGAGACAGTGCAGTTGCTGTAAGACGGGGGTGATGTGCTCAGTTCTTGGAGTGTCTGTAATGATGCGTGCTGCAGTGTTTTGCACCATTTGGAGTGGGTGTAAGGTCTGCTGAGGGAGGCCTTGATATAATGAGTTTCTGTAATCAAGCAGAGGTGTGATGAGTGCTTGGCACACTGTGCGGAAGTGGTCCTGGCAGAGTATTGGCTTGATCTTTCTGATGATCCTTAAACTTTGATAGGCCTTGTTTGGAGATGTGAGATTTCAGGTTCATAGCTCTGTCCATTGTGATGCCCAGGTACTTAACTTCATCTTTGACTACTATGAGTTTGTCTAGAATGCTGATGGTTTGTGGTGGAATGAAGGTGGGATTCCTGGTGCCGAACATTGCCTCAGTTTTATCATAGTTGACTGTCAGGTTATTGGCTTTGAGCCAGACATTCATGTCTTCAAGGCATCTGGTTATTGTTGTGGTGTTAAGTGCTAGTAGGTTGATTGGAGCATATACCATGATGTCGTCAGCATAGATGTGATAGTGGAGTTTGTGGGGTTTGATGATGTTGCATATGGGTTGGATGTAAATATTAAAGAGCATTGAAGACAGGGCTGAACCTTGTGGTATTCTCTGCATGACGGGGAACTGCAGTGATTTCTTTTGGGCGCATTTGACTTGTTGCGTTCGATCTTCCAAGAAGGAAGTAAACCACTTCAGAATATTCTTGCATACTCCTATCTGCTGCAGGCGTTGCAATAACCTGGCGTGGAACACAGTGTCAAAGGCTGCCGAGATGTCCATGAACACTAGCAGGAATCCGTTTTTTAGGTTATCCATGCCTCTTAGGAGATTGTCAAAGAGGGATGTGAGTAGTGTTTCCACACCGTGCTGGGGTTTAAAGCCATGCTGATGGATGTCCAGTGGGGCATTCATGTCAATATAGTCCTGAAGTTGCCTTTGCACTGTCTTTTCAACAATTTCGCCGGGAATGGTAGGCTGGAGATGGGACAGTATGATTTTGGTTCAGAGGGGCTTAGGTTGTTGCTTTTAAGTATCGGTCGTATCATGGCGTGCTTCAGGGATTGCGGCATGTATCCTTGTTGGAGTGAATCTTTGACAATTTTATGAATGTGATGGGAGAGCTGACTTCTTGTGGCTTTGAGCCAAGACACTGGGCATGGGTCTGACGGTGAGGTTGTTGTGTTGAGTCCATTTATTATGTCCTCTACTTGATGTGTCGATGGTATGCTGAAGTCCTCCCAGGTTTGATGCTGCTCTTTCATTTCATGGTCATCTGTCTGTGGTATGATGGAGCATGTCTGGATGGTGTTTTTCAATTTCATGTAGTCCGCAAATTCCTGTGGGTCAAGATGGTTGGTACAGTGCTGCGTGGTGTCCTTAGTGAGCTTTTGGACAATGATAAAGAGTTCTATCGGTCTGTTGACAGATTTCATGATTAGGTTGTTAAGGTGCTGCTGTTTATGCTCATTTATCAGATTGTTATATTCCAGTTGCTTGGCTCTGTATTGAGTCAGAGAGTTATGCGACTTGTTCCGCCTCCATTTTCTCTCCATTCTTCGGAGAGTGTGCTTTGCATCTCTGATATCACTTAAGTACCAGGGAGCATTGGACCTCCTGCATGCTTGTGGTTCTGTACTCGTAGGGGCTGATGCTGCATGAGATATTATGGAGTTCCATTTCTCTATGCTTAGGTCAAGGGTGTCGTATTCCCGCTGGAGTTGTGGAATGATTTTGTTTATGAATGAGTCTTTGTTGAAGGTTCTAAAACGCCTGGCTATGCTCTCATCTTCCATGTGTTGGGTAGGGCTATTCAGGGTCAAGGTGAAGTCAATCACATGATGATCTGACTAAGGGACCGGCGTAATTGTTGGTGTTGTGGCCTTGACCTGTTCCACCAAGTGCATTGGAATAAAGACCATATCCGGAGTTGTACCATGCTGGTGTGTTGGGTCGTTGATTGTCTGACAATATTTTAGTGACTCCATGGCTTTTAGGAATGCTGTGGCTTCTTTGGTGGGTGTGGAGGTTAGGTTGTAGTCTTCGTTTGTGTTTTCTGCTGTGTTCACATATTGCTTCAAGTACCATGGAGAGATGTTCAGTTGTGGCTCCAGGAGGCCTGTAGGTGAGGGAGACGCTTAGGTACTTGTTGACGATGGTGATTTAAAACAATCAAATCTGGAGATGCTTTTTGCTAAATTTATTTCTTCTGTTTGGTTTGTTATTTGGGCAGTCCATAGTATACACAGTGTTCTTCAAAATATATCAGTACTAGAGGAGATCAAACGAGCTTTCTTAGAAGCTCAGATGTCAGATGACAAGACTTCGTCTTTCATACTTTGGACACATCATGTGAAGAGAGAGATCATTAGAGAAAGACGTCATGCTTGGCAAGGTTGAAGGTCAACGCAAAAGAGGAAGGCCAGCCATGAGCTGGATCGATACAATAACTGCAGCAATGGGTGCCAGCCTGTCAACAATGACAGACAATGACTGAAGACCGAACACAGTTTAGGACAACTATCCAGAGGGTCATCATGAATTGGGTACCAACTCGACAGCATTTAACAACAACATAAACATGTTTCTGTTTTTGTATTTTTGAGATGAAACTTGTGCTTATCCCTATACAAGTATTATTTGTGCTTGTAGATTACTGAAATTAATAAGCCAGATTTAAAGAAACTAATCAAATCTGCATCATGCCAGCAAGACTCACTTACACATAAAGGGGCTGGTTTTATATAGGATGCTTGTGGTGATACATGCATGAAATGCACAGAAGTCCCTATTTTAAAGGGCTCACACATGTGAATGGGTTCTTATATGTACATTTGAGGCACTTACTATCCTCTAAGCACATGCTTAAGTCCCATTGTGCATACTTTCAATTTATTTTATTTTATTTTGTATTTATCCAGTTTTCTATACTGCCTTATCCTTCAATCAAAGCAGTTTACATTATGTAATCACTACAAACAGGTACTGGATACATTCCTTTGTCCCAAAGGGCACAATCTATGTGTACCTGAGGCAATGGAGGGTTAAGTGGCTTGCCCAAGGCCACAAGGAGTGCCTATAGGACTAGAAAGCCCAGTCCCTCCAGCATGAGATTGCTGTCCCCAGGTGATACTGTGCCCTAACCACAAGGCCACTGCTTTAGAGATCTGCTGTGCTTGTCCCATGCTGCATGAAGGGTAGAGCATGTGCATGTGGGTGGAGCATAGGCGGGGCTTATATCTATGACTCATGAGCATCACTGTGCCAATCTAAGCTGCTCTAGAGGGGGCATAAGCGCAGTGCCTAGATTAAGGCATATCTGTACACCCCAATTCTATAAAGTAAAGTCTGTTCATGCTTTGCTTTATAGAATAGGCCCCCAATATGTGCCTGTGCGCGACATAGGATTACCCTCAGTATATCTAACTCAATAATTAAGTCATAGTGATTTTCTTTTTTTACAGAACAGCATTTACTAAAGCAATATTTATCAAATTAAACTTTAGATTGCCTTCTAACAATGGTTTGATATCAACAGCACATTAATGTGCTAAGTCTCTCAGCATGTCAATCCCAATGTAATGGCCAAATAGCAGAATAATGATCTTTTCCAGTAACTACAGGGATAGATAAATTGCACTCAAAGCCCATAATAAATGTTGTTGTTGTTGTTAAGTGCCGTCGAGTTGATGTAGACTCATGATGCCCAGTGGTGCGTGGTGACATTTACACTAGGGCAGTGGTTCTCAACTGGGGGTACGTGAACCCTTGGGATCCTCAGGGGCTGTAATTTTCAGTATGTCTAGTTGAGTAGAATTTGGAAATGCATAGAAAAGTCGATTTACACAAAAACAAAAGGATTTCTTTGGATATACTTACATAGGGGGTACCTGAGCAACTGGCTGACCCTCGATTGGGTACCTCAGCCAATAAGGTTGTGAACCACTGCAGTAGGGAATTCAATAAATGTGCTAAATACTAGCACGATGTGTAATCTTAACCAAAGTTAATTTGCTCCCCTGTTTTGAGCTGAACTGATGGTGCAGCTTCCTGGAAGAACCATGAACTTGTTCTTACTACTTGAAATGAATCTAGTTAACAATGTCACATCCTGTTCTTTTTCAGACTGTCACTTGCAACGTTTGTTGAAATTATGCAGTCTTTGGCACAACAAGAGGGACTTGGCGGCCACAACATAACAGTTTCCACCCCATAAAAACATCATCCGTATCCTGTCCAAATCCTCTTTCCCACTGTACATGGGTCCTACAGTGTCCTCTTCTCTTTATGCCATCCTTTCTGCTTTCTTACACACTTGTCTGTCATCCTTTCACCCCATATTCCCTTCCTCTTTCCCCTTCTCCCTGCTCTTCCCCTCCTGTGTCTGTACCCCTTCTCTTCCAAGCATGAGCCCACTCCACACCCCTGCTCTGCCCTATCCCTTCTCCTCCCTTCTTGTATTCTGAGTTTCTCTCACTCTGCTCTTCATCCCCTCTTTTCCTCTCCTTATAATTCCTCTGCTCCCTCTTTCTCATACTGCCCACATCCTCTCTCTCATCCCCTCTTAGCACTCCAATATTTCCCTCTCTGTTCTCCTCTTTTAGCTCTCAATCCATCTGTTTTAGCATTGCAAGAGATAATCCCACCCACACTCACCTAGATGCTCTACTGCGCCATCCTTCTCTCTTTCCCCTCTTGCTGCTTAAGACTTCCCTCTCTTTGCCACTCACTGGTGACCAGAGCAAAAATAAGGTCATACTGGGTCAGACCAAGGTCCATTAAGCCCAGTATCCTGTTTCCAACAGTGGGCAATCCAGGTCACAATTACTGCAACACTTCCGCTGGGACCCGAGAGCTTACCAGCTGGAAGTGGCCTTTGAGTGTCCTCTTTTGAATAAAGCTATTTCTATTGTCGCCAGGGATTCTGGGACTTGTAGTTTTGCTTATTTCCTTGAGGACAAAATTGTAGTTATGACACGAGTGTTTCAAGGCTGCAAGAATATTTATTGTGGGGAATTTCCAGCGCATCAAAGCTCAAACACAAGCAAGCATAAAGGATGCATCTCCAACATATAGGTATTTCAGGAACAGAAGAAAAACGTAACAGAAATATCTCAGCACTGCTCAGCTGTTTCTCAGTCCCATAAACTTTCCACAGGACACTGCCCCATGTGGTTATTCAACGGAAAACAGATAAACTGCAACAGCTGATTTTCTTTCTCACAGCACGGCTTCTTATCCTCAGAAAGACAATTAAGCTTATTAAACATAAAACAAGCCTTTCCAATTCTTCAGCAGGTATGGAAAGTACTTTTCTATATTATTTCATACAGTTTCAGTGCTGTTCAACAATGCCTTCTTCCTTTAAACATAAAGAGCAATCCATGGGAGAAGGTTCACTTTCTAAAGCTGGCAAACAAGAGTCTATTTGCATTCTTTCAACAGTATTAGAATTACTGGCATCTCTATCGGGTTTAACAGTTTTCCCTGACTTTCTTTCCTCCAGAAATTCCTTGAACTGGTTCAGGAGCAATTCAGCTACAGGTATATTAGCATTGGGAGAGAAAACTTTTCCTTCTGACAACAGCTTGCTTATAGCTTCTAACTCTGAAGGCTCGGCTGTCTTGCTTTTGTCAGTGTTATAGTTTTCCCCGTATATAAGACTCTCCCCCCACCTATTATCAGTTAAAGGTGTTGGGTCTGTCTTCTGGACAGTAGCAAAGGCAAATGGCTTCTCTAACAATGATTCAGCATTAGAAATGGTAGCTTTACCTTTGGCAGGGTTTCTTAGACAGCTGCTGAACCCTTTTCTCCTGCTATCCTCCAGGTTCTGGAATTCAGCTTCCTTAAGTCTATTTCCAGTGCCAGTTAGGTACCTGCTCTGAAGAGGCTTTTCTTCCTTCTTTCCTCTACAGCTGCTATAGCCCTTGTTGCTGTATGTCCAATTACCGTCTCTCCAATGGCTTCCCTTGTTAGCTCCCTTGCTCCAAGGTTCTGCTTTGCTGTAACGTCCTCTCCAAGGCTCTCTCTCTCCTTCACCTTCTTCATAAGGTTCCTTTCTTGCTTGTTCTTTTCCTTCCTCTCCACGTCTCGTGCTTCTTCCCTTGCTCCTTCCCTTGCTCCCCGTGCTAACTCTCTGCTCTGTTTGTGGATTTAAAAAGCATTTGCTTCCCGGCACTCCCTGTCCTTCCCCCAGGTGTGACCAATCAGTGAGGAAGCCTGTCTCCCCCTCTGAGCTGGGGCGTGGCCTGAGCTCAGCAGAGAGCTGTGTTTTTTTCTTATCTGGCTTGGAAATCCTGTGCACAAGTGCAGTGTCATTTATTTCAACAGGATTTTCCTCCACCTCCATCTCCTCCTGGGGACTTTCACCATTACAGTACCTAGCAGGTTCCCAAAAAGACACACAGGTCATTAACAAATCCTTTCTCCTCTTACCTCTGTGAGGGTGATAACCCAGCCTTTCTCTTTTTTAATTCAATGTCCCACTGGCCCAGTCGGGCTGCCCCGATTCTAGCAGGCAGCAGCACGACAGCTTAGAGGGAAAGAACCGAGGATTGCAGTTTGATCAGCAGAGTTGGTAATGCAGTGTAGTGATGAGGCTCAGAAGAGGAACAGCGGTGGACTCAGTCTCCAGGCTGGGTCTGAGATGAGTTAATGCTGATTATTTGGGGCAGGCACAGCCTGAGCAGGAAAGAAGCAGGGCTTCGTACTTGGCTCCATAATCAACATGACCACAAGAAGAGCAAACATCAGAAAAGGTACAAAAGAGCTCTCCCTGGTCTGCATGCGACTTGATGTTGTGCAGGCCAGGAGGAGCTTTTTCTAAAGGAGTGCAAGCAAAACAAAATCAGTTTGTTTAGTCTCTTGTGTTTGCAGATTTTTCATATTGGCGTTTTGCACATGTATGTACCAGCACATAAATGTGCAAACTACATAAACATACAAACAGTCATTGTAGAAGGGTCCAGGTTTACATGGGAAGTGTTGGAAGCATTTAGGAGGACAAAACATTATTCATGTATCCCCCATTTCATATAGAAACATGACGAAAGAAACAGACCACATGGCCTATCTAGTCTGCCCTTCCATAACAACTACTCTTGTCCCTTTTTTCCCTTTAGAGATCTGCTGTGTTTGTCCCATGCTTTCTTGAATTCAGATACTGTTGTCGTCTCTACTACCTCCACCGGGAGACTATTCCATACATCTACCACTCTTTCCATAAAGACATATTTCCACATATAACTCCTGAGTCTGTCCCCCTTTACCCTCATCCTATGTCCTCGTAAGAGAGTTTTTTTCACTTGAAAGGCTCTCCTGTGCATTTATGCCACGGAGATATTTAAAGATTTCTATCATATCTCCTCTCTCCCGCTTTTCCTCCAAAGTATACATATTGAGATTTTTAAGTCTCTCCCCATATGTCTTATGATGAAGCCCTATGGCCATTTTGGTAGACACCCTCTGCACAGACTCCATCCTGTTTATGTCTTTTGAAGTTGTGGTGTCCAGAATTGCTCACAATACTCCAAATGAGCCGTCACCAAAGACTTATACAGAGGCACTATCACCTCCTTTCTTCTGCTTTCCATTCCTTTCCCTATGCACCCGAGCATCCTTCTGGCTTCACCGTCGCCTTTTCTATCTGTTTAGCCACCTTAAGATCATCAGAAACAATCACACCCTGGTCCCACTTTTCTTTGTGAACAAAAATAGCCCCGAGTCTTCTTCCAAGGCCAGCAGCTATCTCCTCCTCTCCCCCCATCAGCCCATTCCAGTCCTAGCCTATTTCCAGTTCTATCCCCCCATTCCGGTCCTAGCGCCCCTATCAGCACATTTCCAGTACTAGCCCCCCATCACCCCATCTCCAGTCCTAGCCAACTGATCAGTCCATTACCAATTCTAACCCACCCTGATCAACCCATTTCCAGTCCCAGACCCCCTCCCCCCTGGAAGAACCCCACGTCTGCCTGCTGGTCTTCAGAGGGAGCTGAGGAGGACCAAAGCCTGACTCCCTGGCTCACCTCTGCAGAGCCACGAGAAAGAATCTCTTACTTCCGTGCAAGTACCTAGCCCAACCAGCCTGGCCTCGTTCTTTTCCTCCAAAGTCCAAGACCTTCGTTCCTCTCTTCCCCTCTGCCCCCAGGCCCTGACTTCCCCTCCCCCTATTTCGCCCCCACCGTCCCCTCTGTTATCATACACTTGGGCCAATTTTTACCCTATTACATCCCCGGAACTCATCCAACTATTGTCTACCACTCACAAAACCACCTGCCCTCTGGATCCTATTCCCTCTTCATGGTTTTCTGAGCCTCCCGCCGCTTTACTTCAACCTCTCCTGACCATCATTAATTCCAGTCTGTCATGTGGTACCTTTCCTCACCCTTGGAAACATGCCCTTGTCCGCCCCCTTTTTAAACATCCTTCACTAGACTCTTCCGTACCCGCAAATTATCGTCCAGTGTCCAATCTTCCTTTTGCTTCCAAACTGCTGGAGAAGGTAGTCTTCTCACAACTTTCACACCATCTGGATTCGACGCATTTTCTACACCCCCGGCAATCCGGATTTCGACCCGGTTACAGTGTCGAGACTACTATCACAGCAGTGATGAACGAAATCCACACTTCTCTTGACCAAGGCAACATCACGATGGCGTTATCTCTTGATCTCTCAACCGCTTTCGATTTAGTGGATCACTCTCTCCTTCTTTCTCGTTTACGGGATGCGGGTATTCGCGGTGCTGTTTATCACTGGTTTCACTCATTCTTAGTTTCCCGGTCCTTTGCAATCACCTCCACTCGTTCTACCACAGACCATCTACCTCTTTCCTGCGGTGTCCCGCAAGGCTCGATTCTGGCCCCCTTACTGTTTAATGTCTTTCTAGCTTCCATAGCTTTACTTATCCAACAACTAGGGATCTCAGGTTATTATTACGCCGATGATATCTTTCTTTTGTATCACACATCACCTTCTCACCCCGTTATAACCCCTCTGGAAACTTGTTTGTCTTCAGTCTCCTCTTGGCTCTCCTCCAACTATCTAGTGCTCAATGTCGCTAAGACTGCTGCAATCTGGTTCACCCACAGCTCCCCCACTCCGTCACTCACTCCCTCCTTTTCGGGCACCCGCATCTCCCTAGTCTCTAAACTCCGCTATCTTGGCATTATTCTTGATAGCAACCTTACCTTCAATGATCACATTTCCCAGATCTCACGGCGCTCCTTCTTCTGTCTTCGGCAAATTCGTGCCGTTCGGCCATTCCTGTCCTCTCAAGCCCTCACTACCCTTCTCCTCTCTCTGGTCATAACCAGATTGGACTTTTGTAACACCATTTATGCCAGTATCCCTCAATATCAACAACATCGACTACAGTTAATACAGAACACAGCCGCTCGGATGATTTTGCACGCCTCCCCACGTGATCATATTACCCCACTCTTGCAGTATCTCCACTGGTTATCGCTGAAATTCCGGGTCTCCTTCAAGATCCTTACTTTAGTACATCGAGCCATCTATCTTGTCAAACCTCAATATCTCTCTGATTTATTAACCTTCCACACTTCCACTCGCAGCCTTCGATCCATTCATATCAACCGCTTGCACCTCCCATCTCCCTCCAAAGCCCATCTACAGTCTACTCGGAAATCAGCCTTTTTCTATCTGGGCCCCTCCCTCTGGAACTCACTTCCCACCACCCTCCGATTGGAAGAATCCTACCCCAAATTTTGTTCTCTCCTCAAAACCCATCTTTTCTACTTAGCCTTCAATGTTTCTCTATGAGTTTCTTATGACCTCCCTCCCCTTTTTCTTGTTTAACTGTCCTTACTCCTCGCCTCCTTTGTCTTTCAGATTATTGTAACTTCCTTTTCTTTTCTGCTCCAAACCTATTATTTTATATTGTAAACCGCCCCGATGTAATGAGGGGCGGTATATCAAATGTCGAATAAACAATAAACAATTACCAATTCTAAGCCACCTTGATCAACCCATTTCCAGTCCCAGACCCCCTCCCCCCCTGGAAGAACCCCACGTCTGCCTGCTGGTCTTCAGAGGGAGCTGAGGAGGCCCAAAGCCTGACTCCCCGGCTCACCTCTGCAGAGCCACGAGAAAGAACGGTGTTTTTCTTTTTTCCCACAGCTCTGTTAAAGTTGACCTGTCGGCATACTGAATGCTGGGAAGTTAAATGGGGGCATTTCCTGTCACACTCCAGACAGGAAATGCCCCCATTTACCCTACCGATACTCGGCATGGTGGCAGGTCAACTTTCACAGAGCCACAGGAAAAAAGGAAAATACCGTTCTTTCTCACGGCTCTGCAGAAATGAGTTGGGGCACCAGGCTTCGGGTCTCCCGGCTCCCTCTGAAGACTGGCTGGCAGGTAGGCGCAAGGCCCCCTCAAGGCACAGTGCGATGTGCAGGCAACATTCTCACACAATGGACTGGCCGGCCCTGGTCGCCTCCCACTAAATCAATTTCTAATCCAGTCAGTTAATCACTTTAGGGGCCATTCCTGGGGTGCTCAATTTATTTATAAGTTGCCTGTGCAGAATGGTGTCAAAGGCTTTACTTAAATCTAAGTACATCACATCTAGGACTCTCCCTCAGTCCAGCTCTCTGGTCGCTCAGTCAAGCAAATTAATCAGATTTGTCTGACAACACCCGACTCTTGTAAACCCATGCTGCCGAAGATCTTAAGGTGGCAAAACAGTGCGACAAGGCGGTGGCAAAAGCCAGGAGGATGTTGGGCTGCATACCAAGAGGAATCACCAGCAGAAAGGAAGAGGTACTTATTTATTTATTTACAGTTCTTTTATACCGCGCTATTTGTCGTTAGTGCGGTTTACAATGAACGAAGGTACTCACATAAGCAACAAGCTGTAATGAGTTTACAAATAACAGGGCAAATAACCAGGAAGCAATATTGGGGAAACTTTGTTCATAGAGGTATAAACTATATACAGTAACAGGTTATTATTTACATTGTGTGCAGCGTGATACCGAACGTTACTGCGTATGTTGTGGGATTGGGTTGTGTTGGAGAGTTGGTGAGGGATCGTGGTGCTTGTAGAAGTGTAGGAGGAAAAGGTGATGCTTTAGGGCTTTTCTAAATTCCTTGAGGTCAGTGATTAATCTGACTGCTGGTGGAAGGTTGTTCCAGCATCTAGGGGCGTAGTATGCGAATGCTTATGTACAAGTCACTGGTGAGGCCTCACTTGGAATACTGTGTTCAGTTTTGGAGACCATATCTTGCAAAGGATGTAAAAAGACTGGAAACTGTTCAGAGGAAGGCGACCAAAATGATTTGGAGCCTGCGTCAAAAGCCTTATGAGAAGAGACTTGAAGACCTAAATATGTACACTCTGAAGGAGAGGAGGGACAGGGGAGATATGATTCAGACCTTTAAATACTTAAAGGGATATAATGAACAAACAAACCTCTTCCAAAGACGGGGAAGCTGTAAAACTAGAGGGCACAACAGGAAGCTGCAAGGTGGTAAATTGAAAGGCAATGTCAGGAAATACTTTTTCACGGAAAGGGTGGTGGATGCTTGGAATGCTCTCCCGATGGAAGTGGTGGGGCAAACACGGTGACGGAATTCAAAATGGCATGGGACAGACACAGTGGATCCCTTTACAGCAACAGGATAAAATCAAAATAAACTGAACCATCTAATTTCTCAACAAATAGGGGTGTCCTGCATGGAGTGGTGGGTTCACCCCTAAACAAAGACATGGGGAGGGGTGACCTGCACAGAGCGTCAGGTGCACCTACTCTTGCCATCGTGCTGGGCAGCCTAGATGGACCATGCTGGTCTTTATCTGCCGTCATTTACTATGTTACTATGTTACTATGTAATCCACTGGACTCCAGAAACCTCACTATCCTCTTTTTAATTAGCATTTCCATTAATTTACTCAACACAGAGCTCAGATTAACTAGCCTATAGTTCTCACCCTCATCCTTATTTCAGCTTTTGTGTAAAGGCACCACATGTGCCTTTCTCCAGTCCTCTGGGACTATTCCAGACTCTAAAGAAGCATTAAAAAGGTTAGAAAGTGGAGCCTCTAGAATTTCCCCAAGTTCCTTCAATACTCTCAGATGTATCCTATCAGGTTCTATTACGTTGTCTATTTTTAGTTTAGCTAGTTCCTTATGGATGCAATAAAATGGGGGGATAAGACATTTTTCAGGTATTTTAGTGAGAGGAGGAAGGGCAAAGGTGGTATTGTCAGACTCAAGGGTGAAGGGGAGGAATATGTAGAAGCTGATGAGGATAAAGCAGAATTGCTTAACAAATATTTCTACTCTGTGTTCACAGATGAAGAACCAGGAGCAGGACCTCAGAAAACACCCACAAGTAGGAAAAGAAACGAGGGGCATCTTGAACAATTTTCAGTAGACTTTGTTTGTGAGAAACTAGCTAAACTTAAAATAGACAAAGTGATGGGACCAGATGGGATACACCCGAAAATACTGAGAGAACTTGGGGACGTTCTAGCAGCTCCACTGACTGACCTTTTCAATGCCTTGTTGGAGTCGGGAGTGCTGCTAAAGGACTGGAGAGAGGCACATGTGGTCCCTTTACACAAAAGCGGAAGTAAGGATATGGTTGAAAACTACAGGCCAGTTATTGGAAGTGCTGCTGAAAGAGAAAATAGTGAGGTTTCTGGAGTCCAATGGATTGCAGGATTGGAGGCAGCAAGGATTCACTACAGGCAGGACTTGTCAGACAAATCTGATAGATTTCTTTGACTGGGTGATCAGGGAGATGGACCGAGGGGCAGCCCTAGATGTGATGTATTTAGATTTCAGAAAAGCCTTTGACACCGTTCCTCATAGGCGACTTATAAACAAACTGAGCACCCTAGGGATGGACCCTAAAGCTACTTCTTGGGTTGGAAATTGGTTGTGTGGGAGGTGCCAAAGGGTACAGGTAAATGGAGCTCACTCTGAGGAGAAGGAGGTTACCAATGGTGTGCCCCAGGGATCTGTCCTTAGTCCGATTCTTTTTAACATCTTTGTTAGTTATACTGCAGAAGGGCTGTTGGGTAAGGTTTGCCTCTTTGCGGATGATACCAAAATCTGCAGTAGAGTAGATACCCACGAAGGTGTAGATAACATGAGGAGGGATCTAGCTAAGTTTGAAGAATGGTCTAGAATTTGGCAGCTGAGATTTAATGTTAAAAAATGCAAGGTCATGCATTTGGGCTGCAGCAATCCAAGGGAGCAATATACTCGTAGTATAGGGGGCGAAGTACTTTTGTCCACTAAAGAAGAGCAGGATCTAGGCATGATTGTGTCTGATGATCTTAAAGTAGCTAAACGGGTAGAAAAGGTGACAGCAAAAGCTAGAAAAATGCTTGGGTGCATAGGGAGAGGAATGGCCAGCAGAAGAAAGGAGGTGATGGTGCCTCTATAAGTCTTTGGAGTGACCTCATTTGGAGTATTGTGTGCAATTCTGGAAACCGCATCTTCAAAAGGATATGAACAGGATGGAGTCAGTACAAAGGGTTGCTACTAAAATGGTTAGTGGTCTTCATTGTAAAGCATATGAGGACAGACTTAAGGATCTTAATATGTACACCTTAGAGGAAAGGCAGGATAGAGGTGATATGACTGAGACGTTTAAATACCTCCATGGCATAAATGCACAGGAGGAGAGCCTCTTTTGATTGAAAGCAAGCTCTGCTTCGAGGGAACATGGGATGAGTGTGAAAGGGGATAGATTCAGGAGTGATATGCAGAAATATTTCTTTATGGAAGAGTGGTGGATTCGTGGAATAGTCTTCCAGTGGAGGTGGTAGAGATGAGGACAGTATCTGAATTCAAAAAAGGATGGGACAAATACAGAGGATCTCTAAAGAAAAAAAGGGGACTGTTGTAGTGGTTGATATGGAAGGGCAGATTAGATAGACCATGTGGTCTTTTTTTGTTGTCATGTTTCTATTCTATTCTATTCTATTCTATTTGTGGGTGTTTTCTGAGGTCCTCTCCTGGCCCTTCATCTGTGAACACAGAACAAAAATATTTGTTAAGCAATTCTGCTTTATCCTCATTAGCTCATGTTCTCTTGAAGGACTTTGGTAGGTCTTTCTTGTTTACTTCAACATGTACCAAAGATCCACCAACTGAATGATGGCTGTGAAAAATTGTATTGCCAAAGCTGTTGCCCTATTACAGCTTCTACCTCTGTCTAGACAGACAGCCCAATACCAGTCGAGGGACTGGTTCCATGTGCAAGATGCCTGAAAGCTGAAGCCCTCATGAAACAAGTGCAGGAGTTCAGAGATGAGGTGATGAGGCTGAGAAGCATTCAAGACAGTGATGAGCTGCTTCTTGAAGCATCCAAGCTCTCCAACAGAGGTGAAGATAGGATGCTACAGACTGAAGGGACTTGGATACGAGTCACTAGAGCCTGCAGAATCAACAATCCAACTCCTCCAGCCCTCAAATTGAAGAACCAGTATGCAGTCCTGGAAGTGGAGGAGGTGAAAGTATCTCAAGAAAGGGAAGAACCAGAGCTCAAGCACCACAAAGTCGCAGAATCGATGAAAAGGAAGTGAAAAGGTAGTGATGATTGGTGAGATTCTCTTTTGAGAGGTCCTGAGGCATCCATCTGCTGTCCAGATTTGATGTCCAGAGAGGTGTGCTGTCTGCCAGGTGCCAGAATCTGAGATGTTTCGAAGTGTTTGCCGAGACTTATCAAGCCTACTGACTATTATCCAATGTTGCTCATACATGTCAGCACAAATGATACTGCTAGGTATCCCTCTGAGAGTATCAAGAGTGACTTCATGGCTCTGGGACAGAGGGTGAAGCAGATAGGTGCGCAGGTGGTGTTCTCTTCAATCCTCCCTGTTGAGGGTAAAGGCCAAGGCAGAGAAGCTCGCATCCCGGAAATGAATGCGTCGCTGTGTGGATGATGTCAGAGTATTTTGGTTTCCCAGACCATGTGAAGATTCTCTAAGGGCTGCAGAGCAGAGATGGTGTCCACTTACCCAAGAAGGGTCAAAATGTCTTCTGCAGTAGATTGGCTAACCTACTGAAGAGGACTTTAAACTAGATTCATTGGGGATGGGTGAAAAAGCTCTCAGGTAAGTGAAAGCCCCCAGGTAAGTGAAACATAAAATACCACTACTGAAAAGGGAAAACGGGGCAACATCTGGAAAGCAGTGTGCATAAATGCCCATAGCATGGGAAATAAGATACCAGGTGTTGAGGCTTTAATGATAGAGGCTGACTTGGATTTAGTGGCAGTTTAAGAGACATGGTTTACGGACAACCATGACTGGAATGTAGTTATACCGGTGTGTGCTTTATTCAGGAAGGACAGGGTAAGAAGAAGTTGGGGGGGGGGGGGAGGAGGGGTACTATATGTAAAAAATAATATTAAAGCTATAGAATTATAGGGCTTCCAAGGGAGTGAGGAGGCACTGTGGGTTGAACTAGAAAGAGGGAAAGGGAAATCCATTTGCATTGGTGTGATACACAGGTCTCCTTCACAGGGAGAAGAAGTGGACAGAGATTTAATGGAAGACATATGCAGTATTGCCATGAAAAGAGAAGTATTACTAATAGGTGATTTCTATATGCTGGATATTATTTATTTATTTATTTAACATTTCTTATATACCGCGCTATTTGTCATCAGTGCGGTTTACATTGAAACATTATAACACTTGTTCAGATACATTTGGCCGTCGTTTACATAGAACAGGGATTTAACATGGAAGTAAACTTAGGGAAATTATATACATTCCAAGTTCATATACCTAAACTTGGGAAACTATATACAATTCAATTACATTACATGCTCGAGATGATTAATTGGCAGATCCCTGCTGTGGTGTGAGATTGAAGTAAGGAGATCCTGGATTCTCTACAGGGAGAACCCTTCCAGCAACTGGTAATAGAACAAACATGTGAAGGAGCCATACTGGACTCGATGCTTACCAATGGGTAAAGTGTTTCTACTACTATTACTATTAATCATTTATCTAGCTCTACAAGGCATATGAAGTGCTGTACAGACACATATAAAGATGGTCCCTGCTCATCAGAACTTCCAGATAAAAGATAAGAATAAGGGTAGAATAGGGATGGGTAAGGAGACACAAGGAAAACAAGGGATCGGGATCCTATTAGTAACACTTCTCCTGTGAATGTCTTCAATTAAATCTCTGTCCACTGCTTCTCCCTGTGCAGGAGATGTGTATATCACACCGATGCAAATCAATTTCCCGTTCTCTCTCTCTCTAGTTTAATCCACAGTGCCTCCTCCTTCCCTGGTAAACCCTGTAATTCTGTAAGTTTAATATTATTTTTTTACATATAGTGCCACTCTTCCTACCTGGTATACTATTACTACTACTAATCATTTGTATGGCGCTGCAAGGCTACACAGCGCCTTACATATAGATGTAAGACACAGTCCCTGCTTATCAGAGCTTACGATCTAATCAAGACAAAACACATAGTGAAACTGGTAAGATACGCAAGTAGTGGACAAGAGAGCGAGGAGCATCAGGATCCAAAAGCAGCTTCAAAGAGGTGGGTTTTTAGCCTGGATTTGAACAGGGCCAGAGAAGGGGCCCGACACACAAACTCAGGTAGTTTGTTCCAGGCATATGGAGCAGCAAGGTGGAATGAATGAAGTCTGGAGTTGGCAGTGGCAGTGAAAGGCACAGATAAAGAATCTGCCAGAAGAGCGGAGTTCCCGAGGAAGAGTGTAGAGCAGTGGTTCTCAACCTTTTTTGTACCGTGACCCCTTTTACCATTGGTCAACTTGTGCTGACCTCCATTGATAAAATCAAATGCGTCTCTCTTCCTTTATTGTTAACGCATTGTCGCTGTAATCATTTGTTGAATTATTAATATATTGTAGGCCTTTGCCATATGTTTTTATTTATAAAATTTACTTATTTAAACCACAATAACAAGTAACAATATTTGTTTTCAAAATTATGATGATTTTGTAGTCCAATCACTAATATGAAATAAAATTATTTTTTCTACCTTTGTTGTCTGACCAATTTATTCTCTGATCATGCTGGTCCCGATCTGAGGCTTCTGCTTTCCTGTCTTCTCTTAGCTCTCTTTCTGTGGTCCATGGTCCATCTGCCATTTCTTATCTCTTCTTTCGTTTTCTTCACTTCTTTCCATCAGCCTATTTCCAGTCCCAGTAACCCTCCCCAGTATCGGCCCCTTTCCAATCCTCACTCTCAGTACCTTCCAATGTCAACTTGCATTCCCATGACTGCCACTGGTGTCCATTCCCTTCCAGTCCCCCTCCTTCCCCACTGACCAGTCCCTTCTAGTCCAAATACCATGGCAGCCCCTCTCAGATCCACTCTCTTCCAGTTTCATTCTCCCAATCCCCTCGTATCAGCCCATTTGTAGCCTTAGCCCCCAGTTTTCCTCCAGGGCCAGCAGCTCTATCCTCCCCTCCACACAATCAGCCCATTCCCAGTCGAAGCCCCCCAATCAGCTCGCTTCCAGTGCTAGTTCCCCCTCAACCCCATTACCAGTGCTAGCCTCCCCTAATCAGCCCAATACCAGTCCTACCCCCCCATCAGCTCATTACCAGTCCTAGCCTCCCCTAATCAGCTCATTTCCAGTGCTAGTCCCTCCTCAACCCCATTACCAGTGCTAGGCTCCCCCAATCAGCCCATTATCAGTCCTAGCCCCCATCAGCCCATTACCAGTCCTAGCCTCCCCTAATCAGCTAATTTCCAGTGCTAGTCCCTCCTCAACCCCAATACCAGTGCTAGCCTCCCCATATCTGCTCATTTCCAGTGCTAGTCCCTCCTCAACCCCATTACCAGTGCTAGGCTCCCCTAATCAGCCCATTACCAGTCCTACCCCCCCCCCATCAGCCCATTACTAGTCCTACCCCCCTATCAGCACATTACCATTCCCAACCCCCTTGATCAGTCCATTCCCAGTCCTAGCCTTCCCTAAGCAACCCATTACCAGTCCTAGCCCCCCATCTGCCCATTATAATCCTAACCCACACTGTCTCTCCCCTCTGTCCAGCATGTCTCCCTCGTCTGTCCAGTATGTCCCCCTGTCTCTCTTCCCTTTGTCCATGTCAGCCCCCTCTCTCCCTCCATGTCAGCCCCTCTGTCCATGTCAGCCCCCTCCCTCCATCCATCCATCCATCCATCAATGTCAGCCTCCCCTCCCTCCCTCCATTCATCCATGTCAGCCCCCTCCCTCCATCCATCCATCCATCCATCCATCCATATCAGCCCCCCTCTGTCCATGTCAGCCCCCCTCCCCCATGTCAGTCCCGTTGCAGGTTCCCTGCCCCCTCCTGCCCTCTCCCCATGTCTGCCTCCTTCTTCTGCAGCCGCGACTCCCTGTCTCTTAGGGAACTGCGGCTGTGCCTGTGAAGCCGTCGCGGAGCCTTTCTGTCTCTAAACGGGCTCCATGCAGCATTGTCCCGCTTCCAAAGGAAGTGGTAAACAACTTCCTTTGGAGGCGGGACAATGCTGTACGGAGCCCGTCAAGAGGCAGGAAGGCTCTGCAACGGTTTTACAGGCACAGCCGCAGTTCCCTAAGAGGCAGGGAGCCGCGGCTGCATTTTAGAAAGGGAGGCGGTGAGTTTGCTACTGCCAAAAAGCGGACTCGGCAGCGGCAGCAACTTGTGCGCTTTCTTTTTTTTTTGTAACAGCGGAGTGAGGCGACCCCTGCTGAATCCTGTGGCGACCCCAGGTTGAGAACCGCTGGTGTAGAGTGAGATAGAAAAGGACAGGTAGTGAGGAGCCACAGAATGAATGCACTTGTAGGTCAGTAGGAGAAGTTTGAACTGGATGTGGAAACTGATAAGGAGCCAGTGAAGTGACTTGAGAAGAGGGGTTACATAAACATAATGACACTGGTGGAAGATCAGCTGTGCAGCTGAGTTTTGAACAGATTGAAGGGGAGAGGGATGATTCAGAGGAAGACCAGTGAGAAGCAGGTTACAATAGTTAAGGCAGGAGGAGACTAGTGAGTGGATGAGGGTCTTAGTAGTGTGAGTAGAAAGAAAGGGATGAATTTTGCTGATGTTATAGAGAAAGAAGTGACAGGTTTTAGCTATATGTTGGATGTGCCCAGAGAAAGAGAGAGTAGAGTCAAAGATGACCCCAAGGTTGCAAGCTGAGGAAATGGGGAGGAGTGTAGTGTCATCCACAGAAATAGAGAAGAGAGGAAGGGGGGGAAGAAGGTTTAGGCGGAAAGATACGGAGCACAATTTTGGCCATGTTCAATTTCAGATGGTGCTGAGCCATCCAGGCAGCAATGTCATAGTAGCATAGTATATCACGGCAGATAAAGACTAGTATGTTTCATCTAGTCTGCCCAGCAAGGTGGCAAGAGTAGGTATACTTGCTGCTCCATGCGGGTCACCCCTCCCCATGCCTTTGTTTAGGGGTGTACTCACCGCTCTGTGTAGGTCACTCCTATTTGTTCAGATATAAGAGATAGTTATGCTTATTTTGATTTTATCCTGTTGCTATAAAGGGATTCACTGTGTCTGTCCCATGCCATTTTGAATTCTGTCACTGTATTTGCCCCCACCACTTCCAGCGGGAGGGTGTTCCAAGCATCCACCACCCTTTAAGTGGAAAAGTATTTCCTGACATTGCCTTTCAGTTTACCCCCTGCAGCTTCATGTTATGCTTTCTAGTTTTACAGCTTCCCCGTCTTTGGAAGAGGTTAGTTTGTTCATTAATACTTTGTAAGTATTTAAAGTTCTGAATCATATCTGCCCTGTCCCTCTTCTCCTCCAGAGTGCACATATTGAGGTCTTCAAGTCTCTTCTCATACGTCATCTAACGCAAATAATTTTGGTCGCCTTCCTCTGACCTGTTTCTAGCCTCTTTATATCCTTTGTGAGATATGGTCTCCAAAACTGAACACAATATTCCAAGTGAGGCTTTACCTGTGACTTGTACAGTGGCATTAGAACCTCTTCCTTTCTGTTGGTAATTCCTCTCTGTATGCAACCCAGCATCCTTCTGGCTTTGGCCACAGCCTTGTCACACTGTTTTGCCACCTTGAGATTGTCAGAAACAATCACTCCTAGGTTCTTCTCCTGGTCCAAGCATACCAATCTCTCGCCCCCTATTGCATACAATTCCCTTGGATTGCTGTTTCCCAAGTGCATGACACTGCACTTCTTTACATTCAATCTTAACTGCCAAACATTAGACCATTCTTCCAGCTTTTATAGATCTTGCCTCATGTTCTCTACTCCCTCAGGGGAGTCCACTCTGTTGCAAATTTTGGTGTGATCTGCAAAAAGACAGACTTTTCTATTCAGCCCTTCAGCAATATCACTCACAAATATATTGAACAGTACCGGTCCCAGGACAGAACACTGGGGCACCCCGCTAATCACCTTCCTCTCATCCGAGTGAGTTCTGTTTACTGTCACCTTCTGACATCTGTCAGTCAACCAATTTCTGATCCAGTTCAACACCTTGGGACCCATCCCCAAGCTGTTGAGCTTATTGATAAGCCTCCTATGAGGAACAGTATCAAAGGCTTTGCTGAAATCTAGGTTGTTTACATCCATCGCATGCCCTTGATCTAGTTCTATGATCACCCAGTCAAAGAAATCAATCAGATTTGTTTGGCATGATCGTTCTTTGGTAAAACCATGTTGCCTCCGATCATGCAACCTGTTGTTTTTGAGGAAGTCCACTATTCTCTCTTTCAGGAGCGCCTCCTTTACTTTTCCCACCACCAAGGTAAGGCTTACTGGCCTATAGTTTGTCACTTCTTCCCTATTGCTACTTTTGTGGAGAGGTACCACATCAGCCCTTCTCCAGTCCTGTGGAACTTCTCCTGTGTCCAAGGATCTATTAAAAACATCTTTTAAAGGCCCTGCAGTAACCTCTCTGAGCTCTTTCAGTATCCTGGGATTTATCCCATCTGGTCCCATAGCCTTATCCACTTTCAATTTTGCAAGCTGTTCTAACATATTGTGTGTTGTGAATGGTGTGGTATCTATCCCATTTCCATGTGTATATTTGTCAATCACAGGTGGTCCTTCTCCAGGATTTTCTCTAGTGAAAACAGAGCAGAAGTATTTGTTTAGCATTTTCGCTTTTTCAATATCACTTTCCACGAATCAGTTCCCAGCACTTTTGAGCCCTGCATTTCCACCTCTGATTTTCCTCCTCGCCCAAATACACCTGAAAAACATTTTGTCGCCACAATTCACATCTTTAGCCATCTTTTCTTCTGCCTTTGATTTTGCTATCCTTATTTTTCTTTTTGTATTTTTTAGTTTGATCCTCTATTCCTTTCTGTGTTCCTCTGTTTGTGAGCTTTTGAATTTTGTGAAAGCTGTGGGGTTTTTTACCTTTATTTGTGCAGCCTCTTCTTTGGAGAACTAAATAGGTTTCTTTTTCCTCTTGTTTTTATTTACTTTCCTTACATATGTATCTATTGCACCTTTTATTGCCTCCTTTAGTTTAACCCATTGCAATTCCACTCCCCTTATCCCCTCCCAGCCTGCCAACTCCTCCTTCAGGTACTTGGCCATTTTACTGAAGTCAGTGTTTTTGAAGTCTAGGACTTTGAGCTTGCTGTGATTGGATTCTACTTTGGCTTTTATCTCCTACCACACCGTGTGATGATCGCTGCTGCTCACATGGGCATCCACCTGGATATTTGATATGCCATCTCCGTTGGTGAGCACTAAATCCAGCATGGAGCTCTCCCTGGTTGGTTCCATCACCATTTGTTTAAGTAATGCATCTTGGAAGGCATCCACGATTTTTTTACTTCTTTCCAGATTTGCAGAAGGAACACTCCAATCCACATCAGGTAGATTAAAGTCACCCAATATGATCACTTCCCCCTTCATGGCTATCTTTGCAATATCAGCAATCAGTTTGCTATCCATTTCTTCCATTTGAGTTGGAGGCCTGTAGACCACACCAATATGGATGACAGTGCCATCTCCTCTTTCCAACACAATCCATAGCGCTTCTTCTTTTTCCCATGTCCTCTGCATTTCAGCAACTTTAATATTGCATTTGACATATAGGGCTACTCCTCCTCCTTTTCTACCCTCTCTATCTCTTCTAAATAGATTATAGCCAACTATGGCTATATCCCATTCATGTGACTCGTTAAACCATGTTTCTGTAATGGCCACAATGTCCAAGTCCATTTCCACCATTAGGGCTTCCAGATCAGGAACTTTGTTGGCTAGGCTTCGAGCATTTGTACTCATTGCTTTCCAGCATTTGTTGAATGGCTTGCCTGCCTTTTGCATGGATTTTGCTCTACATGCCCCTTCCTGCTTGCCATTGATGTATTGCTCAAACTTGTAAACAAACAACCTAAAGAAAAGAAGGTTTATACAGCAAGATTTTAAAATCTTATTGTGCCAACAATTTTCATCAACGGAGTATTCAGATAAGTGACTTCCGTGTGACATTAGATTGTTAAGCAACGATATCTTGTTGTAATTCCTTTTCACAAAGACACGAAATATTTTTATAATATTTATTTATTTCAATTTTAAGGGTTACACTTTAATGGTGGTGTTTTACCTTGTTTTTTAGCTCCTTTGGGGGCTCAACATTTGAGCAAAATGGAATTGATAGCTTCAAGAGGTGCATAGTATCTCAAGGCTACACTTCCGACATTTCATTGCACATTACTATACTCACAAATGTTAGCGTTCAATCTTGTTTTCTTTCTACTTATTGTTTTGTGTTGCTCAAACTTGTGGCTGTTTCCAATGTAGTTTTGCTTTTGCTGGGAGTGACGTCCTGCACTTGTCCTTTTCCATCCATCACTCCCTTTCCCTAGTTTAAATGCCTGTCCACATATTGCCTGAATTTTTCACTTAGGATCCTTTTCCCTGTGGTGGAGAGATGTAGTCCATCAGCACAGTATAGTCTCTTGCTGGTCCATCTGTTTCACCAGTCGCCTATGTATCTAGATCCTTCTTGTTTGCACCAGGTTTGGAGCCATGTATTAAAGTTGTTTATGCAGTGCAGCCTTTTTGCACCCTTACCATGAACAGGTAGAACTTCTGAGAATGCTATAGCATTAGCAATGGGTTTGAGTTTCTCTCCAAAAGTCTGGAAGTCCCTTTGAACGGCAGAGGCTCTGTTTCTAGCCAGGTCAATTGGACCTAAGTGGATGACAATATCAGTTTTGGAGTGCTCACTTTCTGCCCTAACTAAACCAACTATTTGGTTTGTATTCCTGCTAGCTGAAGAGCCTGGGAGGCATTTAACCATCTTCTCTCCTTTGAGCTGTATTCTCAAGTTGGTGACTCTGATGATGGAATCTCCAAGTAGTAGTAGTTTTCTGTTTTGTGATTTTTTTTCGTCATATTTGGTGCATTATCAGTAGATTGGGCATTGGCTCTCTCATTTAAGGGCACTTCAGTTTCCATGGATTGGGCACCCTCATTATCCAAGGCAGAGAAGGCATTATGCAGGGATATATGATGTATAGGGTGTCTCTGTGTTACAGGTTGCAACCTACCAGAGCCCACTGTGATCCATTTGTTCCTGGGCTGTTTGATTTTACTCTCGAGGTAGTTTCGCCAAATGGGTTAGTTTTGTGCATACCATGTCAGTCGTGAACCTCACTTCTAAGTCAGAGTAGGTGAAATATGATCTTAATCTCTCAAATTTACTGATAGTGCTCGGCATCGTGCCAAAGAGAGCCTCCTGCTAGAGTTCATAAGATGTAACATGTATGGGTAGTTTGTCAAGATGCGCTTGAAACTTTATCAGGCCTGTGGCTCCCGATTCTTTGTGGGAGTGGTAGTGGATTTTTTTCAGATTGTACCCTAGAAGAGGTGTATTTAATTGCAGCTAATTTTTTCCTTAGTAGAGTCAATTCTTTATGCATAGCAGCTAACCTGAGGCATATAGGGCAAGCTCTTAGGTTCCAATGATTCTTCTCAGAATGAAAGCACCGCAGTTATTGCATTGAATACGCAACATTCTGACTCAGCTGTCGTAGGAGGAGAAAAGGAGAAAAAGTGGGTGTAACACCTAATTAAGGGACAGATATCAATGGATATGATGACTATATAGGCAATGCCACCCAGGGGGTGGATGGGGTGAGAGGTAGAGTGGGTGGGAACTTATATGTCCCTGGCCAGTAGGCCTTCTATGAATTGAGGGCACACTCAAATATCTGATTTAAAGGCTAAGCAAGGAACGTAGGCAGGCTGAAGATTCCTAAAAACCTATATGCAACAGGTAAAGTTTATCAAAAAACAGGTAAGTGTAAAGCTTGAAAGCCTTAGCTGAGAGTGTAGTCTCTTGAAGTTCTGATGAGCAGACTGGTTCAGGTATTAGGTGAGTTGCAGAGCTGCTCAATCCAATTAGCCCCACCCTGTGAAGCAGGCTTGTAACAGACAATGGATAAGCAGGCGCAGATCCGGGACTGGATTCCTGGAGAGATGTCAGGTGTAGAAAGGTAGATCTGAGAGTCGTCAGCATGAAGATGGTACTGAAAACCATGGGAGGAAATAAGTGCATCAAGGGACTAAGTGTAGAGAGAGGTCCCAAGACAGAGCCCTGGGGTACACCGACTGAAAGTGGGATGGCAGTAGAGGAGGATCCACCAGAACAGACACTAAAATTGTGCTGGGAGAGAGAAGAAGAAAACCAGGACAGAACAGAGCCCCTAAATCCAAGCGAGGTCAGGATACTGAGGAGAAGATGGTGATCAACAGTGTCAAAGACAGTAGAAAGATCGAGAAGGATGAGGATTGAGTAAAGGCCATTGGATATGGCAAGAAACAAGTCTCTGGAGACTTTGGCAAGAGCCGTTTTTGTGGAATGTAGAGGATGAAATCCAGGCTGCAGTGGCTCCAGAAGGGTTTAAGAAAATCAAGAGAGCGGCGGTGAACCGCTCGTTCAAGTAGTATAATTACACCCCATTCATGGCTGTTCATGAACCATGTCTCTATAACCGCCACTAAATCTCAAATCAGCCGCTTCCATTAAAGCCTCTACATCTGGGATCTTATTTCCCATACTGTGGGCATTTCTGCACACTGCTTTCCAGATGTTGTCTCTTTTACCCATTTCTACAAAGGTATTTAATGTTTTACTTACCTGAGGGCTTTTACTTACTTTGGGGCATGTTTAAGGCCAAAATTGTCCACATCCGGATCTATACCTATTCCCTGTCACAAATAGGTTTTTGAAAAGTGCCTTGTTTTGGCCAGCCCTTTACAGGATGGATTACGTGGGATATACCCTTAATCCAAATGTTTATTTCCCCCTCCACATGTTAATCAGGTGAACATCGAGGCCTCTGTGATTAAGAGTGGCTGCCAGTCTAGGTTTTTTAAAATGGCCGAGATACACATGTAAGTGCTGACACGCATGTTTGTGACACATGTCTCCTGATGCCCATGGATGTTCTTCCCTATGTATTGCAGCAGATCCTTCTTTGATTTAGCACAGAAGTCTAGGGGGAGGCATAGAGCTGTTGTTTTTATATAGGCCTTACATGTGCCCACCCTCTCTTCTAAAATTGACATTGGTTTGCAGGCGTTTTCACTTGGTCGTTGCTGCAACCACAAATGGTTTTTTAAAAATGTACTTTTTAACCTTTCTGTGTCCCTCAAAACTCATTCCCAGGTTAGTGCCTTTGATAATAGAGTCAACCAGATCAAAAGAGATTTCTCTTTAGAGAGTTTTTGGCAGTGCTTTGGGAGCTTTTATGTGTACTGGGTGTCTTTCCTCATCTTTGACACCACTGGAGATACCAATACAAAATGCCTTAACTCCAGAAATGGAATCATTTAGGGGACCAGTTGTATCCTACTAAAGCCCACTGTAACCAATCTATTTCTAGGCTAATGAATCCTCTGTGAGAGTAGGGGTATATTTTCTGGATGCTCCGTTAGTGTTCAGCATCTCCCCTTCCCCTCCTTACCCCCTCTCCCAGTGTCCAGCATCTTCAATTCCACCCCCCCCCCAGGTATCCAGCATTTCTCCTTCCTACACCCCCTACCATGTTCAGCATCACCCCTCTTCCTTCCCCATGCCACCAGCATTACTCCATATCCGTCCTTCACCAGAGCCCCAGAGCGTATCAAAAGGGAAGCAGCACGGCCCAGAGCTTTTGAGCACCTATGTGAGCTCATCTCACTCTCCTGATGCAAACTTACTGTCAAAGGGGATGGACAGATCAGGCCTAGAGCATGCATGGGTGCTGAAGGGCCCTGTTGCTGCTATGAACCATTGATAGAGATATCATAAGCTAGTGATTGAGATTTTGAATGCTTTAAGAAGATTTTTTCAAGAACCTATTGCTCAGGTTGCATTTGGCTGGACTTTGAAAAAGAGTTTAAAGAAATCACTTGATAGTGGCTAGAAATGTCCTGGATATATTTTGGTTCCTCCCCCTCGCCCCATCCTTTTTTCTTCTTCCTTAGGGCTGATAAAGTCCGTTCAAAAGTGTCTGGAAGGGCTAAGAACTCAACTCTGGCCCCTACAGAGAGGGAGCAAGCAAGAGAAAGACTTCTGAAACTTATCATATATCTTGGGTATCTCCTCTAGCCTGTGGTAGACCTTTTCCATTATCACCTCTATCCCATTTCTATTTATAAAGCTTTGTTCCTGCAAGGCATTTTCTAATGCAAATCCAGAAGCGTCAGTCTCTGGCAAGCCTGAAACTGGTATTAAGCGTGTCTCCAGATTCCACTGTGATTATTCAGAACCTTTTGTAGTTCAGGATAAAGGTTACTTATCACTCTCACATGGGCAGTAATTCAGTAGTTCATTAACAAAATTAAAAAATGCCCATAATTCAGGGGGGTGGAGGGGAAGAGAAGAGATGCAGTTTCTTCATCTGTTGAAGTTGTCGGAATATTTGCCTTGACGTAGCCTTGACATACAATGCATCAGGTGCCAGCAGGAAGATTTGTCCTGAGAAATGAAAGGAAGAGACAATCTCATACAGGCCCTCAAGCAGGAGCCAACGTTTCAAAACAATTACAGGTGGAGAACTCATCACAAATCCCACCTCCCTGGACACAGTAAAGGACTTTGCTCAGGTCTGGTGCAAAGGTATTTGGCGCCCTAAGTGACCCATCAGCCTTGCAACTCCCAGCCCCCCCCCCAATTTTCTTTCAAAGTCGTATCCCTCCTAACAGAGATTTTGATAATTAAACTCAACAGTTATGATTACCTCAACATTTGGCCTCCCAAAACTATCCTCTCCCAAGCCCTCATCTGTCTTCTCTGATTCTCATTCCTCCCCTTCCCAGCTTCTTCCCTGTCATTCAACCCCCGCCTGGCATCCAACCCTTTTCTTCTTTTTCTTACTATTCAGCTTCCCATTCTCCCTTTTCCAACACCTCTCCATCCCATTTCTACAGTCTCTCACCCCTTCCACAGTCCCCTTTCCTTTTACAGACCCTCTCAACCTCTTCTTAGACCCTACAGATTTTTCATACCATCTCACCCCAAACAGTCATTCCCTCTTCTCATTCTCTCTCTTCATCTCTAAAGGCTCTTTGTCCACTCCCTTTAGACATTATTCCTCCCTCCCTCCCTCCACTCTTGTCCTATTGCACCCCTTACCTGCACACCGGCCTCAGATGGGGGTGCGTGATCTCGGAGCTTGTGGGTTTCTGAAGGGGTCTTGGCTTGGCCTGTCTTTTTTTTTTTTTTTTTTTTATTAGGCTTTGCACATTTACAAACTCAAATAAATATATAAGACATGCTATTAGGCAACATAATATAACAAAAAACAAAATATCCATTCTCAGCACAAGCGCACATCAAGAGAAAAGGGGTGAGCACAGTATATTATAGCAATCGAAACCAAAGGTAACAAAATTGGAGGTCAAAGGGAGAGATCCCCATTTCAGCTATGGGTGAAAACTTGTTATGGACCCCTTTCTCATCCAGGAGAAGCTTTTCTAGTTGAGTTGACTTTGAAAAGGTATACGTAATCCCATGACTAGAGACAATGCACTTGCATGGGTAACGTAAAAAGACGATTGCACCCAACTCCACAACCTTTGATTTCAAGGCCAAAAAATTCTTTCTCCGCAATTGAGTGGTCCTAGAAACATCTGGGAGCATGTTTAATTTCTGACCACAAAAATGTTTATCCTTGTGCTTGAAGAAGGATTTCAAGACCTTGATTTTATCAGTAACAGATAAAAAAGAAACCAATTAAATAGCTCTCTTAGCTTTCTCATCAGTGGAATCCTCTAAAAAAATTAGTCAAATCCTGATTGACATTGGGTGAAATTAGTCAAATCCTGATTGACATTGGGTGTCTATCCCTTAACCCTCACAGTCCTCTTGTTGCTTCCTAGTAGGCAAATAGGAACAATACTTCTTTGAAATATCCAAAAGAATTTCTGCAGACAATAGAGATGCTATTGGAAAATTAAGAAAACATAGGTTAGCAGCTCTGGTAAAATTTTCCTGTGTTTCTAGCGTGCAATGGATAGACAAGGAATCTTTAATAGCAGAAACACTGGTCTGCTGCACGACGTGCAGCTGACCTTCCAATCTAGCAACATTATTAGAAACTTCCATCAACCTATTATCTACCTCTTGAGACTTCTGAACAGACTCTTGAGTTAAAACACACAAAGACCGAACAGTACTAGATAACTTTGAATCAATTTTCATAATAGCAAGCCACAAATCTTTTAAGGTAAGGTTCTGAGAAAGTTCCATCCAAACAGAAGCCCCTTCTACAGATAAACAGGTTTCGGCAGAGGCCCATGGGTGAAAGGGGAACTCCTAACTGAAGACATAGATGAGGCAGCAGTAGAGGACAGTTGTGGGCTGGAAAACAGGGGTGGAGTCCTTTCCGCTGAGCTGATTGATGCCCTCTCAGGAAAAAGTTGCTGACCGGTAACAGCACTAAAATGTTTATCCAATGGTCCCACCACTTTACTAAAGGATTTAGTCAGAGGCACTGCTGAAGTCACAGATTTCTTTGCCTTCCATTTCCCATAAGAAATAAATCTATCATTCCAAATTAAGCCTAAATAATAGTATCTTATTAGGAAGATCACGATGGTAGTAACCCAACTCAGCACCTACAGAACACCGAAGGGGCGCCAAAGGGATGCATCCTGCCCCTTTGGGCATGGCCCAGAGGGCTTCTGGTCTGTGTTAAATGCTGGCTCAAGACCTCACCAACTGATGTCACAGGGAGAAGGGAGTGGCCGCAAAGATGCCTGCAGAGGCCAACACTCTCCGGTTGGCGTTACTCCCCTCTGCTCGGCGGCACAGCTCCGGCAACACCCCACACAATAAGCTCCCAATCTTCCTGTCTTGTTATTTTTTATAATGAACAATGTTAGCGTTACAGATTTTCCAATTACTGACCTTTTGGAATGGCTGTCGTGGTATTCACAATTACACAATTAACATGCTCATTAACTTCATTTTGACATTTATTACTCTGACACATTTAAACAATACAGAGGGCCTGAAAAGGTTATATACCTTAGTAGCTGTGCTGCCTCTCAGCTTCCCTACCTCTAGATACTCTGCCTTCCTTCATACCCTCTCCTCCTTCTTCCAGACACTATTCCTCGTCTCCCTATTTTCTCTCTCTGAAGCTTCTTCTCTTCTCCTCCACCCATTCTTCCTCCTTTCACACCACATTCCTCTCTAGAAGCTCTGTCCCCCTCCTCAACCCATCCATCCTGAACATATTCCTTCCCTCTCACCCATTCCCTCTTAACCACCTCCCCTCCTAATCTCTCCTCCTTAATCTCACATGCTGTTTCCCTGCCTTCTCACCCTGGTCCTTCTTTCCCAAGTTTCTCCCTTGACCTCCTACTTCCCTCCTTTTTCTCTTGGTTCTCCCCTTGTCCTTCCTCCTCCTCTCAGGCTGAGTGGATCACGGGTTAACCTATACTCAATCACCCTCCCCAGCAGGTAGCTGTACAGGCCAGCAACAGGAGACCCTAGGGATCTGTGCTGGGTCCGCTGCTTTTTACCATATTCATAAATGACCTGGAAATGGGAATAACGAGTGAGGTGATCAAGTTTGCAGATGACACAAAATTATTCAAAGTGTTAAAACACAAGAGGATTGTGAAAAATTGTAAGAGGACCTTGATAAATTGGAAGACTGGATGTCCAAATGCAGATGAAATTTAATGTGGACAAGTGTAAAGTTATGCATCTAGGGAAGAACAACCCAAACTATGGTTACACGATGCAAGGTTCCACATTACGAACCACCACCCAGGAAAAGGATTTAGGCATCATTGTGGAAAACATGTTGAAACACTCTGCCCAGTGTGCAGTGGCGGCCAAAAAGGCAAATAGAATGCTAGGTGTCATAAGGAAAGGAATGGAAAATAAAACAAAGGATATTATAATGCCTCTGTATCACTGCATGATGCGACCGCACCTTGAATTTTGTGTGCAATTCTGGTCAAAATATCTTAAAAAGGATATAGCAGAATTAGAAAAGGCACAGAAAACAGCCACCAAAATGGTAGAGGGGATGGAAGGATACTTCTATGAGGAAATGCTTAAAAGGTTAGGGCTCTTCATCTTGGAAAAGAGATGTTTGAGGGGAGATATGATAAAGGTCTTTAAATTAATGAATGGAGTGGAATTGGTAAACATAGATTGGTTGTTTACTCCATCAAAAAGTAGAAAGACTAGGGGACATGCAATGAATCTACAATGTAAACTATTTAAGACTAATGAGAGAAAATATCTTTCCACTCAGTGCATTATCAAATTCAAATTTGTTACCACAGGATGTAGTAAAAGCTGTTAGTGTAGCTGGGTTTAAAAAAGGTTTGGACAAGTTCCTGGAGGAAAGGTCCATAAACCATTATTAAAAGGGACCTGAGATATCACTGCTTGACCCAATACAAGCATTGCGGAACCTGTGTCTTTTGGGGAAACTGCTAGGTACGTATGACCTAGATTGGCCACTGTTGGAAACAGGATACTGGGCTTGATGGACCTTGGTCTGACCCAGTATGGCATATCTTATGATCTTATGTTCTTATGCAGCTCCTGCAGATGCCTCCTCTTTGGTTTGCCTCTGTCTCAGGGCCTATTGTGGTGGGGACCAAACATCCTGGAGGACCCGATTCTCTTCTTGCTTATGGCTTGGCTCTTGAAAGGAGACGACTAGTGCATAAGGGCTAACCTCCAGCAGTAGTCTCTACTCGGCTCAGAGCCCGGTAACAAATTCCAGAGCTTGATTACACATTGAATGAAAAAATATTTTCTCTTATTAGTCTTAAATAGGTTACCCTGTAGCGTCATTGCATGTCCCCTAGTCTTTCTATATTCTGATGACATAAACAATTGATCTACATTTACCCGTTCCACTTCATTCATTAATTTATAGATCTCTGTCATATCCCCTCAGCCGTCTCTTTTCCAGGTTGAAGAGCCTTAACCTTTTTAGCCTTTCTTCATAGGGGTATCCTTCCATCCCCTTTATCATTTTGATGTCTCTTCTCTGTACCTTTTTTAATAATGCTATATCCTTTTTAAGATACAGCTACCAGAATTGCACACAATATTCAAGGTATGGTCGCACCATGGAACGATACAGAGGCATTATAATATCTTTTGTTTTATTTTCCATTCCTTTCCTTATACCTAGCATTCTATTTGCTCTCTTGGCTGCTGCTGCACACTGGGCAGAGGGTTTTAACATGTTATCCACGATGACGCTTAAATCTTTTTCCTGGGTGGTGGTTCCTAATGTGGAACCTTGCATTGTGTAACCATAGTTTGGGCTGTTCTTTCTTAGGTGCATAAATTTGCACTTGTCCACATTAAATTTCAGGTCTCCGAACCACGCTGTCCTCGACCAATCTGGTGCCACCAGAACAATCCTTCCAGGGAGGTGTTCTATATGCTAAATCATATGTCCTACCAGGAGCCATGGAGGAAACATGTACAGCAGGTGCTGACTTGGCCAAAAATCAGTCAGAGCAATGACATCCTCGTACCCCATCTCTGTGTGGCAACTTAAGTGGCAAACTTTGGCATTGGAGCGTGTCACCATCGGATGCATTTTGGGATGACCCCAGCAGTGCAGAATCAACTGAAACTCCTCCTGACTCAACTCCCACTCTCCATGATCCAGGCAGTGCCAGCCGAGGAAGTCCACTTCCACATTGTCCACCCCGGCAATGCACCAAACCGACAAAGCTAGGAGGCTCTTCTCTGCCCAGAAAAAAGGAGAGCCATCTCCAGAACTACTCCGGCAACTCTTATTTATTTAGCTGTATTTATATCCTGCTTTTCACCGGGTCAAAGCGGTCAATTGGGGGATATATTTAACATGAGGGGATATGAGACACATACGCTAATACTTACAGGGAACATGGGCAATGGAGGGTTAAGTGGCTTGCCCAAGACCACAAGGAGTGCCTATAGGACTAGAAATCCCAGACCCTCCAGCCTGAGATTGCTGTCCCCAGGTGGGACTTGAACCCCCGGCTCTCTGGCCTGAAGTACCTTGTCCTAACCACTAGACCACTCCTCTTGTGCCACTTTGTTGATTGACAGAATCCATCACCGTGGCATTGTCTGAAAACTCTCAAATTGCCTGGCCCTCGACCAGGGGTCGGAAATTCAGAACAGCCAATCTGATGGCCCTCGCCTTGAGGCAGTTGATGGATGACACTGCTTCCCTATGGTTCAATGGCCTGAGATTGTATGGTCTTGGCAAAGGGCTCCCCAGCCTGAGAGACTGGCATCCGTCGCCAGGTGGATCCAGGAGAAATCATCCAATGGCATGCCCTTCCTCCGATGACCATGTTGCTGCCACAATTGCAAGTTGAAACTCACCATCAACAGGAGCTGGAGCCTGTGCTCGAACTCCTGAGAACTCAGAGACCATTGAGTCAGCAGGGACTGCTTAAGCAATTGCATGTGAGCATGCACCCAAGGCACCATCTGTATGATCATCACCATCAATCCAAGAAGCTGAAGATAATCCCAGACTCTGGGAGACTGCTGTGCACAGAGCAGCATCAGGTAATCCAACAATCTTTTACTCTCAGTCTTCAGATTTTTTTTTTTCCTTCAGAGAGAAGAAAATCCATTCACCATCTGCTGGAGACAAAGAAATTCCGAAGGGACCTTGAGGTGGCTGAGGCAAAGGAGTGATGTCATTAAAATATGGGTTTTTCATTGGTTCTTTGTCTCCACCAATCTGCTGGTAGGGGAACACAACCCACTTGTCTAGATGATATGTAAATTTATCTTTTGTGTGTGTGTGTTGGAGGGTGGGGGGAAGCATTGGAGTAAGCAGTATTGCAGTAAGGAAAATGGCCTGACACCCCCTTGCCATGTGATGCCCGGGCAGCTACTCCATTACCCATCATCCCAGCTCTGATTTCTATTTCCCACTTGAATGTTTCTGTTTTCTTTATGTATTTTTGCACTGGTGTAAGCCATATTGGGTGGTCTTTTGGTGAACCAGAAATGAGATATGTGAAACCTCAGATTAGTTTAGATGAATATGGCCCTGGAGAAAACTAGACTACCATAGCTTAGGGTTTTCTTATTGGTCAGCTGGACAGTTTGTAAGCTGCGAAACCTGTTTATTGAACTAACTTATGAATTACCCAGGAAAAACATGGAAAAAAGCTTCTAAAATAAAGACATGAGTCGTTCCTGGACAATCAAACATGTTCAACTAAGAAATCTGCATGTCTCTAAGTAAAAATGCAGTGTGTGTCTTCGGGTCAGTGCTGACTCCTAGTGACCCACCAGCTCCTGGGTTTTCTTGGCAGTGTGACCAGAGGTAGATTGCCAGGCCTTTCTTCCCAGGCAAAGGAGGGTTAAGTAACTTGCCCAAGGCCACAAGGAGTGCTTGTGGGAACTGAAAGCTGGTCTCTTGGTTCCCAAGCCAGTGCTCTAACGCTCTAGTCTATGTAGACTCCTAGAAAACCTGGACTGGATCAAACTGCTATGCAATGGGAACCATAAAACTGTCCCCACACAAATGCCATTTCATTTTGTTTAACATTTCTTATATACTGCCTTTCATGATATCAAGGCAGTTTACACTGTACAGGGCATTATGACTTGGAGATAACCCCCAGTCCTTCCAGCCCAAGGTTGCTGTCCTCTAGTGGGATTTGAACCACTGGGCCACTCCTCCTTCCAGTTTTTGGTACTATGAAGGAGCAATGCAAGATGCATCTGAGTCACCAGGTCGAGGAGCGTGCTGCAGGTTGGATAGTCAGGTTAAAGGAAGGAAAACCCTGCAACTGACTCTGCATCACGAGTCAATTCTCCTGCTTCAATTTGCATATTGCCACTGCTGCACCACACTGGTGAGCAAATGGCAGCAAGTTTCAGACTGAACATTTGTTTCTCCAATCCTGACAGTCTCCCTTTAACCCCGGTCTGGAAGAGTTTAAATCTGAACCATGAGAAGATAAAGGGCTTTGATGCCTTATTATGCAGTTAGAAGCAGAGTTGACATCAATCAGTCATATCCAGGTAGGAGGTGTTTTAGCTGATGCCTCTACCTTCAAAATGTGCATACTTAGACCTCAAAGAAGGGAGGTGTTCTGGAGGGGGAGGGGGAGGGGGAGGGGGAGGGGGGCAGGTGAAAGGATGAGAGAAAATTCTGTAAGTATTTTTGGAAACTATGCAGTACATCTGAGAGAAAAGTTTCAAAACCAGAGAACTTTTTTTTACTGGTGGACTGGCCCTTTCCCTCTAGGGCTAAATCTAGAATGGGGTGACCAGGGGGGCGGAGGTCAATATTCAGCCCCAGTTGTTTGCCCGGTAAATCCATCTGAATGTTGTCTTCTTAAGCAAGCACATATCTTGTGTCTGAAAACCAGTTTGCTCGCTGCAGGCTTAGAAATGTAAGATGCAGTTAGGCGCCCTACCAAAAATTTACTGCAAGACATGCTGTTGCTAACTCCACAGATGGGCGCTCTTTCTCCTTACATTTAATTGAGCGCTGGACTGCTGCCGGTTTCCAGTTAGTCTTTCTGCAACAGCAACACTTCAGAGCAAGTGGAAACCTTCCAAATGAATAAGAGTGAGGGAGCCGAGAACCTGCAAAGATGAATCATCCGCTTCCGATTTACTTGATGGATGCCTCGCATTGTGAATTTCCACCCAAGGAGAATAAACCCAGAATTATAAATGAGTTAGAAAATGTGATTATTTACACTGAATAACCGAGTGTCTCATTCTCGCTAACTATTCATTATCCACTGCTGCACTTAACAGAAAGGAAACTTCGCAGAGGCTGAAAAGCATCACTTACCAGTACACAAAGACCAGAAGAGCGGGATTACATCAGAATGCTGAAAACTGGCCTCATTCAGTAAACTTCATCCTAAATGCAAAATGTAAAAGCTTGAGATCTATTTATCATTCAACTTTCATTCTGTGTTCTGCGGTTGTGGTGGCCATGTTGTATCCTTGTGATTCTCACAGGCATGAGACTTGGATCAGCGGGGTTCCTTTCTATAGAGTGTGGGTGCCCACTCTCCAGGGCCCTAGTGGTGGGGAACACTTTACTCCAAGCTCTGAATGCAAATCAAGACACCAAATATTGCATGTACTTTCTAACGACTTCTCATTTACTGAAAATTTTAAAAAGTAGAGAAGAATCAGACTTTGTCCAGATGCAGTCTATCCAGTTACAGTGGGCAAAATTTGCACAAACAAATCAGACTTTCTAAGGTTCCTCCCAGTCCCAGCCTTTGAACTAAGGCTTATCTTCTAGACAGAAGAGCTGATGATCCATATAGTTCTGTTGCATCAGTACCTTGTTTCTGAATCAGTACAACAGCAGGCTAAACTGGATCTCTGGATTTAGCTGGGAATTATCCCACATGACCTCATACTCTGGAATCTTGCTTAAGTAACCTAGTTTAGCCTGAATGTTGGCATATAAGATACAACACTCATCTGAAGCAAAATGTGAGCTTGAATGGGTGCAATCAATCACTTACAGAAACAAGCTTTTGTAGCTTGTTATTGTCCCAGAAACTGAAGGCAGATCCTGGGGCGAAAGGGGGTCTTTACTCCTTCAAAAACCTAGAAGAAAAAGCGTAATTGCTTACCTATGATGGACATTCTCCGTAGACAGCAGGAGTATGCAGCTACACCTGATAGGTGACGCCTCCAATATTACCTTGTGCTGGGCTCTCCCTAGCCCAGAGAAGTCTCTTTTGACTTTTCTGAGCATGCGTGCGCCACTTCCCGCCCAGAGATCCCGCTGCCTAGTCAGCTCATAACATAGCTGAGAGTTAGGTGCAGTGGAAGGGACACCACTGAGATTGTGGGAAAGTTTTCACTGAAAATAGCAATAATCCTGTGCCTTTGACTTGACATAGTTTGTCCTGTGGTTACTTTATATTTCCGTGTTCTTTGGTCTTCAGTTTTTGGGGGGGGTTTTCTCTCTTGAGAGGAAGGTGGGCAGGGAAGTATGGCTGCATACCCCTGCAATCTACGGAGAACCCCTATTACAGGTAAGCAACTACGCTTTCTCCGCAGACAAGCAGGGGGATGAAGGCACACTTGATAGTTGAGTCCAGAGCTGAGGGCCGCTTTAGGGTCTTTCAAAGGTGCAACCTGGAATCCTTCGTATTCAGATGGAAGAAGCAAAGACGATTATGAAGCAAAAGGATTCCAGAGGACCGCCTGGCGGAAAGCGAGGTCTTGAGTTGATGAGCGGTCCGAGCTGTAGTGTCTTGTAAAAGTATGGATAGAAGTCCAAGTGGCTGCCTTGCAAATGTCTTGCACCGACACTGAAACCAAAGTGGCTGTGTGGGCTGCCATAGCCTGGAGATCGTGAGGCCCAATGTGGCCGGGTGATTGTTCTTGAGCCTGCATGTAGCAGAAAGAAACACAGTCCGATAACCAGGATGAGATGGTTTTCTTTGATGCAGCTCATCCTGGGTTGCTTGGACTAAATGTGAGAAAGTTGTGAAGATGTTCCTAATGCTTTGGTCACCTGAAGAAAGAACAATCCAAGGAGTAAAGGGTCCTTTCTGGACAATCCGCTGGAGCATCCAGAAAAAGCACCAGGAGAACGATAGTCTGATTAGGATGAAATTTGGAGACAATCTTTGGCAAGAATTTCAAATGCATCAATAGGACTATGTGATTATGGAAGAACTCTGTGTATATTGAATAGTGAACAAGCACTTGGAGTTCACTAATCCATCGTGCTGTAGTTACAGCTATCAAGAAGGCAGTCTTCCAAGTAAGATTACTTCAGAGAGGCTGAGGTTAGGGGCTTGAAGGGAAGTTTCATAAGTTGAGACAGCACAAGGTTTAGGTCCCACGCTAGAAGAGGCGGCTTGACTGGAGACTTGGTATTTATGAGGCCTTTCATGAATCTCACTACGAGGGGGATGAATCGAGATGGGTTTCCTGTCCACTATTGTATAGGAAGCTGCTTGAGCAGAGGCAAATAGGTAATGCAGCAGGCTAGTATTGAGGTATTAGAGGACTGCTGTTCTGTTGTCTGGCAGGTACGCTCTGCCATCCATCGTGTTTATCAGTGCCCCTTTGAAGCTTAGGCTCTGTTGGGGCTTCAACTGGGATATCTGGTTATTAACTAGGAAGATGGTTGCCTGCAGGGTGTTTATGGTGGGCTGCAGGGTGTTTATGGTGGGCTGCAGGGCATGGTTTGCCTCTGTCGCAGAGGAGGCAGATATGAGCCAGTCATTGAGATAAAGATTGACACGGTCTCCTTGCTGATACATATGAGCTGTGACCATTGCCAGGCACTTTCTGAAGACTTGTGGGGCACTTGAGAGGTCAAAGGGAAGAACTTGGTACTAGTAATGCTCCCCTTGAATCAAAACAAAGATTTTTTTTTTTTTTTTTTTTATTTTATTCACATTTATATACCGCATCTTCCAAGAGTTCAGTTGCGGTTTACAGTTAACAATAATTAACAAATCAAGTTTGTTTTACATGGAACATTGCAATAATACAGAACTTATTTACAAGGAACATCATATAAAGTATAGAACAAACAATGTGGTATAATACCGAACAGTGTGGAAACTATATACAAGTTATATATGAATATATATACATGGATTACATGGGGGAGGTCAGAAGATCATCATTGGAGAGTGCTATCTGTATAGGTTAAAGGTTTATTGCATAGAGCAACCGGATTGTCTATTTAACCTTTGTCTATTGTAGATATTGAGTTATTTATGTTATAATGTTTGGTGAACAGATAGGTTTTCAGTTTCTTGAGTAGTTCTGTGATCTCTGTTAGCTTTCGTAGCTCCTCTGGAAGGGAATTCCAGATAGTAGGGGCTATGTGCGAAAATGCTCTATTGTTTGTTGATTTGTGGGCTTTTGTGAAATCTTTTGGGATTTTTAATCTGCATAGTTGTCCTTTTCTGTGTGTAGGCTTAGCTGGTTCTTTGTGTATTAAGTTACATAACATGGGTGGGGCCAAAGCATATAAGGCTTTGAATGTTGTTATTATTGTTTTGTAGATTATTCTACTTTGAATTGGTAACCAATGAAGGGAGACTAGTATTGGTGATATGTGTTGAAGGGAATTGATTTTCAATGTGATTCTAGCTGCAGCATTTTGTGCGAATTGTCAATATTGACAATGAAGGGGGGCGGGGGGAATGGGCAAGTGGCCATAGGCATCCTTGAGGTCCAAGGAGGCTGCCAATTGTTGCACGTCAGGCTTTATCTCTGCCCCTTCTCACCTCTGAGGCTGCTTTTGGATCCTGATGCCTTGTTCTCCTTGTGTCTCCTTAACTTTCTCTATTTGTACCTTTGTTCTCAGCTATTGTATTGACTGTCTTGATTAGATTGCAAGCTCCGATGAGCAGGGATGTCTTCTGCATGTATCTATACAGCACTGCATGTGCCTTGTAGCACTATATAAATGATTAATAGTAGTTGCATCAAAGCTGGGGAAGGATAGTGTTGAGAGAGTTCATCTTGAGTTTTTTCCTTTTGATGTGAAGGTTGAGATCGCGTGGACTGAGAATGGGCTGAAGACTGCCTGTTTTAGAAAGAATCGGGAGTAGAAGCCCCCCCCCCCATTGCGCTGATCATGAGGCAGGGGCATTATTGCCTGTCTGTGTAAGGGCTCTGAGATTTCCTGCTCTCACACCCGCAGGCGATGTTCCAGAAGAGCCTTCGCTGGTGGGACAGGGTGGGAGGGTGGCTTTTTTACAAAGTTGATTTTGTATCCCTCATGAACTGTTTTGAGTATCCAACAATTGGTAGTTATGGATTGCCAGGCCTCCCTGAAGTGCTGAATCCTGCCCCTCCCCCCCCACCCCTTCCCCCCCCCCCCCCACTGGTAAGTAATCAAAAACTGTGATTTGCCTTGGGAGGAGAAGCGGGGTTAGAAGGCTGCGCTTTCCTCTCCCATGGCCTGGAGCATTGAGGATAAACCAGAGCAGATGGGCATTGTGATTGTTGATAGGAATAGGGTTGGAAGCATCAGCAAGGGTAGAATTGCTGGAAATATTAATAATGGTAGGCTATCCAAATTGAGATAACTGTGACCGATGAGCTTTTGATGTAGACTCTGCTGGCTGGGCCGCTAGCTCTCTGACTGTTGAGGAATGGTCTTTGACCTCTGACACCGCTTTTTGGACCTTGAAGCTAATCAGGCTATCCCCTTGGAATAGGGCATCTGCCAAGTGGTCGTAGAGGTCATCTCAAAGGCCAGACACTTGCAGCCAAGCTGTCTGTCTGTCAGAAATGACTGTGACTCCGGACTGGGCCATGGCGTCAAAGGCATCATAGATTGTTCGAAATATGTGATAGAGGGATGCATGTAGATTGGATAAGAGCTGAGATCATTCATCCCCTAGTGCCACCCCGGGCTCATCAAGCTGCAGGAGAAGATCATGATAGTAATGTAGTATTTGAAGCTGATGTGCTATAATGTGCATTGCCAGGAGGGCACTCTGGTATGATTTATGCCCAGTGGAATCAATTTTTTTTACTCCTTTCTCTGAGGGGTTTGAAAGGTTGACTTCATGCTTTTAGATTTTTTAATAACTGTTTCTGAGGTGACAGATTGATGAAGCAACTGCTGGTGCTGGAACCTCAGAGCAGGAAGCACTTTAAGGTCCAAATACCTAGAGGTTGGGTACATAGATGTAGAGGTTTTCCCAGAATGATGATAGAAGATATTGGAGTATGGATGGAACTGGCAAAGCTATCACTTCCTTCTGTGCATTGCATGCCTTGGAAATGGACTGAAAATCCCTTTTGTTTGTGGGCATCTGAGTATCACTGAGGGCAAGGGCATGCAAGACCTTCTGTAGAAACTTTGGGTAGGAAAAATCTTCCGGTGTGTATTCTGTGCCTTGCTCTGAAGGGAGGAGAGGTAGGGATTGCTCAAGTAGGAACATGTATCCTCTTCTATGGGAGGTGGGGACCTCCAGTTCACCAAGGGGGAAGACTTTGGTTGAATAGACTGCCTGGGGTCCAGTGGAACATGCAGGAGGTTGCCCTGTGATGGAGAGGCTTCTGCAAAGGACTTGGCTTGGAGTATAGCTGTGCTATCCTGCACAGACTTTCTCAGGAGGCATATTAGGGAGGAATTTGGGCTGGATATCCCTGGAGTGTGCAGGGGGGGGGGCTAACCCTGGGGATAACACCAGTATGGCAGGTTCTGCGTGCTTGGAAACCTTCACAAGTGGCTCCCCAAGGTGGCTCTGGTCTCTGTGGCACTTTGGGACTTTACCAGCACCCACACTGGGAAGGTTTTCAGTTTGGTGATGCCTATGTTTTGATTTGGCTTTTATGTTACCTCTGGGGACCACTAAGACCATCAGTGGAGAACTTAGCCGGAGGAGATGGAGTGAGCCGTGAGCCTGAGTCTGCAGGCTCTGGGCTGAAGATAACAAAGCCAGGGCTGGTAGGAGGTCTGCCTCCGGTCTCATGGCTGCCCTGAGGACTCTTGATGGTGCCTGGTCTAAGCCTGGGCGGAGGAGGCCTGGTCTAAGCCTGGGAGGAGGGCAGGAGATATAGGAGATTACTGTGGCACAGACACTGTGATTGCTTGAACTGGCACATTGAAGTACTGAATTTCCCTCATTTCCAGTTGCGCTTTACTGCCCAATAGGTGTTGAGCAGCCTGTTTCACTTTTCCCATGCAGCAATATGGTTTTCGTGGTGATGACAGATGCCAGCCTCTCGCGCTGGGGAGCCCATTGCCAAGACTGTACGGCCCAGGACCTTTGGAACCGCAAGGAAGTGGTATGATCCACCAACCGCCTCAATGCGAGGGCCATCAAGTTGGCTCTTCTGCGTTTCCGGCCCCTGGTCCAGGATTGGGCAATTCAGACAATGCCACAGTGGTGGCTTAAGCAATTGGCAAGGCGGCACAAGAAGTGGAGGGGTAGCTCTGGAGATGGCTCTCCTGTTTGTCTTGCCGGAGAAGAATCTCCTAGCCTTGTCAGCTCTGCACATTGCCCCGGTTGGCAATGTGAAAGCGGACTTCCTCAGCTGGCACTCTCTGGATCCTGGAGAGTGGGAGTTGAGTCAGGAGGCATTTTAGTTGATTTTGCGTCACCGGAGTTGCCCCAAAATGCATCTGATGGTGACCTGCTCCAATGCCAAAGTGTGTTACTTCTTCAGTCGCCTCAGAGAGACGGGATCTGAGGGCATTGATGCCTTGGCCAAGTCAGCACCTGCTGTACATGTTTCCTCCTTGACCCCTGGTGGGGGCATATGATTTGATGTATAGAATGTCATCCGGGCAGGATTCTCCTGGTGGTGCCAGATTGGCCGAGAAAAACATGGTTCACAGACCAGATGTGGCTCCTACAAGCGCGTCCTCTTCATTTGCCTTCTGATAGGGGCCTTTTACAGCAGAAACCAATTGACCTGGAGGACCCAGTTCATTTCTCATTTATGGCTTGGCTCTTGAAAGAAGACAGCTAGTGCATGAGGGCTATTCTGTGGTGGTGGTCGCCATTTTGCTCAGATCCTGGAGGAGGTCTATCAAGCTAGCATGCGTGCGGGTCTGGTGCCTCTATGGTACGGTGCTTGGCAGTTCGCTCCTGAGGCATCCAAGGTGCCATCTCTGTTGGTTTTTCTACAAGATAGCCTGGAGAAGGGCCTTTCCCTTTGCTCCCTGAAGGTTCAGGTGGCAGCTTTGGCCTATTTCCGGGGTCCTGTGGCTGGTAAGTCTCTAGCCTTGCACCTGGATGTCTTGAGCTTTTCTTCTGGGGGTTTGGCATCTGCGCCCTCCCCTCCAGTCTGTGGTCCCTTTCTGGGATCTGTATCTGGTGCTCAGGGCCCTGATGTTGTCTCCATTTCAGCCATTGAAGCATGCTACTTTGAAGGATTTGACATGCAAGATGATTTTCTTGGTTGTGATTTGTTCTGTTAAGGGGATTTCTGAGCTGCAGGATCTGTCCTGCTGAGATCCTTATCTATCTTTTTCAAGGAAGCTGTTTCCATTTGGATTGTGCCTTCCTTCTTGCCTAAGGTGCTTTCTCCCTTTCATGTGAACCAGGTGGTTTGCCTGCCCGCCTTCTCTAAGGAGTTGTATGAGGAGAAGGAGAAGGATCTTTGCCTTGTGGATGTCCAGAGGCTGCTTCTCTGGTACTTGGAGGTTATGAATTCTTTTCCTAAAGTCTGGCCATCTTTTTGTGCAGTTTGCTGGCCCGCACAATGATGACAAGGTGGCTAAGTCAACTTTGGGGTGCTGGATTAAGGAAGCCATTGCCTCGGTTTATCTGTTGTGGAACCGGCCAGTTCTGGAGGGCTTGCATGCCCTTTCTACCTAAGCACAAGCATCCTCATGGGCAGAGCTGCAACGGGGCAATACTTTCCACTTTTGTCAAGCATTACCGCTTGGATGTTTACTTGAAGGCAGACACAGCCTTTGGATTTTGCGAGCTGCTATGTCTGTCTCCTGCCCAGTGGAGTTGTAGCTTTGGTACATCCCATTTGTCTGGGTTGGTCTAGCACAGGGGTCTCAAACACGCGGCCCGCGGGCCGCATGCGGCCCGCGAGACAACTTTGTGCGGCCCGCGACGGCGGAAAACCAAAAATCCCCCAAAACCCTGGCTTCTGCTGCTGCCGTTGCCGCCGTGGCAGCAGCAGAATCAATTGTCAAATTAAAAAAAAACTGACTTCTGCTGCTCAAGCAGCTGTCCTGCGGCCCCTTTCCCTCTGCCCGGAGATCCGACTCTGCTCTCAGCGGCGTGCTTTTCAAGCCGCGAAGAGAGTATTCCCCTCTCGCGCGGCTTGAAAAAATGGAGAGGGGAAAAATATTTTGTCTGGAAGAGAAGACAAATCTACAATTGGCCAGGTATTGGGAGAGTAAGTGGGGATTGAGGATGGAGGGGTAAAATTTGAGTGGATGAAATAGGAATGAGGAAAGAGCAAAAGGAGAAAGATTAGTATGTTAAAGCAGATGTAGAGAGAGAGAATGGAAAAAAAACTAGAAGAGAGAAGAAAGGACAAATGGACAGCAGACGATGGAGATAGCAGAAGACACGAAGAAACCAGAAGTGGCTGGAGCAATTGCAACTGAAAAAAAATGCACAAAAGGTAGAAAAATATCTCTTTATTTTGAATTTATTAACTGGAATATGTCAGCTCTGGGAAATGTGCATCATTAATGTCTGTGCTTTGGTACAAGAAATTATTTATAGTTTTATTTCTACAGTGCTGAGGTATTCTGTGTAATTCCTATTTGACATTGCTACTTGTTCTCTTTTCCCAGTAGGTCATGTATTGTTCTCTGAAATGTATTGATTTAATATTTGCAGTGTTGCCTTTTGATAGGTAGGGTCTGGTGCTTTGTGAGTCCTGGTAGTGCTGTTATGATATGGGGGGTTTGCTATGGGTTCCAAATGGGCAGTGTTAGTAGTAGTTCCTAATGTGCCTGGTGGTTGGCACTGGATTATAGTAATATAGAAATTTTCTAGTCTTTCTTTATCCATGCACTCATTATGCAACATTATGCAAATATTTATGCAAATGAGGCCCCTTATGCAAATGAGGCCCGTGTCTTATGCGGCCCCCGGGTTACTTTACAAGTCCTCATTCGGCCCTCAAAGCAATTTGAGTTTGAGACCCCTGGTCTAGCAGGACAATATGGAAGGTAACATTTTACTTACCAGTTAATGTCCTTTCCTTGAGTCCTGCTAGACCAGTCCTGGGCTCACCCCTGGAACTATATTGTTCTGTTCTTGTTTATGCTTTCCTGTGCAGAGTCTTCTACTGTTGATCACTCATTTTTGCCCACGATTGAGGTTTCTCTGGGTAGTTTCTCCAAATGGATTAGTTTTGTGCATACCATGATAGTCATAAACCTCTCTTCTAAGGGCATGTGGAGTATGATCTCAGTCTCTCAAATTTACTGCTAGTGCTCAGCATAGCACTTGCATCGTGCCGAGGTCCTCCTACTGGAGTTTGTAAGATGTAACATGTATGGGTAGTTTCTCAAGATGTGCTTGGAAATTCTTCTTTATCAAGCCTGTGGTACCCAACACGATGAGAAATATTTCCATATCTTTCTGCCACATTTTCTTGGCAATTTTCCTTCTTCCAGTTTTTGGCAGATCCTCTTTGTATACCCTTTGTATATAGGGTTTGCAGCATAAAAATATCAGTACATTATATCCTCTTTATCTGCAGAAGTCCACTTAACCATAGCTAATCTTCTTAACTTTTTCATTAATTTCTGTGGTTTATCTCCTGCCACAATGGGCCCGGGAACAGGCTCACCAAGGCCTTTATCTGCGGCAGAGATGGTATCTACATCTGCAGTGCTTGCACTATCATAACCACCATCATTAGCCATAGTGCGTAAGCTATGAGTGGGCATCGTTTTATCCTAGGTGACGGGCGGCCAGTATCTATTTTTCTTTTTCGTTCCTACCATACTTCAACTGTAGTGTCGCCTTGCTGAGATTTCATAAAGCTGTCATACAACGGGGTCACTCAGCAAGACCGGAGGAGAGAACTGTATTCTGTCCCCAAAGACATGTACATCAAGTCAGGTTGTGTGAGGCTTGCCAGGTTTCTCCTATATGCTTTGGGATGAATACTTTAGAGACCTCTGGTGGCTGAGATGAATAGAGGCATGGGAGTGATGTCATTGAAACCTGGGCTTTTCATTTGTTCGTTTTCCCCACCAATCTGCTGGTAGGGCAACACAACATACTTGTTTGGACTGGTCTAGCAGTTCTCAAGAAAAGGACATTAACTGGTAAGTAAAATGTCACCTTAGACATTTATCTCCATGGACTGCGCAAAGAACTCTATGAATCTCCACAGCACCACAATTAAAGTTCACAGTGGTGAAAATGTCACAGCATTTCACATCACCACCCTCACCATTTGCATGCGATTAAGATTTCCATGATAGAAGATCCTTAGGGATAGGGAAGAGAGTGCAGCGGGGAGGGAACAGTGTCAGACTGAAACGGCCTGACTATCTTTCTTTGCCACCATATTCCACTTCGTTCTACTGATAACTGGTCAACATGGAAAAATCATCACAAATAATTTCATGTGTAGTAGATAACCTACGAAGAACAATGTTCAAAACTGGTTTTGTTTTTGTTGTATCACGTCAGGTTTGAAAGTTGATAATGTCAGAGGTTTTGCTATATCAGCTGAATTGACATTCATTCATTTATTTAACATTTCTTCTATACCACCTTTCAGTGGTACTAAGGCAGTTTATATAGAACAAAAACAAGAAGGGTTACAAGGAACATGGTGTTATTAACTAGGTACAGGCAACTAGAATCGTAATGCTACGAGCTATGTACATTGTAAGTGATAGTAACGTATTTAGTGTCTGATCGGTAGACTGACAGCTATTTACATTTAAGGGGTGTACAGTTCATATTTTGTACTTCAGTCATTTCAGGGTTTTGGCTGTGAGTGAAGTTAGTTGTCTGTCCCATAATATTTCTGGAATATGTGTGTTTTTAGCATCTTCCTGAAGTCCATAAACTGTGTCAGTGATTACTCTACCAGTATTGATTGGTATTTATTTTGCTTTTCAGATTAATTATTTTGGTTATGTATTGGGTTATAGTAACACTGAAGAAATCCTCAGAAATACAATAATCCTACCAAGATAGTGAAGAAATCATTCCAAAGATTTTCTTACATTTGTGGTTCATTTGCTACTGTATCTCAAGGTCGTAACATAATGCCAGATCTTCGCAAAATGTACACGTTATATTTTGGATGCCCACTGGGTGACCAGGATAAGCCGTGGGCGCCTCACATCATTTGCGCTGCTTGTGCAAATGGACTATGTGATTGGTTAAATGGAAGGAAAACAGCGATGCCATTTGCTGTACTGATGATATGGAGGGAGCCGAGAAACCATCATGGCGACTGCTGTTTTTCTCTGGTTAATATCATGGGTTTCTCTGCAAAGAACAAGCACAGCATTGTGTATCCAAATCTTATGTCTGCAATGCGACCAGTCCCACATGACAAAACACATCCTGTTCCAGTTCCTCCACAAGACGGGCTGTCTTCTGTACCAGACGAAATGGAATTAGATAAAGGTGCAAGTGGTGGCCAATCTAAAGAGTCAGAAGATGCAGGCTACGTGCCAGATGAAAGTGATGGCAACCTAGAGAAATTCAGCCAAGAAGAACTTAGTGATCTTATACAAGACTTGGCACTCTGAAAAGATAAAGCGGAACTCCTTGCTTAGTGAGGGAAAAAAATGCTCTCATTCGTCACTATCGCACACGCAATCTTAATTTAGCGACGTTCTTTAAAGTAGATGGTCCAATGTGTTATTGCAACGATATCGATGGACTTTTTGGAGCCCTCTCACAGGTACACAAACTGTCAGGATGGCGCTTATTCATTGTTTCTTCAACATAATGACAACCTAACGCCGCCTATTCCAATTGCACACTCTGTCCACTTCAAGGAGACATATGATAACATGCAGATATTGCTCCAGTCTATACGCTATGACAATTACCAGTGAAAGATTTGCAGGGATCTTAAGGTTTTGGCATGCTGATGGGATTTCAAGGTGGATTTACCAAATATTGCTGTTTTCTCTGCCTCTGGGACAGTTGGCGCTGTCGAAGATCATTCTGCTGTTCACGACTGGCCTTTAAGAACTGCCTATAATCCAAGAAGCAGCAGTGTTAGTCATGTTCCATTAGTCAATCCAGCAAACATTTTGCTTCCTCCTTTGCATTTAAAACCGGGTTTAATGAAAAATGTAGTGAAAAAAATGGCACAAACAAATTCAAGAGAATTTCAGTATCTTATTTCTAAGTTTCCAAAGATCACTGCTGCAAAACTGAAAGAAGGCATTTTTGTGGGGCCACAAATAAGACCGGTGATGGAGGATGAAGAATTTGAAAAATACCTGGATGCTTTGGAACTTGAAGCGTGGCGAGCCTTTAAATGGATCTGTGAAAACTTTCTGGGTAATCATAAATCACCAGATTATGTTGTTGGAGTACAAAGGTTACTTGACACATATTGTAAACTTGGTTGCCGCATATCATTGAAAACGTACTTCACGCACTCACATTGTCACTTTTTTCCACCAAAACTAGGATGAAGTGAGTGACGAACAGAGTGAGAGGTTTCACCAAGACATTCAGGCCATGGAAAAACGTTACCTAGGATTCTGGGATGAGAGCCTGATGGCAGATTACTGGTGGCTGTTGTATCATGATAATCCTGACAAACGTCACAGCAGTCTTCTGTAAAACACTTTTAGTGTGTTTCTTATATGCAAACATGCCAAATATAGTTAGTTATTAGCACATGTGACATCTGACTTTTTCAATGTTTGCAATATGTAACATTTAACAGAAACGTCTATGGATAATATCTCTAAAACACTATGTGCTAGAGAAAATCTAATTACAGATTTAGAATCAGCATGAAAAGCTGCTTTAGGAAAATCCGATTTCACTTTTGATGAAGAAAAAAAATATTTTGGTGTAAATCAGTGTGTAACAAGCTTGAAATCTGCTTTTGGCACAGTTGGTAATAGGGAGACTGGAGATCCTATAGGACAGTGATTCTCAAACCTGTTCTGGAGTCCACCAGCCAGCTGGGTTTTCAACATATCCAGAATGAATATGCATGAGAGAGATTTGCATATAATTTTATTTATTAACATTTCTTATAGACTGCCTTTCATGATATCAAGGTGGTTTACATTGAACAAACTGAAATTACATTGAACAGGTTGTTATAACTTGGAGATAACTATTTTACAGGGAACATGGGCAATGGAGGCTTGCCCAAAACCATGAAAAGCACCTGTGGGACTAGAAACCCCAGTCCTTCTGGCCCAAGGTTGCTGTCCTCTAGTGAGATTTGAACCCCTGACCTGCTAGCCTGAGGTAACTTGCCCCAAACAATGGGCCACTCCTCCCTCCATGGAGGTAACAAGCATGTAGATCTGTCTCATGCATATTCATTGTGGATATGATGAAAGCCCGACTGGCTGGTGGACCCCAGAACAGGTTTGAGAACCACTGCTTTAGGAAACTGAGATTTTTCTCAGTCTTTACTTGTGTGGTCAGCACCTGAGCAAGGTAGAGTCACACCCCCTGCCTGCTCCTCCCAGCCCTAACTTATGTTATTTATTTCAAAACATTTATAACCCACCTATCAAAGCTTCTAAGCAGTTTACAACCATAACACACCTAAAAACATTAATACCGCAATTACGACAATGCAGACCAAACCACTCCTTCCCCGCCTTCAAGGAAATACTAACTGAAACAAATGGGTCTTAACTCTTTTACAAAAAAACTAAAGAAGTCCAAATAATATGAAGAGCATTTGGCTAGGCATTCCATAATGATGGCCCCATCACTGAAAAGATCCTGGCCCACGTAGTTGCCAACCGGGTCACCCCAGTCGATGGGATTGTTGATAAGTCCCTTGATGCTGACTGTAAGGCCCTACTTGGGTTATACAGAAACGGCCAGGCTCTCAACTCAGCAACGGAAGTCATAAACAGGGCCTTAAATACTAGACATGAACACTTAAACTGGAGCCTAAAAAGAAAGGCAGCCAATGCAGCTCCTCTGTGGGACAAAGAAAGGGGGATATTGGAAGGGTGCTGGAAGCTTTTCTAACCCTCTCAGCCCCAGAGCCAAGGGGACTTGCAACTACCCTCTGGGTGATGGTCTTTGTGCCAGGTGCTTTTATCACCTCAATTAACAGTGGAGAGGAGCAGAGCTCAAAAGTAAATTTGAGTAGAAAGCAGTGTGGTTGCGGTGTTAGTCCACTTTTACATGGTACCCAAATAAGAAGAGAAACCAAAAGGGAAAATACAGTGATACCTTTTTATTGGACAGTACATTTGTGGACTAGCCTTTGAAGGTCAGGACAGTATGAGCAACAGAAGACGATATCAGAGTATGTGGCTTTTCTGAGGGGTTGTACCAGCACCTTTTTCATTGCCTGCTAACACTGACCCCTGGTCCTCATGTATTAATGAACGAACGCTGCATATGAGGACCGGCACGTTTATTTTCTGGGAAAAATGCTCTGCCATAATATATAAGTGGATTACCAGGAATCGAAGTACTATGTGAGGAAAATGCTTCCTAGTCCGTTTCAAAGAGATTTATGTCAGCCCTCTCTGTCTGAGAGCTTTAAATGAATCTATTAATGTCAGCCCACTCCTTCCTTGAAAACGGCAGATTAATCACCAGAGCCAACAGTTGGCTCATCTTGACGCGAATCCAGAGAGCGCTTCATGGCGCATTCAGGGTCATCTTTAGCCTACATGCAGTTTATTTATTTCCATTTAATTATATACCTCATCAGTTCAAGCTGCGACTTACAGTACATTCAAACCATGAGTCATCTCATTGCAACAATAACAATTTCAAATTAAAACTATACATATGTTTGCTTTTGTGAAGCCATCTCCTAACACTATTCCATGATATCTTCACCCCGATGTTCCTGCCAAACTGCGTGGCCAGAGGACTTGTGAGCAGCACCCCTCCCCTCCCCCCAAATCAACAGCAGCATGACCAAAGGACTCCTGTGCAGCATGGAAGGAACATTGCTTCACCCCCAACCCCACATATAGATCCCCCAACAGTCCTGCTCAAAGCACAAATAAATAGAGCAAACAAGCGACAAAGTTCATATCTGAAAAGCAATTAAATAATTATTTAATTGAAAGCCATCACAAAGAATCAGGTCTTAGCTTTTTGAAGGAATGTTAAATCATTATGTCCCTGCTGTAAATGGAAAGGTCTGGAATTCCTTAGTAACATAGTATATGACAGCAGATAAAGACCAGTGCGGTCCATCTCATCTGCCCAGCAAGGCAGCAAGAGTAGGTGCACCTGCCGCTCCGTGCAGGTCACCTCTCCCCATGCCTTTGTTTAGGGGTGCACCCACCATTCAGTGCAGGTCATCCTTATTTGAGATAAAAGAGATAGTTACGTTTATTTTGATTTTATCCTGTTGCTAGTAAGGGATCCCCATGTCTGTCCCATGCCATTTTGAATTCTGTCATTGAATTTGCCCCCACCACTTCCATCGGGAGGGCATTTCAGTGAAAAAGTATTTCCTGATGTTGCCTTTCAGTTTATCCCCTTGCAGCTTCATGTTATGCCCTCTAGTTTTACAGCTTCTCCGACTTTGAAAAAAGTTTGTTTTATCATATCTCCCCTGTCCCTCCTCGCCTGGTAGAGAACAGGCAAAAGCACATTGCCTGGCAAAAGTCAGTGTAAGCTGATTTATTTTAGGAATATCCTACAGTACCTGCTGGAGTGATCTGAATGTTGTAGCTGGGGTATAGTGTGTTGTTAAAGAGGTACTTTGATAAACCTTGGTTTACTTCCAGAAACAGTCATTTATAAAATTGCCCCAGTGATATGTACGCATAACACATTAACAAAACAAGGCATATACTTCTATGTGCTACCAAAGCAGAAGCACTATGCACTATACGAGGTGTGATCAAAAAGTATCGAGACTTGTGTAGCTATATAACAATACATTGCACCATAATGCTATTAAGCATGCAGTGACCTAGTTATGTGCTCTGTATGTGCAGAGTGTAGTGTGGCTATAGCACACCTGTATTTTTTTAATCACATGATGTTTGGTATCGTGTAAAAGCAGTTTGTCAGATTTATGATGAGTGAAAAAATTGAACAGTGAATTTGCATTAAATTCTGTCAAAAACGTGGAGATTCATGCAAAGAGACTTATGACAAGTTACAGCAAGTATATGGCGATCAATGCATGAGTCGTTCTCGAGTTTATAACTGGTACAAATGTTTCCAAGAGGGCTGCCAAAGTGTTAACAGTGATATACGTTCTGGAAGGCCATCCACGAGCAGGAATGAAGATAAAGGGGTATGTTTACTAAACTGCGGTAATGTCACCCGCGTTAGGTTCCGCGGTAAAGGTACAGATGCCCATATAAAGGCATGGGCGGTGCATTGTTACAGCAAGCCCTATCAGCTAACGCACGTTACAAGGCGCCTTAGACTAACACGCGTTACAAGGGGTCTTATAAGGCACCTTACAAGGCACATTACAAGGTGCCCTGTAAGGCGCCTTGTAAGATGCCTTGTAAGGTGCCTCATAAGGCGCCCTATAGGACTCCTTAGGCTAAGCGCCATATTAGGCACCCCTGGACAAGGCACCGTAGAAGGCACCCTGGGCTATGGAACCATAGGTTAAGGTGGCCTAACAAGGTTATGATGCACTAGGTTAGTGTGCCCTAAGGGCTGCAAGGTGCCGCAGGATGACATGCATGACCTGTGAGGAACAGAGACAGATGTAGCCCCAACACTAGATAGAGCACTCAGGAAAGGCAATGAACAGGTGAGTGAAGGAGGGAGAGCTGAGAGCCGCTGGACCCGCCATATCTGCGGGCATCCCATGTGGCTGCCAGTACTGATGACAAACATGGTGGGGGCAACTGTACCACAGCACAGGGTGTTGGTAATGTAAAGTACTGGAAAGACAGTTGGTGGCAGACAATGGAAATACGTGTCCCCCAGTGGAGGCAGAGGTGGAAGGATAGTTACAATGATGGGTGGACAGAGGAGTGGTGGTGCCATGCAGATCAGGCACAGGCGAGGCAAGCACGATGAGGCGCAATGCAGGAAAGGGTAGCAGTGCAGGACATGGGGTGGCAACCTGCACAGGCAGACAGGACTCTTCACAGCTGACAGATGCAGATAGACGGACCGAGGGAATGTTGGCAATTGTGGCGAGGGTATTATGGGCTGGCAGCACAGATCTGCCAAAATATGACTGTTATAGGCATGCACACCATTTGAGTAGGACAGGCATGAGAGAAGGGAACAATAAGGAATTGAACCCATGAACAATGCTGAGAATGGCATTGTATTAACCAGTAGGCTATACCTCTGTGGTGTATGTCATAGCAATGGCTGGGTACAGAAGAACTGCAGGTCACCGCACAAACTGTCTGCTCTGAGTGCCAGGATAGGGTAACCCCACCAGTACCCATGATGCAATGCACATGCTGAATAGCTGTCCACAGCTGATCACCAAATGGGGTCTGCACCTCTCCGGTACCTCAGCTTGGAAAGACGAACTGACAGTATCTGGCACAGAGTAGCTATGGACCATGCCATTGTGCAGGTTCTGTGTTCACCCTGAGGGATAGGATGGGTGCCCAGCACTAGGTCTGCAGTACATGTGGTGCCAGAGATAGGGCCTGCTGTATGTCCCCATCACTACCAGTGTGTGACAGGTGTTCCTTGCAGTGCAGCTGAAGGTAATTCAGTGTCCATCTGTATCCTGCAGTCATATGTGGCCCTCTGGGACCAGACACCTCCCACATTAGCGTGTACCCCGTGTTTGGGTCTGTCTGACATGGGCACCTGTTATCAGGGCAGAGGGGTTTCTAGACTTGCATGAGGTTTGTGTAGCAGTGCCTTTATAGGTCAAAGTGGTATACACTACATACCTGAAAAGGCCCACATCACCGTTTTTGTAGGTAAGGGACAGGTGCTCTATCCTGATGGTATAAGACAGCCCTCCAGGGTTGGTGGGCCAGAGCCATACCTGTGACTGGGGCAGTTACAGACCAGCAGCAAAGCTGGGGTTAGGTCTGGAAAAACCCCAACTCTAGCCAGTCCATAGTGCATGCTCACAGAGAAACTATGTACACTAAGCAGGCATCTCAGTGATTGGTGCCCTAGCACTAGAAACACAAAAGTATCACTGGAGATAGATAGGGTAGAGTGCTATGTGGGAACCTAGACATGCCATGGTCACTGCTCGGTCAGAGTGAGTGCCCTCCCAGCATGCCATGCTGTGGCTACCCTGTCCATGGAGGTGGGGGTCGAGCACTACAGTGTCCCAGCCATTGCCCCACACCCTGTGAAGATGCATCCTAGCCAATCCGCCCTGTCCGGGCCATACCCACAATACCTTGCTCCTCATTATGCACATATTCAGGCTAACACTGGTAACAGTGGGACATTTTGGGCCCAGTGAGGGGTGGGCAGCCACAGAACAATGGATAGACATACACATGCACACACACACTCCTATTGCAGCATTATGCAAAGATCGGGGTGGTTGGCAACCCTGCCCGCCACTTTGGTCCTGATCACAGTGCTGACATTGCTAAACTGTGCAGGAGGTAGTAGTAGTGCTCTGGTGATAACTGCAGCTCAATGATGGGGCCAACAGCTTGGCTCTCCATGCAGCTTTGGATTGTGGAGCCTGTGTGAGTGGGTGTCTGTACCCCTGTTCGCCGCTGCTTTGGGCTTTGCACATGTTGCTGTAGTATCTGCATTGTAGGGTAAAATATAGGGACATGCTCTGCAGGAACCACAGCTGGGACTTGAACCTGTGACCCTCTGCTTCTGGACACACTGGCTGGGTGTACTGCACCGCACTGTTGCCACAGATGCATAGTAGTCCCTGGAGCTACCTGTACTTTTCCTCAGCCAGACCTTTTATGTTGCACTGCACACCACGTACTGGTACAGGGCATGGCCTAGGTCCACTGCAGGCAGGTGCCACTGCCCCCTCCAGCATGGGCATACACCCCCTTGCCATGCTGACATGACCATATGCTGTCGGTGCTGGTAGTGCGCAGTCCCAGGCCATCCACTGTGTGGGTAGATGGTCGCCTAGGGAGCGGGGTCTGGGGCATGGGGCATACATGAGCATCCTCACATTCCTCCCATCACTGCCTACCAATAATATGTCCCTTCCACTTGTGGGAGGGTTGGTTGGGGGATGTCAGATCAGTGCCCTGGGAACTGTTAGCTCGGGTGGACCAGGTAGATGTAGGTGGATTGTGTTTGGCCTTTGTCAGCTGCTGTCTTGCTGATTTCCAGTTTCTATGTTCCTATCTGCCACCTAGGCACCCACCTAATCCACCCTGTGCCCCAGCTGCCCCCACTACATGTCCCCCCTGCAGACCCCTATGCCCCACTTGCACCATCGCCACAGTGGCCTTTCATACGGGTACTATGCTGTTGCTGCAAATGGAGCACTACTATCACATTTCTTGGGCTCCCTGCCTAGGCTGTACATTGCTGACACTGAAATGTTTCTCTCTCCTGCAAATGTGCATCTAACGGCAGGTTTTCATTCGCGGTAGGGTTCAGCCCTTCAGTTCAGCGTGTTAGTGTGCAGGGAGTCTCTCCCCGCCCACTCCCCGCCCATTGACCCCTTCTCTCTACCCTCTCTCCACCCTCTGTGGTGTTTACCGCGGCCGGGAACGCTAATGCTCGTTAGGTAACGTTAATGCGCGTTAATGTTACATAGCGCGCGTTATCGTTACCTAACGAGTGTTAACGTAGCTGCTGCTATGTTACCGCAGTTTAGTAAACATACCCCAAAGTTGAAGCAGTGTGTGCCACAATACATGCAAATCATCAATTGACTTTCAGGGAGCTTGCTGAGGAAAAGGACATCACTTTCGGGTTGGTACAGTCTATACTTACTGTAAATTTGAGGATGAGATGTGTGTTGAAACTCCTGTCCCCTGACCAAAAAGAAGATAGACTGTCTGCAGCAAGGGAGTTGTTGGAATGCATTGAAAATGACTCCTATTTCATCAAAAGGATAATTACTGGCAATGAGCCATGGGTTTATGGTTATGCCTGGAAACTAAGGCTCAACCCTCACAATGGAAGATGCCAGACTCTCCCCGACCCAAGAAAGCCTGTCATGTGAGGAGCAATGTCAAGGTCATGCTCACAGTTTTCTTTGATTACCAGGGTATTGTTCAGCATGACTATGCTCCAAAAGGCCAAACCATCAATAAGGGGTACTAATGTCCAAATTCTGACTTGTTTGAGAGATGCAGTTCGTCATAAGTGGCCAGAGTTGCACAGGAATGGTGACTGGTTTGTGATGAGGAAGCTGCCCAGAGCCCAGAGAATAGTGATAAAGGAAGGGAATTTACCCTGATCAAGGGACCTGTTTTGCCAGGTCACAGGAATAAAACTCCATATTTACCTAAAAGACAGGTTATTCCAGGCTACAGTGGCCTGCAGAGAACCTCTAGTGGAGATGAGGTGCAGCAGTTTAAGCCCAGATTGAGAAACCCTTACGTCACTCCTAATTACTCAGCTGCCAGGAGAGACTTTGATCAGCACCACCTGAGGTTTGCAAGGGAGCGGTTGAAAACTGGGAACTTTAAAACTAGAACAGAATATGCTGAGAGGAAGCCTGAGAGGAGGCTTGAAGGCAAGCATGAGAGCAAGGAGAGAGGAGCTCTGAGAGATCCATGTTCTTGGGGAGATTCCTGGGAGAAGCCAGCTCCAAGGGATTGGGGAAATCCAAAAGCTTGGAGAACTGCAGCTAGGAACCCTAAGCAGAGGTATGGAGCAGATGCCCTGAGGTCCAAGAATATAGACTGGAGGACAGGTTATAAAAACTCCAATGCATACTGGCCAGAATATTTGAAAGGACAGCCTAATGCCAGCAACTCAGGTAGGAACTATGAACGTTTGTTTAACCTAGAGCAAGGCAAGGTGTTTAGACCCAGTTCCTGTCCTAAGGAAGGTCAGTTAATAAAGTCCTCTGATCCAGCTCTTGACATAGAGCCTATGCAAGTAGAAGACCAAGCTATAATTACAGAGGAAGACGATAGTCTTATGGACTGTTCTTTATGCAAGGTTGCTAGCATAGAGAAATCCTGAAAGTAGGATCAACATAAAAGGAAACGTCCTAGTAACTGGCACTAGACGTTTGTGTAAATACTTGTGTAGAGACGAGCAGAGCTGTTGATTGAAGCTTGTTAGCCACCTGGTATCAGAGCAGCACACAGCTCAGGCTATGCACACGCTGGATACAAAAGTGCTTTGAACGTGGAATGTAAAAAGCTGTTTTTGTGAAGAAGCTTTTACTATTTTTGTTTTCCTTTCCAACGGCACTGCTGAGCAAGGTTTGTCAGCAGTGACTGAGAGAGAATTTCTGTTAATGGACTTTGCAAGCTATTTGCTTAACCATTCAGTTGTATTATTATTGTTTTCAATATAAAATCCTGGAGATTACATCCTAAGGTGTTACCAAGTGAATCTGTGTGCATTTGGATTAACCTCATAAATAAATATTCTCGAGCCAACTACAATTGTTTTCATTGACCTCCAAGGCATGCACCGTATGACTGGACTACCATTACCAGAATCCTTTGCAAGATAGCCAGTCTGGAACATTGCTTAATTGGGGAACTCTATATAATAAGCACGCCCCTCCATACACATGTAAGGGGCTATGGGCGTGACAGGTTGCATCACATCTTGTCCAGCAGTTCTTGGCCAAACACCCAAACCACCATCTCATACAAGAATCCAGAAATCACGCATGTACCATGGTCTGACCACTACCTCATCAGCATATCCTACACCTACCACCACATGAAAAGCAAGGAGAACAAACACACAAGAAGATTCAAAACGTTCATCAAAGAAGATTTCCTGGCAAAAACCCTACCTGAACTCCAAACAAGCTCCAACAATATCGATGACATGGTCCACAACTGGAACACCACAATCTCCTCTGCATCCAGTGCAACAACAAACAAGACTAAAGCCAGACACACCTCCGCAAAAGCCCTATGGTTCACCCCCAACCTCCGGAAGCTAAAGACCAAACTCAGAAGAGCAGAAAGAAAATGGAGAAAAACCAAAAAAGAGGACGACAAAATGAATTACATGTACGAACTAGACGCATACCACACAGAAACAGACAAAGCAAAAAAGGCCTTCCATACAAAGATCATAAACACATCAATAAACAAACCACAAGAACTCTTCAATATTGTCAAAAAACTGACAAAAGCGCCCAACCACTCCGACCAACTACCAAACATTCCACCTGAACTACTAGCACGACAATACAGGCAGCTTCAACAACCACAAAATCCACAATTGAACGCAGAGACAACAACAACAAACCACCCCACCACCATAGACAGAGACTGGAACACATTCGAAACAATCACAAAAGAGGAAATATCATCCACCATCTCTCGCCTAAATACCACCACCTCTCCGCTAGACCCCTGTCCTACAAAATGGTTAAAAAAAACCAAAGATGACCTGAGCACACCATTAACCCACATTGTTAATGAATCCCTCAGCCAAGGATGCATGACAGACCTCCTCAAAACCTCAATCATCCGACCAACCATAAAAAAACACAACCTGGACCCCCTTGAGCCCACTTCCTACAGACCTATAGCAAGCCTCCCGTTCACCGCCAAACTCATTGAGAAGGTAATCCAGAGACAGCTCCAAGAACATTTAGATGCCAACAACATACTGGACCCGCAACAACATGGCTTTCATCCACTCCACGGAGTTGAGACCCTCATGACATCACTAATGAACACCCTTGTCATAGGAACTCAAGCCAAACACTCTGGATATGCCATGATCTTCCTAGACATATCAGTAGCCTTCGACACCATCTCCCACAACATCCTCATACACAGACTACAAGCAATCGGCATCAAAGATAACGTACTTCAATGGTTCCATTCCTACCTAACCAATAGACAACAATTGATCCGCACAAACGTATCAACCTCACCCCCCTTTCAGCAACACCAAGGAGTACCCCAAGGATCCACACTATCTGCCATGCTCTTCAACATCTACCTGCAACCATTTTGCTCAATCATACGTGCACACAACATTAACTACCACATCTATGCGGATGACATAATGCTCTATGCCCCAATCACAACCTCCAACCCAACCAATAAACACTTATCAGAATGCTTCACCGAAGTATCCAGCTGGCTACAAAAGAACAACCTATCCATCAACATAAAGAAAACTGAAGCCCTCATAGTAGCAAAGGACCCAGACTTCACACCACCTTCACACCTCAACATTGGGACCACATAAATACAAATACAACCACAAATAAGATACCTAGGAATCATCATAGACCAAGCACTCACACTCAAACAACAGATCAAAAAAACCACCGCAACAATGTTCTACAAGGCTAAAACAGTACAGTGCCTCAGACCTCTCCTTGAACCACAGGACTCCAAAACAGTGATGCAAGCCATGACACTCCCCCACCTAGACTACTGCAATATAATCTACCATGGACTTCCAGCCACTCATACCAACCCACTTCGAACTGCCTTAAACACCACAGCAAGAATTATCAAGAATGCAAAAAACAAGACCACATCACCCCAGTCCTGAGAGAGCTACACATACTCCCTCTAGAAGCAAGAATCAAATACAAATCCGCCCTACTCACCCACAAAGCTCTCTACCAAACTCAAACTTCCCAGCTCCGCACACTTCTGCCTCAACCAGCCCACAACAGAACGACCAGACAAACCACCAACAACTCCCTCACCATCCCTCATAAAAGAACGAAATGCAATCAATGGACCTGCAACAGAGCCTTCGAACTATATGCACCATCCCTCTGGAACTCTCTACCAAATCACATCAGAACCAACAAAGACCCCTTATCTTTCAGGAAACAACTAAAAACCGCACTATTCCAGGAATACCTCGGACCAGAAACAACCACCCACCACTGACTCCCTCCCAACCATCCTATTTCATCTCCCCGAACATATGTTCTATGTAACTATAACACAATGTCTATGTCCCAAATATTTGTTTAAATCATTAATGTCAGCCACCAGGTGACGGCCCCAAACCCTTGCAATTGATTATTGTACACACCCCCTTTTAATGTTCCACCGCTTTGACCCGGTGAAAAGCGGGATATAAATACAGCTAAGTAAATAAATAAAAATGTCATGTCAAGGTCATGCTCACAGTTTTCTTTGATTACCAGGGTATTGTTCAGCATGACTATGCTCCAAAAGGCCAAACCATCAATAAGGGGTACTAATGCCCAAATTCTGACTTGTTTGAGAGATGCAGTTCGTCATAAATGGCCAGAGTTGCACAGGAATGGTGACTGGTTGCATCACATCTTGTCCAGCAGTTCTTGGCCAAACACCAAATTGAGCAAGTCTGTCAGTCTCCGTACTCACCTGATCTCACACCCTGTACTTTTTCTTGTTTCCAAAAATGAAATTACCACTGACAGGAAGAAGATTCAATGACTTGGAGGCCATTAAGCAAAATTTGACGCAGCAGCTTCACAGTATAACGAAAGAGGCATTTCAAAATTGTTTCCAGCAGTGGCAGGAACGCTGGAGGAAGTGTGCTTTATCGGAAGGGTACTACTTTGAAGGAGATTAAGTGCAATAACTGTCAGTGTTATACTTCTTGTGGTGTTGTACAAGTCTCGATACGTTTTGTTCGCACCTCGTACATGAAGGTTCCCGGAGACAGAGAAGGGTTGGAGTTTGGGCCAGAGCAGTGCTTCTCTGTGTCTTATAAATTCCACGCATAAGCATCTAAATGTATGACGAGAAGTTACGCCTGCCTTGGAGCTGGGTATGGGAACGTTCGGGTAGGCTACCTGATAAATGTAGGCACCTCGTAGGCACCTATATAGCTTTCCAGTCTAGGTGCCCTGTTACAACATTACCAGTCACTAATGTGAGATACTTAGGACCATCCAGATGTAATGCTTCAATAACCAAGCCTAGAGTTTTAATTGCACCCTGGCTTGCTTGGTAGTCTACTTCCGGTTGCACCTTGCCAAGAAAGCCCAGGGGCCGGGTCACGAGGAGTCAGTATTGACTTTGATTGCACACATACACATAACCTTACCTACACTGCTTTCCACGGTGCAACTTTTATTTCCATGGAATTATCACTTTTTGAAAATTTTTGGCAAAGAGAGTCGAGTGTTTGGGTTTTTTTTGCATCTGCTTCTTCCTCAGGACCAGACAAAACCCAAAATGAATCAGTTAATTAAATTTCAATGAGTGGGTAACTAATTGGAAGCAACAACAACAAAAAAAGTTACAGAAAAATGAAATAGCGGTTGAAACAGAGACAAAGAGCAATTTATGACTGATGGGAAGAGGGGGCCAGTTGGTGCAGGTATCATGAAAGAAATTAAGCCATGCAGAGGGGACCATCAAAGGAATGAAAATAGCTATCGAGAGCACTGTATCAAGGCTTCTGATCTTATTACTGATGAAACACTCAGTGAAAGCACGCTGAGTCACAAAGGAGAGAATTCCCATACACATCGCTGCCGAGTAGCAAATGAGAGAGATCCCACACTTCTCTCCAGCTAAGTCACTAATGAGAAACATCTCATCCTGCAGAGTCATTGAGAGGGACCCCTGAAGAGTCACTAAACGAGAGCTCTCCTCTCTAGCGGCTGCAGCGGTGAGGTCTCACACTTCTCCCCCTGCTGAGTCACTTAAGAGAGGGATTTCCATACCTGTCCCTGCTGAGTCACTGAGAGGCACCCCCTCTCTTCCTCTACTGAGGCACTATCAGAGGGATCCCACCTTCTCAATCTGCTTGTGGGAGATTTAACTTTTGAATACTAGTGATGACTTTTAAGCAGGTAACTCTGTTGTAGTCTGTGAAGGAGCAGGGCACCTACCTCACTCCTAGGGGGCACTGTCACAGGGACAGGGTAGAAAGGAATGAGGTGCGTTAGTGCAGGCTGCATGATGGCATTATTGATCATAGTTAACTCTCTGCTTCTTTGCTTGGCAAAGGATTTACTGTGTAACCATGTGATGTTCAAAGGCTGTTTGTCATACTGTGATTACATAATGGAAGCAGGTATGGAAACAGCCTTAGCAGTACTATCATCCAAGACAGATCTCAAAAGGACCAATCATAAGGCGTGAGAGACACGATTTCTAGACAGTGAAATATTTTTCAAAGTCAAATGAATCCAGGCAAATGTAACAGGGGTTAGGGATTAAAAGTAAAGGTTTCTCATGGTGGCAGTGTTTTCAAATGGGTTCATTGTGTGCATGCCATGACGGTCATGAACCTCACTCCTAAGCCAGGGTATGTGGAGTAGGATCTCAAATTTAGTGATAACGCACGCTGTAATACTTGCATCGTGCCAAAGAGAGTTTCCTTCTAGAGTCTGCAAAATGTAACGTGCACAGGGCTGGCACTACCATTAGTGAACGAGGCAGTTGCCTAAAGCACTGACCCTCCAGGGGCACCGATTGTTGCCGCTGTCGCCGCTGTCTGCGACCGACAGTGACGGCATTAGCTGCAAACAGCCTCTTGGTGTGGAGCTTGCAGGTAAGCTCTGCGAGGCTGTAGGTGGCTATTGCTGCTGCTCTCGGTCCCAGAGACAGTTTGCAGCGCTGGCAATGGGCACCGTGTAGGAGGGCGAGGGGGCGCAAAGGATGAGGTTTGCGTAGGGCGCCTCATCTCCTTGTGCTAGTCCTGAGCAGGCATAGGCAGCTTATCGAGGTGTGCTTGAAAGTTGCTTTTAATCAAGTCTGTGACACTCAATACATTAGAAGATTATAAGAACCTCTAAGGATCCACATACATTCTGCAAACTTATAAAACCATTCCTTTTCAAAGAGCCCTTTGGGGAATCGGTAACCTGATTAAAGCCCTACCCGGGCTAAAAGAACCTAGTTACACAGTCCACACAACTACTAACTAGACCACCCAGCTAATGTACATGATACTATATGTAAATAAGTTCAAAAATGATCTGTAAATCACTGTGATTAGTGTTGTATGTATGGTTAATTGTTCTGCAGAAGCTTTATTACCATTGTTACATGGTTCTTGGTTTTGATGTAAACCGCTTTGATTCTGGAAAAGCGATATATAAGATCACATTTTCTTGATCTCTGACTGCATTTCTTGGCACGCAAGGATTTTCTCTGTGTCCGCCTGATTCACAGTTTAATTGCTTGGAACCAGCACCTCTATAACCAATGCCCTTTGGTTTTTTTTTTTTTCTCATGGCTGGTTTCATTGCATTAAGCTTTTTATCAGTTGAAATGGGAATATTTCAGATGATCTGAATTTTTTCATTCTCCATAATTCTCATATGGTCATAGGCCCAGTGCTTTTCTAGTAGAGTGATGTTGTAGTGCTCACAAAAAGTTTCCAGTGGATTTGATGTGCTACCTTATTGTGCCTTTTTTAAGTGCCATTAAGTCAGTGCTGACTCCTGGTGACCCAGCAGCCCCTGGGTTTTCTTGGCAAGGTATGACTGGAAGTAGATTGCCAGGCCTTCTCTTCTGAGGCAATGGAGAGTAAAGTGACTTGCCCAAGGTCACAAGGCATGCCAGTGGGAATCCAACGCTGGTCTCTTGAGTATGAGGCTGTTGCTCTAACCACTAGGCTACTCTTCCACTCTGTTGTGCTTTAGGGGCCTTTTTACTGAAGGGCACTATGAGTTCCACCTACAGTAATGTGCCAGTATTGCTAAAACAATGGCATGTTGTTAGGTGCAACACCACCTTGTTAACTGTTGCTGGTGTGGAAAGGTGTTCCTGGCAGCTAATGCACAGCTTTGTGCCCTAGCGTGGCCTATAAATAGCATGGGTGCAATTAACCCCACTTATGGAGGTGGCGTTAACTAAACCGACACTAATTGCAAGGGTCATTGTTACGCATGGCGCAGTGTTTACCCCCATGCTAACTGTACAGTGCTCACCGTGCCGACTCTCTGCCCCTTTACCTTCCCAATGCACGATTCACAGTGCAGAAATCGGCTCATGTTGTCAATGTGTGTCCCACTGCGCCTTCTGTGCGGGCCAGAACTCACGATGAAAGCTAGCACCCTTTAGTAAAAGGCCCCCTTAGTGTATAGAAATGTTCTGCCATCAAAAACTTCACAGTCTGCTGCAAGATGAGTGACCTTTTTCAACTCCTTGCTACAGAATCGACATATTCTGTTTTTACCAGTATTTTCTGTGCTTGCTACGACCCATCTTGTCCTGGGCTGTGACTGTCAGTCTTTCATCCTTCTCTCCTTAATCATTCATGAAGGTTTGTCTCGGGGCGATTTCTCCTATGGGGACTGACCTAGTGGCCCGGTGCCAAGCCCCACACACTGTTGTGCTGGAGACCTGGATTCAGTTTCCAGGCTGGTTTTCTGCTTCTTGGACTACATAATGAAATTCCAGGGTCTCACCCCTCCCCTGATCCTGCTCATCATTTTAAACAAATATGTTGGGTCCTGCAGCCCCCTCCTGCTTGTCTGTCTTTTAAAATAACCTGTGTCCCCATTAGGGGTAATGGTGATTTCATGCCCGGGATTGAGGGTAGCTCCTTTACACGTTGGTCACGACTAGGGATAGTGAATTTGGAACACGTGGTTTCGCCTGAGGGCTCTATGGTGACATTCTCCGAGCTTAGCCGGCAATATCCTCTAGAGGAGCGGGATGTTTTTCCTTATATGCAGGTTCAGAGTTATCTTCGGACGGTTCCCGCTGCGGCTTTGAAGGGGGAGGTCAGTTCTCAGCTTGAGGTGACTTTATTGGGGGGAGAGCAGGGGGCGAGAGTGGCTTGGTTACAGAAGCTATTATGGGAACTGGTATCGCCAATTGCGTTGGATGCCTTGGCAGTGGCATGGACCCATGAGCTTGGGGAGGAGGTGACGAGTGACGGGCTGTTGGGGGGCCTGTCTGCCATTCCCAAGCTATTCGTGTTGGTGTCTTCTCGGGACATGCAGTATAAATTGCTGTGCCGGCTTTATTATGCTCCCCTGCGGGCGTGGAAGGCAGGGATTGCTGGGTCTCACTGTTGCCCCCGTTGTGGCGAAGGCAGGGCCACGCTTGGGCATATGCTATGGGGATGTGCACGTGTTCAAGCTTTCTGGCAGCTCGTGCAGGCCTACCTAGCCGGATGTGTGGGCAGCTCGCTATCCCTTACGGCGGTGAATGTGGTGCTGGATGTGTGGGAGTGTGAATGGGAGGAGAGGATGGGGCGAGTGGTATGGTCATGGATGCGTTTGGTGTTGGTGACAGCTCGGATGACTATTCTGCTCCGATGGATGGATGCTCGGGGGCCTACGTATGGGCTGTGGCGGGGGCGTCTGCATGAGGTGCTGCTCATGGAGAGGCTCCGGGCTAGCGGGAGTCCAGGGCGATGGCAGAGGTTTCTGCTGATGTGGGCGCCGCATCTGAATCTTTTGCCCCGGACCACTCGCAGTCGGATTCTGGGAGGATACTGAGGAATCCACTCCTGGTTGGTAGTTGGTTTATCTGCACGGGTGCGTTATTGCACGGGGGCCATACCAGTCTCGGGGGGGGGGGCTTGGGGGGGGGTGGGAGGGGAGGCCTACTTAAAGGGGGGGTAAGGAGGGTGGCATTGCAGGGAGGGGGTAGAGGGGGCTGTTAGTTGTTTGTTTGTATGGATGCTGAAGGGGGGGCTCGGGCGCAGAGTACACCCCGAGCCTGCCCGATGTTGGGTGGGGTTGGGGTCGTAGTTGGGGGAGATGGGCGGGGAAGGGGAGGGGCTCAGTACAGTTCATCTACTGTAGGTTAGGGTGGACTGTAACCCATGTACCAACGGGTCAACGGGATTATCATGGGGTTTGAAGCGGGTAATGCTACTGAGGTTATCCCTGGGTACTTTAAGGGCTTTGGGGGGCCTTTATGGGGGTCTTTTGTGGCTGTGTTGATAGTTTGTGCCTGCATGGGTGGGTTAAAAACGGTACCCTGATGTTTGATCTGGTTTAATGTTTGTAAAGCATACTTGTGGATTGTATATGACCTGTGTTGGTGTTGGTGTTGCGATTTAAATAAACAAATTTGAACTAAAATAACCTGTGTGGTCCTGGGCCCTCCCGCTCTAATCTATGTTTAGGAAGATGGCTTTGGGCACCAGGACATTCTCTGGACCCCTCTCCCCCAAACGCTTCGTGCCAAGCCTGAAGTAGGACTCCCTGGTACCTGTTTCCCAACTCATTTGCATAGCTGTGAGCCATTGTCAGAAGTGAGCGAGAAGCAGGTAGGGTCAGTCCCTGAGGAAAGACTGGCTGGCTGGGAGCTGCTGGAAGGGCCCCGGACTATTTCTGAAAGGACAGGAGACTGGAAGGGGAGATTGTGAGGCTAAGGCCCAGACCAGATCGAATTTTGAAAACACCTAATAACATTTTGTTACTGTATGTGGTTTATATAATTTCAGATACACGGAACACGGAAATATGACTGATGTGGTTATGTTGTTTGGAAGGGAAAGCACCACCCCCAGTTACCTGCGGAGCGTTGGAGTATTGCCCCATCTGCTCATGCACCTTTGGGATGGGACACAAAACGCCACTGAAAAACAGGAGAACCAACATCACACAAGAGAAATCCTCTGCATGAGGCTCTCGGGGACGTTTGCTGGATCTCTTGGGCCAAAGCCCTGCAGCACCTTCTACGGGTTTTCCTGGTAGGATTTCATGTCACGGGTAAAGGTTAAGCCCTCTTTAAACAATGTTCAAAGTAACACTATAGAAATGTTAAGTCATAGTGAAGCAGTAAAGATATCTGTGTGTCGTCTTCTGCCTTATATTTCATAGAGAGTTCCTCCTCATCTGCCTCCTAACGACTCTTCCATTGAGTCCTGCAATGGCATCCCTCTGTTGCACTGTATCTAAGACTATCGTGCTGCCCCTCAGGCCAGGAGGGGGTGCTGTGTGCCGTCACGCGGGCACTTTTGCAAAGCAGTGGGGCCTCAGAGATAGCAGGGAGGCCAAGCGGCTCCCCAGGGCTGGAGAGAGGATGAGAAACAGAAGGGAACAAGTGCTAGGGTCGAATTGGGAGGAAAGAGATGAGAGTCCTTAGGTCAAGTCAAGTGGGATTGGGGATAACAGCGCTGGAGTGAAGTAGGCACAGGGCTGTCAGTCAGCTAGTTTCGTTTTGAATATTTTTCTTAAATCAGGTTCTTTCATCTGCCTGCTGCCCCTCTCACATTTTGACTGTTACATGGAGCTTTTCAAACTGCCTCAGCTCCTTCTTTGGATAAAGATTTAACGTGAAGGCACAAATTAAACTCTGATGTTCAGAAGGTAGATGACTCATTCTTAACCTCCTTTCTTCTGACAAAGGCAGTTTTCCTGCTGTGGCAAACCAAGAAGGCTGTAGCCTGTGGTGTCTGCTATCAAGCATATGCAGGGCTTTACAGATATGTATAAAAGACAGTCCCTGCTTCCTGGAGCTTACAGACAGGACACACAAGAAGAAACAAATAAAGAGATATGCGGATAGATAGATACCCCCCCCCCCTCTCAGCTGCTCCTAGTTTCCTTCCTTTAGAAGGATTTATTTATTAGGAGCCCTTTAAATGAAGTGCAGGAACCTTTGTACTTACTGCGCGTTAGGAACAAAAGGAACATACAGCAAGTGCAAAGGCCGCACACAGAAGCATGACCAGTACGTCCCCCTATAGTTACGGCACAGAAAAGCTTCTTACTGTCTTAAGTTCATTTGCAGCTAGTACACCTTCTCATGATACGTAGCTCACGTTAATTGCAGTGTGCAGTTCATGTCCTATCGCACAGTTAACACAGGTTTATACCATGCTGGCTATTTTTAAAGTGTGATAGCCATTACCGCGGGCCTGTGCTAAGGTTACCACGCGTTAACTGCTTAGCACACTTTAATAAAAGGGTCCCTTAGTATATTATTAGGTTATTAAAATACTTTCTATACCGTCTTCCAGTTGATCACAAAGCACTGCATAATAAGTTACAAAGAATATAACATAAAACAGGTCAGGAACAGTAACAGAATTAAAAGGACAGACACAACAAAGTCTTTAACAAGAGGGTCAAAGATCACCAGCAACACAGATGTTCACTTCCTCTACTAAAGGGAAAAACGAAAGTGCTTTTATTTTACAATCCTACTAATTCATGTCAGAAATATCTTTTAGAGCAATTTACCTATTAAGTTATTTTTGTATTTCTGATAGATTTTCTCCTTTGATCTAACTGGAAGTGTTGGGATAAGTTCAATGGGGTGGGGGGTGGGGGGGGGGAGGCTCAAGAAAAAAATTAATTCACTTCTCTGTGACGGGGTTACAATTCAAAGCTAACACAGTGCTTCTTCCAGCAGAGCCCAGACCCTCTACTCGTGGTAATCCTTGACTGACTGATAGGAAACGATGAGAGTGAGCGATTTGATTGGCTGAAGGTTACTCACACGTAATGTTCCAAGCGTGTCATCATCATTCATACGACCCCCTTCAGATTCGTTTTGGTTCTTAAAGAAAGTTTAGTTCTAAGACATTAGTTTCTAATGCACCATTTGAAAAAAAAACTTTTGACTCGTTTTTTTTCACGAATGCTTGGCAGAGAGAGAGAAAACAAAGCACAGTATGAAAACAAAATCAGTTCTCTAACTGAATGAAATCTCTCTAGGGCCAATCCAGCTGTTTCATATTATAGCCCCATCTGTACCTTATGGCTCACCCTGGTCACATAATGGTAGGCCAGAGTTGCCCATTCTCACACGTCTCCTTCCTACATCCCAGATCAGAGCCTGGGAAATTATTCTCGCTTGTAATTAGAGTTTTCAGGGCGTTGTGTGTAGCAGAATAAAAAGAAAGACGTCGAGAGCGCGCATTTATCTGAGATAGGTAAGCAGATGGCACAACAAAGCGTGTCTCCACGTCCAAGTCCTTCATTTAGGAAGATGGCTGCCAATCCAGCTTTCTCCTCAAGCAAGTGGTGAAGTAATTTCAAATCATTTATTCCCAACACTACCCTGATCAGCCAAGCTGGTGTCAGCCTGCCAGCAAAACACCGGGAATATTTTAAAGCATTTGACTTGTAAAATAAGTCATTCCATGAAAAGAAGGGTGTGGCATGGCATAAATCTGATTGTTTTCGGATTTCTACCATCCTCTCTCTCAGTTTTGTTGATGTTTTCAGCTAAGCTGGCATGAACCCTGGCTGCATACAGTCGAGCTATGTACATTCACCTTCAGGCATCATCAAATCCAGTGCTAGTGTCTTTAGCATTGGGCGTTGCCCCTGTCCATCAGCACTAACCTCTGAATTGACGTTTTAGCTTGGTGTATTCCATGGTTGGATTCTCTGCAGGCGTCAAACCTTCCGTTGCCTCAGTGTCGGAATTCCATAAGATTATGCACCAAGGGGCATGTTTAATAAACTGTGCTAAGCATTAGTGCAGGGTTTAGCATGCGATAAGAGCATCAGGCCAAAAGTTAGCATAGGGCCCGTGCTAAAAATCCCACACTAAATGGATAGCGTGCAAATGGGTGGGGATGGGGCAGGTGAGGGGTGAACATTGGCATTAACGGCACATCACAGTTAGCATGGGTGTTTTGGGCACATACCAACTGTAAATGTTGTCATTAGTGCAGGTGCACTTAACACCACCTCAGTGGGTGGCATTAAGGGTACCCGATGCCGGTTGGCATAATGTCATGTGTTACAACATGCTAATGGCAAGGGGATGGACTCCTATGGCCCCTAAAGTTGGCGTGAGCCTCCATGTTAGATCACAGCCTAACCTTTTAGTATAGATGCCCCTGAATGAGCTTCCATGCACCACAACACCTTCAGATAATTCTTACTTGGGTCCAGTACATAGTATCACAACCCAAAGACATTTTTTCTGCAAGGCCAATATTAGGAATGTGCATTTGTTTGAAATGACATAAAACAACGGGGACATATCATTTCTAACCCAAAACTGAAAAATGCCCTGAAATGTTGTTTATTTTCGTGTGTCTTCAGTAGTGTGCACTGTTCCTCAATAGTGCGCCTTATTGCTCCATAGAGTGCCTCTTGAGCCATAGACAGCACAATCACGTAATATGGCATATTGACAACAGTACACATTGTCCCAATACAAAAAAAGAAATAAAAACCCCTGAATAAAACAAAAAAAACATAAACAAACAAACATGGGAAACTAAAAAAATGAAAACTTTTGGCCAGCACACCCCTACCTGATCTGGCCAGTAGAACTCTGTGCCGTGTCATGTCATATGTCATAAACACACTTAGCTGCAGTAATCTGTTGTTCTCTCATTTTTTGTTTTATTAACTCATACCATGCTGCTGCAACCCCATAAGGGTTTTGCACCTTTGGTTTAGAATTCAAGTGTCGCTGCTGTAGAGATGCACATTCCTCTTAAGGGGATCCTAGAGAGTGATGTGTGGAGATCCTTTCTGTTAACTTCACCAAAATCCAAATTATCCCCAAGGGGTATGTTTACTAAACCATCCTAATGTTACTGGCGAAAAGTGCAGCGTTAACGTGAGCAATGCCATATAAGGAAGTGGGCGTTCCGGCGTCAAGGTAGCAATGGCTGTTTATCATGCGATAGAGGCCGTCTTGGCTCGTTACGCATGGTAACCTTAATTTCGTGCCAGCGCTGTGAGACTACCTATAGAGGTGTAGCCCCCTGGTTAATGCAATGACTATCAAGCCAGAGGTCATGGGTTTGATCCCTCAGAGGTCTCATCTACTAAGGATGTCTGAGGCAATCCCTTTTGCTACCTGTAACAGTCAGACACATCTCTACAATCTGTGCTGCCTGCAAAAACACCCTCACCTCAGTGCCATAACCTAGGGCGCCCTATAAGGCGCCCCATAAGGCACATTATTAAGTGCCTTGTCTGCCAAGGCGCTGTATAATGTGCCCTATGGGGTGCCTCATAGGGCACCCTAGGTTACGGCACTGAGGTGAGGGTGGTTTTGCTGGCAGCTCAGATTGTAGAGGTGTGTCTGACTGTTACAGGCAGCAAAAGGGATTGCCTCAGACATCCTTATTAGATGAGACCTCTGAGGGATTAAACCCATGACCTCTGGCTTGGTAGTCATTGCATTAACCAGTGGACTACACTTCCATAGCTATTTCACAGCACTGGCAGGCGTCAGAAAGACTGCAGGTCACCGCACGAAACATCTGCTGTGGTTACCAGGATAGGGTAAACCCATCAGTACCCAAGATACAATGCACATACAGAACAGCAGTCTACATCTGATTACAAGATGGGGTATGTGCCTCTACAGCACCGCAGCCTGGTAGGGGTAACTGACTGAGTGTGTTACTGGCACAGAGTAGCTACAGACCGTGTCAGTGTGTGATTTCTGTGCTCACCCTGAGGGTGAGGTGGGGCACTCAGCACCAGGTCTGCAGCACCCGGTTTGGCTGAGATAGACTGTGCTGCAGGTCCCCATCAGTGCCAGTGTGTCCTTGCAGACACACCTAGGCTACACCTGTGTCCATCTGTATTCCCCAGTTATGTCCAGCCTTGTGGACTATGATGCACCCAGAATAGTACATATCCTGTGTGGTTGCCATGGTCACTTGTTATAAGAGCAGGGTGGTGTCTGGACCCACATGTGGATTATGTAGCACCACCCAACCCATCCTCTCTGGGTCAGGGTGGGGGACAGGATATGCCAACAACAGAACCACACTCTACATCTTTGCAATGGAGGCAGTAGAGGGGGACCATCAACCCCAGTCCTGCTGGGGAATGGACACCCTCCAGGGAAGTCAAAAAAGAACTGTACCTATCATCTAGGGCAATGGCAGACAAGCCTGGAAAACCTCAGCAGCCCCCAACCACAATCTTACATTCACCAGCAGAAGGCACAGTCAGTCTGCACCCACAGCAGCCATACACATGCTAAATGCAGACAGTCTGCTAGCTAGTACATAGCACATGTTCATAGAAGAACTATGTGCACCCAGAAGTGGGATGTAAGCACAAGCACCAAGCAGGTAGGTCAGTGATTAGGCCCCAAAAAAGGGAACCCACAGATATCACATAAGAGAAGCCCTGTATGTGGGAACCTAGACATGCCATAGTCACTGCTCAGTCAGAGTGAGAGTGACCTCACAGCATGACATGCTGTGGCCACCCTGTCCATGCAGGTGGTGGTCGGGCACTACAATATCCCAGCCATTGCCCTATGCCCTGTGCAGATGCATCCTGCCCAGACTGCCCTGTCCAAGCCATACCCACAATACCTTGCTCCTCATTATGCACATTCGCAGGCTAATGCTGGAAACAGTGTAAGCATTGTGGGCTCAGCAACGTGTAGGCCGCCACCAAACACTGGATAGACATACACACACTCCCACACCTATTTCAGCATTGTGCAAAGATAGAGGTGGTTGGCAGCCCTGGCCACCACACCTGTCCTGGGCACAGTGCAGGCATTGCTAAGGTACTCAATACTGTTAGGGTCACTTTCTGGGGTGTTAAACACTGTGAGAAACAAAAAAGGAAACACACTCCACATATATCAGAAAGCTGACATTAATCATAGCAACCTTTTGATATATATGGAACGTGTTTCCATGTTTATGATGGCATTGCTAAGGTATGCAGGTGCTAGTAGTGATAGCTGCTGCTCCGCGCAGGGCCCAACAGCCTGACTCTCCATGAGGCTTTGGATAGTGGAGCCTGTAGGTGTGTATGTTTGTGCCCCTGTTGGCCGATGCTCTAGGGAGTGCACATGTTTATGGTGTATGTGCTCTGTAGGGTAAAATAAAAGGGACATGGTCTGCAGGAGCCACAGCTGGGACTTAAACCTGTGACCTTCTGCCCCTGAACACACTGGCTGTGTGTACTGCACCAAACTGTTACCACAGAGGCAGGTCATTTGTTGGGGATACCATGACTGATGTTCAGACAGACCTTGTCTGTTGCACTGCACACCACCAACCTAAAAAGGGCTTGGCCTTGGTCTGCTGTGGGCAGATGCCACTGCCCCCTCCACTGCCAGCACCCTTCCACCACCATGCTGCCATGCCCTTATGCTGGTGGTGTTGGTGGTGTGCAGTCCCAGTCCATCCAGTGTGCCGGTAGGCATCTACCTATGGTGTGGGGTCTGGGGTAGGGGTGCCTACATAGACATCCGCGCTTTCCCCCGGCACCGCCTGCCAATGTTATGTGCTCTTTGGGGTACGTGCTGGGTACTGTCCCCTGGGACACTGTGAGACACACACTCATGGGCATGTGTGATCTTGGTCAGTTGCTGTCTTGCTGATATTCTGTTTCTGTGTTTCTATATGCCACCTAGGCATCTGCCTAGTCCGTCCTGTGCCCCAGCTGCCCCACTGCATGTCCCACCTGCAGCCCCCTGCACCCCATTTACAGCATCACCATAGTGCCCTTTCATACGTGGGCGCTCTTCTGTTGCTGCGCATGTAGTACTACTGTCACTTTTCTTGGTCTCCCTGCCTTTGCTGTATGTTGCTGACTGAAATGGTTTCTCTCTCCTGCAATTGTGCCTCTAACGCCAGGTTTTCACTCACGGTAATGTTCTGGTCTTAAGACCCCGGCGTTAGTGTAGCAGGGGCCTCTCCCCGCCCACCCCCCACTCACTGACCCTTTCTCTCTGCCCTCTCTCCATCCTCTGTGTGACTTTAATACCGCCGGAGACGTTATCACGCGAAACGTTACGTATCGTGTGATAACATCACGGCAGTCTGGTTTCCAGAATTTCCACAAATGAATATGAATGTGATAGGCATTGCATGCAAACGAATCACATATATATTCATTGTGGACGTCCTGCAAGTCAGACTGGCCAGGTGGGTCCCAAGGACTGGATTAAGAACCACTAGTTAACGTCAATCCAATAAAGAATGCCCAAACATTAAATTATCTATATCAGATAGTATCCAGTAGTTTGCAGTCAATTAAAAATTAGTGACCAGACTCCTGTGAGTTGTTAGCCCTTCAGATGTCCCTGGGGTTCTGCGTTGGGTTTGCAGGGCTCTCCAAACCTGCCCCGATGCCTCCACAGACCCTTCAATAAATATGCAGCAGAGAAACTGACAGAACACTGGTGATTCATTACATGCAAATTGATTTCATTGTATACTCATTGCGAAGAGCCTGAAAACCCGACTAGCTGCGGGGTTACCAGGACAGATTTGGGAGGCCTTGAGTTGACAGAGCAGAGTTTAGAGAAGGAATTCTCAACCCAGTCCTCAGGACATACCCAGCCAGTCAGGTTTTCAGGATAACCACAATGTTGATTTTTGGGGGGATTACTATTATAGCCTTCAACTGTGGTTTTAGACTAAGCTTGGGGGCATTTGGACTGCTTTCCTTGTATAGACCTACATCAGATATCAGTGTGTGTGGCAGATAGAGAGTTAACTAGATTTTTACTCCTGCTGTACTGGTTGGTGAAACCCTATTCCCAGGGAGGAGCTGATTTGGAGCATTGTACACCTGGCCTGGCACTGGTCTGAGCCAGATTTTTGCAGAAGCTGAGAAGCTTCCATTACGCTATCTTCTCTGCTGGCTTAAATCTATAAATTCTAACTGTTGATTTTTCGTGGGATTACTAGTATAGCTTTCAACTATGGTTTTAGACTAAGCTTGGGGGCATTTGAACTGCTTTCCTTGTATAGACTTACATCAGATATCTGTGTGTGCTCACGGTTGAGGAACAGCCTACTCGCCAGAGACACTTAGGTTCCTCCCCACCCTACCCCTCACCCCACCCACCCCAAGGGTTACATTGCCTTTATAGGGGTCACATACGTGCCATCTATCCTTTCTTACTTGGGTTAAAGTCCACATCTTCTTCATCCTTTCTTCTTCTTCTTCCTCTTCTGGGACTGCTTAACCAACATGTTGTGTATTCAGTGCAATAACTGCGGTACTTTCATTCCAAGATGAATCATTTGGAGCCTAAGAGCTTGTCCTATGTGCCTCAGGTCAGCTGGCATGCATGACAAACTGACTCTACTAAGGAAAGACCTAGCTACCATGCATAAAGAAGTGACTCTACTGAGGGAGGAAATAGCTGCAATGAAACGCACCTCTTCTAGGATACAAACTGAACAAAGTCCACCACCGCTCCCACAAAGAATCAAACACCCCAGGAACAAATGGATCACAGTGGGTTCTGGAAGATTGCAACCTGTAACGCAGAGACATCCTATACATCAATAGATATCTCTGCATAATGCCTTCTCTGCCTTGGCTAATGAGGATGCTCAATCCAATTAAACTGAAGAGCACTTAAATGAGTTAGACAATGCCCAATCTCCTGCTAAAGCACCAAATATGAATAAAACCTCACCAAACAGAAAACTACTACTACTTGGAGATTCCATCATCAGAGGCACCAACTTGGGAACACAGTTCAAAGGAGAGAAGATAGTCATGTGCCTACCAGGCTCGACAGCCAGCAGAAATACAAACCAAATTGTTGAAGTACTTAGTGCAAAAAGTGAACACTCCAAACTTGATGTTGTTATCCACTTGGGAACAAATGAGCTGGTTAGAAACAGTGCCTCTACAGTCCAAAAGGACTTCCAATCTCTGGGAGAGAAACTCAAGCCCATTGTTAACACTGTTGAATTCTCAGAGGTTCTGCCTGTTCTTGGTAAGGGGACAAAAAGGCTGCATCGCATTAACAGCTTTAATACGTGGCTCCAGACCTCTTGCAAACAAGAAGGATTGAGATTTATTGGTGACTGGGGAAACAGATGGACCAACAAGAGACTATACAGTGCTGATGGACTACATCTCTCTGTCGCAGGGAAAAGAATCTTAAGTGAAAAACTCAGGCAGTATGTGCATATGCATTTAAACTAGGAAAAGGGGGTGATGGTTGTGGAAGGTCAAGACCGGCACGCCACCCCTTGCAAAAGCAGAATAATATCAGAAACAGCCGCACTTTTACATCACACATCAAAAACAAGTGGGAAGATGTGGGCAGAACAAAATCAATGCAAAATACACACAAGCCAGGTAAATGCTAGAAAGCAATGAGCACAAATGCTCGAAGATGGACCAGCTGTGACTTCCAAATATAAAAATGGGAATTTAGTAGATACCACACCATTCACAGAAGATGAGGTGTTGGAACAACTTGCTAAACTGAAAGTGGACAAAGCCATGGGACCGGATGGGATACATCCCAGGATACTGAAAGAGCTCAGAGAGGTACTTGCAGGGCCATTAAAGAATGTTTTCAACAGATCCTTGGACTGGAGAATGGCTGATGTTGTACCTCTACACAAAAGTGGTGACAGGGAAGAAGTGTCAAACTACAGACCCGTGAGCCTTACCTCGGTGGCAGGAAAAGTAATGGAGGTGCTCCTGAAAGAGCGAATAGTGAACTTTCTCAGAACCAACAGGTTGCAAGATCCGAGGCAACATGGTTTTACTGAAGGACGGTCTTGGCAAACAAATCTGATTGAGTTCTTTGACTGGGTGACCAAGGAACTAGATCAGGGGCATACGATGGATGTCATCTACCTGGATGTCAGCAAAGCCTTTGATACTGTTCCTCATAGGAGGCTTGTCAATAAACTCAGTAGCTTGGGGATGGGTACCAAGATGGTAAACTGGATTAGAAATTGGTTGACTGACAGACGGCAGAAGGTGATGGTACATGGAGCTCACTCGGATGAAAGGAAGGTGATTAGCGGGGTGCCCCAGGGTTCGGTACTGAGTCCGGCACTGTTCAATGTATTTGTGAGTGATATTGCTGAAGGACTGAATGGAAAGTCTGTCTTTTTGCAGATGACACAAAAATTTGCAACAGAGTGGACTCCCCCGAGGGAGTGGATAACATGAGGAACGATCTACAAAAGCTGGAAGAATGGTCTAATGCTTGGCAATTACGATTTAATGCGAAAAAGTGCAGTGTCATGCACTTAGGTAGCAGAAATCCAAGGGAAATGTACGCAGTAGGGGGCGAGAGGTTGGTGTGCCTGGTTCAGGATTAAGACCTTGTTGTGATTATCTCTGATGATCTCAAGGTGGCAAAACAGTGTGACAAGGCGGTGGAAAAAGCCAGGAGGATGTTGGGCTGCATACAGAGAGGGATTACCAGCAGAAAGGAAGATGTACTTATGCCACTGTACAAGTCACTGGTGAGGCCTCACTTGAAATACTGTGTTCAGTTTTGGAGACCATATCTTGCAAAAGATGGAAAAAGACTGGAAACTGTTCAGAGGAAGGCGACCAAAATGATTTGGAGCCTGCGTAAAAACATTATGAGAAGAGACTTGAAGACCTAAATATGTACACTGGAGGAGAGGAGGGATAGGGCAGATATGATTCAGACCTTTAAATACTTAAAGAGGAACGATGAACAAATAAACCTCTTCCAAAGACGGGGAAGCTGCAAAACTAGAGGGCATAACATGAAGCTGCAAGGTGGGAAATTGAAAGGCAATGTCAGGAAATATTTTTTCACTGAAAGGGTGGTGGATGCTTGGAATGCTCTCCCAATGGAAGTGGTGGGGGCAAACACGGTGACGGAATTCAAAACAGCATGGGACAAGCACAGCGGATCCCTTTACAGCAACACGATAAAAACAAAATAAACGGAACCATCTAACTTCTCAACAAATAGGGGTGTCCTACATGGAGTGGTGGGTCCACCCCTAAATAAAGACATGGGGAGGGGTGGCCTGCACAGAGCAACAGGTGCACCTACTCTTGCCGTATCTTGCTGGGCAGACTGGATGGACCATGCTGGTCTTTATCTGCCGTCATTTACTATGTTACTATGAGAGAGGTTTGCATTTTATGGAGGCAGTGGATGCAGGTCTCTCTCATGCATATTCATTGTGGTTATCTTGAGAACCTGACTGGCTAGATGTGTCCCGACGACTGGGTTGAGAACCCCTGCTTTAGAGGAATCAAACATCTTCCATTGGAAAAGAAACAGTAGAATTAGGAGTTATGACATGAAGTTGAGCTCCCAGGAGGTAGATGCAGAAACAATATTGGGAAAGGTTTTCATGGAAAGGGTGGCGGATGCCTGGCATGAACTCCTGAAGGAACGGCAGTTACAACCCTAAACAGAATGCCGTTGGAGCGGGAGAGGAGGCGTAGATAGGGCTGGTCCAACTATTATGCAAATTAGGCTATTGCCTAGGGTGGCAGCTTCTGTAAGGTGGCAAAGAGGAGGGCATTAAAGCTAAACAATAGATTCTGACAGCTGGGAAAGAAGGGAGGGAGGGGGCACAAGACTTAAGATTTGCCTAGGGTACCAACACCATGAACCAACTCTGGGGATGACCCTGGGAGTAGTCTGTAGGGATTGGAAATTAGAAATCTCAGCATCTTGCTGGGCTGACTGGATGTGCCATTTTCGTCTGGTTTTCTGGCATTTACTAAGTTGCTATGAACAGAAAAGTATCCTGAAGAATTGGTGTCCAGAGGAATTGATACCATACAGAATGCCCCACTGATCGGATCAGATGTTTATGTTTATTTACAATTTGCTATACCGCCCTTCCTTCAGAACATCAGAGCAGTTTTATACTATTACAACTAATTAATTAAAAGTCCAGATATAAACCAGAAGGGGGGGGGGGGGGGAGATAAAACCCAGCTTATAGCATTCTGTACCTGCAAAAGTTGACAACCCTCCTAATTCTCATAGTCATTCTGCAAGTGCAAGTGAAAAAAGACGTGTTCTAGGATCTTTCTTAAATTTAGAACAGGAAATGAACCGTAAGATGCTGAGGAAGGGAGCTCTACGACACTGGCCCAAGAGTATCCAACTCCCCAGGTGAACCTTCAGCTGTGTGAACTTTGCTCCCCTGGACAACTCAAAGCCCCGACCCCTTATCTAGCATCTCCCTTTTCCTTTCATACCTCCCCCCCCCCACAAGTGTCCAGAATCTTCCCTCTTCTTCCCCACTCTCCTCCAAGTGCCCAGCATCTCCTCTTTTCTTCTCTCCCCCTCCCCAAGCATTCAGCATCTCTCTCCCCCACTCCTTTTCTCACTTCTACCTTGGTGTCCAGCTTCCCCACTCCTCACCCTCCTGCTATCAGGCCTCTCTCTACTGCTTGCTGCTGCTGTTGCAGACACTGTTCCTGTCCCCCCCCCAACAACACTACACCAAATTGGACAGCTAGCACAGGGCCTCTGATTACATGTGCACCCCCTCTGCGCTTCCTGTTCCAGAGGGGTTAGGCCTAGAACGCATGCACGTGCTCAGAGACCCTATGCCTGCTGCCCTTAGTCATCTCTAGTGTTACCTGGGCGATGGTAGTGACAAGCCGCAGAGGCAGGCAGTGCTGTTTTTCCACTACTGCTAATAATTGTGCAGTCCTAGGCAGTTGCCCAGTCTGTCTAGTTATAGGGCTGGCTCTGGGCACAGTAATAGCCAAGAATGTGCAGAAAGGAATACATACTAGAACCATTTTGGCAAAAAATCACTGTCATTTGCAAGCGCTTTCATCACTGCATCAGGGCCAGATCTCTCATGGAAAAAGTGGCAAACTGTGACGCCCAGGGCCAGCCCAACCATTAGGCAAGACTGAATGTTTGCCTAGTGTAGCCCCACTTACTCCGAAGAGCTTACCATCAGACCTACTTGCAACAGCACCAATGATGTTTAAATGTGGTCATTTGACTCTAGTGGTTGGAGTCTGGTGGTTTCTTTGGGTGGAAGCTGACAGATTTCACTAACCTCGTCTTACTCTCCCTTTACTATGAGGTCAGTAGAGAGCAAGAGGAAAAGAAACTAAAGGATAAGCCACTATCACGGTGATGTTGCAGGTATTAATGGTAGCTAGGTAGTGCTTTGTAATAATGGACTACATAGAGAACATTTACTTTCAGGAATAGGATTTTTAGTGCAATTTATTAAATATTACAATAGTGTAACCATCCAAAATATTCTTCTTAACTCACAATAACATTTTGTTCACAGCAACATAGCAATAACTCAGGTAAGTGTATTCAATCACCACAAGTAACAGGCAAGTCAAGTTATTCTTTAGATCTGCTTGTGAAACTTTTACATAAAGATTTACAGGCCAATTTCTACTAAGGAATTCTTATTTTCCTTTTCAAAACCTTCAAATGTTTCCACCTCTAACAAGTAAGTTTCCTTTTTGGAATTCCTAATGTTCCTGGTGGGTTTTTTCCCCAGTGTCTGTTTTATTTGAGCTCAAATATATTTTCCCTGTTTGTCTCTATGTAGAGTGCACCAATACCTCTTCACTCAACATGTAATCAAACTCTGGAATTTGTTACCGGAGTTTGTAGTAAAGGCTGTTAGTGTAGCTGGGTTTAAAAAAGGTTTAGACAAGTTCCTGGAGGAAAGGTCCATAAACCATTATTAAAAAGGGACCCAGGATATCAGTGCTTGACCCAATACAAACATTGTGGAACCTGTGTCTTTTGGGGAAACTGCTAGGTGCGTATGACCTAGATTGGCCACTGTTGGAAACAGGATACTGGGCTTGATGGACCTTGGTCTGACCCAGTATGGCATATCTTATGTTCTTATGTCCAGTTCTTTCTTGCAAAGGGGCCCAGGACTCCGGATCCTTCTGCTACTGGATTGAAGATCTTCCCAGGTTCTTCTGCGCTGGAATCGACTTCCTACCTTTAACAATCAACAAGGGAAACCATGTCTATCCTATAATTTGGAGAGAAATAAAGAGAGAGAATATTAGGAGGGGGGGGGGGGAGTTCAGCAACTATAACACTTTCCCTTTCTAATTAAAGAAAATGATAATTGATACACCCTGTCTTCCTGTTTCTTTGCATACATCCACTCCACACCTCCACACTGGACTGCAACCCAACCACAGCCACATGCAGCAATCTCCCAAACACACTTCCCTTAACTGAGCCAGCTAGGGATATTTTATTCTTTCAATCCAGGAATGAGACTGTCTTCTCTGGCCCATTAAGAGTCAGTCTCAATTAACTAAACACAGAGCCCAGCAGAATGTTTAAGCTCTGTTTTCTGCTTCAGTTGCACACAAACAATTCAGACACAGCTCAGATTTGAATTTCCACTTTTCTTAGGGAACTTGTCAGTCACTTCAGCACACAAATAGTTGAGTCACTTCAGCCAGAAATTGCCAACTTCTGGAAAGGCAGAGTTTTTTCCTCTAGACCAAGAGAATATTTCTTATAAAAAATCAATCCTCTCATCCACTCTCAAAAGCTTAAATTCAGATTCAGAATTAAGTTCCAACTCTGAATATCAATAGCTTCTCTAGACCTTAGACAGGATTCCAAGGATAATTTAATTTCCTTTAAGAAATATTCCTTACCCAGTAAGACTATCAAGCACAGTATTTCTCTCAGAGCCACTCACCCAAAGTTCCAGATTGTCACCAAATTCTGCTTCCAGAGAATTAAACCACACGTCCAAAGTCACCAATCACCAGTTCAACCCTTTTCTTCTCTTAGCACCTTTCAAAAACACTCCTTTCAGCCCTCTTTTCACTCAGAAATCTCTCAGAGCTTTCACCTTTTCCATGAACAAAAACCAACTGCTGCTTTCAGTTTCAATTCCCTGTTTCTGCCTCTGCAGTTTCCCTCCAGAAAGTAAGATTACCCAACGTAATGGGGGTTCTCCGTGGAAAGCAGGATGAGTCAGCCACACCTAGGTGTGCCATCCCCAGGGACTGGATTTGCTCTCCATAAACTCAGAAGAATCCCTTTTTTCTTTTTTTTTTTAATTCCTCTGAGCCTATCCCCTCATCTTCCTGTTCTTTCCCCTGGACTTCCTTCCTCAGTGTTTCTTTAGCCTGGGGGCTCATCCAAAAGAGACGGTGGGCGGGATGGCATGGCTGACTCATCTTGCTGTCCACAGAGAACCTCCGTTATAATGAGTAACCTTATTTTCTCCATGGACAAGCAGTCTGAGTCAGCCAGCCTAGGTGACTCCCAAGCTGGGTGTGTAGAGTTTTAGAAGTAAAAGACTTTTAAACCTTCTGCAGGCCCCTTTTTCCTCTTTCATGCCCCTATGTGCTGTGGTAGGATGAGGCTAGATATTGGGTATACCAAAACAACCCCATAGACTGCAGGATTTACTAAAAAATAGCAACTTTATAGTAGAGGCCACAGAAGGTGCCAACAGAGCAACAAGACAGTGTAGAACAGAGCAAGACAGTGCAAAAGGCAGTATCACAACAATCGTGCAACAATAGTGCAAGACAATAGTGCAAAACAGTGTGACAACATAACAGTGTATCAACAAACAGCACCAAAAAGGGAAGAAAAAGAGGGCTATTGGTTTTTCCCTTGTGTGTCCAAGTTCTTGGGTTCGTGCGCTCAGTCGTGAGTGCGGGTAGCTGTGGCCGCCTGCAGAACTGCCCTTCTAAAGTGTGCTGTATCCGTGTCCATGGCGCGGTCAAGGCAGTAGTGCTTTGTGAAAGTGTGGATCAAAGCCAATGTGGCTGCATTGTGGATGTCTGTGGGTTTTGCCATGTGCAAGTGAGCCAGTGAAGTTGCCATTGCCCATAGTTGATGGGCGTGTGCCCTCCCCTCGGTGCACAAGTTGGTTCAAATGTAGCAATAGGAGATGCAGTCCGCCAGCCATCTGGACATGGTGCATTTTGTCATCTGGTGGCCTGGTCTGTTTGGCTCATAGGCGAGGAAGAGTTGCGATGACTTCCTCGTGGGTGTGGTCCTGTCAATGTAGGTCCGCGGAGTGCGGGTGCAGTCCAGAGTATGCAAGCGGCACTGTTCTTGCGATACATGCGGTTCAGGGTACCAGCTGGGGAGGATAATGGATTAATTGATGTGGAATGATGAGACAACCTTGGGTAGGAATGTCGGGTGAGTCCTGAGATGAAGATGACTTTCGCTCCATCGTGTGAGGTCTTCTGGATTGATCTGGAGATGAGAGGGGTGGGCGTGTAGGCATAGCAGAGTTGGGGGCCCAGTTGATGGAGAATGCATCTGCAGCCACCCTGTGGATGAAGGGGCATCTGGAGCAGAATTCTTTGCATTTTGCGTTGTCCTCACAAGTGAAGAGATCAATCAATGGGATCCTCCATTGCCAGAAAAAGCTGGAGGTGACAGAGTATTTGAGTGACCATTCGTATGGGGTGAGTTGTTGGCTCAGGGAGATATGTCGCTAGCAGGTGCAACCACAGGGAGATGGCTGTGGTCCAGATGAGGTAGGCCTCCCTGCACAGTGCTTGGGAGCCCATGCCCCTCTGTCTGTTGATGTAGAGCATTGCCATTTGGATGTCCGTCTGCACAAGAGTAGCCTTTCCCTGGATCCAGGGTTGGAAGGCTCATATCACTTTCCTATGGCTCTGAGTTCAAGGTGTGAAGTAGTGTCTCAGCTGGGGACCAGTTCCCATGCGTGCAGAGGTTGAGTAGGTGTGTCTCCCATCTACATTTTGATGCGTCCATGGTCAGGATGATCTGCAAATGGGGTGGTCTCAGCGATTTGCCCCCTTGCAGGTTTTCCCATTTTCGTCTTGCAGTTGTGGTGGTCTATGCTGATCTTGTGGTGCAGGGGCTGCCTGTGCTGGTTCCAAGCCCTCCAAAGGTGCCATTAGAGTTGTCACATGTGTAGCCTTGCTTGCGGGATGGCGTGCACTGCTACCACCATGTGTCTCATGAGGCAGAGGAAGGTCCGCGCCGAGATCTCATGTGATGAGGCAATCTGGGCGGCTAGCACGATGATCTTGCCTGCTCGGTGCTCTGGGAGGAAAGCTTTTGCCTGTGCAGTATTGATGGGTGCCCCTATGAATTCTGACACCTGAAATGGTTGCATTTTTGACTTGTTGTCTTTGATAAGAAAGCTCAGAGACTGAAGCGGAGAGACTGTGGTTTGTACGACTGCCCGGGCTGCTTCCTGAGATCATGCTGCGATTAGCCAGTCATCGAGATAGGGGAAGACACATATGCCCGCCTTGCTTATGGGGCTGAGGATAGGCTGAATGGCAGGGCCTTATACTGGAAATGCTGGTTTCCCACTCTGAAGCGTAAGTACTTCCTCTGGTATGAGTGCAGGGGTATGTGTGTGAATGCGTCCTGAAGGTCCAGGGACGTGAGCCAGTCATTCTCTAGGATCAGCGGGAGAATGGTGCCCAGTGAGTGCATTTGGAACTTCTTTTAGAAGGTATTTATTGAGTCACTTGAGAAAGAGGATAGGGCGCTAGCCCCCGAATTTCTTGGGGACAAGAAATAACATGAGTAGAAACCTTGTTTGAGTTGTGAGTCTGGAACTGGTTCTGTGGCACCTATCCGCAGGAGGTTGTGCATTTCCTCGATGAAGTGTGGGGTGGATCTCACCGATGTCTGGTGCAGGCGGGAGGGTATCCTGGGGGGATTCTCTGAAAAAAATGCAGAAGCCCCTGAAAATTATATCCATGACCCAGCAGTCGGTTGAGATGCCACCTATGCACCTGAGAAGAGTGAGAGTCGAACCCCCCATGGGGCATCCAGTGGGGATTGATGGTCAAAACCACTGGGTGGTCCTGGCCAAGGATGAGATTTGGGTCTTCTGAGGTTTTTTGTTACGTGGGCGAGACTTGTATTGGTAGTTCTTGTAGCGCTGTGGATTCTGATATCCCGTGTGAGTACAGTTGTAGGAATTACTATAACTGTTAGGCTTGCATGGGTGGTTAGTCTTTTGACACTGTATGGCTTTGAAGGCCTTTGGCGGTGCAATCCATTATTGGTGAAGGTTTGTATGGTTGTGCATTCGTTCTTGATGCTGTCCACTGTTTCCTTTACTTTACTACCAAAAAGGTTGTCCCCGAGGTAGGGCGCATTGGCTATCCAATCATGGATGTCATCCCTTAGCCCGGAGGCATTAAGCCATGCCATGTGGCGGGTGGCGATGGCTGTGCCCGCGGTGCGAGCAGTGGTCTCAAAGGCGTCGAAGGCCGCTCTGATGAGGTGCTTGCTGCAGTCTGCCATGTCATGCAACAAGGGTGTTAAGAGCTCCTTTGTTTCCTGTGGGAGAGGTGTGACTGTGTCCTTGGTCCGCTCTAGCAAGTGGTCGAGGTAGGCAATTATTTGAAACTGATGGGAGGCATCCTCCGTTCAGTATGCTGCCTGAGAAAACATTTTTGCCGAGGAGTTTGTTGTCCTTTCCTGGGGGTGTGTTAGATTTTTTGGGGGGAGCTTTTGGATCTATTTAGGGCAGACTCCATCACATTGAATTGATGAGCAAATTGTGCCGCTTCAAAGCCTGGTGCAGGTTGCACATGGTTCTTGAGCTCAGTCTCTTGGTGATGGTAGGGGTCATCGCAGGTGTCTGCCATATCTCATCCCTGCAGTCCAGAAGTACCTGGTGAATTGGCAGGGCTACTAGAGTCTTGGGGGGTTGAGGTATTTCAGGATTCCCAGGACATCATTTTTTGGGTCTGGGACACTGTTTGGTGATAGCTCAAGGTTTGTGGAGTTTTTGTAGAAATTTCGGGTATGCAAGGTCCTCAGGGGGAGAGGAGGGTATCGGGGTGGTGATGTATCCTCCAAGGTGCGTCGTATGGATTGGGTACTGTCATCATCCCCTGAGCTCCAGAAGGACTCCTCAGAGCATGGTTTCTCACCTTCTTCTTCCGTATCCAGGGACCCTGGTATGGAGCAGTGGCCTTGGGCCAATAGTGGCATGGCTGGGGCATCATAGAAGGTGTTCTGTGCTGTAGCCTGATTATGATGTAGGGTCTGGGGCAGCGTTATTAGGAGCTGCTGGGCTAGGAACGTGGCCCAGAGCTCCATCAAAGTCCCTTGCTGAGCAGTGGTGGGTAGGAGTGGACCAGCCTCCTGGTTGTCTGAGGTAGCAACACTGCATGCACTTCCCTGTTGTGCCTTGTTCTCCTGTGCTGTGAATCCCCTTCTGCAGCTGGAAGTCACAGGGCTGTAAGAATCTGATCTTCTGTGTTTGCTGCTGCGGTGAGAGGCGAGGTCATACTGTTGACGTCAGGGGGAGGAGCTATGATGCCAGGTTGAGGAGCTATGTTGTCAGCGCCTGGAGGAAACATGGCACCAGCGTTCGGGGTCCTTCTGGCTGTGCTGCTGGAGTGCTGCTTTGGCACACCGATGAGTAGATTCAGTGTGCCTTGTTTCTTAGGTGGCCGGAGTCATCTCCTGCCTGTCCTGGGGGTGGGAAGAGTCCATGTGCCACAAAGGAGTGAAGAAGTGTGCAGGCTGGAGCTCCGGAAGAAGTAGGAATTCCAGAGGGGGGGGGGGAGTGGGTCGTCATGGAAGCAGTTGGAGCATCAGAAATGGCTGGAGGGGGCCCGGAGGAGCGCGGGTTGCTGGTGCTTTTGATGGTGGCACCACAAAGTTTATGCCCCGAGGGTACAGAGAGTGGGCGTACCTGTCCTGGTATAGCCACATGGAGTGTTGTGAACATGGGTGGGGGGGGGGGTGTCTGTCTGTCTCCCTTGGATGTGGTCGGCGGGCTCAGAGCTAGTTTTCTTCTTGTGTGCTGGTTTTGCCTGTTTTTCTTTTTGCCCCGGATCCTCCTTGTGCTCTGTTTTGCTGGTACAGGACTGCACATGGTGGTTCGGTGGCAGGCAGGACTGTCAGCAATCCTGATCCGGGTGTCTGAGGCACCTGCTGCAGCAAGGACACCTTTTAGATGTTCCCTTTTCCATGGTAGGTTTTTTTTTGGATATTTGATCGTTCAAGTAAAAAAGAATGTGGAGAGAGCCGAAGTCTGTCTATCTTGGAAGGCGGATGGAAAAAACTGAGGAAGGCAGGCCAGGGGCAGGAACAGGAAGGGAGGGGAGGGGACAGGCTCAGAGGAATTAAAAAAAAAAAAAAAGGGGGATTCCTGTGAGTTTAGGGCGAGCTAATCCGGTCCCTGGGGATGGCACACCTAGGCGTGGCTGACTCAGACTGCTTGTTCATGGAGAAACATTTCTAGCTGCTACAGATAGCCCTGGACAGCACTTCCTCAGCCTAACCAGGCAAAATGTATTTTATTTTAACCCTCAGGTTACACTGGGAGGGGGGGGGGGGGGTAGCAAAGAGTAGCAGCGTATTCTTTTACCTGCAGAAAGAGCAGGCACACACATACATACAAAGCAAAGTTTTATATTTTAAAGTATGATATTTTATTATGCATTTTTACTACTACTACTACTACTGATTATTTATATAGCGCTGTACAGACACATGTAAAAGACGGTTCCTGCTCATCAGCGCTTACAATCTAGTCAAGACAGACAACACAACAGCTGAAGACAAAGATATATCTAAGGGGATGGTAAGGAAACATATAGGGGTATGTTTACTAAACTGCAGTAATGTCATTCACGTTAGGTTCTGCGGTAAAGGTACAGATGCCCATATAAAGGCGTGGGCGGTGCATCGTTACAGCAAGCCGTATCAGCCAATGCATGTTACAAACTAACGCGCGTTACAAGGCGCCTCATAAGGCACCTTATAAGGCACCTTACAAGGCGCCTTGTAATGTGCCTTGTAGGGCACCTTGTAAGGTGCCTAGTAAGGTGCTTTATAAGTAAGGTGCCTTATAAGGTGCCTTGTTAGGTGCCTTATAAGGTGCCTTATAAGCTGCCCTATAAGGTGCCTTGTAAGGTGCCTCATAAGGCGCTTTGTAAGGTGCCCTATACAGTAGGGCTCCTTAGGCTAAGTGCCGTATTAGGCACCCCTGGACAAGGCACCTTAGAAGGCACCCTGGGTTACAGAACCATAGGTTAAGGTGGCTAATGTAGCCCTAACACTAGATAGAGCACTCAGGAAAGGCAATGAACAGGTGAGTGAAGGAGGTAGAGCTGGGAGCTGCTGGACCTGCCATATCGAGGGCATCCCATGTGGCTGCCAGTACTGATGACAAACATGGTGGGGGCAACTGTACCACAGCACAGGGTGTTGGCAATGTAAAGTACTGGAAAGACAGTTGGTGGCAGACGATGGGAATACCTGCCCCCCAGTGGAGGCAGAGGTGGCAGGATAGTTACAATGATGGGTGGACAGAGGAGTGGTGGTGCCATGCAGATCAGGCACAGGCGAGGCAAGCATGAAGAGGCGCAATGCAGGAAAGGGTAGCAGTGCAGGACATGGGGTGATAGCCCGCACAGGAAGACAGGACTCTACACAGCTGACAGACGCAGATAGATGGACCGAGGGAATGTTGGCAATTGTGGCGAGGGGATTATGGGCTGGCAGCACAAATGTGCAAAAATATGACTGTTACAGGCATGCAAACTATTTGAGTTGGACAAGCATGAGAGGAGGGAACAATGAGGATTTGAACCCATGAACACTGGCAAAAATGGCATTGCATTAACCAGTAGGCTATACCTCTGTGGTGTATGTCACAGCAATGGCTGGGTACAGAAGGACTGCAGGTCACCACACAAACTGTCTGCTCTGAATGCCAGGATAGGGTAACCCCACCAGTACCCATGATGCAATGCACATGCTGAATAGCTGTCTAACGCTGATCAGCAAATGGGGTCTGCACCTCTCCAGTACCTCAGCTTGGAAAGATGAACCGACAGTGCGTGATACTGGCACAGAGTAGCTACAGACCATGCCATTGAGGGATAGGATGGGTGCCCAGCACTAGGTCCGCAGTACATGTGGTGCTAGAGATAGGCCCTGCTGTACATCCCCATCGCTAGCAGTGTGTGACAGGTGTTCCTTGCAGTGCAGCAGAAGGTAATTCGGTGCCCATCTTTATCCTGCAGTCACATGTGGCCTTCTGGGACCAGACACCACCAAGATTAGTGTGTACCCCGTGTTTGGGTCTGGCTGACATGGGCACCTGTTATCAGGTGTCATGTAGAAGACCCTTCTGGCCCCATAGAGTTCAGTGAAGCAGAGGAATTGGCTTCACAAGCTGACAGACAGGCAGAGCGCATGGCTCAGGGTTGCCAAGGGAAACATAAACAGAATGAGTCATGGGAGGAGAAAACACGCCCCTGCTGCAATGGTTCCCCGGCATCAGGAGTTAAGGGAAAACCCCTGGTTGGGGGAGGGGCGGAGCTGAGCCCTAAGAAGCAGAGAGATAAAAAGTGCTCATTAGATTTAAGCAGTAGCACCGAGAGGAGTAAGAAGGAAAGCACTGGGAGGAGCACATGCACTGGGACGAGGACAGGAAGTGAAGCAGCAGCCAAGAGGGCAGTAGCTGAAAGATTGCCTGAGAGGTTAGTTTGGAAGCACACTGAAACTCCAGAGAGAGAGAGATGCTGGCCTGACGACATTTGTATGTCCGAGGAGAAAGAGAAGCTAAAAGGCAGGAAAACACATCCAGTGTTTGGATTCTGTGCTGACCCAGCAGTGCTGAGAAAGTCCTCTGTTCAAAAGCCAAAAGGTAGGCTGCCCAAGTGGTATAGAGGGGAAACTAAGTGCCAGAGTTTTCCATGTGTGTGCCAAGATGTGCTGGACTCTCCTTATATAAAATCCCATATATACGGTAATTCTCCACCCTGCTCATTAGAGTGCTGTGAAGGGAAGCCTCAGGAAGAGAGGGGGCGAGTGTGCTTTGAAACACCGTATGATAGGGTGAAAACTTACTCAGCTGATAGTGATTGTGAAGAGATGCAGACGGAGCCTGCTGTTGAAGACATAGCAGGGGAACAAATGGACTGTACTTTAACTATAGCTGATCATATAATCTCACTCTGCTAACTAGGCTGTTTAGAAGGCTGTCTCAAACAGCAGAAGAAAAGCAGAGTGTGTCTTTTTGATATAAAAGAGATTGTTACCTTTTGAGCTTGTGTTAAGCTGCATGTTTGAAGTTTTGAAGCGAAAGAAGCTGTTTTCCTGAGTTCCTGTATTTTCCTTTATGCCAGAAGTGTATGGCTATTTTTGTTCTGTGTTTCAACTGCATTTGATCCGCCCGGAAGGGGAAATAAAAATCTTGTCCCTGTTGCCTAACCCACTCGACTACAATTGCATCTTGTTTGGAAAGTAAGTGGAAACTACAACTCCCATGAGGCAGTGCATGCATAAAAGCCTTGCCATACTTTCTAAGTAAGGATGCCCAGGCTGACCAACCCTAGGTGCTACCGGCTCTGGGGTGGTTACTGGTGACACAGGGCAGAAGGGTTTCCAGACTTGCATGAGGTTTGTGTAGTAGTGCCTTTATAGGTCAAAGTGTTATACACCACATACCCCAAAGGGCTCACATCACCCTTTCAGTAGGTAAGGGATAGGTGCCTCAGTCCCCGGGAAGCAACCTCCATCCTGCTGGTATAAAATAGCCCTCCATGGTTGGTGGCCCACAGCCATACCCGTGGCTGGGGCAGTGGAAGACCAGCAACAATGATGGGGTTAGTTCTGGAAACCCCCAACTGCCTCACATCACTGTCTGCCAGTCACTAGCAGACAGTCTGCACCTTATAGGTGTTCCAACCATGCACAGTCTAACTGCAGACTGTCCACTAGCCAGTCCATAGTGCATGCTCACAGAATAACTATGTGCACCAAGCAGGCATCTCAGTGACTGGTGGCCCTAGCACTGGGAACACAAAAGTATCATTGGAGGCAGATAGTGTAGAGCGCTATGTGGGAACCTAGACATGCCATGGTCACTGCTCGGTCAGAGTGAGTGCCCTCCCAGCATGCCATGCTGTGGCCACCCTGTCCATGCAGGTGGTGGTCGGGCACTACAATGTCCCAACCATTGCCCCACACCCTGTGAAGATGCATCCTTTCGATACTGTACACCATGGAACCCTCATAAATAGGATTAAATCAACTGGAATATCAGGAACCCCCCTAAAATGGTTCTCATCATATATAACAAACAGAAGCCCCCAGGTACAGTTCAATGATGAGAAAGCACAGGCGTTCCCCCAAACCCAAGGCATACCACAAGGCTCTGCGCTCTCCTCACTCCTCTTCAACGTCTACATGCAACCAATATGTAAAACCTTCCAAAAGCACAAAATTGACTACCACATCTACGCAGGTGATATAATGCTGTACACACAACTTGATGTAAACAATCCAAACTACACCCAACTAGAAGAATGCCTGAGTGAGATGCAAACCTGGCTACAGCAAAATAACATGACAATAAACCATAAAAAAACAGAGGTGATGTTCATCTCCAAAAAACCAAACTTCGACCCGCCCGTAACAATCACCCTGTGCAACAATACCTACCACACGAAGAAGGAAATAAAGTATCTGGGGGTAATGTTTGTAAGCAACCTAAAGATGGAAAAACACCTCCGCACAATAAACAGGGCTATCTTCCACAAACTAAGAGTCATACAACCACTCCGAAGCATTATTGAACCACATGATTTTAGGACAATAGCTCAAGCTCTCATCACGCCTCATCTCGACTACTGCAAGGCCATTCTACAGGGCCTTCCAAAGAAAACCCTGAACATACTCCAAATGGCACAGAACGTTGCGGCCAGAATCATCATAAAAAAAGGTTTTGCCGAGCACATTACACCAGTGCTGATCGAGCTACACTGGCTCCCCATTGCAGCTAGCATAAAATACAAAACCCTAACAACCACATTCAAACTCATGCATAACATAGCACCATCTTTTCTCTCCAACCTTATCAGCACCCAACCTCCCAACAGAAGCAGAAGAACCACCAAATTAAATACCCTCTGCGTATCGAAAAACATAAGATCTGTCAAAACCGGTACAAGTAACAGAGCATTCTCATTCACAGCACCAACTCTCTGGAACCAACTGCCACCTGAACTACGAGCGTGCGAAGACTTAATGGACTTTAGGAAAAAACTCAAGACCCACCTATTTCAGATTCATTACAACATGATTTAAATCTAAGTGACTTCAGCCGTGCTACCCAGAAAACCAAAAATGTATACCTGTAAATTATGTAAAATTATGTAAATTATATTAAAAAAATGTACATATGTAAAATGAAAATGTATATTTGTAAAAATGTACATAGGTAATACACTCCACCCTCCTTGTGGAAGGAAACTTTCTTTCATAATTGCTGTGTGCTGTGCTTTTCCTTTCAATCACCTTGTATATATTTCAAATATCCCTGTCCTGATCAGACAGTTCCATTTTGTAATCTACCCCGCTACTGATTGCTGGAAGTAGCGGTATACAAATGTACGCTAAATAAATAAATAAATAAAATCCTGGCCAATCCGCCCTGTCCGGGCCATACCCACAACACCTTGCTCCTCATTATGCACATATTCAGGCTAACGCTGGTAACAGTGGGACATTGTGGGCCCGGTGAGGTGTGGGCAGCCACAAAACAATGGATAGACATACACACACACACACTCCTATTGCAGCATTGTGCAAAGATAGGGGTGGTTGTCAACCCTGCCCGCCACACTGGTCCTGATCACAGTGCCAACATTGCTAAACTGTGCAGGAGGTAGTAGTAGTGCTCTGGTGATAACTGCAGCTCAATGCTGGGGCCAACAGCCTGACTCTCCATGCATCTTTGGATTGTGGAGCCTGTGTGAGTGGGTGTTTGTACCCCTGTTTGCCGCTGCTTTGGGCTTTGCACATGTTGCTGTTGTATCTGCATTGTAGGGTAAAACATAGGGACATGCTCTGCAGGAGCCACAGCTGGGGCTTGAACCTGTGGCCCTCTGCTTCTGAACACACTGGCTGGGTGTACTGCACCACACTGTTGCCACAGATGCATGGTGGTCCCTGGGGCTACCTGTACTTTTCCTCAGCCAGACCTTTTATGTTGCACTGCACACCACGTACTGGTACAGGGCATGGCCTAGGTCCACTGCAAGCAGGTGCCACTGCCCCCTCCAGCACGGTCACACCCCCCCCCCTGCCATGCTGACATGACCATATGCTGTTGGTGCTGGTGGGGCGCAGTCCCAGGCCATCCATTGTGTAGGTAGGTGGTCGCTAAGGGAGCGGGGTCTGGGGCATGGGGCACACATGGGCATCCTCACATCCCCCCTATCACCGCCTACCAATATTCTGTCCCTTCTGCTTGGGGGAGGGTTGGCTGGGGGGATGTCAGGTCAGTGCCCTGGTAACTGTTAGCTCGGGTGGACCAGGTAGATGTAGGTGGATTGTGTTTGGCCTTTGTCAGCTGCTGTCATGCTGAGTTCCAGTTTCTATGTCCCTATGTGCCACCTAGACACCCGCCTAGTCCACCTTGTGCTCCAGCTGCCCCCGTTACATGTCCTGCCTGCAGCCCCCTATGCCCCACTTGCAACATTGCCATAGTGGCCTTTCATACTTGGACACTATGCTGTTGCTAGATATGGAGCACTACTGTCACGTTTCTTGGGCTCCCTGTCTATGCTGTACATTGCTGACTCTGATATGGTTTCTCCCTCCTGCAAATGTGAATCTAACGGCAGGTTTTCATTCGCGGTAGGATTCAGCCCTTCAGTTCAGCACGTTAGTGTGACGGGAGCCTCTCCCTGCCCACTCCTCGCCCATTGACCCCTTCCACCTGCCCTCTCTCCACCCTCTATGGTGTTTACCACGGCCATGCACGTTAACACTTGTTAGGTAACGTTAACGCACGTTAACATTACATACCGCATGTTAACGTTACCTAACGAGCGTTAACGTTACATAACGTGTGGTATGTAACGTTACCGCAGTTTAGTAAACATACCCCATAGTAGACTAAGCAGATCAGGTTCCAAAAGTGGCCTCGAAGAGGTGAACTTTTAGCCTGGATTTGAAAAGGGCCAGATATGAAACCTACCGCTCAGACTCAGGTAGTTTGTTCCAGGCATAAGAAGCAGCAAGATGGAAGGATTGAAGTCTGGAGTTGGCAGTAGACCAAAAGGGCACAGTTAGAAGGGATCTGCCAGAAGGGCGGAGTTCCCAAGGCGGGGTGTATGGACAGACAAGCGAGGAAAGGTAGTGAGGAGCTGCAGAGTGAATGCACTTATAGGTCAGTAGTAGAAATTTGAATTGGATGCGGAAATGGATAGGGAGCCAAGGAAGTGACTTGAAAGGAGGGGTAATATGGGCATGACGAGGCTGGCAGAAGATTAGCCATGTAGCCGAGTTTTAAACTCGGCCCTCCAAGAACTGACCCACAACGAGTTCATCTATCTTCAGGAGGATCACCTTTCCCATCTGCGTTCCACCCATACAACCGATGCACGAAGTTCCAGGCAGTGACGGGAAACAGCGGACACCCCAAATGTCCTAAGCACACTCGGGCACTATCAGTGTCGCACCCCAGCTCTCCATCTCCCTCTACTGACTCACTACCTAAGGACACCCTCCAGCTCCCCTTTTCCTCCTGCACACCCTGCCTGTGAAACCAGCTTCGACGCTTCCGTCTCTTTCCAGCATAGCCAAGCATCACATAAGTGTCTACCAACCACTGCTCTTCGTGCAGTACAAAAGGAGCATGCTACAGACGTGACCGCGCCTGGCTTGGCCTGCGCCTGAGGGCTCTCTGGCGTGGCCCTTATGAGTGGCAGAATTTCAGTATCCACTCAATAAGGTATCACCTACTATTATGCAATTTTTCAAACAACACTCAATAGTTTAAATAAGACTGTTCAATTTCTCATATCTCCTTTCATTTAGTATATGATATAATTTGTTACCAGTGTCATAACTAACCTGTATCTCTCTCACTTGCAAACATTACCCACTAGTTATAAAACTGTTGTATTTATTTTATGTCCTAAACTGCAACATTGTAACAATATTATCTTGCAACAGGTTTTTCCGGTAACAATTGTATTTTTCATCCTCCCTGTCTTTCTACCTTATTCAGTCTAACTGACACCAAACCTAACCCTCAATACGTTGCAGGCGGCAGCATTTGTATTTCTAATTTCCTCTATTGTCCTTAGCATTGCTACATATATTTCCCCTCCCCCTACTGATCTATTATACAGTACTACTATTAACACTAAAACTCAATCCTAACCCAATTCAAAATGAAGCTAATGAATATCATGATGCACTTCCTATATGTCCTAAGTGTCTTTATGTGCCTGCTACGTATTTCCAGCTTATGCCTACAAACACCATATCCATCTACCAACATAGACAAAAATACCATAATCATTTCAACTCTTACTCCTCTACATATAAGATCCCCCCCCGATACTCCATAGCACAGTCAAACAGATTAATCCACATAACTGTGAAACCAGAGAAATAAATCTAATTACTCAAACACTAAAAATCATCCTTATCAATGTAAGATCTATTAGAAACAAAATCCCACTTATAACAGACCTCATCACCGATGAGAATCCAGATTATCTCTGCCTAACTGAAACCTGGCTAACCAATCAAGACACAGTCTTATTGAACCAAATAAAAATAAAAGGATACACCATATTTAATTGTAACCGAAATAAAAAAAAAGGAGGTGGTGTACTCATACAGCTTTCTTAGAATCGATGGCTGACATGGGCTTTAAGCAGACAATCAGGCACCCTACACACATCAAAGGTAACACCCTTGATCTAGTATTCATTCCTGAACACTTGTTTGAATTACCCCAATATACCCCTCCTACGATAACTCAGGTTCCATGGACTGATCATTCTATGATACAATTTTCTATCAACATGCCATGCAAATCTAATCCTTACCTAGCTAAATCACACCAAGGGCCACAATTTCGTCCATTTGTATCAGAAGATTTCCTTGGAACAATTGTACCCTAGCTAGATATAGAAAACAGTCTAGACAAAGCTATTACAAATTGTAATAAAAATAGCATCCAAACCACGAGCTAGCAAAACCAATGGACAATATAAAAGATCATCTGAAAAATGGTACACGCATGAACTAACTTTAATTGGATCATGTAGGTCTATGTAATACAACTGTAAAAACATAAATGACCCATAATACTGTAAACTGGCCTTGAATGTCAACGAAATGGAAGTCTTACATTGCCCGATCCCGTCTCGATGAGTATAAGCACTGGTGAGCGCACTTTGCCAGTTGCAACCCAAATTTGTGACCTGGGAGTTTTCTTGGATACTGAACTTACCATGTAAAATCAAATATAAAAAAGTTGCAAAAACTGCATTGTTGTTCAGAGACTGAAACCCTATCGATAGAAAATCCACAGACTGTTCAAAAGCCAAAAGGTAGGCTGCCCAAGTGGTATAGAGGGGAAACTAAGTGCCAGAGTTTTCCATGTGTGTGCCAAGATACAAGCTGACTGTTGTTCAGCTTGTATCTCGGGCTGCCGGCTTATGCCAATCAAGCTTTACAACTTATACAGAATGGTGCAGCTCGTCTTATTACAAGCAGTGGAAGATTTGAGCACATTACTGCCCATTTGTATGAGTTACACTGGTTACTATTTAGATCATGCAATTCTTTATAAGATGTTAGGATTTAAAATCTTTAAATCCTGAAGGTCCACTCAGCATGGCTGCAGCCTTAAGAGTTTAGGGGTATGTTTACTAAACCGCGCACACGTGCGCGGCGCACAAGAGCGGACGCTAATGATGCATTTAAGAGCTCTTAAGCGCCGCGCACGTGTGCGCGTCACATTAATGGGCTGGCACACGTGTGCGGGGCGCTCATGTGCGATAGAGGCAGGGAAACGCTTATGGAGGGCGGAGGAAGGCTCCCGAGGGGCGGGGGGACGGGATCAATGGGTGGAGAGTGGGAGGGGAGAGGCTCCCCGCACAGGAGCGGGGCTGAATTTCGGCATGAAAAACACCGTGAGTGAAACCCTCGCGTTAGAGCCGATTTAAAGGGAAGAGAAACCATTTCCGTCAGCAATGTACAGCAAAACCGGGGAAACCTGCAAAACGTGAGCAGTGTGATACATGTGCACAGAACAAAATAGCAAATATAAATTAAAAATGACCAGAACAAATGTCAAATAAATTATAATCCAGCTGGGCAACAGTGATAGTAATGGGCAACCATAAAAAACACTCCCAGGAAAGCTCCAAAAAAAAGAAATGATTTTTGGAAGGGTCTACGCTCCGTAGACCCTTTCAAAAATCACTGCATGTCAATGGAGCTTTCCTGGGAGTGTTTTTCATGTTGCCCATTGATATCACTGTTGCCCAGCTTGGCTTTGGTTTTTTCCTCTTCTTTTGGAGGCCATTTATGAGGTTTAATTGCACCCCTGTCCCCATACAAGGTAAACGAGCCCACAGTAAAATTGTGCAGAGCAGGGTGTCTGACTCGTGCGGCCAGGTTTCCTGTCTCCAGAGACTGCACTGTCTCTGGCCACAGTGTGGTGCAGCGGACACAGCCAGTGCCTGTAGAACCAGAGGGTCACAGGTTCAAACCCCAGCTGGGGCTCCTGCCAACCCAGTCCCCATAGTTTTACCACCACTAAACAGTGATAGTACAGACACTCCTGTATGGCAGAGAACATAAGCATGGTTCCAACACCTATATTTTACCCTACACCGCACACAAACCATAACAATGGGCATTACCAACAGCCGAGTCTCCCAAATTCAGTCCTGGAATGCCACAACTCAATCAGCTCATATGCTTTTTTCCAGATAGGGACATGTCTGCATGTTGGCGGAAGGGTACAGGTGGTGGAGGGGGCAGTGGCTGCAAACCACAGCAGACAGTGGCCTAGGCCTGTGCAGGCTGGCACCGTCCACCGTAACAGACAGGCTCTGTCGGATGTACAGTCATGGACTCCCCAAGGAGCACAGCACATCTGTGGCAACACGGTGGTACAGTGCACACAGACAGCGTGTGCAAGAACCAAAGGTCATAGGTTCAAAGCCCAGCTGGGGCTACTGCCAATCCAGTCCACATATTTTTCCTACAACTAAACCGTGATAGTAAGGAGAAACCTTTATTGCTGAGAACATACGCATGATTCACACGCCTATATTTTACCACACCACACACAGACACCATAAACAGCCGCATTACCCAGAGCAGAGTCTCCCAAATGCAGTCCTGGAGGGCCCCACACCATTCAGGATCCATGCTGCCTCTACTAAAGATGCCTGTGCTGCATATCTATGCACCACCCCCATGGTATGCTGATGTAGCTCATGCATATTCATGAGGGACAGCATGAAAACCCGAACAGTGGTTGGAATACCAGGACTGGAGTTGGGACACTGCCGTAAAGCAGCAACCAACAGGGCCAGACACCCCCCCCCAGGCCCCATTGGCCAATGCCTCCTAGAGAGGCAGGACATTGGGCCCTGCCTGTATCCCCCAATACTAGCAGTTGCATACCTTAGCACTGCCACCCTACACCTGGGTATATGGTACACAGCTACCAAATGTTGCCCATGATAACTGGCAGATATCAATTCCTACGTTAAGCACATGTTGCTCATTGATCTCCACCATAACAATCATTGTGATGTCTGCAGTGTGCGCTGCAGGTCTGGTCTCTGACAGTGTTTACCACCCTGGGGAGTGACCCCCAACAGTAGTGCGTACCATATCCATGCCTGTATTGTGCCCAGGACTTGTGTGGTGGGTATGGCTGCTGGACCCCTCTATGGTAGCACAATGCTGGCATAGGTGTGGGGGTGGCTGTCTGCCTATCCAGTGTGTGGTGGCTGCAAACACCTTCCACAGCCCACACTGCCAGCAATGTTGCCAGTATTGGGCTGCCAATGTGCATAATGAGGAGCAAGGTACCATGGGTATAGGCCGGACAGGGTGGCCTGGCCAGGGTGCATCTGCACAGGGCATAGGGCACTGACTGGGACATATTAGTGGCCGGCCACCACCTACACAGACAGGATGACCTCAGTATGTCCTGCTGAGAGATCACTCTCACCCTGACTGTGTAGTGACCACAGCATGGCTAGGCACCCCCATAGTGCTATGTAGTATTTCTCTCATGTGATAGATATGGGTTGCCTTTTGGGGCCCAGTCACTGATTTAACTGCTTGCTGTGTATGCTGACATCCCAGTTCTGGGTGCATGCATCTCCACTGGGAATATGTACTGTGGACTAACTAGCACACTGTTTGCAGCTGGTATGTGTCTGGATGGAGCAGCTTGTGGGGTGCAGTGGCTGATGACCTGCTGCAGGAGAATAGCAGATAGTGGTGGGGTGCAGGTTAGTATATCCAGGCCAAACTACTGCCACCTTTGCAGGGAGATGGAATGTGGATCTATTGATGGGAGACCCTGTTTGCTGCCCTTGGCGGTGGGGTGGGTGGCGGTGGGGTGGGTGGTGGTGGTGGTGGTGCAGCATGGCCCACCTGGGGGCTACACCTGACTAAGGCAGACAGAGATATCCAAGGTGTTTGTGCAGAAGCTAACTATCTCACACATTAACACTACTTTGGACCTCTGGCATGGCCTCTTTCAGCCATGGAAGGTGTTGTGGACCTGGTCCTGGGTGCCTCATTGCACCATCAGGGTGAGCACAGTACCTGCACAATGTGACGGTGTGTAGCTACTCTGTGCCAGTAAAACACACGGTCAGTACCCCCTACCAGGCCGAGGTGGTGTGTGTGTGCACATGGTCACTTCCCTCTACCGGGCAGAGGTGCTGTGGGGGTGCATTGCACATCTTGTGTTAATCTGTGGACAGCTGATTTGCATGTGCAGTGCATCATGGGTATGGGTAGGCTAACCCTATCCTGGTGACCACAGCAGACTGTGTGGTGACGTGCATGCCCTTTGCAGCCAGTCAGGGGCTTGCTAGCAGCTATAGAGCTGTAGCCCAATGGTTACTGCACTGTCTCTGAAGCTAGAGGTCATGGGTTCAAACCCACAGTGGAGTTATTTGATAGGGTTGTCCAATGCATTATCTTTTTTTAATGTACATATTTTGATGCCAGCAAAAACACCCTCAGCGTACTGTACCCATAAGGTGCCTCTGAGGGTGCTTTATAGGGCGCCCTATAGGGCACCTTATGGTTCCCGTCCATATAAGTTGCACTACACATTCTCCTGTGATGCAACTTATAGGGTGCCCTATAGGGGACATTTTAGGGTGCTGTGGCGGACAGTGCAATTTATAATGTGCCCTATGGAGTGCCTTATAGGGTGCCTTATACGGCACCTTCAATTACGGCACATGAGGGCGTGTTTGCTGGCAGCAATTAATAACATAAATATAAAGTGCTGCAGGCCAAAATATGTACAATGCAAAGCTAATGCCACAGCCAGCCTTACTTATTAGGCACACTGGGGAACAAACCCATGACCCCTGTATCAGCAGTCAGTGCCTTAACCATTGTGCTCCACTGCTGCTCCTCCTTGCCTGTCAGCGCACCTATGTATGCTTTTCATTCCTTAAACTACACAGTGCTGCCATAAAAAACAGTACACTGACCTTGCGGTACCTCATACGGCACCCTCTAAAGCGCCCTATAAGCAACATTCTAGGGTGCCTTGGCTGACAGTGCACTTTAAAATGTGCCTTATAGGGCACCTGATGTTAACACGCTTTGGGAGTGCGTTTGCTAGTAGTGGCAATTAAAATATGACTAAAATGCCTCCTAAAGCAATCTGCCCCATAGTATGTTATGCCTCAGCCAGCCTTGTTCATTAGGCACTTTGGGGGATTGAACTCCTAATCCCTGCACCATTGGTCAGTGTCTTAACCATTGTGCTGTGGTTCTATTCCTGTAATGACACATCAGCGCGCTGCCTTATGCTGCCCAATATTAACATGCCTCCTAAAACATTGGCGCGCCGCCTTGTGCCCATCAGCGCGCCGCCTTATGCCACCCATCATTTATATGCCTCCTAAAATAATGCCTCAGCCAGCTGCCTCCAATGGGCACTGTGGGGGATTGAACCCCTGATCCCTGCACCGTTGGTTATTGTCTTAACCATTGTGCTTTGGCTCTGTGGCTCTGCTCTTCTTCCTACACATCAGCGCGCCACTTATACCGCCCAGTATTATACTGCCTCCATAGACATCAGCATGCCGCCTTAGGCCGCCCAGTATTAATATGCCACCAAAAACATCAGTGTGCTGCCTTAGGCTGCCCAGTATTAATATGTAGCCAGAAACATCAGTGTGCACAGTATTTCTGTGACTCATAAATTACTGCCTCAGCCAGCCATCTTCATTGGGCACTGTGGAGAATTGAACCTCTGATCCCTGCACTGTTGGTCAGTGTCTTAACCATTGTGCTGTGGCTCTGCTTTTCTGCTTGTCCATCAGCGTACCACATATGCCTCCCGTGCAGCCATCTGATGCGCTAAGGTGCGGGGCGTACAAGGGCACCGCGCACCTTAGCGCATATTTAAATTCCGGCTTTTCTTTTTCAGGATGGAACGCCCACTCCTTATATGGCACCCGCACACTACCGGGGCCTGCACCTTACCAGGGTTTTAGTAAACATACCCCTTATTGTCCACCTCATGTCTTACAATCTCAAGATGCTTTTTTCTTGGACGTTCCATCATACTGTCGTGTACACTTCCAGAAATTTTGAGACTGTTCTTGATAGCTCTGCTGGTAGAGGCTACCCTCTTTTGGGTAATTCATAGGGTGGTTTGATTAAAAGCTATCAGAACCTACACAGAATCTATTTTGCTCCATATTAAGAACATTTCTTTTTGGAAATTTACGATGCACAGAGCCAGCCCCAGGGTCAGTGCAAGGTACTAGGGGTCCTAGGCAAACCTTCAGCCTTACACCCCCCCCCCCTCCACTAGATAATTAAACTCCAAAATCATGATCATCTGATCATCAACCTACCAACAACAATCTTGAAAAATGCAGAGCTGGACATCATGCTTTTAAGTATTAAACTTGCTTTGTACGCATGTGTGGGCCCCACTCTCCCTGCAGGTAAAAGAATGAGCTGATGAGTTTGTCAGGTTGTCAGAATCTATTGTTTTGCTTTGGGCTGCGGTTTCTTGCAGTCCCCCAGAAGCTGCTGCCCTAGGTATCTGCCTGATTTGCCTAATGGTTGGGCCAGCCCTGACTATGCAAAACAGTCTGGTAAAAGGAAGAAAAGCAATCCCAAACCTCACAATTCAGTGCACACAAAATGGGTTTGCATGCATTAGAAAGTTCAAATACACATTAAAATATTTTTATGAAAACAAATGCGTGGCACGGAGACAAAAAAAAGTGCTTGAAAATCGAGAAAGTCTGAAAAAAATCCCAGAATGAAACAAATTTATTTTTGCTTATGCATATATTGATGCAAGAGACAGAGAGATGAATATGGCAAAAAAAAAAGAAAAGAAGAAGACAAAGATTAATGATAAATTTATTACAAAGTTGAGGGAGAACATTTTCGTAATGCAGTTAGGGCTATCTATGGCTGGCTGTAATTGAGATATTCTCTGCAGAGGTGTTTAAGAATAAATCCGACCTAATCTTAGCAGCCCAAATTAGCGAGCAGTAGGCATGCAAATGTGTAAAGAGGAGAGTGTGAGACCCCGGGGGGTGGGGGGGGGGAAGGGTGAGAATGACAGGCAATTAATTTCATTTTTTTTCAATCAGGGAGAAGGGAAGGATGATTTGATAATCCGTGACAGCGTGCAGGAATATTATGGAGAGAGGAAGTTTAAACCTCACAGGAAAACTGTCAGGTACTGTATCTAGCAACCTTTTGTAGGGAGTATCGGTAACCCTGGTAAAACTGGACAAGGAAGGGCAAATAGAAACCACAGCTTGGTTTTCAGCAGTTAGTTTGACTCTGCAGATGCTGAGTGTAATACATGATTAATCTGCTAATAAACTTAGGCCCAGGAAACAGATGGGAAGCATCTGCAGGTTTTTGGTCTTTCGTGGACTAATGTGTTTCTTTCCTTGGTTTGTCTGTCTTGATTGAATTGTAAGCTCCAGGAAGTAGGGACCATCTATTAAGGTGGCAATGTTATAAACCTTTTCCACAAGTAAAACGGCTTTCATAAAATTACCCCACGGGGTACACATGTACTTGTAGATGAGCCACGTCTTGTTGGGTGAAGTCATTCTCTATGACATAGGCGCCTTTGTGAAGTTTGTATGCATGTACATATACAGTTCCTAAGCTAGTGGGAATCCCTGCCACAATTTCTGCTGGTCTACTCCTACTGTAGCTTTCCATAAGGACACATAAGCACCTATGTGGCTTCACAAAACAGGCGTCTTCTTACTTCAAACCTGTGACCTGTTAATTACCATGTGTCTTTACACACTGAAACAGTGAAAAATGCTGGCAGAAAGAGACCATATGGCCTATCCAGTCTGTCCTTCCATATCAACTATGAAGCTCTACAGTCCCCTCCTTTCCCTTAGAGATCGTCTGTATCCGTCCCATGCTTTCTTGAATTCAGATACAGTTCTTGCCTCCATCACTTCCTCTGGGAGTCTGTTCCACACATCCACCACTCTTTCGGTAAAGAAATATTTACATAAGAACATAAGATATGCCATACTGGGTCAGACCAAGGTCCATCAAGCCCAGTATTCTGTTTCCAACAGTGGCCAATCTAGGTCATATGTACCTAGCAGTTTCTCCAAGGGACACAGGTTCCACAATGCTTGTACTGGGTCAAGCATTGTTATCTTCGGTCACTTCTTAATAATGGTTTATGGACCTTTCCTCCAGGAACTTGTCCAAACCTTTTTTAAACCCAGCTACACTAACAGCCTTTACTACATCCTCCGGTAACAAATTCCAGAGTTTGATTACACGTTGAGTGAAAAAATATTTTTCTTTATTAGTCTTAAATAGTTTACCCTGTAGCTTCATTGCATGTCCCCTAGTCTTTCTATATTCTGATAAGGTAAACAATCGATCTACGTTTACCCGTTCCACTCCGTTCATTAATTTATAGACTTCTATCATATCCTCCCTCAGCCGTCTCTTTTCCAGGTTAAAGAGCCCTAACCTTTTTAGCCTTTCTTCATAGGAGTATCCTTCCATCCCCTTTCCCATTTTGGTGGCTCTTCTCTGAACCTTTTCTAAAATCGCTATATCCTTTTTAAGATACGGCGACCAGAATTGCACACAATATTCAAGGTGCGGTCTCACCATGGAACGATATAGAGGCATTATAATATCTTTTTGTTTTATTTTCCATTCCTTTCCTTATCATACCTAGCATTCTATTTGCTCTCTTGGCTGCCGCTGCACACTGGGCCGAGGGTTTTAACATGGTATCCACAATGACGCCTAAATCTTTTTCCTGGGTGGTGGTTCCTAATGTGGAACCTTGCATCGTGTAACCATAGTTTGGGTTGTTCTTCCCTAGGTGCATTTCTGTAAGTTCCTCCTGAGTCATCCTATGCCTTCCTCATAGTAGAGCTTGCTTTCATCTGGAAGAAGGTTACCTCCAGCACTTTTATGCCATGGAGGTATTTAAATGTCTCTAGCATATCTCTCCTCTCCTTTCTTTCTTCCAGAGTATACATATTGAGATCTTCAAGTCTCTCCGCATATGCCTTATGACGAAGACCACTGACTAGCCACCTTCTGCACGACTCCCATCATGTTTATATCCTTTTGAAAGCGAGCTCTCCAGAATTTCACATAGTACTCCAAGGGGCAGGTTTATTAAAGTGCCACGGTTAGCGCAGGGCAACCATGCGTTTAGGGTGCTTTTTTAATGTGGTGGGAATGTAGTGGATACGGCAGAAGCAGAGGGTGTGGCACAACTAGTGTGGGAGTAGGAAACACATTTTGCTAATGCTTGCAACCTGTTGTGATGTGATGTACGTTGGTTGGTAGTCAGTGAAGCCCCTGCAGAGAGCAGTATACGGCCCTCCAATGCCACAAACAGGTCACTGAATATGTGCCTACTGAAGGATAAAGAGCGATGTGCCTATCTGCAGGTCAGCCAACTACACAGCCCATAGCCATTTGCCAAAGTTTGAGGGGGTGGTGCATGGAAACCAGGAGAGCACATACATACACCCCGCTGTGGTCCTTTCTGTGGGGGCGAGGGGGGAAATGCAGCATTTGAAGGATAAGGGGTGAAGGCAGGGTGTTAGCAGTGCCCACAACTCCTCTCTGACATTCTCCCTGCACATCTGGCACAGTGCTCTTGCCAACAAGGAGTGCAGGCTCCGTGGGGGCGCAAGAGTCTGTCACACTAACACCACCCAGATATGGCAGGGGCACCCTGCATCCAACCCTTCCACCACATGGGGTCCATGGTACTGAGATACAACACCCTTGGTCCACCCCAGGATACCCCATGGAGACAGGCAACTCTGGCCAGAGCACAGCAGCTCCCTGGGACATGAAAGCCCATGTGAGCGCCCCAGTGCTGTGGAAGGCCGTATACTCTAGGGAAGGGGCCAGAACACTTATCAAGGAGTTACAACCAAGCAAGCCCATCAGACACATCCTCCTAGGTCCAGGGTGAGGGGCCACGGTCCCCAGGAACAGAGCCCATCGCAGCAGCATAATTCCCCAAGTGCACATATGCACCGCTATTTGCTCCCCTATGCAGGGGAGGCGATGGTTGGACTGCGCAATGATGTGCCCCTTCTCATTTACCTGATCCACTCCCTGTCATCAGCCATCTTCAGCCCTGGCTGTGTGGCCCACCTGAGCCCAAGGCCTAACTTCTAACGCTTCACCAGTGCTGGTGTCCATCCATTTGTGGGTGTCCTGACATGCTCTCTACCCAATGTCCATGTGGAGAGGAGGAATGGGAGTTAGGTACCGCATCGGTTGCTGCTGCCGGCATAGCAGAGCCGCTCCCTCTGCCATCCGTTTGACACTCAGTCTTCTGCATTCAACCCACGTGCTCCCCCTCCCAGAGCCATTATACAGTAACTCAGCCACAGTGATCTTGTGCAAGTGCCTGTTTGACAGCATGGTTTGGGCTCTGCTTCACCTGCCGACTCTTTGGGTTTCAGTCAATGTCAAGAGTTAGGAGTTAGGAGTGGCCTAGTTAGGAGTGGAGGAGTGGCCTAGTGGTCGGGGCAAGATACTTCAGGCAGGAAGGTTGGGGGTTCAAATCCCACTAGAGGACAGCAACCTTGGGCCGGAAGGACTGGGGTTTCTAGTCCCACAGGTGCTCCTTGTGGTCTTGGGCAAGCCACTTAACCCTCCATAGAACATGTTCCCTGTAAAATAGTTATCTCCAAGTTATAATGCCCTGTTCAATGTAAACCGCACTGACACAAAACTATTTAAAGTTGTTAAAACCCAAGAGGATTGTGAAAAATTGCAAGAGGATCTTGATAAATTGGAAGACTGGGCATCAAAATGGCAGATGAAATTTAATGTGGACAAGTGCAAGGTTATGCACCTAGGGAAGAACAACCCAAACTATGGTTACACGATGCAAGGTTCCACATTAGGAACCACCACCCAGGAAAAAGATTTAGGAGTCATTGTGGATACCATGTTAAAATCCTCGGCTCAGTGTGCAGCGGCGGCCAAGAGAGCAAATAGAATGCTAGGTATGATAAGGAAAGGAATGGAAAATAAAACAAAAGATATTATAATGCCTCTATATCGTTCCATGGTGAGACCGCACCTTGAATATTGTGTGCAATTCTGGTCGCCGTATCTTAAAAAGGATATAGCGATTTTAGAAAAGGTACAGAGAAGAGCCACCAAAATGGTAAAGGGGATGGAAGGATACTCCTATGAAGAAAGGCTAAAAAGGTTAGGGCTCTTTAACCTGGAAAAGAGACGGCTGAGGGGAGGTTTGATAGAAGTCTATAAATTAATGAACGGAGTGGAACAGGTAAACGTAGATCGATTGTTTACCTTATCAGAATATAGAAAGACTAGGGGACATGCAATGAAGCTACAGGGTAAACTATTTAAGACTAATAAAAGAAAATATTTTTTCACTCAACGTGTAATCAAACTTTGGAATTTGTTACCGGAGGATGTAGTAAAGGCTGTTAGTGTAGCTGGGTTTAAAAAAGGTTTGGACAAGTTCCTGGAGGAAAGGTCCATAAACCATTATTAAGAAGTGACCGAAGATATCAATGCTTGACCCAGTACAAGCATTGTGGAACTGGTGTCTTTTGGGGAAACTGCTAGGTACATTTGACCTAGATTGGCCACTGTTGGAAACAGAATACTGGGCTTGATGGACCTTGGTCTGACCCAGTATGGCATATCTTATGTTCTTATGTTCTTATGATGCAGAATAGCGCGGAATATAAATAAATAAGATCTATGGTATACGCCCTTGGATGCCATTGCCCTAGACAACTGCCTTGCTGCCTCCAAAAGGGTTCCTGTGCCCTGGGATATGTTAGGCGGGTTTCCTGTGCCAATGCTGCATGTTGGCAGTGCACTGGCACAGTAGGTGAAACTACCACTTGGTAGGAGACAGGCAGAAATTGCACCCACGCTAATGGTGCATTTCCAGCCCCGCTGCGCCCCTAGCGCACAAGCCATGCACAGCTGCAACCATCTACTCTCTGTCTTAACTCTGCCCTACCCCCTATGCGCATGCTGCTCGGGTAGTGCGAGAGTTTTAGCCACACGATCCCTGCTACTGTGCTGCCAACACACTCATTAGTCCCACGCTAAACCCTGCACTCGCAGCTATCGCATGTTAGTAAACATGCCCCGAATGAGGTCTCACTAGACTAGAGACTTACACAAAAGCACCATCATCTCCTGTAAACTGCTGGTCATCCCTCTCCCTATGCACCCAAGCGTCCTTTCGCCTTTTCTACCTTATGATCAGAGCTGCACACATCTGCTGTGCACTATGCAGATAATGCTTAATAATGATAAGAATAACAACATAAAAAGCCAGTAGCAGGCCGGAAGCTGAGCCTTCCCTCTTCTGGCTGTCTCTCAGTGAGAGCTCCGCTTCTCAAACAGAGGGCGTCCGACCTCAGGTCACCGTCTGCGTGAGACTGTTAAGGGCTGGCATGACTCAGTCTCCCATATCTCTGCTCTGGCTAATGACGAGGGCAACGAATTCAACAGTTAATTGCAACCTAAAGTGCTTTATTTCAATTCCTTGTGGGCAGTGATTTACCTTCAATCAAGCAGGTTACCTTGGAATGGCTTCAGGCGTAATTCTTTTGCAGTCAGCATGGATGAGGCAGCGCTGTGGCCTTATAACACTCTTCAGTGTCTTTGTTTCCTTTGCTGCAAAGAAAGTGCCCAGAGTCAGAGCCTTTGTTAGATCAGTAGTTAAAAAGCAGGTTGTCGCAGAGGGGAGATGACAGGGAGAGACTTGCTATTAGAGTTACCCAATTTCAGTAGCAGAAAGCTAGACAGAAGTATATATGATAAAAAGATCATTGGGAGTTTCAATGGACCATTCCAAATTATGCTTCAGGTGGCTAACGGCATTATTAATATTCAGGTAAAAGACATCTCTGCCCGAAGAGCTTACCGAGCTCCCATGGTCATATGAGCTGGGATTTAAAACCTTGTTTTCTTTGGATGTAAGCCCATTGCTATAACAACCAAGGGAGCTCAGAGAGGTCTTTCAGATCCTCGGAGATGGGCGAGGATCCACGGCACTGAAGAAAACTGGCCGTGGTTCCTCTTCACAAACGTGGGGAAATTAAAGCCGGTGGTGGGAAAAGTAAAAGGAGACACTGCTGAAGATCTTTCTTCAACCCAGTGGATTGCAAGAGCCAAACAATACATGGTTTTCACCAGAGGCAGACCATGCCCAACACGTCTTGTTATCAGAAGCAGCAGGAAGGAGGAGGCGACAAGGTCCCCGTACAGGTCATCGGCGAGGCTTCACCTGGAAGACACAGGCAAGAACCTGAAATTTATTTTTCTGGTGCTGTCAATCATGTGCACTATTGAGCAACAAGGTGCCCTATTGACGGACGCTGGCTCTTGAAATAAGTTCCTTTTTATTTAAGTTAAAAAAAAAAAAACTCCTGTAAATTACATGGCAAAGTAACAAAATGAAAATGTTTGCCCTGAACACACTGCTAATCTCACTAAGGATACAAAGAAGCTGGAAGTGGTCCAAAGGAAAGCAGCCAAAATGTGGGGTCTGCACCAGAAGGCATATGAGAAGAGACTACCGAGGACCTGAATATGCAGGGCTGGCCTGTCCACTAGGCAAACTAGGTAGTTACCTAGGGCGGCAGACCCTGATGGGTGGCATCACTACCTCAACTCCCCGGGAAGCGGCAGCTGAACTGCTACTTCAGTGCTGTGGTGGGCTTTAAAACGCCTCCGCATCTGTGAACAGTTATGGCCTGCTGCTCCTGCCCGCCATCCAAGAAAGTTCCATGGGGGGGGGGGGGGTGGGCAGGAGTGGCAGGCCATGAGCATGTGGGCAATTTAAAGCCTGATGCAGCACTGAAGCGGCAATTCAGCTGCCACTGCCACTTCAGCGCAAGTGGGGGGGGGGGGGGGGCGGCATGGCAGACTGGATGTAGGCGCAGTCTTTTGGGGGTGTGGCAGCACGGAGAGTCTACCTAGGGCAGCAGAAACCCTCGTGCTGCCACTGTGAATGTGCGTACTCTGGACGGAAGGAGAAACATGGTTGGCGTGATATAGGCTGAGGGATGTGATAGAGCTGCACGGAGGTAGACTCGGAAGCAGTGTCAGGAAAGGGTGATACCAGAGTTGCCAAGATACCCAGTTCCAGGAGTGAGATTTTAATCCAGTCCTGGATTTCTCACCATCTCATTCAAGTGCATTATGGGACCTGCAGCAATGATTCCAATGGGTAAAATCAGGGACTATACAAATACCAAAATGCATTGCCAAGCAAACTTAAAACCAGAACTGACACAAAATCTCACCCCTGGAACTCAGTAACTTGCTCTGGGCAAACTACCAGACCAAATATATAAGTACAGTAGGTATTCAAAGATCTTGGATGCAAGATTCTCTTTTTAATGGCTTCCAGGCACGTACAGCCTTCTTCCTTTCTCTCTCTCTGTGTATCTTTCTACTCTCAGAGATGCAACACTCTCCCTTCAAATAGCTGTGGGCACTTCAAGTAAGTGCCCCCGTAAATATACTGCTATGGACTACACCAAAAATCTCTCCCAGAGGCTCTCCAACGAAAAGAGGTAGACTTAACGCAGTGGTTCTCAATCCAGTGCTCAGGACACTCTTAGCCAGTCAGGTTTTGAGGATAACCACAATGAATATGCAGGACAGAGATTTGCATGAACTGCCTCCATTATATGCAAATCTCTCACGCATACTCATTGTGTTTATCCTGAAAACCTGACTGGCTAAGAGCGTCCCAAGGACTGCATTGAGAGCTCTTGGCTTAAGCCAGGGGTGGGCACCTCCGGTCCTGGAGGGCCGCAGACCAGTCAGGTTTTCGGGATATCCCTAATGAACATGCATGAGATATATATGCATTAGAGATATCCTGCCAACCTGACTGGTTTGTGGCCCTCCAGGGCTGGATTTGGAGACCCCTGCCTTACACCTCTGTCATTTAAGATCGTGAGTGGGCAAGGTACAGATGTCCTAGACATCGAAAGGGTATATAGAATGTGTTGCATTCCTCCTCGATTCTCACCACCACCAAAAAGTTGTCTAATAGACAATTTTTTGGTGGTGGTGAGAAGTGAGGAGGACTGTGACAAACTCTATCTAACCTTTTTGATGTCTTCGACATCTGCAGCTTGCCCACTCACAATCTTAAATGACAGAGGTGTAAGGCAGGGGTCTCCAAATCCAGCCCTGGAGGGCCACAAACCAGTCAGGTTGGCAGGATATCTCTAATGCATATATATCTCATGCATAGTCATTAGGGATATCCCGAAAACCTGACTGGCCGGTGTGCCCCGTAGGACTGGGTTGGGAAACACTGCTCTAGGGCTGGATTTGGAGACCCCTGCCTTACACCTCTGTCATTTAAGATTGTGAGTGGGCAAGCTGCAGATGTCCTAGACATCAAAAGGGTAGATAGAATGTGTTACATGCCTCCTCAATTCTCACCACCACCAAAAGTTGTCTAATAGACAATATTTTGGTGGTGGTGAGCAGGGGCGGCCCAAGGGGGGTGCGGGGCCATGTGCGGAGACTCGGTGTGGGGCCTCATTTGCATAAGTGGCCTTATTTGCATAAATATTTGCATAATGTTACCATACACTAACTTTTAGTAAACATGTCTCTTAATGAGTGTATGGATAAAGAAAGACTAAAAGATTTCTACATTACTATAATCCAGTGCCAACCGCCAGGCACATTAGGAACTACTACAAACGCTGCCCATTTAGAACCCATAGCAAACCCGCCGTATCCTAACAGCACTACCAGGACTCACAAAGTACCAGACCCTACCTATCAAAAAGCAACACTGCAAATATTAAACCAATACATTTCAGAGAATACTGGGGAAAGAGAACAAGTGGCAACATCAAACCGGAATTACATAAACAGAATACCTCAGCTCAGTTACACATGCAGAACATAGACCATCACCAAACAAGGAATCACAATTTAGAAACAGGAAGGCAATAATTAAACTGGAAACCCCAAAAGCCAAACTTGGAATGTACAACAACACTGTAGAAATAAAACTATAAATTAATTTCCTCTTGTACCAAACAAAGCGCAGACGTTAATGATGCACATTTCCCAGAGCTTTCATATTCCAGTTAATAAATTCAAAATAAAGAGATATCTTTCTACCTTTTGTGCATTTTTTTTAGTTGCAATTGGTCCAGCCACTTTCTTCTGGTTTCTTCATGTTTTCTGCTAACTTTCCATCATCTGCTGTCCATTTGTCCTTTCTTCTCTCTTCTAGTTTTTTTCCATTCTCTCTCTCTACATCTGCTTTAACATACTAATCTTTCTCCTTTTGCTCTTTCCTCATTCCTATTTCATCCACACAAATTTTACCCCTCCATCCTCAATCCCCACTTACTCTCCCAATACCCGGCCAATTGTAGATTTTTCATCCCTCCTACACAAAATATTTTTCCCCTCTCCATTTTACTCTCCCAGCCCCATCCCATTCTAATCCTCCCCCAACATCAGCTCCCTTCTAGTTCCAGTCTCACCAAGCATCCATTCCCTTCTAGTCCCTGCATCAGCCCATTTCCAGTCCTAGCCCCCCATCAGCCCATTTCCAGTCCTAGCTCCCCCATCCATTTCCAGTCCAAGTCCCTTCATCAGCTCATTTCCAATCCTAGCCCCTCATCAGCCCATGTATAGTCATTTCCTAGCCCCACCATCAGCCCATGTCAAATCATAGCTCCCCTTCACTCAGCCCAATTCCAGTCCAAGCCCCCCCATGAGCCTACTTCCAGTTCTAGCCCCTCCATGAGTCCATTTCAATTCAAGCCCCCACCACAGCCCATTTCCAATCTTCGCTCCCCCCAACAGCCCATTTCCAGTCCTATCCTAGCTGTTCCATCAGCCCATTTTCAGTCCTAGCTCCCTTCCCTCACAGCCCATTTCCATTCCAAGCCCCCTCCCCATCAGCTATTTGCAGTTCAAGCCTCCCCTTCCACTCAGCCCATTTCCAGTCCTAGCAACCCCCCAACCCATTACCAGTCCTAGCCCCCCGTCTACTTCCAGTCCTAACCCCCATCACCCCATTTTCAGTTTAAGCCCCCCCATAACCCATTACCAGTCCTAACCCCCCATCAGCCCACTTCCAGTCCTAACCCCCCATCAGCCCATTTCCAGTCAGCCCCCCATAGCCCATTTCCAGTCCTAAACCCCCCCATCAGCCCACAGCCCATTACCAGTCCTAACCACATCAGCCCACCTCAAGTCCTAACCCCTCCCCATCAGCCCATTTCCTGTCCTAGCCCCCCCATAGCCCATTATCAGTCCTAACCCCCCCCATCAGCCCACTACCAGTCTTAACCCCCCCATAGCCCACTACCAGTCTTAACCCCCCCATAGCCCATTACCAGTCCTAACCCCCCCATAGCCCATTACCAGTCCTAATCCCCCTCCATAGCCCATTACCAGTCCTAACCCCCCATCATCCCATTTCCAGACAGGCCCTGTCAGCCCACAGCCCATTACCAGTCTTAACCCCCCCCCATTGCCCATTACCAGTCCTAACCCCACCCCATCAGCCCACTACCAGTCTTAACCCCCCCATAGCCCATTACCAGTCTTAACCCCCCCCTAGCCCATTGCCAGTCTTAAACCCCCCTCCCCCAGCCCATTGCCAGTCTTAAACCCCCCTAGCCCATTGCCAGTCTTAAACCCCCCTCCCACAGCCCATTGCCAGTCTTAACCCCCCCTCCCTCCCTCCCCTCGGCTCATGGCAATTAAAAAAAAAAAAAAGCTGGCCGCTGCCGCCGCGGCGGCATGGAGTGTCCCGCGGGGCTCCCTCTGCCCGGCGGAACTCTCCCGGCACGGCTGAGCCCCTCTGCGCCGGCTTGCAGATACGCAAAGGGAGAGTGTCTCCCTCGCGTCTCTGTTAAGCCCGCAGGGGCAGATGGGAAATTTCCCATCAGCCCCTGCTTCCCATCAGCCCCTGCGGGCTTAACAGAGATGCGAGGGAGACACTCTCCCTTCGCGTATCTGCAAGCCGGCGCAGAGGGGCTCAGCCGCGCCGGGAGAGTTCCGCCGGGCAGAGGGAGCCCCGCGGGACACTCCATGCCGCCGCGGCGGCAGCGGCCAGCTTTTTTTTTTTTTAAATTTAATTTTAAAAAAGCAGAATGTTCTTTGCGCGGGGCCCCCCGAAACGCGGGGTCCTGTGCAAAAAACATTCTTGCTCAATGGACGGGCCGGCCCTGGTGGTGAGAAGCAAAGAGGCATGTGACAAATTCTGTCTAACCTTTTTGATGTCTCGGAGATCTGCACCTTGCCCACTCACAATCTTAAATGACAGAGGTGTAAGGCAGGGGTCTCCAAATCCAGCCCTAGAGGACCACAAACCAGTCAGGTTGGCAGGATATCTCTAATGCATATATATCTCATGCATATTCATTAGGACTATCCTGAACACCCGACTGGCCTAGTGGTTCAAGGAGGACTGGTTCAGAACCACTGTCCTACAGCCTTGGCTATAATTCTCCTCACCCTCTTTTCCCAGGAGATATTTAGACACTTACCTCTCTGTTGCAGAGCGATCTACTTCTCACTACAGCCACTCTCAGTCTGCACTCTCCTTCTCACCAAGTTCGCCAAGCCTAGCTATCCTGTCTTTGTGGCTGGATTAGGGTTGCCAACTGGCTCCAGATGCGCCCGACAGGCTTGCTCCAGTCCTGGGTTTACCCCATTGCATGCAGTTACTTGTAGTTTTCCTTTTCTTATAGAGTGCAATGGAGAAATCAGAACTACATATCCTTACATGCAATGAGGTAAACCTAGGACTAGATCGAACCTGTTGGGCACATCTGAAACCAGTTGGCAACTCTAGGCTGGATGGATTATATAAGAGGCAGCACTCAGATTGGGACGGGCAGCCTCTCCAGGCTTTCATGTACAAGGACAAACTGCCCAAGGAGCTGATTTTCCAGGCCCTCCATATTGCTGCATCTACTCCTCCTATCCTGTGTCTGACAGAGAAGGCCTTCCCCCATATACCAGATTATTTTAGGGATCACTCAGGAGCAGGGACTCCACAATGTTCCCCATAATGGCAATAGAGAGTTCATTGCTGAGGTCTCTGCTACACCTAACTAGAAAGATGGAAACCAAGCATTGAGGACTTCAGCTCAAAACAGCAGTAAAATGATTTTGCACTTGTTCATAAGGCATGAGGGGGCTGGAGTGGGATAAGCCACAGAGAGCAGCTGCCGCATCCTGAAATGAAGGACTGGATGGCCTAACCTGCAGGGACCAACAGTTACAATCCTAATCACCTTACTAGAAAACTTACCAGATGTCCCCAGTTTTCGGGGGTTGTCCCTGATTTTGAGCTAATGTCCCTGGCACCATGGGCTGAAACCACCCCCTGCCCCTGGTTTCAGTGCAGACTGAGGCCTGGGTCTTTTCTTCTCCTAGAAACCCTTCCGAAGGATCCTCCACATCGGCAGTAGGAATGACGCCCAGTAGCACCTTGGCTTCCTATGCCGTGCAGAGCCAGTATCCTTTGTAAATCTGGGCAACTCCTCAGTCCCAAAACTCCAAGGGCCCAATATTCAATTTGTTTATTTATCTGTTTTTATATTCCGCCTTATCTGGGAATCAAGGCGGTTTACACGGAACAAAATGACAATTGTCAACATAGGACGTAGGTAAGAGAACACATTGAAGGGTAAACTTAACATGGAAAGTAAGATTGGTATAATATAATTATGCTGAACCTACCCCGCAGCAGTGATCCATCAGGCGTACACAAGAGCCCGATTTTCCCATAGGGAATGGCTTTTGGATAGCCCTGAATCTCTATCTGCATCCCCCTTTGGTGCCCCTCGGCAAGAAGAGTTGGACAAGATAACTGGGGTTCTTCCTTTTATGCAATATACTTCATCTGTCACTGCTCTTTTGAAGAAACACTGGGGGATTTTACGTGTGCACACATTTTTTCAAAAACCCCTTCGTTTGGCCTATACTAGGGGCAGGAATATTCGGGATCGCTTGGTACGTGCGGTCCTTCCACCGGTTCCTTCTGTTGTTGATGAACGTCGTGTGGGCCATTGGCCCTGTCAAAATTGTAGATTTTGTGCTACTACTGAGGAGGGTGTTCACTGGTCGCATCCGTTCTTGGGCAGGTCTTTTTCTTTTACAGGTCATTCTACCTGTCTAACACCCTTTATGGTGTATATAATTACCTGCCCCTGTACATTGGCAGAACTATCCACCCTGTTCGGATTCGTCTGGGCAAACATGCCTCCCGATTGGCCACCAGGACTCTCTCGGCTCCCATAGTAGAGCACTGTCTTCAACATCAACATACATTTGCAGATCTACGTTGGAGGGTAATTGATTCCGTTCCTCTGGATCCCCAGGGTGGTGATCGGGAGCAGACACTTCAACGCTGTGAACAACGGTGGATTTCTCAGCTTCAAACAGTCCTTCCTATGGGATTGAATTTAGAATGTGATTGGTGGAGTTTACTTTGACCATCCCTTCCCCCCCCTTTTTGGATTTTACTGAAGTCATGTCATTCAGTTTCTCCTTCCCCCCTTTTTTCTGGTGACGTCTTTGCTGACGTTTTTTGTGACGTTTTTTGGTGACGTTTCTTTTTCAGCAGCCATTCAGAGCTTTCTTTGGTGCTTTAAATTGCCTATTGCATTTGGCGTTTTTTAAGGGCGCGTATATTGAGGAATCAGCTTGATACAGGACCCTTTTTGGGCTCGAAACATGCATGTCGCTGCTTTGCTATTTTGCTGCCCTTTTGGTTCACCGTCAGATAAGTGATTTTCACTACTATTCCTTTTGTTTTGAAAAAAATAATAAAAAAAGGCTTCTGCCGACGCCGAGAGGGGAGTTTTTCCTCTCCCCATCTCAGGTCGGCGGATCCCGACAGAAAAACTGTTTGTTTGACTGAAATGTTATTTTGTTACTTTGAGTAGTGTTTGTTTGCTAAACGGATACACAGGCATTACATATGTTTTGACTTTTTTCTTGTGCCTTTTGAGTGTCATCACATTTTTGAAGGTTTTTTCTTCATAGCACCTATATGCACGGCTTGTAAGGGAGGAGGAGCAGGGGAAGGAAGGGGGTTGGAGAGTAAGATTAGTATAATAAAATTGGGATGGCTGTGTGCCGCTATGGCGCATAGCCGTTGCTGCTGACCTCTAACCCTGGATATTCAATGCCAGAATCAGATGCAGTCCCAGCACCACACAGCCTCCAATGCCACAGAAGCTAAGTGGGTAGCGGCAATATTGCACCATGACCTGTTTAGCTCCCATGGGTAAAACTAGGCCAGCTTTTTCTTCGCCTAGTTTTACCCGCAGGTTATATGCATTGGGACGTATAGCGGCATTACTTGAGGATATGCAGAGGCACTAACCGTCTTATTGCTATTGAATATCCCATTCAGCAGCATTTACATGGTTTACAGGCCAGTAACTGTCTAAATGCCTTTAGAATATCGGGCCCCAAGACACTCTCTTTTCTCCCAAACGTTCTAGATCAGAGGTTCCCAACTCCAGTCCTGGAGGGCCAAACACCATTCAGGTTTTCAGGCTGTCCCTAATGAATATGCATGAAATATATTTGAATACAATGGGGGCAGTGCATGCAAATACATCTCATGCATATTTATTAGGGAAAACCTGAATGGTGTTTGGCCCTCCAGGACTGGAGTTGGGAACCTCTGCTCTAGATTTACCCTCCAAAAATATGAAACGTTACTTACTTGACAGACCAAACAGGCCATTTCAGTCTTTATCTCCCATCATCTGCTATGTTACTCTGTTACTAACTAGGCCACTCATTCCCTCATTGCTGGATGTGCTTACTAGATCCTACCCTTCCGTGCTCATAGGCTGGTGAGGAGGGATTCACATTCATAAACCCACATTCAGTTTGTTTGGGTGCCAAAAATTTTAAGTGCATGCAGACTGCTTATATGAATGTAAACCTATGAATTATTGCATAAGCAAAACAGTCCTAGCACGCATACAAGGTGCGCTTAATACGAATGTGTGAAAAGAACCTGAGAAAATCAGGAAAAATTAGGGTAATCCCCATAGGAACTGAACTTTTTTTTGGATGTTCACATTCCTACCACCTAGACTTTAGTGGAAGGGCTGAGCCCTCCCAAACTCTCATTTAGCACAGTGAAAGATAGCTTCAAGACGCTCTGCTCCCATGCTCCCTGTACCATATAGCCCTATAAATATAAAAGCACACTCCATTTATGGATTGAACCATGAGGGGAATTAATGCCATAATAACGCTTGATGTGCTATATTATATGCCCAAAAGTGAAAGGTGAGCGGGGCACGGAGGTCTCCTAGCTGCAAAGCCTTCCCTCTAGCACCTTAAGCATAAATGAAGCTCAGAAGTGGCCTTCGTATGTCATAGCTTTTCCCATAGAGAAGCCCTTGTCTGAATGATGAGCACTTTTCTTGACAAGAAGAAATGAATAAGCTGCTCACAATCTTTCTAAATAAAGCTTTGCAAATGCGACTGAAAGGCAGCATTCATCCCCAGGAGCGCCCTTGAAGAAAATCTTTGATATAAGACAATTTCCCGGAATTTAGAGGAGTTTTGTTAATGTGTGGTAAAAGGTTTATGAAAAACAGCCCGAGGAATCATTGTATGGACAATTCCACAGCAAATATTTCCTGCAGGTGAACAACTTTTGGTTTTCTTGCAGGCCATGAAGCTTTTTATTGTCTGAACACGAGAATTACCCAAGGATGCTGCTATTTGTGAGCTTTCAAGACCCCTTGTTCAGGACTGGCACAAACGTTAGGCGAACTAGGAGGTTGTCTAGAGCACCAATGGCATGAGGGCGGCCCATTGCCATAGTGGCTGCTCCTCTCCAAGACCAACAGTGGCAGCAATGAATCGAAACAGCGCTGCAGCACTTAGCAAAATCTCCAGCACAGCACTGCTCTCCCTGGTTCTGCCCCTCCGATGCAGGCTTCCAGTTTGATTGGGGGCAGACGTGGCTGGACCACCCCTCCGCATCAGAAGGGGTGGAAGCAGGTTCATGTGCTGCAACAAATTTGGCCAAATCTTTACTTGTTTTGGTTCAATAAAAGCTCACACAAACCTAGAAACATACAAATGGTGGCAGATAAAGACCATCCAGCCTGTCCATCCATAAAAACTATCAAGTTCTACAATCCCTCTCCCTCAGAGATCCGCCGTGCTTATTTCATGCTTTCTTGAATTCAGATAGAGTTCTCACTAAGAGGCAATAGGGGCACTAAGAGGCGACAAGGCGATAGCAGAGAGACTGAATGAATTCTTTGCTTCAGTCTTTACTGAGGAAGATGTAGGGATGTTACCCATGACTGAAGTGGTATTTAAAGGTGCGGAAGAATTGAAGGAAATATCGATATATTGGGAAGATGTATTACAACTATTAGATAAACTGAAGAGTAGCAAATCACCTAGGCCGGATGGTATACATCCAAGGGTGTTGAAAGAACTGAAATATGAGATTGCAGACCTGTTATTAGTAATCTGTGAATTTTCATTAAAATCATCTGTAATACCTGAAGATTGGAGGATCGTCAATGTAACGCCAATTTTTAAAAAGGGTTCCAGGGGTGATCCGGGAAACTACAGACCGGTGAACCTGACGTCAGTACCGGGAAAAATGGTAGAAACCATCATAAAGAACAAAATTACTCAGCATGTAGATAATCATGGCCTAATGGAAGACAGCCTGCATGGCTTTAGACAAGGAAGATCTTGTCTTACTAATATGTTATGTTTTTTTGAAGGTGTGAATAAACAGGTGGACAAAGGTGAGTCAGTTGATATAGTATATCTGGACTTTCAGAAAGCCTTTGATAAGGTCCCTCATCAGAGACTTTTGGTAAAACTAAAGAGTCATGGGGTAGGAGGCAGTGTACTATTGTGGATCAGGAACTGGTTAAAAGATAGAAAGCAGAGGGTAGGGCTAAATGGCCAATTTTCCCAATGGAGAAAGGTGAATAGTGGTGTACCCCAGGGATCTGTGCTGGGTCCACTGCTTTTTGACATATTCATAAATGACTTGGAAAAGGGAATAACGAGTGAGGTTATCATAAGATCATAAGATCATAAGATATGCCATACTGGGTCAGACCAAGGTCCATCAAGCCCAGTATTCTGTTTCCAACAGTGGCCAATCTAGGTCATACGTACCTAGCAGTTTCCCCCAAGGGACACAGGTTCCACAATGCTTGTATTGGTTCAAGCATTGATATCCTGGGTCCCTTCTTAATAATGGTTTATGGACCTTTCCTCCAGGAACTTGTCCAAACCTTTTTTAAACCCAGCTACACTAACAGCCTTTACTACATCCTCCGGTAACAAATTCCAGAGTTTGATTACACGTTGAGTGAAAAAATATTTTCTTTTATTAGTCTTAAATAGTTTACCCTGTAGCTTCATTGCATGTCCCCTAGTCTTTCTATATTCTGATAAGGTAAACAATCGATCTACGTTTACCCGTTCCACTCCGTTCATTAATTTATAGACTTCTATCATATCTCCCCTCAGCCGTCTCTTTTCCAGGTTAAAGAGCCCCAACCTTTTTAGCCTTTCTTCATAGGAGTAGCCTTCCATCCCCTTTACCATTTTGGTGGCTCTTCTCTGAACCTTTTCTAAAATTGCTATATCCTTTTTAAGATATGGCGACCAGAATTGCACACAATATTCAAGGTGCGGTCTCACCATGGAACGATATAGAGGCATTATAATATCTTTTGTTTTATTTTCCATTCCTTTCCTTATCATACCTAGCATTCTATTTGCTCTCTTGGCCGCCGCTGCACACTGGGCCGAGGGTTTTAACATGGTATCCACAAGGACGCCTAAATCTTTTTCTTGGGTGGTGGTTCCTAATGTGGAACCTTGCATCGTGTAACCATAGTTTGGGTTGTTCTTCCCTAGGTGCATAACCTTGCACTTCTCCACATTAAATTTCATCTGCCGTTTTGATGCCCAGTCTTCCAATTTATCAAGATCCTCTTGCAATTTTCCACAATCCTCCTGGGTTTTAACAACTTTAAATAGTTTTGTGTCATCAGCAAATTTGATAACCTCACTCGTTATTCCACTTTCCAGGTCATTTATGAATATGTCAAAAAGCAGCGGACCCAGCACAGATCCCTGGGGTACACCACTATTCACCTTTCTCCATTGGGAAAATTGGCCATTTAGCCCTACCCTCTGCTTTCTGTCTTTTAACCAGTTCCTGATCCACAGTAGTACACTGCCTCCTATCCCATGACTCTTTAGTTTTGCCAAAAGTCTCTCATGAGGGACCTTGTCAAAGGCTTTCTGAAAGTCCAGATACACAATATCAACCGACTCACCTTTGTCCACCTGTTTATTCACTCCTTCAAAAAAACATAACAGATTAGTAAGACAAGATCTTCCTTGTCTAAAGCCATGTTGGCTGTCTCCCATTAGGTCATGACTATCTATATGCTGAGTAATTTTATTCTTTATGATGGTTTCTACCATTTTTCCCGGTACTGATGTCAGGCTCACCGGTCTGTAGTTTCCCGGATCACCCCTCGAACCCTTTTTAAAAATTGGTGTTACATTGGCGATCCTCCAATCCTCAGGTATTAGAGATGATTTTAATGATAGTTCACAGATTACTGATAGCAGGTCTGCAATCTCAAATTTCAGTTCTTTCAACACCCTTGGATGTATACCATCCGGCCCAGGTGATTTGCTACTCTTCAGTTTATCTAATAGTTGTAGGACATCTTCCCGATGTATCGATATTTCCTTCAATTCTTCCACACCTTTAAATACCACTTCAGTCGTGGGTAACATCCCTACATCTTCCTCAGTAAAGACCGAAGCAAAGAATTCATTCAGTCTCTCCGCTATCGCCTTGTCGCCTCTTAGTGCTCCTTTAACCCCTTTATCATCTAATGGACCAACTGACTCTCTCACGGGTTTTTTGCTACGAATGTACTTGAAAAGGTCTTTATTTCGCGTTTTTGCTTCCGCAGCAAGCTTCTTCTCAAATTCTCTCTTTGCCTGCCTTATCAATGCCTTGCATTTGACTTGCCAGTGCTTGTGCTGTTTCCAGGTTTCATCATTTGGCTCTTTTTTCCATTTCTTGAAAGATGCTTTTTTGGCAACAACAGCCTCTCTGACCTCAGCTTTAAACCATGCTGGCAATTTTTTGGACTTCCTTCCACTTTTCTTAAAGCGTGGAATACAGCTGGTCTGGGCTTCCAAGATAGTATTTTTCAACAACACCCAAGCTTGATGTACGTCTTTAACCTTTGCAACTGCTCCTTTTAGTTTTTTCTTAACTGTTTTCCTCATTCTATCATAGTCTCCCTTTCGAAAGTTAAGGGGTAGTACTGTGGATTTCCTTACTATCCCTCCTCCACTAATTAAATCAAAGGCGATCATGCTATGATCACTATTGCCAAGTGGCCCCAACACCCTTATCTCTTGCACTACATCTGGTGATCCACTAAGGACTAGGTCTAATATTGCTTCCCCTCTGGTCGGTTCATGAACCAGCTGCTCCAAGAAGCAGTCATTTATTTCATCTAGGAACTTTATCTCCCTAGCATGTCCTGTTGTGACACTGACCCAGTCGATGCCGGGGTAATTGAAATCACCCATTATTATTACTGCACTGTAACTTTTGCTAGCTTCCTTGATTTCTTTGAGCATTTCATCATCCATTTGTTCATTCTGGCCAGGCGGACGATAGTACACCCCCACTGCCATCGCCTTCCCCTTTTTACATGGAATTTCAATCCATAGAGATTCTACAGCAAATTTTGTTTCTTGCAAAACTTTAATCCTTTCTGACTCAATGCCCTCTCTAACATAGAGCGCAACCCCTCCACCAATTTGATCAGCTCTATCATTTCGATATAGTTTGTACCCAGGTATCACAGTGTCCCACTGGTTGTCCTCCTTCCACCATGTCTCTGATATTCCAATCATATCTAACCTCTCGTTTAGTGCTATATATTCTAACTCTCCCATCTTGTTTTGTAGACTTCTAGCATTTGCATACAAGCATTTTAGAGACTGTATTTTATTCATATTAATTTGGCTATTGGTAGACATGGGTAATTTGGGATCTTTAAGTTCTGTCTGCTCCATACTCGAGGGCATTTGGGCTACTTTACTCTTTTTTGGAACCTCTCTGCTTTTTGTAGTATCCTTCAAGGATACATTCTTCCGAACCATGCGCTCTTGGGCGACTGTCGGCTTTCCCCTATTATCTAGTTTAAAAGCTGCTCTATCTCCTTTTTAAAGGTTAATGCCAGCAGCCTGGTTCCATCCCGGTTAAGGTGAAGCCCATCCCTTCGGAAGAGCCCCTCCTTTCCCCAGAATGTTCCCCAGTTCCTAACAAATCCGAACCCCTCATCTCTGCACCATTGTCTCATCCACGCATTGAGACTCCGGAGCTTTGCCTGCCTATTGGGTCCTGCGCGTGGAACGGGAAGCATTTCGGAGAACGCTACCCTGGAAGTTCTGGATTTCAACTTCCTACCTAAAAGCCTAAATTTAGCTTCCAGAACCTCCCTACCACATTTTCCTATGTCATTGGTACCAACATGTACCAAGACAGCAGACTCCTCCCCAGCACTATCTAAGACCTTATCTAGGTGGCGTGTGAGGTCCGCTACCTTCGCACCAGGCAGGCATGTTACCAGGCGATCCTCACGTCCACCAGCCACCCAGCTATCTACATGCCTAATGATCGAATCACCAACTATAACTGCTGTCCTAACCCTTCCCGCATGGGCACTTGGCCCTGGAGAAACCTCCTCGGTGCGAGAGGGGTTTACATCACCTGGAGGACAGGTCCTAGTTACAGGATCACTTCCTGCCACACCAGGGTGATGCTCTCCTGTCACGTGACCTCTCTCCTCCATGGCAACAGGGATGCTGCCAGACTGGAGGTGGGACTTCAGAACTATATCCCTGTAGGTCTCGTCTATGTACCTCTCTGTCTGTCTTATGTTTTCCAAGTCTGCTACTCTAGCCTCTAGAGAACGGACTTGTTCCCTGAGAGCAGAGAGCTCCTTGCACCTAGTGCACACGTAAGACCTTTCACCAGCTGGGAGAAAATCATACATGTGACACTCAATGCAAAAGACTGGAAAGCCCACATCCCGCTGCTGGACTGCTGTCTGCATCTTAGTTTTAAGTTTGTGTTTAGATCTTTAAGTTCTATATGTACTAAAGGGTGCAATGGATATTTATACTACTAAAACTGTACCTAAGAAGTTTAATATACCTTGTTCACCTGAAGCTTAATTAATCTCAGGTCCTTGGTGTATGACTGATTTGGGTAATGAGCTTCACCTGAGAGCAGAAGACACAAAACTATTTAAAGTTGTTAAAACCCAAGAGGATTGTGGAAAATTGCAAGAGGATCTTGATAAATTGGAAGAGTGGGCATCAAAATGGCAGATGAAATTTAATGTGGACAAGTGCAAAGATATGCACCTAGGGAAGAACAACCCAAACTATGGATACACGATGCAAGGTTCCACATTAGGAACCACCACCCAGGAAAAAGATTTAGGCATCATTGTGGATAACATGTTAAAACCCTCGGCCCAGTGTGCAGCAGTGGCCAAGAGAGCAAATAGAATACTAGGTATCATAAGGAAAGGAATGGAAAATAAAACAAAAGATATTATAATGCCTCTATATCGTTCCATGGTGAGACCGCACCTTGAATATTGTGTGCAATTCTGGTCACCGTATCTTAAAAAGGATATAGCGTTATTAGAAAAGGTTCAGAGAAGAGCCACCAAAATGGTAAAGGGGATGGAAGGATACTCCTATGAAGAAAGGCTAAAAAGGTTAGGGCTCTTTAACCTGGAAAAGAGACGGCTGAGGGGACATATGATAGAAGTCTATAAATTAATGAACGGAGTGGAACGGGTAAATGTAGATCGATTGTTTACGTTATCAGAATATAGAAAGACTAGGGGACATGCAATGAAGCTACAAGGTAAACTATTTAAGACTAATAAAAGAAAATATTTTTTCACTCAACATATAATCAAACTCTGGAATTTGTTACCGGAGGATGTAGTAAAGGCTGTTAGTGTAGCTGGGTTTAAAAAAGGTTTGGACAAGTTCCTGGAGGAAAGGTCCATAAACCATTATTAAGAAGGGACCCAGGATATCAATGCTTGACCCAGTACAAGCATTGTGGAACCTGTGTCTTTTGGGGAAACTGCTACGTACGTGTGACCTAGATTGGCCACTGTTGGAAACAGGATACTGGGCTTGATGGACTTGGTCTGACCCAGTATGGCATATCTTATGTTCTTATGTTCTCATCTCTACCTTCTATATTGGGAGCTGTTCAACCACCCTTTCCATAAATGTATATTTCCTTATTAGTCCTGAGCTGGAATGGATGAGTAGCCTAGTAGTGATGTCCTTACCACGTGACCAGTTGATTCCCACTGGCACTCCTTGTAGCCTTGGCAAGTCACATTATCCTCCATTGCTTGGGAAGAAAGGCCTGGCAATCTTCTTCGAGTCACACCTTGCCAGGAAAACTCAGAGACTGCTGGGTCACCAGGAATCAGCATTGACTCAACTGCACACATTGCACTGAGTCTGCGCCCTTTCACCTTCATTCTAAGACCCTCTGGTTCTAGAGCGCCCCCACTGTGCATTTATAGCAAGAATATCATGAAAATGGCTGAAGAGGCAGAGGCCAAGACCACCCAGTAGAAGATCAGAGCCCAGGGAATGTAATTTTTTGAGGGGTGCCTACACTAAGTGTGAAAGCAGGGGCCTATTTAAGTTCAATTTTATAAAGACACATGGACGCCTATGTGTCTTTGTAGAATATTAGCATAGGTGACCTAAGGTGCTCCTACATTGCAGGTGCAGACATTCACCCCTGCCTTGGAGCAAATGTAAATGTCCGTGCCTATAATTTTTCAGTGCATGCATATATTACCATATTTTATAATCTATGCACCTACTGTGCTCTGCCCAACTATGCCAATGTGCACACATACCAGCAGGGCACACACCATCATCCCAGAGTGGAGCAGAGGAGTAGCCTGGTGTTTAGAGCCTGTCTTGGGAACCCAGAGACCAGCGTTCAGTTCCCACTAATATTCCTTGTGGCCTTGGGCAAGTCACTTAACTGTCCATTGCCTCAGAAGAGCCCAAGTTATCAGTGTCCCTGTATAATGTAGGTGAACCTCTTTATTTTTAATGGAAAATTCTTTACTATTTCCCCACCAAGATTAAGTTACAATGTAAACCTGTGCACAGTAGAAGGTCAGAGCACAGAGGGTGTAATTCTCTGTACTCCTTCCTGTTTCCTCGGCCCGCAATCTGGGGGTCGTCTTTGACTCCTCTCTCTCTTTCTCCACACACATCCAGCTCGTAGCCAAGACCTGCCATTTCTTTCTCTATAACATTAGCAAAATCCACCCCTTCCTCTCTGAACACACTACTAAAACGCTTATCCACTCCTTAATCACCTCCCGTCTCAACTACTGTAACCTGCTCCTTGCTGGTCTCCCTCTGAGTCACCTCTTTCCCCTTCAATCTGTTCAACAGTCTGCTGCACGACTAATCTTCCGCCAACCTCGTCATGCCCATATTACTCCTCTTCTCCAGTCACTTCATTGGCTCCCTATCCGTTTCCGCATCCAGTTCAAACTTCTCCTGCTGACCTATAAATGCATTCACTCTGCGGCTCCTCAGTACCTTTCATCTCTTATCTCTCCTTACAACCCCCCTTGGGTACTCCGCTCTTCTAGCAAACTGCTTCTATCTGTGCCCTTCTCTTCTACTGCTAACTCCAGACTTCGCTCCTTTCACCTTGCTGCGCCTCACGCCTGGAACAAACTACCTGTGTCTATACGCCAGGCACCTTCTCTAACCCTCTTCAAGTCCAGGTTGAAAGCTCACCTCTTCGCTGCTGCGTTTGGATCTTGACTCACCTGATCTCCTTTTCTGTCCCTTGTTCCACCCCTGCCTACATCTTCCGTGTTTTGTCGTGACTAGATTGTAAGCTCTGATGAGCAGGGATTCTCTCTTACATGTCTGTGCTGTACAGTGCTGTGTATGACTGATAGCACTATAGAAATGCTAAGTAGTAGTAGTAAACCGCTTTGACTAAAATGGCAAAGCAATATAAAAAAAACCCTGTTAAATAAATCAATACTTTTACAGTGGTCAGTATTTTATGTGTGTGCGTGTTTAGATATGTGCAAGAATGACTTTATAAAAATGACCTCCAGTCTGTGCACGATATGCAGATGACATCATCCTACTACCTGGAAATGAAGAAGACCTAAAATGATTTCTAGCGATAATTAAAAGGAAACATTCACAGGTGGCCGATACTGAATACCAGAAAGACAAACCTTATGACATTTGGAACATTAAAGGAATTCTAGTTGGAGGTAGTGGATGGTTTCATTTCCCGGGGTCCACAATGGATAGACTTCAGGGATGCACAGTAGAAGTCAGAAAGCCAATGTTAGGAAGAAAAGTGAGGTCAAGGTTTCAGGGGTGGGCTTTGGGCATTTTAAATGGTTGGAGTTTTACAAGATGTAAAGCATGGCTCTTGGCACAGGAGTGTAACTGCTACCTTGGTTCTAAATGTATGCATGTTGCAATCTGCCTTAAAGTGGCAAGTAGCTTGTAAAAGTGGAGCCCACATTTTTGGAATTAAATTAACCTTAAACAACATAATAATGATGATACTATGCCAACTAACAAGAAAGTCATTGGGTTTTTAGTAGCGGTGTACTGATGTGACATTAGAAAACACGCGATGCACTTGAAATATGATACTGGAGACAACCACTGAGGACTCCATGGAAGAAAGGGGAGCTAAGTCAGTCCTGTGCCAAATGAAGCCTACTTGTACCTGTGAGACCAGTACGCTAAAGCAGAAACGAACAATCTTTCGACTGCTTGGCAAAGTGGGAATGAAGACAGAATGCAAGGCAGAGGGATGGGATCAAGGAAGCCACCGATGTCTGTCTTCTTCGGCCACTTCAGGAAGCAAGTGTTAGCAGGTCCTCTTGGAGAGAACTAGCCCACTGGAGTCTAAATAGGAGCTAACACCAACTCAATGACGCTTAAGAACAACAGATCAAATGTATTTGTTTCTGCAGTCGACTTTCGGCACTGATGGAGGTCACAAGGGAGTTAGTCTTATGGTATCTGCAAGTATCGACCACAAGGGGCTCCAGTCCAATATTTGGATGCACCACTGAAAAATGAAAACAAGATCACCTGTTTTCAGGTGCACCTCTTTATTTTTAATGGAAAATTCTTTACTATTTCCCCATGAGAACAGGCACTTCCCAGCAGATGGGAGATAGTGCTAGCGAAAGCCTCTTTTTATTACAAACACTGCTGGATGGTGCTTATTGGCCTTGGCTTTTGGTGTGCGGATTAATTATGAAAGCTGACCTCTTCGGAAATGCTGGATTTAATTTTCTTTCTGGGGCAGAATAATTAGGAATTTAATTAAACTGACATGCTTTCTTAAAATTCATATTGATGCGCTTCATAGCTGCACATACCAGCCAGGATTTTCTGTAAATATCTTTAATTGGTAGAGTGTCATTAAGCTTTTCCTGTTAACACAGTGCTAGTATCGAAAGTGAATCAGAAAAGAAATTTGGAATATGTAAACTGTGTAGGAAATTTTGAAGTTAAGTCACAAGTAAAGCAGTGTTGTACCTGAGGCAAAGAAGGCTTGCACAAGGCCACAAGGAGCACCTGGGGGACTAGAAACCCCTCCAACCTGAGGTTGCTATCCTCCAGTGGGATTTGAACCCCTTGCTGAGGCAACTTGCCCCAACCACTCAGTCATGTCTCCCTTGGAAGTGAAGGTCTCTGGCTGACATTAGCAAGATCTGAGTTCCTTCACTTCATTCTGGAATAACCACGGAACCTGTGGGGAAAGCGTGTCCAGGTTGAGATTTAAACCATTGACCTTCTGGGTTAAAAAGCAATAGCTCTGCATGTGTTTAGTGGACGTTCAGAAACAGTTGATTTCTAATAAATCATCCCTGAACCCATGCAAGATGGACTTTTCTGAGTCAGAAGGTTAAATTTCAAATTTCCCCCTCCAGAGTTGAGTCTGAATGATTCTTTATTATCACTTAAAGACAGGTTAAACATTCTGGGCGTGACCTTAGACACCAGACTGTGTATGCCGCTTTACATAGGGGCTGATGCACAAAAGGCTGCCGCCGTTAACGTAGGCATTAGCTTAGCGTTTAAGCGCAATTTTCCTGCAAAGGGATTTGCAGCGAGCCTGACCATGATGCTGATGTCTGTGGTAATGGCCTTGCACAGCACATTTAAAAACATTCAAAATAGATGGTAATAGATCAATTAGCTATGTCGCTCGGATGCAGGGAAGTGCGCAGAAGAGTAAAAAGCTAAACTCAAGGCCGGGCTTTAATGCCAGGTTGGACGTGACATAAGGGTCTGTGGTCAGTGCTGAGGAGGACTTTCTGCCTGCTTCTTGAGTGGACAACCCCCGCAGCTTTTTATAGACGTTGCTTAAGTGAGGCCTGAAACCCCCCCCCCCCCAGCAGGGCCAGTATGCACATATGCCGGAAAGCTCTGTGGTGCTTAAGAGCAATCATTCTGCTCAGAATAACAGAGGTGATCAAAGACACCGCTAGTGATATTGCTCGTATGCGCCACATACAATGTGTCACATGTACCTTTTTGTGCACAGGATCTAGGTCCTGCTAACGCAGATATCTGTGCACGTGCTTGGCTTGCTGTCCTAGTTCAGAGCAGACTTTTTGTGTGTGCCACTCGTTTGCATGCTGTTTGCCTACATCATGGCTGTGCAAAAAGGCTGCGCTAAATCTGTATTTGGAGACCCTGCGCTAGAGGTTTAGTGCCGGGCTCTAGCGCAGGATAGTTTGATGAGGGCTTGTTTCCTGCTGCTAGTTACTGTTAGAAACCTTGTCTTATCTTGCCCAGAAGGACTTGGCAAGTGTAATTCATTCCCTGAGAGTGGAGCCTTTGGATTATCGTACTGCGCTGCTGGTGGGTCTTAAGAAGAAACAGCTGATTACATTGCAATGTGCACAGAATACGGCTACACATCTTATTAGCACTGGAGCAGCTCCGCTGACTGCCGACGGAGGCTCAAATACCCTTGTGGCGGACGTCGCTTAGCGGGGCCCCACGCGGGGGGAAAGGGTAGTAACATTATAGTCAGCAAGAGAGACTTCTATACTTATTAAGGGAGTACCAGCTAGCTGATGTGAAGGGACATGAGAACATACATAACAATCTTGGGTAGTCGTTAAAGTAATGTCCTTAAGCAATCCTACATGCAAATCACATTCCCAATGACCTAAATGGTAAAGGGCTTCAGTTCAAGGAGTTCGGGTAGTCTTAGGACTATGTGACCTATCATCATGTTCATCTTTTTCCAGTAAAGGTTCTTTATCTTCCAGAGCCTTAATTACCCTCTTGTCACAGGCAGAATCAGATTTTATGCAAACAGAAGCATTACAAGAAATCTGTCTAAGGACACCTATAAGTTCTCACAGAGAGCTGCAGGTCGGTATTCAATTTTTATCAGGTTAGAGGGACAGCCTGAGTAGTCTTTGTAAGCATGACACAGGCAGTAACCCCTTCCAGGAGCTGGTCTTCCTTTTTAATGACACAGGACCGCCTATGGGGCTAATCAGGTGAAGGTAGATAACACAGGTCTGCAAAATTTTTTTTTTCGAGAGCTGTTTTGGTTATTCCACGTAATCTTTATGTTTTTTGGTGCGCTGAATCCAAAAATGACCTCCAGTTTGTCATAGGACATCACGTTTCCTGACAATTTAGGTAACTATGTTAAATAAGGCAATACCTCAAAATAAATGGAAATAGACTTATAAAATTAAAGTTTTATTACAATATTTTCATAAAAATCCTTTTTTGAACTGAAATGAGCTCACCTACACACACTAAACTCGATTCTTCTTCCTTGTGAGGCTCCTCTTGGTGCATTTACGCTTGTGAGTAGCATCTGGAATGTCTCTCTGAAGCATCCAACAGTACTCTTCCATCATTGTAATGCTCCATTTTCCCTGGTATCTCCTTTCCATCTCTTTAATGTCTTGGTGGAATCGTTCACCTTGTTCCTCACTCACAGCTCCCAAATTTTCAGGAAAGTAGTCAAGGTGGGACTGGAGGAAATGTACTTTCAAACTCATCAGGCAACCTAAAGCTTAAAATGCTTTCAGCATTCGTCCGACAATCTTTTTGTAGTGAGGATCTTTATTATTGCCTAAACATTTCTGTACAACTTCTTTAAATGCAATCCACCCTTCTTTTTGAGGATCCGTCATGGTATTGACAAACTCTTGATCAACTATAAGCCTTCTAAGGTCTGGTCCGACTAACACACCTTCCTTCAATTTTGCCTCCGACAGGCCTGGAAACTTGGTGACTAAGTATTTGAAGCATTCTCCATCTCTTGGAAGTGATTTTACGAATTGCTTCATTAATCCCAATTTTATGTGGAGAGGTGGTAGAAGAACTTTATGGGAAGGTACCAAAGTTTCTCAGAGGACATTTTTTTCACCGACTGTTAGCACCCTCGGCTGCCAACTCTTCTTGGTCCAGTGATTTTGTCGGTCTCGACTGTCCCATAGACACAGAAAACCGTTGTGGAGTAAAACTGCTTTGAGACTTCTTTTTGAAGAATCTATAAAAAGACGCCATTGCTCTGAATCATATTGGATTTTAAATTGACCCATCAGACCTTCGACATCGATGCAATAAACCAACTTGTCTTCCTGGGCAAAGTAAGGAACGAACTCCTTTTCACGATATCTGAACCATGAAGATGACACTCCTGGCAACAATAAATTCCTGCTTTTCAGCCTTGATCCGAGTAACTCAGCGGCATCTTTGGGAAGATTCAAGTCTCTTACCAAATCATTCATCTCCTCCTGAGAAAACAATTTTGGTCTTGTATCATCTTCAAAGTTAGAACTTGATTCGTCATCTGGTTCAGGTATGACTTCACCTTTATCGGAGCTAGGTATCTCTTTCAGGGTAGCAGGGGGCTTGGGTACTGGTATATCTGTGCCATGGGGGGTGGGACGAATTGCTGAGTGAAGATTGGGGTATGAAATGGAATGCTTCCATTTGGAATTAAACCCTTTCACATCGCATGAACAAAAGTAACAGTCGTCACTATGGTTCTTTTGCTCTCGCCATACCATAGGAATCCCATAACGGAAAGATTTTTTCTTACCCTTGAACCAGTTTCGGAGGTCCTCAACACACCGTTTGCACACTTTATGAGGCGCCCAGACTTTATCTTGATCTCCAATTTTTAGTCCAAAGTATGCAAAGTATACTTTTTTCACAAAGTCTGTAATATTCTGCTGTTGCTTCAACACTGTATATTCACCACAGATGAAACAGAAACTGTCTGGCGAATTAGTACACTTTCGCGGAGCCATAACATAACGGTTGAAGAATGATGAGCTAACACGAATTGCGATGAAAAAGTGTGAACAGCCTAGAACCAAGAACCTGATGATGATTTGTGCACAAGTGTGGCATGCAGGAGAGAGCAGCTCTGTGTCTGTATACCAGACGTCACAGTGCTGGCCACGCCCCCTGCACTGACCTGAGCTGCTGCTATCTGCCCTGTGCCTCCCTCCCACTGGATTCTTCAGGAAAGATTAACCCCTTCTACCATTAGAAGCACGGACTTAAAACTTGCTTAGCTTATGTATATATTGCTGACCATCAGATTTACAGTGCTATTTTTTTTTTTTTACATAACTCGGACAAGCCCTTTAAGGTTTTTTTGGCATTTTATATCTTAAATGCACTTATGTGAATTAATTAATAGTAATTTGAATTAATTAATAGTAATTTGAAAAAATTTGATAAATTTGAAGACAATTTTGCATGTTGTGGCAAATCATGACGTCTAGGAGTTTTTTCAATATTTTATTTGTTTTCAGCACACCAAAATACATGGAAATTAGATGAAAATAATCAAACAGCTTTTTAGTCGCAAAGGATAATGCAAACATCACTCTAGGGGGCTTGTAACTATGGAGGTTACCCATATCTTAACCAACCATATAAGAAAAACAACAACAAATAATACAGTAACTAGCAGAAAGGAAAAAAAAAACATACAGTGTTTTCAGTCCTTAAATTTCTTCTATAAAGTGTCGGAGGTTTCTTCTGGCAAGGGACTCCTTCCGAAAGGATAGCAGGTAGGCATAGAGAGTCACGATTTTTAAAGGCGAGGGTAAAATTATTTCAGTCTCTTGAGTTTATCTTCAGGCCTCGGCCCGGTAAGACCTCAGAGAGCTGCTTTTCTTCGGGAGCCTTCTCCTCTCTCTCACCAGTTGCTAAGGCCTTGGCTGCCCTGGCGTCAGCTACTTCTCTTCCTGTTCCTGAAGCCTGATCTGGAGATGGAGGATGTTTCCAGCGAGGGCAATGGATCCAGGATCCTTTAGCAGCCACCTTCACTGCAGTTGGTGCTGGCGGTATGCCTTTACCAGGATTCAGTCTCCGGGTTGAAAGGAATAAGTTGAGACATCTAACAGAAGGGACTGGAACTGCTAAATATACCTGTGGAGGGAAGAGAGTTGCCTCTGCTGCTAGGAAATACAAGAGGTCAAACGTGACACTCAGGAGTGTAAAAAGTAAGCAGTCTTCCATATAACAGCTCAAAGAGGAAAACTTTCAGTCTACCCCTTTGGGGCAAATTTTTTTGAACAAAGTCAAAGGCAAGATAGTTTAGTTTCTTTACAAAGTTTTTTTTTAAGGTTTTGAAGGTTCCCCCCTCTTGGATTGCTGCTTGCATACAGCAGCCCATCCTAAGCAACTCAATTAGCTAACATTTTTTTTTTTTTTTACAGATCAGAAAAATTGCAGACAAGATGCCCACAATTCTAAAACTTTGTGTAGGTAACTTTCCTCCTTTGCCTTCACATGTCAGGCCAGGACACAGAGGGGCAAAAAAAAGGATAAAAGCATTTGGAAGCACCACATGGCCAGTGTGGGTCTCCCCAAAGCTCATCAGGATGAAAAGTGCACCCAGCCGATCTCCAAGTGTCTATTTCCAATTACTGAATATGTATCTGGGCTGGATGACTTCCAAAATTGGAGATAATTGAGATAGCATAAGCAAATATTGTAGAGTGTTCATTGTCAATTTTTTCTTAGGTGGATACATTATTTCATAGCTCAGTTTACCTTCACCATTTTACTGCCAATCTGAGTTCTCTTTTCCAACATGAATATTCCATCACACTCCTCTCAACACCACTTTTTCCCCACTTACACTTACATCATTCCATCAAACTACAGGCATAAAGGTCCTTCTGTTTATAACATACTAATGTATCCTTAGTTGATTGGGCTCTTCTAACACATCAAACAATTATTAAAACTTAACATTGTTCTTTAAGCTAAAATAGCAACCTTCTAAATAAAATAACTTCATTAGGCATAACATGACAATTTATTATAGCTTTCTCTCTCGGTACCTGTGTTCTTTCCCAAACGTCTCCTGGATCATTGATAAGCAAGATTTTGGTTTTGTCCAGTCAACTTAAGGTAGTGTCTTTAACCAAATTCTAACAGATTCAAGGACAATGCAGGTTCGAAAGAAACAGTAAGGTTTTATTTGTCCTGTGATTGCTTATCTATAAACTGGGCATATGCATAAATATAGTACTATAAGGATCACATTTGGTAACATACATGCATGAGGATAAACTAGATAAAATCATGGTGCTTAAACATATATCTGGTTTTCTTAGTTGTTCCTCCAAAACTGGAATCAGGAATGTCTTTTTTAAAATGTAAAAAACCCCTTATAATTCACACACAGCAAACAAGGTGCTGCTGTTCTGTTTATCAATCCACAATCATGAGAGGAAACAGGATGGTACATACGTCTCTTTTTTTTTTATAGCACAGAGTTTTTACAATGCAGCCACAGCAATACCAGAGAACACTTCCTCTTTTTTTTTAAATTATTTGAACTGAGCAAATTTACATGTGCTTGGTGTTTAAGAAAACAGACTGAGCAAGGGTAAAATCTTGCATTAAGATCTGGAAATTAAACTTTCTTATTTCAGGTAATGGTTTGACTCGTATTACTCTGAATATTGATTAACATAGACATCTGAGCTCACAATAGACAGACATCAAGACACAAAACAAAAAAAAATCAAAATACATATGGGCCATTACATAGAACACCAAAATATGCGCCACAAAAGGTAATGCATTCATAGAAATTCAGTTATCATTGTTTTACAACTTCTCTTTGTTAACACTTTATCAGCACAAACATCGTAACAGACCCGGGCATTGCTATTCTAATCTCTGGACACACAGAAATCAGCAGACAAACTTTTCTTAACCAGGATACACTCAGATCCCTAACCTAGAAAACAAAACTTACACGTGTGGATTAGACTTATTTACTGCACACAAATCAAAAGTTGTTCTTATGAAGATTCACAGGGAAAAAGAAAATAATTACTTTAACTATCCAATCCCAATCCATTGATTTATGGAAGGTTTAGTGGGTCAGTTCCCCCTTACCAAGGGAGCCTCCCATTATCTAAAGAAGACAGGAAAGGCTTGGAAGAATAGAGAGACAAATAAGCAAACACCGCCTATCACTTGCATTCCAGGGGCTCTGGGTCAACGGTTTTACCCTCGCCAGAGACTGGGGGCGTCTTACAGGCACATAGATAAACTAAGACATAGGATACCGGGAGACAAGTACTACCTCAGTACAAAGGCCAAATTTGTAGAGGGCTACCGCAGCCACTCGTATAATGAGGGTTCGAAGAGTGAGGCAAGACAAACAATAATGTGTTACTTATCCACACCATTAAATCCCACTTTCTGACACCAAAACTCTTAGCTACCAGAACAGATTGGGTTCTTTATTCTATGTATCAGTTACCCCAACTGATACTATTTCTTATGTATATCTCAGTTATCACAGCTGATGCTATGAATTTTGGTTTCGTCTCCCTGGATCCTGCTTCTTACTACAAACCCTTGGGAGCAGCCAATAATCACACTGTAGGTATACTGAAAAACTTCCTCCTCCTTTTTGGTGGAGACCAGGATTTTCGACCCTTTTGTCTCTTTTTTTTCACTACAGGACAAACACATTTCTGATCACTTTTACCCAGACATAAATCTATAGAATTCTCAAACAAGAAATAATAATCAAGTTGTTGCAATTTTGGTCCGTTAGAATGCGTCTAAGATTTGAAAGAACTGAGGGTTCAAAGGACCCTCCCTTTGGCCATGGGAACTCCATCCCAACTGTATATGATGGCCAAGCTACCTGACAAAGTTTAGTTAGGACCGATTTGGACAGATTGGCCATATCTGGCAAATGGTCCCCAGTTCTTAGAACGGATGCTAAACGTTTTTCGATCCCGAGACCCTTAAACTTAGCACTTCCTATTTTCCCACCAAGCCTCAAAGGGAGGTCTATAAACACAATATACCAAGCCTTGAATGAGGGAAGTGATCAAAATATTCGAACAATAACAATAATTATTTTTCCCTACCTGGATTCTTGTCAAGAAGTTCACTGTCTCCCTAGGAGTCTATCAATTCTCACGGACCTCCCACTTATCGCCCTTCTCCCCCCTCGGGATCAGGAAGGTTTCCCAGGTAACACTGACCTTAGTGGGTGTGCACTAAACGTTCCATCGGTCCAGGAGAGGGAGATATGGGTTGGCTAAGCTGTGGCAGACGTCGCTTAGCAGGGCTCCGGTCCACTGAGTCTGAGTCCTCCTGAAAAGTAAGTGAAGGAAAAGACAAGACAAGACATACAATTTCCAGGCAGTTTACCTGTGTTTATTTCTGCTAGCAGAAGACCAGTCACTTAGTCACAGCAAACTGGTGAAAAATACAAGCCTTACATGTCATTTTTATATGCATACTTCTAACATAGCTCTAGCATAAAAAGCCACGTATTCCCCCCTATCTTTCTTACGTAGCCCACCCACGTATTCTTTCCCTCCCTCTTGTTCCCTTACATGAGCATCTATAAAGCAAGGTTATTGGTAATAGTTAAGCAGGCATATGAGGGCAAAGATAGTTCAGCAAGATAGTGATCAGGCCTAATTATTTAAAAGCTGTTAAAAGATTATGTCCATTTATGACATCTGCCTATGTCCGAGAGGAGAGGGGTAAAAAGGTTACTATCTTCATGAAGCCTGTAATGGAGCGACACCTTTTGCAGAAACCTACGTGTCTGGGTAAATATGGGCTTCTGATTGGTTACACGAGGGATGGCTGTGGTTTGCAGCCACTCTGTGGTTAGGCTCCTTTTCCTCTCGAAAAAGATCAGCCAGCTGCAGCTTACAAGACATAATTTTAGTGTGTTTTTTGTTGTTCTCTGTTGCTGTTTCCCTGTATCTGAAACTATAAGCCTCTCAATCTGTAGTTTGGTTCAAGTGCTGTTCTTGTCCTAAGTGTTGTCCTCCCTTTCTTCCTTGTAATGCCTCCTTTTTCCCATCTCACCCTTCGAACGCCTCTCTCTGATTCTCAAGTCCTTTTGCTCAGGGTCCTGGCTATTTAAAAAAAGAAGCTGACGCCTCTGTTTTGGGGCTTCATATGATTTTCTTCTGTTACTTTCATCCTCCTGGGACACCAGGCTTACTGAGACCAGACAACGTGCATTCCCCTTAGCAAATCCTTTACTCCTGTAGATGCAAGGCTTGTGAAAGACTGCCTGAATTTCATAAAACTGTGTGGCAAGCCCGATAGCCAGTTAACGTGCGTTTTAACATGCGGGGAACAGTAATGCAGGAGCATGCACAGGGTGCAGTGTGGGCAGGGCGATAACATCACCATTAATGCCACGGCAATCGCCGCATACTCCGTGACAACATGGCACTTAACACAAGTTCACCAATAACTCCTCTATGGGAGTCGTTGAGTAAATCCATCTTAGCAGAGCGCATGTTTGAGGGCTTATCATGCATTTGTTGCCTGCACACACTAGTCACGCCCCCTACTGCTGATGCAGAGGCTTTGTCATTGATGTGCATTTGGCATATTAATCGCAAATCCTTGTGAGTCCTATCACAACCAACTCAAAAAGTAAAAAGAAGCAATAGATAGCTCTAAAAAGAACTACCATGCAGCAATACTTGATAATTCACTAAACAGACCAAGAGAATTATTCTCTATTGTACAAAAACTCACAAATAACAATCATAGCTCTTGCATGGAAATCACAGAAATTTCCCCTCAGACTCTGGCAAATCACTACATAAATAAAACTAAACACCTCCTGAACCTGCCAAAAACAACGAACACAGCTCAACATATTTACCCAGATAACTGGTCTAACTTCTACCCCATAACTAAAGATACACTCAAGAAGTGGAGGAGTGGCCTAGTGGTTGGGGCAAGGTACTTCAGGCCGGAAGGTCGGGGGTTCAAATCCCACTAGAGGACAGCATCCTTGGGCCGGAAGGACTGGGGTTTCTAGTCCACAGGTGCTCCTTGTGGTCTTGGGCAAGCCACTTAACCCTCCATAGCCCATGCTCCCTGTAAAATAGTTATCTCCAAGTTATAATGCCCTGTTCGATGTAATTTCAGTTTGTTCAATGTAAACCGCACTGATGCAGAATAGCGCAGTATATAAGAGAATGTAAATAAATAAATAAAATAAAGAACATAATACTAAACCTAAACACCACTATGTCTTACCTTGACCCATGTCCAGTAACCTGGGTAAAAAAATCTCTACCAATCCTATCACCATTCATTCTCCCAGTAATCAACCTATCCTTAACCAAAGGGTACCTATCACCAGCTCTAAAGCATGCACAGATTCGCCCACTGCTTAAAAACAACACCCTTGACAAATCTTCACCAAATTCATACAGACCTATTTCAAGCATACCACTCATGGCAAAACTAATTGAAAAGACGGTTCAAATTCAAACGCAGGAATATATAGACAACTCAGCCCCCCTGGATGATCAACAATATGGTTTCCGCCCTCGCCACGGAGTAGAGACACTTCTAACTGTCCTAATTGACCCACTCGTAAGAGGGATAGATAACCCAAAGCAAGCGTTCTTACTCCTATTCATAGACATATCTGCGGCTTTTGATAGTGTTCACCATACCATAATGCTCAATAATCTTAAACAAATAGGGATAAAATCAACAGTGCTAAACTGGTTTACCTCATATCTAGGCAATAGAACTCAAACTGTCAGAATAGGAAACAACACATCTAACACATACAATCAGGAAATTGGCCTACCCCAAGGTTCTGCTCTATCAGCCCTCCTATTTCATATTTATATAAAACAGGTCTGTAACATTTTCAAAAAATTCAAGGTATACTATCATTTGTACGCAGACGACATAATGATGTATATCCCATTCACGATCCCCAATCTACCACTTAAATTACTCACTGAATGTTTCAACAAAATTACCACCTGGCTAAATAACAATAATCTCGCCATCAATCACTCCAAAACCGAAGCACTAATTGTAACCAAAAACCAATCTTACTCTCCCCCACCTCATATTATACTTCAGGACCACGAAATCAAAATAAAGAATGAAGTGCGATATTTAGGACACACATCTCAATATGAATATGCACATAAGAAACACAACAAAGAAAATTTACTTCAAGCTCAGAATCCTAAAACAACTACGTCCTCTAATACATTTACAAGATTTCACGAAAATAATACATGCAATAATAACCCCTCACTTCGACTTCGCCAACCTAACTCTATTAGGGGTAACGAAACAAAACATCAAAAGACTCCAACTTGCTCAAAACGCAGCGGCCAGAACCATCATGAATGTCCCACCATTTCATCACATAACACCCATACTGGCAAATCTTCATTGGCTACCAATACAAAGCAGAATCCTATACAAAACACTAACAACAACCTTCAAGGCTCTAAACAATATGGTCCCACCGACCCTAAAAAATCTCATATCTAAAGAATCAACCAATAATCTACACAGAAGAGACCAAACAAACAAATTAAGGACCCCAAAAGAATACATAAAAGCTAAAAAGACAACTAACAAAAAAGCATTTTCCCATGTGGCCCCCATTATCTGGAATGACCTCCCAGAGGAAATCAGATCAATAATCGAGATCAAAGAGATCCGTAAGAATCTAAAAACACATCTGTTTAAGGCACACTACGGGCTATCAACAAACTCCCTCTCCCAACAAGAAAACGGACAATAACACTGTTTGACTGAGTGACACAAAATTGACATGATCCAACACCTTCCACCCCTAAGATTTTACACTAGTTTAGAAATTTATAATATCTTTTTACGTCTTATGTAATGCACTCATACCCCAATTGTATATAGTTACCAAAATGTTATTTGTTTTTGCACAATTTTCCTGTTTTAAGATGTTCCTTGTAATTGATTACTGACTGTTTTGTTGTATAATAGTTACACCGTTTCAGACGTTCATTGTAAAACAGACATCAGCCTGTTATATTGTTGTTAAATGTAAACCGCACCTGATCTCTGGAAGGTGCGGTATATAAGCGACTGTTAATTAAATTAATTAAAAATTAACGGGTTTTAGTGAATGGGGACCTTTAGCTATGGGCTTTAGCTGTTATGTTATTTTTTATTTATTTATTTATTTATTTTATTTATTTATTACAAGTTCTTATATACCGCACTATTCGGCATCAGCGCGGTTTACATTATAACATAAAGACCATACAACAAGCTGTTTGGTTTACATCGAACAGGAGTACCAACTTGGAGAACCGGGTTAAACTATATACATGAGATATTTACATAGAACAGAATAGAGTCATAGTAATATAAAGCACGGAAGGGTGGTTTAAAGAGTGTGTCACTTCTTTTGGTTCAATTGCTGGTAGGGTAGTATTGAGGGAAGAGGTGGTATTTGAGTGCCTTCCTGAACTGTGGTAGGACAGTAATGGCCCTTATGTCGGAGGGTAGAGCGTTCCAGCATTTGGGGGCATATAAACTGAAAGCTCTGTTTGAGGTTGTCATGTTGCACTTTGTTGATGCCTTCGAGGTTGTTAGTAGGTTTACGGCTGTTGCTCTTCTGGATCTGTTGGGGGGTACAGTGTGAATCAGATCTGTGAGTGAGGAGGATGAGATACCCTTGATTGCCTTGAATGATAGGACTAGGGTTTTAAAGATGATCCTCCCATGGATGGGGAGCCAGTGAAGCTGTTTAAGAATGGGAGTTACGTGGTCGCTTCTGGATGCTCCGTAGAGGACTCTTGCTGCGGCATTCATGGCCATCTGTAAAGGGCTAAGAGTGGATTGAGGGAGACCTTGTAAGATGGCATTTGCAAAGTCGAAGTGTGGCAGGATTAGCGCTTGGTATATGGTCCGGAAGTCGTCCGGGTCCAACAGGGAGCGTATATGCCTGAGAGAGCGGATTTTGAAGTATACCGCTTTGACTATGTTATTTATGTGATGTTTCATATCCAGACGTTGGTCCAATGTAACTCCAAGGTATCTTATTGTTTCTTTAGTTTGTAGGTCAGCTTCCTTGACACTGACGTGGGTTGGAGGAGTGAAGTTGGGGTCTCTGGCGATGAAAAGCACCTCTGTTTTTTTATGCTGAATGCGTAGGTTTTGTGATTGGAGCCACTCAGAGACCGTATTGAGGCAGTCTACTAGTGGTGCCAGGTCTAATTGAGTTGTAGAGAAAGGCATATATAAGAGAATGTCATCTGCGTATATCAAGCAGTTGACTTTGAATGATCTTATGATGTCGCAGATGGGCTGCATGTATATTAAATAGTAGGGAAGACAATGAGGAACCTTGAGGCACACCTTGCTTTTGATGGAAGCGTTTTGACTCTTCTGAACCAGACTTCACATATTGCCATCTTCCATCCAGATAAGAGTTACACCATTCCAATGCACTGTCGCAGATACCTTTCTCTTTCAGTCGTCCTAGGAGGATTTCGTGGCTTACAGAGTCGAACGCCGCAGCGATGTCTAAGAAGACGAGTACAAATCCTTGTCGGATGTTGTTAATGCCTGTGATAATGTCGTTGAATAGGTTAGTGAGTAGGGTCTCGACCCCATGATATTCTCTGAATCCATGTTGGCAGTGATCTAGGGGAGCTGTGGTGTCTATATGCTCTTGGATTTGCCGTTGTACCTCCTTCTCAATTATCTTGGCTAAGAGGGGAATGCTAGCTATAGGCCTATAAGATTCGACCTTTTGCGGGTCTAGCTTGGGGTTTTTCAAAAGTGGCCTAATGGAAGTCTGCTTGAGTGCTGTGGGGAAGTAACCTGTTGTGAATGAGAGGTTCATTAGATTTGTAATAAAGGGGCTGAACACACAACGTAGCTCCTTAATCCAAAAAGCTGGGCATGGGTCCGTTTGTGCAGTGGAGGTGTTGAGAGATGCTATGGTATCCTCGATGCATTTAGTGGATGGAGTGGAGAATTTATTTAGTGAGGTTGCATTCGCTGGTTCTTGGAACGGGACTGTTGACACCTTGTTAGTTTGCACGATCTTGGATTGCATGTAGTCAGCGAATTTCTGTGGATGAATCTCACTGTGTTGTTCGGGAGAAGGTTCCTTTGAAAGGGATTTGACAAGGTTGAAGAGGTCACGTGGTTTATTCAGTGATCTCTTTAGTGTGTCCGTGTGATACTGTTTCATTGTGGTTGTGATTGCTTCACGGTGTGTGGAGAGGTGGGTACGGTAGGCGGTCTGATCTTCAGTAGAAAGCGATCGGCGCCAGCGACGCTCCAGTCTGCGGAGTTGAGTCAGAGAGGATCGCAATTCAGGAGAGAACCATGGGGCGGTGCTTCTTTTTCTCCTCTTTGTGTTATTGGAAATTGGAGGTTGTGATATGGCATGCAGATTGGAGTTCCAGGAGGTGATTAGTTCGTCGAGGTCCGGTACAGTTTTGTTGAGGAGTGATTGGGTCTCAGCCACGATGTGTTCCCTGTTAAATGGTCTAAATCTTCTTGTGGGCGTCCGTGATGTGCTGTGCATGTTTTGGCTTCTGTGCAGCTGCTCGTTGATGAAGGGGATCTGGAAAATGATCAGTTTGTGGTCTGACCAGGGTACATCAACGATTGATATTGGTAGGTTGTGGTTTTGCTCAACGACTGGCTGTTTTAATTGTTTTAATTGTCTTTATTGGTGGTTGGATCTGATTATTTTTGGGTTTCTGTGTACATCACCCTGAGTTCCTGTGAAGACTAGACAATTAACTAAACGAATACATAGAAAATCATTGAAAAAGTAAAGCGCCCTCTGCTGGAGAAGCAGTAGAAGCTCCGTTTCTTTATTCGCCGCGGCTGTATTCTTTCACTAGCAGGAGAAGAGGAGGGAGGAGGTGGGAGAGACGGGATGATCTCCGGAAGCGTTTTCTTAGGGAAGTCTAACGTGGCGCATCCCTACCTTCGTAAACCTGAACTGAGACTCTGGTGAGTCAGGCAATATGTTCATAAGTGCCTAGAGGTTTCCGTCATGCTCGGCTGCGTTTAGCCCCATGATTATGGAGGTTCTGTAGTGATATAGGCCTGGAATAAACTGCAGAGAAGCAAACAAAGCCCCAAGATGTAACCCCCTCCCCCCCCCCGCCCATGCAAAAAGAACTAGAGAACTGTGGTAAACAAAGATGCAGAAAAGCTCCTCTCATCTTCATGAGGCCCCCAGCAGATTGGGGGACGGAGATTGCCAGAGGGACTGTGAATAGTGAGACTGAACTCGCTTCACTTACCCAAGGCTCAAGCGGATATTCCCCTTTTTCTTTGAACTGAGTGCATGATCTAGTTTCCACATGCACTGACATGGAATAATTATCAATTAGTAAGTTCAACCTTCAAGAAGATACTTTTCAAAGCAATTGATGAAAATAAAAACCCTTTAGCTGTGCAGATTGAGTGTCTGAAAATGGTCCGCCTTTAATGCAGCTAAAAGATTGTAGCTAAACGTATCTGCATTCTGGAAGACTGTGCAAGTCAGAGGGGATATTCCGGGCGAGGAAAGGGGCCGTGTTTTGGACAAAGAAAGAAGAGTACACATGCTCGTTGCATTTTCAAATCTTTTTCATACTTTTCCAACAAACTTCCACGAACATGTGACCATGTGCACATATTTTGAGTGAGGCCTAGTGCATAGTCTGTGAGTAAAAGTATGCCTAGTCCCAGTGTGGATAGCCTGAAAATTGGCTCATTTGATTTTCCGGCCTTTGCAGTTTAATACTAATATCGCTCTAGTTCTGCTCCCTGCTCGTCAACTATACTTTTATTGGAGGTCAATGACCCTGCAGTGTGAATGTTTTAACCCACAGAGAGCTACCTGGGAATGGGATAGTAACATGAGACTTTTTAAAATTGATTCACTGGGTCATGTGATATTATGCACAGTTTTTTTTCAGTAAAGTTGTGCTAAAATGCAGACTTTCAAAGCAAACATATTTAACTACGCCACTCTGAGATGTCACATTTGACATGAAAATGCAAATTTGTGCATTTTTGCACATATTTTTACACCATATAAACATAGGTAATGAGCTCCTTCACATAATTGTGCAGCTCATTATCTATTTTGCAAAGCAAGTACAGCTAAATGCAGACAGACCAAACTTCTGCATGTTCAAATTGCAGATAGCCAGTGTTAACATGAGAACAAGCCATCAGTGATTCAGCACCGCAAAATCAAAAGGCCTGGAAGGAGCCACTGAACTCTTACCTCAGAATACGAATATCTGGGCTATGCAACTGCTCTGTTTGTCATCATCTTTAGGGTAATTTCATTTTTTGAAAGCTCTTCTGAAACTTAAATTATAAAACATTAGAGGTGAGCATTTATCATGCTAACAACGCAATTAACTTTTGAAAATTTTAAACACCTGATAGTTCTCTTGCACATCCTTTACACTGATCAAGAAACAGTTTGATTAGAACAAGGAGGAACAGAATGGTTTAAAATCAGCAAAAGTGTACAACAAGGCTGCATACTTTCCCCCTACCTGTATAATTTATATGCAGAACAAATCATCAGAGAAGCAGGATTGTATGAAGACAACAGAGGTGTGAAGCTTGGTGGAAGACTCAAGAACAACCTTCTCTATGCTGATGATACCACATTACTGGCTGAAAGTGAAGATGATCTGAAACATTTGCTTCTCAAGATCAAAGAACATAGTCTTAAAATGGGCCTGCACCTTAATGTAAAGAAGACAAAAATCTTGACAACTGGCAAAATCAATAAGTTCGTTGATGATGGAGAAGAAATTGAAATGGTAGACAACTTTCACCTGCTTGGATCAATAATCAATAAAGAAGCAACAAGCAGTCAAGAAATCAGATGACGCATTGCTCTTGGCAGAATGGCTATGAAAGACCTAGATAAGATTCTCAAGAGCAGAGATGTCTCTCTCCATAAAAAGATTCAACTTGTTCAAGCCATGGTATTTTCAATAACATCATATGGATGTGAAAGCTGGACAGTGAAAAGATAGACAGGAAGAAAATTGATGCCTTTGAATTATGGTGCTGGTGACGAATACTGTGTATACCATGGACTGTCCGAAGAACAAACCAGTCGGTACTAGAGGAGATCAAACCTAAGCTTTCTTTAGAAGCTCAGATGACAAGACTTCGACTTTCATACTCTGGCACTTAACAGCAACAGCAACGCAATTAATATTTATACACTGCACCGGTTCATTTAACATGTGTCCTCCCTCTTCCTTCTCTCCCCCCCCCCCTCGTGGGTGCAGGATCTCTACTTCTCTCTCCCCCGCAGTGCTTTAAGTGAAGCATCCCTGGCAGCAGCAACAACTCACTAAAGCATTGCACTGCTAGGTACGCACGACCCAGATTGGCCACTGTTGGAAACAGGATACTGGGTTTGATGGACCTTTGTCTGACCCAGTATGGCATATCTTATGTTCTCTTTCTGACCAGTCCCTCTGTTGTGCCAGGCCCCCAGTAACTTCCTTTTACTGGCGGGGGCCTGGTGCGCGGCAGAAGGAAGGTTTGGGGGCTAACGAGAGGGAGCTTTAGTGAATTGCTGCTACTACTGGGGATACTTCATTTAAGGCAAATGAGCCAAAACCCTGTGGGAGAGGGAGAGGAAGAGATGCTGGACCCATGAGGGGGAGAAGGGGAAGAAAGAGATCCTGGATGTATGGGGGAAAGAGGGGGCAGAGGAAGAAATGCTAGACTGATGGTGGTAAGAGGGAGGCTTCAAGGAGAAGGCCAGATGCTGGTCCATGAGGGAGATGGGTTAGGAATGGTTGGTCCCTTGAAATCCATTGCAATTAATCATTATTAATTGCATGATTAAAATATTAAAATCACATTGTTGATCATGACTAAAATTTGAAATTCATGAATATCCCCTATTAAAAATATAAGAGACTAAGGCCAGCATGCAGAGTCCCGAATGGCAGGGTTGGATGTCTGGGGTGGATGTCCAAGTCCCTCTATTTGCTGTGACCCGATTCCTGGTCAAAAGCTCCACAAACACACAGGGCTGCTGTGCGGGGAGCTCTGGATGGGGGTGGGAGGGGGCGGCAATAGGGAGGAGAGTGGGCGGAGCGGAGGTGGCACCCTGACCCCGGACATACAGGGCTGATTCCAGTCGCGACCCTTTATGTCTGGGGCAGCAGGAATGGATGAAGAACTTGGAGGTGGAATAAGTCCCGCCAAGGAAGGGAATCGGCACCAGCGGACCCCCCAGAACCGGTGAGGAGCACACGGGGGTTCCCCGCAGCCCGACCCCAGCCTTGGCAGGCCCTATACGGGGTCAGGCAATGGGAAAAAAGAACTTGAAAAATCTTGTGGGCAATTGGGGCTCCTGCATGGTGTCCCAGTGCCATTGTGATGAGTTGCCACGGCACCGGGCTCCATGTAGGGGCCTTGAGAGGCTTAGACGGGGAGGGAAGCGAAGATGTAGCGAGCCTGAAAAGGGGCACATCCTTCCTGTCCAGGCCCTTTGCACCCGATCCTGCTTCTGCGGGAACGTCTAGCTCCCACGGGTGCAGAATTGGGTACACATACAGCCCGTCCAGATTTTGGACGTCCGGACAGGCCCCATTCTGCATCGGGCTCCACGGCTCCCAAGCGTATTTTTACTGCTCATTTCTCCCGCGGTGCAGACCCTCAGATCGCAGCTCTTTCGTTTATTGGGGCTGTTCCCTCTTATCCCAAAACACAAAGGGGTGGATTTGCAAAAGATTTTACTGGATCACTTCAGTAGTTTAGTCAGGATAGAAGTCAAAGTTTCAAAATGATTGTGGGGGCAAAACTCAACACAAATACCCCCCTCCCTGAACACAGTGAAGTACTGTGAGTGCCCAAGCACCTTCTCTTCTCAAAGAGCAGCACACCTGCAGGGACCAGTTAAAACCAAAATGTTTCTCCCCTGCTGCCTAACTAAATTGTCTAAGTCAATTTATAAGGTGCATAAATTTTGACAAAAAAGGCATGTGGCGAGAGGCATTTCTGGGATTAGTTTTCGGATCCTGATCCCCTCGGCCACCTGTGTATACTTACCATTCTCCTAGACATATCCTAGTCCCCAGCGGTTGTGTTGTCTGTCTCGACTAGATTGTAAGCTCTGATGAGCAGGGACATGTGTCTGTACAGGGCTGCGTATAACATGTATTGCTACACAAATGATAAATAGTAGTAATAGATCTAACAGGTTCATGCATATTTTCAGCTTTAATCGGCTTTAGCCAAACAGCCGGTCAGGTGTGGATAAAAATCTGACTAAAGATAGCAAGGCAAAAGTACTGTCAATCTTATTTAGCTGCATTTATATCCTGCTTTTCACTGGGTCAAAGCAGTTGTGGGATACATTTAACACGAGGGGATATGAGACACACACACTAATACTTACAGGGAACATGGGCGATGGAGGGTTAAGTGGCTTGCCCAAGACCACAAGGAGCACCTGTGGGACTAGAAACCCCAGTCCTTCCAGCCCAAGGTTGCTGTCCTCTAGTGGGATTTGAACCACTGACCTTCTGGCCTGTAGTACCTTGCCCCAACCACTAGGCCACTCCTCCCTTATTCACTCCATAGGTGTTTGGAAGCTAACTCGTAAATCATTTTTAGGGCAGATGAGAGAAAAATATTCCAATCTGATTTCAAACTGTTCCTCAGTCTCCATGCAGGTGCTGTTCCGTTGTTTGGAGGTGACACTGCAACACATTCAGGGCGTCTGAGATACATACTCGGAGAAGCTTTGCTGAATTATAGACTGATCAGTTCTCTTTCTTAGTTTGCATGACAAGCGCAGAAACCATTGTGGGGCCGATATTCGAGTTCCATGGCGGTCAGCCATCGCGCTTAAATATTGGCAGGATAGTCAGTGGCGGTAAACATTGCCAAGTGCAGAGACGTATCTCCGCACACAAAGATTCGATTTGTCCAAGCCATGGTATTTTCAAGAACATCATATGGCTGCAAAAGCTGGACAGTGAAGAAGAGAGACAGGAAGAAAATCGATGCCTTCAAATTATGGTGCTGCTGAAGAATAGAAAGGTAAGTTTATAACCTCTTGTACAAGTTTTATGCGCCACAGCGCATGCCTATAGACTCTGTGGTATAAAGTAAAGTGCGCGCATGTTTTACTTTTATTAACGGACATGCTGAACCCTGGCCACTTATGCATCAATTGAGGCTGCGCGTAAGCTCCATCCACACACGATCCCCACTGGAGCTTAAGCACGATGAAGCACTTATGCACACAGAACAACAGCCAGCCGAAACATGCACTATGTGCCCATTCACATGCGTAAATCATGTGTAACTGTCTGCGCCACCCTCGTAAAATCAGTGTGTACAGTTTAAGCACTGTGAAAGTGGAATTTATTGTTGCTCTCTGCATTATACCTTTTATTTGCTGCTTGCCGGCGTCTTGCTAGATGTTTTTTATTTTTATGATTGATGTGCCGGATATTCAAACCAAGTTACTGGAAACTGCCATCATGTTCTTGCTTTGGAATGGTGCTATATCAAATCTCCAAATAAAAAAATTAATATATATCCAGCAATGCAGCCGGAGACCAAGAAAATGTGGCAGAAAGAAATATTTCTCCTTGTGCAAGGTGCACAGGTATGACTAAAAGTAATTTCCAAACACACCTTCACGAGTTGCCTATATATGTTACAGCTTGCAAAGACCAGAAGGAAGCTCTCTTTGACATGATGCAAATGCTATGGCGAGCGTTAGCAGTCAACATCCCTCGGGTCTTCACACCCCTCTAACTGGCGCATACCAAAAATGCATGCTGGGACAAGACCGCATGGAACTAGGGCGGCTTTACCTCCTTGTAGCACTATGCAAATGATGAGTAGTTAGTGCTTTAGAGCCTAAAGTAAAAGTAATATTCAGCAGGCCTCAAGCCACTTAAAGATAACCAACTGACTCATCCCATTATCTTTAAGTGACTTCATTTCACTTCATTTGCTGTGATTTAACCTGCCTGTGAACATATTTCTAGGTGGCTAACAAAATAGCGGTTAGTGCCAGCGCAGTCCTTGTCCTGCCCATACATTCATAGATAGTGATGCGGAGTACACAGATGAAGTTTAATGCTGCTGCCAGTGTTTAATGTACGCTGGAGACCGTACCAGCTAAATATTGACCCCATTGTTGTTTCAGAACCAGCAGCTGCAGATTGGGAGAATGTCAGGAACAGTAATTGTCCTCTACGCTCATGTAATGGGATTTCAAGGTGCTTCGGAAGTGGTGTATATCATTTCTCTAAGATCCTCTGAAATACTTGAAAAATATTTATCTACCACAACAATCTCCAGACTTCTCATTCCTGCAGTACAAACGGAGCATCAGAACCTTCCCTTCATGGTGCAAGAGATCAGGAAAGGCAACAGAAATATAAAAACTGAATATTAGCCTTTCCTGTGTCCGAATGAATAAAACCTCTGCCCTTGTTTACCACACGGTGCAGTGAGCTCATCCTGTCTTTCCATATTGTCACTCGGCTTTCATTTGTCTTGATCAAGGTGTTTTGTTGACTTACACTGTCACAGTACTGAGCTATTAATTCCAAGTTCCAAGACAACTTCCAGAACGTGGGATCGTTTGTTGGAATATCAAACGCACCCAACCCCTTCCTCTCTCTCCTCTCTAGAACGCGGACAATCGAGGGATTGTTTCCTAAGGGAAGGGAGCGGTAAAGAGAAGCTGAGAAATACATGTTCAAACACTCCACTCCACACAAGACTATTGTTCCAAAGACAGGCAGTATTCAAAAGAAACTTCCACTGAAATAATCTCCTATTTAGAAGGAAATTTAATAATGGGCCGCCTAGGTTCGGAGGCCAAGTAGTTGCCCCAAAATCGTGACTAAAATGCAACGTTTACACCTGCTTCAGAGCAGGTGTAGATGTAGACAGCTGAAGTACGCACTTGGGGGCCACTTACGAAAATGCGCCAGTGGTAAGCACGGACTTTGCCATTCGCTAAGTGTGCCATGCTCTTAGCATGGGGCAGCGTGGTAAAAGTCCTGCGATAACTGTTTGGCACAAGATGGGGGCGGTGATTGGGTGGGTTAGGGACAGCGTGTGGGCGTTGATGACACATCCTGGTTAGTGCAGGCCTCATTGGTGCTTGCTAACCACGATTGCTGCTGTTGGTACAGGTGCACTACCTGCCTTCTCATTGAGTGGCAATACATATGCCTGCGTTAGACGTGCTTGCTGGTTAGCATGGTGAGATGCATCTCCAGTTGGCAACTGCAGGGAGACACACCCTCAAAATTTAACATGGGTCTATGCCACCTCCCACACTAACTTTCAGGACTTGCTGTGCGCTAACATAGCGCGTTTTAGTAAATATACCCCTTAGTGCATATTTTATAACCCACATGGGTGCTTCATTACTTTGATCCAACTCCTCTTCCAAAGATGCCTACACCTGCATCAGGTACAGGTACACACCTGCTTGTCCTAGCGCATACTTGTAAATGGGGAGCAATTTATAAGGGGCATTTTAAATGTGTATACTGGCATATACACGCAACAATTTTTTAAAATAAAATTCCACCTACAGTGCAGATTCTGTAGATGAGAAAGACTTCACACTTTTTCATCCATAGTACCCCCAGGGCCAATGCAAGGGGTTGGCAGGCAGGGTGACTGCCTAGGGCACCAAGCTGGGGGTTCCAGTCTACTACTATAGCACCACAGGCGTACACAGCACTGTATTGGGTCTATAAGTACATGAGCCCAAAGGGGGAAAGAATGCCAAAAGCAACTCTTGCCCTGAGCACCTTTTTCTCCGGTGACTGTCCTGAAGATCAGTTACCACTTTAACCTTTTCCAGAGAGTAAACAGGGCATATGCTTGGCATTGAAGGCCTCTTTGCCCAAGCCATATGCCTTCAATATCCAGGGGAGGCTGCTAGGGACCTCTATGCCTCTCACTATCTCTTCACCTGATCGGCCTTCAATTGTCTTCAGGGCACCCAACTGGCTCCTGAATGTCTTCAGGGCGCACAGCCTCAACTCAGATCCCAATGCCAGAAATTGCCGCAGCACAAACCAGACGTCGAAGCAGCTGAAACAACGAGATGGTAAGCTCCACCCCTCTGCGCCGACATCCACACCGTGCACTGGCCACTGGCCTTTGGCCTTAAAGACACATGCGCTGCAGCCTCCAGCCTCTTCACTTGACCGGCCTTCAATCATCTTCAGGGCACCTGACTGGTTCCCGAACATCTTCAGGGCACACAGCTGCAATTCGGACCCCAACGCCAGGAATCACCATAGCACATACCAGATGCTGGAGCAGCAGAAGCAACCAAGTGGTAAGTTCTACCCCTCTGCTCTGATGTCCACAATGTGTGCCGGCCTCCGGCCTTAAAGGGACGTGTGCCGCAGGTGCATCCACACCTAAGTGCCACACCAAAGATGTGGCCCTTGTGTGTGGCCACTGTGACATCTGTTTTTTCGACTCCAAGGACTGGCACATCAGCAGGTCTAGATCCTAAGCCTTTTGTCCACCTAGTGGGTTACTATACCTCTCAGAGCTTGGCCTCTGCATAATAAAGTAAGACCTTCCATGTTTGCTCCTGTGTTATTTGGAAGTCACTAATCCAAAAAACCCTGATCCTCCACAGGTTGAAAACTCTCCGCGCCCCTCCAACATATCTCCCTCTATCTCTAGTCTCCCTTCATCCCTAGCCGTACTCACTCTTAGCTTACCCACATAAGAATAGCACAACCTAGGATCCCATACACACCAACCAAATGAATATGACATAGCTCTCCACTGGAACAATACTGCTACTCTCATTCACACTACTGAGATACTCCAGCCCAACAACTATCCAGAGTGGACTCATACCAATCATATACAAAGGGACCTACTATCTGTGCACCCTGCACAACCACAAATTCACAGAAGACCTCACCGACTCATTGAAATCAAGCCTATACCCTCTGACAAGACTCAACTGTTGCACATGCATCACACTCAACTCATCAAATGTGCTCTGGTTAATGCGTGCTCAGCTTGCAACAAAACCTACATCATATCAGACTACAAGAAGGAACACAACATTGATATAATGTTCGTCACTGAATCATGGCTCACCGACACTGATAATATGCTACTAAACCAGCTTATCCCTCCTGCACTGACCCTCCACAGCTGCCCCAGACAAAACAGAAGAGGTGGAGGTATATTCATCCCCTTGGACAAACACCTCAATCTCAAACTTACTGCTTCCACCATAACTGACACAACAAACATTCTGGTAGTGGAAAACAAGCAATTGTCCATATGTCTCACATACAGAATTCCTAGTGCAGACACAGAGGACCTCTCAGCGCTCCTTGCCTTGGACAAACACCTCAATCTCAAACTTACTGCTTCCACCATAACTGACACAACAAACATTCTGGTAGTGGAAAACAAGCAATTGTCCATATGTCTCACATACAGAACTCCTAGTGCAGACACAGAGGACCTCTCAGCGCTCCTTGACATAGCATGCTCTCACACGGCCAAAGATAAACCCTTTATAATGCTAGATGACTTTAACCTCAACTCAGCACCAGAACAGAAGTCAACTCATTCCTTGAGGCCATGGATGCTCTGAAACTTTCACAAATCATAAATGTACCTACACACAAGGGAGGTAACACATTGGCTCTATTATTCATATCTGAAGAGATACAATCAGTCACCTCCGCTATCGCTTACCAGGTAACTGCCATCCCATGGTCAGACCACTATGTGATTACCTTTGATCTACCTCTGATCAACTACAATACCTCAAGACAAACTCAAACCCAAACACCCGCAGATTCAAAGAATTTAATAAACAAGTCCTGCTGAACCATATCATACCACAACTGGACTCTGACTCAACTGACCTTACCTCGCTCATGGACAGATGGAACAACACCATCACGTCATATGCAATAGTCCTGCAGAGGAGGAAGGCCACCCGAGGCACTCAGCAGCTTGGTACTCCAGAGAAATCAGAGGCCAAACACCAACTGAGACATCAGGAACAGCATTGGAGAAAGACTAGAGACTCAACTCACTAAAAGGAATATACTATAAAGCAGGAAGAATACAACAACCTAATACACAAACATAAAAGGGAATACCATTCGAACCTTATCCACAAATCAATTAACAAACCCAGAGAGTTGTTTGAAATAGTGCCCCACCAATTCAGTGATTCATGGAGATGCAGCCAGAAGACTTTGCTACATATCTCCAAAACAAGTGAACCAGCAACATCAGTCCACTCACCTTTGATCACATTAAGGAACGCACAGCTCTGAACCACATTTATACCAAAACCCCGAAGAACTACTCGATCAACTACTAATGATAATCAATACTACTACCTCCCCATTCTACCCATGTCTAGTATCGTGGATAAAGATGACCAGAAATGAACTAACACCCTCACTTCTCAGAATACTAAACCTCCCACTTTCTCAGGAGTTCATGCTCACCAACCTAAAGACTTCATCCATCAGACCAATTCTAAAAAGCTCCTCTGCTGACATCAGCTTACCCACCTCCTACAGACCCATTTCCAGCATTCCCTTCCTAGCAAGAATAATAGAAAAAGTAATCTAGTTACAGCTACAAGACATCATAGACTCTTCCATCCCTCTGGACATGCAACAACATGGTTTTAGATCTGACCATAGTGTAGAAACCTTGCTTACCTCACTAATCAACACAATACTTCATGGGCTTGAACAGACCAAGCAAGGATTCATCCTTATCTTTCTGGACATAGTGTCCACCTTTGACTCAATAAACCACACCAAACTATTAGACTGGCTGAAGACTATAGGTGTATGCAACACCCCCTAGCCTGGTTCCAGTCCTACCTGACAGAATGCCAACAGAAAGTCAAAGTAGGGAACAAGACCTCTAAACCGTTCAAACAGCAGCAAAGCATACCTCAAGGATCTGCGGTCTCAACCTTACTCTTTAACTTATACATCTAACCAATCTTCCAAATATTACAGAAACATAAGATGCATTACCATATATATGTTGATGAGCTGATGCTATACGTCCCCTTCGATACAATCCAGAATACACCACAGTATGATTATGCTTCAAGGCAGTAGCATGCTGGCTAGATAACCACAACCTACAAATCAACTATAACAAGTTGGAAGTACTCATCATATCCAGAGACCCATCTTACTCTCAAGAAAGAATCATAGTCAATGAAGTACTCCTCCCTGTAAAACCAGAGGTTAAATATCTAGGGATCACCTAGACCAGAGACTAACCTTTCAAGCACATATCAAAAGAACTACAAACTCTGCTTACTATAAGATGAAGATCTTGCACAACCTTCGCCCACTGCTAGATCTCAATCACTTCCATACTATATGCCAGGCCTTAATCACTCTGCACCTGGATTATTGTAATTCAGTCCTCCAAGGCCTTCCAAATCTTGCCCTCAAACTGCACAAAATATGGCAACTTAGCTTGTCACTAAAACTTCATGATATGACCACATCACACCAGTGCTCATAAGCCTTCATTGGCTCCCAATAAAAGCAAGAATCAAGTACAAAACAATAATGACCACTTTCAAAATGATACATAACCTTGCTGCAGCCTGCCTACAACCACTCATATAGAAGCCTACAAACACAAGACTACGACGACATCTAAACCTCCTCACTATCCCAGCTCACAAAACAAAAAGTTCCCAAACAGTATGCCAAAGGGCATTCTCAATCTATGGCCCTATATTATGGAGCTCACTGCCAACTACCCTAAGGACCACCCAAGACCTAACAGACTTCCGGACAAAATTAAAAACTCACCTTTTCGAAGAATCCTTTGAATCTGTCACGTAGTCCCTCCTCCTCAGCTCTGTACCACACATTGCACACCATTCTTCTTCAGCATGTGGATAAGTTATGCCCCCCTACCCATTGCTGTAACATATACCTATACCTTTTCCAAAGTAAACCTACAATTTCCCTAATGTAAATATGTTTCATGTAACCACATATACTTGTTCACTGTATAGCAAAAGTTAAGTTCAATGTAAATTGCTTTGATACCATGAAAGGCAGTATAGAAGTAACATTAAATAAATAAAATAAAAGTGAGGATTTCCTCTGTCATAGGTTCTTTCAAGACTCCAACACCTACAGATCTTTGCTCCTGAAATTCCTCTCACCCTGCACTCTACAGAGAAAGTTCCTCTTGTGCATGAAATTATGTTCTCATTTAGAATACATCCTAGTAAAGAGTTCACCAAGGAGAGAACGAGAACCAGCAGAAAGCCACAGGGACCTGTCCTGGACCAGTTCTATTCATTGTTTTTCCAAGTGGAAGGGGCGAGAAGAGGAGGCTTGTTCTTTTTTGAGATCATAGAAAGATTTGCCACAGTAAATGGGAAAAATGAAGAGGGTCATAAGAAAGTTTGAAGAATAACAAAGATGAAATGCAAAATAGTGCAATCTATTTTAGATGCAGAAACCCTTGAAAACAGTGGAAGATTGGGGATGTAAAATACTGATGACAGGAGAGAAATCTGTAGATAATCATATCTCATGATCTCAAGGTTGCAAAATACAGTAGGGTAATAAAGCAGTGAAGAGAGTAGAGGAAGGACTAAGGAAAGGGATCAATAGCAGTACAAAGAAGATGATAATGTCTCTGGACAAGCCATTAATGAGACCTCGTCTGGAGTAGTCCGTCCCATCTTGTAAACCACTTCTTTGGAGGGATATTGACAAAGTGGAAACAGTTCTGAGGAGGGCTTCCCAAAAGCTACAGAATCTGTATCATATACCATGGGATATATGACTTAAAAACCCAGTTATACATGCACTGGAATACAGGAGGAAGAGACTAGAGGCGCGCACTTATCCGTGAAAAGAAAGTTCCAGAACGAGTGATCATGCTATGAGACTGGAAGGAAACGGAGATAGGGATAATATCTGGAAATAGTTTGACAAACAAACAATGATAGATGCATAGAATAGTCTACCAGCAGAGAGGTGGGGATACTAAAGACAGTAGGGAATATAAAGAAAGCCAGGGATACACACACAGGGTGATTGGTGGTGGGGAAGCGAGGTAATAGCATCTGTGGTAGTAAAGCAGGTTCAAGGAATGGGATGGACCTGGCAATTAACGGAACCATTTCACCCAGATCATTCATTGTCAGGTGAAAACAGATTTTGGTGCCTAAAATGACTTGGTAAGACAACTGAGTTATAGATTACACCGAGGAGTAAATTTGGAGTCGTTCACCTGTCTGTACATCCTAAACATTCACAGCTAGATTTTCAAACATAGGATACCTACATGGAACTGGGTTTGAATTTAGAGCTGTTAGGAGTCTAAAGGGGTCATTTTAGAAGCCTTATTCATGCTTTGGGTGTCCAAAAACAGGCTTAGAGACATCCAAAGCACAGCGATGTCTCCAGAGCTATTTCAGAAGCTGGTTCTGGAGATATTCCCAACATAAGGAAGGATGTCCAAATTTGAACGAGGGCGTGAGGAGGCATTCCCGGGAACCTGGAGGCATGGGACCAGGACATCCCTGCTTGATCAGAAACGTCATAGATGTCTGGCGTCATATCTGACCCTAGACTTGCTCCAAGGCATAAATGGCGACAAACAAGCATCTGAAAAGCGCTTATTTTAGCTGAGAAACATCCAGAGGTTGTAGAGAAGAATGCACTTGCTCATCCCCAGTATTCAGCACAATTTCACCAAAGCAGTAGTGGATTTGAACCCTGGCTGCACTGTTCCTAGCCCACTACTCTAAGCATTAGACATGCAGGTTCTCTAATACCATTCTGGGGATGTCTAGGTCCATATCGGGCACATCAAAGTTTGTGAAACCATGTCAGCATCTGGACTCGCCTGTGTTTTTTCTGACATTCTGGCTTAGATATCTCAGATTTCACTCAGACGGATCTTCTAAAATTCCCCTCCAAATATATTGCATGCATGTAACTTTACCTATAAAAAAATGAGGCAGAAAGCTATGCTTGCAATGTGCATGTTGGTTCCACACCACCGTTTTGAAAATTTAAGTTGCATACACAAACTCATAAGACATTCCTGGAAATATTCACAAATTCATCTCCTAGAACATCACTTTTCTATATGCTTTAACTTGCGTGCATTCTACAGTGTTTTCCATATAGTTAATCAGCTGAAATTCCACATAGGCACATACAGCAGAACTATGCACGTCACACCTTATTGCATGGGGTAGTCCCACTTAAGATTTTGCAGATTTACCCCAAAAGGTTCTAAGCATGTGAGACTGGGCAAGTTTTGTTGTGCTTAAAAAGTTTGGAGACTGCACCTTTTCAAGTTAAAGCCTCCTCTTCACATCTTTATTTCTGATTCATTAATCTCCATTCTGTGAAAACTGCAGCTCATTACAAAGCTCATTACCCTCTTATGAAAATTTATGTATATTCCTTTTGGGGGTGGATACAATAAATCTACCTTTGTAGAAGACTACCAGCTTGTCTGTTTTTTTCCACGATTACTTCAAAATGTATTTTATTTAAATATTACCAATAGCAAGTACATATTCATAGAACAAGGCCCACACTGAGGCATGTACACATTCAGAACAAGGCTTGAACACATGCAGAGCAATACTAGGTACATGTAGAGAAAAGTAAACAGGAAATGCAACAAGCAGTCAGCTGACATAGGTTAACAGGTGAGAACATCATGGATGGGAGTAGCAGTATGCAGAAGAATAGAGAGCAGCTAAGTGCATTGAGAAATAGTGTTAAGTAGACATCCCCCTCCCGCTCCTGCCCACCCAGTCCCAGGCGAGCTGGAGAGAAAACTCCCCAAAGGGGGCTCGGGACTGAGAGAGGCCAGGATGTGCACAGAAAGAAAACCACACCCCAATAAACCAGCAGTCCCTGGTGCAGGTATAGAAGGTGATCAACCTGCCCAGTGTACAGAGTCCCATTGCTACGTACGTGCCCCAGTGCCCACCATCCCCCCTACCTCCTCCCCCATCTACTGCTGCCCCCCCCAACCTCCCCCCCCTTCTTCCCACCCCAAATCAAGCCAATACCCAAACCAAAACCAGTCCAAAAACCAGAAGTAAGCCTCAAACCTCTCTGAGACCCCGATACCCTCGGCGCCCCAAGGATTAAATACAAGAAGGGGTACACTGGTCCCTTATCTAAAGGCCTGTTCAAGTAAACACAATAAACAGCATGGATCAAGCTACAGAAAATGGAGCTATAGAAGTTATATATTCAGCACCGCGCTGCGTTCTGGCGGGGGCAGCGTATTAATAAAGGGCTGCCAGATTCCCAGGAAGCGATCCCAGCCAGACCCCCCCACTTGTTTAGCCGTGAGCTTTTCCATATACATCAGGTTCAGCAAAGCTCTCCTCCACATCACAAAGGGGGTGGGGAGAGCTCTGAAGCCAACATTCCAGCAGCACCTTCTTGGCCACCAGAACACCCCGGTCCAGCAAAGCCCGGTGGGTCGCCTGGGGTAAAAGCCCGACCTCTCCCCAACAATGAAAAAGGCAGAGTTGCCAGTGACCCAATTCCCCCACAGGCAGCCACTGCTCTAGGGAGGACTGCACCAACTTCCAAAGGGATTGTACAGCGGTGCACAGCCAAAATTTGTGAAGCAAGGTGCCCTCAGCCTGTTGACACCAACCGCACGTAGAAGTATCCCGCAGCCCCACCCGATGGGCCCAGCTATCACTCGCATATGCCCTCCAAAGAAATTTAAATTGCATCTCCTGCAGATAAATCCATACTGCCCCCCTAGGAACGCTGTCAAAGGCAAGTTGCAACATGCCTACAGTCAGATCAGACAACCCATCAGCGACCCATCTACAGGTGAGAGTCTGGAGGTACCCCGAGTCAACCCAAGGACAGAGCAGTGTCTTACGCTCTGCCCGGTCCCGAAGCTCCTTCCCCATCCAGCCACCTAGCAGTTTACGCGGGTCCCGAGTAAGTAAGAGATTGGGGATTTGTTTCTTCAGCTGATCAATATAGTGGCGAAGTTGAAGGTAGCCATAGAAATCCTTCGGGTCCAGATGATAATTATGGCTCAAGGATTGAAAGCTCTCCAGGGCGCCCCCTTCGGTTCTACCAAGGTCCCCCAAACACACTATCCCCTTCCGACGCCAAACGTGAAAGATCGAGGAATCCGCACAACCCGGCACAAAATCCGAGTTTCCAACTAAGGGCAATAGCAAAGAGCATGACGGATCCCACCCAACGCGCCGGCAAATCTCCCGCCATGCCAACTGCAGGGTCCGCAAATAAGTGGGGATCCTTCCGGCCCCCAGGCGATGACCACTGGCCCGATGAAGTATGAACAGACTGTGTAGAGGGGGCGAGAAGGCCTGCAGTTGGTGAATAGGCGCACAACTCTCCTCCACTTCCAATAGACCCCAAATATGCCTTGCCAAGAAGCAGAGATTATAATGGGATAACGAGGGAAGCTCCAAACCCCCTTCCTCTCGCCGGCGTCGCAGAGCACGAAGGGGTATACGAGGGCGACGGCCTCCCCATAAGAAACCGGTCAAATACTTATCAAAAAGTTTCCAATCTTTCGCACGTACCCATAGTGGTAGGAGCCGCAGCATATACAACCATCTAGGGAGTTCCACCATCGTAAATAGTGCAATACGTCCACGGAGAGACAACGGAAAGGCCCGCCAACGCTGAAACACACGTTGCGTCTTACCCAACATACCAGGTATATTCGCTTGATATAATCGCCCCGGATCGGCCGGCAATTGTATGCCCAAATACTTAATAGAGTCCTCAGCCCACGCCAAGGGAAAAGTCCCCTGCCATACCGCCCGCACCTTCCCACCCACGTCTAATGCCATAGATTTAGACGTGTTAATCTTCAGGCCTGAAAACCCGCCAAAATCCCGGATTAAATGTAAGACCCTCTGCAGAGAGTTCAGCGGCTCCGTCAGGCAAAGGAGCATATCATCCGCAAAGGCACTGATTTTCATTTCCTCCCCCCCCATCCGAACACCGACCACGTGAGGATCTTGTTGTATAGCTTGCAGAAGGGGTTCTAGCGCCAGAACAAATAATAGAGGCGATAGCGGGCAGCCCTGCCGTGTACCGCATTCTAAAACAAAAGGGACTGAATAAATCCCGTTTACCCCCACCCGCGCCGCCGGGAGTTGATATAGAACCTGAATCCACCGGACAAAGTCTCCCCGAATCCCAAAACGGAGGAGCGCCTCCCAGAGATACTTCCAAGCCACTCTGTCAAACGCCTTCTCAGCATCTAGACTGACGAGGAGCAAGGGGGAGTCCCGTCCAATACCGTGTTCCATACCCAAAAGGAGTTTAGCTATGTTCTTAGTGGCATCTCTGCCCATGACAAAGCCCACCTGTCTATCCCCTATTAAAGATGGAAGTAAAGGGTTTAAGCGCTGAGCTAGCACCGCAGCCAAGATCTTAGCATCAGTATTGATTAAAGAAATAGGACGAAAAGAAGCCGGATCGAGCGGGTCCTTACCCGGCTTCGGAATGAGTGTAATATTAGCACATCGCATGTCCCTAGGAAAACTGCCCTGAGACAGCGCCTCCTCATACATAGCGACCAGACTAGGGACCAGCTTAGGCGAAAGCATCTTATAATATTCCCCACCAAACCCATCCGGGCCCGGGGCCTTATGCGGCTTCCCACGCTTTATGGCCGCTTGAATCTCCGCTCCTGTTAATGGGGCATTGAGCGATGCCAGAGCCTCCTCGGCAAGCTGAGGTAGGGTAACCCTATCCAGAAACGCCGCACTCGAGCTCGCCGCAGTGTCCTCTGCTGTATAGAGGCGAGCGTAATACTCACGGAATATATTCGCAATCTGCTGGGGCTGATGACACACCCTTCCCTGCGAATCGCGTAACACCGGAATGAAACGCGCCCCACTCGGGTCCCGAACCAGCCGCGCAAGAAGCTTCCCAGATCTGTTACCGAAGCGATATAGCTTGTGTTGATAGTATTGCAGGGACATTCGTGCCCTCTGCTGAAGTAACTCATTAAGGGCTAGCTGGGCCCTAGCGAACTCCTGCTGCTTAATCGTAGCCCCGCGTCCGTGCAAGGTGGCTAGTTTGGATTGTAGGGCTCGGAGATTGCGCTCCAGGACCACAATACTGCGGTCAAGGTGACGCTTCCTGCGAGCTGTGTACTCAATAATATAACCTCGCATAACCGCCTTACTGGCCTCCCAGAAGAGTAATGGGGAGCAATCAGGGGTGTCATTGAAAAGCACATACTCCGACCATCGCTGCTCTAGGAAAGAACGGAAATCGTCATCCTCCCACAGATGGGCCGGAAAACGCCATCCCCCTGTGCCCATCCCTTGGCATTCCCAAGTAATCCAAACCATTCCATGATCTGAGATGGCTATGGGTTCTATATCGGCTCGCTCTACCTTAGAAGTCACCTTCTCCCCCACCAGTATGTAGTCTATTCGGGACCACGTGAGATGGGCCCTCGATTGGTGTGTGTATCCACGCTCGCCTGGGTGTAAGAGGCGCCACACATCCACAAGGCCTCCTAATCTACACAAGTAGCCAACTCCCTTATTAGTCCACGCCCCCTGAGCACTCGCCACCGATTTATCGAGGCGGGGGTCACTAGGACAATTAAAGTCTTCCGCCAACACCAAATCACCATCCCCCGCCTTCTGCACCAGACTCAGCAGACACTTAAAAAAAGCATGATCATATACATTTGGGGCATAGACATTGCCTACCCAGAATTCCTTATTATACAGTTTGGCCTGGAGGAAGATGTACCGCCCCTGCGGGTCTGATTCAACATGTTTCACCTCAAAGGGGACTCCTTTTTTCACTAAGACCACCACCCCCGCTTTTTTGCCCCCAGCGGAGGCCCCATACGCGCCCGCCACCCAATCCCTCACCAACTTCTGATGCTCTAAATCACTCAGATGGGTCTCCTGCAGTAGTGCTAGGTGCGCCCCCTTCCGCTTGAGCGCCTGTAATATTTTAGTGCGTTTAATGGGGGAGTTGATGCCACCTACATTCCAGGAAATCAATTTAATCTGCTGATTAAGGCACCCTAGTATTGTGAGCCTCCACTGCAGACACTCCCAGACAGACCCCCGGAGCCGCCCAGCCTCGGCATCCAGAAGGAGCTTGACCCCAGTCACCTGGGGATCGCGGGGTGCCAAGGTCTCTAGTTATTTGGATACTGGCTATCCCCCCCTTACCTCCCTTACCCCCCCACCCCCCTTCTCCTCTCCCCCCCCCACAGACTCTAACCCCTCTACTATCTCCCCCCCTCTCCCCTCTAACCCCCCCACCACCCGACCCCTTAAAAAACACACATCCTTCGTCAGCCAGAGAGCTGACCAGAAGTCACTAGCGGGCACCTCGGGGCTGCCCCGGACACACAGCCAGACCCGTGTCCATATGCATGGCTATCCCTCCTCATTTACAATGTCCCGCCCCAAAATAAAACATAACAGATTCAACTACTCCAGCCAACATGGTAGGCGGGAAAACAGATATAGGCAAATGAAGGGAAAATAGTACAATTTACAGCGTTGGAGAGTATACTATCCCCGGGAAGGAAGATATACCAGCTTCCAGGCAGGATAGACCGGCACACAGCAATAGGGCCACATAAACAGACAGTAACATCAAAACCCTTGCCGGAACCAAACTAGAAGAAAGCAGATGGCAGGTAAATGGTAAGGCACTATGTCCCAGGGGGGCTGAGCCATGTCCTCCCAAGGTACCACTGAGCCACATATAAACAGTGAAGTGGCCTACAGGAGGCCATAGGTGAGGCCCACAGAGTATATTTGGGCGTACTACTCAGTGTCCCGTTGGGACGGCAGCTCACTCACTGGCCCAGTACATGCAGCACAATATGCACATGTTTACCGCCTAATCCGGGCAGCACAGTGTCAATTACGGCTCCATAGCCGCAGCCGAATCCGCCGCTCGTTGTGGAGACTCCGCAGGCAGACGCTCCAAGTATGCGGTAGCCTCCCCCGCAGTGGAGAACACCAGGTTTCTTCCCAGGTGGTGAAGGCGGAGAGTTGCAGGGAAGGCAAGGGTGAAGCGAATCTTCTTCTGGAACAAGATCGAGCAGACAGCCGAGAACTCCCTGCGCTTAGCTGAGACTGTCGTGGAGTAATCCTGAAAAAGGAGTATTTTGGAGTTTTCCAGCACAAGGCCCTCATGCTGTCTGTACGCACGTAGCAGCCTGTCCTTATGCGCGAAATTCAGGATGCGCGCGATCACCACTCGGGGCTTTAATCTGTTTTCTTGTCGGGGTCCAATTCGGTGGGCCCTCTCCACCTTAAGTTCGCCCACCATGGTAGGCAGTCCCAGGGCCTCCGGGAGCCATTTTTCAATGAGAGGCAGAATTTGCTGGTCATTCATAGATTCCGGGACTCCCACCAGCCGAATGTTATTGCGGCGGGAGCGATTTTCTAAGTCATCCAACTTAGCCTGGCATGCTGTAAGTTGTGCACGAAGGCCATCATGCAGTCTTTCTTGCCGCCCCTCCTCATCCTCTATGGCGGACACGCGGTGTTCCAACTCATCTATCCGCTGCCCCTGTGCTGCTATCACCTCCCCCATCTCCTCCAGCTTAGCGAGTATTCGGTCCAGTTTGGGGTCAAGCTGCCTAGCCACCTCCTTTGCGAGCTCTTCCGTGGCTGAATCCCCACTCTCCGCTCCGGGGGACGAGGGCTGCACCAACGCCGCGGCGGAGGTTGAGGCCCTTGATTTTGGTGCCTTCTCCTTCTCCTTCTCCTTTTCTCGGCGTACCGGGGGTGGCATACCAACTACCGGAAAACACCGGGCTGCTGCACAATGTTGGAGTAAACACCCTCTCCACCGGTAATCACCTCTGGGCACTTAAAACGCCGATTTTATATCTTTATCGCCGAGGCAGCCCCGGAGCTAGCGAAAACACGTCTTCACTCGCTCATGTGCCACGTGACCTCTTTTTTCCACGATTAGATAGTTGGTTAGATTCAAAGAGGATGAGAGGACTCATGATGTGCAGCCCTTCTAACCCTCTAAGGTGTTCATGATCATTACTTTTGTGTTTCATATAAAGGAGGGAAAGCTTTGATTCCTCAACCCTCTTCTCTGCTATCCCAAGTTTTGAACTCGTAATCCTCTTCTCTTCTGTCCCCGTCCTCCCAGTTTAGATTGGGTGCTAGTTATGGGTTCCTGAGTTAACTCTGTAGAGTTTCTCTACAATAATGCTTCAGTACAGGAGTCAGCCAGAGAGCTTAGTACAGCATGTCAAACTGTTGTGGAGAAAAACATCTTCAGTTCCTGGACATTACTTAGCTTAGGATGGGAGCAATGATAGGAGAGGAAGAGGCAGGAAGTGCTCAATGGTACAGCTTTATCATTTAGCCTCTTTTATGGTATGAGTTCAAAGAACAAGCAAACAAAACAATGAAATCCAAAAAAAGTGATAAAAATTGCAAAATGTAGCAAAAATTCATGGTTAAATTTACTTACATTGCAACAGACTTATTACTCGTGCCGTTCTTTCTGAACGCATGTACAAATGATATCATTTTTGTATTGAGATTCTGATCCCTTGCTGTGGAGGACCTGTAGATGTCAGAGAAAGAAACATAGTGCAACGCCCAGGGATAATTTAGTAAGGATAGCTTTATCAGGTGCTTTGCTAGTCATCGGCACCCTCTTGTTCTTGGCAGTTCAACGCAAGTCAAATAAGGCAATCTCCATAAAGAATCCTAAACCTAAATTCAACTGTCGGCTTGAGATTATGGAGATGTTTCCCAAATATAGTTAAATTTTATTTATTTAGCTAGGTTTATATACCGCTTTTCAACAAGTCAAAGCGGTTTCCAGAGAACAGAACATTTTACAGTGGACAATATGATGAACAAGCAATAGGGTAACAGTTAACATTTGACATAATTCAACACTGTAACATTTGTAACATTGGGGGTTATTCTGTCCCTGAATAACGGGGATGGATGTCCCAACAGGACGTCCATCCTCACTATTCATGGTCCTCCCTGCTAGTGTCTAAATTCCCCGCCGTTTGTATGGGGAAGTTAGATGGGGGTGGGGGAGGTGGATTGGGGGCAGAGTTAGGGCGGGCGGTGAGGGGTCGCCGGCCCTGGATGTCCAGGGCCAATTCTAATATCGGCCCTGTATGTTCATGGCTGGCAACTTGTATGGGGAAGTTATTCCACCTCCGGACAACATAGATCGGTGGGCTCGGGGTGCGGATGGGGCAGGGTGGGGCCAAGGACATTTCCCGTAGCCCGACCCTGGCCTTAGGAGGCCAGATCGGGGGTTGGGCTGCAGGGAAACAAGCTCTGCAGCCGGTGGCTGGAGATCGCGACTTTACAATGGAGCCATGGTGCCATGGCGTCGCAGCTCCATTGTAAAGCCCTGACTGAGTTAGTCGGGCTTGTCCTGCACGTGCAGGCCGGGCTGAATCGCAGTCCCAGCCTGCACGTACAGGACTGTTTGCGATTCTGATCCTGCGGGGCTAGACATGCCCTGCGGGATCAGAATTGCAACACTCTCTATATGTCCGGTTCAGACTGGACGTACAGAGGGCTTCGACGTCCAGGACGGAATTGAGCTAATTTTGTTTATAGAACATTTTAACTGATATGTTCAACTATTTACAATTGTGAATCTGTTGTTGTTGTGTTATGTTTATGGAGGGGGGTTAGGTGGAGGGATCAAAGTGTTCAGTGAACCGATGTGTTCTCAAGTGTTTGTGGAATGTAGGGAGATTGGTGATGTTTCTTAGTGTGTGAGGTAGGGAGTTCCATAGGGAGGGAGAGTAGATCTCATATTTTTTGGTTGTATTTAAGTTTTGCTTGTGGTATGTTAAGTTTGTTGATTGTAGTCTGTCTTCATGGCCTGGAAGTTTGAGGCTTCTGTAGTAGAGATTTAAGGTAGGTTTCCTGTTGGGAATGAAGTGCTTTGTGTGTGAGGAGGATGCATTTGTAATTTATTCTACTTGTGAGGGGCAGCCAGTGTAATTTGTTTTAGGATGGGGATGATCGGTTTGTATTTAATTGTGTCCTATATGGTACATTCAGCGGTGTGTAATGCAGTTTGTAGGGGGAGGAGTGTTGATTGGGTAGACCTTGGTAGATATTGCTGCAGAAGTCTGTATGGGGGGGGGGGGGGGGGTGAGAGCTTGCAGTGCAAATCTGAAGTCTGCTGATTCAAGAAGGGGCCAGAGTCACTGCAGGGTCTTCGTTTTGAAGGAGCTTGTCCTTGCTATTGTTGTTATTTGAGTTTTGAAGGATAGTTGTGGGTCAATAGTGATGCCGAGGTATTTCAGTTCAGTTTTTACGGTTATCAGTATGTTGTTTAATTTTATGGTAGGTGGGGGTGTGAACGATTTATCTTTTGGGATGAACATAGCCTCAGTCTTCTTAAATATAAAGAGATTTGATCCTAAAAACTAAAGGGAGCTAATCCCTGATTATTAACCAAACAAAATGTAACTGAAGTAAAGGTAAAATTAACACTACTTTAAACATAAGGAAAGTTGATCCTAAAAACTAAAGGGAACTAATTCCTGTTTGCCAACCAAACAAAATGTAAATGAAGTAAAGTAAAAATTAACCAAGACTAGGATTTGTCACCCTAAATGCTCCCTATCTGTTCCCTAAGTGAGCCCAGAAGCTAGGCTCACTACATCCTCCTGCTGCATGGAGACTGGACACACTGGGGGCTGATGGGAGAGACCAGCAGGCTATATCCAGTGATGTCATGACTTTGACATGCCCAGTCTCCAAGCTGCAGGAGGAGGTTCACAACCCAGAGGTAGAGGACTAAACTGGAGGAACGATAACGAATAGGCTGATGGAAGGAAGTGAAGAAAACAAAAAGAAAAGAAATGGCAGATAGAGTGCTAAGAGAAGACAGGAAAGCAGAAGCTTCAGATCAGGAATAAAATGGTCAGACAACAAAGGTAGAAAAATAATAATTTTATTTTTAATTTAGTGATTGGACTTTGTGCTATCTTTATAGTTTACACAGTATGGGGAACTACATCTCTTATCTGGTGTTGCACTGCATGCGGAGGCTGGCTTCTTGGGGTTTCCGTTTTATTTTTCTCTAAATATTTTATTTGTACTTTAGGTTGTGATCATTTATTCTGTACTTGGCGAGAATCTGTGTTCTGGGTGTGTGACCAAGGCTGTGTGTTCTGTTAACATGAAATCTGTACGCAGGGATCTGCACTGTAGCAATTTGCCTTGTTCAGCTTTTCCAATAGGTGTTAGATGTTCTAGGGCCTGTTGCAGTATTTATAGTGCTGCTTTTTCTGTACAAGTTTTGGAGGTTTATGCTGGTAATGGCCTTGTAGATTTTTGGTGACTTTTGTAGGGTTTTATATTAGTTTCCAATATTCCTGGTACTGGAGAATATTTGTTAGTGAGATGACCAGAATCAGATTTTTTTTTAAATTTCTTTATTTATATTTTCCAACAAAATATAAACAAAAGAGAAAATCAAATTACAGTAAATTAAAATACACAATTCTTCTCTGTAACATGAACTAAGCAAAAGCTGATCACAGCCCACCCCACCTTGTCCCTCCCATTATCATGTGATCATCAGGGGCCACATAAAAGAAACATAAAACATCTGCAAGCCTGCAAAGGCTATAGAAGGGCAAGCACTCCACCACAGAGGAAATAAGGAGATTTGTCTAATAACCCCTTACTGTATCACTTACTGTGCTTTAAATATACAATTCTATAGGAGTTTCCACTTAAGAAAAGAGGAGGATGCAAGGGAACTGCCACACCATGGTATTTGTGCATATATGTAGCATAGGTACAAATGTGCCACCATGCGCATCAACCAAGCTCTGCTGTATGTTTCCAGTTAGAAATAGCGGAATATAGGGCCACTCCCAACATGGAGCCAATTTAGACTGACAATCCCTTTGCAACAACGAGATGCCAATTGCTGATTGAAAAACGACCCCAGACCAGGAGAGAGTGACCCAGAATCTCAGTGCCACCCTGATACGGTTCCATATTGAAACCCAATAACTGAACGTTAGGATAGTCATACACCACATATCTCAAAGTGCCAACATCTCCTCAACGAGACCAACACTCATTCTCAGCTGTCTAATCCCATTTAGCGACCTTTCAATAAACTACCCTCCATAGGATTTGCAGTTACTAATTGCTGGGAGGCCTTCTGATTATCCAAAAGAGCCCTATGAGACTTCAACCTCTCAGCAGACACCCTGCCAGGAGAAAGAATCTATGGGAGAGGACTACTTAATCTTTCTTCTAGTTCAAGCCATGTTGAACGTATGCCTATGGCCCCCTCCACCCATCGTGAACCTTGCTTTAGCAAAAGGCCACAGTGCTAGGCCTGAAAATCAGGGAAAATCATCCCCCCTTCCTCTTATTAAGACCCAAGCTTCCGGAGAGCAAATCTAGGCGGTTATTTCTCCTTGGAAGCTGAACTAGAATCCCATCAAATTGATGATATACCTTACTTGTAAGGAAGACTGGTAGCATTCTTATTATATAATTCACTTTAGGAGTGATAGACATATTTATATCTACAAGACGACCCCACCAAGAAAACAGACCGACGACCACATTACTGTATATTATTAAAGATCGTTGAGTCAAATAGGGCAAGTGAGATTACAGCATGATCAGAGCTGTGAGCCGCATGAATAGTAGACTCACTAATTCTAGAGCAAAAGTCCCTTGGAAGCTAGGAAAAATCAATACTTAGGGGTATGTTTACTAAAGTCCGGGAATTTGCGCGCCGCAAATTAGCGCACGGCAATGCGCCACTTAAACGGTGACAAACGCTCCTAAACGCCCCGCACAGGTGCGAGGAACCCCCGTGAATGTGCGCGACACACTAACGGGCCCCGCACAAATACGGGCCCGCAAATGTCCGAAAGAGGCGTGTAACGGCGAACGGAGGGCGGAGGAAGGTCCCCGAGGGGCGGAGTGACGGGGTCAATGGGCGGGTAAGGGGAGGGGAGAGGCTCCCCGCACATGAACGGGGCCGAATTTCCCATGAAAAAATAGCGCGAGTGAAACAGTCACGCTAGAGGTCATATAAAGGCAAGAGAAACCATTTCCGTTAGCAATGTACAGCAAAACCGGGGAAACCTGCAAAACGTAAGCAGTGTGATACATGTGCACAGCAGAAAGGTGAAAGTAAAAATAGACAATGACCAGAAAATCAATAATAAAAATAGTAATGCAGCTTGTGAACAGTTACAGTAATGGGCAAATATAAAAATCACACCCAGGACAGTCCCAGAAAAAAAGATATGAATGTAGGAAGGGCCATGGAGCTGAGACTCCCCCAAAAATAATTCCCAGCCCTGTGGCTGTCCTGGGTGTCTTCCAAATGGTTGCCCACCAATATCACTGTTGCCCAGCTTAAAAGTAAAGCCCCGGTATATGTGTCTATTTCTGGGGTTTAGCTGCATGTTTGTCACCAGACAAGGTGAATGAGGCCACAGTAAAAGACTGAAGAGCAAGCTGTGCGTCCCCATCCTGACAGGTGTCCTATCACCAGGTACTGCACTGCCTCTGCGGCCACAGTGTGGTGCAGCAGACAGAGCCAGCACCTCCAAAACAGGAGGGTCACAGGTTCAAATCCCAGCTGGGGCTCATGCCAGCCCAGTCCCAATATTTTAACCATCACCAAACAGAGATAGTAAAGACACCCCATTATTGCAGAGAGCATAAACATCTTGCAAACACCCATATTTTACCCTCCAGTGCACATGCACCTGAACAATGGGCATCACCCACAGCCGAGTTCCCCAAATGCAGTCCTGGAGTGGCTCAAACTAATCAGGCCATATGCGTTTGCTAAGATGAGGACATGCCAGCATGTTGGTGGAACAGTACAGAGGGTGGAGGGGGCAGGGGCTGTGAGCCACAGAAGACAGTGGCTTAGCCATGTGCAGTCTGGCACCGTCCACTGCTACAGACAGGCCGTGATGGATGTACAGACATGGACCTCCCAGGGAACCCAGTCAATCTGTGGCTACATGGTGGTGCAGTGCACACAGATAGTGTATGCAAGAACATAAGGTCACAGGTTCAAAGCTCAGCTGGGGCTATGGCCAATTCCACCCACATTTTTGTCCAACAACTAAACTGTGCTGGTAAGCACAAACCTGTAATGCAGAGGAGATAGGCATTGTCTATATGGCTATCATTTCCCATCCAAAGCACATACACCATTAACCGTGGCATCACTCAGATCAGAGTATCCGAAATGCAGACCTGGAGGACCACACACCATTCAGCATCCATGCTGCGGCTAATACTAATGATTGTGCTGCATATCTATGCACCACCCCCATGTTATGCAGATGTAGCACATGCATATCCATGAGGGACATCCTAAAACCAGAACAGTGTCTGACACACCATGACCTGATGTGTGTAACCCATATGAAAGGCATCAACCAACAGGCCATGACACACCCATACCCACAGGCCCCATTGGACAATGCATCCTGGAGAGGCAGGACAGTGGGCCCTGCCTGTAATCCCCAAAAGTAGCAGATGTGTACCTTAGCAATGCCACCCCACACCTATGTACATGGTACACAGCTATCCAAGGTCCCATGTGAAAATATGTACATAATGATTCAAATGCTCAGTACATGTGTCCCATTGAGCACCACCATAACAATCATTCAGATGTGTGTGTTGTGTGCAGCAGGTCTTGTGTCTGATAGTGCGTACCGCCCTGGGGAGTGACCCCCAACAGTCTATGCCTAACATATCCATGCCTGTAGTGTCACCAGGACTGGTGTGTTGGCCAGAGCTGTCAAACCTCTCGATTGTAGCACAAGAGAGGACCAACCTGGGTAATGGTCACAGCAATGTGAAACATCATCAGACACACCCAAGAAAGGCAGGGCCAAAATATATGAATGTTGGAAGGGTCACCAGCCCCTGCGGCATAAATGTTGAATGATCACACATTGATGTAGGATAGAGCAGGTTACCCCACAGCAATGGACAGGTCCCCTATGGCATGCACATGTTGCACAACAGCATGTGTGAGTTGGGGGGAATGTGCAGTAGAGGTAGTTGCCGACATGCACACTGTATGGTTTAAAACTGTGCGCCCCCAGCACCAGTAGCAGAAGGGCCTGTAGCATGTTGGGAGAACTTTACTGGTATCTGAGGGGGCCAGTGGCAGGTGGCCAGAGAAGATGGAGGCTGAGCCAATGCCATGTGGGTGCACCGGACCACAACAGAAAGGCCCGCTATGACAAACAGACATGCCATCTCCAGGGTCCACATTCACTCTGTGACTGCAGTGTGGTGCAGGGGACACAGCCAGTGTGCTGGGGAGCCAAAGATTACCAGTTCAACTCCCAGCTGGGGCCAGCAGCAACACTGTGCACATATTTTACCCACCAGTAAAACGTGAGAGGAAATCAAAACATGTCTTGCAGATAACAACCAATATGTGTAGAGCACCCAACCTTTTTTCGGTGACCTCACAACCTTTTTCTTTTTGGCGGAGCTAGCCGTAGGAAGGTCGGAAGAGAAACCGACCCACACCAAGCGAGTAGCTACATTTATTATTATAGGTTCTTCACCAAAATAAAGTTAAAGGTCATTTAACCATAAAATAGTAAAAAGACTTATCTCAGTACAGAAATGCCAGTTATGAGAGATACACGATGCGCACGTTTCGGGCACTCTAGCCCTGTTTCAAGTGCAATAACTAGGATTCCTCAATCCTCAAATACCATCCTCTGAACGCCGCCAATGCAGCTAAGGTCATTATTACAATGGCTGATGAATCACTTTTAAAATAAAAGAACCGACCAATCAGTATCGGGAAAACCCCCACATGATGGGGAACCCCTGATCTGATTTGTTTTCAAAAGTTATGACGACATCATCATCTTATGCTCTTCAAAACACCTGGTATCATCCTTCCGAAATAGGGATATATCATTATTATGTCATTCCCGATGGTCACATAGAATTGTAACTTAAATAAGACTCTGCCAGTCTATTTCCCTGTTCAAACCTCCTGGCTCCATTGTTTCAAGACGAAAATTCCATCGTTGTTCTATGTATTGCAGACGTTCTTCCTGCTGTCCTCCCCGAGGATTAGCTGGCACATGATCAATAATAGACCATTGAAGCTGGTCAATAGTATGAGAATATTCTATACAATGAGAGACCATGGGTGCAGAAAGTACCGCACATCATGTGGGGGTTTTCCCGATACTGATTGGTCGTTTCTTTTATTTTAAAAGTGATTAATCAGCCATTGTAATAATGACCTTAGCTGCATTGACGGCGTTCAGAGGATGGTATTTGAAGATTGAGGAATCCTAGTTATTGCACCTGAAACAGGGCTAGAGTGCCCGAAACGTGCGCGTCGTGTATCTCTCATAACTGGCATTTCTGGACTGAGATAAGTCTTTTTACTATTTTATGGTTAAATGAACTTGAACTTTATTTTGGTGAAGAACCTATAATAATAAAAGTAGCTACTTGCTTGGTGTGGGTCGGTTGCTCTTCCGACCTTCCTACGGCTAGCTCCGACAAAAAGAAAAAAGTTTGTGCGGTCACCGAAAAAAGGTTGGGTGCTCTACACATATTGGTTATTGATTTGCCCTGACTAGAAGGTGTTTTTGTTTGTCTTACAGATAACAACAGCATGTTCAGAGGACCTCTATTATACCATAAGGATCACTTACCCCTCAAATATGTACAACACCTACAGCAGAGTCCACACAATGCATCACTGGAGGGCCACATGTCAGTCAGCTGTGATGCTGTACCCAATATAGGCCCATGTCAGCATGGTGGCGGATGCCAACTGCTGGCAGAGGGGGCAGAGGCTGCTGCCCCACAGCAGATCCTGGCCTAGCCACCCTCATGTGGCTGCAGTACAATCCAACAGACAGGCCCTGTGTGACAAACAGCCATGGACTCCCCTGGGAATGTACTGTTGCTGTGCTAAGACGGTGGTGCAGTACATGTAGCAAGTGCCTCCAAGCACAGAAGGCCCCAGGTTCAATTCCCGGCTGGGGCACCTGCCATCACAGTCCCAATGTTTTACACATTCGCGAAACCTTAAAGTAAAGAATGGAACTCCCGTGCTGAGAACATAAGTGTTGGTCACGATACCATAGTTTGCTATAAATACCACACACCACATAAACATATGCCTCACCCACAGCAGAGTCCCCCATATGCAGCCATGGAGGCTCACACATCAATCAGGTTGTCTGATGTCTGCACGAAAGATGTGTGTGATGCAGGTGAGTTGAACACCACCATGGTATGCAGCTGTATCACAGGCATATTAATCACAGATAGCATGAAAGCCCAACAGGTGTTTGATTCACATTGACTGTAGTTGTGCAAACCTCCCTAGAGCAGTGGGCAACAGGGGCAGAAACAGTTGCACCTGCAGGCACCAGTATTGGAAGACCGATGAAGTGGCAGGATGTAGGGCCCTGTGTGGCGTTCAGAAAACTAGCATGTGCATACATCAACAATCCCACACTACACATTTGGAGATGTCACACATATATCCAAAGCAATATATGATCACTGACCGATAAAAATGCTCATGCTACGCACAAGCAGAACAGCGAGCTGTCACAAACCAACGTCTCTGATGTATGTGCAATGTGTGTCAGGTCAGATCTCCTTCAGAGAGTAGCACCCTCGGAAATTACTCCAAAAGTACATCCCAACGTTGCCATGCCCACACTGTGCTCATCACTGTTATGTTGGCCATGGCTCCCAAATAACACCACATCTGTTCAATGTTGTCCTAGGTGTGGGGAGTGTGTCTGTCTATCCAGTGTGTGGTGGCTGTCAACACCTCCCACAGACCACACTAATAGCACCGTTGCCATTATTGGCCTGCCAATGTGCATAATGAGGAGCAAAGTACTGTGGGTACACAACAAACAGGGTGGCTGGAGCAGGATGCAGCTACACAGGGCAAATGTGCATGCCTAGGACCATGCTGTGCCTTGGCATCACCCCCACAGACATGGTGTCCATAGCATGCCATGTGTGGAGGTCACTCTCCCCCTGAACGATCAGTGACCATGGCATGGCTAGGTCCCGACATAGTGCCATATAATAGTTCTCTCATGTGATATATATGGGTGCTGTGTATATGTGAGGCCCAATCACTGAGGTAATTGTGCGGTGGGTGTGCTGACATCCCAGTTATGGGTGCACACAGTCTCCCTGGTAGCATGCACCATGGACTGGCCAGTGGCCTGTCTGCAGTTTGCATGTGTCTGGCTAGAACACCGTGCAGGGTCAGTAGCTGGGCACAGAATGTGCCTGCTGCTGGAAAATGTCAGATGGTGTTGGTGAGCTTAGGCTCTCAGGCCATACTGTCTGTCTGCCGCACCCTGAAATATGGATGCGTCCATAATAGCAGTGAGTGACCTGTAGGTTTTCTGTACCACAGCTGGACCCAGTCTGCTCATGGTGGCAGCTACACCCACCATAGCTGGGATGTAGAATGTGGATATGTTTTGTTTGGGGAAACTGTGTTGCACAGGGAAGGTTTGGTGGTCAGACATACCCGGCCTATAGGTCCTGTAACCTCCTCTCCCCCACCCCCCCTGCAAATATATCATGAAGGGCAGACAACCCACACAGGATATGCCCCCTTCGGGAACATTGTAGCTCACAAGGCCCAGCTGGGTCTTGGAGACAGAAATGGTCAGATGTGCCAAACTATCAGACATTGGCAAACAAATTGATATGATGTATAGGCCATCTCAGCCAGGATAGGTGCTGTGTGTCTCACCTCACCCTCAGGGTGAGCAACAGACACACACACTGGGATGGTCAGTACCCACTCTGCACAAGAAACACAGAAGGTCAATGTCCAACACGAGGCCGAGGTGCTGTGGGGTTGCACACCCTATCACTGGACCATCACTAGACTGCTGCTTTGCATGTGCAGTGCATCATGGGTGCGACTGGATAGACTACACCAGGGGTGGGCACCTCCGGTCCTGGAGGGCCGCAGACCAGTCAGGTTTTCGGGATATCCCTAATGAACATGCATGAGATATATATGCATTAGAGATATCCTGCCAACCTGACTGGTTTGTGGCCCTCCAGGGCTGGATTTGGAGACCCCTGCCTTACACCTCTGTCATTTAAGATCGTGAGTGGGCAAGGTACAGATGTCCTAGACATCGAAAGGGTATATAGAATGTGTCACATTCCTCCTCGATTCTCACCACCACCAAAAAGTTGTCTAATAGACAATTTTTTGGTGGTGGTGAGAAGTGAGGAGGACTGTGACAAATTCTATCTAACCTTTTTGATGTCTTGGACATCTGCACCTTGTCCACTCACAATCTTAAATGACAGAGGTGTAAGGCAGGGGTCTCCAGATCCAGCCCTGGAGGGCCACAAACCAGTCAGGTTGGCAGGATATCTCTAATGCATATATATCTCATGCATATTCATTAGAGATATCCCGAAAACCTGACTGGTCTGCGGCCCTCCAGGACCAAGTTTGCCCACCCCTGGACTACACCCTGGTAACTGCAGCACAAAGTCTGCAGAGGTTATATTCTAGCCAGACAGACCTCACATCATAGCCACAGAGCTGTAGTCCCCTGGTGACTGCAATGCCTCTGAAGTGAAAGGTTGTTGGTTCAAATTCAAAGTGTGTGTGTATAAGCAAAGTGATTTATATATTGTCCTTGGCCTCTATACGCCGCCAGTCAGCAGCAGTGCAGGTCTGAATCTATATAATTATGCATGTCCTCTATACTGCTTTTTCCAAAGATCAAAGGCGGTGTACACTTAACATATAATGAACATGGTTTTACATGGAACAGCGCCTACATTGCATAAAAATAACATACATTGAAGATGACATTGTAACATATAGCAAACATTTTGAAGGTTCATGGGGACTGTCAAGCCTGGAATGTGTGTAATGTCCTGTAGTACTGGCAATTCCGAAACCATCACAGTGCATTAACCCAAGTCCACCCTATACGGTTGTGTAAGGAGCACATGATGCAGACAGCACTGTGAGGATCACAGAGATTCCAGCACTATTTCACAGTCAGGGACCTGTCACTGGCTGCACTCACCAAGAACCACACTGTGGATGGAAACATGCAACCTCTGGCTCCACAGGTATCAAGGTTAGGTGTGGGCCACAGCTCGATTGCTAAGAACAGATGCCTGTCTGGTGAAAGAGGCAGGCATGCAGACAGTGTGCAATGGTCACCAGGGGTGCGCTGTTCCATTGGTGAGAATGGTGTACTGCACATGATGTACGTAGCAGTGTGAGGGTCTTGCCAATAACAGCACCTCTGTAATGTGGAAACCGGTCTGGGGCAGGTAACAATGTTGCAATGTATGAAGATATATGTCTGGTGCAGCACAGATGTACATGAAAAAAACCATGGCTACTGTTGCACTCAAGTATGAGAATGTGTGATGCCTGAGACAGGCAGTCCTGAGCTCAACTGGAAGATGTAACCCATGACGGCTGGTTAAGCAGTCCATGTATCAACCATTGAGCTATTTTGCAAAAACCAGGACTGTATGCCGTCACACATACCAAAGGATAATGTGCAGTGTGGTGACATGGGGACCCACATAGTCCTGTAATGTCCAACACGCAACCTACTTTGCGTGTGCAATGCTCATATATGAATCACCCCCCCAACCCCGATGGCAAACACCACAAAATGTCTGTCCAGACATGGAGATACACCACACAACATATTGCACTGGCACACACAACCCCCTATCACCAGGTTGAGTGACACCTGATGCTGATGGTTTGTCTGCACCCATAACTAGTAGTGTCTGAGCACTACCTGCTATGTGACACACATAGCACACCTCATCTGACAATGCATCAGCAATCAGTTGCTATGTGTCCAGAGGTTCAATACCACACTGTGTGGACAAGGGTAAACCATAATAATAATTGTTTGTCAAAGTGACATTAGAGACACCCCAGTAACTATGTAATTAGGCACAGAACAGTAAACATATTTTGAGCACAACCATTACTAATCAATATGAATGGTGCGTGTAGATAGTATTTGCAATTTGCAGACGCACAGCCATGCGGAGCGCAAGGGCGTGCAGAGATCTGACGCGCAGCCATGCGAAACGCACGTGCGCGATACGTCACGCGCAATTCCGGAAGTTGCGCCGGGAGCGTCCGCGCGTCACCACGCCCAGAAACAAACATGGCGTCCCGAACCAGGAAGCCGGCTTTTAGCCACAGAGAGCTGTGCCACCTGGGCTCCCTGATAGCCCAAAAGCAGCACAGGCTGTTCCCAGGGCCCTCCAGGAAAAAGAACATGGGGAGGGTCCTGAGGGCCTGGGAGAGGGTGACCAGGCGTTTTAACAGGCAGGCAGACCATCCACGGGAGGTAAGTGAATGGACCTAGGTCAAAATAAACATACACACATACAGGGTTGATGTCAGCTGTCCATGCTGTTGTAAGTAGTCTGTATAAGTTTAGTGTAGCAGGTGAAACACATGCCATATAAATGTGGTATCACATCTGATTGTGTGGCTATGTAGCCAGGTGTTGACGGTTTGTGCCAAAGAGGGCATGATGGCCCCCTGGCGTCATGACAGCTGCTGGTGTTGATACAGCAAAGCAGACTGTAACAAACCTAGGCCATGCATCTGCATAAGGAGCGTATGCAAACATCCTGTGTTGATGGCGGTATCTGCATCAGCAGGGTAACACATAGGGTTACCCATCAGGGGTGGTGCAATGTTAAGCACATGGGGCCTCAGACATACAGGTGATCTGGGGTTGTCTGCCAATGTTGTTTAATACATCCACCCTATCCTCAGGGGTCCAGAGAGCCCCTCAAAGTGTGCACTCAGTCACTCTGTGGATATGTGTGTGTCAGAATGTTCTGGGGATCACCATCACCATCTCCAGGAGTCTACAGGGCCACACAAAGTGGTCCCCACACCCAATGGGGATATGGCTGTGTGTACTGATGTAGTTGGAAGCATCCCCCTACCTCCAGGGGGCCAGAGAGACCATCCAAAGTGGGCTCTGTGTCACCCTGGAGATATGGCTGTGTGTACTAATGTAGTTGGAAGCATCCCCCTACCTCCAGGAGTGCAGAGAGACCATCCAAAGTGGGCTCTGTGTCACCCTGGAGATATGGCTGTGTGTACTAATGTAGTTGGAAGCATCCCCCTACCTCCAGGAGTGCAGAGAGGCCATCCAAAGTGGGCTCTGTGTCACCCTGGAGATATGGCTGTGTGTACTAATGTAGTTGGAAGCATCCCCCTACCTCCAGGAGTGCAGAGAGGCCATCCAAAGTGGGCTCTGTGTCACCCTGGAGATATGGCTGTGTGTACTAATGTAGTTGGAAGCATCCCCCTACCTCCAGGAGTGCAGAGAGACCATCCAAAGTGGGCTCTGTGTCACCCTGGAGATATGGCTGTGTGTACTGATGTAGTTGGAAGCATCCCCCTACCTCCAGGAGTGCAGAGAGACCATCCAAAGTGGGCTCTGTGTCACCCTGGAGATATGGCTGTGTGTACTAATGTAGTTGGAAGCATCCCCCTACCTCCAGGGGGCCAGTGAGAACATTCAAAGTGGGCTCTGTGTCACCCTGGAGATATGGCTGTGTGTACTAATGTAGTTGGAAGCATCCCCCTACCTCCAGGAGTGCAGAGAGGCCATCCAAAGTGGGCTCTGTGTCACCCTGGAGATATGGCTGTGTGTACTAATGTAGTTGGAAGCATCCCCCTACCTCCAGGAGTGAAGAGAGACCATCCAAAGTGGGCTCTGTGTCACCCTGGAGATATGGCTGTGTGTACTGATGTAGTTCGAAGCATCCCCCTACCTCCAGGAGTGCAGAGAGACCATCCAAAGTGGGCTCTGTGTCACCCTGGAGATATGGCTGTGTGTACTAATGTAGTTGGAAGCATCCCCCTACCTCCAGGGGGCCAGTGAGAACATTCAAAGTGGGCTCTGTGTCACCCTGGAGATATGGCTGTGTGTACTAATGTAGTTGGAAGCATCCCCCTACCTCCAGGAGTGCAGAGAGACCATCCAAAGTGGGCTCTGTGTCACCCTGGAGATATGGCTGTGTGTACTGATGTAGTTGGAAGCATCCCCCTACCTCCAGGAGTGCAGAGAGGCCATCCAAAGTGGGCTCTGTGTCACCCTGGAGATATGGCTGTGTGTACTAATGTAGTTGGAAGCATCCCCCTACCTCCAGGAGTGCAGAGAGACCATCCAAAGTGGGCTCTGTGTCACCCTGGAGATATGGCTGTGTGTACTGATGTAGTTGGAAGCATCCCCCTACCTCCAGGGGGCCAGAGAGACCATCCAAAGTGGGCTCTGTGTCACCCTGGAGATATGGCTGTGTGTACTGATGTAGTTGGAAGCATCCCCCTACCTTCAGGAGTGCATAGAGGCCATACAAAGTGGGCTCTGTGTCACCCTGGAGATATGGCTGTGTGTACTAATGTAGTTGGAAGCATCCCCCTACCTCCAGGAGTGCAGAGAGACCATCCAAAGTGGGCTCTGTGTCACCCTGGAGATATGGCTGTGTGTACTGATGTAGTTGGAAGCATCCCCCTACCTCCAGGGGGCCAGAGAGACCATCCAAAGTGGGCTCTGTGTCACCCTGGAGATATGGCTGTGTGTACTAATGTAGTTGGAAGCATCCCCCTAACTCCAGGGGGCCAGAGAGACCATCCAAAGTGGGCTCTGTGTCACCCTGGAGATATGGCTGTGTGTACTAATGTAGTTGGAAGCATCCCCCTACCTCCAGGAGTGCAGAGAGGCCATCCAAAGTGGGCTCTGTGTCACCCTGGAGATATGGCTGTGTGTACTAATGTAGTTGGAAGCATCCCCCTACCTCCAGGGGGCCAGAGAGACCATCCAAAGTGGGCTCTGTGTCACCCTGGAGATATGGCTGTGTGTACTAATGTAGTTGGAAGCATCCCCCTAACTCCAGGGGTCCAGAGAGACCATCCAAAGTGGGCTCTGTGTCACCCTGGAGATATGGCTGTGTGTACTAATGTAGTTGGAAGCATCCCCCTACCTCCAGGAGTGCAGAGAGGCCATCCAAAGTGGGCTCTGTGTCACCCTGGAGATATGGCTGTGTGTACTAATGTAGTTGGAAGCATCCCCCTACCTCCAGGGGGCCAGAGAGACCATCCAAAGTGGGCTCTGTGTCACCCTGGAGATATGGCTGTGTGTACTGATGTAGTTGGAAGCATCCCCCTACCTCCAGGAGTGCAGAGAGGCCATACAAAGTGGGCTCTGTGTCACCCTGGAGATATGGCTGTGTGTACTAATGTAGTTGGAAGCATCCCCCTACCTCCAGGAGTGCAGAGAGACCATCCAAAGTGGGCTCTGTGTCACCCTGGAGATATGGCTGTGTGTACTGATGTAGTTGGAAGCATCCCCCTACCTCCAGAGGGCCAGAGAGACCATCCAAAGTGGGCTCTGTGTCACCCTGGAGATATGGCTGTGTGTACTAATGTAGTTGGAAGCATCCCCCTACCTCCAGGAGTGCAGAGAGACCATCCAAAGTGGGCTCTGTGTCACCCTGGAGATATGGCTGTGTGTACTGATGTAGTTGGAAGCATCCCCCTACCTCCAGGAGTGCAGAGAGGCCATACAAAGTGGGCTCTGTGTCACCCTGGAGATATGGCTGTGTGTACTAATGTAGTTGGAAGCATCCCCCTACCTCCAGGAGTGCAGAGAGACCATCCAAAGTGGGCTCTGTGTCACCCTGGAGATATGGCTGTGTGTACTGATGTAGTTGGAAGCATCCCCCTACCTCCAGGGGGCCAGAGAGACCATCCAAAGTGGGCTCTGTGTCACCCTGGAGATATGGCTGTGTGTACTAATGTAGTTGGAAGCATCCCCCTACCTCCAGGGGGCCAGAGAGACCATCCAAAGTGGGCTCTGTGTCACCCTGGAGATATGGCTGTGTGTACTAATGTAGTTGGAAGCATCCCCCTACCTCCAGGAGTGCAGAGAGGCCATCCAAAGTGGGCTCTGTGTCACCCTGGAGATATGGCTGTGTGTACTGATGTAGTTGGAAGCATCCCCCTACCTCCAGGAGTGCAGAGAGACCATCCAAAGTGGGCTCTGTGTCACCCTGGAGATATGGCTGTGTGTACTAATGTAGTTGGAAGCATCCCCCTACCTCCAGGAGTGCAGAGAGACCATCCAAAGTGGGCTCTGTGTCACCCTGGAGATATGGCTGTGTGTACTGATGTAGTTGGAAGCATCCCCCTACCTCCAGGAGTGCAGAGAGACCATCCAAAGTGGGCTCTGTGTCACCCTGGAGATATGGCTGTGTGTACTAATGTAGTTGGAAGCATCCCCCTACCTCCAGGGGGCCAGTGAGAACATTCAAAGTGGGCTCTGTGTCACCCTGGAGATATGGCTGTGTGTACTAATGTAGTTGGAAGCATCCCCCTACCTCCAGGAGTGCAGAGAGGCCATCCAAAGTGGGCTCTGTGTCACCCTGGAGATATGGCTGTGTGTACTGATGTAGTTGGAAGCATCCCCCTACCGCAAGGGGGCCAGAGAGGCCAACCAAAGTGGGCTCTGTCACCCAGGTGATATGGTGCAGTGTGACACAGCAGATGAGCCAATCACCCGTATCTCAGGCACACATGATACATGCGTTGTGTGGGCAGGGCGTCAACATGTTGCAATGCTGTATCCTGATGATGATGCGCCCTGGCACACACAAGACCCTGGTGGCGGGGGAGCTGAACGTGACGGAGGGTATGTCAGGCAAATGTGTGCAATAAGGTATAGTGGTCTGGCTGCACGGCATCCGCAGTCCAGGGGCCACATAGCCCAGGACAAACACTGTAGATGTATGGAGATGATATGTCGGATGCAGATCTGGATGCGCGTGAGCAAATACCCACACACAGTATCTCCAAGAACCAGGTCACAACCTCTGCAATGGCAACCTGTCTACAGCTATGTATGTTGATTCAGGTCGCTCCTACCCACAGCCCACAGGCATACCGCCCCTGTGTGCATAGGTATCTCACAGATGCCCTTGAAAGGTTGCAAGCACACAGTCAGGTTGGCCCAGATAGCCTAAGAGGCACACATGACCAGAGGTGCGAATAGCCCATAGTGTGTGCAGTGACACCTCCCAGACACATACACGACACAGGTTAGAGGAACATATGAACACCCGATACGCCTGTTTGGGACAGATGCCTGTCCACCATGACCAGTATGCTATGTCCAACATTTGCCAAGGTTGGACTGACGTAGCTATCAACATCCCCATGACATACAGGATACACTGATCCTGTAGTGGTATGGCAAGTGACATCTCTGGCTATGTACAAAGGCATGTGTCATGGACGTGTCCCCTGCCAAGGTGCATAGGGGAACCCACCCAATGTCTTATGTGTCTCCAAACACCCATGTGTGCTGGTAAATACTGTTGCCATTGGTCGTGGAGTGCATGGCATGTGTACATAGTGTGACCCCAAATGTGTATGATGTAACACCCACAGGGTGACAGGGCTGAGCATGGACACCATCAGTGGCCACAACACATGGACATGGCAATGCCATGTCTCTCAAGGGTGCCAAAGGGAAACAGATATGTGCGCTATGGGAGACCTGCACAATGCACATAGGTGTGACTGCACACATGGCAACACACACAGCTAGGCATGTAGGTTGTACTGGGTACAGCTACACATCTGGAACAAGCAGGAATGAGCTGACACATGATGGTACCTGATGGCCTGTTGAGGCCAGCATGCCACAGCTCCCCACCAGACATCTGGTAAGCACAGGGGGGGATCACACAGCACCTGTCACCGTCCCTGATGTCAGCCCAAAATGCTGCACCCCAGATCATTAGGTTAGTCCGACTCCCCATCTCTGTGTCCCTGTATGTGCACTACACCCGACGTTATAGCCGTGTCTGTGTCTGCTGATGCCGCCAGAACCGTTGATACTGGTGTATGTGAAAGACCCTCACCAGTGGTTGTGTGGACCTCACCGAAGCACAAGACAAGGGGGTCCTTGGCAATGACACACCCATGTCCTCACAATATCTGTGCCCAGTCCAAAGCCACAACACCAGCATGGAAGCCACGCCCTGTGTCAGGGGACTGACGTGGGGGGTGCTGATCCCTCCCCAGTCACTGTCAGCCATGCCCAGTGTGCTGACTGCCGAGGGCCCGCATGTGCGATGTCATGATGATTGTACAGTGGGTTGGCACACAGGGGTGGTAGGCTGAAGCAGGCAGCCAGGCACAGTGGCCACCACCACACAAACATGGCTGGGTGGGGAGCAATGTCCCCTGTGCAGCCCCATGTTCCCTGTGTATCACATCTGACACAACATACAGTGTGCTGGTTCTAAAGGGGTCCCGAAACCTAGCACATGGGGTTTCCCTGGTGGTGGGACTGAGGAGCGCACACTGCACAAACATCCCTGGTGGTATCACTGGCCATGAAAAGCGACTCAGTGCCCACAGCAAGGTATGGGGTCAGCAGATGTGTCTAAACCCCATGTGCCATGCTGAGTGGCATGGGCTGTGACAGTTAAATAGACACACGCAGAGCAAGTGTCACCAGCGCACAGGGTGCTGGCCACAAAACATGCTAGTGCAGCTAGCCGTGCCCCAACAGGGTATCTGTAACCACCCCATACCACACACATGGTGTGACTACAGGCCACAAAGATGATGGCCACAGCATGGGCATATGGACCATCAGTGCATGTGTTTGGCATGTGGTACCCATTGGTGCAGGGTCACACATGGTAGTATGTGCCTCTGTCCTAGTACCGCAGTCTGCCACATCCCCCAGGGACAATACACGTCCAACCCGCTGTGTTGACCAGTGAATGTGACCACTCAGAGGATAGTACTGTCAATTGCAAGGGGGTGCCTGCATGTCCCAACACACAACTGTTGTTGGGCGATGACATGTCCCACCAGGGGCTGCCATGTCCTGTGGGCAGGGTCCAATCACGTGCAGTCACAACTGATGTACAACACCGGACACATGAGGTAGACAACCCCACCATACACAGACCTCATGGGAGGATGCTACACCTACAGGAAACCCAAACGTGCAGGTTATCCCCATGAACAGGATGGCATACACCCCCCAACAACCCCCCACATGCCGTACAGCTATATAACAGCTATGCTGCGTTGACGTCACCTGCGTCCCCAGAGAAAAGGCACCCTAATCGTACCAGTGTGGGGTACGCAGGTATGCTGAGGACAGCATGACACAGAGGACATGCCGTGAAACAGCTTGGTAGGTGCCCATGAACAATGATGCCTAGCTCGCAGTTTGTGCCATGCATCCCTGCTGTCACCCAGGATACTGTCCAGAACCCTGTTCCCTGTGGATGGCATGGATGTGGGTCTGCCAACATCGCTGACACCTAGATGCACACCTCACACATGACAAGTGTGAGGTCCAGGTAGGCCATGTCAGGCATGCCTGTGGCAAATGAAAATCATGCTTACAGTGTCGCATTGGAATGGTGACGGGGCATAGTTAGGGTCCCTGCCATTGACATTGTGGCACGGACCTGTGGCTGCATTGCTGCACCAGCAATGGACCACCTGTCATAGGATGAGGTGTGATCCACCCCCTGTATGTGTCTCCCACTGTCAAGCACAATCCCCATGCAAACATCCCGAGCGTGGATGCTGACAGGCCAGTCCTGGCCAGGTGGTCCCAGAAACGATGCGTGCGCAACTGAAGGACCACCCACAAACCCCCTCTGTGCAGCACGAATGGATGCTAGCAGTCAGATGCCCAACATGGCACCCCCAGCTTAAGATGATATAACTGGCAGCGACACACAAAACATCACATGTGGGAGACACCCAGACGTATATGGTCCACCAGCGACACCACCCACAGGACCCCAGGGTACCTGGTGAGTTCTCCCCCCCCCTTGCCCATCCACGGAAACATCTGTAGTCTATCCCATGAGGCCCATGTCCACCCATGCATGTGTTGTGGGACAGACCATAGGACGCCTGGAACATGCCCAGCACATGAGGCAGCCCAGGAGACACCCCCGAACAACCCCTCCACCCACAACATAACATCGGAACACTTCCCAGAAGCAGACCCCATCAGACCCCAGGGAATATGTGTGAGAGAGGTCAGGAGGGATACACGTGTTAGCACCCCAAGAAATGGACGGTGTGTTCCACAGCCCCTATCTGTGCACACCTGAGTCAACCGGAGGGAGCAGACACATCTGGGAGCCCACAGGACTGGCCAGGTCTATCCCTGCGATAGGTGGACATATGTCACGACCTTAAACATTTATTACCATTCCCCCACAGGCCACACTAACCCCCCCACCCGAGCACATGGATGACGGCAACCATGTGCACAGCCACCCCTCAGTCCGTCAGTCCACAGAGTATCCCCTATATTGGTAGGGGTGGGGCGGCTCAACACACAGCTCACACCCTGGGTCCAGACACAGCACACACAGTATGCACATGGTGCATGGCTGTGAATGCTGCCGAGCTGTGTGGCAGGGCACATGTGTATAACCACACCTGGACGTGATGGACATCTGGAAAAAAGCCACTGCAGGGGGTAGGCCTGCTTCCCCTCCCACACACCAGGTCCATGCTACGATGTATGTGGTTGCAGAGATACCCTGGGAGCTGGCACAGCCCCTCGCACATCTCATTGTGGTCACACGAGCATGACAGCTTTGCAGACTGACAACAACACACCAGCTGCAGCTGTGACATCCCTGCATTGTGCACATTGGAACATGGGACCTGCAAGTAAATCACCACCTAGACCCTGAAATGCACCAGCAGGTGGGTCACATGGACGCATCATGGGCCCCACCCTAGTCTGTCTGTGTGCATGTCAACACACGAGCAACGACATGGAGACTGCAGATGACCAACAAGGGCCAGTACTGCTCAGCTGGGGGCCCACATAGGGATGCTCTGTGTGATAGGGATGCTGTGAAACACCAATCACAAACATACACATCCCTGAGCCAACCCCCATAGGGAATGTCACAGATCCCTAATGTGTGGGTGAGCTGCCACACAGGGCACACACATTATGGGGTGCATACCCTGCCAATGGTGCCCAGGGGGCGCCACCAATGGTGACAATGTCCCACGTGAAGCATGGGACCACAGACACACCCACCATGGATAGCTGCTGTCAATGCACAGCTGGGATGTGTCTGGCAAGGTAGATCATCTCCCCTAGGTGATATTTCCCCCCCTCATCCACTGTGTGTCTGTCACGCCCCACCGGTTGCCCCCGTCGCTCCTCTCCCTCTGTCCATCATTGTGGCAAAACCATTCCACCAATGTCATGTGTGGCTGTGGTGATATGGGTGGGTCAGCATGCAGTCAACATGTGATGCTGCTGAGAGCTGCCCTATGTGACACTGCATGTGTGTGCCAGCTAGGCTCGTCTGATACTGCTGTGACACAGCTGTGCAAACCTACACCCACATGTCCAAGGCAAGGGCATCCGGGGTTGTGTCACGCAGCTGTATATGCCACAAACAGCAGGGGTGGTGCTGCAGGTACATGCGTCACACACAGGGCAATGTAATCTGGTTGTCTGCTCCAGTGACAGGTGTTAGGTGCTGACCACAGACAACGTTTATATATCCACAGGTGGAGGACCTGAGGAAAAAAGCGCGGGAGCTGCGGCATTACCACCCGGAGTTCCTGGAGAGGTGCAGGACGGAGCAACAACAGCACCATGATGGTCAGTATTGCCAGGGCTAGGTTGCAGGTCAGGTCGGCCATGGGACCACCAGCCTGTGTCTCACCTGTATCTGTAAATGTTGTATGTGACACACATGGATGTGCCCTGATGTCTGTCATCCTTCACAGACAGTGATACCAGCGATGGGGCGCCACACACATCCAGCTATTGCCTGCGCAGACCCACCAGCCGGCACGCGAGGCAGGAGGAGCCAGACGCGGAGGAACAGGAGGGGCCGACGGAGGAAGAGGAGGAGGTGGCCATGGAGGCGGAGCCACTCCATGTGACAGATGTGGGGGAGGAGGAGGGGGAGGAGGAGGACGTCACCCCACCCACCCATGACCAGGGGGATGAGGAGGAGGAGGAGGAGGACGATGATGTCCTGATAGTGGGTGCAGGGGAGGGGGGAACAGGGGGTCTGGGTGGAGGCAGGGTGGGGGGAGGGAGGGGCATGGACAGGCCAGGGAGGGTGGGGGGAGGGTGCACAGGGAGGGGGGAGGGGCGGGAGGGGGGTGTTGGCAAACACAGCCCAGCACAGGGCCGAGGGGGCAGCAGCCAGACACTGCAGGCATCTGAACGGCATGGGTGGCAGCATGAGCGTGCACCACCCAGGGCCACTGTCACACCACATGCACATGCCAGCACACAGACTGCAGCCACTGTGTGTCTGTGTGCTGGCAGGTGCATGGACGAGGTGTTAGTGGCCCTGGCTGATGCACGACATGACACCCATGTCGTGTTACATGCGGTGCAGTCTCTGACTGTGGCTGTTCGGCAGGTGGCAACTGATGTGGTGCATTTGGCATCCCGGTTACCACCTGCCGAAGAGCATCACAGGTATCAGCGATGGCACCTGTGATGCCCCCATGTGCCCTGTGCTGGGCTGTGTTCACCCCCCTGAGTGTGTGTTGTTGGTTGGCCATGTTGGCCATTGTTAATGTTGGACCAAATAAAGTTCACATAGTTTCGTAACCCAATGGTCACGTGTCATTCCTACATTCAACATGTATGCAAGCACGGGATATGTATTGCGACCTGCAGGGCCAGGTGGGGCGGACTTGGGTGTCATACGTGTCGTGCGCGCACATGCAGTCAGAGGGGCCATATATGTGTGGGGCTGTGGGTACTGGGTGGGGCCATGGGATGATGCCGCCTGGCGGGGGTCCACCCAAATTACACTGACACCACATGGATGTGTGCTATGTAGCCCCATGTGTTGCTGACTGCCTGGACCACCTGACACATGACACCCCTGTCTGCCTTATGATAGGGAAGCTTATCATAGCTTAGGTAGGAGCTATAGAAAATATGATGTGACCCTGAACAAGCAACCTGTCAGTTCTGGTAGAAGCAAGAAAACAGAGTTGTCACATAAAAGACTACCAGTCCCAGATTGCACCAGGTTTCCAGCAGCCATGAGAGGGGCTGTCGTGAGGAAATGTGTGTGCAAACAAGAGAGCTATGAGGTAATCCCTAAGCACACATCTCAAAGGGCTGGGCCAGAGTCAAGACAGCTGCGCTGTGTTAGGGAGCAGCACACATTAGAACAGGATACGAAAATAGCTTATTCGTCAGATAACAGTTTCAAGAACAGCTACAGCAACTGCTACAGAGGGAGGAAGAGATACAGAGACAGAGACAGCAACGGCTACAAGCTCAAGCACCAGTATCACCTGGTGAAACAGAAGCCATGCCATGCAGATAGAGAGAGAAGGACACTCTCTGGATGGAAGAGAAGAAAGGCCATTGGAAGGTCTGGGAGATTCCAAGCCAGTACTCATACTGGGAGGTAGTCCAAAAGCCAGCAGAGTCCATTGCACTGGAGTCAGCCAGAGGAATGGGGTGGCAGAGATAGGAATCACCAGTGGCCACCTGTAAGAGAGAAGACTGCATGTGGAAGGGACGTTCAGACCAAGGCCAGAAGGTATGTGAGAGGAGATCCAGTGTCCAGGGATCAAGATTGGAAGGCTGGACATCAGAAGTGGGTTACATATTGGCCAGGCTATACAGAGAGGAATAATGATAGCAGGAGAGGCTCAGGTATGAACACTGATCCAGACCCTATCTATAATAGAGAATGGCAGCAAGGGAATAAGCATTCTCATGATAGTGCCTTAATGAAAGACTCGTCTGTGCCAACGTATGACACTGACCCTATGCTGATTGATACAGCAGATGAACGTACAGTTTATATGGACTGTTCTCTATCTAGATGCTATTGCTAGCTGTCTCTGAGCAAACACATCAGCCATCACAAAGAAACCTAACTTTGTTCTATATTCCCACTGCAAACAGCTCTTAAAGCAGGATTTGGGCTCACACAGTAGCAGCCAGCCAGCTAAAGGCTTTCAGCTGGTCCATTGATAGTAATGAGGGCTGCACATGATTGTGTGTGTGAGCAAGGGAGAATCACTGCTGAGATCGGCGTGGAAAATAAGCAGAGGTTAACCTAACCAGCAAAGTGTATTCTTTACATTGTGCCTTTATATTTGTTAATTATCTGCTAATAAAACATTAGCTAATTGCCTGACATGCTGAAGGTTTTGTCTGGTTTACTTTGTGACCTTTTGTTATCCATTTTAAACACTGCAAGCAAGTAACCTCATTTATAGTGCTATCAGGCAGACATGTGCTGGGTGAATTAAACCCCATCAATAAAAGAGGTATGTTATTGATCTTACCACATGGTTCACAACTCAAATTATTGTCATCAGCTGTGTTTGGGAGTGAATGAACTACAATACCCACAATACCTGCAGGAATCATATGTATATATGCATCGTCAAGATTGTGTAAGCTCTCACCCTCGGCAGCCGTCTGACAGCCGTTACCACCCACATGCCCGAGGGGTGTGCCATGACGTGCAATGTGCTTTGCAAGCAGGGGCGAATGTCAGGCAGCTGCACACAGTGGCGAGTGTAGGTAGGGGACAACATTACTATGGAACACATCAGTACGCGTGAGGTCTGGGAATATGCACCCTCCCTGACCATGGGTGTGTGTGAGCAGCACCCAGCTCCTGGCCTGGGCAGCTGACACACCCTGTGAGGGTCACAGCCATCCTGTTGTGCCAGTGCCGCAGGTGTCACTGGCCAGCCAAGCCACACATTGGCAACGTGCTAAGGGTAAAGGGTAAATGGTCATGGACCAACCATGCATGTGCACAATACATACGGGACCACAGGTGCACAAATATGCTACAGACCTGGCACACACTGTTTGCTACAGTTCTATTTGGCTAAGGTTACTTTTGACGGCGCGGCCGACCACGCCTGGCCTGACCCATCCCCCCCACCCTCTGCAGTGCAACACCCTCCCCCTGTGAAGATGGAGGCGCTCGTGGCCGAGGAGCCGGTGCCGGTGCTGGTGCTGGTGCTGCTGCTGGTGCCGGTGCTGCTGCTGGTGCCAGTGCATGTACCCCCTGCTGTCTTGCCGCCAGCATCCCCTCCAGGGCTACACACATGCGTTCGAAAGGTATAGCTCTCACCACCTCTGTGAGGCCCTGTATCTGTGCGGTCGACTGGTCCAGCTTGTTGCATACGACATCAATGGATGCTCTGATGTCCATCAACGCCTCACGCAGGCCTGTGTGTGAGACAGAGCGTTGTATGAGAGATAGTCCGTGGTCTGGGAACTACATCAACACAGTGACAGGTTGCACATCATCACCAGGGCTAGTACTGTGGTGTGGCTTACCCCTGTAGACAAAGGTGTGTGGCGATGTGGCAGCGTGTGCCCCACTAGTGTGGGGAGACCCCACACACAGCACACGGTCCACACTCAGAGATGTTCTGATGCACGTGACCCATGTGGCTGTGCTGAATCACACAGGTAATGCATGGTCTGCTACGGTTGTGCATCCAGGGGACTGAACACATGTTTCAAGGACATGGGAGCTGATGGCTGATACAGGGACAGGGACAACAAATGCACACCATCACAGGTGTCCCCGAAAGGGTGGGGGTCAGGGGGACAGGGTGGGGCCACAGTGCAGCAGGAACACAGACCTTTGACAGGTCCATGTTGGAGGGGGCTCAGGTCACAGGGGGGCGATGTGTGCATTGGTACAACAGACCCTCACTGGCGTATGTGCACAGCTGCAGCATCCGTCTGGCAATGATGTTAGGAGAGGGTACGGGCCATGTTGTGTGATGGCAGGGACATGTGTTTTGTGGGGAGGGACATGGTACCAGTGCGTACTACCTGGGCAAGACAAGCGGCGGGCATGGTCCGATAGGATTGGACAAGAGATGGATCTGCAGGGGCTGTCTGCCCCACACACATACAGGCAATGTAATGCTGGTTATGCACATAGCAGGTGCTGCCCCATGGGGTGTGGTGCGTCACAAACACTGCATGGAGGGGGGGAGTGCCGTGACCTGCAGATGGGTGTGCACCTGCGGGGTATGGTCCAACGCTATACACAACAGAGGACAGCACATGACCAGTGTGTCCATGTAGGTGACCGACCCAGCTGTGCAATGTGGGGGCATATTGTCATGTCCCCACGAGGGGTACATGTTATTGCACACATTGATATGTCATGCACGACATCGTATATGTGCGCAATCAGGGGGCCCGGTGGGACATGTCCCTCACCCGGGCCAACTCTACATTGTCCCTGACCTGGACATCTGGTGGGTGCCAGGTATCTGGGGTGTCTGGACAGGCCTTGTCTGCTGTAGGGCTATCATATTATGGCGGGCAACAACATCTCTAGCATGGTGTGACAAGGGGCAGTGGGCCACAACATGTGCAGGGCTTCATAGGGCATGGTGGGTCTGTCCCAGTTCCCCCGGACAATGTGGCAAATGCAATTCATATGCGTGTGTTTCAGCTGCATGTGTGCGATGCGGAAGACAAGTGCTAGGTCAATGCATGAATGCATCCCCTGTCTGTTAACATGTGGCCGCTGTCAGACAGATGCCTGGGTGTGATTCATCCCAGGCCTGTCAGGGGTATATACTAATATGTTGCGCAGGGGTTGTGGGGGATGTAGCCCATCTATGACAGACACAGCTGCTCACACTGATCAGTTATGCCTCCTCAGGTGTGACGGCAACAGGATATGCTATGTGGGGTGACGTCCACCAACACAGATATGCCTGGTAGCACACAAAAAGGATACCTGCTGTCAGTGTTAGATGTGCGGTGACACGGGGCAGGGGTGTCAACAGTTGGACATGTCAGGGAATCCCCAGAGATGTGTGCAGACCTGTCTGTACACAGCATGGCTTTTGATGTGCAGGCTGTGGCAAGGTTATCCATACCAAGCATCGGAACACAAACATAGGAACATGGGAACATGAGATATGCCATACATGGTCACACCAGGGTCCATCAAGCACAGTATGCTGTTTCCAACAGTGGCCAATCTAGGTCATATGTACCTAGCTGTTTCCCCAAGGGACAGTGGTCCCACAATGCCTGTCCTTGATCAAGTAGTGATATCCAGGGTAACGTCCTAATGATGGTTTATGGACCTTACCACAGGTACCTGTCCAAACATGTTCTATACACAGCTCCACTAACAGCCTTTACTACATCCTCAGTCAGAATATCCCAGCGTTTGAGTACACGTTTTGTGTAAGACGACATCCTGTTATCAGTTGTAAATAGTTTACCCTGTCGCTCCAGTGCATGTCCCCCAGCCTCTAGATATTCTGATAGGGTGTTCAGGTCATCTATGTCTACCCATTCCACACCGTCCATGGATATGTAGACCTCTATCACTTCTCCCCTCAGCGGTCTCTCTCCCAGGTTATAGAGCACCAACCTTTTTAGCCTCAACCTCATAGGAGTGGACTCCCATCCCCTTTGCCATTTTGGTGGCCCTTATCTGACCCACCTCTGTATTTGCTAGATCCCAATTCATTTTACGGTGACCAGTATTGCACACAATATACAGGGTGTGTCATCAACATGGAACGCTATAGAGGCATGTTAACATATGTTGTTATAACTGACATTGCTGTCCAGATCATACCTATCGCCCTTTATGATAATATGGCCGCCGCCGCTGCACTATGGGCCAAGGGTATGAATATGGTATCTGCAATGATGCCTACAACATCTCCCTGGGTGGTGGCGCCAAATGTTGAACCCAGCATCATGACACCATAGTTTGGGTTGGGCCTCCCTAGGTGCATATCCCTGCACCTCACCACATTATCCCTCATCTGCACATCAGATGCACAGTCCCCCAGTTTATCAGGGTCCTCTTGCATGTATCCGCAATCCCTTTGGGTTTCAGCAACCTGACATTGTGGTGTGTCATGTGCATATCTGTTAACTTCACCTGTCACACCACCTTCCAGGCCATTGAGGACTATCTGAGGAAGCAGCAGACCCAGCACAGATCCCGGTGGTACACCACTATTCACCTTTCCCCATTGGGGAACCTGGCCATTTAGCACCACTCTCAGCTTCATATCTTCCAACCTGTTCACGATACACAATAGTACACCTGCCTCCCATCCCAGGTATCTTCAGCTTTGCAAACGGTCTCTCATGCGGGGACCATGTCAGAGGGTCCCTGCCAGTCCAGATACACAGCATCAACCGACTCACCTTTGTCCACCTGCCTCTTCACACCCTCATTATACATAACTGATTAGTGGGACAGGAACCCCCTGGTCTAAAGCCACGTTGGCTGTCCCCATCAGGTTGTGCCTATCTACCTGCTGAGTACATATATTCATTATGATGGTATCTACCATTTGTCACGGTACTGACATCAGGCTCAACGGTTCTGTGTGTTCCCGGATAACCCCTCGATCCCTTTTTACAAACCATAAACCCATACCCATACCCATATCCGTTGACCCAGAACATTACATTACCCATAGCCAACGCCGTATGGATCACCTGTTCTCTGCAGGTTGACCTTCCATCTCCCACACATGGACTCCCAGGGTCATTGCATCAGGGCACACATTCATGTAGGTACGGCTCATAATGATAGCAAGTACCCAGCTCATCATCCACCTGGCCTGCCTCCCACTGCGTGGCTATCAGTCATACCCAGGGGCCTCACTGGGTGGATTTGATAGCAGGTTTGTATGTCTGTGCGATGGTAGGTGTACGTTCCAACATATTATGACATAACGGATGTGTGACATGCGGTAATCCATGTATCCCCCAGCCTGTACCATGGGGCTCCTCCCCCCCGTCAAAAGTTATGTTTCCATATGAGGGCCTGACACAGCGGGATTCCCCAATGTAGACGGTCATGCTGCATACGTATTTCCCAGCTGTCCTCCAGGGGTTGTAGCCCGGGCATAGGTCCAGTGTTTCCACCTGTGCTCTACCCAATCGCTGTGAGGGTTCCTCGCCAGATATTCTGGCCATTATGTTCACCAGTTACCATGTTCAGCCGCCCAACACAGTTCCAGGGACACCTTCACTCTAGTCACATACCATCTGGCACTTGAACCTTGGTCACTATCACGTGCAGACACAGCTGGCATAGTTACCGACTGGAGATGCCTAGCTAAACAGCAACAATTCCCTGACCCTCACAACAACTCTGATGTTGGACTGCATTCTGATTGTGTCCCAGTACACGTACCTCTCCTGCGTCGGCGCCACCTCACAGCGCATCGTCGCATCATCCCTCGAAGGGTCACATGCCATCTCTGTCTGTACACTGTGTCCTTTGCATCCGCTGATGTCGCTGGGGATCCTGATCATGCTCCCTGACATGATAGTCCACTGTAGATGGCACTCCATGTGGCCTATGCCTTGTTGTGTGCTCCACCCTAGCACTGCACAGCTGTGCTGACTCAGGCCCTGACCTTTGTGGTGTGTAGTTGGGTTACACCTCATAGCCCTCTTGCATGGACAGCCGTAACCACACACGAGGTCCTTTTTTGTCTCTGGGGACCCTGGTGCATTCTGGGAGCGGTGGTGTGTCATCGCAGGTACCTGCTGTCACATGCCATACAGGACTGACAGTTTGCTTGTCCAGGGTCACTCACCCTATCAGGGGCTCGCTCCTGACCTAGGACACGCTCGCTCCTCACCAGGTTCACACAACACTGCAGTTATGCCGGCATATGACTGTGTTCATTGGCCCTCAAATGGTGTGCTGTTTTGTTACCTGACCACCCGCCACCCAAAGCCATACCCCTGTGTCTATTCCGCCAATATGCCACGTACATAGCCCTCACCAGTTAGCAGCTGTTGATGTCACAATGTGACAAACAACACAATCACATCACACAGGGACAGTTACATAGATCTTGTGTATGTGACCACCTCATGCCACCCACTCAGCATTGTGTGCTCCACCTGCGCCATGGCTGCGCAACTCAGACATCGGAACGTCATCATGTGGCTGGAAGGGGCCTGCAGCTGTTGTGGTGGGGGACCCATAGCCTGGCTGTCAACAGGCTGCTGCATGGTTCCGGCCATCCCAAGTGATGATCCACTGGTCCTGGGGGGCGAGGGCTGTGGGCCAGTTGCTCGGTGCGTGCGCCTGATTGCTGGGCCTCTCTGTCCTCCCGGGTCTCAGCCACATCCTCGTCTGGCTCATCTACATCCTCCCCCTGCTCAGCCTCATGCGCACCCATGCGGCTGTAGTCACCTGTGATGTGAGCAATAGAGGGGGGCTCTGATATGTATCCAGACGCCAAACAACTGTATATCTGCTTGTGCTTGTGGTCAACAAACACATGCGGTGATGTTGGCATGCATACTGCTTACACACTCACCTGATTCCGTCAAACAACCCATACGGTAGTGCCATGTCCCCTCACCTCGGGTACAGGTGGGTGCAGTGTCCCTGTCTGTTGTGTTCTGATTGGCAGTAAGGTTCTCATAGTCGGAGATCCCTTACTGCCCCCGTCCCATACCTCCCTCCCTATGTTGCTCTCATGTCACCGTTTGCACTTGGTTACCCTGTGGTAGCACCCGCCTATGCCACCCCCTTTCAGAGTTTGCAGGGCCATTATATTGGGCGCATGCGACCCCATGACGGATAGTGTTTCTGCGCGTTCTGCGTGACATTCAGGGCTGTAGGGGCGGGGATGCTGTGCAGTAGACCCCTTATAGCACCGTCATGCGTATTGGCCACACACATGCAGTGCCTGGCCAAAAGGGCCCTCACATGTTCCCTATCTATGCCTTGCTGCATGTCGACACATTAATACAGGGTACGTCATAGACTGCTGTGGGGGTGGGGGGTGTGTCCTTATTGGCCATTACCAGATATGGGACAGGTGGGGGTAAAGGATGGGATGAGGAACATGTTGGTAACTTGTCCTGTCCTGCGACACTGGCCGCCACATCATGGGTTGGTTTGTTAGGACAGCAATACCCACAGGCGCCCTATTGGGGATGGCTACAGGGTGTGGCGTGGGAGACACATACGGGGTGTGGGGTTGCACGAGGCCTGCGTGGTTCTCAAATGCTGATCACAGGATACTGTCCTGTGAGCTACTTGGTAGCGGTGTGTGTTGGTGGGCAATGACAGCAATATACAGAGGATGTGTTGCTGAACGTGTCATCCTATGCGTCACAACATTACCCTTGCCTCCGGACATCAGTCTGCATAGATTGGCACATCATGCCTAGTCCTAATCGCTGTGCGACCTTCAACAGTTACGCAGTTCACGGGATGGAGCGGATGCTCCTGGTACATCAAGGCGGTCCGTTGGGAGAATAACCCTCGTCCCTATTTAGCGGAACCACGGGAAACACTGGCAATCCGCTAACATGCATATGTTTGCCCTGGGAACAGTCAATAGCCCCCCATCTGCTAGCCGCACGGCAATCTCAGTGTCAATGACATGGTAACACTATGATAGCCATGTGTGCAGATTCTCACCATGGTACCACGGTGCACATGTTGTGTAACTAGCTTTTTGGACCCTGTCTAGGGTGGCCATCCCAGGGCCCCAAGCGGAGATACCACCCTCAGGACGTTTGCAAAATCACCTACACTCTCGGTTGTTGCCTTCTCAACAGTCCCTCAGTGACAAATCAGTACACCTGTGCAGGATGTCCCTGTCACCATCTCACCATTCTGTTTCACTTCCGACAAAGGACATGAGGGCACCATCGCAGCCCTATTCATGCTCCACATCCCAAGTGTCCGATCCATGCTATGCTCCTGGGGTCAAGGGGCTTCACAGGCACGTCGGTCCCAGTGAATTCGAAAAACATCATGATCCCCCATTTCCTTCACAACTGGATCATTACCTGCAGGCCTTTGGCATACCTCAGCTATACCCTGTTGCCAGACTGCAAGTGGTGGTACCCGTCCACAGTTGGGTTCCTATGGACCCATCTCTGGCACACCTATACTTGCTTGAGATGAATGGATAGGAGACGTTGGATCGTACGACAGCTACAGGGGACATATTGACTGTGCTGCACCACTGGACCCCTGCCAACATGGCCTCAGGGACCTCCATTGGAGTTGACAACCCCTCCTCAGCCCTACTCTTCAGTTAGCTTGATGTATGGCAATAGATGATAGCCAACTAGGTTTGCCAACCCTCCCAAGTCTGGACGTCCCTGCAGCGCGTGATTGTCAGTGACACAACAACCTCCTAGTGGCGGGAATAATTGTTGAAGGGCATCCCTGGAACAGTTGCTATCATGGTGCAAGGTCCGATCTATAGCGAGGGTGTCAGCATGTCGGATCAGTGGCCCAGCACATCTTCACACCCTTTCCACATACATCCGGGGTGCTAACCAATGTTCATCACATTCTATCCCCTCCTATTGAACATCTACACTGCCAACCATCATGTGGGTTCATACATCCTTGTAGTGGTTGTGTGTATCACGTGCCTTATGGCGGATGGACTGGTTGTTCCTTTACACACCCATTCTCCCAATGCACATATGTCCTTCTCCCCCCTCTCATACCCTGCCCCAATGCATTGTTAGGGCGTGTCCGTCCCTCGTGATACCTCCATATGTGACATAGCAGTCCAAAACGGAGGTCCTCTTTGATCACTCGCGCAATCCCACCATCATCCCACCACATCAGTCTCAGGACCTGGGGTATATGACCTGCAATCCGACCCGTCCTCACTTTACCAGTAATTTCATTTTATAGCTACGCGTCCATATGATTCCTCCCACCTGGAAAACAACAGGCACACCTGCATACTTACCTAATCCACCTTATGGGACACCTACGCTGCATGTTGCGAACCAGACAACTTGATGACAATACTACCAGGCCACTGATGATCCCACACGTCCTTTACGGGACCATCATTTGTCTCAGCTTCCTCACTAATCCCACCTTATACCCTGTTACAGCTGCCAATGACTGCTAACAGCAAGGTTACATCTCAGGGAGAACGCCTTGGATAACCAGGTGTCCCCTGAGCTGATTCACTTACATGGGCTTAGCCCCATTCAGGCCAGCATTATCTTTATCACCCTAGCTCACACGTTGAACAAACCCTAATAGGCTCTACACTGCATTCTTCTCCTCCCCTACTCACTGCAGTAACACCAGACAGAGCAAGAAGCCATCCACGAACATACACCTCCCTGACAGAGCTACAGACGGCCATCAACAAGCCCTGCCTCCATTCAGCAGCCCACAGGACCTTCACCTTTGTGCCCATAGGTGCTGCAATGCAGCAGCCCCTGGCATCTGGCCTATCAGGCAGCTAATCAACCAATTCAGGTAGGCCCGTCACTTTCTAAATCCCTGCACACTCTTCCCTATAGAGTACATCACACACCTGTCGACCTGAGCGAGCCCACCCACCATAATACCTGATTGCATGATATCTCAGTAACCTGCCTGTGATGAGTATATATTGAACGTTGGGAATATATACCTGTCACCTTATATGTGGTTGGGAACATGTCCCTGATCATTGATGGTACATCCTGTGGGATTTCTGTACATTGTTTTGCCTTGGTATCGACGGTTCCGTCCCATGTCATACTGTGATTCTCATGCATGTTGAGTGTACTGGGATTAGGTTTTGGCCTGTTAGACACGCTGATGCTGAATAATGCTGGTGTATGAGGGGGATATAAGATATGAACCTAAACTTACATAGCTATACAAGGTGTACACTCCGGGGGACATTGGGATGGTCACCTGGGGGATGGTGTAGACTAATTACACCTCTTATCAACACACATGTGTTGTCGCAGAAAACCGCTGATCTCTGACTCATACACATGCAACTGCTTCTGCAGCCGCATAGGGCCAAGATTACCTTCTCGCATCAACGACCTGTAATCATGTGCTGCTCATTTCACAGGTTAGGAAATATGTTTTTTTTTCTCGGGCCTGTGGACCGCTACTCTTCCTGCTGCACCTGCACAGGCTCTGTTAGCATTGACCACCTTTGTATAACATCTCCTTTGTCATGTTGGGACACTGAGCATCTGCCTGCTGCTACCATGGAAACTCCACAGTAATAGCAGCATTCAGGTGAGCATTGTCCTGTGCTGATCAGGCACATTGTTATAACGCCGATGTGTTAATGATTAGCGTGCATGTTTCCGTCGACAGCCTGGGATGACAGGAACATTGGGACAGAGAGAACATATCGTACCCTGTAAATGGAGAGGTGACAATGCTGACAGGTCAGGGATGCGTTAGGGCATCCTGTCTTTAAGCAATCGTCCT